>CM051032.1:17376888-18686888 GCA_027627225.1 Congeria kusceri
TATAATCCGCCATCATTATGTTTTTAGTTACCTAATTTGACACGTTGCCATGTTATATAACACCATTGATACCCGTATGCGTAGTGGGAGATAACATATTAAGCAAACTGTGGCAATCGAGTCGTAAACGTAAACCTAAGAAGAGACCGATATTTGCGCAGTTTGTACGTAACATTATTTGGGTGCTAAACTGAAGCTAATTGGAGACCTATGTTTTCACACTGACGTTAATCGGAGACAAATGTTTGAACAATGTATGGTGCATTATGCGGTTTAGGTGTTACTATTAATTTAATTTCATTCCTTTAATTAGCGGTGCATTAACAACAACATTTTTCATGCCGACTTTAAAGCATTTATTCGCTCAATATAACAAACAAAAATGAGTAAAACAGCACTGGTATATATACTATGTGTGTCCCGATTAATCTCAAAGTCTTCTCGTTCATTAACGTGTTTACTAACTTGTCAGATTACTTTGTGTATTGGGTGTCTGTTTTGGGATGTTTGAAGTGTATAGATCTGTTTTACTATTAATAAATGTATGACATAGTAAATGATTCGAAATAATATCTAAGAACTGTTTTCTATGTAGTTTTATTATGACATCACATAATCGGATGATGATGATTGATGATGATGATGATGATGATGATGATAATGATGATGATGATGATGGAAAAATTCGTATTAAATTCATAGAGTCGACAACGATAAGAACAGTTTTTAACGACACATTAATTTGTTTAGGTTACGCATGCGCAAATAAATTCCTTCATTGTTACATATAAAATATTCAATGTTTGATCTCAATTTTCACCATGACCAAGCGACTTCCCAATATATCACCATACATTGTTGGAAAGATAAGGCCATAACCTTTTGAAAAACAGTATGTCAAAAATTTCTATAAGTTGTAACTAAAAATATTTACCTTAGAATAAACCCACCGGTTTTGACAGGCATGGGGGCTGCCATTTTGTGCATGAATACATGGGCCAAAAGTTATGAAGCTGGGAACCATTTAAGATAAAGTAGTGCCTAAAACTGTATTTTTTTCTTATTTCTTACATATATACCTTTAATTTGATACCAAAACATATCATTTAAACTATATTTTAAAAATCATATGCATTATCAACTGAACCCTATGTGTTTATTATCTAACTGGCAGCATGTAACCCTGAGGATGTGACTTCCGTTTTGGTGTAATTTGACCTTTACCTATTATGGTTACAATATACTAATTCCAATCCTATGTAATTTAGTGTAAAAGCGATAACTTTAACCAAAAATAAATGCAACATTTTGCACATAGGGACCCTCATAACCATACCTTTTCTTAAAGAGCATTCTAAGCTGAATTGATTTAAGCAATAAAAAGGGTATGTAATGTATTATATTATGATTGTATTATGTAAGAAAGAACTCGACACTAAACAAAGTTGACTGTTTTATCGCCATCATTTTAGCGGCTACTTTCTAGTTGACTGTAACCCGCATCAGCGCAAGTGTCATACTGTAGTCTCCAATCTTAAAACATCTCAGTGATTTATTTGTGCATACCAATGCTTACCCTACCAACATCTCCAAAAAAGAATATCAAAGCAAGTGTCTAAAACTAAAAACATGTCTTCGAGTTAAACTTGTTGATTTATTTAGAGAGTACAGCCCTACATGACTTATTTATTTAGTGTATTGTGACCTTATACATCCTGGATAAATAAACACAAAGACTCTGACATTTAAAAAAAAAAGAACTAATATTCAAATATTATTCGAATATTGAAATCGAATATTCGAATAGCGTTTTGGTATTAGTTGCCATCCCTAATATATATTTATAAACAAATCGAAACGTTGTGTTGTACTGTATATCTCCAAGCTGTATCAACATACACTGTATTCATGCGTGGTAGTTGAAGGATATGTTCTGATATTCGTTACTGATCTTTATGCTTTCCCCCAATCATACTAAATATTATGAAAGTACATGTTTTTACTTGAAATGCCATCTCTTTCTACTACTCTTACTTCTACGTCTGTTACTGTCACTGCTATTGCAGCTGCTATTGCTTCTAGAACTTTTCTCCTACTAATACTACCACCTCCACCACCACGACGACCACCACCACCACTTTGAGCCTAAAGTTCCTTAAAAAATCATTAATGTGAAAACCACTGGTGACTATCAAATTATGACTGGTGTGGACACACATGCGAAAGCAGCATGTAACTTAGCTGAATCGGTTATAACAGTGGCAGAACATTTTTTTCAAAGCACATTTTAAGAAGTGATGAACGCAAGATTCTAAAGTTAAAATGTGTGTAGACTTTTATCTTACAGTGTGTCGTATCTCGTTCCAGATGTCGCACACAGTACTTCCAGTGACGCCACCGCCGATCCCGAAGCGCCTTGTCAAGACGGCGCTCCATCAGGCGGTCCTCGACGGTCGTCTGCATCAGGTCCGTCTCCTAGTGGAGAAACATGGTGCCAGCGTCAACGTTAAGGACGTCTACGGCAGGACGCCGCTCATGCTGACGTCAATGATCGACGAAGAAGCGGGCTCGAGGATGGCAAAGATTTTCGTTTCCGCCGGTGCTAAGTTGAGCTTCCGGGACAATATGGGTCGGACGGCTCTCGGAATGGCTTGCTTGTCTGGTAAAGAAAAAATCGTTGATGAAATCCTTAGGAAAGATATTCTGTACATTAATGACGGCGATAACGATGGGAACACTCCGCTCCACCACGCCGCTGCTAGCGGCAATCCGAATATTGTGAAATTACTCAGCGAACTGTTTGTTAAATTTGGACTGGACATTGACACAAGGAACAAACTGGGATACACTGCGCTATTGGTAGCCTGCAGGAACGGACACTTCGTTTCCGCGCACCACCTCCTGACCCACGGTCAGGCTTCACCCGCCCTGAGGGACGAGGAAACCTATCTGAACGCTAACGAGTGGACCCAGAAAAGCTCCCACCACGTGCTGATTCCCGCTAGGCGCATGGCGATTCCCCCGAGCGCTCCGGCGTTTTCGAGGGAGTCAACGATGTACCAAAGAGCGCTAACCCCAGTTTGTCGGCACACTGTGCCCCATAATTTGCTAAACTCCTGGGCAAACAGAAGTGATAGCTTCGAAGTTGTCAGAGGGGAGACGTTCTACGAAGGCAAGGACGCTAGACTGATGGTCCTTAACGACATCAGCAGCGCCGAGACTCACGGATGGTCCAGAAAGCACAAGCCCGTGAAAATCGTGCACCCACCGACGGCTAAGTTGTTGGCGCTTTCTCGACGACGGACGCGGTCGGCAGTTCCGCCGGATATGAACACAATATTCCGGCTGTACTCGGACCAGTACCAGCCGGACTGGCGGAAGGACAAGATCACTCTCCACTCTCTGAGCAGTGATAAAATGCCGACTATTATACGATCGCGTCCGTCGGTAACTGTCGTCAGCTAGAGACGTCTGGCCCAACGTGAACTTGCCTGGCACGACTGTGCGCTTTTACTGAACCTTTGTGCTCAACGCACCTGTCCTTATTCTTGGTGGATATTGGACTGGTTTTGAATACTACAGAACTTTTCACCTCTGTGTTATGATTTAAAGGTCGTTTTATTGATCCAAGTTGAATTGCACCCTACAATTATCCAAGATTGATTTAATGGTCATTTCACCTACAAAAGCATTTACATGTATATTTAGTACATGTGTATTTATATATTTATGTGAAAGAACGACCAAAAAATGACATTTTTTACAAACGTTTGCAAATACACGTGTATTCACATTTATGCTGCAGTTTTGCCATTTTCTAAATGATAACAAATATTAAACGCAGGGAAACCCTATTGAACGTGTTATAATTTGTTTAAAATCATTTACGAGAAATTTTGCATGTCTGACTTTTACATCAATTATTTTCTATTTTAAATCCAGATACATGACGATTGATTCTTTTTATACTTTGATTGTTCGCACCACTATTTATTGTCGTGTATTATACGGTTTCTGGCACAATCTTTACCCAAGACACAATGACATTGAACTGTATCTTTTCGCTTAATGCAAACTCACAAATAATTAAGTAAATGTCTACACAACCTGGACTGGGACCATATCCACAAAGCTCATTAGGAAAATATTTAACTTAAGTCAAATTTATATGAAAAATCAAATACAATTTTCGACGTGAAAATCAGTAATTTATATTTAAAATGTGCAAATAAAAGAAGCATCAGTGGATTCTTCATCAGATTTAAACCATTGAAGACAAAATAAACGGTAAATGAATAAGTCATAGACTTGAGGGATTTTATAATTTTAAGAAATTTGCTTAACTTTTCAGTAAGAGGCTTTGTGGATACGGGCCCTGGTATATATAAAGACTCGTAATCGATAATAAAGAAAACACTAAAAATTAAAAATTCGGAAATGTTATAATTGAACTTTCTGACAAAGAAATGCATTGTTAACAAAATAAACGGTAAATGAATAAGTCATAGACTTGAGGGATTTTATAATTTTAAGAAATTTACTTAACTTTTCAGTAAGAGGCTTTGTGGATACGGGCCCTGGTATATATAAAGACTCGTAATCGATAATAAAGAAAACACTAAAAATAAAAAATTCGGAAATGTTATAATTGAACTTTCTGACAAAGAAATGCATTGTTTGAAGATTCTGACATAGAGTTGCCAAATAATTCTAAGTTTTAGTTGTTCTCATGTACATATTCCAAAGAGTAGTGTTTTAAACAAAAATGCGATTTTTGACTTACTGTTTTCAACTGAAAGTTAAGAATATCTTAATAAGAATCTTTATAACTATATAGATCCAGGCTGATAAAAATGGATTATTCTAGTTTAAAGCAAACGCTTAATGGATTTATTTTGCTTACACCACTTAGTTGGCGTCTTTATGGCATCTTTTTATTGTTGCTGTACTTTAACACCTATTCAATTACATGTATTCCCCATGTTTGTTCACATTGTGTAGCTTGTTTCTTACGTATGGCGGCTGATGAGGACATGTTATTGACGCTTGAACAACGTACATGTAATACTAAATGTCCTTTAATTTTAAGCCATTACTAAGACCTTACAGAAATAATTGTGTATAGTACAATCGCTGAAGACTCAACAACTTAATTTTGTCGATGAAGGTATGTGCCAGGACCAGACCATTGGAACCCTTGTCGTCTAGATGATTAACGAGTGTACTTACCACTGTTACACCGACTGAACCAACCACTGCGGTGCTGAGTGTACCAACAAGTGTGACACGCATTTGACCAGTGTGACATACATTTGACCAGTGTGACAGACATTTGACCAATGTGACCAATGTGACACACAGTTGACCAGTGTGACACACAGTTGACCAATGTGACACACAGTTGACCAGTGTGTCACACAGTTGGCCAGTGTGACACACGGTTGACCAATGCGACACACAGTTGACCAATGTAACACACATTTGACCAGTGTGACCAGTGCGACGCATATTTGACCAGTGTGACGCCTATTTGACCAGTGTGACGCATATTAGTAATTGAAAACGAATTTCGTTCGATGAACCCGGTTCACTGCTAAGTGCATGTATTAACATGAATATATAAAACCACTACGACCATGTTTCATACGCTTACTAAATAATGAAACTAACAAGTTCACGTGCACATAACGCAATAATTATTACGTTTTAGACATTATTTTGTCATGTACTTATTCATGAAGACTTGGCTACCAATATTATCTGTGCTGTGCATCTATGAGACGGTGTATTGTTGTATTCAAAAGATTAAATGTCGTGGAATTACACTACATGCCATTTAATCGTTCAATCACTTCACAGTCGCATTTCGACCGGCGGTTAGAACCCGTGGTTTAACCGCCACGTAATAGCAACAGGGACGCATCTAGGCGGAACATCTGAGTGTGTGCACACTAAGGTTGTCAATATTCAATATAAGTGTCGATAGTTTTATTTACAAATCATAAACATTTCTCATTTAAGTTAAATCTGAGGAAACATGTTCATATTATCCGTGTAACTAAAACGGTTTATACTCACGTGTTTAAATGAGTATACATAGCACCTGTAGGTCGCACACATACAGAAGTATTAAAGTAGCTTACATGAACGTCGTATGTGATATTTGAAATACAAATAGAAATACAAATAGAACAACAGACAATGATAAATTGCAGGAAAACATCTATGAAATGTATTAAGTTGTTGTCTGTCTGTGTGTGTATTTCGAAGTTTATGAGGTCCTTCCACACCGAAGTGGCATTAAATGAAGACCCGGAGTGTGTCCCAGCACCCTAACTAATTAACTTATTAGAGACACATCGAAAGTTGGGACGAATCTTAAATCATAGCTCAAGTCCAGCTATTTATTTTTAACTGAATTATCTTTAATTTTGGTGTGCTCTTGGAATTGAGCCCCAATCGCTGCGGTGAGAGGCGAGCGTGCCAACCACTGCGCTTGTTGTCGTCTGGAAGGCGTCAACAGCCTCTATGACTCGCGGCCACGTGGTACAGCACGCACATGCGCGTGACAAAGGTATAACGTGTCACTCCTCGTGGACAAAATTGCCACTTCAGGAACACGGAGAGGTAGCCTTAGGAGAATTGTTTCAATAATTCACAATGGAAACGTTTTTGTGATTACAATAAATGTTTATCCAAAGAAAAGTTCTCGAACAAGACACATAATATATTTCCTGCACTGCTTCTCGTGCCATGGACGGTAGAGTCGCCTCTATTTCAGAGTTGCATTTAAAAGGCAGATAACAGATAATAATAAGAGTGTGTGTTTTTTTAAAAGATATATAATTATTGTAAAGTAGCAATATTAGGTGACAAAAATATTGAATTTGGTTGAAATCCCAATATGGACTATAAAAACATATACGATTTTAATTATAGTTTTGTTTACATTTAAATATAATAACGATAGTAAACGCTACATACAAACACATTAACCATTAGACCGCGTTTCCATGTGTTCGTGTCCGTCGTCCGTCCGTCCGTCCGTGTGCGTACAAAAAGGGGATGTAGCGTTTAAATATACGGATTGACGGACGACGCATGTCAAAAGGAAGTCATTTATATCAAAGGGAAGTAATTTATATGAGGAACGTTTAAATATGAATGCTTTTTGTACATAAGAATATAATTCGAGGGTTGAGAACCAAAAGGTACCAACTGCTATTGAGTGTTGTTTTGGTTCCTTTGAAATTTTCACCCAAACATTTAAGTCCATAAAACATAATGTCTTTACACCCTTACCAAAGAATACACCATTTTTTGCCTGTTTTCGATATCGGTCATTTTTCTTACCCACATTATATCCCTACGTTTTCATTTTTACAATACATGCTGGCAGCTGCCAAAAAATGATTGAATTATTCCATCATGACGTGTTCACAGTCTGATAGTTTGATCGAAATAACGATTTGGTTTCATTAACGTGCGGACACATGGCAACAGCGCATCAGCATGAACATTTTACGTACACGGGTACGGACTGTTATGGACGCGGACACGTGGAAACGTAGCCTTAATAATATAATCTTTAACGAATAGTTTGAATCAAAATGTCATTATAATTATGTCTTATAATTTACTAATTTACGCATTCAAAATATCGATAAGTTGACAGCACTTCTTCAAAACTTACAAAGTATCAATTGACGTGTCACAATATTGTCCGCGGATGAATTTCAATTTGCAAACGAGGCAATATCGCGCACCTGCTTGGGAGTTTTCAAAGGCACATCCGGGTAATTCCCGGGGCTGCCCCGGAGTGAAGATGACAATATCGAGTTACCCGCTCCTTGTAATTATAACAACTGAGATGCATCGGAATGCACGCTTTTTGAGTTGTATTGCTTGTATCGCCTCTAATTGGAGAGGCAATTGTCAAACACTGTTGAATATGACCGAAAGCAGATTACTCAGTCGAATGTAATAGGGGCTTTTCGTAATACTGTTGATCAACTGTTTTGTGTTTAATTAACCACAAACATCCAAGGGCGCTTTAACGACAATACCGCAGTGTGCAGCCACTCCGGTCACAAATATTGATTTCATTGGTTGATAATACACTTTATTACCGTTATCTGTACCGTACACGCACGGATATATTGATGTAGATTTGAAAAAAAATTAAGTCACTTCTCTACAACACACCGTAGTACCGGCTCCTTATCAGCGAATGCACCACTTTCCAGCGAAGACGAAAAAGGAGAGACGGTGGGTTTGTATATATTGGTTTTTATACGTTTTTTCTTTGATTTTCAAAACGATAATATTATATAAAGATGTCAGAAGCAATAAAGAGTAATCACAGAAAATATAAAGTTACAGAGCCTTATATTTTCCAAGAAAAGGCGAGTTAAAATCGAACATTATGTGTTTTTGAGGTATTTTGTCAAGTTTATATCGTTTTATCGCCGCAAATAGCTTATTTGGCAAAAATCTAAATCGCCAGACATTTTGCACATTGATCAACCCAGTAACCGCACCAATTTTCAAAATTATTCATTGTTTTATATTAGAGATATAACGTCCTGAAGTGATGGGGTGTACAAAAAATGGCACCAGTTATCAGCGATTTCATGTTTTTACCGGCCCCAGTGATCAGCGAAATTTCATGTAGTTACAAATTTATGCATTTGTCACAAATTTATCATTAAATATTCATTTAGACACATCACACATCTATTGTTTATCATATTCCGTCCCAGAGGCATGTGTGTTCGTCCGTACGTGCGCCTCTACATGCAGTCAAGTGTAGGCATTTATATTTTCTGTGACTCTTTATTGCTTCTGACATCTTTATATAATATTATTTTTTTGAAAATCAAAGCAAAAACGTATAGAAACCAATATATACAAACCCACCGTTTCTCCTTTTTCGTCTTCGCTGGAAAGTGGTGCATTCGCTGATAAGGAGCCGGTACTACGGTGTGTACAAATGATAACAGTTATATACGATTTACACAGTTGTTTAAATATAATAGCTGGAATGCTGAAGTAATGCAAATATTCCGGTTCAATTCCATAAAACCGTGATGTAAGGGAGCTTATGGAAACTACTTTGACCAGCCAGTTCTACTTATTAAACTGCATTATATATCGTGATTCACGTTTATTTTCAATAGAACCTTAACATCTTAGCGCAAGAATCTAATCTGTTTCCAGTGACACGTTTTACCAACACTATACAATGTCATTTCAAAAGATATTTGCCGACTAGGAAATCATATTTTGTCAACTCTTTTCAACAAGCCGCCGCCCTGATAGTTGGTGGAAATCAACATTTGATGAAAAACGTCGACGCGACAATGGCCCCACTTACCGCAAGAAAATTCACACACAATGGAATCTGCAAAAGCCTTTTTATCTGCACCTTTTCTTGTAACTGAAACATTTGATTAGCGTAAGGTCCAATGAATATATTTAGAGGATTAGGAATATAATATTTAATGCACCTCAGGACAAGATTTCCCATGGGGAAAAATCGGCATGCGCCGGGGGCCAGCGACAAATTGGTGATACAGCCTTTGAACAACCCGGATCATACAAAATGCCGCTCATGTCAATAAACTAGTTATTTCGCTGTAGCCAAATGATTTAACTAGCCATATAAACCGCCTCTTGGCAAATCAATTCGATGGCAATATTTATCAAATCTGAATTTCTCCACAAATGACACCGAAATTCGGCGCACGCAAGGGCCATCTATTCATTGGCCTAAGCGACCTTATTTCGATTAGGCGGTAAAAAAGACAAGGCGGACGAAGAAAATAAAACGAGTTAGCGTATTAATTAAATGAGATACTGCAGATGCTGGGAAGATGTTTTACATGGCGAGAGAGACTAATAAGCGTCCTGAGAGAAATTGATGTCTTTATAGGGAACGGGGCGGCGGCACACTTTGACCTTTCTTTGGTCACTCTTGGTACGCGGGAAATAAAAAATACGAAATAACTCCTGAGAGAACGAGCGCCTTTATTTCACAACAACATTAAATGGAGCGTTGTTAATCCACAACTTAATCATGTATGCGAGTTTTACATACATTTTTCTTCTCTATACAAGCCCGTTTGTTGCCGACCGTCCAACATTTCTTCAACGCGATCCCCCAAGAGGGTAACTATGTGAATATCTTCAGAATGCGCGTCATTTACACTATTGTTACTTCTGAAGCATAGACCGCAGTTGAGAATGAGTAATGGCAACTTATCAGCTTTATTCCAGTGATTAATTGGCGAAAAATAAAACGGTGTGAATATTAACTAACTTTGTCATAAAATGGCCAAATGAAGTGCGAAATCGAACATCAAGACTGTATTTGTAGAATGTTGCGGTAGGACAAGCGGAAGGTTGGATTTCAATCAAACCAGTCAAGTAAACCAGGATGTACTTCTTCAGGTGTGATCTAGAATGTTCTTATGGTTACAAGAATATTCATTCTTTAACCTTTAGTTTTTGTTTAAGACTTCAGATTGAAGAAGCAAAATAGTTACATGCGAAGAAAATGAAGAGAATGTTTTATTAGACACTATAGAATTATTGATTACGACCCTTAAAGGCAAGGCACCAAACTAAATTACTTAAAAATCTGCAAGATATAAACAATTATATCCTAAAAACAAACTGTATGATATAAACAAATTTACCATAAAACAAAAGGCAAAATGTAAACAATAGGGCCTAACTGTGATGGCCCTGGGTCACTCACCAGAGTGTAATAAATCATAATGGCTCGTAAACATGTAATAGTATGTTCACAGCTGTTTGACGTAAAACGTTGACAACGGACATCAACGATGGACCACTGACAGCCTTGTGTTTTAGCGAAAAAAAAAAGGAATTAATTAATTATTTGGTAAGACATTGAAGCAAAAAAAAGAGAAGATTTTGTGTTTGATAAACACACATGCCCCCCCCCCCCCCTGTTGATGCTGGATAGCCCATTTCTTAGTCCAAGTTAGGTCAAGGTCAGGGTCAACGTAAGGTTGGGTGATATGGGTGGAGTGAGAACGGTCATAAGTAACAACTGTGTAAATATCCAAGTGTTGTAGTAAGCGCTGTTGATGCTAGACGAACCGGTAAAATCTAGTTAACCAAGAAATGGCACTTTTGAATTATTATAAGTCCAAATTAGATCAAGGTCAATGTCAAAGTGAGATTTGGTGATATGGGTGAGTTGTGGATGGTCATAAGCAACAACTGTGTACGTATCCAAGTGTTATAGCCAGCGGTGGTGGTGCTACGAAACGGTAAAAGGTAGTTCACCAAGAAACAGCCCATTTGAATTATTCTAAGTGCAAATTAGGTCAAGGTCAAGGTGAGGTTGGCTGAAATTGGTGGATAGGGAATGGTCATAAGCAACAACTGTGCAAGTATCCAAGTGTTGTAGTAAGCGCGGATGGTGCTAGTCGAAACGGTAAAATCTACTAAACCTTGTCACGGACGGACGGACGGAAGAACGGACAGGACAATCACTACATCCCTACCGCATCAAGATGCCGGGGGCATAAAAACAACGGCAAAATAATTTGAAGGAATTTTGTAGAGGGTCAAACAAGAAACATTTAGGTTCATTTACTTTGAAATCTAGTCAGCAGATTCTAACAAGATTTACAAAGTTTTTACTATAGCTGTATAAGAAAGACTGCCCCGCCCCCTGGCGGCCATGTTGTTTTTAATCAAAATAATTGAAAGAAATTTAGTCGATGGTAACCCAAGGAACATTTCTGTGAAATCATACCGAAATCTGGGCAATGATTTCAGACAAGAAGATTTTGACAGTTTTTTATAGACCTATATAGAACTGCCCCGCCCCCTAGGTCACCCAAGGAAGTTTTCTCTGAAAACCATTTTGTAATCCAGTCAGTGTTTCTGACAAGAGGATTTTTAAAGTTTTACAGTTTTTAAGCGTTTGGTTGCCATGACAACAGAGTTTTCAAATAAATGAAGGAATTTGTTAAAGGAACATCCCAGGAATATTCCGGCCAAGTTTGATTTAAATCCGTCAAGCGGTTTCGGATAGAAACTCGTTTAAAGAAATTGTTGACGAAGACGACGGACGCTGAATGACAACAATAGCTCACCAATGAGCACTTTTTTGTGCTCAGGTGGGCTAAAAAAAACTAAAAGAAAGTGACATTCATCATTTCCTTCATCAAGGAAAATGTCTACTAAGCAGCACCTACAGTCGCAATGGGTACATCTGATCTGGAAGAGCGGAATACTACAAACTCAATTCCCCTAAGAAAACAAACTCTCTGCAAAGCAAACAAACTCGCATTCTGGTTAATTGGACATTGGCTAATTAGGGACCGCCGCATCAGCGGTAATGAGATGCTAATAAGAATCGGTCCGGGAAATATGAAAAATATTTGCTTACAATTCTTGACTGACATCGAGGTGTCCCTCGCGTGTAATCATTCTGATCATGAACTTTCAAGGGGCACATCGACTGTTTGTCCCATAAGAATAGACATATTATTACAATACATTTTTCTCAAATACATGTATAAATTTTTCTAGAAGCCCTTATATATTGGTGAATCGTAAGGAAAACATATATGAGGCGTGTCGTGGGAAAATCGGGCTTAATGTACGTGCGTAGTGTCGTCCCGGATTAGCCTGTGCAGTGGGCTTTTATGGTATTTTTCTGTTTCAAGGAAGTCTCGCGTAAAACATAAATCCACTGTAGGCGGAAATTGCCGTCCTGGATTAGCCTGTGCAGTCCGGGACGACACTTTACGCACATGCATTAAGACCGGGTATCCCACGACACACCTCATATATACAAAGCCATGCACTAAGTTTACCTCAATGATTCATACATTAGCGTCAACTGACACAGATTCATAAATAATTCAAACTGTTCTTTATATGTTACTATATCAATATGATAATGAATAGTTTAATACACAAATATATGTCAAGTGTATAGTCAAATTTTGATATTCAGAATCGAAAACATGCAGTTATAGCATTGTTTACCATCAATATACAACAATAACTTTTCTTGAGAAAGGTTAAGCTTGTTTAAACGAAACCTTACAAAGTCGTTACCTCGCGTCACTTTGTCAACTGTCGTTAAATTCTAAGTGCTTCCCTTCCGCACTTGAGGTTCATCGCCAGTTTGGGAAATAGCGCGTACCGTTTCGTATATTAAAAGGGTCACGTGACTCGATGTGCATGCGCGACGCACGAATTCTTCCGCAAATGACGCGCCAGATGCGAATCTTTATTTTCTTTTGACTGTAAAGAGCAGCCATGTTCTGTTTAGAGAAAATGAGCAGAGTTATTGTCTTGCTTATTACGAGTTCAAACATTTAACATGATTTACGTGCCGTTTTAATTTTTACAAGTATAAATGTTTTACAGTTAAATGTGTAATTGTTAATACCGCATAAGTATATAAGTTACAATTACACCTCATTTTACTATGGCAAAATAAATTTATTTTGTGAACAACCGTTTGTTTCTGAATTATACTCTGAAAAGAAAAATTTGGTATCACTGTTGATGTTATCTACCTTAACTTATAGCAAGGTCCTTTTAGACTTACCGGTATCAAGTGACATTAGTAATTGCTTTGTGAATTGATGCTGCACTTTGTTAAACTCGCTAATAAAAATTCGTTTCTTTTCTTGCGATGACTATCGTTTCTTTTTTTGCGATGACTCACATAAATTTCCAAAACCAGTGGGATGTTTAATACGACACTAATGATAATAAGATCAGTGGCTTTATTAATTGTCGGAAGATTTAATAACGATTGCAAACGAGCGCCTGATTCTATATTTCTCGCGCTATCCGATAAACGCCTGGGAGAAACTGACAACAAGTTGTTTATTCAGCTTGTTTTATGTGAGAAACGAGCCTACTTGGGCAGCCTAGAGAAACACCATCAAAGCGTTATTTTCCCGCGAAAATATTTACATTTCGTCTGCCATGTTTGTTGTTGGTCAGTGTTTCTTCGTTATTAGGACGTGTGTATAAATATAAATTAAATTCCGTAATGTTTATCCTCTTTTCATGTGAAACAGTTATTGGATTGGAGCATCCCATTTCGCTGCGTCTGTGTTTGCTTTGTTGCCTTTCAATTTTAGGCGTAATCGGAGAACTTCGGCTGTTATTGCTGTTCAGTAGTGGTCCGAGACTGACAGAAAACATCAGGTCGCTCGCATCAAAAGAAAATATTTAATATTCACTACTTGACACCTTCAACCCGTTGAGATAATAATGGACACAATGGATGCTGTTTGTTTACTGCTTGATACCGTGCACCGAAAAATGTGTAATTTTGAGTCCGAGCACAGCAATTCATAATTCTTAGTCTTGGAGAAGTCAAATAGCCATCGAATTGCGATGTGTCTTTTCTAGTTTTTGTGTGTGTTGTTCTTAGAATATTCTGAAAATAAAATACAAGTTTAAGCCTTTTTGATTGTTAAAATCTCGGTTCCTTCGTTAACGAGTCAAATGCAGGATTCTTGATGACTTCATTTTGGAGAATACTATTATTTTGGCAGTAGATAACTGAATATCCGTGATAACCATATGCCAGTATGTGACTATACGTACGGTCTATCTGTTCACGGCTTTGTATATTTTGTTACATTCGTATGGATTACTTCGTATTAAATTAAAATTCAAGAAGGCAATTAGCTACATGTAAGTTGAATACGCTTGTTTCTTATATCGATAGTATGGTTGAAGAAAGTTTCTTTTAAGTTTTAAATGCCTCTTTCTTGTCGCTTCCGAGTTTGTTAATATTTAAGACAAGTGGCTCGCCTGTCATATCCGCATTCTCGCACATAGAACTGCCTGTTTATTAGAAATATGAACGTAACAAAAAAAATGATGGTAACGTTGTAGACAAAGATGATGACGATGATGATTGAGGTGGTGGTGATGATGATGATGATTTTTATAATTATTTTTTATCAATAAGATTTTACTTTTTACTAGTATGTTCTAACTAATCATTATTATTATTATTATATTATTTTGTCAAGTAGTACCTGCAATGCAGTTGTCGCACGTATGGCATGATAGTTCTCGAATGCTGATGTTTGCTGACGCACTCGTGATCAATTGGTGAACCTGTCGGTTATTGGGTACCGGCTTAAATTGATAGACAATGGACCTGTCATTGTCTTCGACGTATTTAAAATTTCGCCGCAAATATATCTCTGACTTTGGTCTTCTGAGATTTTCATTTTGCGTACTTGTAGACGCCCTCGACACTTTGTATTACTGCGCCTTTCATCACAGCAAGATCTAGCTGACGCATGAGAAGGCCTCCGGCAGCGTCCTGAGGACTTTTTGCCTGCGAAGTTACAAAGTAGTTCCTCTCAAATGTTTCGTATCCCAATGTATCGCAAATGTAGGAAGACTCTCCCATGAAAGTTTTGCTTTTATACTGTACGGAGCAACCATCCGTGAACTCAATCATTCTACGGGTATTATGGCCAATGTCACTGAGATGACGTTTGACCTCCGCCTGTACCCTGGACATAAAATAATGGTCATGAATAACGTAAGGACTTATGATAAAAAGGAGCTCCGTAACTATGGTGCCTTCGTCGGTTTCGTCATATTCTGCAACGGCGTGTCTGTATAGGACAGACACGTGTATTGTAACTTCATTTTTAGCGTAATACGAATATTGCAGTTCATCTCTGTCTATACATTTATAGTTTTCAGAAAAGTCATATATGACGAGGCACGTATCACCAGGAAGTGCCTGTTTGAGGGAGGATAACTGGTCGAGTTGCCAATTTGCATTAAACTGGTGACTTGCACAATTATTTATTAGGGTTTTAAAGTACAAAAACATGTCCATGGGTGTGGTAGTTTTCTTTACCAACATCAGTTTTCTTTTCATTCCGGATTTTATATAAATATTGACATATTCATATTTCTCCCACCGTCCCACGTGACCAATTCTTTAGCAGTAGGCATTGCATTCGAGAATATCGGTATTACATCGAGGTCAGATTTTGATTATCAATCAAATTTTGTTGTAAACGTGCGTAAATGAAATTAAAAATCATTTCTGCTCTATTTGAGATAAATGATCTATCTGTATTAAAATTAAGGTATTTTTCGTACATTGTTTAATATATACATCGTTTTTATTAACAAACTAAATTTAAAAAAAATCTCATCTTTTCACGGAGCTTTTTCCACGCAGAATTAAATATGTTATCATGTATCTTCCGCTATAAAATTGGTATGCGAAAAACAGAAATGACGTAACGTAAATGTGGTACGTTTTCCCGAAAAAATGCAGCGATTGCGACATTTCTTTATGTTACATCTAACACGCACAGCGAACATACGATCGCATATTTATATCTTTTTCAAATGATATGTGTGTTTAAAATACAACAATTAAATCTTATTTTTCTGGAAAATACAATTTGTTATCTTTCATTTGGTACCAGTTTTGTTTCCCTCTGACGTAAATTTAATCAAATTTCCTAGGTACTTTGTGACGAAGTAGCGCATTTTTAAAATTAACGCCAACATCTTATATACCATAGCTTACCTTTATTAAATCTACATTATTTTCATATACATTTTCTTATCGATAAAGTCCCTTTAAGTTCCAGATATATTGAGGCGTATCGTGGGAAAACCGGGCTTAATGCATGTGCGTTAAGTGTCGCCCCGGATCAGTCAGCACAGGCTAATCCAGGACGCCACTTTCCGCCTACGATGTATTTATGTTTAGAAGAGACTTCTTTTAAACAGAAAAAAGGCGGAAAGTGTCGTCCCGGTTCCGCATAGGCTGATCCGGGACGACACTACACACTTGCATTAAGCCCGGTTTTCCCACGACACGCCTCATAATTTTATAAATGGTTATCAATTTATAACGGTTTTTGATGAATGCACGAAAATAGTAAGGAATTTGGATTTCAATGTATTTAAACATGCAAATGAATACAGCTTGCGACTTGGCTCATACGAAATCAAATAATGTGCAATGTCCACTGCTCCCGAATGTTCTTTTCATAAATACATCATTAACTGACTACATCGGCCAATGTTCATACATCTGTGTGTTTTATTCACCAACGTAAAAAGCAATTAATAAAAAAATACTTGAGCTGACCGTTTCTGTCCACTTTATTGACAAATGTCATTGCCGTAGTTTCGAATCTTTGTCCGCGCCAATGAAATATTCGAATTAGTCGAAAAACGTATTTCATTTTTATGGAAATAATATTGACACATCCTTGTCAAAATACAACACGCTATAAATGGGCGACGTCGAATTTCATTGACAAGAAATCAAAATGACGGGTTTCCGTAAATTTGACATCTGGGGATCACGTGACTTCATCAATGTTTCGTCTGCCGGTAGTTATTTGGCGGGCAAACAATGGAAACATGTCTTTTGAATATTTTAGTACATATTTGTTCAGGGCAAATTAGGGGACCGGTCGCCATTGATTGATATCCGTCGTGAAGTGGGGACAAGTGTTCTAATTTTCTCCGAATCTGTCTGACATTTATTGTTCGAAGAGATCAATTAATTGTGCACGGCGAATTGTTATTATTGTCATCAAATTTTAATGTTTTATGTTGCTTTAAGAAAACCGCTCACGTCAACACAATAGTAATGTGCTTCTTATTAATATATTATCAAGGAGTAACTGTACTTGTATTACTTGAAACACGTAATCAATAACATATGTCGTCAAGATTAGAGTATTTTGCAAACATAATATGCACATATTAATATTAACAGGACATTCATGACCAACGTTGTTTTATTGTTTTAATCTCGTTCATTTTGGGGAATTGGATGAGGCTGAACCTTAAAAGCCATCTGGTTTCTGTGTTAAAATATTTGGTATTACATAAATGCAGGTATATCCGAGTATGTCCCATTTGCATGTCTTACGACAAAAGAGAAACACAGTTTTAGCATATTTCGCTGACACTACTGTTAAAAGGACTTGTTCACATATTTTTCGAATTTTTGAAAAAAAAAGAGTTAATGTCTTTAGTGCAAACACTACAGGATCTGAAATAATCTAAAACAAATATTATACTATAGAGTAAAGAGAAAAATAAAGTTAAAAAATTGCCCTCGCCGGGACTTGAACCCGGGACCTTCGAGATAAAAATTCTCATGCGCTAACCATTCGGACTTATACATTTGGTTGTGTATTCTTAACGTTATTTATTCAAAAATAAAAGTGTTTCCAAATTGCCGATGTAAAGCGTTTAAACGCTTTATACTTTTATCCATTTCAATTGATGATTAATATTCATAAACAAAACGATATCTCCAATATATAAATTATCTTAGTCATGAGTGTTATTTCGCTTGTTTGTATATAATGTATAAATACTTTTTGAAATCCGACACTTCTTTTTTAATTGTCAATTTGCCGATCTGTGAACAGGTCCCTTTTAATTCGCTCCAACAAAAACAATGTCCAATTCGATGTTATAAGTGGTACTCTTTACCAACACTTACACCATTATAAATGATAATTTATATTGTATTAAAGACATTTATACAAGCAGAACACGATATGTTTTGTAACCGTCATCATGTAGTAATTCTGCTGTACATTTAAATATACTGAGCAAATCGTGTTTGTAAAACTTTAAAGTGACCATAGCGATTGAAAATTCGTCCATTCCTTTAAAACCATAATAAATATGGTTTTAAAGGAAGCTCCGATAAATTTATAATCAAATAACAGAAAGGATTAATTGTAGTTTAATAGCGTATTAGACACTGAAAAACGAACAGTTATTAACTGTATATTAATTGTGCTTTAACAGTCCCTTTCTGACGTGAAGTACCCCAAGGGAGCCATTACCATCCCGATCAGGATCATTAGAGGCTTGGTGGGAGGGTAATCGGTGTCAATGAGGCGCTCATGATCGTAATAAGCCGAGACGTAATGTGCAACTGCAGTTCGCAAAAGAAAATTACTGTGCACGAATTTTCAATTAAGAAAGTTTCAGGCAATCAGATTACTCATGTCAAGTTAATAAATTACTCTAATAGTTTCTATTGTTGTTGACGTGGTTGGTGTCACTAAAATTCCTATATTATTTATTTTTTTCGGAAATTCTTAAATGAACAATGCTAATATTAACCGAGGTTCAAAGGATTATTTTTGTTAGGACAAAAGACCAGACTCCTTTACACAGTTATTCACCCGTGTGATGACATAATAATTAGCCCGACAGAACTGACAAAAACTCAATGCTGGTAAAAAATTATACCCGTTACATCTCAACCATATGTCAGCTCGATACTAGTAGCTTATCTATTATAAGGCATTTAAACAATTGTAATCATTTGAATTTGTCTCTTATCCTCTCGAATATATACACCCAATTCAAATATGAAAGACACAGTATCTAAGCGGTCAGAAACGTATTATGTAAATGGTCACCAAGTGCCTTGCCTAAATTCGTCGTAGTGTATAGCATAGAATGTTGATTAATCTGCATCGAATGTGGAGTAATCGGCACAGCATGTGGATTAATCGGCATTGATCGATACAGAATGTGGCATAATCGGCGTCAGAATGTTGAGTAATCGTCACAGAATAGGCCCGTAATCGGAACAGAATGTGGAGTTATCGTCACAGAATGTGAAGGTATCGGCGTCAGAATGTCAAGTAACCGTCATAGAATTTGGAGTAATCGGCGTCAGAATGTGAAGTTATCGGCGTCAGAATGTCAAGTAACCGTCATAGAATTTGGAGTAATCGGCCTCAGGATGTGAAGTAATCGGTACAGAATGGGGTGTATTCGGTACATAATGGGGTGTATTCGGCACGGAATGGGGTGTATTCGGCACGGAATGGGGTGTATTCGGTACGGAATGGGGTGTATTCGGCACAGATTGGGGTGTATTCGGCACAGCATGGGGTGTATTCGGTACGGAATGGGGTGTATTCGGCACAGAATGGGGTGTATTCGGCACAGATTGGGGTGTATTCGGCACAGAATGGGGTGTATTTGGTACAGAATGGGGTGTATTCGGCACAGAATGGGGTGTATTCAGTACAGAATGGGGTGTATTCGGCACAGAATGGGGGTGTATTCGGTACAGAATGGGGTGTATTCGGCACAGAATGGGGTGTATTCGGTACAGAATGGGGTGTATTCGGCACAGATTGAGAATGTGGGCTAACTGACCACAGAATTTGGTGTAATTGACATTTTTTCAAGTTTGGAGTAATTGGTACAGAATGTGAGCATAATCGCCAGACACAGAATGTGAAACCCGGAGCATCAAGTAAAATACTTAATACACTCGACAATAATCGTGATATATAATAAAACAAAGTCATCGGTTATCATCAGGTATTGTCCGTGATGCACTTTTTAAACTCGCATTCTAAAACCTCTCTGTCTAGATTCTTTCCTGAAAATACAGAGCATGTACATACATCAATGAATTTTCTTTTCCCCATATTATTCACGATAATAATTAAAATAATAATAATCATAATAACATAATAATAAATTAATAATAGTTAATATGATTATAATAATAATAATTATTATTATTATTATAAAACACTTATAATTCTTAGCAGGAGTTATTAAATTAATTTAAAACAACATTTGGTTCAGAGCATGACAAATTTGATAAAGACGTTTTGGTGTGGTATGGTGCTGTGACGGAAGCCGGAGTACCTGGAGGAAACCCCACCTATGCGGAATCATGACCACTGACCTTAACCTTAACTAAACTTACATGTGCGTGGACATGGACTAGAACCCAGGGGTGATATCCACAAAGCTCCTAATTAAAATATTAACTTAAGTCATAAGTAAACAATTCAAATAAAATTTTCCTTGTGAAAAAAAATATTTGAAATATGGTAACATAAGAAGCATCTGTTGATACTTAAACCGATTAAAACCAGTAAAGATAAAACAGACTTTAAATGAACAAGCCACAGACTTAAGAACTGAGTGTGCCAACCACTGCTCTAGTTGGACAGCCTACATGAGAAATGAATGTGCCAACCACTGCTCTAGTTGGACAGCCTACACGAGAAATGAGTGTGCCAACCACTGCTCTAGTTGGACAGCCTACATGAGAAATGAGTGAGCCAACCACTGCTCTAGTTGGACAGCCTACATGAGAAATGAGTGTGCCAACCACTGCTCTAGTTGGACAGCCTACATGAGAAATGAGTGTGCCAACCACTGCTCTAGTTGGACAGCTTACATGAGAAATGAGTGTGCCAACCACTGCTCTAGTTGGACAGCCTACATGAGAAATGAGTGTGCCAACCACTGCTCTAGTTGGACAGCCTACATGAGAAATGAGTGTGCCAACCACTGCTCTAGTTGGACAGCCTACATGAGAAATGAATGTGCCAACCACTGCTCTAGTTGGACAGCCTACATGAGAAATTAGTGTGCCAATCACTGCTCTAGTTGGACAGCCTACATGAGAAATGAGTGTGCCAATCACTGCTCTAGTTGGACAGCCTACATGAGAAATGAGTGTGCCAACCACTGCTCTAGTTGGACAGCCTACATGAGAAATGAGTGTGCCAACCACTGCTCTAGTTGGACAGCCTACATGAGAAATGAGTGTGCCAACCACTGCTCTAGTTGGACAGCCTACATGAGAAATGAGTGTGCCAACCACTGCTCTAGTTGGACAGCCTACATGAGAAATGAGTGTGCCAACCACTGCTCTAGTTGGACAGCCTACATGAGAAATGAGTGTGCCAATCACTGCTTTAGTTGGACAGCCTACATGAGAAAATGAGTGTGCCAATCACTGCTCTAGTTGGACAGCCTACATGAGAAATGAGTGTGCCAACCACTGCTCTAGTTGGACAGCCTACATGAGAAATGAGTGAGCCAACCACTGCTCTAGTTGGACAGCCTACATGAGAAATGAGTGAGCCAACCACTGCTCTAGTTGGACAGCCTACATGAGAAATGAGTGTGCCAACCACTGCTCTAGTTGGACAGCCTACATGAGAAATGAGTGTGCCAATCACTGCTCTAGTTGGACAGCCTACATGAGAAATGAGTGTGCCAATCACTGCTCTAGTTGGACAGCCTACATGAGAAATGAGTGAGCCAACCACTGCTCTAGTTGGACAGCCTACATGAGAAATGAGTGTGCCAACCACTGCTCTAGTTGGACAGCCTACAAGAGAAATGAGTGTGCCAACCACTGCTCTAGTTGGACAGCCTACATGAGAAATGAGTGTGCCAACCACTGCTCTAGTTGGACAGCCTACATGAGAAATGAGTGTGCCAACCACTGCTCTAGTTGGACAGCCTACATGAGAAATGAGTGTGCCAACCACTGCTCTAGTTGGACAGCCTACATGAGAAATGAGTGTGCCAATCACTGCTCTAGTTGGACAGCCTACATGAGAAATGAGTGTGCCAATCACTGCTCTAGTTGGACAGCCTACATGAGAAATGAGTGTGCCAATCACTGCTCTAGTTGGACAGCCTACATGAGAAATGAGTGAGCCAACCACTGCTCTAGTTGGACAGCCTACATGAGAAATGAGTGTGCCAACCACTGGTCTAGTTGGACAGCCTACATGAGAAATGAGTGTGCCAATCACTGCTCTAGTTGGACAGCCTACATGAGAAATGAGTGAGCCAACCACTGCTCTAGTTGGACAGCCTACATGAGAAATGAGTGTGCCAACCACTGCTCTAGTTGGACAGCCTACATGAGAAATGAGTGTGCCAACCACTGCTCTAGTTGGACAGCCTACATGAGAAATGAGTGTGCCAACCACTGCTCTAGTTGGACAGCCTACCACTGCAAATGTCTGACAGTCATTACAACATGACCAGGTTGCTTTCCTCGATACATACCTATAAACACAAGTATATTAGTCCTAGTTTCCCCTGGCAACCAGGGCGTGGTGGGGTGAAGGTCATACAGCTCTTGTACTGCCTGCACCACGCACCTGGGCTCAGAGTCCCCCGTGCAGATCACTCCCTGGAACAACATGCAGGATAGGTCAACTGTTGTTGTTGTTTTTAAATATTTACCGACCAAAGTGACTTAGGACATATTTATGACTAAATGCTATCATGAGTTACATCCATCTTTATAGTTTAACAATTAGTTGACGTTCAAACAGATTTATTATGGAATGTTTACATGACTTTCAACCATGTTTATTAAGCAATGTTTACACATAACATAGCTTTCATTCATATTTATTATGCAAAGTTTACATACGTTTCAAGCACATTTATTATGCAATAAATACATAGCTTTTAACCATATTCATTATGCCATGAATACATTGCTTTCAACCCTATTTATTATGCAATGAAAATATGATTGTGAATTATATTTATTATTATGCAATGAATATATGACCTTCGATCACATTTATTATGCAACATTTAAATGATTTCAGCCATGATGACATGAATACATGGCTTTAAATCATATTTCTTATTTAATCTTTACATATATTGACTAAGAATGCAGGTTATGCAATGTTTACATGGCTTTCAACAGCAACTATATTTTTGCAAGGTTTACATGGCTTTCAATAATATTCATGTTGCAAAGTTTATATTATTTTTAAACCATATTTATTTTGCAATGCTTGTGGCTTTTAAGTTTTAACCATATTTATTATGCAATGTTTTCATGGCTTTCAACCATCTTGATTAAAATTCTTACATGGTTTTTAAGCCTCTCTATTGGAGAAATATTTAAATGTTTTTACACCAACTTTATGAGTAAAATTAATTTCATTTACGTTCAAACATTTTTAGTAGGAAAAAATGAAATGACTTTTAAACATCTTTGTTAGAAATTGTTTATATGATCCACCATGCTTACATGTCTAAGACTGACACACTGCACAATTCAAACACATTTACTAGAATAATGCTATAAATCAACATAGGATGTCTTGTTACCACTGTCCCCAGGTACCCATACCTTAGTTTAATCTTTATTAAGATAACTTGACGTGACATAGAAATAACATACATACAGTAATGGATAAGAAAACAAGTTACTTTAAACTTATACGAAGTCTTCTCCATAGATATTTGCAATATATTGTGGATGTTTAAAATGTGTAAACAGTTAAAGCATTAAGTAACTTGTGGTGAATAATTCAAAATTATACAAATGAAATTTACATAAAATGATAGTAAAACATACATACTAGGGCTACCAAGTTGTGTTTCTGGTTGCATGACTAAACAAGAGGGCCATAAGGCCCTAGGGTGCTCACCAGATAATTTGGCCTGGTGACCTAGTTGTTGACCCCACGTGACCTTGTTTCAAGATATTATTTTGAAATATTATTGAGACAAATGTTTTGAGCAAGTTTTATGATGATTGGGCTGTAAATGAGGCCTCTAGAGTGTTCACAAGCTTTTTCTTCAATTGGGCATGGTGACCTAGTTTTTGACCCCATGTGACCCAGTCTCGAACATGTCCGAGATATCATTGGGACAAATATTCTAAGCAAATTTCGTAATGATTGGGCTATAAATGTGGCCTCTAGAGTGTTCACAAGCTTCTTCTTCAATTTGGCATGATGATCTAGTTTTTTACCCCACATGACCCAGATTTGAAATTGTCTGAGATATCATTGGGACAAATGTTCTGAGCAAGTTTCGTGATTTTTGGCCTACAAAAGTGGCCTTAGAGTGTTCACAAGCTTTTTCTTCAATTTGGCCTTATGACCTAGTTTTTGACACAACGTGACCCAGTTTCGCACTCGTCTGAGATATCATTGGGACTAATGTTCTGGGCAAGTTTCATGAAGTTGGACAATTAATGTGACCTCTAGAATGTTCACAAGTTTTTAAAGTTTCAATATAGCCATATAAGGAAAACTGCCCCGCCCCCTGGCAGCCATGTTTTTCAACGGAGCACAACCATTTTCGAGCTCAGCCGAGATATTATAAGAACAAATGTGTTGTGCTCAGGTGAGCTAAAAATGTAGAGTCGATAGGTCTGAAGATTTTTTTTAATGTCATTGTACAAGACTTTGGTTGTGGCAAATTACATATTTGTAAATTTTATGATTTTATGACAACCACTTTCATTTTTGTCTTAGAGCCAATTAAGCATCTTTCTTGGATTATCAGTAGCAGTTCTATTTTTTGAACTGTAGAACTCTTGAAACAAAAATTAGGGTAGGCATGAAAAAAGAAGGGTTGGTCTGGCCACCAGAATCATAACTATTTTGTGTTTTGGTCATCCGTACCTTGAGTCTATACAGCTGGATGGTCTCCCCCTGCCTGTTCTGTAGGGACCTCTCCCAGAGCAGGGTCTGCAGGAAGGAGTCCAGGGCCCCCTGGCTGGCCACGCCCCCTACCTCCAAGGTCAGGGAGGTCACCGACTGCAGGAAACACATAGAGAATCAGAGCAACATATGTGGCGTGTCGTGGAAAAACCCGTCTTAATGCATGTGAGTAAAGTGTCGGTCCGCACAGGCTAATCCAGGACATCACTTTCCGCTTTTATAGTATTTTCTGTTTCAAGGAAGTCTCTTCTAACCATAAATCCACTTTAGGCGGAAAGTGGCGTCCTGGATCAGCCTGTGCGGACTGCACAGGCTGATCTGGGACGACACTTTCCGCACATGCATTAAGACCGGTTTTATCACAACCCGCCACATATAAGGATTTTGCCAGAATGGAGTATTACCCCATCAATTTTAATCTTACTGAGTACTGAGAGATTTAATTGAGTACTTGAAATTATGTTACACCATTAACATTTATTGCTTGTCAAAATACTCCAATTGAGTAAAACTGGAACACACAAATTCAATCAATATGCTCACCATTTTACAACCATGCACGAATGATGCTTTCAAAATACTAAAGGTAGTTAACATGTCATATTTAGCGTGCATTGAACACTCATATTTCCACGATATGACTATCAATTAAACATTTACCAATTTTTACACAATCTGTTCGGCATTTTTTAAGTATTCAGTTAAAGAATTGAATTCTGACACTCATTAAATTTTAAATAACATGCAATTTAGTAAATGGTGTTTCAAAATTGTTATTTACACAAAAACATGCCAAATCTGCTGCTCCGGAGACTTGTTTGTGTGTCTGTGGTGAATTTTATCAATTGCACCAGGATTCTCTCTCATATGGCCATTGCCCTCAAAGACTTCTTAGTTGAGTTAGGGGTTAGTGCAAGATACTGGTAACTTTGAATAACATCTCATGATGGTGATTATTTCTCCAATTTATTTAAAAAATCATGCCAGAAAATTATGCTCCAGACAAATATTTGACCTTGAATTTGCGACCTTGACCTTAGACAGACAAGCATGGGTTATGTACACGACACATTGTCTGGTCATGGAGAAAAATAATCTGAAGTAATATTTTATGTGTTTTAAGTGAATGTAAATTGTTCTTATTGGTAATTCCAAGTAAAAAATGTACCAGTAATTATTATTAACAAAGAATCAAACATTCCAATCTGACTCATCTTTGCAATTGCAATACATTAGAACAATTTGATGTTTTATTTTGCAAACATAATTAATATACAAATCTGAAATCATTGAAAAGGACTATCTTCTTTTTTCATTTCTTTTAGTAAAAGTCCTCAGAAACTATTTGGAATGGCTTAATTTATACTTTTAACAACACAATTATTGTACTGTAATTGCTCCTCACCAAAACCAACAGGAAAAACATGTATCAAATGTTTTGAGAGAAAAGAATTGCCCATAAACATGTTTTCAGAACAACTGAATATCAATTAGGCTTATCTACCTGAACATCAATTATCGCATGACTTGACTGCCTTAAATATGTTTTGAAATGCGTCTACCAATGTTCCATGCAGTAGTTAAAATTAATGGGCTTTTCACCCTGTGAAAGTTTTGGCTTCAGAATATGTTCATCTATCTATGTTATGAAAACTGTTATTCTACTTAGACATTTGCCAAAAATATCAAAACAACTGTAGCCTCAGCCATAAATCTGTTTAGATTCCTCAAAGAAAAATGACCAGAATCTCTATGTTTTGAAAATATGGGAAGATCTCAGCAATTGGGCAATTAAACTGTCAAAACTGTACTCTGACTGTCATCATGCAACAGTTTTCACTGCTATTAAAGACACATTTGAGGGTTTTATGCAAGTTCTGAGGTTAATAGACGGGAACTAATTTCACTAACAGGAAACAGAGCTTAATAAGACATTATGTACTGCAGGACTTTGTTTTCCCCTTATTGTTAAACAATTATTTGTCTACAATAAAGTACACTTTAATATATTTATGCGTAATTACTGTCTTGCACAAAATACCGGCATAATGCACAGGTACCTGAAATTAATAAACATAAAACAAATGTTTAAATTTAATTTAATTTACTTTCAAAATAGTTTCTGATATTTGTTTTAAGAAAAATGTACTTACTTTCTTAACATGCTTCAAACATACTGGGAAATTAGTTTAAGATATATTTTTATAAACACACATAAATAATATAAAATAATAATTACAAATTAAATTTAAGGATACAATGACCTATACACTATGTATTGCAATATTTTTTATGCCTGTCAAGACTTATTAATGTCAGATATTTTTTTTTTATGTACATTCATCAAACACTGTTAGATCTATTTCAATTTTTTTAATGCTAATTTGATGTATTTTTCTGGTGTCAAATTTACTTGTTCTTTATTGAACTAAAACACCTGTGTTTAATTTGAACTGTTTGATTTCGCATTATCATGATTTCAAACTCGTTTTCAAACAAGTTCTATCCCAAAAGACTCACATTTATTTGCCAATTGTTAGTTCTTCTTGATTGTGACCTGATGTCTGGATGAAATGATTTATTGTATGTGCATGTAAAAAGTAGTGGAAATATCTTGCAAAGACATAATAAACACTTCTTTTTCTTATTTATTCAACTTAATAAATATTTCAATGTCACAAAACTAGGTAAAAGGTCAACTGAACAGCATTATCAATGTAAAGGAATTAAAATTATAATGTAACTGATACCCTCATGAATGAAATATTTACGCTTTTTCCGCTAAAATGTTTAATGCAGCAGTCCAGAAATATGTTAATGAAATTAAACTTTGTTGCTAATGGACATCTTACAGAAAACGCATTGAAATCGGTGCAAAAATAAAATTTATGTAACTTTTTAAAGTATATTTTCTACATGCGATAGTTGGTGATGCCTCTGGAGTAAATCAACATGGACATTGTTGTATATTCAGTTTGTACCAAGCGTTTCGAACTTAGACAGTATAAAATGCCTTTCGTATATAAGCAACAGTTTTCAGTTGAATAAACGCCATTAACATTTATAAGAATTATTGCCCAATTATGATGTATTGATTTTGATTCCATAGACTGCGGCTTTAATCAAAACAATTGTTACTTCAAAGTTTTTTGCTGGTCTCAATGACTTCCAAAAAAAGATGTCTGAATGTGACTTTATTTAATTTTAATGGATTATCGACCTTGTCTATGCTGTGTTTATCTGTAGGACTGAATCCGCGGTCGCGGAAAGTGTCCGCTAACCTAAAATAAATTTCAAGCAATATTTAACAAACATAATATAAATAATTATTTACAGCCAAATGTTGTTTTTTCTTTTTAAAAAAATGCAAATTAAAAAAGTATTAATTATTTTATTCGATAATAAACAGAACAAATCTTATCTTTTATACTTATTCCAAATTAAGTATATTTACCAATAAATAGTACATAATTAACAATAATTAACATAAGCAATGCCATTTTTCATTGATGTGAAATCTTATACAAATATTACATAACTGACTTTGACAACAACAACAACAACAACAACAACAACATGGCTCTTGTACCTTGCAGGGCTCAAATCTCCATATGCATTGAGGTCCAGTATGTCATCTAGATTTGCCCTGAAATATACATATAGGATAGGATTCGGGAGTAAAGATGTTCATCAGTGAAGGTGTCTCATAAGTCACAACTGGCTGGCCCTTTGTCGCGAGGGGTGAAACTATAATAAACAAACACTTTACTTTTACTTTTATACACCACAGCTTGTAACTGTGGCCCATTACTTCAAATATTCTTAAACTTAATCTGAGGCTTAATCTTAAATATTAGCCAACGCTCACATGTAACAAGCATGTTCATTGGTCAATAGCCAATGAAAACTAACGCTCACACGTAGCAAGCATGTTCATTGGTCAATAATGTTTTAGTTGAGACAAAGTTTGATACTGAGAAATTTTGCAGTCACAGGGACAGGTAAAGAAAAGATTTTATCATACCACTATGCTAATATCGGCATGATACAAAGGTGCCTGATCTATTTTTTTATATCAGGTCAGTAGCGTTTATATCAGTCAATGTTTGGAGGTACGTCATATTACTCAAAATCAACTCCTAAGTCAACATTTTCAGTACAACTGACTCAGTTTCAACAAAACAAACAGTTTGATACCAAGAACTTATATAGTTTATTATGTTTAATTGTCATAAATCAAACTTTATTTTTTAAATATTCACATAAACCCGCAGTTTGGTACTGATATGACGTCATCAGTGGAAAAATAAATTATCCACAAGTCATATAATTATTTCAATACATTTAAAATAAATGCACTAAAAGTCATTACACAGCATCAGTTTATGTTGCAACAAATACATTTGTACTAAAAATTGAACACACTATAGTCAATATTGACACGGTCTTGAAACTGTTCATTTCAATACACAACTCCAAAAAGGCATCTCCAAACAATTCATTGATGCGTGTTCGATGAAATTGATAGTTGCAATCGATTTCAATTTGCATTTTAAAAATATTATATGAATGAACATGCGTGTAATCTATGCATTTGTAGTGAAAACAGCTCCTTTATCTTTACCAAATGTTGACAATAAGGTATTATCTAGTCAACTTTTCGAAATCCATAACTACATGTATGTGAATGTGTAAAAGCCGGCTCAGCAAAATCAGCGCTGCTCTTAGTTTTTTAATATAGAAAAATCAGCTTGTTTGGTGTAATTTTAAGAAAAATGTGGTATGATAAATAGAAAAACAGGTTACTGCCTGATCTTGTGTAATATATCAGGTTTGGAATGAATAAAATAACAGCTCTGCAAGCCTCGCCGTTATATTATTCTAAGCCTCACCTGATATATTACACAAGACCAGGCAGTAACCTGTTATTCTCTATGCATACTTGCAGAGTAATAACATCTAAAATCAGCTGTACAGTAATAGTAGCTTAAAGCCGCAGTCCATAGAATATAATTCAATCATACATCTTAAATTGGTATTAGTATTAATGAATGCTAATGACATTAATTTGATGAAAACTGTTCTTATTTACGAAAGGCATTTAATAATGTCTATGTTCTAAAACGCTTGATACGAATGGAATATACACTCATGCACATGCTGATTTACTCCAAAGGCATCACCAGCTATCGCGTACAGATAACTATACGATAAGAAGTTACCAAAACGTTATTATTTTACCAATTACAATGCGTTTTCGGTAAGATGTCCATATGAAACGACTTCTGCAAAGTTTTATTTTTATCAACATATTTCTGGACTGCTGCTTTAAACAACTTAAACACTGCACCAATGGTATAAGCAGGTTATTAAGTTTGGTTTCTTTGCCATTGAAATAACAATGAAGGATGTGCAAATGACTTGAAGGGCAAACTCTCTCCCTATGTTTCTCCAATTTAGCAGCATTAAATTAAAGAGTTTTTTTTAGGCTTCACAGGAAAATAGGCATCAAATGGTGGTACCCAAAATTAGGTTGAAACACTTTAAAATGTTTACACTTTACTTCAGTGAACTGGTACAATATATTGGCATCTGAAAATCTGCAAGCTCAATAACTTTGTTTCTTCTTTATTTACTGTGGACTCGGTGCCAATATATGATAACCAATATGGAGAATATAAAGAGAAGACATAATTTTGCACTGAGCCATCAATATCAGAAGTTCAAAGACACTTAAAGCCTCAGAGCACCTGTCAGCAGCAAAAACTGGAGAAATACATCACAACAACATTCTGCCAGCACAATCACTATCCAGCACTCTGACATGGGAAGTGGTTTTATAACTGCAGAAACAAGTGTTGGTCGCATGTTTCCGTCGCAAGGAAACCGCGTGGCTCCATGTGACACAACTGTGCTGTCACTTAAGACAGGGAAAAACAGACCAAGGGGCTTCAAATGGTGTAGAAAAAATGCATAATCAGCATGAAAAATTCTACCATTACTCATAACAGCTGACTCCCAACTCCACAGGAACACTTTCTTACCAAAATTTACCATGTGCATTCACCAAAGCAAACTTCAATGATGTAAGGCAGAAAATAAAAGGTTGCAATGTGAACATCATTACAGGCATGTCAAGGGTTGAACGGGGCAGATAACGTAGTTTCACGCTCAACTCCTGATGTCCCCAGTAGTAAACATTTGTGTACTAAAATTTACCGGCAAATACAAACATGCATCATTGTGATTATAAAGGTATTCCCTGTAACATGTTTACAAAATTGCCATATTTCATGCTCAAGGATTATAGTATTTTGTCTTACATTGGAATCAAAGAAGTGGTTGAAAGACAATTAACCCGTTTGGTTACTTCAGAAACAAACATGATGACACGAGAAAAAATTTTAGTTGTATTTTTTAAATTTATATCTATGTTTTAAGCAAAAGTTTAAAGGCAGTTTAAAACCACAGACCATTCTTTATCTACATCTATGTTCTCGACATGTGTTTAACCAATAATGATATGTCATCTTTGTTTAATAAAACTTATTTTCTCGACTGACGATGCGTCACCTGTTTTTCTGGGTATGCATTCCAAACTACATGTATATATTTTTCATACAAACCCATCAATCGCAACTATGCTATTGCAAGTTTTGATCCAGTTCTCAGTTTGAAAGAGATGTGCATTATCTTTGATCTGAAGCCAATTACAAACATAATGAACTGCCTGACTGAGCAGTCCAAGTAATAGATTTGCCGTCATTTTTCTTTGCTGCATCACACATCTCTAAAATACCAGTTGCTGTTTTGCCATAATTAAGTGCCTACAATTTTGCTTAACATGATAATTAACATTCATTACCCATATGAAACATCTTTTAAAATACAATAAAAAACCAACAAACATCATTTCAGAACGGGCAAAAAAACAAACCAAAAGCCTGGAAGACATCTGTATTTTTCCTTCCAAAACGCACCTCACTACAGCGCTAGTTGTCGAGGGGGAAACAATTTTCTGCCCCATTACTTTTCATCAAAGCCTCGTCATGTTTCTGTATAGGTCAACACTTTTGAAAACATTTTCTCTGTTTGAACCAATAGTTATTGATGTTTTCGAAGACTCAAGCTAAGTTTACTGAAATATGGGCTTTTTGCCCGACCCACTAAATGTCTTAATCAGACTGCAAATTGATTTCGCAGGTCCCATGTCTTGGTATTGCAGCTCTTGGATGATCACAGGGTTTTACACAAGCAATTTGCAAGCAATTACTCAAATAATAGCAACATTTTAAAATTTGTTTTCCATTCATTGCAAGTCATTTGTTGAAGCATCTGTTGTTATGTCTGTTTGAATTTTTGTTGGTGTTGCAATAGAAAAATGCATAATATGTATATCTGAATATAATTATTTGTAAGTACTTTTAAAAGCAAACATACTACCATGCTTTTTTGACATTTAAATGCATATGCACATATTATTATTTTTTAAAAAATCAAATTGAAAGAAACAACAACCTTCACTGGCCAAATTAAAATAACATCCGATATATAACTATTCTAGTACTGACATAATTTCATGGCACATTCTGTTTACAAACAGGCAACATATCTTCAAACCCAGTGAGTTCTGTCAACTCGAAACAAATAATTTATTTTAAACAACCTTATAACATAGCTTTTAGCATACAATGCATCAATAATCACTTCCAAAAAATAATTCTAACATGACATATACTGATTTTTTTACAGCTGAGAACAAAATTCACCGTTGTTAAATCTCCAATAACCAACCCCAAAATATAGCTCCGAAACTGTACAACAGAGTTTGCAAAGTAATTGCAGAATTTGTAGTCAGGTCAACAAAGTAATTGCAGAATTTGTAGTCAGGTCAACAAAGTAATTGCAGAATTTGTAGTCAGGTCAACAAAGTAATTGCAGAATTTGTAGTCAGGTCAAGTTAGAATTAAAAAATCTTTACATTATAGTTGTTTATCTGCCACAAAACAACAATTTGTTGTTCTGATGCACATGTAGCCTCTTTCCCTGTATATTCGGTCACTTAAGAGCTAAACTGCTTGTAAAACCTTAAATGAGCACACTTTCAACACCAGTGATACTTTTATCTACAAATTTAAGGTCTTTCCTACTTAATAAAGGCCCGATAATTTAGTGATCAGTTATTCACTTAGCTACTGACCAATTCTAGGAAGGCACCCTACCAACCATGAATTTCTGTAGCAATTTTTGGGAATTTATTTTTAAAATCTTAATTTTATCAGATAAAATCTAAAATTCGCAATTTTTAAAACCAAAAACAATATTTATGTGATAGAATTGTCACAATACAGATAGCTAACACAAGGTTTATAAAAAATAATAGTTAATTTCCATTATCTGGGGGTGGATGAATCTATAGGAATGGCTGAATCTATAGGAAAGAAGGATATATTAAAACACTCAGACTATTGCCCTTGCGGTTTTATTCCTACCCATCTGAACTCCATGCTTGAAATTGTGTAACAGTTTGAATTACGTTGGCTGGCTACCAAAACAATGCAACAGCGAACTGTAAACAAATAATTAATTTCACCAACATTATTTTTTATCCTAACAAAATAGATGATGGAACACGATGAGTGACAGAGTAATATAAAAAACAGCTTCCACAAACAATAAAAACAATCTGTACTATTTAAAAGTAATGACAGTTACAAACAGTTACCCTCGTTTTCTTGTATGCATTCTATGGAAGAAAAGACCCAGCATTCCATGCCCCGTAAATTTCCCAAAACAAAATTACTTAACAGCAGAAAAACAGTAGATTCTGTTGTAGAATTAGAGGTAAACAATTTAGAATTCTTGCAGGCGATGGAATCATAATAATCATTCCCCAAGATTGACAGAGGCAGTCGGTAAACATTCCACCCATAACAGAGTGATAGAGATGAGCATTGGTGAATTTGCAGAAAGTTTTCAAACATAATTAACATAGGTTTCTTGTCTGTCAAAGCATTAAAAAAACAACAACAAAATAAGTTTAAGTTTCTGAAGTAACCGGAATACCATACAGACCACAATGTTCTAGTGAATCAAATCCTTTTCTTATATATTTTATCATTTAGAGAAACACTATTTAATTCTTTTATTAAATATATATAGTAATTAAAACAACAACAACCACAAAAGAATCTAGTGATCCTAATAATTAATAATGATATTCAAAGTCTTAGCATGGCAGGTGAACTTTTAAAACTTTTTTTTTATAAACTTACAAACGATTCATAGGGCTTAGTTTTAAACAGAATGCAAGATACAGAATGCCAGTTAAAAAATAAGTTTCTATCGCTTATAAATGATGTAATGCAGTAATGATGCAACAATGACAGATTTGCAATATTTTGCAAAAAAAAACAACAAGAGCATACAACTCTTTGTAGTCATAGACTTCCAAGCAATCCAAACAACGATGGTTGGAAGAGAACACCAACATTTGTTTCGTACATTACTGCGCACAAAACATACTGAAATAACAACGCCTGCAGAACAAATGGAACGCGGACAAAAAGCATGCACAGCTTTGAAAGACGTCTAAAGACTCCTGACATGATACTCTGGCGTATCCCTACATCAAAGATGAGGCCGGTACTGCTGCTAAAGCCATTGTCGACTCGACTCTAAGACACACATTCCGAATGGCTGCTCCGCTAGTACAGACAATGGGTTTACAAACATTTGTTTTGTTTCTGGGAAATAGCTCGGAACAATTGAGAAAACAGCTTACTGACGGCATACTAGTCCATAAATGTACTAGTAAGAATCCACAATTATTAATGGAAAATTGTAAGTAAGATTACTCAAATACTAATCAAAGACCGAATGTAAAATTGAAAAATTATTGACCAACCATTGAAAGTGAAAATGAACACTTGTTAATAAATGGTTGTGGTTTCTTATATTTTACATGACATTTTGTGAAAATTAAAGGGTGTAATTTCAAACAACAACACACACAAATAAATTATGTACTACAGTAAATGTAAAAAAATAATGTCACTTGGATTGTGTGTGTTGTTTTATTTATGATGTATATTTTTATATTTCCATAACAATTAATTACGCTTGACCATTTTGACAAAATATTTGCACAAATTTAAAATTCCATTTGATGGCATAATTTCATAACTTGAACAGAAACATCTCAAGTCTATCTTAAAATATTTTTCACTGAAGACAAATATTTTAAAATGTTCTACTTTAAAAGCTTCCTATAACAAATATGTGAATCCCTTAATAGTAAACAAACAATTGTTAATAATAAAACAGACAATTAATAACAAGAATTCTGTGAGTCGGATGTGTTGCCTGACGGGGCATAACTCAAGTACGAGAACATCAATTACGCCGAAAACCAAACTTAACCATCTTTTTATGCCTATTTAACACTTCCAAAAAGTTTCATTATGATTGCATAAAAACTTCTTAAGTTATTGTCTGCACAAGCCAAATATTTTTTTAAGGGGGCAAAACTCAAGTAAGATAAGAGTAATTATTCCATAAACCAAACTTGACTTTCCTTTTTAACTTTTTTTTTTTTTAAAGGGGCATAACTCAAGTATGATAAGAGCAATTATGCCGAAAATCCAACTTAACCGTTCTTTTATGCCTACTAACACTTCCATAAAGTTTCAAGGATGATTAAAATATATGTTTTCAGTTCTTGTCTGCACAAGCCTTATTTGAACTTTTTTTTGGGGGGGGGGGGATAACTCAAGTACGATAAAAGCAATTATGCCGAAAATCGAACTTGACCTTCCTTTTATGCCTACTAACACTTCCATAAAGTTTCATAATGAAAGCAGAAAAACTTCTTAAGTTATTGTCTGCACAAACTGAAGTGCCGCCAAAAACAACCCTGTTATGTTGCCTTTTCAGGCGACACAAAAACTAAGCACAATGCACCGTGCACACCAAATAAAAAGTTAAATTAAATGATGAATTTAAGGCTAACAATAAAACATTTCTTAAGATGTTTCTGGAAAATGACCCTTGTACATAAAATACAGAAAGTTGACATTGCAACAGTCTTTCAACATTAAACAAGAGCTGTCTCAGGGCAGCACACTCAACTAATCAGAGTTATTGGCTTTTATCACTACAAAAAAGGGGCATAATTCTCCTTAAACGCTGGTCACAGTTAAGTTCCTTGGCCAGTGACCTTATATAATAACACTGAAGACATGTGTGAAGTTTAAATTGAATATTTGTAGCAGATTTAGAGATATAAAGTTGTGCATGTAAACTTTAACCCTACATTTCTAAGTACAAAAAGGGGTATAATTCTGCTAAATTGCAGGTCAGAGTTATGGACCTTATATAATGACCCTGAAGACATGTGTGAAGTTTCAATTGAATAGCTGTAGTAGTTATAGAGATATGGAGTTGTTGCACACGAACTTTAACCTGAATTTCTAAGGACCAAAAGGGGCATAATTCTTATAAATTGCTGGTCAGAGTTATGGGCCTAGGTCAGTGACCTTACATAATGACCCCAAAGACATGTGTAAAGTTTCATTTGATTTTCTGTAGTAGTTACAGAGATATGTACTTGTTGCACGCAAACCTTAACCTGAATTTTCTCTTGCACGCAATCCTTCACCTGACTTTTCTCAGTACAAAAAGGGGCATAATTCTGCTAAAATGCTGGTCACATTTATGGGTCTTGGCCAGTGACCTTATAGAATGACCCTGAAGGCATGTGTGAAAATTGAATATCTGTAATAGATACAGAGATATGGAGTTGTTGCACGCAATCTTTAACCTGATTTTCTAAGCACAAAACGGGGCATAATTCGGCTAAATTGCAGGTCAGAGTTATAAGCCTTGGTAAGTAACCTCTCATAATGACCCCCAAGACATGTGTGAAGTTCCAATTGAATATCTGTAGTAGTTACAGAGATATTGACTTGTTTCATGCAAACCTTAACCAGATCATTTGATACCTATACAACAACCATTGGTTGCTTCTGGCAGTATTTAATGACATCACGCGCAATCAATGTGATTATTAGAACGTTATATGCGTGTAGACAAGCCATGCTGTGAAAAAGATTCGTTGTAGTGATCTTTGATAGTTATCCAAAATATTTACATATTAAAGTGTGTATGTACGATTTTTCATATCAATTATTTTCAAAATAAACAGATGAAAGTGACAATAAAACTAAATGAAAGCAAACAGAAAAACAGAAAAATGACGAAGGAAATACCTTAATAAGAAATAAATCAACAAGTACTAGTGTCGACTTTTGCGTCATTTATTAGTGTTGTATAACCTAAACCAACTGTCAAGTCAACATATGTACATGTATTTCAGTTTCCGCTTGTACAGACGAAAAATATTTAGTGATTACAAATCTAGCTTATTGTGCATTTAAAAGCAATGGTTGTTCTTAACTTTTATTCTATTTTAAATAGAAATATATGTTAATTAACTTTATTTTGTTAATTGTATTTATGACACTATATCTGTTGCAAGATCATACATGCACACTTACCATAAAGTGATTGCATTTCTTAATTTTTTTTATTTTTATTTTGGCTCTAAATAAAAAGTGTATATTTAAAATAATTGGCAAAGAAAAAAAAAGTTACAGAAAAAAAGTAAGCGGAAACCAACCATTAATTTTTTTTGGCATAAGCAGAGTTTACTGTTCTTCAGGGTTAGACATTGCATACAAACCACACTTATAATATTTTGTCAGTGACTTTTGTGTCAATTTGCAAATGTAATATGCTAAAACACTGTGTTTTATTTTATTCTTGTAACTTGCCAAGAATTTTTTCCTTTTTCCATAACACAACACAAGCCAGTCCACTACTGACCATGGATATGATGAAAAATTTGAGCAATTATATGCCTTTTTCACTAGCAAAAGTTTGCAAGCTGGGACAAAAATTACTAACATGTTCAATCTTTTACTCGCATTTTGTGTGTATGTGAGTTCAAATATGATCACTGAACTCAGCAGACCAATATCATTATACAGTCCTTACCAGAAACTCTTCCATTCAAATTAGCAAATGGTTTCCAATGCAAACAAAACATTACATTTTGCACATGTAAATTGTTTTTAGCTACATTTTTCTTCATTAAACAACGCAAAGTTTTCCAGATGAGAATAATTGCAATTTAATGAGGTAAATTTGTTAAAAGAAACATTTTGCTAAGGAGATCCCTGCCTACACTAATATCTGAATACAACAAACTTGCAAACCTTCCTGGAACAACTTCTTTTATTCTGACATGATACTCACTAATTCTTCTGTAGACAAAGAACAACATTATCGTTGTTAAACTACCAATAAACAACGCAAAAAGAAGTCCCGATTCTGAGCAGAGCATTGTAAAAGTAGTTCCAATTACAATTGCAATAATATATTATGTCAAATCATGTTAGAATCGAAATAATTTTCAACAACAATAAACAACTCTTTGTCATTCTGATGATTGACTATTAAACAAGGGCTAACATGGTTTAATTCCTACGTATCAGAACTCCAAATCGTTGTTTAATGGCCGATAAACAATAATAAATAAAAAATTATTTCTTAATTAAAATCTACAAACTCCAAATAACACACGTCAGGCTCCAGACACACTTTTAGGGTTTCAAATACAACAGAGTGTCGAAGAAATTAGAATTATTCTACGTCTCCCAAACCATTAAATCTTGGTACAAAATTGATAACGTTTCATGTGTCAATTGCCAAACTGACTTTGACATGACTGGAAGGCGATCATTTCTAGAGATGCAGATAATGCTTGCTAAGTATTCAAATAAAGCATAACAATGTCCGTAATTGAAAGAAAATGGCATCCCAACGAAAAACGTACTGACAGCTGTCTGACCAAAGGCGTTGGAAGTCAAGTAAGTGTTTGGAAAATGTTAGTAGATATCGAAAATATGACAATAATTTTAAGTGATGGATGAATACATAAAAATATACATCATTGTTCTTTGAAGCCAAAGAAGTTTCACTTAAATGTCTAGAATTTTAATTTCTGATGAAAACTAATGGTTTTCGGTAATCTTTTGTCTGGAGAAGAGTATATGTAAACACGCACAGAAACAAGTTTTGAGTTAAAGGGGGGGGGAGGGGCGGGGTTTTGAATCAGAGGGGGGGCGGAAATATCAAGTTAATGCCATCAAACTGCTGTTGATCTCTTACATGTTAGGAAAAGTAGACTGAAACAATGCGATATAGTCAAAATGGAACATTTTAACACAAAAACAACATAACAGGTTTGAAAATTGCAATAAATTGACAGAAGAACATGTCAGTGGTAATGAAATTTGCATGTTTAATTTATTGAGAGGTTTACAAAATTGAATCTCTTTAGATTATTTTTGATAGGGCGTATGTTCTTTCCACCCCCAACTAGATCCGCCTATGGTAAAGCTAAAAGAAAATAATATTAGAAAAATATTAATACTACAATCTTAACAAGCAATGGAATAAACCATACAATGTGCAAAATGTATAATAGTTATATGCAATATTTTGTACTAAGGACAATTAAATCCAAAATACAAAACACAAACAGTTAAAAACTTAAAATAAATTTTTGGGCAAATGTATTACGTGTTTGTCTTACTATTTATAATAACTCTTGAAACTGATGATCAAATAAGTTTGATAAAAAACAATACGACACCATAGAGAAGTGTAGAATGTACTCACTTTGCATGTGATGTTTCTATAACCTTGGCAGACATGTTTATAGACCTGGAAACACAAGTTAGGCATTTTGAATTGTTTGTTTTATAACTGAAATGCATGCTAATTTACCAGAGTTAAAATTACAATATTATTTATATAATAATACATGTTTATACTATTATGTTCTTTACTTTGCATGTTTAAATAAAAGGAAACATGTAATAATATAATTATACGCTTTTTTAACACAATAATTTTGCTTCATAAAGATATACTATTTGACTACTGTTTTTGTTTTTCAATAACCATACCAAGGTGCACAAGTTTACATGCTGAAGAATATTTTCATAAAGTTTCATCACTCTACCAGTTATACATTTCGCGTTGCACGTGACACAAGTCCAAAAATGTAATTTTTTGCTGAAAAAAGGACCATCAATGGGCTGATGTCAGAAATAACTGCACCAAAATACACAGGTGCACAAGTTCACATGCTGATGAATATCTTCATAAAGTTTCATCACTCTAGCAGTTATACTTATTGAGTTACATGCAACACAAGTAAAAAAAATGTCATTTTTTGCTAAAAAGGACCATAACTCCACTGATGTTGGACAAAAACTGCACCAAAATACCCAGGTGCACAAGTTCACATGAATATGTGATGAATATGTTCATGAAGTTTTATCACTCTAGCAGCTATACTTTTTGAGTTACATGCGACACAAAAATCTGACAGACGGACGGGACGGACAAGGGCAAATCGATATGCCCCACACCTGAAAGTGGGGGCACAAAAACATTCTGGACACATTTTTGGATATGAAATGTTAAAGCCATCAAATTGTCATATGATTGAACTGTAAATACCAGCTGCATAAACAGCCCTGACACTTGTGATCTCTTTTAGCATAATTCAACGCCTGAATTGTTTCCTAAATTTGTCATCTGTTTAGTTTGTACATGTATGAGCAATAAAATCGTTAATATATCATCATACATTTTGGTTACAAATGTAAACAAATGTAAATAGGAATGAGTCTAATGTTGTTGTAGACTACACTAACCCCCAAAATAATACAAAACTTGGCATTCGTGTATGCTTATATTTACTGGCTTTCCTTCATTAATGTTCTTTTTTTCTGATTGCAAGTCATTTTATTTTTTCACATGCTTATTGATTGAGAAAATAGTATGAGGCGTGTCTTGTAAATCCCGGTTTAATGCATCAGCGTAAAGGACGTCACTTTCCGCCTACAGTGGATTAATGTTAACAAGATACTTCCTTGAAACAGAAAATACCACAAATGCGTGTCGTCCCAGATTAGCCTGTGTAGATGTTCTGGATTCCTCCCGGAATAGCCGGGATGACACTTTACGCAAATGCATTAAACCCGGGTTTCCCATGACGCACCTCATATCAATTATTAACTCTAACCATTTAACTGTTTCAATTTATACCAGTATACAGTCCGGCTCAAGCAATACTAATATTTAACTTGCCGTCGCCAAGTCAGAATATTTGATGTGAGCAATTACTCTGCGTGTCTATGCAGAGTTGTTGCAGATGCCACCAAGAAATCACACCGCATGACTCCGCAGCTACAACTAATAGCTGAAGCCGAGTAACGCAGAGTGCAAATTCTGCGATATTTCGGGAAATATGCTGGTCTAATTGGCGCCCTAGCCTCCAACTTGATTGCCAAAACATGTTTGTTTTGCATGAACCTTACTGTACATGTACATCCGTCCATTTACCTGATAGAGTTATGTAGTTCCTGAAGGTCTTCAGTTGAGATCAGATCTGTTTTATTGATGATAAGGACATCAGCCAGGGCTATCTGCCTGTAGAAATTAAACAAAAAAATGTAATATTAGAAAACGTAATAATAAAATATGTTAAAATGTTAATGCCAGACGTGTAAGCAGCAAAGCTTTACAAACCAACTTTTTAATGACTACAATGTCCAACGCACTAAAACAACTTGCATTAATTGTATATAACATTGATATATTTATTATTATTTTGACATTTTATACTTGTTAAGGGCCCGTATTCACCAACATATTCTTAGACTTAGAATAGAGAATATTCTTTAAACTGCTGTGTTCTAAGATCGCTGTAAATCTGAATCTTACTTCATGTTCACCGACTCGAATTACATAATTCTTTATTTAGAACTATTTGTTAACGACATAAGGGACATTGGTACCTAGAATATTTGCAAACGCAGAAGTACTGATTAGCAAGTATGTCAGACAGCAGTCTTTTCCGGACGTTTTTGAATATTTGTGTTTGAAACTGCTTTTCCTATTTAGTCATCATATACAAATAAACGCTTATATTATCAAGTATGTGTTGTTGTTCTTCGAAAATCATGAGTTTATTCTTTGGTAAAAAAAAAATGTTTACATTGACAGTCTGAAACGCATGCAACTGTTGCCTGGGGAAGTAAAATAAAGTGTGCATGCGTGATAAATTCCCAATCTTGGGCCCAGGCAGTAGAGGTGTCACAATATACCGGTATATTGGTTTATTGCAATATTTGATTCTGCAATAAAATATTGCAATATGAATGTCCATACCAATATATTGCATTATTAATGTGGTTTCTTAGTTTTTGTGCTTTTTCTTGTTATCATTACATTGATTACAAAACTATTGCCTGAATTATAACACAGTTATTGTCAGTGATAAACATTTGAAAGGCAGTATAATTTTGTAAAGTTTATAGTTTTGTAGGGGTGAAGACCATTATAGACTTTACTGACAACCAATAATATTCCATTTATGTTTGGTGTACATGTTTTCTCTTAAAAATGTTTCTGCTTAATAATACATTAAACCTGATAAGTGTTTCCAGTTAAAATAAATAGTCCAATACATACATAGTTTATGCACAAAACAAAAATGCATCATAAATAGAGTACCTGTACATGTAAAAAAATCTCTGTGTGCAATACAATAAATATAGTGAACAGCAATGACAGGCGGTTTGAGAGTGTTGCTCATAATTGTTTTGCTTTTCTATCTGCTGTTTATATGTTGCTATTGTTGCACCTGTCATCAACATCGGTGCAAATAAAAAGTTAAAATACCATCCCATAAAATATTGCGCTGTTCATAGTGATTTTATCAGTCTTAAGCTTATTAAATACATAAATACATGGGTCGCAATAAATATTGCGATAAATTAAAAATATCACAATATATCGCAATATGGATTTCTAATATTGTGACACCCCCACCAGACAGTTTTTGTGATAGATTTGGCTGTCTGCTAATTATAGCTGAGGAGGTCTGGCAGAACATTATTTAACCCGCTACCATGATGAATGTGTGTAGTAGCTACATAGATACGTAACGTCTAGTAAACTTTTTAAAACGTCATGCTTCAGCATTTGCTTCAATCAAAATGAAACTGGGTCATGTGTGATCAAAAACTAGGTCACCAGGGCAAATTGAAGAAACAGCTGGTGAACACTCTTGAGGCCACATTTGTTGCCCAATCAACATGAAACTTGCTCCTCAGGTGAGCGACCTAGGGGGTTATGGCCCTCTTGTTTTATTTTAAAACAAGTTTAGAATGGATTCGGACAAGTTGAAATTCTAGTGTTTGTGCCCAAATGGGCAAGTTCTTCCAAAAATGTTATTGGGTGAGGACTGATATGTAGGCCTATGTAGACAGCTGAACTTCGTTATCTTGAAGTCACATGGAGCTCACCAATGACTTCAAGATATCCAAAGTTTGACATCCGAATATAGTCCTTTTAAAAGTGTTTAGTCTAAATGTTCAATAAATCTTGATACAACATTGCCAGAAAATTTGAGTTAAAACTTCTACTAGATAACCATATGTGGCATGTCGTGGGAAAACCGGGCTTAATGCATGTTCGTAAAGTGTCGTCCCAGATTAGCCTGTGCATTGCGCACAGGCTAATCCAGTAAGGCACTTTCCGCCTAGAGTGGATTTATGTTTAGAAGAGACATCCTTGAAACATAAAAAAAAACTTAAAAATGGAAAGTGCCGTCCTGGATGAGCCTGGATGCACAGGCTAATCCAGGACAACACTATACGCACATGCATTAAGCCCAGTTTTCCCGTGACATGCCTCATATTCATTTTATATAAACTGATTTTCCACTTTGACATATGAGGAACTTCAACTTCATTGAGTTTGAGATAACAAAGTTCAGCTGTAACTCCCACACCTGGTACATTCATTAACACTGCCATCTTCTTTTTTCTCAGCCAAATACTGAAAAAGAGATCACTTTTAAACAACTTATTCGCTATTCTAAATACAACACTAGAACAATTGTCTGACCATTGAGGAAGTATAATAAAAACTGTACAGATGTTAAAGTTCAAAAGGCATTTTTATTTTTATTGTATTAATATACATTTGCCAAAAACTATATAAAGGGCTGTAATAACATAATATCCAACATAATAGCAAAATGAATGGACAAAAAATCTAAAGCATTTTGAACGAACAGCAACAACATAAGAGTGGCTTTAGATTGATAAAACAACACACATCAAGTTAAGGAATACATGTATAGTTAATTTTTTTTATTTTATAATGCTCTCATATCTGAATTTCAACATATCTGACTATGGACAAGGCCAAGAAAAATAAATTGCGTGTTCCGGGCAACAGTCTCAAAAATGTTAGGTAGGGTCGGGATTGAGTTGTTTTTTTTTTAATTAATTTGTTTAAAGGCACATTTCGGTCAAAAAACATTGAAAAACAATCTAAAATCTGATGAATACAGATTTCATGGAAAACAATTGTTGCTAATATCTTTAGGTTTGGGGGATTTTCGTTAGGTAGGGTCGGGTTGCCCGAAACACAGAATTTTTTTCTTTTGGCCCTATTTAAAAGTAACGTGTCCAAATGTTATAAAACAGTGCTCATGTATAACTAAACTGAACTGTAAATTAAAAATCAGTCACAATGTACTCAATTAAAAGGCACACTTAACTCAACATAAATCATGTAGACTTTTTATATTGATGTTTATATCACAAACATTGCATTGTATTATTATTGTTATTGTCATGCTTTTTGTGAAAAAAAATGTTTTTGTTATTAATTTTTTTATATATTTATATATATATTTTTTCCACCTCCAACAGGACAATTTTTCCAAAAATGTCAGAGGAACTAAAAATAAAAACATACCTGGTCTCTTACTGCACATAACAATTACACCTACCTTCCAGCAGTATTTTGCATCAATCATGGTTATAATTCCTGAAAAAGAAACAAAAGTCAACAACAAACATCAATGAAGAAAACAACTTTCATTTGAGTAACAGCCTGTATTTTAATTAAGAAATCTACAACAATATAATAACATAGTATCTACAAATATGGAGAGAGTCTTATTTTTTATCATGTAACAAAGTGAGTATATAAAATGAGAAAATGAAAGGACTCTTTGAAAAATACATTTTTCCTCCCAATGAGACCATGAGACTCTTCCACACCGGCTACATTCCATTCACCTCTGTAGTTGGCTCGGAATGTATACACAATTCATGCACATGGCTTAGGTCACATGATCATAACATTAAAATGCAATGCATAATATGATACACTCATTTTGTTTACATCTACGAACTGATTCCATCTGCGTCAATGGGCATGAAAATAGTTCCAATAACAGGAATCAAAATTATTGTTTTTCCCCATTTATGATAATTTAACAACCATTTATTCTTTATTTCTACGCTTGTGGTCCTAAAAATCAACTTTAATGTGCGTTCAATACATATTCTCCGTTTTAACAAGATTCTTGTCATGAGCCCATGGCAAAGGTGTATGGTGAGAGCAATGAACGACAACTCTGCTAGGAGATTGCCAATGAGGTAGCAATCTTTTTTTTTTAATACACAAGATTTTGACAACAGCACTTAACACAATTTGAGAGCTACGCACCATCAAGATAGAGATCGCTACACAAATCTTCATCCAGCCAGAATATTGACGCAATTGGCCCTGGAAAATGCAAGGGAAACAATGAAAGGGGAGTAACTCTAGCTACCAAATGGAGGTTTTGATTACCAGTAGTAAATGCTCTTTGAAAGAAAGATTGTGTCAATGTTTTCTTTTAATCAATTGTTTCAGATAACAATTCTAAGCCTTTAAAACATTCCTTTCTTCTGTTTTAAATAAATATCAGTACTAAATACAGAATGTTATACGACATGTCATGACATTTTGCTAACAATACCATAAAATCATCTTGCAGTGGTGTTATTTTCACGGTATAAACAGAGCGCAAATTCACGACCTTACGTAAATACATCATTTACATGTATTTATAATATTAGCTAACAAATGACGCAACAACTTTCTTAAGGATGTGTATATAACAAGGGGGCCTTCGATAAACAAGAGAATAACACATAAGTTAGTAGAATTTTGTCGGTTACATGCAACAAAAAACAATAGTTACAAGTAGGAAAAGTAAATAGTATGATATTCATGTTGCATGATTTTTAAAAAGGTACATAAAAGTGACAAATGCGAGAATTAAAGACCGCCCGAATTAGCCATTAAATGTTTTCAATGCATACAAAAAAATACAGAGCTACAAGATTATGACCATAATAATATGGACTGGGATAAAGTTTCTTAATCTTAATAGCAATGCATAATATAAAAATGATCTATGTCCTTTTACTTAAGAACAAACATGAAATAGCAATGCATAATCTAAAAGTGACCAAAATGATCTATGTCCATTCACTTAAGAAAGAACATGAAACTGCAATGCATAATCTAAATGTGACCAACATGATCTATGTCCTTTTACTTAAGAAAGAACATGAAATAGCAATGCATAATCTAAATGTGACCAACATGATCTATGTCCTTTTACTTAAGAAAGAACATGAAATAGCAATGCATAATCTACATGTGACCAAAATGATCTACGTATGTCCTTTTACTTAAGAAAAAATATGAAACAGCAATGCATCATCTAACAGTTATCAAAATGATCTAAGTAAACAGCATATTTTGTCATTCATGATTAATAAAACACAGATAAACAATTTCTACAGCCCAGAAACTCCCAGATGACTCACTGGACATATCAGCAGAGAACCCCTTAGCAGTTTCAGCCACTCCATGCTGTGGTTGTGTTGCAATAATATTGTTAAAGGCCCAGGGTCCACTTTGAAACAATATTTCACCAAAAAAAAAATAAAAAAATGTCATGATGTGAGTTATATTGACAAAATCGTATTACATGCCTTCTTGGACTGTAAAACAATTGTATACATACACTGGAAGTATGTATTGTCTACACAAGTATATGTGTTGATATTGTGAATGGCATTGACACAGAATTCAAACCTCAATTTAGTGGGAAATTTCTGAATTTGTTGGTTTTGTAGCGTCAGTGCACATGGTGGACGATTTTTTTAAAATGAACATGCTATAAAATATAACCGCAGTGCACATGTTTTCCGAATCAGACAGTGAAGTATGGTTAACACTAATCAAATATGAAACAGACCCTGTGTTAATTAACAGTTTACATGGTTCATAAAATGTTTTTGGACAAAGAAAACATTGCTAAAGCTATTGTAGTATTTATTGGTTAAGTAATGGTGAACATTGTTTTATTATATTGTTTACTTTGTACAATTAACAAATTTCTATGCTGAAAGTGGACTCTGGGCCTTTAAGACGAAAAACTTTTTGAATTTTAACATGACTTACATTCAATTTGGATAAATACGTGTTTCGTGCGTAAGGTATGATGTGTACATATTTGAAACTTACTTTAATCAAGTTTTTTATGAATGTAAGTTGAGGGAAATAACAGAATAACAACAACAAACAACAAAACACTGTGTTGTAGGACAAAAAACAGCAATATAACATCATTGACAAAAACAGGTGCAAATTGATTCCAGAATTTTTCCCCTCAAATTTTGCTTCAAAAATTGGGTGCTTCAAAAATTGGGTGCACGTAATACATGGGTGCACGTTATACATGGGTGCACGTTATACATGGGTGCACATTATACCTGGGTGCACATTATACTTGGGTGCACATTATACATGGGTGCACGTTATACATGGGTGCACATTATACATGGGTGCACGATATACATGGGTGCATGTAATACATGGGTGCACATTATACATGGGTGCACGATATACATGGGTGCATGTAATACATAGGTGCACATTATACATGGGTGCATGTTATACATGGGTGCATGTTATACATGGGTGCAAATTATACATGGGTGCACATTATACATGGGTGCATGATATACATGGGTGCATGTAATACATGGGTGCACATTATACATGGGTGCACATTATACATGGGTGCATGTTATACATGGGGGCATGTTATACATGGGTGCACATTATACATGGGTGCACGATATACATGGGTGCACGATATACATGGGTGCATGTAATACATGGGTGCATATTATACATGGGTGCACATTATACATGGGTGCACGATATACATGGGTGCATGTAATACATGGGTGCACATTATACATGGGTGCATGTTATACATGGGTTCATGTTATACATGGGTGCACATTATACATGGGTGCATGTTATACATGGGTGCACATTATACATGGGTGCACATTATACATGGGTGCACACTATACATGGGTGCACATTGTACATGGGTGCATGTTATACGCTGTCGTTTACAGTACCTACCAGGGTCTGCCAGGCCAGTTGTTTCTAGGAGTATGTAGTCAAACTTGCCCTTTTTCGTCATTAAGTTCTCAATGGCCTTCACTCCATTATCCCTGTAAAAATAGTCACAAAGACCGTTCAACTGATGACCCTTCTTTGATTACTCATAGTTTTCAATGAGTTGACCCTTTGCTGTATTTGATCAATTATATATGTGACCAAAATGATCACAGAACATTTTGTTTCTTTATATATGTTAGATTCTCTGCAAATAAAAATTTGTTTCATTTAATCGAGCCAAAAAACAGGTAAAATTGCAATTTGCACAATACAACCCAAGTGCGCTCTCTTCACATAGCAGCAGAGACAGAAATTGCTCAGTTTCAGCCACTCCTCATAGTGTGTGTCTTGCAATACAGTTCAATTCTTTTTTTTTGGCACCAATAAAACAACAGCCACTTGATGGAGCAGCAGAGACTTCTTTGGCTTTGTTTCAGCCACTCCTTGCCATTTTTGTATTGAAATATAGTTCAATACATTTTTTTGCACCAATAAAACCCACACTCACTTTACTAAGTAACGCCATGTAGGGTAACTCACCCGTAAGTGGATATTGCCCCAGAGTCGAACATTTTGTTCTTTGTTTTTTGTAACGAGGGGTGTAGTTTGACATGTTTGAGACATTTTAAAGAAAAATCATCATTTTCACTCAAAGTTAAAATATCAGTCTAACTAATTATGATGTCATCGAAAATTTTCTCACTATGAAATTGTACATTTATAACTTCGTGTGGCGAGAAATTCAGAATTTTCAGTTACGATTCACCGCATTTCAGCCAGATGCATTTTGCGGCATTCACTATGGACTAAATATTGAGAACATTAACTTATCTATAATTATGAATGGCAGTTTTCAGTGTTTGCTCTACTTCATAGATTTCTCAATTAAATCTGTGTAACAAGTCAATTAGCCCTTGAGACGAATACAGTTTGCCCTCATGACGAACAGGTGTTTAACTCCTGGCATATGCATACTTGATGGGAATTAACCATTTTCATTTATGATGGTTCGATTAATAAAGAATCACCTAGTTCACAAACAACAAGCAGCACAAAATATTCAATATTTTCTATTAAAGTATTTTTCTGTGTCCTGACCAGTGCTAAATATAGTAATGTTGTTGCAATGTTTGTAATTTAAAGACACTAGACGTGCCCATGTAAGTCATCGTCTTTTTAAACACTTATTTCTGTCAGCATTTCGACAAAGTAATTATTTTTAAGTTCTTCATCGGACTCGAGATGTGATTGTATGAATTTATTGTGATTAAGCAATGGATAATCCAATTAATGCTATGGACAAATTTGTGTTTGTTTAAAGGGCGAATGTGTTCGACTCAATGGCGAATTCAGTGGGTATAGTTAGTCAACTATTATTCAAAGCAAATAAGCCGGAAACCAAACAGTTTGTCTAAAAACAGATTCATTAGATATGATACATATGTCCTGCACCATCTGAGTCCCAGCTTTGAACAATGAACATTCAATGAAAGAGGTATTGCGCTGACCTGTTTGATAGTGATTGGAATCAGTCCTAAAAAAATGTGTTAGTTAAAAGCGACTTATTAATTAACTAATCATGATTAAATATGTGGATTTTTATTGTTCAGTAAAAATATTTCATCAAATCATTTTTTACCAATTTAAATGTTTCTCAATTCATTTTGTTAAACTTTGTCTTAGTTTAAGCAAAAATGGTTTGAATTTGCTTTTGTTAATAAAAAAAATTAATGGATTTTAACTGATTGACTTAATTCGATTAAAGGCACCCCTCCTCCCTTGACATTGTAGTGATTTGTCTCCTCCCTTGACATTGTAGTGATTTGTCTCCTCCCTGGACATTGTAGTGCTTTGTCGGTTATAAATGTTATTTTAAAGACATAATGAATCAAAACTAAACTAGTAGAAGTTTGTTTACGTGTTATTTTTGTACAATTTTTAAACCACAGACAAGAATTTACTTGTACAATGTCTACCTCATAAATCATCTATAATCAATCATTAACCAATCTATGCTAAAATGCATATAAAATCATGAAAATCCTTTAGTGGACACAAAACAACCTATCCGGTAATGTTTTATTGCATTGTATATTGCATTGGATGTACAAACAACCTATCCAGGAATGTTTTATAGCATTGTATATTGCATTGGATGTACAATGTATTTATTTATAATATATTTAACAGTTTAGAACTACAAAACACATTTTTGTTTTTTTGACTGCAGAATACAGTTTTGGCAAAAAGTAGTACCAGTGACATGTACACATTTCGTCGATTACTTTTTCCCATCGTCATCGTCACGTCATGGGCCTGTTCATCATAATTATTTGACGAAATGATTAATCAGCCCATCACTACTGTTCAACTTAAGGGCGAGTTACCCTAGTTATATTAATATCATTTTATGTCAATACAGCATCAGCTGTCAACCAAGTTACCAAGAAAATATAGGAATATTTTCACGAAAAATATAGGACTTTTTGTCAATTTTTTCATTAGATATGATACATATGGCCTGCACCATCTGAGTCCCAGCTTTGAACAACGAGCATTGAATGAAAGAGGTATATCGCTGACCTGTTCGACTAAAGGGGGAGTTACCCTGTTACCCTAGTTACCAGTATATTTATATAATTTTATTTCAATACAGTATCAGGCTGTCAACCAAGTTACAAAGACGATATTTTTTCGAGAAAATATAGGAATTTTATAGTAAAAAGACTTCATTATAAGGATGATATGGGATAATATTCTAGCCTGATAAGTCATACAGTTAGAGTTTTAATGAACACAACATTTGCTGAACATATTCATGGTAATCAATATGCAACTGAGACACGCATGCCATGGACTAATAATAATTCTGTGTATTTAAGTTTAAAGCGAGTGAGAACAAAATCAATGTATAGGTTCGCAATATACTGTTTACAGACAAATTTCAGATGCATGAATGATCACATTTAAAATTTTTAAATAAAATATAGGAAAATATAGGAGGTTTTCCAAATATAGGATTTCTTTCCAAAATACAGGAAAATATAGGAGTATAGGAATTGGTTGACAGCCAGCATTATTGCACCAATACAAGCCACACTCACTTGACGGAGCAGCAGAGACAGCCGTTGCGCAGTTCCAGCCACTCCTCATAGCGTTCTTCATCACTGCCTACTGACATGGACTTCTCTATGGAGTCCCCTGCAGCCAGAAAACATGGATGTATATTTAGGGGCCAACCTGGTCACACTCCTATACATGTGTGTAGAAATTGTAATGCTCTGCTGAAGAATGACAAAGAAAAGTGCTTTGATTAAAAAATTAAAACATTAAACGCCCATTCAAAATAGCCACTACTATATGATCCACATCATGGTATTTTTTAAATTAAAAAAAAATATCAATTGGACTTTTGGATGAACTTATTCAATAATTGTATGTAGAATACTGTCATAATAAACTGCACTGAAATTTAAAATGTTTACTGTTTGCAGACTCCAATTTGGCCTAGGAACACCCTTGATAAAACAAGGCTTTGATAGTATTGCAAGCAATACAGCAGTCCCCTACCGGTGAAAACCCCTACTAATTAAACATTGTGCAATACCGTCAAATCGCCCTTTATCTGTAGATGTACACAGTTTCATATTCAAATCCCATTTGTCAATGCAGTATTAAGTTGTTATTTTTTCTATTTTAGTAACATTGACCAGACATTCGAGTTACCTTTTGAGTTATTGCAGTACTAAACTGACAGAGGGCAATCATATAGTCCATTCTGTGTACCAAGTTTCATGATCATATGTTGTGTTCTTTTCGAATTATTACAGTATTAAGTTTATTTCTATTTTAATCAACAGTCACGTGACCTTTGACCTCTGGTGAAAAATAAAGGGTCGTGTACAATCCTCACTTTGCTCTTTCTATGTATACAAAGTTTCATCAAAGTATCTTCATTACTTTTTGAGTTATCGCAGGATCCAGATTTTGGGGACGGGTCAGACAGACAGAGTGAGACCGATGGACGAACAGACAGACAGACGCACACAGACGGAGGGCAAACCCATAGTACAATCTGTGTACCAAGTGTCATGATCATATCTTATGCACTTTTCAAAATATTACAGTATTAAGTTTATTTCTATTTTTAGTAACAGTCACGTGACCTTTGATCTCTGGTGAAAAATAAAAGGTTGTGCATAATTCTCACATTGCTGTTGCTATGTATACAAAGTCGCATCAAAGTGTCTTCAGTACTTTCAGAGTTATCACAGGATCCAGGTTTTGGGGACAGACCGACAGACATACGGACGAACAGACAGAACGACACACAGACAGTTGGCAAACCTATAGTTCAATCTCTGTACCAAGTTTCATGGTCATATCTTATGTCCATTTCGAATTATTACAGTATTTAGTGTATTTCTATTTTTAGTAAGTCACGTGACCTTTGACCTCTGGTGAAAAAAAAAGATGGTGCATAATCCTCACATTGCCACATTGCCATTTATATGTATACCCAGTTTCATCGAAATAAATTCAGTACTGTTTGAGTTATTGAAGGAACCAGGTTTTGGGGACGGGCAGACAGACGGACGGACAAACATACGGATGAACAGATAGAGAGACACACAGACGGATGGCAAACTTATAGTTCAATCTCTGTACCAAGTTTCATGGTCATATCTTATGTCCATTTCGAATTATTACAGTATTTAGTGTATTTCTATTTTTAGTAAGTCACGTGACCTTTGACCTCTGGTGAAAAAAAAAGATGGTGCATAATCCTCACATTGCCATATTGCCATTTATATGTATACCCAGTTTCATCGAAATAAATTCAGTACTGTTTGAGTTATTGAAGGAACCAGGTTTTGGGGACGGGCAGACAGACGGACGGACAAACATACGGACGAACAGATAGAGAGACACACAGACGGATGGCAAACTTATAGTTCAATCTCTGTACCAAGTTTCATGGTCATATCTTATGTACTTTTCAAATTATAACAGTATTTAGTTTATTTCTATTTTTAGTAACAGTCACGTGACCTTTGAACTCTGGTGAAAAATAAAAGGTCCTGAATAATCCTTACATTGCCGTTTATATGTATCCAGTTTGTTTTAATTTATTTCTATTTTTAGTAACAGTCACGTGAACTTTGAACTCTGGTGAAAAATAAAAGGCCCTGAATAATCCTTACATTGCCGTTTATATGTATCCAGTTTGTTTTAGTTTATTTCTATTTTTAGTAACAGTCACGTTACCTTTGACCTCTGGTGAAAAATAAAAGGTGGTGCATAATACTCACATTGCCGTTTATAGGTATACCAAGTTTCATCGAAATATCTTCAGTACTTTTTCAGTTATCGCAGGAACAATATTTTGCGGATGGACGGCGTGACGGACGGAGGGTAAACCTATAGTCCCCTCCGGTGAAACACTGTTAGGGGACTAATAAGTCATTCATCTGTAGACACTTCATTCTCAATGGTTATGGAAACATTACTGTATGGGATTTAGTTACAAAACTCAAAAGTTGCAACTCTAGTCCAGTGATTATACTGCACAATATTTCATATTACTGTATCTATTCTATGTTTTTGGACACCCTCAAAATCGGTTAAAATAATAATTTTTTTTTTGTTTCTATGGTTTCCGACACTTTCAGAAAAGGAATTATAATGCAATCTATCTATATTAATTTGCAATTAACACCCGTTATCATTGAACATTTCACAGGCATCGACAGTGGTTTTGCACAGGCAACTTCCCTGTTGTTTATCAATCTAATCTTCGAAGTATTTGCTGTACCAGTGTCACCTCGCCTCCCAATTAGCAAGTTATATAATGGCTTCAATACCCAGGAACATGTTTTAAATTAATACCTCCAGCAATAAATGAAAACCATCATTGGAGATTACAAATTCTAACTAGTGTGTCCATTATTTGCAAATTTTTAATGACAATATTGCAGATGCTATGTTTTTGGAATGATTTCAAGCCATTATTTATAGTGACTCTCATATTTGGACACTGAAAAAAATAATTATTTTTAAGTGTCCAAAACACAGATCAAATAGGGTATATTTTAGTATCAGACCTTCTGGTGAGCATGCAATTAATTAAATTTTGAAAAGTTATTGATTACCTTCACCAAACTCATTCATGATAACAGCAATTCTCTTGCCATGCTGTTCTGTCAAAACGTAATTCAGCAATGTTGTCTTTCCAGCTCCTGCAATAGATACCTATGTATATACTACAGCACATGTTCCAATGTCTTGATCTGTTCCTTGAAGAGCATTATGGGAGTCAATAATGAATTAATGATACTGTCACTTGTATACTGTGTAGTAGTAATTACTTTTATATTTGAAGATATTCTCACTTGTTTAATACACATAGTAATCTATAACAATACCACAGCTCAGATAGAGCAGTATTGGAGTAAATACTCATTTATTTGTTTGACAACTCATTTTAAAATAAAATGTGTACCAGTACACAGTAAAACTATTGGAAGAAAATTTGATTGAATTTGAAACAATACATATTTAATCTGAAAATTAGTTTCTCGCAATATATTTATGGAAATATAGTACACATTTAATGAATAACAATTGTTCATTAAATATTTATACATATTAAAACAAATAAAATTTACATGGATATTTGCAGTCTTGACTATTTAGGGGTAAATACCCCTTTATTTTATAAAATATAAAGTACCAGTACCCTTTAACTATGATTTTATTAAGAGCAGTGAGCACACCTCACCTAGGAACCCTGTTATTATGGTAATTGGAACCTTGCTCTCAGCAGGAACCAAATCTGGAATATCTTCTTCATCGGATGACATGCCTAAAGGAGATTATTGAATACAACTTAAATCATGTTCAATTTATCACAATACAATATGGAACTGACATGTTTCTATTTAGACTTCTTGTTGCATAGCTAGTGGGTAGGTCCAATATTGAGCTATGCTTATATCAGCATTATTAACTTCATTAATTTAGCCTATATACTGTAGTACAGTCTACAATATTTTCCATGTAGCATCTAAGTTTGTGTCCTCCTACACGTTCTTGGCTGAAACTCTGACCTATTTTTCAATTCTGTGTCCTGACATCTCAAGTCAAAATTCTTTGTAAACTTGGCTCAAAAATATCCTTGTCAGAAGTGCAAATTCAAGTGTAAATTCAAGTGTAAATTTCTAGTTTTCATTATAAAAACACTATTATTTAGTAAACTGCACTTATTTATGCACTGTTTTCAACCGATTCAGCTTTAATAAATAGTTGGTAACAATGATTGGGATTTTAACGTCATTCCATTATGCATACATGCCATATGTCCCTGTCTTGCCGGGATTGTTCCGCTTTCGCGAGGTTTGTCCCGGCGTCCCGCTCAGATGCATTTTGTCCCGGTCAACCACACAAATCGATGTTAGTGTGCTTTATTGGGTCAACAATTAACTTCACATCGCTAATCTCTTAATTGGTCCCTATGACAACAAGGCCCGTCAGCCGCGTATCAAAGAGGATCAGTAATTATTGTCCGGTTTGGTTCGGATTTTTGCGCCTACAATGCTAGTCATTGACACCTGTATTTTGCAAAAAACAATCAACCGACCCGCGCAACATCAAAGTGTAACAGTTTGTTGTCATCAGCTAATATCGCGCTTGCCATCCATGGCAACGTCTGTTCTCGGCCGTCGCTCTGATTAGCAGCTGAATTACAGCAATGGGTCATGAAAAACGTGCTTAACGTGGAGGTCGTTTACAGTAACTGTATGTAATAAATCAATACTAACCTACCTGAATGACAATACAAGTATCGATACTGCATAACTGCTTGTTATTGTAAAGGAAATGTTTATGGTGACAAAGACAGAGTAACAATATGTACTGCCCATCATTCGAGATACCTATACCCAATTTTGTTGTTTGGCGCTTCGAAAGTTGTATACAAAAGTAAAGATTTCACAATTCTTTGCGCTACAAAATTTTTATATCGCGGTCAGTACACCCACGCTTTCCATGCGGATAACGTGGCGTTGTAAATATCAGCATAATTTTCCCGCGATTTTCTAGCAGAACACAGAGTTTACATGCCATGCATGTGCATCTTAACTATGATTAGAACTTGTGTTTACGTCGCGTGAACAGTAAAATTCAGATAGGCCTTTCGGATTACGATTTTATTACATATATATATATATATATATATTATATATTATTATACGCATTTTCATACATGATGTTATAATTACTATATAGTTGAAAATATTTATGTTACACATTATGGACAACAATGAAAAACGTTGTTGTGAGTAAATTACGTTAATTTCTGTATGTCGTGAAAATAGGTATCCCGCTCAAATGTCCTGGCGATTTTTTTTTAAATGTCCCATTTTGGCCTGAAAAATTTATGGCATGTATGCATTATGTTTTTATACATGTAATCTGAATATACATTGAGCAGCATAAAAAACAACAAGATAATTGCTTAATATGCAAACATAAATTCATCGAGTCTTTGACAAGGTCTTACCATATGACATCATCTTAAGTTGCACACAAACTTTAAGGAATATGAGGTCAAAGCATTGTTGGGTCAAGTTTATTTTTAAGTATTATTACAGATTTTTACTGTTTACTGTTTTGTTACAAGAAATAATTATTTACAATCCAGTCTATTTAACTGTGTTGATTACATTACATCAGTTGCATATTATGCGCCTGGGCAAACTCAAATGCATAATGGACATGAACTTGCAGGTGCAGAGGCTTAGTAACCCAAGGAACAAGTAAAAATCTATCTCTATAGTGCCCATTTAAGATATGTAGTGTGCATGGGTAAGACCCAGCCACCTGGTTAGCTCAGATAGTTGAGCGCCGTGGTAGTGTTACGGCGTTATTTTCCGGTTTACTTTAATGTTGTCAGAAGTACACGACAGGAGTGCCTGGAGTCGGCCTAAAAGGTTATTGGGAGGAGGAGTGTAGCGTGCGTGGGTAAGAACCAGCCACCCGGTTAGCTCAGATGTTAGAGCACCGTGCTAGCGTCTGGCGGTCGAGGGTTCGAGCCCGACCTGGGCGCACTTTTTCTCCCGTTTACTTTGGTTAAATTGGAACTAATTTGTTGAGCATTTAACTAAAACAGCTACACAGAAAAATCCCGAGCCTTTCATAAAAATCTCAACAAAAGCGACACGTTGATTGAAATTATAAAAAAGACTGTTAAACAAAATAAATAAAGTATAGTAGTGTGCAACCTAATGTCATGACGCGAAAATATATTGCTTTTACATATGTTAAACAAGTACTTATAGGAAAAGAACAAAACTATACAAACAATAAAAGAATTAACACAAACAGTAAGTATATACCTCGTTTTTGCTGCAATGATGCTATAATATACTTTGTTTTAACGTGCAGACTTCTTCCACCAACTAAAAAGTCACAATTTATCCTTCAAAATGAAGAATATCTTGCACGTGATTTCCCGCGAACTGTCAACTTTCAATTAAAATGACAAATAAATCCACTATCTCACTTGATCCATATGGAGTCTGTATTACAATAAGTCGTGAAAAGGTACTGTTATATAAAATATTTTTAAATAATTTTTATTTTCTGACATCCATCTTGTATCAAAAACAGCCAACATATGTATATGTTATTCGGATCGTATTTATTCGGATTTTTATCTAGTGTTTTGTCACTCTGAACTTAAATACAATCATAATTAATGTTTGGGTTGTATAACACAAATATTTATTTAATCTTACTTTTCTTAAAGTATTTGCATGACAAAATATGCATGTATACACTTTGTTTGTTAAACGGAAACAAGTCAGGGCTTTTTTCCCAACAATTGTGAATAGGCCTAGGCCTGTTCTTTTTATGAAATAGAAGCGCAATAAATTGGTAAATTGTGAAAAATGAAATGCACAGGTTTGAGTTCAATTGTGGCAGTCTGCACAGGCTAATCCAGGACGGCACTTTCTGCTTTTATGCTAGTTTCTGTTTAAAGAAAGTCTCCTCTAAACATAAATCCATTGTAGGCGAAAAGTGCCGTCCCGGATTAGCCTGTGCAGACTGCACAGGCTAATTCAGGACGACACTACGCACATGCATTAAGCCCAGTTTTCCCACGACACGCCTCATATGTTTTATTTACATATAATTCAAAAATCTATAAATCTGGTATAAAAATACTGTTTAAAAATTCACTTTTAAATTTGGATATCCATCTGATTTGTTAAAGTTTATTGCCACACTTGTCAAAAATGTTACACATTTCGGATTGTGAAGTAGCCTTTTATAGGCCTCAACTATATAAGGAAAACAAGCCCTGCAAGTTAAAGGATAGTTGATAGTGATGTTTTCCGATTCAAAAACAAAATGTGCATCTAATATATATTTATATATTATCTAAGCAGGAAATTTTTGCCAAAACAAAAAAATTCTGAAACAAAAAAATTAAACACTGGTTATACTTATACTATTTGTGAATCATGTAGTATCATATAATTTGTATATGATCCTGAATAAGGAAGTATAAGAAACATATTTGATTAACAGCTTATATGAATGTCCATTGTGAATGTTTGTTAATATCAGTTCTTTATATAGTGGGAAGATCATACTTTTGCAGGCTTGAATTTTACTTAAATAAATAGTCGAAGTGTGTGTAAACAAATAATCTACGGGGGTCCCCCCTAAAAAAAATTATTCTAGAAAGTCCCTAAGAACGTTTTCTAGCATATCTGAGACTGTTTTAACCCTTATTGCTTGCTGTCTTAGACTTATTTTATATTAAGCTCTCCTGCTTTGCAGCAGTTATCATGTTTGGCGTTATCGTCGTCGCCGGTATTGTCGTCTTAAAATTTTAGTTTTAACATAGCGTCCATAACCGTTCATGAATGTTTATACAGTGTATTATGTGAAGTTGGAATAAGACATCAATCTTAGAATAGGTTGATTCACCAAACCAATTTGGTTTAGCTTATTAAAATACACAGATGGTATTCAGATGATATACTATTGTTGAAACTGAGACGGTGGTCATACATGCTATGTGTTATGAACTGTGTCCATGCATGCATGAACACAGTTTGCACTGTGCAATGAAGCTGAGATAACAGTGCAATATGCAAGCATGGACACAGATTGCACTTTGTAATGAAACTGTGTCCATGCGTGGACAGATTGCACTTTGGTATGAAACTGGGTCCATGTGTGCATGAACACAGATTGCACTTTGTAATGAAACTGTGTCCATGCGTGGACAGTTTGCACTGTGGTATGAAACTGGGTCCATGTGTGCATGAGCACAGAATGCACTTTGTAATGAAACTGTGTCCATGTGTGGACAGTTTGCACTGTGGTATAAAACTGTGTCCATGCGTGCATGAACACAGTTTGCACTTTGTAATGTAATGAAACTGTGTCCATGCGTGGACAGTTTGCACTGTGGTATGAAACTGTGTCCATGCGTGCATGAACTCCGTTTGTACTGTCGTTTGAAACTGGGTCCATGTGTGCATGAACACAGATTAAACTGTGGTATGAAACCCTGTCCATGCGTACATAAACACAGATTGAACTTGGACCAGATTTTTGTCCATGTGATCATATTCATCAATTCGTACCTGTAATTTTAGTAATGCACGCATGGACACAGTTTCATACCACAGTGCAATATGTGTCCATGCATGCATATAACTTCATATAATACACTGTTTTTAATATATTCGCATATGTAACGTCTGTGTTGGCTGTCCAGTTTTTCAATATTGGTTAAGGTACATGGCTAGTTTGCTGGTGCGCTTTACACTGCTTTTGTTTGGTTTAATTTCAGACATTGAATACCGTAATTACTCTATATGTTGGGACACTATAAATGTTGGGACACCCCTTAAATCCGTTGAAATAAATATTTTTTTCGTGACTCTTAATTTTGGGACACTTTGAAAATAAAATATTAATTGTTTCAATTTCCTTAACATGGGCCACTGGTTTTAAAATTGCCAATTAAGTGTCAGTTTCAATCATTGTAAATATCGACAACCAAAAATTACCAGATTAAATGTTTTTACCAGTTAGGTAAATTGAAAGGTATTAGCAAACTGTCAAAAGTCGAGAATGTATGTATGGGTAATCTATATGAGCCGGACTGGGGGCGACGGCCTTGATTGATCAAATATTAACACTCCTGTCTTACCTTTAATGACTATAATATTTGTAATAAAATATTAAACATTATCTTGGTTTCTTTTCAGCTGTTGGAAACCATTCTTAAGGAAAGCAAACATGGAAAAGTGGAGAAAATTTGGCATAGTCCTGGTCACCTCTTCCTTAGCGTGACGGATCAAAAGCAACTTTTTACATTTGACACGAAAGCCTTGGATTATGTAGAGGTATGCAATTGTGCAAAGTGCAGTACTGTTGTTACAACTGTTCTAAACATTAACATTTCAATTGTTCATTAAGCCAAAAAAATAATTCTGTGTTTCGGGCAACCCGACCCTACCTAGCGAAAACCCCCGGACCCTTAAGTTTTTTAGCAACGACTGTTTTCTGTGAAATCTGTATTTGTCAGATTTTAGATAATTTCCAATGTTTTTCGACCAAAATGCGGCTTTAAAAAAAAAAGTAAAAAAAAACAACTCAGTAAATCCCGACCCTACCTTACGCTTTTGAGAAGATTCCTCTAAACACGCAATTAATTTGTGTGTGCCTAATCACCATCACATCAAAAATGAAACACAAGGTTTAAAGGCCCCAGCTATTTTAACTCTACAGCTCTGTTATAACTGTATTCTTTTAGGGTTCCTTGGGCTTCGTTGAAAATGTGTTTGATGTTACTGCTTTAATTAATTTTTCACAGCATTGTAATTTCACATAAATATTGCATTAAAACATAAGAACTTTTTAATTTCCCTCAAAACAAATACAGCTCTCTTCATTTTAGTAGATTATTAAAATTGAGAATATATGGAACGAAAATTGACATAAAATCCATGTGGTGCATGCTATAGAAGTTTGAAAACTGTATACCTACCGTTAATATGCCCCTTTTAATCAATAAAACATTGTCTGATTTTTAGCTCACCTGAGCACAATGTGCTCATGGTGAGCTTTTGTGATCGCTTTTTGTGCGTCGTGAATTGTGAATCGTTCGTTGTCAACATTTACCTTGTGAACACTCTAGAGGCCACATGTATTGGCCAATCTTCATGAAACTTGCTCAGAACGTTTGTCCCAATTATATCTCGGACGAGTTCGAAACTGGGTAATGTGGGGTCAAAAAACTAGGTCACTATGTCAAATTGAAGAAAAAACTTGTGAACACTCTAGAAGTCACATTTTTGCTTAATCAACATGAAACTTGCTCAGAACATTTGTTCTAATGATATCTTGGCCGAGTTTGAAAATGGTTCCGATATGTTGAAAAACATGGCCACCAGGGGGCGGGACAGTTTTCCTTATATGGCTATAGGAAAAGCTTGTGAACACTCTAGAAGTCAAATTTTTTGCCCTATCAACATGGAACTTGCTCAGAACCTTTGTTCTGATGATATCTCAGCCGAGTTCAAAAATGGTTCCGGTCCGGTGAAAAACATGGCCGCCAGGGGGCGGGGCAGTTTTCCTTATATGACTATAGGAAAAGCTTGTGAACACTCTAGAAGTCACATTGTTTGCCCAATCTTCATGAAACTTGGTCAGAACATTTGTCCCCATGATATCTCGGCCGAGATAGAATCTGGGTCATGTGGTCAAATTGAAGAAAAAGCTAGTCAACACTCTAGAAGTCACATTTTTTGCCCAGTCTTCATGAAACTTGGTCAGAACATTTGTCTTAATGATATCTCGACCGAGTTCGAATCTGGGCCATGTGGGGTGAAAAATTAGGTTACTAGGTCAAATTGAAGAAAAAGCTTGTTAACACTCTAGAAGTCACATTTTTTGCCCAATCTGTATCAAACTGGTCAGAACATTTGTCCCAATGATATCTCAGCTGAGTTTGAATCTGGGTCATGTGGGATCAAACAGTAGGTCACAAGGTCAAATTGAAGAAAGAGCTTGTTAACACTCCTGACGTCACATTTTTTGCCCAATCTTCATGAAACTTGGTCAGAACCTTTGTATTAGTGATCGGCTGAGTTCGAATCTGGGTCATGTGGGGTCAAAAACTAGGTCACTACGTCAAATTGAAGAAAAAGCTTGTTAACACTCTAGAAGTCACATTTTTTTGCCCAATCATCATGAAACTTGGTCAGAACATTTGTCTTTATGGTATCTCGGCTGAGTTTGAATCTGGGTCATGTTGGGTGAAAAACTAGGTCACTAGGTCAAGTTTAAGAAAAAGCTTGTAAACACTCTCGAAGTCACGTTTTTTTCCCAATCTTCATGAAACTTGGCCAGAACATTTGTCCCAATGATATCTCAGCTGAGTTCGAATCTGGGTCATGTTGGGTGAAAAACTAGGTCACTAGGTCAAATTGAAGAAAAAGCTTGTTAACACTCTCGACGTCACATTTTTTGCCCAATCTTCATGAAACTTGGTCAGAACATTTGTCCCAATGATATTTCGGCCGAGTTCGAATCTGGTTTTTGTGGGAAGAAAAACTAGGTTACCAGGTCAAATTGAAGAAAAGGCATGTTAACACTCTAGAAGTCACATTTTTTGCCTAATCTTCATGAAACTTGGTCAGAACATTTGTCCCAATGATATCTCAGCCGAGTTCGAATCTGATTCATGTGGGGTCAAAAAGTAGTTCACTAGGTCAAATTGAAGAAAAAGCTTGTATTAACACTCTCGACGTCACATTTTTTGCCCAATCTTCATGAATCTTGGTCAGAACATTTGTCCCAATGTCCCAAATCTGGGTCATGTGGGGTCAAAAACTAGGTCACTAGGTCAAATTGAAGAAAAAGCTTGTAAACATTCTACAAGGCACATTTTTTGCCCAATCTTCATGTCACATGGTCAGAACATTTGTCCCAAAAATGTATCGGCCGAGGTTTGAATCTGGGTAATGTGGGTTAAAAAAACTAGGTCACTAGGTCAAATTGAAGAAAAAGCTTGTTAACACTCTAGAAGTCAAATTTTTTGCCCAATCTTCATGAAACTTGGTCAGAAGATTTGTATTAATGATATCTCAGCCGAGTTCGAATCTGGGTCATGTGGGGTCAAAAACTAGGTCACTAGGTCAAATTGAAGAAAAAGCTTGCTAACACTCCAGAAGTCACATTTTTTGCCCAATCGTCATGAAACTTGGTCAGAACATTTGTCTTAATGATATCTTGGTCGAGTTCGAATCTGGGTCATGTGGGGTGAAAAACTAGGTCACTAGGTCAATTGAAGAAAAAGCTTGCTAACACTCCAGAAGTCACATTTGTTGCCCTATCTTCATGAAACTTGGTCAGAACATTTGTCCCAATGATATCTCAGCCAAGTTCGAATATGGGTCATGTGGGGTCAAAAACTAGGTCACTAGGTCAAATTTAAGAAAAAGCTAGTTAACACTCTAGAAGTCACTTTTTTTGCCCAATCGTCATGAAACTTGGTCACAACATTTGTCTTAATGGTATCACTCTCGCATTTGAATCTGGGTCATGTGGGATCAAAAACTAGGTCAAATTGAAGAAAAAGATTGTTAAAACTCTAAAGTCACATTATTTGCCCAATCGTCATGAAACTTGGTCAGAACATTTGTCCCAATGGTATCTCGGCTGAGTTCGAATCTGGGTCATGTGGGGTCAAAAACTAGGTCACTACGTCAAATTGAAAAAAAAGCTTCAATTTCAATGTACTTCAAAATTTTGAATGTCTGTTGTCACTTAAGTTTTTAAAACCATGGTGCTTAAGGTTGCATTTCCATCAGTCTGTATCAGTATATCCATATCCGTATAAAAATCTTACACATGGAAAATTGGTCGACTAATGAAACTCAGTTGAGCAACCCAGGGCCATTTGGCCCATTTGTTAGTAAATACATATGTTTCATACTTACAGAGTGCTGAAGAAAGTGGTTGCTTGGATGTCAGTGAACCTGTGCTGACAATTCTTGTTCGGCCACCAAATGGAGTTTTGGTGGTGAGTTGAATTGGATGTCAAAAATGTTATTAATGCATTCATGTCAGTTTGCATTTAATATTGCAGTTAGGCATATGACTCATCATCATTGTACAAGAAGTGTTAGTTTTGAGTATAATAATAAGTATAAAAATTATAGCGAATAGCAAAAGCCATTTTGGTATTTTATCTGACTTTAGTACCTTTTACCACAGAAAACAATTGCACATGTATTTATTTGTATGTTTGACTCAAATTCAGGTGTTGAAAAGTGGATATATTGATTACTGGAGCTACAAATACCACAAAAAGTGGAAATTGAACAAACGTCTTAACCTTCTTGACGATCAAACTACATTTGTTACCGAAGCCTGCTACAATGTTTCCCAGCATTCCCTTTACTGGTGTGAGCGGGTGACACTGGACGATGGCAGTGGAAAGCAGGTGTGGAATATCTACAAACGGCAGTTTTTGGAAGGCAAGTTGTTACAACAATTGCAATGTGAAATACAAACGTGTACAGCCAGTTTTGTTTGAATTATTGCTACATGTATATAGGGGTTAAGAGTGTTAAAATATGGTGCTAAATTTAGCAAAAAAAATAATTAAATTTACATACTGGTAGTTATTTAAATGTGATGTCCAACTGATGTTTTTTAGAAGACAAAAAGAGTGGAGCCAAATTAGGTCCAGTTATTCCGCTGGTCACAGGCATCACAGATTGCTCCCTATATCCTATGGGACACGGGTTCATATGCCACACCAAGTAGGTGCATGTGTACTTGAAAAGAACTATGTCGCTATTGAAGTGATATTTCCCATCATAATTATCATAACATTCCAGAAATAAAAGTATAATCATTAACAAAATAGTTACTACTACAGGGATGAAGTAAAAGAAGCATAAGTACTATAGGGATGAATTAAACACACAAGTGTACTTATAGTTAGTACTATAGGTATGAAGTAAAAACATAAGTGTACATATAGTTAGTACTATAGGGATGAAGTAAAAGCATAAGTGTACATATAGTTAGTACTATAGGGATGAAGTAAAAGCATAAGTGTACATATAGTTAGTACTATAGGGATGAAGTAAAAACATAAGTGTACATATAGTTAGTACTATAGGGATGAAGTAAAAGCATAAGTGTACATATAGTTAGTACTATAGGGATGAAGTAAAAGCATAAGTGTACATATAGTTAGTACTATAGGGATGATGTAAAAGAAGCATAAGTACTATAGGGATGAAGTAAAAGCATAAGTATACATATAGTTAGTACTATAGGGATGAAGTAAAAGATGCATAAGTGTACATATAGTTAGTACTATAGGGATGAAGTAAAAGATGCATAAGTGTACATATAGTTAGTATTATAGGGATGAAGTAAAAGCACAAGTGTACATATAGTTAGTACTATAGGGGTGAAGTAAAAGCATAAGTGTACATATAGTTAGTACTATAGGGACGAAGTAAAAGCATAAGTGTACATATAGATAGTACTATAGGGATGATGTAAAAGAAGCATAAGTACTATAGGGATGAAGTAAAAGCATAATTATACATATAGTTAGTACTATAGGGATGAAGTAAAAGATGCATAAGTGTACATATAGTTAGTACTATAGGGATTAAGTAAAAGATGCATAAGCGTACATATAATTAGTATTATAGGGATGAAGTAAAAGATGCATAAGTGTACATATAGTTAGTACTGTAGTGATGTAGTAAAAGCATAAGTGTACATATAGTTAGTACTATAGGGATGAAGTAAAAGCATAAGTGTACATATAGTTAGTACTATAGGGATGATGTAAAAGACGCATAAGTATACAAATATATAACTTTAATTGATACAGGTACATGTATACATATTTCCCTTTAATGTAAAAGTCAGCAATTATAGTTTTCGACTACAATGTCAAAAACTCCTTTTCATGTATACAAGATGGGTCGACAGTTGTTTTTTGGCTTAACAAACCCAATTAACAATTCGAAAGTCGGCATGTATTTTTGTTAATTTATTTATGGTGTTTCCTTTGTAAATTTTCTATTTCAAGTCATTTTGACATTTCCAAAGGCTTATTTTGAAAATCAACGATGTGTACAATCTTATATATACATTTGATTTTTCATACTCTCAGGTCAGTCAAGCCAGGGCTGACCCATGTGTTCATAGTTTGCACAATGACCGGTCATGTCGACCTAGTTGTCGGCCAGGAGAAGATAACTCTGCCAGAGGTCACTGCACACTCTACCCTGACCTTCAAACAGATTGTGTTAAAGAGTCTGCCTTACCTAGAAAAGGTTAACACTGAGTGTCTAATTTCTCGAATTTTCTTAAGAATAATTGGTTAATTATTGTTTGGAAATAGATGTTACCATACAAAATATTATTTACTGTGCTTATCTAAAATGCAATTTTCATTCAAAATGTAATATGTCTTTACAAAAGTATTTATGCACATTTTTTATGAAATAAAGAGCTTAAAGGAGCATATCAACAGTATTTCAAATAATTGTAGACATATATTAAAAAGAAGAAAAAAACAACCTATTCTTTCTCAAATAATTTTTTTGAGCAGCAACAATATACATTTTGTATTAATTGAATCTTTAAGAAAAAAGTATATCTAAATGCAAAAAAATATTTGTTTGTTACACTTTTAATTGAAGAGCGCACTTCCCAACGCTATCAATGGCGCACATGCCTGTAATGGTACATGATGAACATTCCATTCGTATTGATTCTACTACTTAGGCAAACAAATGTATTTCTGTGTTTCTGGCAACCTGAACCTACCTAGTGAAAACCCTGTGAACCTTAAGTTTTTAGTGACGATTGTTTTCCGCGAAATCTGTATTCTTCGGGTTTTTTATAATTTTCAAAGTTTGTTTTACCTTATGTGTCTTTAAAAAAAGTTAAACAAAACTCAATCCAGACCTTACCTAACTTTTTGGGAGACTGTTGCCCGATACACACAATTTTTATTTTCTTTTGGCCTAACTTTCCTGAGCCTGTGAAAGTGCCATTTATGACCATGGTTTCTTTTGGCCTAACTTTCCTGAGCCTGTGAAAGTGCCATTTATGACCACGGTTTATTAAATAGTACATGTTTTTCAAATGTTTCTATTTGAAATAAAATCATTGTATTTAAAAATGTTTCAATATTAATTCGCTGTAAATTAACTTTTTAAATTGTTTTTGCCAATTTTATTGTTATCTATGGTTATCTATGGTAGATAAGTCCCTTTAAGCTAATCCTGTTATTTCAAGCTAAGTGCTAGTATTCTGAATAATTTTGTGACTGAAATATTTTGTTTTGATGGAAAACAACAACAAAATCTTTATTTAGTACTAAACTTATCAGTTAACCCAGTTTTAAAATATTACATTGTACAAAGCGACTGATTTTCTTTTGCATTGAACTTCTGCAAAACCATTTATACTCGTCAGCATTAAATTTTGTGGTTTGTTGAAAAATGACAATGTCGTGGGTACTTCAATTCGTGGATTTTCAATTTTATTAATAAAAAAACCCATCTAGAAATGCGTCAATCGTACCGTTGTTTTCTGTTTGTAACACCTTACGGTCATAAATTATTAGCCTGTACATTAAGCAATAGACGTTTTTTCTGAAATAAACACAGCATGTCACTGTGGGAGGTAGGGTCTGACTACAAATGTGTGCATTAAACAATGGGCCCGTTGTCGGCCAAAAACCGAAGTCGTAAAACGTGGTCCACGATTTTTGCATGGCGAGTGTTTACTATGTATATAGATCTTTACTAGTCTGTCTGAAAGAAGATAGCAATGCATATACAGCGTTACTGCATAGGCAGATAAGTCGGATATGTCAAGTGTCAATAAGGTACACAGTATATTACACCGGAGCCTCGTTTGGAGTGTATGCAGATTAGATAGGGGCTATTTGTTACACACAAAATACACTGGATATTAAACTGATTCATTTATGATATAAATTCACATCATGTTTCAGGTGATGTATTTATCATAAAACAAACTCTTATACTTCATTTAACTTCTATAACATTATATTTACATTGTCTTCATGTAGGTATACATACTAGAAAACTACATCTTAGCAAATTCGGCCGAAAAAAAAGCTAGCCGAATAATTATTCTTTGGAAACTTAAATTCGTGGATCGTTCCATCCTCGAAATCCACAAAAATTAGTGCCCCACGATTATTAATGGTTTTGCAGTATAACCACAATATTTATAAAAGCATCTTCAGTGCTTAATATGGTCATATATTGAAATAGAACTAGTAAATGGTGAGCTTATCGAAACCATAGCAGTAACTAATGTCTGTAGAACATGGAAGATGATCATTATTTAGAAAGATTTTTTTAATTACATGCTTGACATGTACATTTAATTGACTGTGGATATAGCCAACTTATATCAAAATAGTTATTTGTTCTTGCAAACCTAATACTGTAATATCTACTCTATTGTAGCACAAAATGAATCACTGTTCCCTGTGTTCTACTTTAGTTCTATTTTCAGCTGAGAGTGGACCCTGTGGTATGCAGTACTTACACCCCAAATACTCAGACTCTGTTGTTACTGAAGGCCAGTGGTCAACTGGTGGTGGTGGAGAAAGAAAAAGGTATTACTATGGCATCCATAGCATTGAAATGCTATATTTTATTCCCACAATCGTTTTCTTCAATTTATGTGAAGATCAGATGAAAACTGATGGAATTAGAAAGCAGAAACAGGTAAAAATGCCAGTTTTATATAATTCAAGGGCCATAACTATGCAGTTACTGGAGCGATTTGGTTGATTATCAAACTTGGCTGAGATATTATTTTCACACACATTTTTATCAAGTTTGAGTTGGATCAAATGAAGACTTTGAAAAAAAAGGGGTCTATCAACAGAACTATTGTCATTAATTTTGCAAACCTATATACCCTTCCATCTTCGACGGGGGACACAATAAATACTTTATGTTGAATAAAGTGTTTAAACCCATTCATTTTACCCTTTCATGTAATCTGTAGAAGGCAGTCTGACAGGAGTTGTTTTACGCGACTTGGAGATTCGAGGCATTGTGGACATGTTTGTGCAGTCTGGATTGGTTGGAGTCCTGTACATGTATGTCATACAGTGAGTACTTCGTGATGAGTCTGTGTATGTTGATAGATGGTCTTCATTTTAGTTGCAGTTAATTACTATGTTTTGTAATTGATATTGTGTTTGTACAGTCTAGATTGGTCATGTCCTGTACATGTATGTCATACAGTGAGCATTTTGTGCATGATCTGTGTTGACCGATGGTCTTCATTTTAGTTGCAATTAATTACCATGTTTTGTAATTGATTTGGTGAAGAGAAAGATGAAGCTGAAGTGTATGTGTGTATTAAACAAACGGCTGTAGTAAAACGTGAAACCATTGCTATTTTCTTATGCTGAACATGCCATAGCATCTATTGAAGGCAAAATGCTATGCAGATTGTATATGGACATCATGTTGTTTCTATTGGACTTTGTGATTGTGATATCAGTGAATTACACTTAAAATAATACATGTGGGGAGTAGTTATTATACAAAAATTGTATTCGCCTTAAAGTAATGCTAGTTATCCCCCGAACCATCACCCATTTGGTACCGGTAGTTTGTTTTGTGTGTATGTGTTTTAATGCATTTTATTAGCTCACCTGAGCACAACGTGCTCATGGTGAGCTTTAAGGATCGCCTTTTGTCCGTCGTCCGTCGTGCGTCGTGTGTCAACCTTTTCATTCAAAGAACATCTTCTCCTAAACTGCTGGACAGATTTTCACCAAACTTCACAGGAATGATCCTTGGGTGACCCTCTTCCAAAATTTTTCAAATCGTTCCGGTCCACTGCATATGTAGGTCAAAAGAGCTAAAAATAGATTTAAAAACTGAAAACTTAAAAAATCTTCTCTGAAACCACAAGGCTTGGAGCTTTCATATTTGATATGTGACATCCTCTAGTGGTCCTCTACAAAGATTGTTCAAACTCTGCCCCTGGGGTCAAAACTGGCCACGCCCATGGGGTCACATGGTTTATATAGACTTGTATACAAAAATGACTTTAAAAATCTTCTGCTCTGAAACCTCAAGGCCCAGAGATTTCATATTTGGTATGTAACATTGTATATTGGTCCTCTACAAAGATTGTTCAAATGATGCCCCTGGGGGTCAAAACTGACCACACCCCGGGGGTCACATGGTTTATATAGACTTGAATAGCAAAATGACTTTAAAAATCTTCTCCTCTGAAACCGCAAGGCCCAGAGGTTTCATATCTGGTATGTAACATTGTAAAGTGGTCCTCTACAAAGATTTTTCAAATGATGCCCCTGGGGTCAAAACTGGCCACACCCTGGGGCTCACATGGTTTATATAGACTTAAATAGCAAAATGACTTAAAAATCATTTTCTGTGAAACTGCAAGGCCTAGAGGTTTCATATTTGGAACGTAACATTGTATAGTGGTCCTCTACAAAGATTGTTCAAATGATGCCCCTGGGGTCAAAACTGGCCACACCCCGGGGGTCACATGGTTTATATAGACTTAAATAGGAAAATGACTTTAAAAATCGTCTTCTCTGAAACCGCAAGGCCTGGGGGTTTCATATTTGGTATGTAACGTTGCATAGTGGTCCTCTACAAAGATTGTTCAAATGATGCCCCTGGGGTCAAAACTGGCCACACCCGGGGTCACAGGGTTTTTATAGACTTGAAAAGCAAAATGACTTCAAAAATCTTCTCTGAAACTGCAAGGCCCTGAGGTTTCATATTTGGTATGTAACATTGTATAGTGGTCCTCTACAAAGATTGTTCAAATGATGCCCCTAGGGTCAAAACTGGCCACACCCCGGGACTCACATGGTTTATATAGACTTAAATAGCAAAATGATTTTTAAAATTTTCTTCTCTGAAATTGCAAGGCCTAGAGGTTTCATATTTGGTATGTAACATTGTATAGTGGTCCTCTACAAAGATTTTTCAAGTGATGGCCCCGGGGTCAAAACTGGCCACACCCCGGGGGTCACATGGTTTATATAGACTAAATTAGCTGCATATGGGTGGGAGGGGTCAAGGTCAAGGTCACTGTTACTAAAAATAGAAAAACGGTTTCCGCTCAATATCTTGAGAACACATTGAGATATTTTAATGAAACTTAATACATAAATACATTATTTTGAGACCTCGCTTGGGATTGCATATGGGGTGGGTGGGGTCAAGGTCACCGTTATTAAATATAGAAAAATGGTTTCCGCTAAATATCTTGAGAAAGCATTGCGATATTTTAATGAAACTTAATACACATATCTTATATCGAGACCTCACTTGGGTTTGCCTATGGGGTGGGTGGGGTCAAGGTCACTGTTATTAAAAGTAGAAAAACGGTTTACGCTCAATAACTTAAGAACCCATTTTGATATTATAATTAAACTTCATACGTAGTACGTAGATACCTTATATCAAGACCTTGCTTTACGTATGTGGTGGGTGGGGTCAAGGTCAAGGTCACTGTTACTAAAAATAGAAAAACAGTTTTTGCTCAATAACTTGAAAACCTATAGAGATATGTTAATGAAACTTCATACATAGATATCAGGTGAGCGACCTAGGGCCATTGTGGCCCTCTTGTTGTATATATAGGTCAGACACAATGACATGACACTCATGCACAGAACTCTATGAGCATAATGGTGATGCTTGAATTATTTCCTGTATTTATTGTAGTAGTACGTAAATCATAGCCAATTTGTTATTGAATTATGGTTAAAGGTCAATGTCAGGTTATTTCTTTGAGCTTTATACAAATGAACACAAATAAGCATGCTGTATGCAATTTCAGGATGCACAGTTTAAGCACTGGGGAGTATGTCTGCAGGGTGGAATGTCCGACTGATTCCCTGTTTGTGGGCTGCAGTAGATCTCTGCTGGGATCCTCTCAGACATTCATACACAGTGGCAAGAACCTGCATTCTCTACTGGTATAACAACAGATAGAACATATACATGTGTTATCCAGACTCTGTTTTTAGCTCACCTTAGCACGAAGTAGTCGGTGAAGTATTGGAATAGGGGACCTCTCCTTCGTTGTCAGTTGGCCGTCGTTTGTCGGCCGTGGGCTGTCAACAATTGGGTCGTATTCACATTGGAGACTTCACTTTTATCCAATCTTAACCAAATTTGCACAGTTTGTGTATGACCATAAAATCTCGGATGGGATTTGTATTGAGTCAGATCACACCAGTAACACTAGAGTTATTGCCCCTTTTTCATGCGAATAAAGTGCAAAAATGCCTTTTTCTAACTTATAGACTTTATTTTCCATCCAATCTTAACCAAACTTTCACAGTTTGTGTATGACCATCAGATCTCAGCAGATGCCCAAAATGGGCCAGATCGTGTTTCAAACACCAGAGTAATTGCCCTTTGTTTATTAAAAAATATACAAAAATGGACATTATTCAGGATAGAGACTTCATTTTTAGCTCGACTATTCGAAGAATAGGTGAGCTTTCCTACTATCCCTGGCGTCGGCGTCCGCGTCTGAATTTGGTTAAAGTTTTTTATTCAATAGTCTTGTAACTTCAAAACTACTTCAGTTATTCACTTGAAACTAGTAACTAACCTTTGTCATCAACTCCAGTATCAAGGGCAACATTCCGTATAACTCTGTTTTGTATTTTGACAGAGTTATGCCCCTTTTTCACTTAGATTTTCTGGTTAAAGTTTATATTCAAAAGTTTTGTAACTTCAAAACTACATAAGTTATTCACTTGAAACTTGTAACTAACCTTTGTCATCAACTCCAGTATCAAGGGCAACATTCTGTATAACTCTGTTTTGTATTTTGACAGAGTTATGCTGCTTTTTCACTTAGATTTTCTGGTTAAAGTTTATATTCAAAAGTTTTGTAACTTCAAAACTACATAAGTTATTCACTTGAAACTTGGAACTAACCTTTGTCATCAACTCCAGTATCAGGGTGAACATTCTCCATAACTCTATTTTGTATTTTGATAGAATTATGTCCCTTTTTCACATAGATTTTCTGTTTAAGGTTTATATTCAAAAGTTTTGTAGCTTCAAAACTACATAAGCTATTCACTTGAAACTTGGAACTAACCTTTATCATCAACTCTAGTACCAGGGGAAACATTACCCATAGCTCTGTTTTGTATTTTGACAGAGTTAGCCCACTTTTTACATAGACTTTGAGTAAAAAAAGTTATAAACTATACAAGGCTTCACTTAAAAAGATTGTATTTTAACAAATGTATGCCCCTTTCACTATCCAAAATATGTACCAACTGAAATACTTTGAATAGTCGAGTGCACTGTCCTCTGACAGCTCTTGTTTATCCAGTCTTCACCAATCTTGCACAGTTTGTCTAAACATGAGATTACAGTTGAAGTCGAATATAAGCAAGATTGGACCAGAAACACCAGAGTTATTGCTCGTTATTGCCCTTAGTTTGTGAAAAAAAAATGCAACAATGGACATTATTCAGGATAGAGACTTCATTTTTCATCCAATCTTCACCAATCTTGCACAATTTGTCTATGACCATAAGATTAAAAGTGAGGTCGAATATAAGCAGAATCGGGCCTGAAACATTAAGATCATTTATCATCATTGGACAGAAAATTATCAAAGAAAAAGCAAAACTTGACCTTATAGCACAGCCATCGCAATTAGGCCATTCTGTTTTTATATTTTGTTAAGTGTCAACCTCATTTTGTAAAACCTAGCTACCTATTCACAAAAACACACAAACTCGTTTCGAAAAAACAAACCAATTATCTTGACCTTGATAATAGAAAATGGAATAGTTTTGATGCTTTAATAACAGAAAAAGCATATGAAACATATTTAATCTACTGACTAGTTTAAAGACTGTCAATTAATGGAATATTGAAATATAACACAAAACTGTTCAACAGTTGAGTTTGCAGAAATGTATCATTATAACAAAACATTATTACACATAGTTTTATATAAGAGTACATGTATGTTGTACAAAAAGGTATAGATTATATGCAAGTATTGTTAATACGTGGCACTTCGTCAATATTATAATAAATTAATTGCAGATTCACTTTCTGAGATCAAAGTTCACAAATTCACACAAGAATTTTTTCAAAGACGACCCCATTCAATTCCAACTGTATCCTAGTTTGTTGGTACTTTTTCACATTGTATGTATTTTCCTTCAATACTCAACTCCAATGTGTGCCTGGTGGCACCTCTTTGCTAGAGTTGCATGTTGCGTTCAAATAAACCTGCAGTGATTATGATTAGTCCTTTTAAGGCTCCTTGCCAACTTTAACTGCTAAGCCAGTAAGGAAGAAAGTACTGCTTGCCAGATGTCATTCAATCCTGTGGCATTGTTCACTATGGAATTTCTTGATATCACAGGGCAAAAGTTAGCTATTTGGTCTTCATTAACTCAAGGTGAGTAACTTTCTGTGCAGCCGTGTGGCGACTAGTCTGTGGAACGTCCTGTCCATTGTCTGTGAAACCATGCATTGGGTTTGTGCTGACCTTATTTTCAATCTAACCCCTTGACAAAGAAAAGTTGTGTCCAAGGAGAGTGTACTGTAGCCTTTTTGTAGGTTTTGAAGCCATGGCTCATACGATGTAATACAGTACTTTCATTCTCATTGATACGCCACTGCTTAGGGGCGCGTTGACTAGCCATTGAGATACTGATTGACCGGGTGGTTTATGTGTCAAAGAAAGATGCAAATATTAAACAGTTACTTGACAAGAACTGTCTCGTCGTTCTCAGGGTCAAAAAAGTTCCTTTCCGAACATGTATGGTAGTATTGCCGTATATACTGATTTTTGAGTCTTGAATATGCGTGGTTGATTTGTTAATACCACTACCACCACACCAGTAAGCAAGAAAAGCTCTGACCAACTTTGTAAAATGTGTTTTATTGACTAACTGTACCATGGCAATGTTGGAACAAAGGGCGACAACTATTGTATACAAACGGTTAAACAACACCAATACTATTGGCACTATCGTTTGTCTATTAAAATGGCATATAAAATATCCAGAAAAGCAAGAAAAAGCACACTCGTGGTAGTAGCAAAAGTATATATCAATGATCAGAGTGACTAGACGCTCGTTATTTAGCGCTTTTAACGCTTATCAAAATTATTTTTTGTTGGCTGACGGAGTTAAAAACCTACACGCACGCGGACGCTTAACAAAGTAATGAAACAGAATGTCCTTATCGTATTGCAACTAGTTCTCCAAAACTGTCTGCGAAAAAGATATCAAAATCTACTGTTTCTGCATTTTCCAGAATTGTCACTGACTTAATGAAAAACGGTCAGATAAGAATATAAAGAAAAATGATTTGAGAACTATTAGCAAAAACACCGCACATCCACTACCCAACTCATACTTTAGTTAGCCCATTGCACTAACCGATGTTTTAAATCAAATTGATCCTATCCCCCTTTGCGTAGTGTTCATATACCTTAATTTTCAAACCTGTCACAACAGTATGGTCTTCATCTGTACCAGTGCTCCAGTGAGCGCTTTGGGCCATCATGGCCCTCTTGTCTAGACATCTAGCATTCCATCCATTTTGTAAACAATAAAGGCATACTACTATGTGCTATATTCTGGAAACTCATGTTGAGTCATCTTTTGTTACATTTATTTGTTTAGACATCCTGTAAAGATAGTGCAGCTATGGTAGAGAGTGCCTTGTTAGAGCATGGTCAGTTCCAGTCAGATGCTGTCCGGCTCTCCTACATTGACAGGGTACGTATTGACAGCCACAGCATTAATCTCAAGGCGAGTAAACATCCAAAGATCACGTTAATTTCGTGCATAGTATTTGTGGTTTAAATATGGAGTTATACCGCAAGACTTTAAAGGCAACAGTTTGATTGGCTCCTAAAATGGTCATCTGAACGTGACCCTAATGCGAAGATCCAGTCAGCGGATAATATAGTAGCGTCAGATTGGAGATGATTTTAATGAAATTGCAACAGCATGTGCATAGCTTGTGCTCAGTATTTACCTTCTTACTTCTCTGCTTATTGGCCTGTCCTGCTTAATTGTGGAACAGTATGGTTGATGTTTTGGCAAATTATAAGGTGAGTTTCCTCCAGGTTCTCTCGTTTTCTCTACAGCTTTATGTCCTAGCATAATTCAGTTTCAGTGAATATTGAGTTGAAAATGATATCTTTAATTTGCACCTTGTTTCAGTGTGTCTGGAAAGCTTTAGTTAGGTAGTGATAGGGGAGGGCACCTTGTTTCAGTGTGTTTGGAAAGCTTTAGTTAGCTAGTGATAAGGGAGAGTACCTTGTTTCAGTGTCTGAAAAGGTTTAGTTATGTAGTGATATGGGAGAACACCTTGTTACAGTGTGTCTGAAAAGCTTTAGTTAGGTAGTGATAGGGTAGAGTACCTTGTTACAGGTTTGGTAGTGATAGGGGAGAGAACCTTGTTACAGTGTGTCTGAAAAGCTTTAGTTAGGTATTGATAGGGCAGAGCACCTTGTTACAGGTTTGGTAGTGATAGGGGAGAGAACCTTGTTACAGGTTTGGTAGTAATAGGGGAGAGTACCTTGTTACAGGTTTGGTAGTGATAGGGGAGAGAACCTTGTTACAGTGTGCCTGAAAAGCTTTAGTTAGGTAGTGACAGGGGAGAGCACCTTGTTACAGGTTTGGTAGTGATAGGGGAGAGAACCTTGTTACAGGTTTGGTAGTGAAGGTTTGGTAGTGATAGGGGAGAGAACCTTGTTACAGGTTTGGTAGTGATAGGGGAGAGAACCTTGTTACAGTGTGCCTGAAAAGCTTTAGTTTGGTAGTGATATGGGAGAGCACCTTGTTTCAGTGCGTCTAGAAAGCTTTAGTTAGGTAGTGTTAGGGAAGAGCACCTTGTTACAGGGTGCCTGGAAAGCTTTAGTTAGGTAGTGTTAGGGAAGAGCACCTTGTTAAAGGCTGCCTGAAGCTTTAGTTAGATAGTGATAGGGGAGATACAACCTAGGCCCCATGTTCTAAAAGGAGTAATTGTAGGATGAAGATTATTCGTAGCTGATCCTGTTCTTCAAGCTCAGATTACATTGAAATTTAGTTTCATTTGTTTAGATAAAATAACATGAATGGTTGTACAGTTTGGATTAAAATCATCATATTAGATTGCAAATGTACGCTGAGAAGGGTTCATAGCTACATATACTATATATTTGACCAATAAATAAAATTTATCAAGATTTTAAATGATTTTTAGTGTACACTGTTTTTAAGCCTTATGCTGAAATGTCTGGCGCCTCATCCCGAAATGTCTGGCTGAAGTTTATCTCAAACCTGAAAATGTGGCATTAGTTGTTTTGTGAACACCCTGTCCACACATAAAGCAGCTTCAGCGCAGAATTGCCTTACTAATTATGACATTCTAAATGCTTGTGTATTTTCAGATGTTCAGGTACTCTGTTGGTGGTCCAGGTCAGATATCCAGGGATGATTTGAAGCAGATGTGGTTGGAAAACCTCGAACTTCCACCGTCCAGTAAACTGCAGGCTGTAGTTGGTACGATAGCGGGTCTCATGTCAAATTAAAGCTGCAAAATCTAGATTAAACCTCAGGGATTTCAATAAATGCAGAATCCTGCTATTTGGTGCAAACAAATTTGCATTGAACACATTATTCACTCCAGCAAATGACCTGCATTGCATCATTTTGATGAAAACTTGTTCCATTTTCCAACACCAAAAACACTAGAAAGTAATATTTTTGATTACGCTGATGTTTTGTTTTCCAACATTTTCATATATATGCAGAAACAGAATTCCTGTGACCACTACTTTTACCCCCGAAATTTTCATTTTGACACCTGGAAATTTCAAGCCCGGAGTCATGTGACTTCTGGTTTTCTGGTTAACTATTTATTATAACTAGATTGTGTCAAAAGAGAAGGGATGTCAATGGCTACCAAAATTGGCATCCGGTTATTCGTATGTAATATCCGGATACTATCCGGATAACCATATAGATCAGCATTGGTGGCCGGAATCTGGCACATGTTTAAGTTGCAAAATTAAGTTCACATCTAGACGATACTTCTATTTTGAAAACACAAAAGTACATGTAACAAACTACGTCGATTTCTGTTCGTAAATTGTGCTTTTTGTTTGTTTTGTGTAGCGTGCAATGTTGTTGTGCCCCTCAATTAAAGTACCCCAATTAAACATTTGATTTGGCAAAGGTAAGTAGGTGTTAAGGCTGACTGGTGTATGGTAAACCCGTAAATTGCGATGTTTGAGTAAAACACGCAATGTGCTAATCAAATACACAAAGACACAAAAACAAGGATGGATCAATGTTACTATATATTTTATTTTAATTGGCATTGTTAGCTGGTAGACAACCATCTCTGATGAAGAGGGACGCACCTAATTGGCATTATCTATTGTGACATCTTGTTTGTTTAATAGGCCTGTCAAAGATAGTGTGGTGTGAAAGCACCACCTGTTGTTTTATGATAATCGTATTCCGACTGAGGGGTGTGTTTATGACACGTCCGCAGTACGAGGTGGAGACCTGTAGAGGCCTATAGCTGTGTTGTGTTAATAATATACATGCAAGAAGGGCGTTTGTATGCCTTAAAAAAAGAGAGAAAAATCGGATTTTCAATTTTTATGCGAATATTCGGTTACAAATTGGTAACTGGATATTAACATAGTAACCGGTTATCCGGATATTCGTTGACATCCCTACAAACGAATGAGGCTCATTGAGGAACATTTTGTGTAACACAGTGGTGAGATTTTAATATATTTGACATATTTTATCAATTTCTATCAATTTAATGAATTCTCTACAAAATATTGGGTTCCAGTGTTTGCTAGGGTGCAAGTAAATGCAACAGTGCAAGTAAATGTTGCATTGCAATTTAACTTTTTGATGTCGTTTCTAGGAAATAATTCTTGTTATTTCTAGAACCCTTCTTTTCTGAATACTGGAGGTTGGAAAAGGTGTTGCAGCAGTGCCTGACGCAGCCACAGGTAAAATGGACTGATAAATATCAGTGAGGCGTGTCGTGAGAAACCCGGTCTTAATGCATCTGCGTAAATTGTTGTCCTGAATTAGCCTGTGCAGTTCGCCTGTTATGGTACTTTCTGTTTCAAGGAAGTCTCTTTTCAACTTAAATTCACTGTAGGCGGAAAAAGCGACACTTTATGCAAAAGACAAAGGTTTTTGTGGTATCAGTATTTGTCATGAACACTTTCTCATGTGTTACTGATAAAGCATGTCTTTTTAGCTCACCTGAGCACAAAGTGCTCGGTGAGCTATTGGTATAGGGGACCTCTCCGGCGTTGTCCGGCGTCAATGTGTGGTCAACAATTTGGACTGTTATAGCGATAAAGACTACATTTTTTATTCAGTCTTGACCTAACTTGCACAGTTTGTGTAAGACCATAAAATCTCGGATGTGATTGGTATTGGGTCAGATTACACCAGAAACACCAGAGTTATTGCCCCTTTTTCATGCAAAACAAGTGCAAAAGTACCCATTTCCAACGTATAGACTTTATTTTCCATCCAATCTTAACCAAACTTTACAGTTGTGAATGACCATCAGATCTCAGCATTCGTGAAAAATGAGCCAGATCGTTTTCAAACACCAGAGTTATTGCCCTTTATTTATTAAAAAAATATACAAAAATGGACATTATTCAGGATAGAGAGACATTTTTCATCCAATCTTCACCAATCTTGCACAGTTTGTCTATTACCATGAGATTACAGTTGAAGTCGAATATATGCAAGATCGGACCAAAAACACCAGAGTTATTGCCCTTTGTTTGTGAAAAAAATATGCAAAAATGGACATTTGACAAGATAGAGACTTCATTTTTCATCCAATCTGTACCAATCATGCACAGTTTGTCTATGATTATAAGATTAAAGGTGAAGTCGAATATAAGCAAGATTGGACCAGAAACACCAGAGTTATTGCCCCTTGTGTTTGGAAAAAAACATCAACAAGTTATCAATGATTGGCATGCACACATGATTTTTGATTCAATGTTCACCAAACTTACACAGTTTGCGCATGACCATAAAAATTGATTGATAAAATTTGATTTCCAACAGTTGCAAGACTTGCATGCAGTTATTTGTACATGCAACGTTGATGTCTTCAGAGCCTGCATTAACATCATTTATCATCATTGGAAAGAAAATTATCAAAGAAAAAGCAACACTTTACCTTATAGCACAGCCATCGCAATTATCGCATAGCAACTAGTTTTGATGCGAAAAAGACATCAAAATCTACTGTTTGTGCATTTTCCAGAATTGTCAATGACTTAATGAAAAATGGTCAGGTAAGAATATCGATAAAAATGATTTGAGAACCATTAGCAAAAAAAAAGCACATCCACTACCCAACTCATACTTAAGTTAGCCCATTGCACTTACCGATGTTTTAAATCAAAATTGATCCTACCCCCACTGTGTATTGTTTAGATAACTTAATTTTCAAACCTGTCACAACAGTATGGTCTTCATTTGTACCAGTTCTCAGGTGAGCGCTTTGGGCCATCATGGCCCTCTTGTTATGGAATAAAGAATTAATATAACATTTTTAAATCTCAGTATATGTAAAACTACTTAATATTACACATAAAGCTCAACATTATACGCTCGAACTATTTCAAAGTTGTGGATATGTCAAAGTTAAAAATATTTCTCAATGTTTTCCATTTATTGTATATAAAATATATATGGTTTATTGTGAACTTATAACTTGAATGTTTGGTTAATTTGAGCCTCTGGTATCTCTAAGTTATTCCCTGTGACTGCAATAGCAATATTTATGTCATGATCTGTACGGTCCTCACAGCTGTTGAACATAATGCTCAGATAAATTGAACTTCAGGTATCTCCAAGTTATTCCCTGTGATTTTGAGTTAGCAAAGCTCATTTGTATGTCCAGTCATTTCGCATTCCCTGTGACCTTGAACTAGCAACACTCATCTCATGGTCAGTATGATGCCCACAGCTGTTAAACTTAATGCTCAGATAAGTCAAACATCCGCTATCTCCGAGTTATTCCCTGTGTCGTATAGATTGCAATGTTTATTTCATCATCTTTAGGATCCTCACAGCTGTGGAACTTCATGCTTGATGAAGAAAAATTATAGGATAATAATGTTCAGATAATAATGTTGATGTCATGATCTGTATGATCCTGCAGCTGTTTTACTTAATGTTCATAAAGGCAGATTTCCAGTATCTCTAAGTAATTTTGAGATAGCAATGTTCATCATGACCTGTATGATCCTTATAGCTGTTGAACTTAATGCTCAGATAAGTTGAACTTCCGGTATCTCTAAGTTATTCCCTGTGGCTTTGAGATAGCGATGTTCATGTCATGACCTGTATGATCCTTACAGCTGTTGAACTTAATGCTCAGATAAGTTGAACTTCCGGTATCTTTAAGTTATTCCCTGTGACTTTGAGATAGCGATGTTCATGTCATGACCTGTATGATCCCTTACAGCTGTTGAACTTAATGCTCAGATAAGTTGAACTTCCGGTATCTCTTAGTTATTCCCTGTGACTTTGAGATAGCAATGTTCTTGTCATGACCTGTATGATCCCCACAGCTGATCCCCAGCATGCAGGCAATCTCGGTGCAGGAAGAAGTAGGGAGTCTGCTGCAGGGCTCCTCGGGCGTTGCTAGGCAGCCCCGCCTGTCTCAGCTGATGGCCCTGGCTAAACACTACCCTGAACAGGTCCTTGATGCCTTGATGGAGTATCTACAGGTTTCTGATGGTAATTGATTTGACAGTTTCAAGTTACTGTATTAGGAAAATAAAGCATAAAACCAGATGAGTTAAAACCTATTTATGTTAGTTTGATTTATTCAAAAGCGAGGGGCTAATTTTAGAAACTTTTGAGTCCGTTTCCTGGGCAGAACCATAGCCAGTACTTGATGTCATTTTGAGAAAGATCACTCAAATGCTGCCCGATTTGGGATCAAATTTAAGATCTCCTTAATCACAAGGCAGACGCCATTTTCACTACACCACTACGACCTCTAATTACACAGAGGCGAAAGTAGTTTTCTATCATTGTTTGCAGAAAAACTACTACCGGTAGATAGTGACTAATATGTCCATTGTTTTCATTTTCTAGGAGAATTGAGTACATCTGAGCAGCAAAAATGGCAGATGATGAATGCCACGGAGACCAAGGGGGCGGGTGCATTGCCCTGGTTTGAATCCCTGTGCCAGCTACTCTATAAGCACAGGCCCGGCCTGCTGGTCAGTGTTGGCTTGATTTTTCTGAAATCTTTCTAGTTTTCACGGGTCAGACTATCTGACACATTCTCAATAAATTATAGGATTGTTTTCTCCCATTTCTAAAATAACGGTTTGTCTTGCATTGTTGACATCTGAGAAGAAGACTGAAAAATGTTCATATTGCCATAAAGTAATTATGACATTATTCCCTTTATATAAAAAATTCACTTTACATAATAAATCTTACTTTCATAACATGTGTGATGTTATATGTGATATTGTAACTTCTCTCTTTTACATATCCACTGTTGAAGTTTCTACACTGTGCCCAAAGCCGGGCTGGCTAGCTCAGTTGGTAGAGCGCTGGACTACAAATCCGAGGATCGCGGGTTCAATTCCCAGCCCGGCCACATAACTTGTGTGGGGATTGGTCATGAAATAATTTCTACGGCCATTCTCCCCCTACCTCTGATTCAAGTAGGGCAGTTGTCAGTTACTGGCATAAGTATGTGCACTTAGTACTGGTAAACCAGCTTACCCAGGAAATGTGTGAGTAGGTTAACTGACTGCCAGTATATGACTGAAATACTGTTGAATACGGCGAAAAATCAAAAAGAAACAGAATCAAACTGTGCCGAAAAGATGTGTGATGTTACACACAATATTGTAACTTCTGTCTTTTACGTGTCCACAGTTGAAGTTTCTAGACTGTGCCCAAAAGATGTGTGATGTTACACACAATATTGTAACTTCTGTCTTTTACATGTCCACAGTTGAAGTTTCTACACTGTGCCCAAAAGATGTGTGATGTAAACATGGGAGGTGTATCAGCTTTCTCCCGTAGAAGGCACACAGTAAGTAGGCAGCAATATCAAACACTTGACAGGGCCCATGTTTATAAAGCAGCAATATCAAACACTTGACAGGGCCCATGTTTATAAAGTAGCAATATCAAACACTTGACAGGGCCCATGTTTATAAAGCAGCAATATCAAACACTTGACAGGGCCCATGTTTATAAAGCAGCAATATCAAACACTTGACAGGGCCCATGTTTATAAAGCAGCAATATCAAACACTTGACGGGCCCATGTTTATTAAGCAGCAATATCAAACACTTGACAGGGCCCATGTTTATAAAGCTTCTTCGAACGCTTTTCTCTTTTTTTTTAATCATAAAATTCCTTGAGTCTGATTCTAACCCATTTCGAGTTCAGTGCTCATACAAAGGTTGTATCTAAAAGGTTTCTTAAAAAATATTTCTTTACACCATAAAATTATTTAAAACAGTGGCTGTTTCATATAGAGTTCAATGTGCATGCAAAGGTTGTTTTTTTTGTGGTGTAGAGTGAACAGATGTCGGTAATTTTACATTGTTTTCTTTATGTAAACTTGTTACTTTCACTGAGAAAATGTGATCAGTAATTGTGACTTATCTATGACTTAAGATTTATTTAAGGAACTTTGTGAATATTGTCCCTGATGCTTACAAGCTGTTTTTCATGGTAAATCATACCACTGTCACTGCAAAACGGATATTATCACATGCTATACCTTGTTTCCTGTGTAATTGTCCCTGATGCTTACAAACTGTTTTTCATGGTAAATCATACCACTGTCACTGCAAAACGGATATTATCACATGCTATACCTTGTTTCCTGTGTAATACAACCATTACGAATATTGGCTACATATTCTTTGACTGACCAATCGCATGACGTTATTTTGGTGAAATGACGTCGTCAACATGAAATGACGTCACGCCAGTACACAACTTTGAGAATTTACCAACTTATTTTGGTAAAATTAGAAGGGTTTTATTTCGTTTAAAAGCATGTGATCAAAAAGATCTGACACTCGTTGTCATTTCATACCATATTTTATTAAACTTGTCCAGGAAATTCGTTAGTAAGCTCGCCAAAGGCTCGCTTACTAACAAAATTCCTGAACTCGTTTAATAAATTATGGTATGAAATGACAACCTGTGTCAGATCCTATATTTATCACATAAACATAAGTGGCGCATCATGATAAAACCGGTCTTAATGCATGTGCGTAAAGAGTCGTTCTGGAATAGCCTGTGCAGTCCGCACAGGCTAATCCAGGATGGCAGTTTCCATCTACAGTGGATTTATGTTTAGAAGAGACTTTCTTGAATCAGAAAATACCATACAAGCGGAAAGTGCCATCCTGGATTAGCCTGTGCGGACTGCACAGGCTAATCCGGGACGACACTTTACGCACATGCATTAAGACCGGTTTTCCCACGACGCGCCACATATTTTGAATTAATGTGTTTGATCATGTATTTATCTCATCCTCATGTGTGGGATAAACTTCGCTTCATTTCAACACTGTGCGATAAAGTCTAATAATGTCATCTTGTTGATTTTTGTGACGTCATTCGGTGTTTTGATAATATTTATTGTCTTTACATTTGTTTATTTTCAACATAAAGACAGAAAATTATGGGATAAATAGAATACTAGATAAGTGTTGAATAAAGATAAGTTTTTTTGCTCAGCACGAAAATGTCAACCACTCGTCGAGGCTCGTGATTCAGGTTTTCTAAACCTCGCTAAATACTAATTTGTATTCATCTCTTATCTAGTAAGCTCTATGTATAAACTAGTATAAGCAATCTGCTTATTGCATGAAGGTCCAGCTTGTGTATGATAAAATTGATAAATTATATCTATGCAGGGATGGCGAAATCAAATGTCTGTATTTGCCAAGCCTGCCGTACAGCTTGTACGGGAAAGTGAAATATGCCAAAATTTACTTTATAATTATGTACGTTCAAGCAGCAGACATCATTGGTAAAAAATGGACAAGTAAAGCAGTTGAGATTTCGCCACGCCTGCTGTGGCCAACCGACGCATCTGTTCTTTGAACTGGCATTCTCTGTATCACAGCCGGTCATGTTCGAGAGAGCCCTGCAGTGTTTTCCTGACCCCACATTGTCCATCGATGTGCAGACAGCGGTGTTGGTACATGCTCACGTTATTGTGACCAGGTGGGTTATTGTGACCAGGTGGGTTATTGTCACATGTGTACATCGGACAATTGAAGATGCACATTTTGATCACTTTATACTTGAATTTACGTTTAAAGTATGGCTATATATATGCGTTGATCTATACTGTATTCATAGATGAATGTCTGCCATGCTTGTTGTGGTTAAAATACTCTAACCAAGGTAAGCTAGGTGGGTAAAAATATACCGCGGTAAGTGCGTGGTTAATTTTTTGGAAATTGTTTATACAAACCGTTTTACCTATGGTAGGGTTCAGGTTACTGCGGTATCATTGTTTACCGCGGTAAGAAATGTTTATACAATAGGCTGCAGGTGGGTTTTTGTCACCAGATGGGTTACCAGTACTGGTATTATTGTCACCAGGTGGGTTACCAGTACTGGTATTATTGTCACTAGGTGGCTTACCAGTACTGGTATTATTGTCACCAGGTGGGTTACCAGTACTGGTATTATTGTCACCAAGTGGGTTACCAGCACTGGTATTATTGTCACCAGGTGGGTTACCAGTACTGGTATTATTGTCACCAGGTGGGTTACCAGTACTGGTATTATTGTCACCAAGTGGGTTACCAGTACTGGTATTATTGTCACCAGGTGGGTTACCAGTACTGGTATTATTGTCACCAAGTGGGTTACCAGCACTGGTATTATTGTCACCAGGTGGGTTACCAGTACTGGTATTATTGTCACCAGCAGCCAATTGTATAAACAATGGTTATAATATACCTAGGTAAATCACTTACCGCGGTCAAAATCTTGGTTAAGATACCGCGGTAGATTTTCACTTGTATAAAGCTTTTTACCGTGCGGTATCTTAACCACGGTAATTGAGCGATTTTTACCTGGGTTGTTTTACCCAGAATTTTAATATTTCCAAACGATCGGAGTAAGAAATCAAAATGGCCGAAATGAATGAAATTGAAGGAAAGAAATACTAGTCATGATATCTGAATTAAAAGCCTTCACACAGTCATAAGTTAAACAATGATATATTTGCAAAAATATGTTTAAAAAAATGTACATTGTGAACAAACACACAAGCACTATACTGAAATGAGGATACTCAACACATCAATATTTCAACACATTTAAACTTATTATTAATAGATTTGTAGATCTGCTTCTTCAGCTATTTGGAGATAAATATAATGTAAATCTTTAAATTAATTTTGTATATCTCCTATAATCTGTATCTAGCCTTTTACATGAATTATACTTAAATACTTTTAACCTTTATCTGAAGTTGGGCCCATGTACATTATTATAAAAACATTGCTTGTTAAATGTGTGTCCTCTTCAGAATAACAAAAACAAAATAAGGATTAACTTGCATTTCATATTAAAAACATAAACAGAGTACAGAAAACAACTCCTGAAAATATGCAAGTATTTCACACTAAAAAATATGCATGTATTTCACGCTAATTAAATTAAATCTATTCAGCACTCTTTTACTACCGTCATTTCAAGATTGGCATTCTTATTGAAATACCCCGTTTGGTGCCTCTAATATGATTCCGATTCAGACTCATCAACCCTTCACGATGACGTGTACAATTTGTCAAAAATGTGTGATGTCATCGAATCTATTCTGGGTCAGTAGACGTGTAGAAATCATGACGTGTACATCAGAGAATTGAAGATGCAAATTTTGATAACTTTATACTTGAATTTATGTTTAAAGTATGGCTATATATATGGGTTGATCTATATTCATAGATGAATGTCCGCCATGTTTGCTGTGGTTAAAATACTCTAACCAAGGTAAGCTAGGTGGGTAAAAATATACCGCGATAAGTGCGTATTTAATTTTTTGGAAATTGTTTATACAAACTGTTTTACCTATGGTAGGGTTCAGGTTACTGCGGTATCATTGCTTACCGCGGTAAGAAATGTTTATACAATTGGCTGCAGGTGGATTACCGTGGGTTACCAGTACTGGTATTTTGGTGATCAGGGTCCAGTTGCTCAAAACTTTAACAGCCAATTAAGCTAACAGCCGCTAACTTTGAGATGAAGTTATTTACGTACATTTAATGTAAAAATTTTAAATTGTAAGTTTATTCTAAATAAATTTTGTGCTAAAATAATGTTTAAATGTTTGATAAGCATGTTGCTTGTAATATAAGGTTTATTTACATTTAAAGTTAACAGGCCATTGGTTTAATTGGCCGTTAAAGGTTTGAGCAACTGGACCCAGAGCTAAAAATGATAAAAGGTGCTTGTTTTCATTCTCCATAATTGGCATTGTACAGGGAAAATGGAGAAAAGATGGGGAAAAAAATCCTCCTATGACCACTCAGGAAAACAATTAGGAATAAAAGAGGGAACATGACCAACATTAAAAAAAAGAAGTGACATTCCGGTAATTATAGAATCCCATAAATAATATCACTGCTGTGACCATAGACCTATAAAAATATCACTTTTGTGAAGAAGAAAAACTTATTGGTTGTAAAAAATGATGTCAGTGACAGGGAAAAATCAGGGATGCAGGGATGTATCAAGGAATTTTGCTCTGAAAATTTCTTATATGCAGATCACTTGATAGTACTTCAAATTGACCTTGACCATTTTATCAATAAGTTTGACAACAGGGTCTGTCATGTTTCTTGTAACATTTAGAAGTGCATTCAATAGCATAGATGCATATCAGATGCATAGTATTGTTGTTTATCTTTCAGTGATATGGAAGGGTGCGTGTTACAAGCCATCCAATTACTGTTGAAATATCAGCAGTGGGAGAGCTGTGTTGACTTGCTCGAAAAATACCAGGGTCAAGGGAGGCAATTCCAGCTACTGTATCAAATTGTACTTAACTCCTTTGCAAAGGTATACTTGATTTTGGCCAGTGAGCTTACGCTATGGGGGTTGGTCTGTCGTGAGTTCATGCATGCATACACTTTTCCTTTAAGTGACCTCTCCTCCGAAACCAGTAGGTCCACTTTTATCAAACTGCACAGAAATGTTCCTTGGGTTGTCCTCTACCAAATTTGCTCAGATGATTCCAATTAGCAGCACAAGATATCCGCCAGAGCTATAAACAGCAAAATCTTTAAACAACATCTCTTCCTAAACTCCTGGGTGGATTTTCAAAGAATTTCACAAAAATGTTCCTTGGGTGGTTCTCTACCAAAGTTGCTCAATTGGTTCCGCTTCTTTGAAAAACAAGGCCGCCAGGGGGAGGCCCATTTTTTGTTATATGGCTATATTGAAAACTTCATAAAAAAAATCTTGTAAGAAACCAAAGGTTGGATTTCAAAATAATTTCACAGAAATGTTCCTTGAGTGGTTCTGTACCAAAGTTGCTAAAATGGTTCCGCTCTGTTGAAAAACATGGCCACCAGAGGGGGTGGGTGGGGGGGTGATTTTTCATTGTATGACTATATTGAAAACTTTGAAAGTCTTCTTTTCAGAAACCACTGTTTAGATTACGAAATGAGTTTACAGAAATGTTCCTTTAGTGGTTCTGTACCAAAGTTACTCAATTGGTTCCCCTCCATTTTAAAACATGGCCGCCAGGGGTGGGGCCATTTTACTTATTTGGCTATATTTCAAACTTTTAAAATTTTCTCGTCATAAACCACTGTTTGGATTTCAAAATAATTTCACAGAACTGTTCCTTGTTGGTTCTCTATCAAAATACTTTGAATTATTTTGGTTTGTTAAAAAATCATGACCACCAGAGAACAGACCTTTTTAGCTCACCTGAGCACATGGTGAGTTTTTGTGATCAACTTTCGTCTGTCGTGCGTCAGCCGTCAACATTTTCATTCAAACAACATCTCCTCCTTTACTGCTGGGCAGATTTTCACCAAAGTTCACAAGAATGATCCTAGGGTGACCTGCTTTCAAAATTGTTCAAATCGTTTTGGTCCGCTGCATATGTAGGTCACCAGAGCTAAAAATTGATTTTAAAAGTTAAAACTTTAAAAATCTGTGAAACTGCATGGCTGAGATCTTTCATATTTGGTATGTGGCATCTAATAGTGTTCCTCTACAAAGATTGTTCACATGATGCCCCTGGGGTCAAAACTGGCCACGCCCTTGTGGTCACATGGTTTATTTAGACTTAAATAGCAAAATGACTTTAACAATCTTCTCTGAAACCGCAAGGTCCAGAGGTTTCATATTTGGTATGTAACATTGCATAGTGGTCCTCTACAAAGATTATTCAAATAATGCCCCTGGGGGTTAAAATTGGCCACGCCCCGGGGTCATATGGTTTATATGGACTTAAATAACAAAATGGCTTTAAAAATCTTCTCTGAAACTGCAAGGCCCAGTGGTTTAGTATTTAGTATGTAACATTGTATGGTGGTCCTCTACAAATATTGTTCAAATGATGCCCCTGGGGTCAAAACTGGCCATGCTCAGTGGTCACATGGTTTATATAGACTTAAATAGCAAAATGACTTTAAAAATCTTCTCCTCTGAAACCTCAAGGCTCCAAGGTTTCATATTTTGTGTGTAACATTATAAAGTGATCCTCTACAAAGATTATTTAAATTATACCCCTGGGATCAAACCTGGTCACTCCCTGGGGTTCACATAGTTTCTTTGGACTTGTATGGCTAGTGGACTATAAAAATCTCCTCTGAAACTGTAAGGCCCAGAGGTTTCATATCTTTTATGTAACATTGTATAGTGGTCCTCTACAAAGATTGGTTAAATAATGCCCCTGGGATAAAAAGTGGCCACGCCCCAGGGGTCACATGGTTAATATAGACTATAGAATAGCAAAATAACTAAAAATCTAATTCTCTGAGACTGCAAGGCCCAGAGGTTTTGTATTTGGTATATAACATTGTATAGTGACCCTCTACAAGGATTGTTCAAATTATGACCCCGGGGTCAAACTTGGCCATGCCCTGGGGGTCACATGGTTTTTATAGACTTATATATGGCAGGTGGACTTTAAAAATCTTCTCCTCTGAAACTGCAAGGCCCAGAGGTTGGGTATTTGGTATGTAACATTGTATAGTGGACCTCTACTAAGTATGTTCAAATTATGCCCCTTAGGTAAAAAGAGGCCACAACCCGGGGGGTCACATTGTTCATATAGATGACTTTAAAAATCTTCTCCTCTGAAACCACAAAGCCCAGTTGTTTCATATTTGTATGTAACATTGTATAGTGGTCCTCTACAAAGACTGTTAAAATGATGCCCCTGGGCTCAAAACTGGCCATGCCCTGGGGTTCACATTTTTTATATAGACTTTTATGGTAAGTGGGCCTAAAAAATCTTCTCCTTTGAAACCATAATGCCCAGAGGTTTCATATTTTGCATGAAACATTGTGTAGTGGCCCTCTACAAAGAGTGTTTAAATTATGCCCCTGGGGTAAAAAGTGGCCACGCCCTAAGGGTCACATGGTTTATATAGACTTATAGCAAAATAACTTTAAAAATCTTCTCCCCTGAAACTGCAAAGCCCAGAGTTTTCATATTTAGTTTGTAACATAGTAAAGTGGTCCTCTACAAAGATTGTTCAAATGATGCCCCTGGGGTCAAATCTGGCCACGCCCTGAGGGTCACACTGTCTATATAGACTTAAACTACTTTAAAATGTTTCTTCTCTGAAACCTTAACACCCAGAGGTTTTGTAATTGGTATGTGACATCTTATATTGGTCCTCTACGAAGATTGTTTAAGTTATGCCGCTGAGGTCAAACATAGCCATGCCCCGGGGGTCACATGGTGTGTATAGACTTATATGGCAAGTGGACTTTACAAATCTCTGAAACTGCAATGCCCAGAGGCTTCATATTTTGTACCAGGGTATGTAACATTGTATAGTGGTCCTCTACAAAGATTGTTCAAATGATGCCCCTTCGATTAACAGAAACCACACCCCGGAGACAGCTCTTGTTTTTAGCTCACCTGAGCACAAAGTGCTCATGGTGAGCCTTTGTGATCGCCCGTTGTCCGTCGTGAGTGCGTGTGTTGTCAACTTTTCATTTAAACAACATCTCCTCCTAAACCGCTTGGCAGATTTTCACCAAACTTAACAGGAATGATCCTTGGGTGGACCTCTTTCAAAGTTGTTTAAATCTTTCCGGTCCGCTGCATATGTAGGTCACCAGAGCTAAAAATAGATTTAAAAAGTGAAAACTTTAAAAATCTTCTCCTATAAAACCGCAAGGCTCAGAGCTTTCATATTTGATATGTGACATCCTCTAGAGGTCCGCTACAAAGATTGTTCAAATGATGCCCCTGGGGTCAAAACTGGCCACGCCCCGGGGGTCACATGGTTTATATAGACTTATATAGCAAAATGACTTTAAAAATCTTCCCCTCTTAAACAGCAAGGCCTAGAGGTTTCATATTTGGTATATAACATTGTATAGTGGTCCTCTACAAACTTTGTTCAAATAATGCCCCTGGGGTCAAAACTGGCCATGCCCCAGGGGTCACATTGTTTATATAGACTTATATAGCAAAATGACTTTAAAAATCGTCTCCTCTGAAACCGCAAGGCCCAGAGGTTTCATATTTGGTATGTAACATTGTATGGTGGTTCTCTACAAAGAATGTTCAAATGATGCCCCTGGGGTCAAAATTTGCCACACCCTGGGGGCCACATGATTAATATAGACTTTAATAGCAAAATGACTTCAAAAATCTTCTCCTCTGAAACTTCAAGGCCTAGAGGTTTCATATTTGGTTGGTAACATTGTATAGTGGTCCTTTACAAAGATTGTTAAAATGATGCCCCTGGGTTCAAAATTGGCCACACCCCGGGGGTCACATGGTTTATATAGACTTAAATAGCAAAATGACTTTTAAAATAATCTCCTTTGAAACCGCAAGACCCAGAGGTTTCATATTTGGTATGAAACATTGTATAGTGGTCCTCTACAACGATTGTTCAAATAATGCCCCTGGGGTCAAAACTGGCCACGCCCCGGGGGTCACATTGCTTATATAAGCTTATATAGCAAAATGACAATAAAAATCGTCTCCTCTGAAACTGCAAGGCCTAGAGGTTTTGTATTTGGTATGTAACATTGTATAGTTGTCCTCTACAAAGATTGTTCAAATGATGCCCCAGGGGTCAAAACTGGCCCTGCCCTGGGGGTCACATTGTTTATATAGACTTAAATAGCAAAATGACTTAAAAATCTCCTCTGAAACTGGAGTGTTTTCGTATTTGATATATAACATTGTATAGTAGTCCTGTACAAAGATTGTTGAAAGTATGCCCCTGGGGTAAAAAGTGGCCATGACCCGGGGGTCACATTGTTTATATAGACTTATATGGCGAGTGGGCCTTAAAAATCTTCCTTGTTGAAACTGTAAGGCACAGAGGTTTTATTTTTTGCGTGAAACATTGTGGAGTGGTCCTCTACAAAGATTGTTCCAATGATGCTTCTGGGGGTCACATGGTTATATACATTTAAATAGCAAAATGACTTTAAAATCTCCTGTTAAACCGCAAGGCCGAGTGGTTTCATATTTGGTTTGTAACATTGAATAGTGGTCCACTGCAAATATTTTTCAAATTATGCCCCTGGGGTAGAAAGTGGCCACACCCTGTGGGTCACACGGTTTATATAGACTAAAAAAACTTCTGAACCTGCAACGCCCAGATTTTTATACTCAGGTAAGGGGTTTAGTGCCATTTTGCCCTCTTCTTATTAGCCATTATGATTCCTTAAACTCAGGTGAGTGACCTAGGGCCATCATGACCCTCTTGTTTATATTCAGATAACAGGATATAATGCTGCAATGCAACATGTAGCTGCTTAAGTAGTTTTGACCCCTGTTTTGAATGTTTTCCCAATGATTTTAGCAATTTCCACTCCAGTGTAAATGATTGCTTGATATGTACCTGGGTATGGGAGTATGCTGTGTTATGACCCTGGCATCAGGCTTTTCTATAGATTTGTAACCCATACAATGTCATAAAAGAGGAAATTAGAGATTGAAATTTTCAGTAATGAATTATAAACACCATAATTGTTGTCATATTTCTGTAAAACTAGACAGTATACAATATATTAAAACATTTTTTACACCTGCAAAATGTTAAAATCGTGCCAGTTCCCCCAAAATGGTTTTGGTCCCTTTTTACCAATTTATTGTGATACTTCTGAACATTCTTGGACCCATTTTCCTACATCAGAAAAAGGTCCTAAAATAAGTATAATGCATGATCTGATTTTATTTTATTTTTTCTCGTGAATAAACAGCCATGCACTGGTACATTTTGAACGAGGCTTGATCATATTCTCAGTTATATATTGGCGGGTGTAGCATTATTTTGCTCTCAAGTAATAATATAAGAAGTCAGGCTTCCTTATTTCAATGACTGTGCTTATAAATGACGTGCATCTAAACAGTTCTGCTTAACTTTTTATCTTTTACGATATTACAGAATCAGCAGTTGACTGCCTTTGGGGACAGAATATTTAGGTTGATGCCATCATTAGAAAGGTTTGTTGGAATAGTTACCATTAAAGGTGCATTACCCTCAAGAATCATTTTAACTTCCGATTAAATGTATAATGATTGGCAAAAATAGATAAAAGTATTATTAGTGTGTATAATACATGTATGTTAAAATATTATAAATACATGGACATTGGGTATAGGGATATAATTTGCATTAATTGGTTACAAAATACAAACAAACATTAAAAGAGCAACGCTACTTTAGAATTTTTCTTTATATTATGGATATAATTATACCCCCACAAACGAAGTTTGGGGGGGGGTATATAGGAGTGAGCTTGTCAGTCCGTCGGTCTGTTGGTTTTTTGGTTTCCGAATGATAACTCAAGAAGGGCTTGAAATATTCAAATAATTTTTGGTACACGTGTAACATCATAAAATACAGGTCAAGTTCGACATTGGTTATAAACCACTAAATGTTGACAGAGTTTTGGCCCTTTTTCGACTTAAACTCAAGAATGGCTTGACATATTGAAGTAATTCTTGGTATACATGTGTAGCATCATAAAATACGTGTCAAATTCAACTTTACTTACAAACCTTTTCAACTTAAATTCCCTAAAAACATGGTTACCTAATGATAACTCAACAATGGCTTGATATATTTACATAATTATTGGTGTACATATGTAGCGTCATAAAATACAATTCAAGTTCGACTATAGTTACAAACCACTAAATTTTGTGGCGGCGTCAACATTTTGTTTCCGCTCTCTAACTCGAGAACAAATTGAGCTATTGTAATGAAACTTCATACATAGATACGTTATATCGAGACCTCGCTTGGCATTGCATATGGGGTGGGTGGGGTCAAGTTTCCGCTCAATAACTTGAGAACACATCGAGATATTTTAATGACATTTCATACATAGAGACCTTATATTGAGACCTCGCTTGGGATTGCATATGGGGTGGGTGGGGTCAAGGTCAGGATCACCATTACTAAAAAATATATAAATGGTTTCTGCTCAATAATTTGAGAATGCATTGAGTTATTTTAATGAAACTTCAGGTATGGATACATTATATTGAGACCTCCCCTGGGATTGCATATGGGGTGGGTGGGGTCAAGGTCAAGATTACCGTTACTAAAAATAGAAAAATGGTTTCGGCTCAATAACTTAGGAATTCAATGAGATATTATAATAAAACTTCATAGATAGATACCTTATATCGAGACCTCGCTTGGGATTGCATACGGGATGGGGTCAAGGTCAACATTACTAAAATTATAAAAACAGGTTCAGCTCAATAAATTGAGAAAGCATTGAGATATTTTAATGAAACTTCATACATAGATACCTCATATTGAGACCTTGGTTGGGATTGCATATGGGGTGGGTGTGGTCAAGGTCACCATTACTAAAAATAGACAAACAGTTTCCGATCAATACCTAGAGAACGAATTGAGGTATTTTAATGAAACTTCATATGTAGATACCTTATATTGAGACCTCACTTTTGATTGCAAGGACAAGATCACCATTTCCTAGCCATAGGTGTATGACCTTCACCTTGCACCCAGAACTTTCTGTCATTATTGTGCGGACTATTGCATTTTGTTAAAAAAAATTAGTTTTCATGGAATTTCCACGTTTCTTGTTAAATTATTTTTGGTACATAGGTGTAATATCATAAAATACAGATTAAGTTCAACTTTGGTTACAAACTACTAAATGTTGACAGAGTTATGTCTCCTATTAAAATAAAATTTTCCCTAATACACTGTTAAATATTCACAAATTAAAGCATTCTCTCGAATGGATGCCATAGTTTTGTGACAAGGCCATATTGTGAGGGTATATCCTTCACTCGTGTGACAATTCTAGTTAACACCAGTTGTTTTATAATACACAAGGTGTATCTTTGTACAGTCTTATTAGCTCACCTGAGCACGAAGTGCTTGGTGAGCTATTGGTGTAGGGGACCTCTCCTGTGTCGTCCGTCGTATGTCGTCCGTGTGCCATCAAAAATTTGTTTCGTTCTCACATTAGAGACTTCACTTTTTATCCAGTCTTGACCAAACTTGCACAGTTTGTGTATAACCATAAAATCTCGCATGGGATTGCTATTGGGCCAGATCACACCAGTAACACTAAAGTTATTGCCCCTTTTTCATGCAAAAAAGTACAAAAATGCCTTTTCCCAACATATCAACTTTATTTTCCATCCAATCTTAAACTAACTTTCTTAGTTTGTGTATGACCATCAGATCTCAGCAGACACCAAAAAATGGGCCAGATCGTGTTTCAAACACCAGACTTATTGCCCTTTGTTTATGAAAAAAATATACAAAAATGGAGACTTCATTTTTCATCCAATCTTCATAAATCTTGCACAGTTTGTCTATGACCATAAGATTACAGGCCAAGTTGAATATAAGCAAAATCGGGCCACAAACCTGGAGTTCTTGCCCTTTGTTTGTAAAAAAAAAATGTATGGACATTATTCAGGATAGAGACTTCATATTTCATCCAATCTTCACCAATTTTGCTCAGTTTGTCTATGACCATAAAATTAAAGGTGAAGTAGAATATAAGCAAAATTGGGCCAGAAACACCAGATTTATCACCCTTCGTTTGTAAAAAAAAATATACAAAAATGGACATTATTCAGGATTGAGACTTCATTTTTCATCCATATTTTCACCAATTGTGCACAGTTTGTCTATGAACGTAAGATTAGCGGTGAAGTCGAATATAAGCATGTTCGGGCCAGAAACACCAGAGTTATTGCCCCTTGTGTGTGGAAATAAACATCAACAAGTTATCAGTGAGTGGCTTGCACACACGATTTTTAAGTTATTCACAGAACAACTATATGTATTGCTTCTAAAACCGAAGGTAAAATTCACTATGATTTTAACTCAGTTATTATTACGCGACAGTAGGAAGTGAAATTTGAATATCATGAATGTTTCCCAAATGCATCCATCGTTTTGATGAAGAATGTTATTAGAACATACTATGTTTAAAACAAACTAAAAACAACTGGTAATTCACAGCTTTCAGTGAAGGAACCAAATTTTCAGACTCAAAATCGCGGACGAAAGTAGTCCACTATGCAGCAGTGTTGGAATTCAAAATCGCGGAAGAATGTAGTCCACTATGCAGCGTTCGAATTTATTGATAAATCGTTTAATTGGGTCACGAGCCAAGTAGAATTGTGGACATAGTATAATCCTAACGTATTCATCACGCTTTTGTCGAGGCAAGTTAAGGTGTTTATGCGTGGTGTTTACAAATGTATAACTTTTCATTTTACCCTGAATTATTCTATTACTATTATTATTCACTTATTCGTAATAATAATAAAGAACGAAATGGAATTCACAGTTTATCGGTAATTACGCAGTACAGATACTAGCAATAGTGGTCCGTTACACTCCATTAAGCTTATCAGAAAATTACGATCGATTCGGGAACAGGCTCCAAATCGTAATCCAAAACGCCTATCTAAATTTTACTGTTCACGCGACGTAAACACAAGTTCTATTCATAGTTAAGATGCACATGCATTGCATGTAAACTCTGTGTTCTGCTAGAAAAGCGCCGGAAAATTATGCCGATATGTACAACGCCACGTCATCCGCATGGAAATCGTGGGTGTACTGACCGCGATATAAAAATAGTGTAGCGCAAAGAATTGTGAAATCTTTACTTTTGTATACAACTTTCGTAGCGCGAAACAACTAAATTGGGTATCGATATCTCGAATGATGGGCAGTACATATTGTTACTCGGTCTTTTGTCACCATAAACATTTCCATTACAATAACAAGCAGTTATGCAGCATCGATAATTTTATTGTCGTTCAGATAGGCTAGTATTGATTAATGACATACAGTTACTGTAAACGACCTCCACGTGTAGTACGTTTTTCACGACCCATTGCTGTAATTTGGCTGCTAATCAGAGCGACAGCCGAGAAAAGACGTTGCCATGGATGGCACGCGCGTAGTTAGCTAATGACGTCAAACTGTTACACTGATGTTGCGCGAGTTGGGTAATTGTTTTTCGCAAAATACAGGTGTCAATGACTAGTATTGTAGGCGCAAAAATCCGGACCAAACCGGACAATAATTACTGCTCCTCTTTGACACGACGCGGCTGACGGGCATTGTTATCATAGGGACCAATTAAGAGATTAACGATGTGAAGTTAATTGTTGACCCAATAAAGCACACTAACATCGATTTTTGTGGTTGACCGGGACAAAATGCATCTGAGCGTCCCGCCGGGACAAACCTCGCGAAAGCAGGGCAATCCCGGCGAGACCGGGGCGTATGGCATGTATGCCATGGTTATTTCTCTTCAAAAAATTATTCTACTGTCTTCCATGACTGTTTTCCATGGAGATTGCGCGGTAATAAAACTGATAACCATTATTTTTCACTATATAATAGTAAGATAATTATGTGTGTAGCCCAAAGAAAGACCATGATGTTGTACACCGGAATTTGGCTCATCAGGACTCCTGCCTGACAATATTTTTCATTTTTAATTAAAAGTTGTTATATATATATATAATTTGTACAATGTCTTGTTAGCTGCTGTATGCGGCTGTCTAGTTTTCACACCTGTTAACGTTTTAATTAGTGGCGTACCTTTTGCAATGGACCTTAATTCATCAGCTGCACATTTGACAACAGATACCATTCCAATCGGCATTATTGAGAGACAAATACTAACCTAACTACTCAATGGCGATATATATTTTAAAATCTGATTTTATTACGTGGCGATATCTATTTTAACGTAGCATTTTGAAGATTATAAATCGCCAAGCAATGTCTCTGTTTGAGTTATATTTATGTTGACACAACTATTATAGTAAAACACGGAATGTACGATTCAACTAAATGAAGTTTTATGAATATTTTCGTTTAATGTTCGATTTTTTTTTTTAAAGAACATATTATCATGCATAATACGTCATGTTTGCTGGTTCTGGCTTCTTATCCAGAATTTAAATTCACTGATTTTTATTTTCTTCACATAAGAACACTGAACGCTATTAGCGCAAGCTTATAACCACTGTATTTAAGGTGACATATTATATGGCATACCTCTCTAATTGCCCGGATTGTCCATGAGAACGCCTCGGGGTTTTCATTTTAAGTTATTATATGGTCATTTCGGTGACTTCATACAATTTTATTTTATTTACTGGTTATAATATACAATTTTAATATTATTGTATTTTCAATATATTTGCAAAACATTCTTCAAAACACACTAAAACGGGTCTTAAGTGCCTATGTGCTCAGTTATTTGACGAGTCAATAAGATCCTTCGGACGCTTGATATTGAACAGTGCACTGACATTTTCAATAACTACTAGTACAAACGAATGTTATAAGAGTCATTGAATTAAACCGTTTGAATATGTTCTGTTTAATTTAAACTTGTGTTGCCATTTGAATATAGTGAATAGTGCCCAATGTTACGTAACAGCGAACAACTGTCGTGCCTTCAGCGCTTTGATTATTCAATGTTGATCAAACTTACACAGTTTGCGCGTGACCAAAATTGATCGATAAAAATTGATTTCCAACAATTGCAAACCATGCATGCAGTAATTTGTACATACAACATTGATGTATTCAGAGCCTGCATTAATATCATTTATCATCATTAGACAGAAAATTCTCGTAGAAACAGCAAAACTTTACCTTATAGCACAGCCATCGTAATTAATAAATTATCGCATTGCAACTAGTTCTCCAAAACTGTCTGCAAAAAATACATCAAAATCTACTGTTTCTGCACTTTCCAGAATTGTCACTGACTTAATGAAAAAGGGTCAAGTAAGAATATCGAGAAAAATTATTTAAGAACCATTAGCAAAAACACTGCACATCCACTACCCAACTCGTACTTTAGTTAGCCCATTGCACTAACTGATGTTTTAAACCAAATCAATCCTATCCCCCTTTGCGTATTGTTCAGATACCTTAATTTTCAAACCTGTCACAACAGTATGGTCTTCATCTGTACCAGTTCTCTGGTGAGCGCTTTAGGCCATCATGGCCCTCTAGATTTTTGGGTTGAAGTTTTTATTCAAGTGTCTTGTAACTTCAAAACTGCACAAGTTATTCACTTGAAGCTCGGAATATACCTTTGGCATCAACTCCAGCATCAGGTACAACATTCCCCATAATTTTGTTTTGTATTTTCACATAGTTATGTCCCTTTTCACACTGATTTTCAGATTTAATTTTTTATTCAAAAGATTTAAAACTTCAAAACTTGATAGGTTATTCGCCTGAAACTTGGAATATACCTTTGTCATGAACTACAGCATCAGTTGCAACAATCCCTATAACTCTTTGTATTTTGCTCTCTTTTTACATAGATTTTGGGGTGTAAGTTTGTGTTCCTAAGTCTGATAATTTCTTTACTAAATAAAGTAATAACTTGACACTTGGAATGAATTGATGAAATAATTTGCCATAACTCAGCTTTGTATTTCAACAAATGTATGCCCCTTCCACTTTCCAAAATATGTACCAACCGAAATATTTTGAATAGTCCTCTGACAACTCTTGTTATGTTTAAATCTAAGGCGACCCTACCTACCCTACAAAAATGCCCCAACCCTAGAACATTTTATTGGGTTTGTCAGATATATTTTTGTTTTATTTACCTTTTTTAATAATTAAATGTGTTTTTGGATAAATGAGTGTTTTGTTGTGATAGCATCCACTTATAAACAATGTTCAAGAATATTACTGATATTATATGTTATGAATATTTATTCAGTTTTAGATTCTTCAAGTTGACCATTTACCAAAGAATAAAAAAATATAAATAAAATAAATCCCGACCTACCTACCCTAATTTTGTTGGGCATGTAACCTGAAACAAACATAATTTTTTTACGCCTTATGACAAAGAAATATGTGCTTTCTGTCTCGTGTTCCTTGAGGCTCAATCGACTCAAGATCCACATCGGCATTGATGATATTGAAATATTTTGATATTTTATTAAATTCTGTTTTCATTGTTGTTGCAAACTACCACTCATGAGTTGCAAAAGCATCTATGAATAAAACAACATTATCATCAACAACAACAACAGCATAATAATAATAATAATGTACTTAATTCGTGATAAAACCCACACCAATATCAAATTTATGGTAGTGAGAAGAATTTTGACTCTAGATATTTCTCAGCCAGATTGAGGCGTTACTGAATGCTGGTTCTTTTTTGTGTGTGGCAACAACAGTTTCAGAGCTAATAAGAGCATATTGTTTATACTTAAACACTGTTTTGCAATTTACATTTACAGCTGTGATTTGGTACTGAAGAAGCACTCCAAAGAAATGACAGCCATGGAATGTCAGTCATGGGCCACTGAAGAGCAAAATCTTTCTAGAAAGTTCAACATAAGCAGGGCTGAGGTGAATGACTGCGGTGATAGTGCTGAATTTGAATCCGAAACATTTTATAATGATTTACTACTTTTTGCCGATGGTTCTGGAGATGATTCAACTGTCAGTGTGGACAAAGTGAGACCATATCTGCTAAAATGTTTGGATTCAGAAAGTTGATTGCAAGGGCTAAGCAATGAAGAATACTTTGTCAATGATTTTTTTCAAAATTTCCGAGCTGCCTGTGCTCATGAAAGGGGGAATTTATCGCAGCAAATTGCAAAATAGTTTCAGAAATTTATTTTTTCATGAAATGTGTGGTTATTTTGCTTTGTTAACTATTAATATATTCAAATTTGTCATCTACTGGACCTCTTTTGTGACAATGGTGCAAATTCAATAATTGTTTTTCTATTTACGCACCCACCTGTAAATGCTATAAATTACTTGGGGGAAGAAAATGGAAAATATAAAATTTTGGGGAAAATGGAGGATATTTTTTCAGGGGAAACTGCCTTTAAGCGGTACTAACATAAGCAAACAAAAATCACTGTTCATGGAGAACATTTTGAAGGACAGAATGTGCCGAAGTGTGTATACCTTTGTTTTACCAATAACACTGTGCTATTACGTATTACACACAGTAGTGCAGTACTGAAATTGAAATGTGTTTATTCTGTGAGACTGTGCTATATACATGTACTTAAATGTGCAATACAAAGGACTATTAAATGTTGAATTATAATTTAACAAGATATTTGATATAACTACATATGGTCTTCTCTAAAACTGACAACAACAACTTGTTCGCTCAAAAGTATTCATACTATTAAAATGTTGTTATTGCAGTTTAAACTGAGGTGGAATGTACTAATTTGTCACAGTGAGCACTAAAACACCCAGGGTGGCCTTCGAAATGAGGTGTCTTCTATATCCTTCTATATCTTGCTCACTACCAAGTCTTTTGGGAAAAGTCATAATTATCTCTGATTTGAAATTGAACTAACTTTAGAATTAATTTGAGAAAGAATAGGTCTTGCATGTAAACAAGCCTTCATGTTATCTTACCTTAGAATTACTCTGAAATAGCTAGTGTCCACCTGTTCTCATGGAAAGTAACAATGTAATGAATGATTGGGACTTCTGTTAAAAAGCATTGCCTGGGCAACTTTCTTAAGATAGAGCCTTTGGTGGGATATATAATACTATTAAACCCTTCATTAAAGGGATGTACACATACAACTTTGCAGCGTACGTGCGGTTGTTGTTGTTTTTTATCTATAAATTAAAATGGACAAAGTGAGTAAATAAAACTCAGTATATGTATAAAACACAATAAACTTTAATATAATACTGTTTTTTTAAGGTAAAAACTTTTTTAAATATGAAGAAGATCAAGATAGTGAGTATCAAGTACAGGAATTACCCTGTTGAAAGTAATTAGCATAAATCTAAACATCTAAATTGTAAAACAACCCCTTTATGTTATTTCACTGGATGGCCTAGTTTTTCACTCCATTTGACCCAATATATTAGAACTTGGCCTAGAATCCTAACATGTTGACAAAGTTACTTGAAAGCTGAAATAATGAGAAATAGGACATACCAGTATACCATGGTATAGTATATTTTAGCACCATTTAGATGGTTCGGTTCACTTTTCAATATATTACAATTGTACTGTATGGTTCAGAAGAGTGGGATTAGATCAGGATTTATTAGTGTGTATGTCTTCATTGAACTCCATTATTTATATGATGCAAATTAAAAGTCAGAAGAAAGTAGATGTACATTTAAATAGGCTAATAAATACATATAAAGATGTGTTATGCATGCTGGTGACTGCTAGTTGTTATAATTAAGTAACACATTGAACTTCTATATGTTAAATGAAACATTCACTTTTGTTGGACATGATACCACAGCAATGCAAATGACAAAGTTTTAACCTGATTGGTGACAAATACAGGTCCTAGAGAGCAAAAAGTTAAGCATGAATTTTGACCTATTACTGTAGTTTTGCACCCCAGATGACCACTGTTCGAAATGATGCAAATTACATCAAGGCAGTAAATTTGACATAGATTCAAACTGAGCGGATAAAAAATGAAGCACTGAGAGTGTAAATGCTGCTGCACATGCAAGTAAACATGTAAATTACTAGTGTGTTATTTGACGTAGTGGCCATGTTTGTGACAGCAGATGACCCTTTTTTTACCATAACCTAGATTTCATGGATGAAAGCAATCTGACCAAGTTTCAATCTGATCAGATAAAGAAAATGAAGCTCCTAAAGTGTAAATGCTTAGTTAAAACATTGGCTGACTTTATTATCTCATCTTGTAAACTTGTTTTAGCTCAAAAGTGCTCAGGTGTGAGCTATTGTAATCAATTACTGTCCGGCGTTCGTCCGTCGTCGTCAACAGTTTTACTTAAACAACTTCTCTGAAACCGCTGGGGTGGGGGTGGCTTTTAACCAAACTTGGCAGTACTTTTCAATTGAATATATGAAAACCTCTTTTGCCATGGCAATCAACAGCTTAAGACCAGCAAACTTTAAAAAGTTATTAGCAAACAAGTCCAATATCCGTTCAGTCATTACAGACATTAACGCACTGCAAGAAACGACGTACTAGAGGTCCTTACATGTTCACCTGGTTGTATTGAAACGTTCTTCGGGCAGACCCGAATTATAAAAGGCGTTGGGAAATACAAACTTGCAGACACTGGCTCTCACAAAAGCAATTCATTCATCTCATCTCTTAAGAACACTGCAGGATCCCGCCAGCGTAGGGTATCTATTCCTTGATAATTGATTGACTCACATTTCCTCTTTCATTGAAATCAATGAGGTTGAAGAGCTGCAGATGCTCTCTGGGCGGACTGAGCAGTTTGCTGATAAGGACTAAATTAAAAAATCTTTTGTTTGCCCTTTACCGACCCGAAATTTTAGAGGTGGGTCGGTAGATAGGAAAAATGTATTATTTTTTTCCGATAATTTAATCTTTGTCATAAATGAATGTAATTGTCACTTAGCAATCCATTATAATTATATCTTTGTTTGAAAATCACAATTACTTTCATCATCTTGATGGATACAACCAAGATTATATAAAACTGGCTTTACTAATAGACATAATGTAAAATTGAATACGCAATGCTTAAAAAACAGTTTGTGAAGTACACGTATTCTATTTAATACCAATGACGGAATTGCCTAGACACACATATTAATAAATCCAGCATAAATACATACTGTCTGACAAGAAAACGTGTACTATTATCAATGGCTGAAGTGACTAGACAGTCCCAATCATTAATACAGTGCAAATACATACTGTTTGACTTGAAAAATGTCAAATCAATGAATTGAAAATTAAAAATAATTTGATTCAAATGTCACAAATAACAAAATCAGAAATGTTGTTAACTCGGATCTCTCTGTCCTCTCAAATATAAACTGTGTTTTTGTAAATGACAATTTAACAAATAACAGTTACAAGTACTGATAGAAGGATTATTCCTTAACAAAGCCAGTATTGACATGCACTTTTTTGTTAACATCAGGGTAAAACTATTCTGCACTGCCACTTGTTGATGGTTCGGGGTCGGCCCGAATACTAACTCTGACTGATCATATTCGGCCCACTTACCGGCCGGGTCTAACTCGGCCTAGTTATATTGAATTAGTGTAAAATATTTAGAATATCGTAAAGTATGTCGTAATTACACGTCGGAAATTAATAACACGGTGAACTTGAATTGGTGATAGTAAAAAATGATAAAATGATTAAAAAGATGTTGTAGATAATTATATGTTTATTCAAATCAAGTGATATGCATATATACATTTTTATGACATAAATAATATAGTCAACATTTACATTTCCAACATGAAAGAAATAATAAATATATACATAGTCTTATATACAAATATACTACATTTGTTATTAAATTAATTATAATCAATTAACATTTATTTGATAACACACCGACTTTCACCAAACATACCTACTTTTAATGAACTAATTTATAACCCATTAACAAACTTGTTAATAACATACCGACTTTCATTAAACATACCTACGATCAAGTGCAATCCAAATGTTTTGTTAAGATCATAACGCCTTTTTCAAAGTGTGAAAAACGCATCCCTTTGATCCCGAGTTAGACCAGGCCGAGTAAGACCGGGTCGGGTTCGTATTCGGGCCGAGTTGACCCGTTACCCTTGTTGATTAGCTAACTGAAATCGACATTTTGTCGGTAATTTTCTTGTTCTCGTCTACCACGCACAATAGATTATACAATACATCCCAAGTTTTACTTGTTTAAGCTTTTACTAATTTTGTATTTATTTATTGATTACAACAAACACACTAAAGGTTAGAAACAGGTCAATCAAATCTCCACAGGGTACCATTGTAAAACAGCAGCAAAATTTCCTGACCTCGTTCGCCACTTTATTTTGCTTCAGATATTGCGAGTCTGATTTCTTTGGAAAGATGGTTCTCTCTGCTTTCAAAATAAAAATATATATATGTTATGCTATTTATAAGAAAATTCATCTCACTTGATTGTAGTCACCCGTAAGAAACACTCGCGATTTCGACAAAACTGCAGAATATTCAAATTTCAAGTAATTCGGTGTGATGATACATCAAAATGCACAAAAGGCATGTCGTTTTCAGGAAATAACCATTTAAACCAGTGTCCGTTATGCGAAATGTCTCTTTCCTTTGACAGAAGAAAAAACGAACTATTTCATACGGACAACATTCAAGGGGACTTCCCAACTATTTACTGGTATCTAACCTTAAAACAAAACGTACTTCTATTCGACGATGATGACGTCATACGTCGACCGGTGTGTACAGGACACAACGTGAAACAAACCATGTTTACTAGTCGCTTGTTTTCACACTCAAACGCATTATACTCTTTTGTTCTAGCGCCTTAATAATCAAAATTGTAGCTTATGAAAGTTATGAGCGAAACAAAAATACGATATTTAAAGCAAGAAAAAATAACTAAATAAAAACAAGAAATGTATTTAAAAAGACAATCGGCGTTGAAATTAATATTGAGATGTCATTTAAAAGTTACCTAAACAGACCGCCAAGATGACCCCAGATTTTTTTGGTCCCCACCAATATTAGGAGACTTATTGGGCCCCTGATTTTTCGGACACTATAAGAAAACTTCTCGGACCCAAAAGTTCAATCATTAATATCTATGCCGTGAATAAACCAATCATACAGCTCCATGTTTCCACCAGTGTTATATGAATAACCAAAATAATATAGTTTAACATAATTGTTATCTGAATTTGTCAAGCCAATTTGACAAATTAACAATGTAGGAAAATAATTACGGGAATGAATTAAAATTATTATGTATCAGACGAGTCTATATAGTTTTTTTTTATAGTACCGGTAATATACCATTCATGTTAGTTATCTAATAACGATTTGAAGTCAAATATGCATTTATACTGTGTATCCCAATAAAAAGCAATAGTCCGGGAACATTCTGCGATTTTTGAAATGTTAAGACTTTATTTTTGATAACGCAAACATAAAAATTCATTAGACTATGACGATTTTAAATTATATTAGTTGAACTATGATATATCAAGGGTTCCTGTGTATAATTAGTATTGCAAATTGTGTATTCATGCTACGCGAATAACAATTCGACGTATTCCGAATCTCCTTTCATAACATTTTATCTATAGAAAATGTAGCATCTTTTTTACAGATTAAATAACATCTACTGGAGAAGTTGATAGAAAGATGCAATTATAAGATAATCGTTAATAAATCGTAACCACAATTTTATTTCAAATAAACAGTAAGTTTATAAATATAAACTCCCCATTTATTTAAATTTTTAGGTTTATGATTCTCTGAACGCTATTATTGATGCATGTACGAGTACATTAACACAGCTATATACAACGGCTGCTAGCTACGCGCGCTATTTTTAGAATGACTACTGTTTCTGGAATGTGATGAACTCAGTAGAATCAATGGGCTACATGGAACGGCAACTCTATGAATAAAATTTATGAATGGGAACATTGCACAATTGCTATTTATAGAGCTACCGCTTATATAATTGTAGGCTAAACAAAATAGTTATTTCGTTACGTGAATGAATATAGCAATCTGTTTATGGCATACAATGAGAAAAAACGTTCATAATTAGCCTAGTTCTAGAGTATATGTCGAGAATATGTTTATAACTTCATTTTAACCGCTTATGTAAAAAATTCAATCCCCAACAGTTATTGGTATACGTTCAACCATTGTTTGAAGTTTGCATTCCCTAAAATTAGAAAATTTGCCTAATTCTATTGGCATTCAATTTTCCCGCTGCTTAATTATCGCAAGAAATCTAGGTCAAAAGTGATCTTATACAGTTACGCCGAAAAATAATTACCGCAGATTTTGCAATAAAATTTGTTGAGTCGGCGGCTTTTTGGTGGGTCGGTCGGTAAAGGGCAAACAAACTTAATTTTAATTTAGGCCTAAGACTTTCCAAACTAGACCATATCGTGACATGTCAGCTACTTCAGTGCTACGTAATTTCAAGCGAAGATCTGCTTAGACGGTTATGTCGAGCTCAGTAGATTTTCTCAAATCGTGTGACGTCTAACATTCAACTGAACATTTCCAAGGACAGTCCCGGGCTGTATGAAGTTTTGCATGATACATTACACTTGTATGGATTTTGACGCTGGACGAGGTCACGTATGCCTCGGTGTTATTACACACATAACCATTGCTTACAAAGTTAGCAGAACTTCGATCTCCAGTTTTCTCCATCATAAAAGGTCATTACGTTTCAGCATGGTTCGTATTCTTCCGAGTGGTAGTTGGCATGTTGTTGAAACTCTCAGAATTTGGCCATCCAGTGCGTTGTTTGCTCTTGAACTGTGCCGTGAAGTCACGTGAAGATATACTCGTTCGGATAGGACAAATCTGCAAGCAGAATATTGTTTCAAAGATATTGAAAGAGTTGAAATGCTACTCTCTGGAACAATACGAAGCGATGTGCAATATGGAGTCAGAAACTCACCGACGTCATACAAGCCTCGCGGCTATAATTATGAAACATTACTATCTCTCGGCAGGTTGGAACATCTGTATGTAGTTGCGATACATTCGGTCGTTACGAACTCCATGTGCCACCATCTGTTAAGTTAACTGACTTCCAGCGATGTTGGCTTTCTTCTGTTTGGCTGTTAAAAATGCTGGAAAATCTCACTATACGGTGCATTGCATATTGGATTTCTGTGTTGTAAAATCGCCTGACGCCCAGGAGCAAACTGATCTGAGTATGTTAAATTTGAGGTGCAAAGACTTTTCCTGTAACGTGTAAAATAGCATGACTGTTGGTTAGAAAAGACTGCCGGACTGTTTGGGACACTGAGGAGGGATATAAATATACGGATGCTAATGCTATTTTAAAGCATGTTAGTAATTTTCATGTGTAGTTCAGGCATTACCAACTTTATCAAAGTTATAAAAGATTTACTGAGTAGGAGGGCATTATGTAAGTTTTGATTTACACCACCTTCATCGAGGCAGCTTATAAAGTTTATTGGAGCATAATGCCCTTCTGTCTGGCTTCGCAGGTTTCTAGTCAAACTTACTAGGTATCGGGACATCGGTTCCTACGGACATTCGTTCCCACGCTATTTTTGATCTATTGTTTCCTACATGCATGATGATAACTCCTCGCACACTCGTTCCTACATTATTTTGATAGCCCGTACATTCGTTCCTACAATTTTGTGTTACCCCGGACAATCTCTCCTTGAGGTGACAGAAGGACAGTCAAGGGCTGTATGAAGGTATCCGGACATCAATTTTTAGTCAGGCGGACATATGACCTCCAGGGCATCTGCCACCCCGGACATATGCCTTCCTGTAAATATACCTACCAGACACTATGGGTAGATATAACTTTTATTAAAGCAATGTCTTAAGTTCGAAAAAGGTTCATCCGTACATTAAATAATGTATTTAAGTATGATAATTTGCGCAATACAGTGACACAATGTTCATGCGCTGTATATAACGTATACTGCCATATCCAGTCACTTTATCTCTAAACTTTGTCCGAATAATAGCGGTTGCATAATAATATCCGGTAAATGTCGTTATTTCAGTGCATTTTTCAAATAGTGGAACGGCCATGTGTATTTTGAATGTTTATCGAGTGCACCGGATTCTATCCCATATGGTTATCGGCTCCATAAGAATTGTTAGATGGGTTATAGTGCAAAATTCAGGTGACACCCCATTCCAAAGGCGACCATGTGTCTCCCGGGCATTTGCCACCCCGGACATATATAAATATAAATAATATAAATATACCAACCAGACACTATGTTATAAATGTATGTTATGAATCCATTAATTACGTTTTTTACAAATAAAAAAAATAGTAAATTGATTAGCTAATCTAATGAAGCAAATAGAAACATTAGGCCGGACAGATGAAGAACTGAAATCGAGTCAGTCATCTACAGAAACACATGATAGAGACAGTTCTAAACCACAAAGAGGCGAACACAGAACTAGGCGTGGACGAGGATATGTTTACCGAAACAGAAACGAAAATAACAGACAAGACATTAAAACAACAGATAACTCTGATGGTCAGAATCACTGACCGTTTAACTCGATGATGTTTCCATTGTGGGTCAAATCGGGGACACTGGTTCAAAAGACCCCAAACCTAGAAAATTAACCCTGTTAAAAAGATTGATTGGCCATTCAAATGAATTTGAAATCACGTCTCAACAATGTAATGCCACCAGCATAAATTGATTGCAGAGCAATGACAACGGTGAATCAAAGTCTTGTAGAACTACAAGAAAAACCACAGGTACATGATTGAGAGTGATTTCAGAGGAACAAATGAAAGTCCTTATATTGGTTATATAATAGCTGAAATAAAAATATCCCCAAATTTCTGATCACATGTTTGATGTACCCGTTTTAGTAGTCTACCAAGCAGAATACAACCTACAGGTCCAAACCTCATTCGGCTAATAAAACAGTCAGAGAACGTACTACCAACGCAATGACAAACAGCGTACATAACTATATTTGCCAAATTGCCACAGTGTTTAGTGCGCAGCACTAACAAGATGTACAAATACCCCATATGAAACGATAACGATTTCTGGTTTTGTACGTAAGCCTACTGAATTGGTTTTACGGCTGTAAAGCAATTGTCAATTGCATCACCTAGAATTTATGTTTGGTCCACCTGAATGTTTCCTTGCAAAACCCTGGTAAAACGGCCCGTGTACCAGTGAAAATTTTTAACATGTCCGCCAAAACACTATCAATAAAGCCCGATTTTGATTGTGTGAAAAAGTATTTAGACCATGATATCCAGAAACGTGTAAATTAAGTTTATGATTTATGTTTAGTGTAGTGTAACCTTTTTAAACCGAATATTACAAAATAACTGTACGGAGCATTGCGCCGTTTCGTCTGCATGCTGGAAATTTGCGCGAAATAATGGTTTTTAAATCCATTGCAATCAAATTATGTAAGAACGTATTGATTATAAGAACATTTTGATTTTTATTATCTAATATTTAACTCTGCTTCTAGGGTTACTGCATTTTGTCGAGCAAATATAAATGTCTATTTGCAACTGCGCAAGAGCGATGTTGTCAAATTTCGTACCATGCTTGTCGTGTTCATCTGTAATCTCTCGGTGCTTAACATTCCAATTATTATTTTGCTCAAAAACAACTAACCAAACAGTTTCTTTCAATAATATCCAATAAACAACCGTTTGACATAAACAGGTGCGTAGCTTGGTCCCAAAATATATGTAGGCCACTTTATATGTTGTCATATCATGACATATGTGGCAAGTGTATGAGGGAGTGCATTTCCACAGCATTTCTTTTGTTTTCGGTAGGTGTAGGAGATGATATGGGTGTATTTTCGGTAGCATAACATCTTTTTGAAGTATTATCACGAACTTAGTTAAATGAGTCAAACAACACAAATTGAGCTGAAAGTACAACATTCATTTTTATTTTATCTTATCTACTAAAACAATAATTATTCCATCAGGTAATGGAAACTTTCCCACACAGAAAACAAAGAATTTTTCAGATATCTCATCCTGTTACAAAGTTACACGATTTTTAAGAATGGTACCCTCAAAAACCATTTAAATGCACAAAACGAAAAAATGACAAAAACATGACCCAACCCATGATTTCATGAAAAAACCCCAGACTAGTTGAACTTAAGTCGTTTTAATTGTAAAAGCTAATAAACAACCAACATTATTAACAGAAAAATCCTTTATATAACATCATATCAACAAGTTTTTAACCAAATTTTTCGATGAAAACTTTCAGTTATTAGATTTGGGTTTGTCATTTTTTGTAGTGGCGGCGTCAACTTTTCCTTTCAGATCTCTAACTCGAGAACGGGTTGAACTATTGTAATGAAACTTCATACGTAGAAAACTTATAGCAAGACCTCGCTTGTGATTGCACATGGGGTGGGTGGGGTCAAGGTCAAGGTCACTGTAACTAAAAATAGAAAAACATTTCTGCTCAATAACTTTAGAACACATTGAGATATTTCAATGAAATTTCTTATCTAGATACCTTATATCAAGACCTCGCTTGGGATTGCGTATAGGTTGGGTGGGGTCAAGGTCGAGGTCACCATTACTAAAAATAAAAAAAAACGGTTCAACTGTCACTGTTACTAAAAATATATAATGGTTTCCGCTCAATAACTTGAGAACACATTGAGATATTTCAATGAAATTTCATATCTATATATCTTATATCGAGACTTCACTTGGGATTGCATATAGGGTGGGTGGGGTCAAGGCTGAGGTCACCGTTACTAAAAATATAAAATAGTTTCAGCTCAATAGCTTGAGAAGGCATTGAGTAATTTTAATGAAACTTCATTTGTAGATGCCTTATATTTAGACCTCGCTTGGGATTGCATATGGGGTGGGTGGGGTCAAGGTCAACATTGCTAAAAATGTTATTTCTGTGCTGTCTTTAATGCACTTGGTTATAAAAAATTGGTATTCGTGGAATTTCCACTTTTATTGTTTCTCATATTTTGCCATAGTCCATAGTAATTAACGTCAAAGCATTGGAATAGACGTTTCCACTAATGTCCATCATACTCAAATTAATCTGTAATATTATCCAATCATCGCACTTGGATACCACGTGTTTAGCGGATAAATTATTTCATACAAAAGAGCACGTGCATAATGTTTGTGATATTCAAATGAGTACATGGTAATGTTTGTGATTTTTGAACACATGTAGAAAATAACCCTTTAACAATAACTGGGGTGGAGTTTCAACTATTCGTGGCAAAACCTGGATCAGTCTATCAGTTAAAGGTTAGGTTCATGGTAAGTACGTAACTGGGAGCTGTAGACTCCTTGAACAGTTATAGCCTTAGTATAGAATGATAATAAATTAATTAGGCTCATTATTTCTTCAATACTGATAAGATAATACAACAGAACGAATGCAGGATGTCAAAGAATGCTGCTTAATATTTCGAAGTAAACAGATACCTTGAAGAGACAACAATTATCCAGTGTTAAAAAATGTGTATTATTTTTCTCATTTACAGAAACATTTAGAGCACGAAAGGATAGTCGCAGGGCTTTCCCTAGGATTCAAATCCCAAGATTGACACACTATAAATAAATCTATATCATATAGACCCAAAGATGAATTTATAAATCAATGTTTAATGTTTCTTCATGGATCATCATCAGTTTATTAGTTTGGCAATGTGTGCTTTTTATAACAAAATAAATGCATTTTAATCAGTATCAAAGAAAACGATCTTGCATCTTAAATTATCCCAGAGCATATGATATCAAAATCAAAAGTTGTAATGAGTAGGGTTTTAATAATAAACAGGTTATTTGTAATAATAAACCAATTTTATATATACTTAAAATGAACCTTCTGTCTAGAAAACTGGTTTGGAGTATGAATAGTGCTATATATCTATATGGACATATATATATATTATCTAAATTCCGACCAAAGTCTATTTCCCCAGGATTCAGAATTACCGGTATGTCAAATTCCTGCCTGTCGGGAATTGCTTGCAGTCTAAAGTCCCCTATATATGCCGCCACTCCCCCCCTGGGGGAAAACATTGATAGGTTTAGTAACTTTCACTTTCGGTTTTGAATTACTTGAACTTCAGGCTGAAGAACAATGTTTAAAACAAATTAATAATTATATTCTAAACACTAGATAAACATTTTAAACAATACTGTCACAAATTATACTATTCACTACAAAATGTAATCCTTATTTTTCACAAATATTGGTCTAATCTTTTTAATGCTTGCTTGTGTTTGCAGCCATCTTGAATTTTTGCAAAATTTCCACCAAGAGAGAAAAGGGTCAGATTGCATTATCATTCCAGATTTGTTTGTGAAAACCCTGTACACAATCATAAACAACATACATAAGATTGCAAAATCAGGCCAAAATTTTGAGTGTAAAAGCTTTAGTTTTATAAAAAAAAATATTTTTTAATAATTTAAACTTAATTTTTTTAATCAAAATGACTAGTTTCTGCACAGTTAAGAAAAACTTCAGGCAATTTGATTTTCTAATTATCATAATTTATGCAGATTGGGTCAAACTTCCATTGTAAAAGTATTACAAATTGAAGTAAAAAAATCTTGCTATGCTTGTGTCAACATATTGGTCATTTCTGGTCAGGAGCAGATTTGCCACGGGAGGTAACTGTTACATGGTTTTGCATTGCTACTGAAAGGCATTTAGATCCCCGCACATCCTCACCCCATGAAACTTGATTTTATTGCAGATTTGTCATTTTTTATTTTTCATTATTTATGAAAAAATGTGTAGGCTGGGGCCTCTATGGGCTAATAGAAGCTACGCCGCTGGTAAACAGCACCTAAAGTTTTGTTAGAAAACACATTATTCGTTCATAAAATACTGTCTTTCAATGCACCATGTGGCAATTTGAAAAATTATGTAATCGGTAGGGCTGATCCAGTTAAGGACAGTTTTTACAAGGACTACTCTTGTCAGTATGTTGTGCCTAGCTCTTTAGAATATTCATGGTGACGAAATCGGGGAAATCCCTGTCTTCCACGCATTTTATAGTTAATTCCATATAGGCTTTATAGCTGTATGTAGTCTCAAGTACTTCAATTAGCTATGTCAAAAACGATGCCACCGAAAACCGGGTAAGTTTGGATAGAGTAGGAAAATTATGAACAGTACTTGCTATTGCAAATTACATTGGGAAACTATGGACTCTATTCTATATTTAAAAAATTAGGAAAAAACTCTGACAGTATCAATATGTTGTTCCCATGAGGCACCATTTACTAGAGTGGTTGCACCTATTGCCAAACTTGCATGTATTTCCAAACATTTTCTATTTATAAATGTTTCTGTCTATAAATGTGCGGGGGCCCGGCTAGCTCAGTTGGTAGAGCGCTGGGCTGTCAAGCCGGGGATCGTGAGTTTGAACCCCAGCCCGGCCACATAACTTTTGTGGGGATTGGTCATGAAATTATTTCTAAGGCCGTTCTCCCTCAACCTCTGATTCAAGTAGGGTAGTTGTCAGTTACTGGCATAAGTATTATCACTTAGTACTGGTAACTGCTTAGATCGGCTAAGCTTGCCCAGGAAAAGTGTGAGTAGATTAACTGACTGCTGTGATATGACTGTAATACTGTTAAAAACAGCTAAAAAATCCAAACTAACAAAATTTTTATAAATATATGATTTATAACTATCATATTAATCTTGATATGTTGTCATTTGTATAATGCCTTGTCTTTATCCAACCAAACATTATTTTGAGTATTTAACAATTTGTGACCAAATGTACAAGATACTGCCTAAATTCAATTAATCTTTACGCATTTTTGAATTTAGAACTAATAAGGTTGTAAGATCACGTCCAGAGCTCCAGATAACTTTCTAGGGCAATTCTTATTTTACTCCCTAATTTAAAACAGAATTCTTAAAAACGATTGATCAAATCATTTTTTACAATTGAATATGACACATCAATACTTAGTTCTAAATCGGACACTTAACCACCACGTTTGTTGCCATGACATGTGAAGATTTTATACTGGTGTTCAGTGTGCAGATAACACTATTTGCCCTACCTATGCAGGTCTAGTAAATAAGTAACTCAATACATCAGAACTTATTGGACACCATTTTTGGACTGACCACAATAGCTAACCGTTGAGTACTCTTTGCTCAGGTCATCTAAAATGGTTCTAAACGATGGCACATCATCTGCAGTGACACCAACATTTTATATTATTTTAATCTGAGACTTCAAACATTTAGAAAACTGCTTTTTTGCTGTTAAAAAGTGCATGTTTCAAATGTTTTGCTGCGAGTACCACAATGCTTTATGGCAGCTTTTGATTCACCATATCTTTTATATTGGGTAGAACTCTGTATTTCTCGTGGTTATGATTTAAACAAAGAAAGCATTAGCATAGTTTTCTGGCCACTAACTGGCTTTTGAAGCCTTTCACGCTTTGATGTACTGGTGTTCTCCACCCTTTTGATATTTGTTTACCAATTGCACAGAATGATCCACTTCATTTTGGCTCCGGACAAGAAGGTCACAGGGTCTTGGCCGATGTATAATTTATCAGCCTAATAAAACGTTCACTTTTATTAAACTTTCTATCTTTCCCATCGTATGATAAATGTATTAAAAGTATTACACTACTATGATATTAACACACATCATAGTCAGCGAACATCAAACAAGTGATTATCAACTGTCTACACTATCGCCCGTTTTGAATTTGGGCTCTCATTCCAAATAGAAAGCGCTTAAGTGACGTCATGAATCACGGTGAATTTTGCTACACATCTTGTATTGAGCGCCTAGACAATTCAGTCCTGGTTAGTTTCTGACACTGCCAAAACTGGTTTACTTACATGTTACATGCGTTCACGAATTTCGAATTCTTGTTTTCATTTTTTAATGCGTAATTTTACGGACAGATTTTAAATCTAAATCGTTTTTTGTTCATTTAAATGCGTATTTACGCCTTTACGCACGTTATCTGGAGCTCTGATCACGTCATACTATTTTTCTAAATTTATCTGGTTATATGTGGAAAGTAAATATGCTCTACATAATAGGAGGCAACACACTACTTAATATTTTTAATAAGCATGTAAAAAACATTTTCAGGGGTGTTCGGTAATGCGAGCAGGTCTTATGAGATGTGTATGTTTAACTGAACGCATAAATATTTATAAACTTGAACTTGTTTTCACAACAATTCATTAAGAAATTAACAAAAAACAAGAAGTCAATAAACAAAATTTAATTCCTAATAAAATATAAATATAAATAAATAAATTATGAAAGAAATTAAATTTAGGAAAAAGCAATTATGGTTTCTGCCTATAGAAAGCTAATGCTGAAATGGTGTGCTAAGAAGGAAGAAGAATATGCTTGGAAAGTTCTTGGAAACCAGAAAGAATACATAAACCCCATTGAATCGGCTCTTGTCATAAGTGGATGATTAATATCGCACAGATTGAGATGCCAGTTGTATTACCGAACAGTATGGTTTTACACCTCAAGTGCTCAGTAATAGGTGTAACCAATGATTTACGTCACTTGCTATTTTTAGACAAGTATTCCCCGAAAAGGTACTCTTCTTAAATAAGGTAAAATCATTACAAGTAACATGAAAACATTTAGAAAATTTACTAATGCATTTGTCCGAAGTTACTGTCCGTAATTACCTGGGTCAGCCCGATATCTCGCGGTAAAACTTGTTTTGAAAAAAGTTTGCTTTAAGTGTATGAACCAACACAAATAAACTAAAAAATGTTATTGTAATCTTTTTTAAATATTACGAAACACAATTTTGAGTTTGTCTACTGATGGCTGCAAGCTTTTTACAAAAGTTATTAAGATTTATGATTTAAAATCATATTACCTACTTGATTAAAAAAACTAAAGAAATCATTTATAACTTATTATTTTCTTTAAGAAAATCAAAACATGTTGGATGTTGGCAATTAAACATGACAATCGCAAGATAAACTATTACCGCAAAAATAGAGATACCGCCAGAATACAGGTGCCGACTATGATTGGGTAGTACCTGGTCACTAACAATAAAAGCACCTCCTTCGTTTTAAGCACTTAAAATTTGTAAACCGATGTTCACCCATCGGCACTTCCAACTAGACCTTTTTTGATTGCGGTTTTCTCAAAAATGACAAATCACATCGGTTTCAAATTTTGCACAGCCCCATTATTGGCAATGTCCAATAAATGTATGATAAAAATAGGTTCAGTGATCATTTATATTTACTTGTGCTCTAGGGTGTCTAAACAAATAATTGCACGAGAAAATCGTGGTGTGTGTAGAAATTTGGTGCAGTTTATATTCGAAGTGTTTAACAACGACACTCCAACCAATAAAACATTTAACATCAATTATTTCATCTATAACACCATCCCGCAATAAACAATAGATGTTTCCAAAAATGTCAATCATATGCAAGTTAATCTGCAATTTTGTCTAATCATTGTATTCGGATATCACGTGATTAACGTTGAACCTAATTTACACAAAGGAGCATGTGGTAAACTTCTAATAAGTTTATGATATTTGATGAATGTAAATTTAGCTGTTAACAATAACTAGGGAGGAGTATAAAATGTAAGTGGCAAGACCTGGAAAGGGGTACTGTGCAATATACAGGACGAGCGCGCCATTGGTATGAAGCCGCCGTTCCACGTACTTAGGTATGGAGTAATTATTATAAGATAATTTTTCTCTTATCTAGATTGATATTTATTAAATAATTACTTTTAATGATTTTAATCAAAATAAAAGGAAATAATGAAAATGTTTACTCTTAATTTATAACAGTGAATTTGATTTAGTTTTCGCATATTTGCAAATGTTTGTTTTGGTATTATGTTTTATTTTTGTTAAGTTTTGAATGAAAACAAAATTTCAGATAAAGGAAATTACATACATCAAAGCCATTTATATTATTCTGTGTTCTTGAAACGATTGGAGAAATTCAGGCTTAAAATACAGAAGTTATAGCTTCTTAAGCGAAGGTCTAGCTAGAAGTGCCTATGGGTTTTTTACTTTGAAAGACAGATATCACAGCATCTAAATGCAGGTTTTCAACATTTTTTATCATTATATACATGGTTTTGGTAAATATTGTGCTGAACTGCATGCAAAGATTGCGGGGGTTCCAAGTCGAGTATGTGTGTTCCGGGTCACATGATACTCCTACTATAGTTTCCATTGGGGGTTGTTTCAAGGGCATTTTTAATTATCACTCTGACATTTTAGTTGTCAGACAGCACGACATGCAAGATTTTCTCATTACTCAGTGTTAGTTTTGTCATTGATCCCAGGGGCATGCCTAGGCCATATTTCTAGTTACGCACTGCATGCTGGGGGGGGGGGGGGGTCCGGGGGCATGCCCCTCCAGGAATTGTTTTTTTAATACAGTCATGTGCTAAGATGCAAGATAGTGACAATTTGGCTACAGGGCTTTTTTTCCTTCTATAGTAGGGGCCGTTATATGGTGTCATCCCCTCAGAGAAATTCTTTCAAATCATGCAGTTTTCCCCTGAAAATGATCTTACCCCCGGATTGTTCATTCTGCTGCTATGAATTTTTTCCCTTAATTGCCCATTATTTTCCCCCAAAATGAGGGCAAAAGGCCCCATCCCCAAAAGGTGAAAAAAAACCTGGGCTATATCTAGGGTGTAAAAATTAAGACTGAAAAATAGCAAGTTTTCTTTTGCATTGGTGTTATCAGACTTCACGAATAAGTTTTTAAAGCAGTGGTCACGGTCCACCAAGCCAGCTAAATCAACTGGACGGAACAACAATTTAGTGACAAATTGTTTGTAGGTTTCTATTCACTCTTATATATATATATATATATATATCAATGTCTTTTAAAAACATAAAATGGAAGCAATTGCAGTTTTCAGAATTTTATTCTTACATGAATCAAGTATTTATTACATGCACTCTCAATAAAAACAGGGGTTTACTTAAGGATTTGACTTTCACTTGCCCAGGGGGCAACTTACTTTGAACATCTACTTCTCCCAGTGAAGAAAGGTTGCCCAATATTTAAAGAATATAAATGCATTACAAGATGTATTTCAGCAAACATGTATTAAACCTTATGATTTTTATAAATGACTTTTATAAATAAAAGCTATCAATTGAAACAATGCTGACTGTTTTATTTTCTGATGATCATATAACATGTTAAATCATCAACAAATTAGTCACAATTTAAAATAGTGACAAACACTTCATAGGCCTGCTTTGCAAGCTTCAAACGATCTTCATATTCTATGTGGCCATTTGTTGAGCCATTGAAATTTGTTAAGCCATGAGGTCTGGAAAGCTCGTTTATGTGATTCTTGTAAATATTTCCTTTTTCTTTCTTTTTCTGATGTCTGTTTATTTTTGATAGATTTTGCTTATTAAAATTATTTATTTTCTTAACAATTGGGAAAACTTTTGACGCCTTTGGATTGTTACCATCCGCCATTTTGGAGAAACTGCCGAATAGAATCTGTTTCGAGTGGTTTGATTGGCTTATACCATGCAAACGACCAATCAAAATCAGTTTTCCGTACAGCTGTTAAACAGCGATATTAACTCTAAGAAAATAAATAATTGCAAGATGTCACTACATGTACTATGATTGACTTGCCCGCCGGGCTTCTTTGGAAAATCAGTTGTCGGCGGTGATTTTAACCCGGCACGGGCAAGCGGCATCCACTTAAGTAAACCTCTGTAAAAATATGGGGAAAAATAAATCTGTAAATTTTGATGTTGTTTGAGTTCAGTACTGGCCCAAATGGCCCAATTGACTCGAAGGCGCAGATCACATGGCAACTGCTCCGCTCGCTAGGATTTCAGAACATGGACTCCTTACTCCTAAAGAGTTTACTTCCCAGTAATTGTCACCAAAGCACCCCTCCCCATCCACTCCTTTAACAATAAATGCTTTGTGTCCAAACATTATTTTAAAAAATCCACTGTTGAGTAATAAAACATGTTTTCTTTCACTGACTTAACTTTCGCTAACTATCGTCAAACTGTTGTTGCAGCATACATTTTTGGGTGTAATTGTTGTATAGTAATGTATAGTAATGTATAGTAGTGCTTTTGAATAGCTTGTTCATTAGAAAGCACACACAGTCATAGCAATATTGTCTTTTTAAAACAAATGTACCATTGACATTACACACTAAAATTATATGCAATTTGTGAACATCACATTTCGTATTTTAAGTAACTGTTTATTTTGCAAACAAATAATAATATACTGACTTCTTTTAATATGTAGTATTTTATTTAGAATGCGGTCGTTACAAACACACAGATAACAACACGCATACCTCATGAAAATGTGTTATAAATTTACCAACAATGATGGCGTGATAAACATTCTATCGACTATGCTCATTTACATATTGGAAATTGTAGGCGTTCTCATTGGGTGACTGTAGTAAATCTAGGTCCTCCTGTATATAGATTTTAGCGACAATTGACACGTTGATGAAGAAGTAGAGTGCGTTTATTGCCGAGTAGGCATTTTTTGTCTTAGAAAAACATGCATACACAAGCGGACATGGTTGAAAATCTGACACTGAATTTTATGACGTACTTTTCGTAAAAATATGCCTCCAAATAAGCCGATTTTCGCTTTACCAAGAATTATTGGCTTAACATTTTTTTAGGGATTTCAGGTTTCAAAATTATCAAGGGACCTTTCTTTGCTGGACCTCTGGTCCAGTTAACTTGCATATTTTGCTGGACCAACTGAAAATGTGGTGGACTCGATTTACGGTCCACCACTTAACGTCGAAGACAGAGATATGGTAAAATTAAGTTCTCAGATAAACCAATATACTGGAAAATAATGTATATTATTGTGTGATTTTATTGACCTGGCACTCATGAATATTCCGTTTAATTTTGTAAATCTATTTTAAGCTACTAACTCAGATAGGAGACGTAGACGCAAATATGTAATGATTAAATCGTTATTCCATTATAGTTGATACTGTAGTGCAGTGGTAAGCACGCAAAGTTTGTAAGCGTGATGTTTTAGGTTCAATTCCCAGAACAGGCACTTTTAATTTATTTAATTTAATTTATTTAATGGATCATTTTGCTGGCGTCATGACACGTAATCTCATCATTAACCTTGAATCTGACACAGAAGAGATATGCGCTGATACTTTGAGCGAAACAGAGTCGTGAATGCATTTTTTTGTAGATAAAGTGAATTAACTAAGGCATGAAAAAAAAAAAATATGTTTGTTTCAGGTAACATGCCAAAAAAAATTAGGGTAGGTAGGTCAGGACTTGTTTTTTGAAATAATTTTTTTATTTGGTAAATGGTCAACTTGAAGATTCTAAAACTGATTAAATATTCAAAACGTATCAGTAATAATCTTAAACATTGTTTATAAGTGGATACTATCAAAACAAAAAACTTATTTATCCAAAAACACATTTAATTATTGAAACAATTAAATAAACAAAAAATCAATCTTACAAACCCAATAAAATGTTCTAGGGTCGGGGCATTTGTTTAGGGTAGGTCGGGTTACCTGAAACAAACTTATTTTTTTTTTATGCCTAATTAAAATAAAACAAATGAAAAAGGGTAAAAATGATAAAAATAAATAATTTGTTTATTTTCATACTTAATTTTTGTCCAGAGCATAACTCTAAGACTATGAAAGCTATCAACTTGAAACTTCATAGGTAGATAGATCTCATTGAGGAGAAGTGCAGTGCCCAAGAACCGTTACTCTGCACCTCTTTTGGAGTTATTTGCCCTTTGTAAATTTTCATATGTACTTATTTTTGTGTCGCATTTTTGGTTTTAATAAGTCTTTTCTTTGCAATTAGCCAGAGTGCAGTGCTTTTGAAGATTTCAATAAATCTGTTTGAAAAAATCTGAGCATTAACCTTAAGTGCTTCTTCATTTGGATTCACGTAAGCTATCCGGCGTCAGGCGACACATCCGACTCGCGGAGTTCTAGTTGTTAAAAAATTCCAATGGCATGTGTCATTGTATACTGAAACTAAAACAGTGATGAAAAATATGGGTCACCGGCCTTTTCCCGGAAATATTGGGTTTTGAATACGGTACCTGTTGAAGTCCCTTTTTTTAAGTTTGGATTTTTTATCAATGTTTTAAGTATATAGGAGAGCTTTTTTTCAAACAAGGTTATGGTTCTTTCAACTGATTTGTTTTCACATATCTTATACAAGTGTATTTTGGTAATAAAAAACATTTTACCTACAATTACAGTTAAAACAATGAATTTGACTGGACATTGAAGTAGATCAAATGGGTACTAATTATACCTTCTCAAATGTCATTTATTATTCATCAATATATTTTGTTCCAAACGACAGATTTTCTTAAATGTTCGCACATACATGCACCAATGTATACTTACACCAAAACATTATTAAAAAGAATAGGTCACCAAACTTGTTTGGAAAATATTGGACTTTAAATAGGGCACCTGTATAGCCGTTTTCATATTTCGTGTTTACGTAAACAATGTCTCAATTGCCAAAATAGAAGGGAGATATTTAATGGATCTTTTTTGAACTAATTTGTTTGGCAATACATTGTATACGTGTGTTTTTTATTATTATAATGCTTTATGAACTTTTAACCATTGACTGGAACTTACTGACTTGCACATATTTATATTTATTGATTGTAATTAGTATATTGCAACCTATATACAATAAAGAAATAATGAAACAAAAGGAGAAATTTACAAATTATTTATTTTTGTTGCGAACGTCTTTAAGTGATGCTTCATTGACTGTATTTGATGAATACTGTAGGATCACTTGAATTCGGAGGGTACAAATTTTGCGCACTTGCACTGACACATTCGTGCAGTCTCAAATTCGCACAACTACGAGCTTGAAAAAACAAACGAGAATTGTTTTTTTACACAATATGTGTCAGTTATGCAATAAAACGACCAACCAGACAGAACGCCAATGAAGGGTCCTATTGTGACAGCTTATTTGTTGCAATAAAAAGGTATATTAGTACCGGATGACGCTCTTAATTGACAACAGTGGTCGCAGATTCAGGGGTTTACCTAAGGATTTGACCTTCACTTGCCCAGGGGGCAAGTTACTTTGAACATCTACTTGCCGCCAGTGAAAAAAGATTGCCCCATCTTTAAGTCAATGCTTTTGATACTTAAAGCATAGAAATCTGTTATTAGATGTATTTCAGCAAACATGTATTAAACTTAATGACTTTTTTTATGAATAAATTTAAGTTTTCAACAGAAACAAATCTTAATTCACAACTGTTATTTTCTAACGATCAGATCTCATCATCTTACTATTAGATAACATGTAAAATCATGAACAAATTAGTAACAGTTTAAAATAGTGAGACTCTCTTCATAGGCCTGCTTTGCAAGCTTCAAACTTTCTTCATATTACGACATTGAGCCATGAGGTCTGGAAAGTTCGTTTACATGATTATTTTCCATATTTTCTTTTTCTTTATTTTTCTGATTGGAAAAACTTTTGACAACTTTGGATCGCTATTGTGCGCCATTTTGGAGATATTGCCAATTAGAACCTGTTTCAAGCGGTTTGATTGGTTCATACCACGCAAACGACCAATCAAAATCAGTTTTAAATATAGCTGTAAGCCATTGATATTAACACAAAGAAGATAAATAATCACAAAGGAAAAATATCGGAGATGTCTCTATGATAATTTACTTGCCCGGTGGGCTATCTCCTTAGGAAAATCACTTGCCAGCTGCAATTTAACCCGGCACGGGCAAGCGGGCGTCCGCTTAAGTAAACCCCTGCAGGTTTAGGCGAGATGATAGATACAGTATATCACGTGGTGTCAAACTGACACCTTGTTGTTAATTAAGTGCCAATTGAAATACTCTTTTCGGCTCCACGTCGCGGGCGCTAATTCCTTACGTAAAAGATCAACTTATGAAAAGTAACATCTTCATTTTCCTTTCACTCATTGTATTACGAGTGTTCAAAATCATGCCTTATAACTATGTTATAGAAATACAATTTTGTTGTTATGCGTTACAAAATTTTTACACAAAAGCAGGGCTCGACATTAACGGTAGTCCGACTGTCCGGGACAACCAAATTGTTGGTCCGGACAGGTTAAAAAAGAATGTGCTAGTCCACTGGGACAAGTGTTCTTTATCTCTAATTACGTAGTAACAAAATTGGTTAAAAAATCCAGTACTTTCGCTGAATTGCCTTCGAAAAGTTTTGTTTACATTCTAACGATAAAGCGCGAGGTATTCCGATACTTACATGTTATACTACACCGTACTGTTGACAAGGGAAATAAATCTTACATTTCTTAATTTGTCCCACTGACACTCCCCTTATATATTATTTTACGTCATCATTCTCACTTGCGGTTTATTTACGTTAGTTACACATTCAAGTACCATGTCGTCTGCTTAAATTGTCAGGTTTATTTTCCTTTGTTTTTTCCTCGTCAAAATCAGCAGAAACATCCAAAAAATCCCCTAAAGATCGAACAGAAATAAAATGTAATTATGAAAAAAAGAGAAAACGCAAGTTTGTGCCTAAATGGCTGGAAGACTTTGAATGGCTAAGATATGATGAAATTATATGAGATACAGTCGCAGGTGACACCCCTTCTAGTCAGTTTTTGTGTGTATAAATGTTTGTATAATAAATATCTTTTTAAACACTTAATTGTTGTGGTGAAATATTGTATAATTACATTTGAAGGTCAGGACAAGTAACTTTTTGGTCAGGACAAGTGACATTTTGGGCTACTAGTCCGACTGGACAAGTGGTATCAAAAGTTAACGTCGAGCCCTGACAAAAGTAAAGATTTCAATGTACTCAGCGCTTAAGGTTTTATCCAGACATAATCAGCACGGCGCGGCGCCACGCCCCTTTATTGACCCGCCACCCTGCCCTTTTCAAAGGCAATTAGCGTCTTGTGCCCTCTTATCTATTGACTGTATTGCTCTTTAACGAGGGCCTTTGTGATGGCATGTTATCATATGGTGTATTAATCTGTGACCAACTGATAAGATCAGCTGCAGGGGCAGTCAGCTGATGAGTTTGTGCCCAGATACAATAAAACATGCTGATTTGTTTTAAAATTAACATCTCGCCACCCGTCAATCAAATTCTTATCTAAATATCGATCGACCAATCAGCGATCGATAATTCGGGTAGCCGGTTGTCAACGATTTGTCCGCCATTTTCCTCGACAAGCTGAATGTCGAGGTTCACACTATTGTTCTACATATTTTGTTATTTTCCTTGAAATTAACGTAAATAAAATATGGTTAAACGGTGTCAATGGGGTTTATGCAACTCGGACAGTCGGTATCCAGAGAGATTAGCTGGAGGAGTTGAATTTATAGCATTTCCTAAGCCAAAACGTGATCTCGACAAGTGTAAGAGATGGATAAAGGCCTGCGGTCGTCCCCACGATCAACTTAATGTCAACACTGTCAACGACAATTACCACATGTTCGTCTGTACAAAGGTATAATTGTCATTTTTAACCCTTTGATTTACTATACGGTTTAGTATTTTGCTTTTAGATAGACGCTTGACTAGTTATTTTTAGCAATCGAATAACAGTTATAAAAAACCTATGAGGTCATGTATGACCAATAGAATTCGGTTTTATATTAATTTATGCTGCACGTGTTGTCAACATTTCCAAATATGGAGCGATGTAAACATGGCCATTTTTATGACACAGATCAGATTAAAGGTTTTCTACCTTTGTCCGATGATTGCAGTGTTATGTTGACGTAAGTGTAATAAAAACGTGGCAACATTACTCAGTAGCTCTAGAACAATACAACAGATATTCATCCATTTTTTATTTCGTAGTTATTTGATGTCCAGTGTGGTAAAATTTTGTTGTTTTACTAATTTAATGCCCAGATCCCACTCCCAGTATTGCGTTTGTATTGTTATAGCATTTCCAAGAAGGCAAACCAACAGATCAGTTCCCTGACCCATTGTCTGTAGAAGCCTTGGGTCACACAGTCACGCCAGCCAGACGGCTATTAAAGAGACTGCCAGTAGATGACCATGTACCACGGAAGAGAAGAAGAAATCTTGAACAAGAAATTAATACAAGGTATAAATTTTAATAAACACATCAGTGGTTCAAATAATTGTATTATCTTTACATGTAAACAATAACAACGATGTAATATCAGAACTTGTAAGCCCGTAATGCAGCATATATATATTGCGAATAACCAACACAGAGCATGTTAATACACTATATCAACGACAAAAATGGCATATCTTACACACATAATATTGTATAGGTACATTTTATTTACAGTGAGAACAATGAAAACGCAGACCCCAAACCACATTCCCATCATGCGGAGACACAAACCGATGAAAAAAAAGGTAACTATTTAACACGATACTTTGTGTACATGTGGCACACCTTTGAAAGAATATTTTCCATGGCATCTTTGTCAGGCAATATTCTTGTTATGAACAATCCTGTCTCGTGTAAGTAACAAAGTCACAAAACTTTGCCCCCGTAACAAGCAATTGTCCTTGAACTTGGAACCAGTAAGGGTTGTCTTACTCAAAGAAATGTTCTCTCCATCTGTGATTAAGAAGAAATCTTTTTTTGCATTATTTTGATCTACCGCATCTGCAATAGTCATATTGCGAACAGAAAATGGACACTTAATTTCCAAAATTCCTGTCTGACCACCATCACATACTTTGCCGTCTGGCGTGGCTCCGATGCACGGAAACTTCGGATTTACAAACAATCCGCAGTCGTGCACATGGTTTTTTGTCTTTTTTCTATACATGTTCCGTGCAATTCTTTCATTCGCTATGCCATAGCTGGTAGACGCTGAGGTGAACACTTCTGATTTGGTGATGCTATCTATAAACTTTTCGCTGATTGCTGACTTTTTGAGCATGATCCGTCCGAAGTTTGAGGCCGTGATTCTTTTTTGTCTTTCTGCAGACCAAACAGCACAATAACGCTGGTCACGAGTGTTGAGTTCAATCGCTAGAGCCTCGTCTTGCGTCACGCTTACATGTTTCATGTTGTCAAGATGCTCAGTTGCAATGTCCAAATTCACATCAGGTTGTGCAGGCAGTTCAAGGGTTCCACATTTTTCTGTTTGGCTCAACACATTGTCTACTTGCTGGATAAGTGGTATCTGAAAAAAATATTAATTGAAATAATTTGTCTTTTATAACTTTATTTTTCTGTTTTCAGATGTTTCTCCTCTGGAAATGTTGGCCCTAACAGCAGAAAACCAGGCTTTGAAACAACAACTGCAAGCTGTTCAAGCAACTTTGCACCGAAAAATGGCTGACCAAGTGCTGAGAAATGAAGAGCTAACAAGAGTGAATAGTTCACTAAGGAAACAAATGAAAAAAACAACAAAAGAATCTGTAAACAGACAACTTTTTTCAGTTGAGTATCTTAGAACAATGAAGGGAAAAAACTTCCAGTACTACACTGGCTTTGTTTATTTGAAATTTTTGACCATCTTTCAGTTCCTGGTACCCATTTCGAATGAATGTCCATTTGATTTTCCAAGAACAATTTCAAGTATTAAAAAAATGAAATTGGAAGACCAGCTGCTGTTGACACTGATCAAACTTAGACTAAACCTGCAGTTCCAACACATTGCGAATCTCTTCAATATCAGCCCTACTGATGCAGGTGCTCTATTTAGAAACTGGATAAACTACATGTTTTACAGATTTGGTTCAGTACCAATTTGGCCGGACAGGGATATAATTGTGGATAAAATGCCGAAGAAATACAAAGAGGACTTTCCGAACACTGTACTTATACTGGACGGAACAGAGATAAAACTTGAAAGGCCCTCATCATTACATTCCCAAAGCCAGTGCTACTCGGACTACAAATCTGCTACAACATTGAAGGCTTTGGTTGGAGTTGACCCCAGAGGCTCTTTTACATTTATTTCCATGTTATTTTCCGGTGCCATTTCAGATAAAGAAATTACTAATCAATGTGGACTCCTGGATATGCTTCAACAACTTATTGACTGTGGGAAAATAAAGAAAGGGGATGGAATCATGGTGGATAAGGGTTTTTTAATTAAAGTGGAGGTTGAAAAATTAGGACTTAAATTGTACATGCCACCTTTTGCTCCAGGATCAGGTCAAATGTCTGACAGCGATGTCAAACTAACCAGGAAAATAGCCAGGCACCGTGTACATGTAGAGCGTGCCATTTCTAGGGTTAAAAAGTTTAAAATTGTTGACCATAAAATTGAAATAAGTTTGTTCCCATCTATAAACCAAATATGGTTCTGTTGCTGCTTTTTGACAGGCTTCATGCCATTGCTTGTGCAAGACTAACATGTTACCTGGTGTGAAAGGGTACTGCCAATGGCTTGTGGTCCATGGTCTGTTATGATGGTCTGTTCTGGTTTGCAGGCCAAGTACCCCAGTGGAGCGTCCTTTAAAGATGAAAGTAGACCGATGTCTTTCTCTGTAAGCCTGAATTTTCTGAAAAACGAACAAAATTAGAATTAGAATTATATGTTAGTCTTTTCGTTTTTATCGTGCACTTGGCCACAATAAACTGGACTGTACAATGTTTATTATGATGTTTATTATTATGTTGTATATTGTGAATAAAGTCATACTAGAGTTTATTATTTTTTTATGTTAAAAACAACACGGTAACAACCTGTAGTAATTGAAGATGGCTGTCATAGGTCTCTTTTTCCTGTCCACATTTGTTGACCGGGATAGTACCATGGTAGAGACTGGTTCAGCCTGGATCTTAGATCCCCTTGGCTTGTCCCACTGCTGTGGACAGGAGGTACTAGATGGCTGACTTGGTACTTCCGTAAGACCATCCAAAATCCAGTCGGTTAGCTTCAACACCATGGCCAACACATGAGCGTATTCTCCAGCAATCCTGCACAAAGATATAAAATAATGTACATTATTCTTCATTAATTAATAATAATTCTGATATGTTATCAAACTGCTGCCTTTTAATATTTGAAAATATGCTGGTGTTAAATTTGGAAGTGTAAACAATGTTATTATTAAGTTCAGGTGTTTCCCTTTATTGAGAGTAATACAACATGATGTCAACCAGGTACAAATCTGCATTACAGTAGCCCTATCATCATAACATGTGAGAATCGTCGTTATCGTTATTTTTTTACAACGAAATTACAAACATATCCTGTCAGTAATAACGTAACGATAAGTAATATGTGTGTCACAAATAGGAAAGCACTTACCCTGCCTTAGAACTGCAATGTGCAATCGTAATTGCCGTTTTTGACATCGACAACTTGACAGTATGTGGATCTCCCTTTCTTTGACTGCGGAAGATACGAGACTTTACGTCGATTTCGTCATCATTTCCCCTAAAAATTCGCACAGAGTCAATGTGTGACTCATTAGCAAATTTCTTCCTTGAATACGTTGACGTAGCAAACATTTATAAGGCAAAAATTGTTCTCAAAAATCATCCGGAATATCGCGTAATCTAAGCATAGCCGCCATTTTGTTTTCTGCTTGTCGAGGTTTCCAGACCGAAGGGTCACGTGATCAAGTGGGCGGAGCGATCGGATTCCAGGCGAGATGTTAATTGAGCGTAAATTGTCTGTTTTTAACAGCCTCGTTTTCATATGCAATTCATAACATGTTTTTGTTTTGTCAATTTTTATGATCAACTTGATAACAAATGGCATAATGCAGATAAATGCAGGCGAAATGTGGTATCTTATAACTAATAATACAAAAACAACATGTGTGTACAATATTTCTTTGAATCATAAACAAAATTCCATGAAAAAAACGTACTGCAGAACTAGCTATCATTTCGGACAAACATATTCGAATACATTTCAGTCCGAACTTTAATGTTTGTTTTATAAATTTTCAAATTTAGCTTTTCATCATTAATAAAAATATTAGAAGCAATATCGTCATCAACACCAAACACATATAAACCATAATGCTGAAAATAAAAATATTTCCGACAATCAAAAAAGATGAAAAACAAAAATAATACCAGGTTATATTAATTAAACTAAAAAGTATTTTACGATTGAGTTTTCATTTATGATTGCCCAACTGGCACATTGGAAATACTTATGAATAATAAATAAATAAAAAAAAAAAAAAAAATTCTGATCTTTGCTATTATATAACATAATAATAATAATAAGAAGTAGAAGCAATAATATTTTAAAATTAAAATTTGTTAATAATTTCAATTAAATAAAATCACCAAACAGATAAAATGAATCGGTCCGTAGTATAAAATTTCATAATTGGTTTGAAATATTACTTAAGGCAAAAACCTACTAAAACTTAATATGCCCTTTTTAACAGTATCACCACGCATAAAATGCCCTTTTTCCAAGACGAGCGCCATGCCCTTCTGCCTTCTAGATTAAACACTAGCGCTACAAAGTGTTTTTATGGCTATCAATGCACCCACGCTTTCCATGTGGATGACGTGACGTACATGTTGGCATTATTTTTGCTTGCTTTTTTTTTATCAGAACAAACTTTAAGAATTAACATGAAATACACGTGCAGTTTATTTGTAAAATAGAATTCGTGTTAACATCACGTGAACAATAATATTCGGAAAACAGTTTTGGTTTTCGAATTGATTATATGCGATTTGAAATTAATTACAAGGAATAGTATAAGATCTCTATATTTTTATATACAAATGAAATATTTTACATATGGATTTAACACATAAAGGTTGTTAACAAAAATGAAAAAGGCAAGTTAATTACGTTCATGTTTTGAGGTCACGAAAATGGGCTATAGTGTATACATGTATATTTATATATATGGACCCTGCAAATCGCAATTTAGCGGATCTGCAGTGTATGACAGCACTTAAATATACAAAACGCCCACAATTTAATTTAAAAGAAAAAAATATGCATTCATTAATCAGAATGAAGTTGATGAAGAAAACATTCAAAAACGTTCATTCAAAACAATCGCATCGTAACATACAGGCCTATCTGCATAATTTTTATATTTACGAACGATCACCGACGTATATTTGAATGAACGTGTAAGCTCCCAAGGTGTTGCTACACGAAGAAATCGGTAAATATTCGCGGTGGTCATAAATTCGCGCAAAATTTCGTTTTGTTTACATTGCAAACAACTTTATGGCCTCATTTATATATGTGTAATCGTCCATGAAGTAGCAGCTTTAAGTTCTGCCCAAATGTATTCTATGGCTGCAAAACTTACAATGAACCAGAACTGAGTTATCGCAGTCTTAAATGGACTGGCCTTGGAATCACCATAGTTTGAGCTCAAATCTTCGAGTGCGTTGCAATTGTTCTGAACCAACATCTGAATGTATGAAGGGCGTTGGCTGTCGCTGACCACCTCTTTTTTTATTGCAGTTTTTTCCTGTTTTCCATAGCAACTCAACTTTCTTCATCATCTTCTGACTTCAATAGCCTCTTGTTATCTTAACCAGTGTTTTTTTTTCACCCTTGGGGGAAAGGTGGCGGGGCCCTTCAGATGGGGAATTTTACGCCGAAAGGGGAATGTTTTTTTGAAAAGCATTATTACATGTTTATATTCTACTTTGTAATAAAACATAAATGAAGTGTTTTACTACAAATGCAGTTTTCGTCGTAACTGGGTTGCCCGATGCCCGGGACAAGTAGATTTGATTTCGGGCTAGCAGAAAATGCCAGATGCTTGCCCGATTGGGCAAGTGTTTTTGTACGCTTTATATACTGTGTGGACAAAGAAAATCAATTTAAAATAGCTTTTTAGGTTGTTTCTTCAAAAAAAATATATACAAAACCCCCTGTATTATCGGCACTGAGTATTTACACATAAACATATGATGTCATGATGCTGTGAGGTCTTTATTATTGTGTAGACGCTTATTGAAATATACAGACAATTGATCGTAGTCGATTAAACGCTTCTTTGTTAAAAGGTTAATATGCAGGCTTCTTTAGTTGAAAGGGCAATTTTGGAGTACATGCTAGTTTGTCTGTAGGTGAAGTATGCATATATTTGCATTGTTTGCGATAAGTAACAAATATATAAATAAGTATTGAAGCTCTATTGTGAATATTAAAATAATTCTAAAAGTGCATGTTGTTTGAAACTGCTTTGAAATACTGCTTTTTGGTATGAACTATTTTGGAACTACTTTCGTCAAATGCAGCATGCAGTTTAAAAAGGGAAAGTCTGAGAGCGAAATAGCGATTGCTGCACCTGCTCCTTTTTTCTCTTCGCTCTGCTGCCCCTCTGGGGCAGAAATGTTGAATATCTTTTAAAAAATATATTTTTGCAAATATCCAATAAATAGACTTTGTTTGAAAACCCCATAAATAGACTTTGTTTGAAAACCATAATTAGAAGCACTTAAGCGAGTTACCAATTTATTAGAAAATATCAACAAATTGGTCCAGCTTTCCATCCTGCTCCTTATTAGTGGAGCCATGTACCTTTTTGACCCCAAATATATACCTGTTTATCGTTTTAATCACATTGTGACGCATGATGCACAAAATATGATGATCGAACCTTATGTATTTTGAGAGAGAACAACAAAAACAAGATGAAATGTTTATAGAAATAAAACTAAAATTTAAAAAATCATTTTCTTATATTGCTGTAGAGTACCATTTAAAATTAACTATTTTGGACAAGTTAAACAGATTTCGGGCAAGTGGTTTTGCTAACAAGCTTGCCTGAACTGGCAAGTGCATTGAAAAAATTAGCATGAAGACTGCAAATGATTACTCAGATTATGTTCTTACTTGATTTGATGAAAAATTGCTGGGATTGTTGACAAAAATTCCTCTATCTTAGTCAATTTTTGTCCGATTTTGGTCAATGTTTTTTAAATAGAGCTTATATTCTGAGGGGAATTTTAAGGTAAATATAGGGGAAAAATATATATTTTTAAGCAGGGGAATTTTAGCCCCAAATTGGCCCTAAAAAAACACTTTGACGAATAATTAAAGCAAAATGCGATTTCTCGTACCGCCTTCATCATATTCCTCACCATAAACTGGAGGACAGTGTCCCATTTCTTCTTAAGAAGACAAATTGTTGCAATGCGGTCAGCAACCTTGTCTTTGGCCGCAAACACATCATCATATCATTATGGGGGTTCGAATTCGCATGAAACTGACGACATTCAAATTTAAGCGGGATATAAACAAAAGGGCAATAACCACAAATACCTAAATCATAATAGAAGACGGTACCAGGCTACCAAAAATATTGATTTTCATTCTGTAATCCTCACTCCATTTCACGCATTATTTTATTATTGGCTTCTTATATGCGGACAGCCTTGGGACTTATCATTCCACACTACCAGATTCACCCTTTGCGTTTTTAACAATTCGAACACAATTTAAATTGCTTTACAAGAAATATAGATTTAATAAACAATTGAACGTAACTCTAACCTGGTTAAGGCTTCAACTTTCTAAGTGATTTTGACACTTTTAGACAGGGGTGTGGAAATCATATGCCCAACTTGTCTGACGCGGGTAATTTTACTGTCGGACAAGTAAACTTTACCTATTAAGTTGTCCATGGACAAGTACAATTTCAGTGTGTAAAAATGATGTAAAAGTTGGAAGTTTATTATCATATAATATACTTGTATATTTGAATAACAAACAGTATCTTTATTATATGACAAAATATATTAGGAAAGCTTGGAATAAAAACTATATTTGTGTTTGGACAAGTGACTTTTGCTTGCGTACAAGCAGATTTTTGCAATGAACTTGTACATGGACAAGTGAACAATTTTGATATTTGAACATCCCTGCTTTTAGATTTTCTATTGTTTTTTCAATAAAAGTTATGCGCGTGCGTATGTGCATAAGCCTAGGCACACCCTTGGATTTGGGGCCGAAATAGGGCCCCATTCACAAAGCAAAAAAGTAGCTTTTTTTCACAAATTAATCACCAAAATTCACAATTGCTAGCAAGTTTGCATCTGACTTTTTGTATGCTTTAGTTTTATTCCCTGCATTCTAATTTTTTTTCTAGACTGGTATAATATGATGTTTATGTAAAAAGGCCTATAATATGTACAAATTTAATTAAAATTGGTTATAACATTGTGTAATTTAATCCTGATAAAATAACTTCATACATAATAGGTGGAAATGAAATGTTCACAAAAAATGGTATCAAGTTGCTAATTACCATAATTCAAAGAGTCCCGGCCCTATTCACAAACGACTGAAAAAACACTGTTACTGGAGCCCGAACAACAAATGATTACAATATATGAAATCGGGCATAGGGATGGTGCAATAGATTTCCACACCTTTGCCATCTTATTGATATTTCACAGAGCATGTGGGGCAGTATATGAACATGCACAAAGCCCTGTAACCGTCTCTGCCATTGAGATGTTAGAAGGCGACAAGAAATCATTTTATAACAGGCCTTTTTTTAAATGCCATTTTTGGGGTTGAAATTCGGCCCCATTCTCCTAATGGAAAAGTATATATTTTTCCCCTATTTTAACCGTAAAATTCCCCTCAGAATTTTTTCTTTATGTAGAAAAAAAAATTGACAAATCGGACAAAAATTGGCAGAGATCTTTGTTTCTTATTTCAGGTCTATTGTTTACAATTTGGTGTCTCTGGGCAGTACAAATACAGCATTCCTGGCATACCCAGGTTTACAATGTCACAGGTATGTTTTCCATAATAAAAATATGCTTTCGATACAGTGATATATTTACCTCTGCTTCCAAGTTTCAGTTTATGTGCGTACACGGGACGCATGCATTTTGTAAATGGTGGGTTCTGACCGGCAGTATCGAAGCATTTTGTGCACGAGTACTTTCATAATAGAGGGTAAAATTAACCATCGCAACGTTCCTTCCATTTTTAATTGCATTATTGCCTTACTCATCTTATTAACTGACTGCTTATATTCCCATTTGAATAAATGAACATTTTTGAACTCGCACATTTTACTTTGGGAATCATAGATTTTTAGTCCAGCGAGTCCTAGGACTCATGGCTGTGAAATTCTAAAAAATCACTGCTATAGCATGCTCATTCTGTTGCTAAACTGTACCAAAATCTCTTTACAGTAACTGAGCTATTACACTTCATATTTGGCATACTAGTCCATTAGTATTGGAAAAAAAGTGATTCTTGTATCAAGAGCAAGTTTCAAGATATTGCATTGTTCAATTACTGTAACTCTTTTCATTATGCTGACTGCCGATAAGTTTTTTAAGGACATTTTTAACGATGTTTACGAAAGGAAAACTCTGGTTATTGGATTGGCGAATATCGGTGCCCCAGCATATATTGTTGAGCTTTTGTGATTCTATCATTTTGGGCAGAATTATGGCTCTTTGTTTATTTTGTTCATAATTTTATGTAATTTATAGTGAACAATCTCTTAAGACTGCTACTCCTCCTACATTTTTCGAGGGATTTCGACCAAACTTTCACAGAACTTTTGTTACCAAGTGCCACACAGTGTGTTGTCGGGCTTTTAGGATTCTATAATTTTGGTCGTAATTATGGCACTTTGTTTTTTTTGCACATATGTAATATATAGTGAATAATTTTGAAAGTCATTTCAACCAAACATTTTCACAGAATTAATGTCACCAAGTGCCCCAGCGCATATTTCGTGCTTTTGTGATTGATCATTTTGGGTGGAAGTATGGCCTTTTGTTTATTTTGCACATACATAATATACAGTAAACAATTTCGTCCAAGCACAACTACATTTCTTAAGGGATTTCAATAAACCTTTCATAGAACTATTGTCCCCAAGTGTCCCAGCGCATAGTGTTGGGCTTTTGTGATTCTGTTATATTTTTCAGAATTATGGCCCTTTGTTTTGCACATATATATATATATAAAAAACAATATCTTCCGAGCGCAATTCCGCCTAAATTTCTCAAGGGATTTCGATCAAACTTTCACAGAACTACTGTAATCAATTTCCTTAGCACGTATTGTCTGGCTTTTCTGATTCTACCATCTTTGGCCGAATTATGGATATGTCAGGCATGGTAGTTTTCAGCTGTTGGTAATTGAAAGTCTAGTTTTGTGGCATTTCAATTTGTCTTGATTATTGTGAATTACTTTTATTTACAGTGCTATCTATGTCACATTTAGCAAATTTATGTTGTGTTGAAGCAGTTGAACAGTTTAATTTAACATTCTTTTATGTGCTTTGTGGCTCACCTGGGCACGAAGTGCTCAAGGGTGAGCTATTGTGGTCACTCACTGTCCGTCCTTCGTTGTCTGTCGTTCGTCGCAGGTCGTAGAAAATTGCTTCAAATGACTTCTCTGATACCGCTGGTTGAATTTTAACCAATGTTGGCAGGAATGTTTATGGTATGGTCCTTTACCAAATTTCTTCAATTCAAAGGAATATTTGTAAAACTAGTTACCATGGCAACCAAAAAGATATGAATACTAGCAAACTGTAAAAGTCTACTTGTCAGAAACCACTGGCTGGATTTCAAAATAATTCCACAGAAATGTTCCTTGGGTTGACCCTCTACCAAATTCCTTCAAATAATTTTGATTTGTTCCAAAACAATGCTGCCAGTGGGGGGGGGGGGGGGGAGTGGCTGTATATGCAAATTTGACACTGTTCTCTTCAGAAACCACTTGCTGGATTTCAAAAGAATTTCACATAAATGTTCCTTGTGTCACCTTCTACTAAATTCTTTCAAATGATTTTGATTCGTTAACTTAAAAAAACATTTCCAATAGGAGGTGGGGAAGTTTGATAGTATATGGTTGTATAGGCACAGGCTTCACGAATAAGTTTTAAAAGCAGTGGACCGTCGGTCCACCAAACCAGCTTAATCAACTGGACCATAGCACAATTTAGTGGACCACAATTTGTTCGTAGATTTTCATTCACTCTTACGTATATATATCAATGATGTTATTTTAAAAAAAGAAAAGAAAGCAATTATGGTTTTAAGACTTTTATTCTAACATGAATCATGTATTTATTACATTCACTCTCAATAAAAATATGGCGAAATATTAATACAAGATTGCCAGTTAAATACAATACCAGGTGTATTTATCGTTTTAGCCTATTTGAGTTCAGTACTGGCCCAAATGGCCGAGCTGGTGCCTGGCCCGAAATTTACTCGAATGTGCAGATCAAATGGAAACTGCTCCGCTCGATAGGATTGTAGAACATGGACTCCTGACTGCTAAAGAGTTGGGGTCTCAGTAATTGTTACCAAAGCACCCCTCCCCACCCACTCCTTTAACAATAAATGCTTTGTGTCCAAAATAAATAAAAAAATTCCATTGTTGAGTAATAAAACATTTTTACTGTCACTGACTTAACTTTCGCTAGCTTTCATGAAAATATGGCAGCATACGTTTTTGGGTGTAATCAGTGTATAGTTATACTTTTGTATAGCTCGTTTATTAGAAAACACACGTAGTCATAGCAATTTTTTCTTTTAAAACAAATGAAGACGTACCTTTGACATTACACACTAAAATTCTATGCGATTGGCAAACACAATTTGTCAACATCCTATTTCGAATTTTAAGTAAACATTTTGCAAACAATAATATACTGACTCCTTTTAGTAAGTCGTATTTTATTTATTATTATTTTATTTATTATGTGGGTGTTTCAAACACGCAGGTAACAACATGCATACCTTACCAAAATGTGTTACAAATTACTTCACCTTTACCAACATCGAGGGCGTGATAAACATTCTGTTGACTACGCTTATCTACATATTGGAAATTTAATGCGTTTTCATTGGCTGACTGGGTGACTGTAGTACATCTAGCTCCTCCTGCTTACAGATTTTATCGATAATTGACACGCTGATGCAGAAGGAGAGTGCGTTTATTGCCGAGTAGGGATTTCTGGTATCAACATTATTAAGGGCAATTTCTTGGCTGGATCGCTGGTCCAGTTTACATGCAAATTTTGCTGGACCAAGCGAAAATTTGGTGGACTCGGTCCACTGTCCACCGCTTAACGTCAAAGACTGTAGGCAACTTGGACAATCTTCTCATCAGAAACCACTTAGGCGTATCAAGAAATGTCTTTACAAAAGACAATCGGCGTAGAAATTAATACTGAGATTTCATTTTTGTGCCCTAAATATAATACGAGAAGACCAAGCTGTTACTTCACGGACCCCATATTTTTCGTTCCCTACTAAGGAGACTTCTTGGACCCCAGATTTTTCGGTCCATACTAAGGAGACTTCTCTGACACTAGATTTTTCGGACACTATAAGAAAATGTATCGGCCCCCAAAATTAGTTTGAGATAAACACAATAATTATTAATATCTGTACCGTGAATAAACCGATCATATACTGCCCCATGTTTTGACCAGTGATACATGAATAAGCTAAATACTAGTAATTTACGTAATCATTATTGATACATGATTTTGTCAGGCAAATTTAACAAATGAACATTGTCAGAAATTTGTCAGGCAAATTTAACAAATGAACATTGTCAGACATTTGTCAGGCAAATTTAACAAATGAACATTGTCAGAAAATAATAGCAGGAATGAATGAGCAGTAAGTTTATGAATTCCCCATTTATTGCAAATTTCGGGTTTAGGATTCTGCAGACGCTAATTGATGCGTGTCCATTTACACAGCTTACTGCGCGCTATTTTTAGAATGATTCTCCAACTGGAGTTGTACTCGCTAGAATTAATTCATGGGGACGACATTCGGTTACAATAATATTTGTACACAATGATAAAATAATAGGAAATATAAGCTCAAATAAATGTGCTAATATTTGTTTTGCTTATTAATCAGGAAAATACCAGAAATTTACCACTTTATATTTTGTGCTTGTGAGCTCAACAGGCAAAATTGTACATTGTGACCGACTGTCGTCCCCGTAAATTGTAGCGTTGTAATTGCAATTTATAGAGCGCGCGATTATGTAGGCTAAACAATATAGTTATTTCATTATGTGAATGAATATAACATTCTGATCATGACATACAATGAGTAAAATTGTCCATAATTAAGTTCATTTCTAGAGTGTATGTCGAAGATATGTTTATAACTTTAATTTAACTGCTTATATAAACAATTATGTAACTTTTTAATCCTTGAAAGTATGCAACAGTTATTGGTATAAGTAAAACCATTGTTTGAAGTTTGCATTCCCTAAAATGAGAAAATTTGCCCAATTCTATTGGCATTCAATTTTCCCGCTGCATAATTATCGCAAGAAATCTAGGTAAAAAGTGATATATGACAGCTACGCCGAAAAAAAAAAGTTTGTTTCAGGTTACATGCCGAAAAAAATTAGGGTAGGTAGGTTGGGATTTTTTTTTTTTATTATTTTTTTATTTGGGAAATGGTCAACTTGAAGATTTTAAAACTGAATTAATAATCAAAACATATCAGTAATATCCTTACACATTGTTTATAATTGGATGCTATCAAAACAAAACACTTATTTATTCAAAAACACATTTAATTATTGAAAAAGGTAAATAAAACAAAAAAACATCTGACAAACCCAATAAAATGTTCTAGGGCCTGGGCATTTTTTTAGGATAGGTCGGGTAACCTGAAACAAACATTTATTTTTTTTTACGCCTTACTGGATTTAGGAATAATTTCAAAGAAATGTTTCTTGTGTGACTCTACCAAATTCCTTCAAATTATGTTTGATTTGCTAAAAACCATGGCCACCAGGGGGTTGGGAAGCAGGGGTCTCGATGTCGTTTTTTTTATGCAGAAATTCTGCATCTTTCCTTCATAGAAAAAGTAATTTTTTTTCCCTGTTTCAGGCCAAAATTCCCCTTAAACGAATTGCCATCCAATTTGTTATTGTTTTTGTTTATGGGAGTAATTTTCCAGGATCAAATTTACTTTAGCACCGTTACATATGGTCAAGATAAAATCCGAACAACTCCATATGGTCATGTTAAATGACCGTTTTGACTTGTCTGGTGCCCAATTATTTTTGCTTTCATAATAAAACTTCAGTTATATATTTCGCCCTTCTGTGTAAAACAACGCTAAAATTCCCTCACCAGATGGTACAGGTACTCTTCTGCAAAACCAGAGAGAGCCCCCTGGGAAGTTACACCATATATGGGTGTATAGGCAACTTTGACGGTCTTCCCATCAGAAACCACTTACTAGATTTCAAAACAATTTCATTGAAACATTTCTTGGGTGACCCTCTACCAAATTTCTTCAAAGAATTTGATCCGTTTAAAAACAAGGCTGCCAGGTGACGGGGCAGTTTTTCAACATTTAAACATCAAACATCTGCGTACACGCTATACATTTTTTAGAAGCCATTATGATGCATTAAAGTGAGCGACCCAGGGCCTTCCTGGCCCTCTTGTTTGACTTACATAGACACATCAGCATATATACAGTCCGTAAAAATGCATGTGTGAACCGTTATAAACATAGACTAATTGATAAAGGTAAATAAGACGATTTATAAAGGCAGACGATGACAGCGTGTTAATATTCAGAAAATCACAATTCCCCATATTTTCACTCAATGGTTTATCCCCTCATTATCAGCAAAATTCAAACCGACTATACATAACAGTGAAAAAGTTGGGGCTATATATAGGAATCATGCGTTTTGGTCTGTACATATGTCCATTCATATTTCGTTTCCGCTCCATAGCTTCTTAATGCATGGAAGGATTTAAGGATAACTAAGGATTATTAATCCCGGTGACCAGACAATGTGTCGCGTACATGACCCATTTTTGTCTGTCATAGGTCAAGGTCACAGTTCAAGGTCAAAGGTCAAATATTTGTATTTCATTTCTGTTCCATTACTTTGTAATGCCTGGAAGGATTTTCAGGAGTGTAAATTTCCATTCGCCTGCTTGCCATGGCAAGTGAACAATGTCGTCAGGCGAGCTCGATGCATCTATTGTCTAAAATCGCAATAATCGGTAAAGCACGATTGTTAATGTAGACACGACAGATTGTTTCTCTTTGTTCAACCAAAATTACAACGGAATATGCCAACATAGACAGGTGCCAGATACTAGCCAATCCAATAGTGTCTATTTATAATTATTGGGACGCAAACAAGCGGCAAAGTGAGGCGGAAATTCTCAAACCAATCGCAGCTCATGTACTTTCATAACTCATTTTCCAAAAATGCAAAAGGACACAACTGCTTGAGAATAATGATTGTTAACTGCAGTACGCAAGCGCACACTCATTTTCACCCACAGGTTAAAGGTCATTGTAATGCAAATTCGGGATTTTGTCAAAAACATCGTCTGCATTTTCTTGTTTAAGTATTCGGTTCCGTGTGCGAATATTTAAGAATATTTCAAGAATTTTCAATAAGGTTTGAATTATTTATATCACAATTTTATAAAGTAGTCTCGTCGAATAATTAAATTAATTGTAATTGTTGCAATTGTTTGAAAATAATGTTTAATAGTATAATAGTACACATCTTGTTTCTTTCTTTCTTTTTTCACATGATAAGATATCCTGGAGTTTCCATATTCCGATGACATAAGAAACCGATCAATTCAAAGATATTCAGAGAACTTTAAAAAATCAAAATATCTACTAATTGAAAAAATAATCATTTATCTATCAACTACAACAAATTATTTGCACTTTTGTCACATAAATATGACCAACAAATGGAAAGTGTGCCCTCATCTAAGCTTTAGCACTATGAAGGTCATTATTGGAGTAAAGCCGGAGGCTGAGCATGTATAGATAGCATTCCGTTCTGGACGTATGGGGGAATCCGCACTTTAAACAGCCCAAAAATCTACGCTCTGACCTACCCATGCACATGCGCAGTCGCAACAGAAATGATACACCGAAAACATTCACATATTTAACATGGTTTTGTTGCCATAAAGACCAAAGGGCCGGGGGGGGGGGGGGAAAGAATAAAATCATATAAAATATCAAAACATGGATAAAACATTATCCATAAAAACATAATATAGTAATGCAAATAAACAAGAGGAGGGTCTATACATGCGTTGCCTCTGGCTTTACTCCAATAATGACCTTCATCCAGCGCTAAAGCTTGGATGAGGGCACATTATTTTCGTAAAGCCTTCAGCTTTCACATGTATAGATAGCATTTTTAAAGGCAACAAAACCAAAACTTTCAAAGAAGTTAACCAAAATAAATTTCTACTGATTTAATGAGTCTAATAACATATCATCATAGGATCTAACCAGACAAAACAGCATTACTGAAAGATACACTGCTAGAACTATTCAACGTACATCTATAATAAAACTTTCTTAATGTTTTATCTGACTTCCAGTCTGCAGTGTCGAAAATAGTCTTTATTGAACATCCTTTGTTAAAAGCTACAGACGTAGAAGCACCTCTGAATGAATGTCCCTTAAAATGGTCAGAGTCAATACCAGAGAACTTCAATATGGACTTCAACCATCTAGCAACAGTGCTAGTAGTCACCTGCTTGAAAGTTTTATACGATACAAACACAAAACCGTGACTTCCTTACGGGTTTTGTAGCGTCAATATAGGCAAGAAGAGTATGCATAGCACACAATGCCTCACCATGAAAATGCTCCACTGTCAATGTAAAAGAATGTCCTAATAGAGACGTTTTCAACATATTAGAAAAAGCAAACACAACTTCCTGTTGTTTAATAAACATATTATCAATACTCAAAGATATCAAGGTCTGAGCTCTTGGTGCTGTAGCCAAAGCCAGAAGAGCAACAGTTTTCAAAGTCAGCATCTTCAAGGATAAATCCTGCATAGGCACTAATGTTTTCAAATAGTTCAACACACAACAGACACATCCCATGTAATAATATACTGGGGTTTTGGAGGTTGACACAGGAAAACACTTTTCATAAACCTAGACACTAAAGCACAAACCTTACACCAACGATTACCAAGAAAGGGAAGAGTTTGAAGCAGCATAGCTTTATGTCTGTTAATCACTGAATATGATTTTTTCAATTTAAAAAGATAATACAAATAACTAAGTATCACAGCTTCAGTCGTTTAAATGGGATTACTACCACGGACACCGTTCCAAGTACACCAGTGCTTCCATGCCAATTGGTACTGTTTCTTGGTTCCGACTGCCCATGATTCGCAGATGAACTGTGCAACTGGCGACGAAACTCCCTGGACGATTTCCTGATACAACAGACGCGATCAAGCGCAGACGCCTCCCTAAAGGATGGAGTTGATGGTTGTGCGATAGAGCCAACAGGTCCTTGTGCCTGGGTAACCTTATTGGAATGGAAGAAATAATTTCTAAAATCGAAGGAAACCAAGATTGCGAGGTCCATTGAGGAAAAATAAATAAAGCCTTTTCCACCTTGTCTATCAATAGCTTGTTTACCACCTTTCCAATCATATTAAATGGAGGAAATATATATGGATTCCATTCACTCCAAGAGAAACTAAAAGCATTAATTGCATAAGCGCCCAGTTCTGAAAACCAGGACACAAAAATAGGCAATTGTTTATTCAACCTGGAGGCAAATAAATCAATATCAGGTAAAGACATTGTCTACACAATCTCTCAAAAATTATATATTTGAGCTGCCATTCCGTATAGTTCGAGAAATTTCTTGAGTAAAAATCAGCTTTGTTTTGAACTCCTGGTATATGAATTGCAGACAAAATAATATCTCAATCTAAACACCATGTCCAAATTTCTTAAGCAAGAGAATCCATATCTAAAGAAGTCATTCCTCCAAAATCATTTATATAAGAAACAGCTGTTACATTATCTGACTGTACTTCAATGTGCTTACCGCGAAAACTACTATACAGTGACTGCAATGAGTAATACACAGACAAAAGCTCCAAATAATTAATATTATTCCTCGACTCCATATGTGACCACCTTCCATTAGCATGGACATGCGTGTCGAGGTCAACACAACCAAACCCTTCCAAAGAGGCATCGGTTTGGCAATGAACATCAACTGGGTTATATCTAATGTATTTTCCATTTTTGCTGTTAACATTACTTATCCACCAATATAACTCTTTGACACTTGCTTCCGATAGTTGCATTTTAATACTTAAGTCTACAGAATTCTGGAGACCTACTAACTTATCTCTTTCAAGTGTACGGTAATGCATCTTGGCCTCAAAAATGGCGAAAAATGCATTAATGACCAGTCCAATGAAAGAAGCCAATTGTCTGACCTCAATCCACTCTAAAGAAACCAACATGTTGGCAATGAAAATAAATGTTTCCACTTTTTTATCAGTCAAGTAAACCTTATATTCTACAGATTCAATAATGAAACCAAAGAAAGTAATTCTCTGACAAGGTTGTAACACAGATTTATGCCAGTTTATATCAAAACCTAATGCAACCAAAGTATCAAACAATTTACCAGTATTATGAAGACACTCCAGTTTAATTTGGTTCATATTAATGGAGTCATCAATGTAATAAGAACATCAAATGTTTTGCATTCTAAACCATGCAAAAACAGGTTTAAGAATTTTCGTAAACAAATATGGTGCAATCGATAAACCAAAAGGAAGACATATAAACTTGTAAAGTCTGCCATTCTACAAAAATTTCAGGTATTTAGTGTAATAAAATATTTGTTTATATTTATTATTTTATTAATACTGATGAAGGCATCATGCCGAAACGTTTAGTGTATTAAAATTAAATAAACAAACGTGTTTGTGCGATAATTATTATTATTAAGGTATTTAGTGTCCGTTTCATGTATAGGAACCGAAAAATAAGCATCATGAAGATCTATTTTTGAAAAATAATCATTTCTCTGTATAAGGTCTAAAACACCATTAAAGGTCTCTAGCTTGAAATGGTTGTATACAACAAACTGATTCAAATATTTTAAATTTATAATTGGTCTATTTTTCCCATTTGACTTGGGAACAATAAATACATTTGATATAAATTCACCAGTTTCATGTAAAGTTTCAACTATTGCAACTTTATCAAGTAATTCACAATCCTCATTATTCACCATCTCCCATTATTCATCGTTAAATGCTATTTCTTAGGAATGACATTCTGATATGGTTCATTTTCAAAATCTATCTTATATCCAGCAACTGCATTTAAATTCCATGAATCATTCATAAATTGTTTCCAAACTTGCAAATAATTTTTTTAATCACCAACAACACTTACTTTATTTAATCCTGATTGTTTGGGGATGTATAAGTAGCAGTGGGTGCTCTCCTAGGAGGCCTGGACCTGCCATACTGTTTGTAACCCCCAGAGGAACCTCATTGTGGGTAAGGTTGATATCTGCCAACCTGACTAAACGATCCCGAAGGAAGTCTAGGATACCTTCCTCTGCCTCGAAAACTGTAATTGTAATTTCCACGCTGGCCTCCAACATATCTGTCATAATCTTTTCCCAGTGAAACTTGAGAATCATAATGTTAAATTTCCTTTGAAATATCATCCCCGAACAACTTAGTTGTAATGGGCATAGACATCTGACACAAACTGGCATACTTCTTCTTTAAACATGGCCGAATTAGATACCTTCTTCGTACTGATAAGTGAGACTGAATGGGTCCAAACAAAGTCAGAGAGTCAGATAACAAGATTTTTGCCTCCGAAGAAACATGGCCTTTCAATAACTCCACCAAGTGAATGATAGGCGCAAAACCGGCAGAAACTAAGGACTGAATATCGACCATAAGCCTGTCGTTAGCATGCGCTCTCTTGTCTAAAATTCTCCATATCTCCTGATTAACAAGAGGCGGTGTAGCCTTGTCACACTTTTCTGGAATTTTATACTTATTCAAGAGTACCTCTGTATCACACTGAACTGTGCTAGACACATTGATAAGCTTAGCAAGAGAGTCTGAAACAGATTTTCCTTTCTCAGGCACTTTCAACTTGGGTAAAACCCAGTCATCATCATTTACTTTGTCATTTTGAATGTCACTAGAGCCAAACAAAGCTTCACAAAAGCCACGATTTAAATCACTATAGTCCTCATTATCAGAGACATCTTTAGCATCAATTTCAACCCTCAGTGGCTCAAACGGTACCTCCACTTCATTGTCGGCCTCAGGTACCATGTGGCTAACCACGTGCTCCGAAACACCCGAAGGTGAAATGCCTAGCAAATTCCTCAAAGACAAAATGTCCTTCTGTGACAACTTTGTAATGTCAAAAATATTATTATTACTGTCCGAAGACGTATTCTTGTTCGAAGAGGTATGCTTTTTGTCCGAAGACTTACTACCTTTCTTTCCTTTTTAGCATTAAACATGCAAGATTTCAATTTAGGTTTGGACTTATTTTTCTTTGACTGCTGCTCTGTAACAGTTTCAGAAAACTCGAGAATTCTCCGTCAGATAATGAATTGTCACCTAAGGACAAGATATCCTTGTTGCCCGACATAGTGTTCCAAATTTTAAAAAAAAAAGTTTAAATTGACAATCCCTAAAATACATGTCTTAGACCCCCAACGCCAAAACTTTTTTATGAATGTTTTCGGTGTATCATTTGCGTTGCGACTGTGCATGTGCATGTGTAGGTCAGAGCGTAGTAGCTTTTGTCGATGTTTAAAGTGCGGATTTCCCCATACATCCAGAATGGAATTCTATCTATACATGTGAAAGCTGAAGGCTTTACGAAAATAATGCATTTGCCAGTGCCATAAATCTGCCATCTTGAATTTGTTCTAAATTCCGATGACACATTGTAACAACATGAAATATATTTGATTTTCTTTGTTTTTCAACATTACTTCACCTTTATGTTATCCATTGATCAATTGTCAACAGTGTAGACAAAATTAACTGAGATTTCTTACTGACTTTTTCAGAATCTTTGACACAATAGTAGACACCGTGTGAACAATTACAGAAAATGTGGCTGTTTTATATATTTCATGAAAAATGACTCGAAATAAATATTTTTTAAACTTTTTTTTCTGTCATGCATGTTTTAAAATCAATTCCTACAAAATAAATAAATAATCCTACCCTAAAGTGCACTGATTATTTAAAACAATGGATCATGGGACCCACTTGGAATTAGGGCCTTTTACGATATATTAATTCGTAAAATACATTTTTTGATTGAATACAGATCTAGTAAGGGCGAGTAAGGATTTGAAGTCACTAGTCCTACAGGGTGAGTAGCATTTTGGGAAATTTTTCATCCCTGATAAAATAACAGTTTAAAGTCAAAGGTCTTATATTTGTCTGGAGCATGTTTTCTGATATGGAGGGATTTTTCAAATGACTTGGCGAAAATGATGACCGCCATGTTTATGCTATGCTGCGCACAAGAAGCAGGCCTGTAGCTTAAAGCAGGCTGTCAACTGGTCCTACGTTTTCCTACTTTTTCTTTCTTTTTTGATTCACTCATACTTTTTCCTGTTTTTTGGTAAAAAATCTCCTATTATTCCTACTTTTTTAATATGCCAGAAATTTAGATGAACGTAAACAAGAAATGTCTTTAAAAAAAGACAATCGGCGTAGAAATTAATATTGAGATTTTGTTTGCCCTAAATATAATACAAGAGGACCAAGCTGTGACTACACGGACCCCATATTTTTCGTTCCCTAATAAGGAGACATCTCGGACCCCAGATTTTTCGGTCCATACTAAGGAGACTTATCGGACACTAGAATTTGCGGACACTAAGAAAACGTATCGGCCCCCAAAATTAATTTGAGATAAACTCAATAATTATTAATATCTGTACCATGAATAAACTGATTATATTCCGCCCCATGTTTTCACCAGTGATACATGAATAAGCTAAATATTAGTAATTTACTTAAACATAATTTATACATGAATTTGTCAGGCAAATTTAACAAATGAACATTGTCAGAAAATAATAGCGGGAATGAATGAGCAGTAAGTTTATGAATTCCCCATTTATTGCAATCCTCGGGTGTAGGATTCTCTTATTGATGCGTGTGTATTAACACAGCTTTACCGCGCGCTATTTTTAGAATGATTCTCCTGCTGGAGTTGTACTTGCTAAAATTAATTTACAGGGACGACATTCGGTTACAGCGTACAATAATATTTGTACAAAATGATAAAATAATAGGAAATATAAGCTCAATCAAATTTGCTAAATTTGGTTTGCTTTGTTTTGCTTATCTATCAGAAAAAACCTGAAGTTTACCACTTTATATTTTGTGCTTGCTAGCTCAACAGGCAATATTGTACGTTGTGACCGACTGTCGTCCCCGTGAATTGTAGCATTGGAATTGCTATTTATAGAGCGCGCCGATTGTGTAGGCTAAACAATATAGTTATTTCATTATGTGAATATAACAGTCTGATCATGACATAGTATGAGTAAAATTGTTCATAATTATGTTAATTTCTAGAGTGTATGTCGAAGATATGTTTATAACTTTAATTTAACCGCTTATGTTAACAATTATGTAAATTTTTAATCCCCAAAAGTATGCAACAGTTATTGGTATACGTTAAACCATTGTTTGAAGTTTTCATTCCCTAAAATGAGAAAATTTCCCCAATTCTATTGGCATTCAATTTTCCCGCTGCATAATTATCGCAATTATTTTATATGATTATTTATAATTGCATCTTTCTATCAACTTATCCAGTAGGTGTTATTTAATGTGTAAAAAGATGCTACATTTTCTATAGATAAAATGTTCTAAAAGAAGATTCGGAATACGTCAAATTGTTATTCGCGTAGCATGAATACACAATTTGCAATACAAATTATACACAGGAACCCTTGATATATCATATTTCTACTGATATAATTTAAAATCGTCATAGTCTAATGAATGTTTATGTTTGCGTTATCAAAAATAAGTCTTAACATTTCAAAAATCGCTGAATGTTCCTCGACTTTTGCTTTTTATTGGGATAAGCAGTATAAATGCTTATTTGACTTTAAATCGTTTTTATATGAGATAACTAACATGAATGGTATATTACCGGTACTATAAAAAAAACTATATAGACTCGTCTGATACATAATAATTTTAATTCACTCCCGAAATTATTTTCTTACATTGTTAATTTGTTAAATTGGCTTGACAAATTCAGATAACAATTATGTTAACCTAAATTATTTTGGTTATTCATATACAGTAGATGCCACTTAATTGAATATCGGATAATTGAATATTTCGCTTAATTGAATAAAGATTGAAACACCAAACCGTTTCCATTCATTCCCATTGTAAAAACACCGCCTAATCTGATAGAAAATATGGTGTCCTCCGGTTAATTGAATAGCCAATTATCAGTTGTAGGCGTATAGTCCGCTCGATAATCTCATAATCTCCGAGGATACGTATCATATTGCAAGTTTTGAAAGTCACGCTTCTATGACCGCCTTTGTTATCATTTCACACCACGCATGCATGCAGCGTCTCTTGAATGTCACGTGACTAATAGGTGTAATTTGCGGGTCAAGTACAGCGCATACACATCTAGAAAGCAATGTAGCCTGTTAGTGATTATTACAAGTGAATTATTTTTCAAATGCACCGTATAATGGATAACAAACATCTATGAACGCTTTTCTGCATATTTATTAGCATTCTAAAGTATGAAACATTTTGTTACGTAACAGGTTTGACATTATATCATCAAAATGGATTAAATAAGATCATAACATATCTGATTAACATTGAAATAATTAAATATGACTGATTCCGCATATATGAATACTCCGGTTATTTGAATATTCGGACGTGACAAATGGGCTATTCAGTTAAGCGGAATCTACTGTATCACCGGTGGAAACATGGAGCTGTATGATTGGTTTATTCACGGCACAGATATCAATGATAATTTTATTTAATTTTTTAATTAATAAATTTATCTCAAATAAACTTTTGGGTCCGAGAAGTTTTCTTGTAGTGTCCGAAAAATCAGGGGTCCAATAAGTCTCCAAATATTGGCGGGGACCAAAAAATCTGGGGTCTGAGAAGTCACGTAACTGATCATCTTGGTCGTATGTTTAGGTAATTTTAAATGACTTCTTAATATTATTTTCAATGCCATTGTCTTTTTTAAAGACATTTCTTGTCCAAGCACCAGTACTCTTCTTCTTGCATGTTAAGCCCATTTGCCTCTTATGCAAGTCATTTTGTCAGACAAAATGACTCGCAACTGGTGCTTGGACTCAGAACAGTTTTGCCTGACAAAATGACTTGCATAAGAGGCAAATGGGCTTAACATGCCAGAAGAAGAGTACAGTCAGTGTTTTTTTAGGGCCAATTTGGGGCGGACATTCGGCCCCATTCCCCTGCTTAAGAAGTGTGCATTTTTTGGCCCTCTCGTTTCTTAAATTTAATAAATGTGACGAAAAAACTCGCATAAAATCTTTCTAACGAATAAACCATGTCATTTTGTTATAGGAAAGTCAGAAGAGTTGAACTGTCTCTTCTGGCGGGAGAAATGAATTTTGTTGTTTCCGCGAAATCGTATGCATTACAATTTGCTAGTAAGGACACCACAAATCTTTAACATATGACCCAGTCTTCACGAAACTCGGAGGTCCTCTGTCAGACATTTGGTCTGACGGACAAGAAAAATCTGTCAGACCTGCTGCACATTTGTCAGACCAAACACAGTCAAACACTCTTTGGAATTATTTAAATGTTTTTACTGGTTTACAACATTTATTCATATTGCATTTTATTTGCAATTAATTTTGTACATGTTAAATCAAAATAATTTACAATTATATGTATGCAATATTTACCACTCATATACAGTCTCTGATAATCTTCATAACTTGTTCTATTTCACACAGTTAAATTTATCAAATATGTTTTAATTTAAGTCTAACACATATATCGATCTATTTCAGTTTATACAGTTTCTATTTAAAATCCTATTATTATTTTTATATAGTGTCTTGTATATATATTTTACATATTTTATACAATGTAATATTTTAATTGTCCGAAAACAAAATCTGGTTTCTAGTGGTTAAAAAAGGTTTAGGAAATAAATGAACATTAAATAGCAAAAGCTAGTGTCTAAGTAATCTTCACCCCACCCACTCTTTTAATCACAAAATTACAAATACAATGCTTTGTGTCGAAAATCTTAATGTTTGTTGATTACCGGTAATGAAACAATTTAAAAGGACTGTATTAATTAAAAAGAAACAACAAAACATTTTTGAGGAATTGGAATTCATTAACTTTCATTTTCGACAAGTGTACTGCCAATACTCTCGCTAATTTTCAAATGTTGCCTCAGCCAAAGTTGTTGCATATAATTCGTGTACATGGATGATTTGGAATAATACTTTTATTAGTGAACACTAGCTAGTAGATGTAATTTTTTTAACAAATGACGACGTACTTTTGACGCGATCGGCGTACGCAATTTGTCAAGTTACACAACTTCATATTTAATTCTCATAATTAGAATAATGTTCATTTCGCACAAGTAATAATTAAATTGCCTTCTTTTAATTTGTAGTAATTAATTTATTAAATATGTGGGAGTTTAAAACACGCACATCACAAAACGCTTGCCTAACGGGATGGTGTGACAAATCACTTGCACCTTTACTGATTTTTTTCTATCAGGTCAGTAGTGTTTATATCAGTCAATGTTTGGAGGTACGTCATAATATTCGGAAACAACTATAAAATCATCAGTTTCAGTAAAAATATATCAGATTCAACAAAACAAACAATTTGATACCAAGAACGTATATAGTTTATTATTTTTAATCGTCATAAATCACAAAAACATTATTTTTTAAATATTCACATAAACCCGCACTTTGGTAGTGATATGACGTCATTTATGGAACACAATAAATCATCCATACACATTTATTTCCATACATTCATAATAAATGCACTAAAAGTCACTGCACAGCATCAGTTTATGTTGAACCAAAAACATTATTACCAAAAATTGAACACACTATAGTCAAATACTGTCAATATTGACACGATCTTGGAAATGTCAATTTCAATACACAACTCCAAAATGGCGTCTCCAAACCATTTGGCATTGTGTGTTTTCCAATAAAATTGATCGTTGCAATCCTTTTCAATTCGCATTTTCAGTATTTTATGAATGAGCAATCGTGTATTCTATGAATTTGTAGTGAAAACAGTTCACTTATCATTACGAAATGTTAATAATAAGGTATTGTTCAGTCAACTTTTAGAAATCCAGAACTACTGTACGTGAACGTGTAAAAGTCGGATTAGCAAAATCAGCGCCACCCATAGTTTTTCAATATATAAAAATCAGATCGTTTGGTGATATTACACAAGACCAAGCAGTAACCTGTTATTACCTCTATTTATCATACCACTATGCTGATATCGGCCTGATACAAAGGTGCCTGATATGTTTTTTTATATCAGGTCACTAGTGTTTATATCAGTCAATGTTTGGTGGTACGTCATTTTATTCGGAATCAACTATAAAGTCAACAGTTTCAGTAAAAATGAATCAGATTCAACAAAACAAACAATTTGATACCAAGAACGTATATAGTTTATTATTTGTAATCGTCATAAATCACAAAACGTTATTTTTTTAATATTCACATAAACCCGCACTTTGGTAGTGGTATGACGTCATCAGTGGAACAATAAATCATCTATACACAGTTATTTCAATACATTTTAAATAAATGAGCTAAAAGTCACTACACAGAATCAGTTTTTTATGTTGAGTCTCAAACATGTTTTGACCAAACATTGAATACGCTATAGTCATTATTGAAATGATCTTCAAAATGTCAATTTTAATACACAACTCCAAAATCATGAAAATGGCATCTCAAAACAATTCGTCGATACGTGTTCTCCGATGAAATTGACCGTTGCAATCCATTTCAGTGTGCGTTTCCAATATTATATGAATAGACGTGTGTGTAATCTATGTATTCGTAGTGAAAACAGCTCATCTATCTTTATGAAATGTTAATAATAAGGTATTGTCCACTCAACTTTTAGAAATCCAAAACTACATGTACATGAACGTGTAAAAGTCAGCTCAGTAAAATCAACGCGGCTCTTTGTTTTTAAATATGTAAAAAATCAGCTCGTTTGGTGTAAGATTTTAAGAAAAACGTGGTATGATAAATAGAAAAACAGGTTACTGCCTGGTCTTGTGTGATATATCAGGTTCGGCACGAATAAAATAACGGCTCTGCAAGCCTCGCCATTATATTATTCTAAGCCTCATCTGATACATTACACAATACCAGGCAGTAACCTGTTATTCTCTATATTGACGACGCTCATTTGCATATTGGAAAATGTACGCGTTATAATTGGCTGACTGGTTTGGCTGTAGTAAAACTGACTCCTCCTGCGTCTAGAATATATGGATAACTGATACACTGGTGCAGAAGGGGAGTGTGTTAATTGCCGAGTAGGTGTTCTTTGTCTTTGATAAACATGCGTACGCAAACGGAAATGGTTGCATCCTAGAATCTAACAATAAATCTTATGGCGTCCTTAATGTATTGATACGAGGTTATCAGTGTTTTTAAATTGCAATCAAAATACGAATCATGTTATTCCGTTGAATTTTAAAATAGATGTTAATATGATCATGTGCTGTTTAACTTTCTATTTGATAGAAAATATTTTATTCTGACATTTTGGGAACTTGAAATTTCTTTCGGACCTTGACAAATTTAGTCGGTCATGTCCGTAGGTCCGACTGAGTTTCGTGAAGACTGCACCACCAATGCAAAACTCTTTTATCTTTGTCAAAGCTGCATGTGGGGCTATTAACCACCTTCAGTGACAGCTGAAGTTGTACTTAATGGACCAAAGAAGTGAGAGGTGTTAAGAAAATGTCAGGTGGTGACAGCCAGGGTGATCTGGTGGTTTAAACACATTGCAGACTGTAAACATGCTGTACGGATTTGGTTTATTCATGTTGGAATCTGGTACTGTATCCTTTTCAGGTGAATGTTTGAGAAATTATTGGTGTCCACCAGCAAGCCTTGGTTTACTACCTGGAATTGGAATACGATGTGCTGAAGGCACCTATTACCCGTTCACCAGTAAGTAGTTCTTGTTATAAGACAAAGCACTCAGGTGAGCTTTTGCCATGGGGCAGGTTTTGGCTTCAATGTTGTGCTTCATAAACAATTTACTTTAAACATCTTTTTCTATGAAACCTCTTGGTGGATTTTATTCAAACTTGGCATAAATGTTTCTGGGGTGGTCCTCGGCCATATTCCTTGAATTCATTGGAATACTATCAGGTTGCAAAGCAAAAAAGAAGCCCAGGAGGACCAGGGGCGCTCTACTGGCCCCAAAGCTTCTTTGGGGCAGGGCCATTTTTGTTGAGCCTGTTTGCAGTCAGTTTTCACAATGGCGGCTTGGTGTATGTGCTTGGGCCCATCTGTCTGTCCATGCATCTGTCCGATCTTGTCCAGACTGTTAATTCATCATTTATAAGTGAATTTTAAAATAACTGTTCACCATGTTGAGACTGCGTGTCACACGCAAAACCTGTGTTCATAGTTCAAAGGTCAAGATCATACTTAGAGGTCAAAGGTCAAATATGGGCATTATACAGTTTGTCTAGACTGTTAATTCATCATACATCAGAGAATTTTTAGCCGGATTTTTCAACGGCTTATAGATTAGCGAAAACCGGTCGGTTGTGCGGTCGGGTGGGTGGTCGGGCGGGCGTTGCGATGTTGTTAACAATTTGCGTTAAAGTTTCGTATTACTGTCATATTTTCGAAAGTTCTTGGCCAATCTTTATGAAACTTTACAGAAATGTTCCTTGAACGGTCCTCTACCAAACCTGTGAAAATGGTTCCGCTTCACTGCACAAGATGGCCACCAGAACTAAAAATAGAATTATGTTTAAACGCCATTTTCTTCTAAACCTATGGCTAAATTTTCCAATAATTTTACGCAAATGTTTGTTTAGTGTTCCTCTACCATACTTATTCAAATGGTTGCGCCTCAGTGCACTAAATGGCCACTAGGGCTAAAAATATAATTTGCGTTAAAGTTTCGTATTCCTGTCTTATTTTCAAAAGTTCTTGGTCAATCTTCATGAAACTTTACAGAAATGTTCCTTGGATAGTCCTCTACCAAACCTGTGAAAATGGTTCCGCCTCACTTCACAACATGACTGCCAGAGCTAAAAATAGAATTATGTCTAAACGCAATTTTCTTCTAAACCTATAGTAGATTTTCAAATAATTTTACACAAATGTTTGTTTAGTGTTCCTCTACCAAACTTATTCAAATGGTTCCACCTCACTGCACAAAATGGCCACTAGAGCTAAAAATAAAATTTGCGTTAAAGTTTTGTATTCCTGTCATATTTTCTAAAGTTCTTGATCAATCTTGATGAAACTTTTCACTCTACCAAACTTATTCATATGGTTTCACCTCACTGCACAAAATGGCCACTAGAGCTAAAAATAGAATTTGCGTTAAAGTTTGGTTTTCCTGTCATATTTTCAAAAGTTCTTGGTTAATCTTTATGAAATTTTACAGAAATGTTCCTTGGATGGTCCTCTACCAAACCTGTGAAAATGGTTCTGCTTCACTGCACAAGATGGCCACCAGAGCTAAAAATAAAAATGTATATAAATGTCAATTTCTTCTAGACCTATGGCTAGATTTTCAAATAATTTCACAACAATGTTTGTTTAGAGGTCCTCCACCAAACTTATTCAAATGGTTCTGCCTCACTGCACAAAATGGCCACAAGAGCTAAAAATAGAATTTGTGTTAAAGTTTTGTATTTCTGTCATATTTTCTAGTTCTTGATCAATCTTGATGAAATTTTACAGAAATATTCCTTGTAAAAATTTAAATGGTTCCTCTTCACTGCACAAGATGGCCCCAGAGCTAAAAATAGAAGTATGTCTAAATGCCAATTTGTTCTAAACCTATGGCTAGATTTTCAAATAATTTCACACCAATGTTCATTTAGTGGTCCTCTACCAAATTTATTCAAATGGTTCCGTCTCACTGCACAAGATGGCCGCCAGAGCTAAAAACGGAAATATATCCAAACGCCAGTTAGGAAATATTTCTAAATGCCATTTTCTTCTAAACCTTTGGCTAGTTTTTCAAATAATTTCACACAAATGTCCGTTTGGTGGTCCTCAACCAAAATTATTGAAATAGTTACACTCCACTGCACAAAAGGCTGCTACAGTTATAAATAGAATTTGTGTTAAAGTTTTGTATTCCCGCCATATTTCAAAAGTTCTTGGTCAAGAAAGAGAGCTGTTTCTAATCCACACTTTTTTCCCCATTTTATTTCGAGACCAAATTTTTGCCAAGTCTCACCAAACTGCATACATTTTAGATCATTGACATGAAACTTCCATACTTCTTCACCAACTTTGACTTGTACATGTACCCCCATCAGCAAAAGAAAAAATCCGGCTTTAATGCGGTTACCGCATTTTTCTCTTGTATAATAACTTGCCACAAATGTTCACCATGTGGAGATGGCATGTCGCACGTAAGACCTGTGTCCCTAGCTCAAAGTTCAAGGTCAAACTGACTCGCAAGTCGAAGGAGAAGATCTGCTTGTTAGAACTTGTGATTTAAAATAATAACGATATATGTTGCTTTCTTGAGAATGGGCTTGACATGTAGCCAAAAGGTATCTAGTAAATTAGTTGAGCCAAGGGGTACCTTCAGAACAATATTGGTAAAGGACATGATAAGGTGATCCTACATACACTGCAGATCCCTATATATCGCGATCCGTTATTTCGCGATATCCAATATATTGCAAATTGCCTGTGGATCCCGATTTTTTTTTCATGTGCTAAATTATTTGCCTATTAAATGACGTTCATAAATAATCCAGTTTGGTCCGGATTTTTGTGCATACATTGCTACTCTTTCATTGACACTCTTGTAGTGCGACAAACAATAACCCGACCCCCTCATCATCAAAGTGTAACAGTTTTTGATCAGCTTACATTGTGCGTGCCTTCTATGACAACATCATTTCACTACTTTCGCTTTAATTAGCAGTCGAATTACATGCCGTCCACGTGGCGGATGTATACAGTAACCATGTGTCTTAGATCAATACTGACCTATCTGAACGACAGTAACGTTATCGATAGGAAATGCTAACTGCACATCATTTGCAATATAGATATTTTGTTGCTATGCGCTACGAAACTTGTATACAAAAGTAATTATATCGATGTTCTCTGCGCTATAAAGTTTTTACATGACAATCAATACACCCATGCTTTCCATGCGGATGACGTGACGTTGTACATGTCAGCATAATTTTCGCGCGCTTTTCTAGCAGAACAAAGGAAATACACGTGCAGTTTAATTGTAAATAGAATTCGTGTTTACGTCATGGGAACAGTAAATTTCGGATTCGGAAATTTTAATATACAACTTGAAATTAATTACATGGAATATTATATTTTTTTATGCAAATGGAATATTTTACATACGGATATAACACATTGTAGATGTTAACAACAAAAAAAAGGTGAGTTAATTAGGTTTATGTTGTGAGATCATGAAAACACGCTAGTGTATACATGTATATCTATATGTACATGAACGTTATATCGCAATCCGGCTATATCGCGATTGCGAGCCATGGACCCCGCAAATCGTGATATGACGGATCTGCAGTGTATACCAAATATGAAAGATAAAAGTTGTAGGCCTTGTTACTTGTATTTTCAGAAAAGAAGAATTTTCAAGGTTTTACCTACAATGTAAAAGTGAATATAAAGACCCGGAGGTGGGGTTATTTTTAGTCCAGGAGCACCAGTGTTACAATTTTGGTAAAAACCATAAGTCAATGGGACACTTCGAATATAAATAAAGGGATGGGCCTTGTAGTTTCAGAGAAGAAAATTTTATAAGATTTTTCTTATTTAAGTAGAGGCAAAAACACTGATCCCTGGGATGGGGCCATTTTTTAGCCCAGGGGCATCATTTTTACAAATTTTTATAAAAGACCATACCGAATATCAAAGGCCCATGCCTTGTAGTTTCAGACAAAAACTGTTTAGCTCACCTGACCACAAAGAGCCCATGGTGAGTGCTTTTGTGATCCCTTTTTGTGGATTGTGCATTTGGTGACCTGCTGTAAAAATTGTTCCGGTCTGTTGCCTATGTAGGTCACCTGAGCTAAAAGTAGATTTTAAAAGTTAAAACTTTAAAAATTATCTCCTTTAAAACTGCAAGGCTGAGAGGTTTCATATTTGATCTGTGACATCCGGTAGTTGTCCTTTACAAAGTTTGTTCAAATGATTCCTCTGGGGTCAAAACTGGCCACATCCGGGGTCATATGGTTTATATAGACCTAAATAGCAAAATGACTTTTAAAATCTCCTCTGAAACTGCGAGGCCCAGAGTTTTCATATTTGGTATGTAACATTCTATAGTGGTCCTTTACAAAGTTTGTTCAAATTATGCCCCTGAGGCAAAAAGTGGCCACGCCCGGGTGTCACATGGTTTATAAGAACTTGAATAGCAAAATGATTTTTAAAATCTCCTCCTCTAAAACCACAAGGCCACGAGGCTTCCTATTTGGTATGTAACATCCTATGGTGGTCCTGTACAAAGTTGGTTCATATTATGCCCCTGGGGTAAAATTGACTCTGCCGTGGTGGTGATATGGTTTCAAAAGACTTGTATGGCAAGTGGGCTTGAAACATTTCCTCTGAAACCCCAAGACCCAGAGGTTTCATATTTTGCATGGCAGTCCTCTACCCAGATTGCTCAAATTATGCCCCTGGGATGAAAAGAAGCCACGCCCCGGAGTTACATGGTTTCTGTAGACTTATATGGCAAGTGGACTTTAAAAATCTTCTCCAGTCAAACAGCAAGGGCCAGAGGTTTTGTATTTGATATGTAACATTGTAGACTAGTCCTCTACAAAATTATGACCCTGGGGTAAAATGTGGCCCCGCCCCGCGGGTCTCATGGTTTCAATAGACTTAAATAGCAAAATGACTTTAAAAACCTTCTCCCTTTAAACTTCAAGGCCCAGAGGTTTCGTAATTGGTATGTAACATGGTAAATTGGTCCTCTACAAAGAGTTTTCAAATTATGCCCCTGGAATAAACACGGGCACACGGTTTCTATAGACTTATATGGCAAGTGGACTTTAAAAATCTCCTCTAAAACCGCAGGTCCCAGAGGTTTCGTAATTGGTATGTAACCTGTGTTTTTTTATTGCCAATTTGGGGCTGATATTCGCCCCCATTTCCCTGCTTAAAAGGTATGTATTTTTCCCCTATTTTTATCTCAAAATTTACCTCAGAATGTAAGCTTTATTTTGAACAAGACAGAGGAACTTTCGTAAAATATCCCAGCAATTTTTCATCAAACCAAGTTAAAGCAAAATTTAAGTTATGTGTTACAGCAAAACAATTGATTAATTAATGTTTTATAACAAAGTAGAATATAAACATGTAAATTTACTAATAATGCTTTTCTAAAAAAAATCCCCTTTTGGTGGAAAATTCCCCATCTGAAGGGCCCTGCCACCTTTCCCACAAAGGTGAAAAAAACACTGGTTACATTTTATAGTGGTCCTCTACAAAGATTGTTCAAATTATGCCCCTGGTGTTGAAATTGGCTGTGCCCAGGGGGTCACATGTTTTCTACAGACTGACTTATATGGCAAGTGGAATTTAAAATCTTCTGTTCTGAAACCACAAGGCCAAAATAATTTGTATTTGGTATGTAAAGTTGTATAGTGGTCCTCTTCAAAATTGTTCATATTATGCCCCTAGGGTAAAAAGTGGCCACGCCCTGGGTTTCTATAGACCTTTGGCAAATTGCTTTTAAAATCTTCTCCTCTGAAACCTCAACGCCCAGAGGTTTCATATTTGGCATGGAACATTGTATAATGGTCCTCTACAAAGATTGTACAAATTATGCGGCTGGGGGAAAAAGAAGCCATGCCCCAGGTTTACGTTTTCTATATGTATATGGCAATTGGACTTTAAAAATCTTCTCCTCTGAAACCGCAAGGCCCAGATATTTGGCATTTAACATGGTATAATGGGCTTTTACAAAGATTGTTCAAGTTTTGCCCCTGGGAACAAAACTGGCCTATAGCAAATGACTTGAAAAATCACCTTTGAAACCACATGGCCCAGATTTTCATACTCAGGTGAGCCCTTTAGGGCCCTTTTCACAAAAGAAGTTCAGTAGATGAAAATGTTGAATATGTTAATCATTAAAAAAGCAAAATAACCACACATTTCATGAAAAGTAAACTTTAAAAACTTTTCCTTTTGAACTGTGTCGCGATAAAGCTCTCCAGGCAGTTAGGAAATTAAACAAGAGAGCCCTTAGGGCCCTAGGACGCTCACCTGAGACCGTGTAACCCAATCGGAATTTGCATCCTCGAGGCCTGGCTTATTTTTATCACAGGGGCATAATTTGAACAATCTTGAACAAACCTCTGGGCCTTGCAGTTTCAGGTAAGGATTTTTTAAGTCATTTTGCTATACAAGTCTATATAAACCATGTTACCCCTCGGGGTGTGGCCAGATTTGACCCCAGGGGCATAATTTGAACAATCTTTGGAGAGGATCACTATGCAATGTTACGTACCAAATACAGGAAATCTGTGAGCCTTGCCGTTTCAGAGGAGAAGTTTTAAAGTAATTTTGCTATTTACGTCTATATAAACCATGTGACCCCCAGAGAAGAAGATTGTTAAAGTTTACACTCTTTAAATATATTTTTAGTTTTTAGCTCTGGTGACCTACATATGCAGCGGACCGTAACGATTTGAACAACTTTAAAAGAGGGTCACCCAATGATCATTCCTGTGAAGTTTGGTGAAAATCTGCTAAGTGGTTAGGAGGCAATGTTGTTTGAATGAAAAATTGATGACGGACACACGCACACACACATGCACACACGGACGACGGACAACGGGCGATCACAAAAGCTCACCATAGCACTTTGTGCTCAGGTGAGCTAAACAAACAAACACTGCTAACCAGTGTGTTGGCTATGGCAAATGTATTTTAATGATTTTCAATTGCAGATGCCACCAGTCCAGATGCTTGTCTGCCTTGCCCAGTGGGTAAAATGTGCTTGCAAGGAATGGATCCGGAGGCATGCCCAGATGGTTTTTCATGCTTTGGAGGCCCGAGCATTTTCCGATGCCCAGCTGGCAAATGTAGTAGTAAGTTGAGTAAATGTTGCTTCGATCATCAACACAATCGCTCCAGAAGCTTCAGAGTTATGGCCCCTGCATTATCTAAAATAAGCCTTTTTAGCCGTTTCTGTTCCTTAAGTCCAATGGTTTTTATTCGATTTATCTCAGATTGATATTTTTAGCTCACCTGGGCATGAAGTGCTCGGCGAGCTATTGGTAGAGGGGACCTCCTGCGTCGTCTGTCGTTCTTGTGCCGTCAACATTTGGGTTCGTATTCACGCTGGGGACTTCACTTTTTATCCTATCTTAACCAAACTTGCACAGTTGCTCAGATGGGATTGTTATTGGGTCAGATCACACCAGTAACACTAGAGTTATTGCCCCTTTTTCATGGAAAAAAGTGCAAAACTGCCTTTTTCCAACATTTGGACCTTATTTTCCATCGAATCTTAACCAAACTTTCACAGTTTGTGTATAACCATCAGAGCTCAGCAGACGCCAAAAATGGGCCAGATTGTGTTTCAAACACCAGAGTTATTACCCTTTGTTTATTAAAAAAATACACACAAATGGACATTATTCAGGATAGAGACTTCATTTTTCATCCAATCTTCACCAATTGTGCACAGTTTGTCTATGAACGTAAGACTACAGGTGAAGTCGAATATAAGCATGATTAGGCCAGAAACACCGGAGTTATTGCCCCTTGTATTCGGAAAAAGAAACATCATCAAGTTATCAATGATTGGCTTGCACACATAATTTTTTATTCAATGTTGACCAAACTTACACAGTTTGCGTATGACCATAAAAGTTGATTGATAAAATTTGATTTCCAACAGTTGCAAACCTTGCACGCAGTAATTTGTACATGCAACATTGATAGCTTCAGAGTCTGCATTAACATCATTTATCATCATTGGACAGAAAATTATAAAAGAAAAAGCAAAACTTAACCTTATAGCACAGCCATCGCAATTATTGCATTGCAACTAGTTCTCCAAAACTGTCTGTGAAAAAGACATCAAAACCTACTGTTTCTGCATTTTCCATAATTCTCACTGACTTAATTAAAAAGGGTCAGGTAAGAATATAGCAAAAAATGATTTGAGAACCATTAGCAAAAACACCGCACATCCACTACCCAACTCATACTTTAGTTAGCCAATTGCACTAACCAATGTTTTAAATCAAATTGATCCTATCCCCTTTGCGTATTGTTCAAACCTGTCACAACAGTATGGTCTTTATCTGTACCAGTTCTTAGGTGAGCACTTTGGGCCATCATAGCCCTCATGTTTACAGTTTCTGCTTTCTATGTCCAACAGTTTACAGATTAATATTAACTCACCAAACTTGATATTTTAATGATTGCTTTTAACATAGGCGGGGCATAACTGTTCTAGAAACAGCTCTTATTAATTTTTTTCCATGAAACTTCATATATTTGAGGAACATAATGCGTAGAAGTTTTTTCTTCGACAAAATTCAAAGTGGCTAACTGGCGGCCATGTTGGATTTTATTTGGTTGACTGGCCGCCCTTTTGTCAAGCAAACTGCTTCTTCATCGTTTGGCAGATTTTTATTACATGTGATAAAAAAAAAATAGCAATAGAATTCAAAATGGCTGACTGGCTGCAGTCTTGGATAAAAGTTTGTCCTTTGAACTTTTTCTTCAATATTTGATTGATTTACATGAAACTTCTTACCCTTAATATTTAAAAGGAGTAGTAGTTCGTGACATAATTTTCGCACTGGTCAGATTTAAGATGGTCAACTGGTGGCAATCTTGGATTTGTTCAATTTTGTGGAGTGGCATATTTTCAAACAAGTGATGAACATGGCATAGTATTTTCTTTGACAAAAATAAAAAAGGCTGACTGGTGGCATTCTTGAATTTTATTGATAATAATTATATAACTTCCTGTAACACAATTGATTTATTTCTATAAATATAATAAATATGCTAATTCTTTTATGATCTATTATTGGGTCAAGGCGGTGTTCGGGGGTATTCATCACTCCCATTATAGCTTTAGTTTTATGCTGTCCGAAGGGGGGGGGGGGGGGGCATATAGTCGCCCCTAGGAACGTTTGTCCAAATTATAATTCAACTGCTATTCACTTTGTCCGTACACACATTTGGATACTTTGGTGACTAAAATAGTCACATAAGTATCCCTTTGTAAGTAAAAACTTCCTTAGGTGGCTAAATTAGTCCCTTAGGGGGCTAAAATGGCATTAGGGTTAGTCATGAAATAGTCACATCAGTATTCATTTGTTAGAACGACCGTGTGCCAAGTTATGCTCATCTCAAAAGATTTTATACCCTCAAAATGTCTGTCCATCCATCTGTCCTTCCTTCTGTCAATCTGTCCATCCAATATTTTATTTCCATGCAAACTCCAAGGAACTAATGACTCTAATTCAATGGAACTTTATATGCAGCATTCCTCACAGGTAGGCATGAGAATACTGGCAGGTTGTTCCAGTCTTATGATTTTTCCATGAGTTATTGCCCTTTGGTTTTAAATGTGAATTTCATTGGAAATTTTTGTTTCCGAGTGAGATCTCAGGAACTAATAACTCATATTCAATAAAACTATAGTGCAGCATCCCTACCAAGAGGACATGCACATATTGTCAGGTTGTTCAGGTCTGATGAGTTTTCAGGGTGTTATTGCCCTTTTCACATCAAAGTAATACATTTAAATAGAATATTTTTGTTTCTGCATGAGATCTCAGGAATTATAACTCGAATTGAATGAAACTTTATATACAGCATTTCTATTAAGAGAACAAGGACATATTGTCAGGTTGTTCCAGTCTAATGATTTTTCAGGGAGTACCTGGTAATTGCCCTTTGATTATTAATTGGCCTTTTTGCTGCAATGAGGTCATGTAGAGCTTAGTGAATCAGGTCCCTTGGTTAAAGGTCTAGGTGGCATTTAGAGGTCAATGGTCAAAATGCTTATCTGTACTTTAAACTTGCCTTGGGTTTTAAAACTACTTGACACAAATGTTAGCCTCCATGAGACATCATGAATTGCACATGAACCAGGTCCATAGGTAAAAGGTCACACTTGGAGGTCATAGGTTGAAATGGGCATTTTGCTTGTCCATCCTATAACTTGGCCATGGATTGAGCAATTTTCAAATTACTTGGCACAAATGTTTGCTTACATGAAATAGCATGGTATCAAAATTATCAACGGAAATTTCTTTGAACCATAAACTGCACTGTTTTAATACATTTAATATAGTACATGTAATTTTAGTGTACAAGTGCTTTTGTTAATGCCATAATATTTAATTATGGCATAATGGCATTAATATACAGCACAGTGAAAATATATATCAATTAAAACAATAAGAACATCAAGGTAGGTTACTTCAGTGGCCTGTGTTCCGACAAAAGCCAGATGACAGGTGAATCATGACAAGTTATACTACAATTACATTACACTTACTCTAAGTAAAATATGTGAAAAGTGTACATGTTATATATAGTTAATAATATTTTCCCCCTAAATTGCCAATAAAATGTTTATTTTTCCCCCAAATTCGGCATTTCACGCTAATTTTTTCCCTACAAAAAGGCCATACCCTTTCCCCCAAATCGGAAAAAAAACCCTGATTTTCAATTCAGTTTGAATTATTCATATTACATCTATTTAGCAGTCACGCAGATTTTCAGAATGCAGACTGATTTTAGTTTTCTGTAAAAAATGATGATACTATTTATTGTAAATTGTAATTGTTACAATTGTTAAAAAAATAATTTTGGAATATTACATGCCACTTCTTTTAAAAAAGTGTCTTTACTTTTCACATGATGAGGTATTTTAATTCATAAAATACACATGAAAAGCATTATGTACAAGCAAATAAGTAATTTTGATTTTCTTTGCAAATATCCTGTATTTTGTAAGGGGGAGTACAGATCTAGTAAGGACGAGTAAGGATTTGCAATCACTAGTGCTACAGGCCTGGAAATTTTACACCCCTGTACAGTGAAACATATGAACCAGGGATGTAGATCAAAAGTGACACAGATTGCCCAGGAAAAGTGTGAGTAGGTTAACTGACCGCCGTGATATGACTAAAATAGTGTTAAAAATGGCGAAAAAACCCCAACAAAACAAACAAAAACAAACAAAATATATTTCACTTTATAGCTCTGGTCCATTGGTTAAAAGTCAAGGCTACAATTAGACCCTAAGAGGTCAAAGCATCATTGGGGATCCTCCATCGTTTCTACCGATACTCTTGTTCTAATGATTTGTTGTGCCTTTTGGATGTCGCTCTTTTATGATTGACCTTTGTTTCATGTAACACTGTATTTAATATTTTCTATTTTGACAGGCTCATTCGTTTCGGTGAAAGTGATGTCGCCACCACATAATGGCACTACCTACCAGGCAATACCAGCACTGTTTGGTTATGATCTGTTTACTAGGCCAAGCATTATTGGCAAGGTGACCGTTCCAACTCCAGACTATATGTGCAAACACTCTGAATTTGCAATCGATGACAAAATTGCTGTTGTTTCACAATCTCGAGGCACTTGCCCATTTTCAAAAAAGGTAAATGTTTAATACAAAGCCTCGGAAATATCTTTTGGACAATGTTTTGGATTGGTATATTTATTTAAATTGTTGATGTATAGAATTAAAACTTGTTTACCGGTATATCTTCTGTTAAGTCATACCATTTTAGATCAACTGGCGCAGATTGCTAGATGAACTATTAGGATCTCGGGAGTCTCTCCAGCATCAGTCATCTAGCACCCACACTTGGCAATTTACAGATAACATTTTTTCATTAGACCACCATGAAACTTTGTCAGATTGATGTACTCAGTTAGTGTATGTTGATTATAAAATGTGTGATGTTGGATCAAAAACTAGGTCACTGGGTTAAATAATATTTAAACTTTATTAACACCCTAGGATCCACATATTTCATGGATCAACTTAAAGCATGTGCCAAAATGTTGGCCTCCACTGCTGTAAAAAGCTAGGTCACTGGGTAAACTGATATAACAGAGTGGATTTTTTTAGTGTGGTCACTTACCATCTGCCATACTTGATATATCATTTGTCGCAAATAATTTCAGGCCACCCACCAATTCCTATATTCCTACCTATACTTCTAAATAAGAGGCACACGAGTGCCTGTAACGCTCCACTGGCTTATTAAGTAAGGAGCATCAGAAGCGAAAGAACCCTGATATGCTATTGTTGCGATCTTGTTAATGCGAGATTAACAAAGATCGCGAGCACAGTTAAAATTATAGTGGCTTGTAAACGCAATTTCAGGCGAACATAATTTTCATCATTTTACCCACAAAATGTCTGTGTGCATATTAAATCGTAGTTGTAATTGAAAATATAGATACTTATTTATATTTACGCCAAATATTAACTTAGTTCTATGTATTTTAATACCTTAATTATCTGTTTAAAGTGTACTAATTGTGAAAGCACATTTTCGTTAGTTTTGATGTCCCTTGGTCTTTATCCGAGGAACGCTCTGTGTGTTATATACGTCATACTAAGTGAAGTTTGCGGGCATTCTCTCGATGGACAAGCCGCATGAAATGAACTCCGTGGTATGTTAAGTTTGAATAATCGTGATTACCTAGAATACTTATAAGCTCTCTTAATAATTTTACGGGTAACAAAATAAACATATTAAGCAGTTCATGTTCTTGTTGTCTTTGTTATTTATTTGAATGTAAGCGTCCCACCCTGAGTAGTGTTAATACCAGTCCTCAGCCGCTTGGGGAACAGTTAAAAAACTCCACGCTACCCTTGGGAGTTTAGGGGGTGGGCATAACACTTATTATATAAGGAGAAAAGGCCCTGCTGTCTAGCGGCCATAATTTTTTAACAAATCGAAATAATTTGATAAGTGTTTTTGGTGGAGAACAAACATTTCCGTGAAATTATTTCATAATCTAAGCAGTTGTTTCTGAAATTAAGATTTTTTAAGTTTTAAATATACCAGTATTAGAGAAAATGCCCCCAGCCCCTGGCAGCCATGTTTTTCAACAGAGCGGAACCATTTGAGCGACTTTTGGTAGAGAACCACCCAAGGAACATTTGTTTGAAATTGTTTTGAAATCCAAACAGTGGTTTCTGACAAGAAGAGTTTCAAAGTTTTCAATATAGCCTTACTGTGATACCAGTATTATTTGTCGGACACTAATTCAAATGTACAACAAATGCTTATGTCCAAAATTGTGTACCCAAAATTATTTCCACCTACCGTATTTTCCGGTGTATAAGACGCAACTTTTAGTCAAAATATTTGTGCCTGCGACTTATACAATGATGTGACTTACACGTGTACAAAATCAGAAATTTGTCCTTTCCCCACCCACTTTTTTTTCATCAAAATTTCTTTAAGAGTATGTGCAGTGCATGATATTCAAATTAAAGATAATATTTACCATAACCAAATAATATTCCATTAATTGCATAACAGTGCGCATTTTTCTTCATATTAATGTCTCAAAGTAGTTTTATTCCTTGCAATAAGCACATCCTGTGTCATTTGCCGATATTTAACACACTCTGTGTATTTCATAGACACTCATGACATTTCTTTCAAATTGTTAATTATGCCTCCCTTCGAAGAAGTGGGGGTATCTTGCTTTGCAACTGTCCATCCGTCGGTCGGTGGGTCGGTCGGTCAGTCTGTCCGTATACCATTTTGTTTTCGCACGATATCTTGAGAACGCTTTGACCTACGATCATGAAAGTTGGTAGGCTGTTTACTTGGGAGGAAAGGAAGAACTCTATACATTTTGAGGTCAACAGGTCAAAGGTCAAGGTCACCATTGCTAAAAATAGAAAAACGGTTTCCCCTCAATAACTTGAGAACGCATTGAGATATTTTAATGAAACTTTATACATAGATACCTTACCTGAGACCTCGCTTTGGATTGCATATAAGTTGGGTTTGGTCACGGTCAAGGTCACTGTTACTAAAAATAGAAAAACGGTTTCCGCTCAATAACTTGAGAACGCATCGAGATATTTTAATGAAACTTCATACATAGATACCTTATATTGAGACCTCGCTTGGCATTGCATATGAGGTGGGTGGGGTCAAGGTCAAGGTAACCGTTACTAAAAATAGAAAAACGGTTTCCACTCAATAACTTGAGAATGCATTGAGATATTTTAATGAAACTTCATACATAGATACCTTACATCGAAACCTCGCTTGGGATTGCATATTTCGATTTAATAATACGCTATGATCATTCCCAAGTTTGTATTTATTTATAAGAAACTATAGTTATAATAATTTATATTAATAGTTTAAAATACTTCATGTATGGGTTTTGGAGGTTGACAACAATGACAAAAGTGACTTTAAAATTGCTTTTAAGTTTTGGAGACGCAAAAATACACTAGCTTATAGGTATCTTGATGACCTGACATGTGATACATTGCACATTTGTTTGATCCCGATGATGATTGGAACTGTGCTGTTACAGTGGGGACCACGTTATCGTGAGATTGAGAGTGAGACAATAAGAGAAGGTCAGTGGGGGTATTTGACACATTTTAGTTTTAATGGAAGGTCAATGCACAAACACAGATACCGGGATTAAAATTTTTTATTTTGCAATAGGTAGAAATCCACGAATTGAAGATCTCACGAATATGACGTTTTTTACTAATCCACAAAATATTTCATGTAAACGAAATTAAATGAATTCACAGTATAAGGAAAAATGGCCCCACCCCCTGACAGCCATGTTTTTCAATGGAGGGGAACCATTTGAGCAACTTTAGTAGAGAACCACCCAAGGAAACTTTCTGTGAAATTATTTGAAACCTGACTAGAAGATTGTCAAAGTTTTCAATATAGTCCTATTTTCAACAGAGTGGATCCATTTTTGAGAACCTTAGAGGACTACCCAAGAACCATTTCTGTAAAAGTATTTGCAGATCAACCAGGGGTTTTAGGAGATGTTGTTTAAAGATTTTTCTATAGCTCTAGAAATGTTCCTTGGGTGGTCCTCTACCAAAGTTGCTCAAATGGTTGCAATCCATTGAAAAACATGGCTGCTAGAGCTATCAATAGAAAAAAAGTGTTGTCTTATTAGAATTTATATAGAAATGTGTTGACTATTATTTATCATGAACAAATAAATGTTTTAAATCTTGAGTTTATATTTTCCTGTTATTCTACAAAGAACTAGATATAAAAAAAACAAGTCACAAGAACAAAATTCCCCTCAGGAACAGGAGACAAAACAAGAATCACTTTACTAGAAATAACCGGTCAAGATGAACATCAGAGATGGGACATGCGTTAGACAACATACTATAGAAAATGCTACAACGAGACAATCAATACCCAGTGCACTTTCATGAAAACCAACCACATGACATGGATTACTAATATCAGAACAGGTCTTTTAACACACATACATCAAAACGCTGACAGTGTAGAAAGCTTGTTGGCGACAAAAGAAACTAAAAGCATGTGAATTATGAGTGCATTTTTGCTAAAAAGGAAACATTTCTTAAATGAAGTTCAATTTCCTACCATTAAACTTTATAATGTGGCTTCTTATTCATTAGTATACGACATCATAATAAAAACTAATTTGTAACTAACAAAGATTTTTTTGAGCTAATTATCTTATGGAATTATATACATGCCAGTTAACAAGTCAGTCTGCAACGGGCCAGAATAACCGATGAAGCGCAGTAGATAGGCGCACCGATTGTTAGTGCTTCATAGCCAAAGATCTATAACTAAACATGTTCATTTATAGATATTTTATTGTAGCCTACTTAGTCAAAAGTAGATCATACGATGCAAGCTCTCGATTGTTCATAGTACTGTTTAAAATTAATAAATTTAAGTAATTTGTTTTCAAAATATTCAGAATGAGAATTGGGAACAAGAAAAAACACTTTTGCAACAAATCAAAAATAACCGATGTAGCGCATTAATTTGGTGGTCTTATTCCAGGACACTCGGGTGAATATTTTGGTACTTACACGTAAATAGCAACAGTAGGTGTGTCATTAGTTTAAAGTTACATTTTTCATAAATTGACCTTTTTTACAAACTGTAATTGTAATAAATCACATGATATACACATTATAATACATATTACATACATAATATTATTTCTTTAAATAATTAAAATGTAAGGAAATGGGTGTAAAAGTTTGCTGTTTTGAAGAAGGACCCTAGCTTTCAGGTTTTGATTTACTGACTAATAGCCTGCAAAGAAAAGAAGTAGTTTTCCATGATACCTGTTTTGGAAATTACCCTCTCAAAAGACCATTGGCTTCCGCCAACAGTCTAAAGATAGTATTTATTCACATAAATGCAGTTCTAGCATGAAAATTCCCCCTTTAACTGGCAAAGATGAATGGAAAGTGTGGATAAACAGAACAAATTGATATATTATAATGAACCTTCATACATACATGTAGATACCTTATTGGGAGACCTCACTTAGGATTGCATATGGGCTGGATGGGGTCCTGGTCGATGTTACTAAAAATAGGAAAAAATAGTTTTTTGGTCAATACCTTTAGTTTTGCTTAACATATTTTCATAAACGTTGGTGTGTAGGTAGCTCATATGAAGCCAAAGGCTGGGATTGATTATGGAGTTACTGGGGCCAATTATTAAAAATAGAACAGATATCATACTTGACTTGTATTCAACCTTTTGGTGCACATGACAACCATGACATGGATCGTCATTTCAACTGTTGCAGTAAATTTTCATTTATATATTGTTTGGCTTCAACCTCGCTATAAACATAGTTTGTGAATACAATTTTTATGCCCCCACCATCAATAATGAGGGGGGCATATAAATAGTGTTTACCCTGTCCGTGGGTACGTACATATGTACATGTGTACGTATGTTCGGATTCTTGTCTGGACAATAACTTTGTACAGCATTGGAGGATTTTCAAATAAATGCAGAAATGTTAAGCATGACAAGACAGTGTGTCACGTGCAAGAACCAATTCCCTAGGTTCAAGGTCAAGGTCACACTTCAAGGTCAAAGGTCAAATGTACGAATTTAAGCCGTAGACCCTGTCAGTAGCATAATCTTGTCCAGCATGGAAGGAATTTCAAATAACTTGGCACAAGTACAAGTGAGACAGTGTGTCGCGCTCAAGAACCAGGTCCCTAGGGCCAAGTTCAAGGTCACACTTAAAGGTCAAAGGTCAAATATAAGAGTTTAAGCTATACTCCCTGTCCGGTGCATAATTTTGTCAATTTTGTCAAATATAAGAATTTTAGCCTGTCTGGAGCATAATTCTGTCCAGCTGGGAAGAAATTTCAAACAACTTGGCAGAACTGCTAAGCATGTTGACTGAAGGTCAAAGGTCAAATATAAGAATTTAAGCCATAGACCCAGTCCAGAGCATCATTTTGTCCACCATGGAAGGAATTCAAAATAACTTAGCACAAGTAATAAGCATTATGAGGCAGAGTGTTGGGTGCAAGAACCAGGTGCATTGGTCCAAGGCAAGGTCACACTTAATGGTCAAAGGTCAAGTATATGTATAAATGTTAAGATTTATAAAGATTTTTTGTCAGGACTAAAACTATTGTTTGGAAATTTGTGATACATCAACTTACTTCACAGAATAAGAGAATACATAGCAGAAAGTACAATAGAACAATTCTCCTTTTGCAAAATAATTTGTCTGCATATGGACAAAGCGAGGTCATGTAGAACAGACTGCATAGGTGGGGGCATCTGTGTCTGTGGACACATTTGTAGTTTCATATGAAACCATACTCAATCAGGTTGTGATTCAGATCAGATCAGATTGAAAACCTGGTTCCTTTGTGTGGCCATGTTTCTAGGTTTTTTATGTTACTATCTTTAAGGCATTGCATTTGAAAAATTTGGTTTTTGTGGAATTTCCACATTTCTTGTTCCTTATTGGACTGTATTGAAATCTTTGAAAATCTTCTTGTGAGAAACCACTGGTTGAATTTCAAAATAATTTCACACAAATGTTCCAATGGGCGGTTCTCTACCAAAGTTGCTCAATGGTTCCGCTCTGTTGAAAAACATGGCTGCCAGGAGGGCAGGGCCATATTTCCTAGTATGGGTATATTTGAAACTTTGAAAATTTTCATTTCAGAAACAACTGCCTGGATTTTGAAATAATTTAACAGAAATGTTCCGTAGGTGGTTATCTACCAAAATACTTTGATTCTTTTTATTTGTTAAAAAATCATGACCGCCAGAGAGCCGTGCCTTTTCTACGTATATAGCATATCAGGGTTCTTTCGCTTCTGATGCTCCTTACTAAATAGGCCAGTGGAGCATTACAGGCACTTGTGTGACTCTTGTTTAGAAGTATACGTAAGAATATAGGTATTGGTGGGTGGCCTGTAATTATTTGCGACAAACGACATACCAAGGATGGCAGACTGTAAGTGACCACACTAAAAAATCCACTTTATTATGTCAATTTCCCCAGTGACATTGTGGGCATCTTGTTAAACATATCTCTGCCTTCCTCATTTCATTTACATAAACTGACAAAACGCATTATTTGGGAGTGTCCATCAGTTTCACTGATATTCGTTTTATATTAATGCCTTTTCATGTCATCATTTTTGTAACACAGTATAAAATGTATCAGAAAGTTATTAACACTATTTATAGTGTCATTTATTCAATATTACCTGTATCAATTAAAATATTTGCATTTTTTTAGGCACAAAATGTACAAGCTGCTGGGGGAATAGGATTGATTTTAATTGGTAAGCTTACTTGAATACTAGGGATGGGACAGAATACTGAAAACGTTATTCGAATTTGTTTTTCGATTTCAAAACTTGAGCAGGGTTCCCGCAGGCCTGTTTCTCTTGTCGGGCCCGACATGTCTTTAAAGAAGTTAGTCGTTTGCCGACATGCTTAAATTACGCTGACATGCATTAATTTTCAAAGTGACAACCCTTAATCCCTTTATCTAATACATAAGGGTCATAAAGGAACGCCGTATTGATCGATAAGGTCTCATGTCCAACAGTGTGATTTACACGTAACTGAAAAGTGTAGTCCCGCCCACAACAATTTCATTAGCCAATCAAATACTGTGATTTTAAAGGCGGAGTTATACCTTACTAAAAGGTCCTAAGGGGGTGGATTGGAACGAAATCCTATGTGGGGTTGGGGGAGACAAGCCGATATATTTTAGGGGTGGGGGGGGGATGCCGACATGCCTTCAAGAAATCCTGCTGGAAACCCTGATTAGGAACTATGTTGAAAAATTTCATATCGGAAGTAGGCTCACTACCTCACAGTACTTTGAGCCAATTTCCCAATATTGAAATATTTGGTCCCATCCCTATTAAATACTTATTCTTGTTTTATTTATAGCTTGCCCCTGAGCACAAAGTGCTCAAGGTTGAGCTATTGTGGTCAGTAACCGTCCGACTTACATAGTTTGTCGTCTGTCATCAACAATTTACTTTAAACAACTTCTGCTCTGAAACTGCTAAAAGGATGTGAACCAAACATGTCAGGAATGTTCATTGTGTGGTCCTTTACCAAATTCCTTCAGTTCAAAGGAATATTTGGAAAACTCTGGTTGCCATGGCAACCAAAATTCAGAAACTAGCAAAATTAACAATCATCTTGTCAGAAACCACTTGCTGGATTTCAAAATAATTTCATAGAAATGTTCCTTCCATGGCCCTCTAGCAAATTACAATAATTTTGATTCAGTTGAAAATGTGGCTGCCATCCGATGGGAAAGCTTGCCCTTACATGGCTGTATAGGCAACTTTGACAATCGTGTCAAAAGCAACTTGCTTGAGTTTGAAATAATTTGAAAGAAATGCTCCTTGGGTGACCATCAATCAAATTCCTTTAAATAATTTTGATTCATTAAAAAACATGGATGCAGGGGGTGCGTAAGTTTGACTGTATCTTATCTAGCTATATTGGCAATTTTCACAATCTTCTCGTCAGAAACAACTTACTTGTTTTCGAAATAATTTCAAAGAAATGTTCTTTCTGTGACTGAGGTTGGGGAAGTTTTACCATTTTCAAATTTGCCAATATAGCCCACCCCTACCCCCCCAAGTTTTGACCAAGTTTCATCTTCATAAACTTGGTCAGAACATTTGTCTGAATGATATCTTGGCCGAGTTTAAATCTGGGTCAATTGCAGTGAAAAACTAGGTCACTAGGTCAAATTGAAGAAAAAGCTTGTTAATACTCTAGAAGTCACATTTTTTGCCCAATCTTCATGAAACTTGGTCAAAACATTTGTCCCAATGATATCTTGGCCGAGTTCGAATCTGGGTCATGTGGGTTCAAAAACTAGGTCACTAGGTCAAATTGAAGAAAAAGCTTGTTTACACTCTCAAAGTCACATTTTTTGCCCAATCTTCATGAAACTTGATCAGAACATTTGTCCCAATGATATCTCGGCTGAATTTGAATCTGGGTCATGTGAGGTCAAAAACTAAGTCACTAGGTCAAATTGAAGAAAAAGCTTGTAAACACTCTAGAAGTCACATTTTTTGCCCAATCTTTTTGAAACCTGGTCAGAACATTTGTCCCAATGATATCTCAGCCGAGTTTGAATTTGGGTCATGTAGGGTCAAAATCTAGGTCACTAGGTCAATTTGAAGAGAAAGCTTGTTAATACTCTGGAGTCACATTTTTTTTACCAAATCTTCATGAAACTTGGTCAGAGCATTTGTCATAATGATATCTCGGCCGAGTTTGAATCTGGGTCATGTGGGGTCAAAAACTAGGTCACTAGGTCAAATTGAAGAAAAAGATTTTAATACTCTAGAAATCACATCTTTTGCCAAATCTTCATGAAAATTGTTCAGAAGATTTGTCCCAATGATATCTCAGCTGAATTCGAATCTGGGTTATATGGGGTCAAAAACTAGGTCATTAGGTCAAATTGGAAAAAAAAGCTCGTTAATACTCTAGAAGTCACTTTTTTTTTGCCCAATCTTCATGAAACTTGGTCAGAACATTTGTCCCAATGGTATCTTGGCCAAGTTTTAATCTGGGTCATGTGGGGTCTAAAAACTAGGTCACTAGGTCAAATTGAAGAAAAAGCTTTTATTTCAATATGTACTTCCCATATTTTGAATGTCTTTTGTCACTCAAGTTTTGAAACCATGACGATTAAGGCCGCATTTCCATCAGTCTGCATCAGTATATCCATATCCGTATAAAAATCTAAAAACACATGGAAAATTGTTTGACTAATGAAACTCGGGTGCGGGACCCAGGGCCATTTGGCCCTCTTGTTATTTCATTGTTTAGGAGATGAAAAGGTAATCGTTTTTCGATTAAGTGACAGAAAATTGTTACGTCCATGAAGTCTTCATACCGCTATTGTGTTATGGACTCATAAAACATATATATGTATATTAGTGGCCTTGCTGGGCCTGGCTAGCTCAGTTGGTAGAGTGCTGGACTGTCAGTCTGGGGTTCGTGAGTTTGAGCCCCAGCCGGGCCCGATAACTTTTCTGGGGATTGATCATGAAATTATTTATACGGCCATTCATCCCTACCTCTGATTGAAGTAGGCTCTCTTGTATGGTTTATGTTGTTGCTGTTGATGACGACATTGCTGCTAATATTTTGATTAATGATGAAAAGCTTTAGTCAAGATAGAAAATTTTAGAAAAAAACCCATTGCAATTCGAATTGAAATGATGTATCCGATTACGTTTGTCAGAAATAATAGCTAGTTCTGCAATTCGTTGTTAGCTCTGAGCACAATGCTCAGGGTGAGCTTTTGTGATTGCCTGTTGTCAACTTTTAATTCAAACAACATCTCCTAAACCACTTGGCAGATTTTCACCAAACTTCACAGGAATGATCCTTGGGTGGACCCCTTTCAAAGTTGTTCTCTGAAACTGCAAGGTCAAGAGGTTTTATATTTGGTATGTAACATTGTTTAGTTGTGCTCTACAAAGAGTGTTCAAATGATGCCCCTGGGGTCAAAACTGGCCACGCCCCGGCGATCACATGGTTTATATAGACTTAAATAGCAAATGACTTTAAACATCTTCTTTTAAACCGCAAGGCCCAGAGGTTTCATATTTGGTATGTAACATCGTATAGTGGTCCTCTACAAAGATTGTTCGAATGATGCACCTGGGGTCAAAACTGGCGACGCCCCGGGGTCACATAGTTTGTATAGACGTAAATAGCAAAATGACTTTAAAAATCTTCTCCTATGAAACTGCAAGGGCCAGAGGTTTCATATTTGGTACGTAACTTTGTATAGTGGTTCTCTACAAAGATTTTTGAAATTATGCCCCTGGGGTAAAACGGGCCACGCCTCGGCGGTCACATGCTTTATATAGAATATATAGCAAAATGACTTTAAAAATCTCCTCTGGTTTGTAACATTGTATAGTGGTCCTCTCGAAAGATTGTTCAAATGATGCCCCTGGGGTCAAATCTGGCCACACCCCGGGGGCCACATGGTTTATATACTTAAATAGCAAATGACTTTAAAGTTTCATATTTGGTATGTAACATTCAGGGACAATATTTTTCTAGAAAGTCAATCGGTCCTGAGGCCGATCGGTGTCAGTAATATAACACAGTCAACAAACTACAGCAAAAGCACTCCAATTTTTGATCGATAGTGACACGACTGCGGTCATGCACACATCACTGATCCACCGGCATTTGCACCTACTCTAGCATTTGGGCAGTAAAATGTGTGTAATGTGTATTGAAATCAGGGGATTTTCACGATTTCTATAGTGACTGGATAATTCAAGACAACTGGTCGGACCGATTACCTGTCATTTCAATTGGTCTTTTTTAAACCCAATCGGTCTCAGACCGGCAAAACCGAAAATAATATGATCCTGGTAACATTGTATAGTAGTCCTCTACAGAGATAGTTCAAATGATTCCCCTGTGGTCAAAATTGGCCATGCCCCAGGGTCGCTTGGTTTATATAGACTTAAATAGCAAAATGACTTTAAAAATCTCCTCTGAAACCGCAAGGCCCAAAGTTTTGAGGTCAAAACTGGCCACGCCTCGCGGGGGGGGGGTCACATGATTTATATAGACTTAAATAGCAAAAAGACACTCATGGTTCCTATAGACTGATACGGAAAATGGTCTTTAAAATCTTCTCTGAAACCGCATGGCCCAGAGGTTTCATAATTGGCTTGAAACAGTGTTAACTACAAATATTGTTCAAATTATGCCCCTGGGGTAGAAGTGGCCACGCCCTGTGGGTCACATGGTTTATTTAGACTATAAAATTCTTCTCCTGAAACTGCAAGGCCCAGATCTTTATACTCGGGTAAGTGGTTTAGTGCCCTCTTGTTATAAGCCATTATGATGCCTTAAACTCAGGTGAGGGACCTAGGGCCATCGTGGCCCTCTTGTTTCATGGATTTTTGTTTATGATTGGAAAAAATATTGTATACACATGCATTTTTTTTCATGATTAGTGATTAAAGACCACATTGGACTCGACATTTATATGCTTTCTGCCCTTTGTTATCATGTTTATCATAAATATTTATGAAACAAAAACATGTAAGAAATTGCATATGAAAACAAGGCTGTTTAAAGCAGACGATTTACGCACATTTTTATTACAAAATCAGCATGTTTTTATTGTATCTAGACACTAACTCATATTGCTCATCTTATCAGTTGGTCACTGTTTAATATTCCATAAAATGCCATGAGTATTACAAGGGCCCTTATTAAGGGCAATACAGTTAATAGATAAGAGGGCACGAGGCACCACTTGCCTTTGAAAAGGGCAGGGTGGCGGATCAGTAAAGGGGCTTGGCACGGCGCCGCGCTGATTGAATCAGTTGGACATGGCTGTTTTCCTTATATGGCTATATTGAAAACTTGGAAAATCTTGTCTAAAACTACTTGCTGGTTTTTTAAATAATTTCACAGAAATGTGTTTTGGTTGTCCTTCTTCCAAATATCTTCAAATCATTTTAAATATATGGCAACCAGCAGGGGGGGGGGGGGGGGGGCAGTTTTTCTCGTACAGCTGTATTGAACATTATCAAGACCTTGTTTTTAACTGCTGGCTGGATCTACCAAATTCCTTCAAATTATTTGTTTTCGCTTAAAAACATGGCTGTCATTTGTGTATGGTTGAAGTCAGTTGCCAACATTTTACTTAAAACATCTCTCAAACTGATATTAAATTTCTACAAGCCATTATGATTTATTAAACTCAGGTGAGCGACCCAGGGAAATGTTGGCCCTCTTGTTCTTCTGATCAGGTTTAAACTTTGTCAGAATGTTAACCTTGATAGAAACTGGATATAGTTTGAATATCGGTGAAGTTGGTTAAAAACCTGGTCACTTGGTCAAATAAAGTAAAAATTATATTGCACTCTGGTAGCGACATTTTTCATTAGATCAGATTGAAACTTGGTCAGATTGTTGTCCTTCATAAAATGTACGTTCTGATGAAATATGGGTCATCTGCGGTCAAAAACTAGGTAACTACGTCAAATTGTGTAAATAGCTATTTACACATATTTTTTCATTAGAATAGGTTAAAACTTGGTCAGATTGTAGTCAGATATTGGTAATCTGTGATAAAAGTAGAATGACATAAATGCCTATTGAACGACTTTTAAGTCATTTTTATATGCCCGTTTGAAAAACGGTGGACCGGCGGGCGGGTGGGTGGCAGAAAAACTCGGTCTGGAGCATATCTTTGTCCATCATGTATGGATTTTTGAATAACTTGGCAGAAGTGACAAGCATAATGAGACGGAGTGTCGTGCACAAGAACCAGGTCACTTGGTCCAAGGTCAAGGTCACAATTCAAGGTCAAAGGTCAAATTTAAGAAATCAATCCTTAACACATTGTCCGGAGCATAAATTTGTCCAGCATGGATGGATTTTCAAATAACTTGGCAATAGTGACAAGCATGGCGAGTTGGGGTGTCACGCAAAAAAACCAGGTCCCTAGGTCCAAGGTCAATTCATAATTCAAGGTCAAAGATCAAATTTAAGAAATCAATCCTTAATACTTTGTCTGGAGCATATCTTGTCCAGCATAGATGGATTTTCAAATAAATTTGCAAAAGTGACAAGCATGGTGAGATGGATTGTCGCACGCAAGAACCAGGTCCCTAGGTCTTAGGTCAAGGTAATAATTCAAGGTCAAAGGTCAAATTTAAGAAATCAATCTTTAACACTTTGTCTGGAGCATAACTTTGTTTAGTGGCGGCGTCATTTTTTTGTTTCTGCTCTCTAACTGGAGAAAGATTTTGACCTATTGTAATGAAACTTAATACATAGATACCTTATTGCGAGACCTCTCTTGGGATTGCGTATGGGGTGGGTGGGATAAAGGTCAAGTTAACTGTTACTAAAAATAGAAAAACAGTTTCTGCTCAATAACTTGAGCATGCATTGAGATATTTTAATGAAACTTAATACATAGATATTTTAGATCGAGACATCGCTTAAGATTGCATATGGGGTGGGTGGGTTAACGTCAAGGTCACTGATACTAAAAATAGAAAAATGGTTTCCACTCAATAACTTGAGAACGTATTGAGATATTTTAATTAAACTTCATACATAGATACCTTAGATCAAGACCACACTTGGAATTGTGTATGGCACTAGCTGATCTAGGGGTGGGGCGCACTCTTCCCACGACCCCCTCCCCCCTAAAACTGCTGGACTAATGGTAAAACTGGATAAATATGCTAAAAAAATTGTCGCTCGCTTCGCTTGCTCAATTTTTTAAAGGATACACATTAACTTCAGTCAAACACACCGGGCCTAGCCTGCCCCATACGATTTCTTATGTACATCATAGGACCGGCGCCAAAGTTCGTCGAAAACAATAAATTTATATATCCTTTATTTGTGGATGGTAATTTTTTATTTTTTAAATTCATATAGTATATAAAGATGACAGATGAAATACACCCTTGGCACTAGGAACAGCTTAAAAGACATTTATACGTTTGAAATAAATATTATATAAAGTCGAAATTAAAGTTTAATCAATGACATCTTTTGAATTGAAACAGTTTTGTCTCAATAAACAGTGTAGTTCCCAAAAATCTAAATAAACTTTTTGTTCAATGTTCCATTAATTAGCTATCACACCAAATTGCAGTGTTTTTATGCATTCATAAAAAAGATAAGTGATAAGGTAGAGGGTTGTCCACAACGTTGGCTCCAATGCCTTATTTTTTTCCGGCACCATATGTCAGCGAAATTGAAACTACGTCAACATCACTTGCCGTATTATTTCACAACGCAATCATACATGTATCTTTCACAATATTTCGTGTAAAAAACATGTTCGTCTGCTGTCCGTGAGTTTAGCTTGTTAAAATAAAAACACAGTGCATATCACATCTCAAGACAAGCATGACTGTGAATGTGTGAGTTATTTAATGACAATCACTTTGAAAAGAAACCATTACACTTGGGTAAATGAATAATACACAGGTTTTTTTTTTCCTTATATAATAGACGCCGAATTTATTTTACGACATCCGATATTTATTTTGCGACATTCAAGCGGAATATCTCTCAACAAGTATGGTATATGACGATAAAAGCTGATAATGAAAGATTAGTTTTCGTATATCTCCATAACAGTGATCAATTGGATAAAATATTTTGACGAGTTTGCACATGGTTTTAACGACTGTTTACGGCTTAAGAAATAAATATACCATGTCACACAATTGGAGTTTAATCTCAAAGCAGGTGAATCCAAAAACATTAGGTTACATAATATTTAAGATTGTGAAGTAGTCTTTTGTAAAAACACTGTATTGTTAAAATATGTGAAGTTAGAGTGCAGCCATTTCATATTCATATTGTGCAACTTCAAGTATGTTTGTGATATTCTGTCATGATTTTTTTCGTATAATTGGCCTTTTCCAGGACTTGTTCATTGAAACTGATTGTGTTTTTGATCACCCCCTGTTACAGTACTGTATTTATAAATGCTTTTCATGTACTCATGGACACGGCTATATTGGTTTGTGAAAATTTTGTAAATGCCTATTGCATAAAAGTATCCAGTTTGGTGGTAAGATCAGTTTTACTGATGCAGTTATATATGTACAGTAGGTGCCTTATTGCACTAATTAATGATTAAATCTGCAAAGACTTTTAATTACACATGGAAAACTGCATTTTAACATTGGTGTAATAAAACAGCTTTATTCTATGTTGGAAGTCTTATTCTAACTTCTTTAAGGGAAAGGCCCTGCTTTCATGATGGTGTTTTGTCAGTTTTGTATGGTGAAATTGACCATAGTTTTTTATCATTAATTATTTATTAATGTACAGCATTGTTCAGTTTTGCTTCAATATATTAAGGTTTAAATGTGAAATTATCATTTATAATGTTAAGTTTATTTTTCCTCCAAAATGAATTTAACGCGCTATTTTTTCCCCCAAAACCTGAAATTCACACGTTTTTTTTTCTCCTTTTCACGGGTTAGGGCCCCTTCCCCACTATCTGAAAAAAAACTGATAAACAAATTCTTGATGCATGTGTGTTTGATTTTAATCATGTTAATACATGTTTTAAGATGTTTCTGATATATATAACATTGAATGTCAAATGTGTATTAAGTGGACAGGCACTCAAACAAGAGCAATTTACTGCCAAAACAGGTGCATGACGTACAGATAAACCAACATGTCTTTCGAACATGATACGGTGAAGTATAAATTTATTCAGTGAAACTAAGTGCATTAGTTTTGATTATGATAATGATGATGATGTCAGATGATGATGATGATGATAATGAGTTTTATCATATATCTTTGATACAGATCTGTAGGTGATCACTGCCCACAGGCCCACAGACAACATAAAGGGTTATAACTGCACGATCAAAAGTTACGCCCCCCTAACCCGAAATCCTGGATCCGCCCCTGTATAGGGTTGGTAGGTTCAAGGTCAAGTTCACCATTAATAAAAATAGAAGAACGGTTTCCGCTCAATAACTTGAGAACACATTGAGATATTTTAAGGAAACTTCATACACCGATACCTTTTATTAAGACCTCGCTTGGATTGCATATGGGGTGGGTGGGGTCAAGGTCACCATTACTAAAAATAGACAAATAGTTTCCGCTCAATAGCTTGAGAAGATATTGAGATATTTTAATGAAACTTCATATGTAGATACATTATATCTAGACCTCGATTGGGATTGCATATGGGGTGGGTCGGGTCAAGGTCGAGGTCACCATTACTAAAAATTATATTTTTGTGCCTACTTTTCATGCATTTTATTTGAAAAGTTTTGTTTTCGCGGAATTTCCATGTTTCTTGTTTTATTTTGTCATCTAGATTATAGATTTAAGAATATATATGGAATAGTTTTGATACCTCAACTCACCACACAGAGAGGCTTTGGAGTTAAATTAGATGCACAAATACCATGACTCTACCTGATAACTTTTTGAATTGTTTCTCTTTAGTCGTTGAATATTTACCCCCAGAAAGCTTCTTTGAAGGGCGTATCTTTGTGACAATGGCACTCTTTTTACTTTCTTGTATCATGATGTCACACTACGATATAGGGCCATCTTGGTCCTCTTGTTGATTTTTTTTACCTCAAATACATTAAATAATAATGTTGTTTGTAGGTGTGTTAGTGACTAATAAACAAAACAAATACAATGCTTAGAAGCAATAATGTTTCATTAATAAATATTTAATAATTAATTATTTCGCTCAGCTGAGGTGAAACCAATCTCATGTTTACTTGACACAAGTGGTCATAAAAAGCTAGTCACCTGATGCCAACAGTATGACTTATACTAGCCCAAATTTCTAAACCCCCACTATGTAAAATTTCAATTTTTTAATTATCTTTTGTCACCATACAGGGGTCTCCATCTCCATATTTTGATGCCAAAATTCGGCATCATTCCCCCAACGAAAAAGTTTATATTTTTCCCCCATTTCAGACCAAAATTTCCCCTAAATGAACTGCCATCAAATTTTTTTGTTTTGTTTATGGGAGTAATTTTCGGGGATCAAATTTACTTAAGCACCGTTACAAACAGTTAACGATAAAATCCGTAGAACACCACATGGTCATGTTAAATGACCGTTTTGCATTCTATACATAGAGTGTGACGTCACTGCTTTCGTCTAATCTCTATACTAGGAACTGATTACTATCCATATTTGGCTAAATGGTACATACACTGAGATATAGTCCGCAGAGGAATGAAATAATTTCCAAACAAGGAAAACTACCGTATATTTTTATTAAAACTCATGTTTAACCATGATAACTATATCATAATTATTAACTTCAAACACTCAAACTACTGTGTTTATACCTGTTCGTGCAAAAAATGCGTTTTACTTGAGTTGTCATGCAGTTTATACTTTCACTTTCGTACACTATGTACAAGTGAGCAAATAGAGATAAAAACTTTTTTTTTATTGAAAACAACGGCGGATTGTATTTTCAAATTGAATTAAACGTTGCACAGATTGAGTTACTTGCACCAAGTAACATTCTAAAAGACTGTATGACAATTTTGCTAATGTTTAAGAGAAGCGTCTCATGCTCCAGTTGGCGCCACATGAATAAAGTTGTCAGGTAAAGAGTTAGACTAAATAAAGTGATTTAAAAAATAAATATTTTTTTTTTTTTTTTTTTTTTACTCGTTTGCTAAGTCGAAATTTCCCCTTCTGTGTAAAATGACGCTCACATTCCCCCACCTGAGGGTACAGGTACTCTTCCCCCATACCAGAGAAAGACCCCTGCCATACAACAATACTTTGCACAATCATGTACATATTAAACATTTGTACACAGTTTCTCCATGTAAATTTCAGTGCAAAGTCGAAACGGACAAAGAAAAATGCATTAAAAGTGAAACAGTATGAAATTTCATTTCACAGGCTATTACTAAAATTTCATGTCATAGCATCAGATTTTTTAATTTTTTTTTTATACACAATGCTTACTAATACAGATATGAAACAAAATTTTGATAGCGCAATACACAAAGCCCAAAAAAGCCGATAAAATATTATTGCATAACATCATTTTTCAAAGAGCGGGAATTTTAAAACATACCAAAATTAATTAAGAACAACAATTCTGGGGGTAAGTAGTGTATCTGAAATTTAAATTGTTAAATCGTTTTTGGCAAATTTAAACTTGCCCTATAAAATTACGCTCCTTTCCTCGTAAAAGTGTGACAATTCCAAGCATTTAGCAACCCATTTTTAGAATCATTTTCAATTGCTTCCTGTTTTTCTGTATTACTAGACAAACTGTAAATGTCCATTTTGACGTGCAGGGCGCGTGTCGTTTTAGGACCCCTGCGCGTTTAAATGGAGCCATTTTTGTTAATGCTGCCCATAGATAGTTTTCAATATCTATGATTCTGCCATTATCCAGAAATCAAGTTTTCATGTATGCACACTTTCCAATGACGTAATACACATTGGTACAGTCTAAATACAGCCGAAGGGCTTTGTCCGCATGAGAAAATTCACGATGGTACTATCTAAATTAATATCGTCGATCGTCACAACGAGCTCACTTGCACGACGTAATACACAATGGTACATTCTGGTTGACTGCTTTTGACAGAGCTTGTTGTTGAAACCTCCATGTGGGAAGTGTGAAACTTGCTTTCCGTGCGCAAACTGGGACACCCTTGTGATATTACTGACAACCGATTTCTCACAATTTTAAACAATGAATTTGATCGGCAATCGGATAATAATGACAACCCTGATATTTTAATGAATTTTTGTGGTCCCATTCACTTGCGTCATATATGGTTGCGTGTAACCCGTATAGTGGGGCATAGGTTTATTTATATACAGGCAATTCCGGATGCATAAATGTGGAGGTCTATTTAATTGTTTCTATCGAAATAAACTTTAGTTTTTCGTTAATGTTTGAAAAAATAGATCGACCAAAAATATTTCGGGACCACAAAATACCCCATGTGCGTCTATTAGGGCATGGGCGTAAATAGGGACATTTATGGTAAATGTAGGAAAGTGGTTAAAACTTTAAAACTGTTGATCAATTCAAAATAGGAGAGGAAAGTACTGTTTGTCTTGAATTGATCACACACAAGAGATTTTTTCCAGCCATATTTAAAATGTTAACTTCAATTGAAAGAAATTGAAAGACATACCAAAACGTAAACTTTGAAGAATGATTAGAAGAAAATAGAAGAATAAGAATTGATTTAAATATACGCAATACAAGTGGCGGCTTGGCAATTAAGCCCAGTATATATTGACATGTCAGGTTTGTTTTAGGTTCAGAAACTGGCAACAATGATGTGCAGTTGTCACCTCACAGTTACCATGGTAACCAAACATCGACGGAAGCTAGAAAGATCAGAGTGGAGGTCAAGTCCAGCCAGTATGTTGCAGAAGTGAAAGTGGACAATACCATTGTATGTTTCAACTAACATTTTGTCTTAGACGATATTAGTACAATCTTGTAGTAATTATCAAAAATGTATTGTTACTTTTTCCATTGTTTACCCACCATTGGTCCACCAGTCACTGTCAGACTTTTCCTCAACACCTCCAAACTGAAGCCATTGAGTCTCCTATATGTGAATACAGTCGGCCCTCGTTACAATGGCACAATCCAGTGAATACAGTCAGCCCTCGTTACAATGGCACAATCAAGTGAATACAGTCAGCCCTCGTTACAATGGCACAATCCAGTGAATACAGTCGGCCCTCGTTACAATGGCACAATCCAGTGAATACAGTCGGCCCTCGCTACAATGGCACAATCAAGTGAATACAGTCAGCCCTCGTTACAATGGCACAATCCAGTGAATACAGTCGGCCCTCGTTACAATGGCACAATCCAGTGAATACAGTCGGCCCTCGTTACAATGGCACAATCCAGTGAATAAAGTCGGCCCTCGTTACAATGGCACAATCCAGTGAATACAGTCGGCCCTCGTTACAATGGCACAATCCAGTGAATACAGTCGGCCCTCGTTACAATGGCACAATCCAGTGAATACAGTCGGCCCTCGTTACAATGGCACAATCCAGTGAATACAGTCAGCCCTCGTTACAATGGCACAATCAAGTGAATACAGTCAGCCCTCGTTACAATGGCACAATCCAGTGAATACAGTCGGCCCTCGCTACAATGGCACAATCAAGTGAATACAGTCAGCCCTCGTTACAATGGCACAATCCAGTGAATACAGTCGGCCCTCGTTACAATGGCACAATCAAGTGAATACAGTCAGCCCTCGTTACAATGGCACAATCCAGTGAATACAGTCGGCCCTCGTTACAATGGCACAATCCAGTGAATACAGTCGGCCCTCGTTACAATGGCACAATCAAGTGAATACAGTCAGCCCTCGTTACAATGGCACAATCCAGTGAATACAGTCGGCCCTCGTTACAATGGCACAATCCAGTGAATACAGTCGGCCCTCGTTACAATGGCACAATCAAGTGAATACAGTCAGCCCTCGTTACAATGGCACAATCCAGTGAATACAGTCGGCCCTCGTTACAATGGCACAATCCAGTGAATACAGTCAGCCCTCGTTACAATGGCACAATCCAGTGAATACAGTCGGCCCTCACTACAATGGCACAATCAAGTGAATACAGTCAGCCCTCGTTGCAATGGCACAATCCAGTGAATACAGTCGGCCCTCACTACAATGGCACAATCAAGTGAGTACAGTCAACCCTCGTTACAATGGCACAACCCAGTGAATACAGTCAGCCCTTGTTACAATGAAACAATCCAGTGAATACAGTCGGCCCTCGTTACAATGGCACAATGCATTCCCATTAAAAATGTCGTTATATCGAATTTCCATTGTAGCCAATAATTATAGACTAACCGAAATCAATAGATCTTTTAGATATTGCGATTTTGCGTACATGTATTATTATTTTTGGCACCATTAACATGCATTTTTCTCACTGGGGTAGATGGAATAAAAACTGCTTTTTCTTAAAATTTTAAAAATATCAATGAGACCAACTTTAAAAAAAAACAACCTTTTATGGTGATCGTATGTGGCATTCACTATTATGTCATTTAATTATATACCTTTAAACAGATTACTGGTTAGCGACCCATTTTTGCCCTGACATTGAGGTTTTGGTCATCTTACATGTGTCTTACTTATCCATTTGTAATGAAACTTGGCACCTGAGACAAGGGACAATAGCAGTAGCACAATTCAATCACACATATCAAATTATATCATGTTCGAAAAAAATTATAATTGAATGCATAAATTGTTACGACAGAACAAACTATTCGCCCACCTTAAAAACTGGGTTTCCTTCAAAAAAATTCTTAAATTGATGTTTGTAATATTATTTAATTTTAGCAAAGCATTTGTGAGAGAATTCCGCCAAACAAACTAGACTTACCTGGAAGTAGACGTTTGGTTGGAATTCTATGTAGTCATATAACAACTGGAGGGATCAAATGAGATGTGCATTGATAATATCGATATTCATCTTCAACACGATTTAACAAAAAAGTAATGCCCCAGATCTAACGGGATCAGACTCATGTTTTTTAAAGAATAACTATATTCAACATGAGATAATAAATAATGGGTGGTGTGGGAGGGCATTTGATCCCTCCAGTTTTAGTTTCACCACAGAAGAAAACCCATTTGTTGATACATGATGCATACTGCCTTTGAGTGGATCGTCTCCATGATGACTTCAACTATGTTCTCTGATAAGCCTTGGCTTTTGTATGTAGTTTTCTGTCCAGGATGAATTCTGTTCGTTCCATGAAGTTTCAGTGTGTGTTGGCTGACTTTGAATATCAAAGGTGTGTCTATCAACATCTCCAAGACTAGTTTGAACCAGTTCTGTGTGACCCAAACAGGTGCTACCGATAGAACCTCCGCCTTGTCTGCTCGTACCTTCTGGACAAGATGGCCCATCAAACTGAAAGGCAGAAAAGCATAAATGTATTTGTCTGACAAATTAAGGAAAATGCATCTATAAAAACAGCATTTGGGTCAGATTTCCATGAAACGTAGCTTTCCACCTGAAAATTCAATCTGGTAGCAAACATATCAATTACAGGGTTGCCAAACACATTTACAATATGGGAAAGCAGTTTGACATCTAACTTCCATTCTACACTATCTGAAAATCTTCGTGAACTAGAATCAGCAACATTTTGACAACCAGGAACTGAGGTTGCAGACAACCATTATCTCTTTCGCATGACCACAGCCAAATTTCATAAGCGAGAGAATTTAAACCCTGAATCTTTCCTCCCATATTGCGAATATAGGAGACCGTACAACTATTGTTTTAGCAAATCTGGACATGACAATGTGTTTTACTTACAGAAAGATTTTAGTGCATGACTGACCGCAAGCAGTTCCAGGAAGTTAATATGGTTGTGGGCTTCATCGGCATTCCATCTGCCTCCAATTTTGACATTCTGATAAACAGCACCCCAACCTAAATTTGATGCATCACACGTTATAATCAAATCTGAATTTCCGTGATCAATTCTCCTTTTCTGGAAAGCGAGATTATCAATCCACCATTGTAATTCTAATTTTATTGGCTCAGATATTATCATAATGGATTCATAATCTCCCCTGTTATCTTGCAAGGACAAGATTTTTTCACTTTAAATAGTACAATAGTGAAGGGGAACAAACTCTACAGCAGAAAAGGTGGATGCCATCATGCCCACAACCTTAGCGACGTCTCGAATCTTAGAAAAATTCCGCTTTTGCAAATCTCTGCATACCTTGACAATTTTCTCACTTGGAAGAGTGACGGTCATGCTTCTGGAATCATGATGGTATTACCTAAAAAGGTAATTTTTTGTGTAGAAACAAGAACAGATTTCTTTTCATGGATGATGAATCCTACATCGGTCATCAAATTCACTGTGTCCTCAACGTTTTGTTCGCATTCTGATGCAGTATCAGCAAGCAACAATAAATCATGAATGTACCCTTGAATGGTGTGTTTAAGCATGCGGAGAGACGCAAAAACAGGTTTTAATAAGCGTGTGAGCTGTTTTGGGGCACAAGCGACGCCATTGGCCAAAGATTTGTACTGGTAGATTTTACCTAATTTAATAAATCAAAGTTTTATTCTGTGTTCAGGAGCTATTGGGACTGAATAACATGCATGTCTCAGATCAACAGAAGCAAAATAACAATCTGGTTTTACTAATTTCACAACAGATTCAAATGTATCCATTTTAAAATGGTGGTATTCAATATACTGATTAAGATCTTTCAAATTGAGAATCATGCAATATTCTTTCTTAGGAACAATGAAAATTGGAGAAATAAATTCCCCCCCTTGGGATTATGTTCAACTTCTTTTATTACTTCCATATCAAGTAGGGATGGCATTGAATACCATAATTTGTATTCAAATATTCGCTTTTCCATTCATTCGAATATTCGCATAGATTCTTTTAAGTACTTTGAGCTTTGTAGATTGATCGACATATTCATTATTTTATATGACGTTTTTATACTGATAAGCGAGTAGATCTACTGTTGCACTTTCTAATTAATGCATAAATTGAACAGAATTACGCATACACTTAAAATAATTTAAGGTCCCATGTTAATTGTTCTTTAAATCACAATGTTTTCAATGAGCCACACAATTTTATCAGTATATAAACGCGCTGTTATACAAAAAAAATTAACAACATTTCTCTGTTATACTGGCTGCTAAATGTGTGATCTTTTAGTTATTCTTTGTTAGTAGTTTAACACGTCTAAACGCGAGTTATAATTAACAGTTATGGTTTCATACTGGCTGATGTAACTGTGTAATACTTGCGACTTAACGAGTTTCTGCTGACACTGACCCGTGTATTCAATATCTCTTGATCTGACACGTGACACAGGGCCATTCTAATGAAAACATGGTATTAAGTATGTAATTGTGAAATACTGCCATTATATTGACAGAAAAAAAACTTGATACAATCGGGAAATTATTGGTTTTGAAAAAGAAATACAAATTTGCGAATATTTGAATAGCGTTTTAACCATTTGAATGGCAATCATTCATTTGAATATAGGAATATTGGAACAGTTTTGCCATCCCAAATATCGAGTAATTTGTTAATTTCTTTGTCAACAATTGCACTTTCCTCAACTGTGAAAATACTTGGAGGACAAGAAAATCTACATCTGACTGGATTACAGCCATCTATAAATTCAATGTGGCAATGCTGCACAATGTCCAAAACAACTTCATAATTTGTAATTTTTCTCCAATTTTCAATTTAAAATTGTAATCTACCAGCTTGAAAATTGCTGACCTGATCTACTTCTTGAACCCCAGCCTGGGTTTTTTGGAGCTAATGGTGCATCTGAACGACTCCTGTTAACATAGCTTCTGCCACGAGAGCGACCACGGCCATCATTCCGGTATGGGTGAACACGCCGGAATCCACGATGCATGCCCCTTCCAAATCCAACACTCCGCGCTATCTTGTTCAGGTCATTGATCTCTTTGACATTTTTGTTTACGTCATGATCGTATTTATCCATAGATGAGATCAGTGAAAGGGAGTGAGGCAGAAGCTAATGGTACTTGGGATCAAAACTTGACTTGTGTACCTCCTTTCGTCTATCATTAATTAACTTGTTAGCTTGACCCAGTAATGCAATGGCTGATGTACTCATGTTCATGTCACTAGGTTCTAGGGACTCACCAAGCTTGTTTGTCAGTTCAACAAGATTCACTGTAGCTTTCACAATAAGCTCCTGGATAGCCTGCATTCTATTATCATCAGCTTGGATATGAGATTTAAGAAGTTGCCAGATACCTTGGTTAACCCTGGTCTTCACAAGGGTAACACCATTGAAAGGACGATGAATCTCGTTTAACATGTCAGTGAGCTTCTCGTCAGCCAAGCCATTTCTGAAAGAGGTATTCACAAATTGTGCAAGGTCACTATTAACGTCAACATCAACTGCATCATTGCATATTGAAACTTGTTGACCAAAGACTTGAAAACTGAAGACGACTCAGTTTCAGGACTAACCTCCATCTCTGCATCATTGACATTAGAACAAGACAGGTCAGATGATTCACAGAACTCCTCAGAATAGTCTTCATTGTAGTCTAAGCTAGCAACTTGCCCTGACAAAGTTTCTAACTGTTCTTCTTGTTTCTCAAGTCATACCTTTTGGGCATTAAAATTAGCATTCATTTCTTTGAGAATGAGGAGGATTCCTTTTGTGACCCCTGTTCTTTTGAGGCCGAAACCTTACCACTACCTGAAACAACCGCAGGAGGAGGTTTTTCAGGCACATTTCTAATGACAGGAGTCTTTTTACGCAAACCTGTCAAGTTTTGCACTTCCTTATCCACCATGCTCGGTACATTTTTCACGGGACACGTAAAGTGGTAGCAATGTCGTAAAATGCACAATGTCGTAAAAACTAAAGTGCATGAATAAATTTATTTGCAAAATACAAATATGTAATTGTTACGAATAAAAATAAACAAATTAGACCAAATAACTACGAATATGTCTATCTAAGACTGACAAATAGCAGTAACTGGACAGCCAAAAATGGCTACTATACACGTGAACAAACTAATCTGTCAAGGTTCCTGAGCATGACAAAATACGTCTGCACAGGTCGAGTAGTAAATTGCACTGATGAATATTGATATTATCAATGCACATCTCATTTGAGCACGGAAGTTGTATGACGTAATAGAATTGCATGTTGAAATTAGCTCGCAACCAATCCGATACACACATGAACATTTTACATTGCTGACAACTGGCAGCTTACAATTTTCTTGATACTAGGGATGGGACCGAATATTCGAATATCGGATAATATTCAAATATAAAAAAACGAATAAGAATATTCAATTTTCAAATTTATTTAAAGAACAAAATTTCTTGTTAAAAAATCAAGTTTTTTTCTCCAGTTTAATTGCAAAGTTGACGTGAATTTCAGTGGTATTTCCTGCCTAGCTGGTGGGTAGGGGCAGTGTAACGTTTTTACAACACATGCCAAACATGTCCAATGAACGACAATTGATAATTGGCGGGGGGGGGGCCAGGTCTTTACAAGGGCCGCGAATTAACGGTTTGTAGGAGATGCCAATATGACGCATTGTGTCCACAAATAACAAAACTGGGCCATGTTGTGATAACGCTTTCACAGTTTGCACAAGGCGGACATTGTTGTTTATTGTCCTTAACTGATATCTATATGGTGAACTTGTTTATAGTAAATTACTATTACTCTCAAAGTTAACCAATCAAAATGAATCCATTATCAGCCAATCAATTTCTTTAACAAAATTAGTATGATCTGGTCAACTTAAATATACCGCACTTGTAAATTATTCTCCATTATATCAACACCGTATATTATACAAGAGTCTTGATTAATAAACAATCCCACCGGCATGTGCTTGGAACTTCTTTACGCGGTCATTAGACAAAACCCAGGCAACGTGTAATCTATGTAATGAGAAATTTGTGTAGGGAACGATTAACAAATTTATTAAGAATAAATTTAGCAATATCTTACATTTCTTTATATTTGCCTAACACTCACTAAGTTATATCGCTCATTTACCACTGAAACAAAGTAAAACAACTACGTACACGTAGTATACATATTTCAGATAGGTAAGTAATCGGACAGAGTGCCTAATATAATAGTATTTACAAAACGAATATTCGAATACCTAAAACGAATATTCGAATATTGATTTCAGTATTTGGTCCCATCCCTACCTGATACTGAATCAAATATACCTTTTTTACAAACTACTTTTTTCTATTCCAAGGATGATATATTCCATTATAAAACATGTTATTTATCTTGTTTACATTTAACTTGTATAGAGAATTTGTGTACGGCACACTAGAACAGTTTAAATATCAACAATTATTGAGGCCCGAACAGGGCCCAGTTGCTTAAAACTTTAAAGGCCGGTTAAGCTAATGGCCTGTTAACTTTAGATGTAAATAAAACTAATATTACCAGCAATTCGCGTATGACGCATTTGATAATTATTTGAGCATATCGATTTATTTAAAACAATTGCAAATTTTAAAATTTTAACATTGAATTTACATCAAAATCTTCATCAAAAAGTTAACGGCTGTTAGCTTAATTGGCCGTGAAAGTTTTGAGCAACTGGGCCCAGGGTTACTGCAGGATTTCAGGGTGGCCACTGACACTGGAAAAAAGGGAAAACAGGAATAAAGTCTGAAAATAAATCCCTGCAGGGAAAAATCAGGGAATTTGAAAAATTTGCCAAAATCTGGGAAAGTTCAGGGAATTCGAGCAAAAGTGTTAGAACAAATCAAGAACTTAACAATAGTAAAAATGGCTAAAAATGGAAAAAAAAGTGGTCATATATTTGTGTTTGTTATCCCCACTTTGCACTAATTTTACCGGTCATTTGACAATAAATGTCATGGAAAATCAAATTCCGGTCAAGGACAAAACAGGGAAACGTTATGGAATTTTATTTCAGATTTTCAGTGGCCACCCTGGATTTATAGAAATATCATTTTATTTTTACACTTTTAATATTTCAATTATAACTAGTAAACTGGAATGGGTTTTTTACATATCCAGATTCGTTCATGATTCATTCACAGAACAATCTGCTGTGTAAGTAAAACATTACGGAAACAATGACTCAAACCAGCACCTGCAACAAATGAGCGCATGCGCGATGACGTCATCCCCCGCGTCATCCTGACAAAGTCATTTATGCGTTGTTTGTTCACATGGATGTAATTTTACAGAGTTGATATGAATTTCCACAATAATCGTCTCAAGTTTTGCAAAACGTCAAGGCAAATTAATCCCGAACTTGTTAACAGTTTTTGTTTATTGTTTTGACTGTTTTTCACTAGTGGGCGAATAATTGGTACGGGTGTATAATAAGTCACTAACTAGTATCACACCTTAGTTGTATATCTTGCTAATCCTGTGAAACGCTTGATTATGCAAATCAATACGACCTGCGACAAATTGACACGTTTTGAGCGACGTCAGTTCCGAATGTCGTTATAACAAATCGAATTAGTGCACATGCTATCAATTGGTTCCCGCATATTTTGCATAGGAGTCAGAAACCGAATATTGAGTTATAACGGATATCAGTTTAATGGAAAATCCCTTCCCAACAAAATTGTGACGGAAGTCAAATATTCCGTTATAACGTATGTCGTTGTAAAGAGGGTCTACTGTACATATCAGGGCAAATATGTTGAACACAAAATAAAATGTGTACAGTTTTACTTACCGTTTAGACTGTTGTCTACTATTCATTGTTTTAAGTGCACAATTAATTGTTTTGTGGCCTATACAGAATTGCAATTATGAATTGTTCTTTTTCAGATTTACGCAAACGGATCGCGAGGGCTCAATATTGTTGTGTTGAATCAGTTCCATGTGAGTACTAAGTGTGGTGAAACATATGACACAATATTGGCGGGTTGTTTATCTCTTTTAAGCGGCTTATTGTGAAATTGAGAGTTGTTCACCTTCCCGATTTGAGCACTTATTTTTAAGCCGATATTGAAAATATTTTTTTCATGAAAATCGCTTTATAGAAACCTGGATACATTACACTAAATGTGTTTTTGCTGTATTGAGAGGTTTTGAGAAGACTCGGTTTCAACACCTTTAATTACACTATCAGCGCTAATTGTTTGTTTGACCAACATGGTCAGTTTTGCAAGTATCATCAATGACACCATCGTTATTGTTTGCAAAGCAATGCAAAAGGTGTGAAGTAGTTTGTCAAGTGGTGTTTACACTACAGTTTGTTAGCCCCTCGTTCGTATTTCTTATGTGTTATGTTTTATTCCTAAAAAATAAGAAACACGAATATAAAACACACACAATTAGAACTATATGCTATATTTTTAGCTCACCTGAGCTTTTGTGATCACCTTTCGTGCATCATGCGTCATCTGTCGTGCGTCAACATTTTAATTCAAAGAACATCAGGTTCTCTTGAAATTTCCATATTTCTTGTTTTATAAAAAAAAGCCAGCAACTCTGACAAGCACAAGGAAATTCGAGGGCACTGTCCTCCGACAGCTCTTGTTACTTGAGAACTTGTAATTTTGAAAAAGACTTTTCATATATCAGCCATTGCAATAACTTGTTTCTAAAGGATTTTGACAGCATCATGTAGTAGTTTATGACAAGTTGTGATATTTTCCACCTGTAACAAAGAAATGTTGCATATCATTGTTGTTTATCCCATATAGTACTGTTTTTGTGAATGCTGTACAGATTGACTCTAAAATGATGTTTACGTCCTACAAGTTCTAATGTGTAAATAATTACAACTTTGTATACCCCCACAAACGAAGTTTAGGGGGGGGGGGGTATAAAGGAGTGAGCTTGTCGGTGGGTCGGTCCGTTGGTCTGCCGGTCTGTCGCTGTGTTGGTTTTTTGGTTTCCGGATGATAGCTCAAAAAGGGCTTTGACATATTCAAATAATTTTTGGTACACTTTTAACATCATAAAATACAGGTCAAGTTCGACTTTGGTTACAAACCACTAAATTTTGACAGAGTTATGGCCCCTTTTCGACTTAATTCTCTACAAACATGATTTCCAGACAATAACTGAGGAATGGCTTGACATATGCAAATAATTTTTGGTATACATGTGAAGCATCATAAAATACGGGTTAGGTTTGATTTTGGTTACAAAGCACTAAATTTTGACAGAGGGGTGGCGGCATCAACTTTTTGTTTCTGCTATCTTACTTAAGAACGAATTGAGCTTTTGTAATGAAACAATGAAAAAAACAAAGATACGTTATATCGAGACCTCGCTGGGGATTGCATATGGGGTCAAGGTCAAGGTCACCATTGCTAAAAATAGAAAAACAGTTTCCGCTCAATAACTTAAGAATGCATTGAGATATTTTAATGAAACTTCATACATAGATACCTTATATCGAGACCTGGCTTGGGATTGCATATGGGGTTGGTGGGGTCAAGGTCACCATAACTAAAAATAGAAAAACAGTTTCCACTCAATAACTTGAGAACGTATTGAGATATTTTAATGAAACTTCATACATAGATACCTTATATTTAGACCTTGTTTGGGATCGAATATGGGGTGGGTTGTGTCAGGGTCTGGATCACCATTACTAAAAATAGAAAAACAGGTTCCGCTCAATTAATTGAGAACGCATTGAGATAGTTTAATGAAATTTCATATGTAGATACCTCATATTGAGACCTTGCTTGGGATTGCATATGGGGTGGATGGGGTCAAGGTCACCATTACTAAAAATAGATAAAAAGTTTCCGTTCAATACCTAGTAAACAAAATGAGATATTTTAATGAAACTTCATACATAGATACCTTGTATCTAGACCTCTCTTGTGATTGCATATGGAGTGGGTGGGGTTAAGGTCACTTTTACTAAAAAAACAAAAACAAACGGTTTGCACTCAATAACTCAAGAACTTATTAAGATATTTTAATGAAACTTCATACATAGATACCTTATATCTAGACCTCTCTTGTGATTGCCTATGGAGTGGGTGGGGTTAAGGTCACTTTTACTAAAAAAGAAAAAAAAACGGTTTGCACTCAATAACTCAAGATCTTATTTAGATATTTTAATGAAACTTCATACGTAGATACCTTATATTGAGACCTCGCTTTGGATTGCAAGTTCAATGTCACCATTTCCTAGCCATAGGTGTAGGACCTTCACCTTGCACCCAGAACTTTGTTGTGCTGACCTATGGATTGCGTTAGAAAAATGTTGTTTTCGTGGAATTGCCACATTTCTTGTTGAATTATGTTTGGTACACAGGTGTAACATCATAAAATACAGATCAAGTTCAACTTCAGGTACAAACTACTAATTGTTGACAGAGTTATGGCTCCTATTGAAATTAAGTTTTTCCAAATACACTGTTAAACATTCAAAAATTAAAGCATTTGCCTTGTGTCTATTTCGTTCAAATGGATGCCATAGTTTTGTGACAAGGCCATAATTGTAAGGGTATATCTGTCACTCATGTGGCACTTCTAGTTGCATTTTCACTTAAACGCTGCATTCTGATTGGACAATCCGCCGACATGACCTGTCATTCATACCCCGATGAACTAGCTGCGTATGAAAATTACCTCTTTATTATTCATGACAGTACTACTTTTTTATTCTCGATTTGCAAAATGACATCATTGATTTCCGCGAATCTTTATGATGTTTACTTTCATTTGCTATTTGCAAAATGACGTCATTGTTTTAAGGCAATGTTTACAATGTATACACAATCGTTCGTAATCTAATTGACTGATTTATCGGTTGCCTGTGTTGCAGATGATGAAGTTATTAACGCATATTGGGAAATTTGAATTGTTTTTACCAGAAATGCAACTCAAAAATGATCAACAGCGATCTGAAATATCTGTCAAGATATTAGAAATGCTGTTTGACAAAAATAAACCGAAACTAAAACGGGGATTCCTACGCCGGAGGCTACACGTCAGTTGGGGCCTTTAGACAGTTTAAATAAGTTTATATCCACTTTTGATTGTAATTATACGAATTGAATAATGTTTTTTTTCATTTCATAGGTATATGATCTGTCGGGAAAATAACGCCTAATTTATGCATAAACGCCGTCTGCGTTTATGCAAAAAAGGCATAATTTTCCTGACAGTTCATACACTAGTGAAATGCAGAAAAATACTATTCAATTCTTAATTGTATGTTGGGATCCAAGCCATATAGACATTTTTTGAGGATGTATATAGTAATCGACTTTTGCAGGGAAATGTGATGGCCGCACAAGCGTTTGACACATACGTGGGCGCCGATGATGCTATGCTTAGATTCCTGTCAAAAGTGGCGCCTAGCAGGATCCTAGTGTTGGCCATCGTGGCAAGTACAACCGTAGTAGCGTGTGATGACGGCCTTATGTCATATGCTGTATAACAGTATGCTAAATTTGTATAATGAAGTTAATGTTTTCCACCTCTCCTTTAGATGAAATAGTAATGTGGATATCAATGATAGTAATGCCACTTTAGCTTTTGAAGACAGGCTTGTGTCGGGCTACAATAATGTACTCACTTTGTATAAAAAAAAATCAAAGTAATATGTTTTATTTAAGACTTCATTACCAGGCTTTATTAACTGTTACCTATTTGTTCAAAAATATACAGTTTGTTATTGAAAGTAAAGTACAGGGCCCAGTTGCTCAAAACGTTAAAGGCCGGTTAAGCTAACGGCCTGTTAACTTTAGATGTAAATAAAACTAACATTACAAGCAACTCGCTTATGAAGCATTTGACAGTTATTTTAGCATATCAATTTATTTAAAATAAATGCAATTTTAACATTTAATTTACATAAAAAATTTCATCCAAAAGTTAACGGCTGTTAGCTTAATTGTCCATTAAAGTTTTGAGCAACTGTCATTTCCAGTAAATTTGCAACATGTTACTAGATAAAAATACTGCGTAAATATCGACCAACCAACATGGTTTTTTTAATTTCTAGCATGCGCGTGCCTATGGAATTTTCCCAATCCGGGCGATCTTTGTTTGAAAGCGAGACGGTCTAGGTTGTTACCTAGCCAATGACAGGAAGTCTGCTAATTGACATCCGTTTGAAAATAAACAAGTGTAATGGTTTTAATTGACACTTTTTGGGGTATTCGCTAATCAGTATGGGGCCTGTCTGGGCCACCACAAGTCACCACAAGTCCCACATGTCACTGGGTAAGTGTGATATACCGAATCCACTAATAAGCATCAATTAGCGAGTGCATTTTTTACTTTGTATATTTGGCCCAGATTTGAGTCAGTTCGCGCGAGAACACCAAACATTTCACAAGCAAGCATTATTTTAATTATTGAAGTAGAAATTCATCATGGCTGATGGTGATGCTAATGACCATTATACAGAATAAAATATAATAAATAAACAGAATAACATGTAAATTATATACACACAAAAGCAATACAGTCAGTGCTACACTCATACTGCAATGTTGTAATTCAAAATAATCATTGTAACAAAATAATAAAAAATCATAAAAATACTCTGCAGTTGACTAAATAAATTAATTTTCAACATTTTAAAGTTTGTTATAATAATGGTTAATTTAAATGTAATATTTATATTTTATTTTCATTTTGATGTCTTCACAGAAACTCCGGGACCTGCGCTGCCTGATGGGTTCGATGTTGAGACTGCCAGTCCCATCGATGGGATGGCTGATGTTCCCTGCGGAACTCATCATGGCCATTGTAATGCACACCAACGCCTATGCGTTGTGGAGAATGGCCCAACCTGGCATCAGGTTTGACTCTCTGTGGACTGAAACAAACTTCCAAGAAATGAAGGCCTTCCTTGCAATCAACATCATAATGGGAATTTCTCTAGAGCCACATGTCGAGATGTTTTGGTCATCAAACCCGTTTCTTGTGAACCTCTGAATAGCCAGGACAATGACTTGCAATTGGTTTCAAAAGATATTACAATATTTTCAAGTTGCCGACAGGGAGTCTGAACCCGGACGAAACCAACCTAACTATGACAGACTTTCAAAGTGCGCCCTATCATTGACTGTTTGTCTAGGTCCTTTTGAAATGCGTATGTTCTTGGTTGTGAAATTTCTGTAGATGAGGCAATGGTAGCGTTTACAGGTCGCCTGTCATTTAAGCAGTACATGAAGAATAAGCCAATCAAACGAGGCATAAAAGTGTGGATGGTTTGTGATGCGAAGACTGCGTTTTTGAATAGGTTTGAAATATATCTTGGGAAACAAAATGGCCAAACCGAACATGGACTGGGGCATAATGTGGTTTCAAGATTGACAGACCATCTCCGACACACTCATCGGTGGCTCTTTTTTGACAATTTCTTTACCGGACTCCCTCTCCTAAAATCGCTACTAAGCAATGGACTTTATGCTTGTGGGACAGTAAGGCCAAACAGAAAGGGGTTTCCAAAATCGCTGAAAACACCTAAGAACTTGAAAAGACGTGGCCAGTCAAAAGTGCTTCAACAGGGATCGACCAACGTGACAGCCACAGTTTGGCGAAACCGTAAACTCGTTCATCACCTGTTGACTCTGAGTGACCCACTTCAATCAAGGGGCTGCACCAGAAGAATTGCGAATAACATTGAAGAACTAACTCAACCTGAAAGTGTCCACCTGTACAACCAGTTTATGAGGGGCGTGGATGTACATGACCAGTACTGGTTTAAGTTTGGTAAGTCCAAAAAGTCCTGGCGTTACATATTTTGGTTTTTATTGAACTGTGCCATAGTGAATTCCTTCATTGTATACAAATCAGTCTCAACAAGAATCGGAAGGAACAACTGGTACAGGCATCTGGACTTTCATCTTGAGCGCGGTAACGAACTCATTGCTGGATTCAACTCCAGAAAACTACCACTCCCAGATGACCGGCAGATCCCAGCGATTGACATTGAAAACATTCAAGGCCACGTAAAAGCTGACGGACAAACCGCGTGTCTGCAAGCGCCATGCACGGGTGCTGAAGACCAGAAAAGAAACTGTGTATGGTTGTCCCATATGTAACGTCCAGCTGTGCAGAGAGGGCTGTCACAACGACTACCATAGATGACCTGGACTATAAAAAATGTGTTGCTTGTGATAAATCTCTTTATGCTTTGTATGTTGCTTTTTGTTTTTGCACAATGTAATTTGCAATAAAATGTTATAAAATAAACATGGATAATAACATGAAAGTGAAATAAAACTATAAAATTCATAAATTTATTTGTTTATATCACTTGAGATGCCTGTAAATTAATAAGAATTTATCATATTTACATATAAAATAAACCAGAAGAAAGGCAATTTAATTGCCTACAATATTGCCATTTACATAAATCTGATATTTCCAATAATTTCATTAGTAATTTATCAATGGTAGCTGCTGATATTGGAAATAGATAAGTGGTAAGCTATCAGGTGTATTGGCATTCAGTGGCTGACTTTGACAAATTTATATCATGGAAAGGGTTAACACCTGTTAAAACTGAGAAGACTGACATTGTGAGTCAGCCAGGCTTGCTAATCTGCAAGCTGTTAGCAACAGCCCTAGCAATGTGTCAGGTTGACTTCCAAGGTCTTTGATGTGACTGCCTAACTGGGGCCTTTGTTGGGCAGTTTGTAGCAGTAAGCATGTAACACACTTAGCACATGTTCTGTGTAAAAAAGCATCAATAAAAGTAGATGTACATGAACAAAGCAAGCACTGTCAATAGAGCATTAATTAATTAGCGTTGTGGGGTAAATGTCAAGAGTGTCAATAAATTAGAATGTTGTTTCAATGCATGGGATAAATCAGAGATTTAAATGTTGGTGACGAAATAAACATATCTTGGAATTAAAATGGATCTTGTGTGACGGAAAATGTATTGCATATTAACATGACTATATGCACTCGATGTGGATTGTTATGTGTTTCGCACTAAAGGAAATTATTTGTGCGTATTAGAAATCTACTTGTGTGTATATTATGAATGTAAATTTAGTTCAATATTGCAGAACAATAACAAATATGGAGAAAAAAAACAGGAATATATAATCAACGGACAACAACAAAACATAACTGCAAATTGTTCTCAGTTTTTTCCCTCACATAACAAGAAATACACTGTCTTTTACGGTACTCAGAAAATTTTGTGAGCTTGGGAAAAATCTACTAGAAATTTCAGAAACAAACTCGCATTTTGCGAGTATGCAAGCCTAAATTTGAACCCTGCTTTATTGTTTGCAAGTTACTAATTAACAGCATACTAATTAACAGCAAAGTATAATTGTTAACATAGCGAATTCAACAAGGAAAACAACCATACTGATTATACGTGAGGTTTGCTTTGATGTTCCAATGTGCTCTTACAGGGTGAAGCTACCTTTAAACTGGCAAATAAATCACGCAACTTTCTTGGACAGATGGGTAGTAAATCGGCACAGCTAATCGCTTCTAAGGACATGTGGGCCTTTGTCTGTGTTCGCAAATGTAAGTGTCTCGTGCATTATTTAGAATTGGAAGAAAAATATTGTATACTCAAATTGGAATAAAATTCCATTGTAGCTTATTTTCCTTCAGAGCAGGAAATATTTCAATATTTGTATAGCCTGAAAAGGCGACATATAGGGGTTACTTTGGCAGCTTCTTCGGCGGTGGTTGCAGCTGTGTCCCCTTTAAATTGTATGGACAATAACTTAGAAGTTTGAGTGCGATCATTATGAAACTTTAGGAAAGTTTTAGTAGGCATAAAAGGAAGGTAAGTTTGGTTTTTGGTTTAATTGCTCTTATCGTACTTGAGTTATGCCCCTTTAAAAAAATAGTTCAAATAAGGCTTGTGGCGACAATAATTGGAAAAGTTTTTGTTCAATCATCATAAAATTATTGTATAGTGTTTGTTATCATAAATAAAGGTAAAGTGGCGGCAGTGTGCAGACAATAAATTAAAAAGTTTGTTGGCATTTATCATTATGAAGTTTGTTTTTTTAGGGAAGTATTAGTAAGCATAAAAGGAATGTTAAGTTTGATTTTCGGCATAATTGCTCTTATAGTCTATGAGTTTTGCCACTTTGTAATGATTCCCGAAGGGGGGAGCATATAGTCGCCACTTTGCCATCCATCCAAATTCCACTGCCATTAACTTTTCTGGTAGTGAAACAAATTTCACTGAAAATTGTATCCATTATCCTCCATGCCCATCATTCCGTTTGTTCTTCTGTCAATCCGGTATTTCATTTCTGCATAAGATCTAAGGAACTAATGACTCGAATTTGATGAAACTTTATTTGAAGCATCCCTGTAGGGTGGACATGCACATATTGTCAGGTTGTTCTGGTTTGAAGATTTTTCAGGGCGTTTTTGCCCTTTGATCTTAAATACCAAGGAATTTTTTGTTTCCTCGCAAGATCTCTGAAGGAACCAATAACCTGAATTCAATGAAACTTTATATGCATCATCCTTACTAAGGGGACATGCACATATTGTCAGGTGGTTAAGGTCTGATGATTTTTTAGGGAGTCAAAACCCTTTGATTATAAATCGGACATTTTTATTGGCAATCTTCATTTCCGCTTCAGATCTCAGGAACTAATAATCCGAATTAAATATGTGCAGTAACCATACCATATTGTCAGGTTATTCCAGTGTGGTGGTTTGTCTTGGAGTTATTGCCCTTGTTATTATAAATATATCATTTTAATAGGTTATTTTTGTTTCTGCATGAGATCTCAGGAACTAATGGCTCTAATTCATCGAAACTTTAATTCAGCATCCCTATTTAAGGACATGCTAATTTTGTCAGGTCATTCCAGTCTGAAGATTTTTTTTAGGGAGTTATTGCCCTTTGATTATAAATTGGCTGTTGTGCTTGTCCACACTATAACTTGTCACACCTAGGAGTCATAGGTCAAAATTGGCACTTGACTGTCTGTGATTGTCTGTGCTTTAACTTGCCATGGATTTTAAAACTACCTGGTACAAATGTTAACCTCATTGAGACTGTGCTTTAACTTGCCATGGATTTTAAAACTACCTGGTACAAATGTTAACCAGTTCCATAGGTCAAAGGTCAAGGTCACAGAGGTCAAAGGTCCAAATCAGCTTTTTGTTTGTTCGCCTATGACCATGGATTGAGAGATTTCAAATTACTTGGCACAAGTGTTTGCATAAATGAGATGGCGTGTCACGCACATGAACCAGAACTGTAGGTGAAAGGTCAAGTTCAAATGTAAAGGTCAAAAGTCAGAATTGGCATCTTTTTGCTTGTCTGGACTTGTTGAGTGGGTTTTACATAACCTTACACAGTTTTTCTGCCTCAACATGACAGCGTGTCTCCTCATGAATCTGGTCCTTAGGTTTAAGGTCAAGGCCACATTTAGAGATCAAAGCGGCATTGGGGAGCATCCATTGATTCTGCCAATATTCTTGTTAAAAAAAAAAAGGCTTGTGCAGATAGTAACTGAAAAGGTTTTGTTCAATCATCAGAAAATGTTTGAAGTATGTTTGTAATCATAAAAAGAAGGTCCAGTTTGGTTTTCAGCATAATTGGTCTTATCATACTTGAGTAATGCCCCATTAGGCGACTCGTCCGAGTCGCGGAGTTCTATTTAAATCATTTGTTTAATTAATTTATATACGAGTGTGGCCCAAAAAGTTTGTGTACTGGTTCAACATATTTAATGTCTTATCTGATATATATACAATGAACATATCAGGGAAGTACAGACCTTCCTCTACAAGAGCGTTTAACGTTTATCATGTTAATGAAAAATATTAAATTACATTTAATTCAACAGCTCTACTGGCGTATGTAACACCTAAGTTAATGTCTGAATGTACACCGACGTCACATTCTGTTCCTTTAATTTAACATCTCACAATAATCTAGCTTTTCTGGAAATAAAGTCCATGACATTTAATGCACCGCTTTTGTTGATGGGTCCTCTTCAAATATCATCCATGACATTCCATGCACCACATGTGTTTAAGGGTCCTCTTCAAATATCATCCATGACATTCCATGCACCATATGTGTTTATGTGTCCTCTTCAAATATCATCCATGACATTCCATGCACCGCATGTGTTTATGGGTCGTCTTTAAATATCATTCATGACATTCCATGCACCGCATGTGTTTATGGGTCCTCTTCAAATATCATTCATGACATTCCATGCACCGCATGTGTTTATGGGTCCTCTTCAAATATCATCCATGACATTCCATGCACCGCATGTGTATATGGGTCCTCTTCAAATATCATCCACGACATTCCATGCACCGCATGTGTTTATGGGTCCTCTTCAAATATCATCCACGACATTCCATGCACCGCATGTGTTTATGGGTCCTCTTCCTGTGAATTACACCATGGAACCAATCGGCCAGACTACTAGTTATATAATAATGGAGTTTGTCTCCTGCAGTTATTCTAGGGTTTCAAACCCCTGGTTTTTCAGCACTGATTTGATTTGAGGTATATTGCGGAAATTAATTGAAGCGTGCAAGGTTCGATGATTTCAGTGCATGTGTCATCAGCTAAACCCTAATAGGTCCGATCTCCAGCTGGGTACTGGCGGCTGTGTGTGGAGGCTCTTTGTCTTGGTGTAGGTGGAAGTCCTAAATTGGAATCCCCGGGCATCCATCAGTTTACTGATATTCTTGTTTGAAAATGTTCTGATTAAACACGGTTTGAAATGTTACTTGTTTAGAATTATGAATAAACACAAATGTCATTTATATGTAAGTCAGCTGTTTCCCAAATTTTGGAGTTTGTGTGTTTTGCATAAGTGATATAATTTGAACTTGAATGCACATGTTGAAACGAAAGAGTTCAATGTACTGGTACTGCATTAATGTGGTAACTAAAATATCATCAACGAATGCATCATGAATTTTAGCAATTATTAATTTGATGATTTAAATAGAAAATACAATTATCTTTCCAACCATTTGCAAGATGAGATTATTTTTTAGAATAATAAAAAATTGAACAGTCAGTATATACAAACTTTTTGGACACACCTTGTACAAGTGAACTTAAAGAATGTTTATTGCACATTTATTGGTTAAATATATTGTTTGTATTGCTTTTAATATCATAACTTGAAAAAGATGTCTCTTTTACACTGAAATATATTGTGTTTTTATGTCACAAAGGTGGGTATATTAAAATCGAAACGTCCGTCCGTACATTGGTTAATCTGGCCAAGATTGAAGTTGTTTATAAAGACCAAGATTTTGAATACTATCAAGGTATTTACTTGAAACTTTTGAAATACTTCTTTATTATCAATGTCTCCACCAGAGAAAGCAATCCCTATAACTCTTCTTTGTGTTTTGCCAGATTTATGCCCCTTTTTAATTTAGAAATTTTGGTTAAAGGTTTTCGTAATAAAGACCTTTATCTTGAATACTATCAAAGATATTTAATTGAAACTTAGAATAACTCTTTTCTATGAACATCTCCACCCGGGAATGCAGTCCCTATCGTTCTGTTTTCGTTTTTGACAAAAGAACATTAAGGGGCATATGTTACATTACAGTGACAGCACTTGTTAAAACCGTATAATGATAAATGTGATTTTGAACATGCTGCCTATGTACATATTGTTACAGCAATAGCTCTGGGGGAGGTTCACAGCTTAAAGGGTGCCAATGCCTGGGCACAGCCTGCCTACCTCAATCTCAATGTTTCCTTAATAACAGCTGTTGGTAAGTTTACTGCAGACATTAAAGACGGATATGGATGTGTTAATTCACTAATTTCCTCACAGGTAAAAAAAAATACACCTTCATATTTTTAGCTGGCCTGAGCATGATGTGCTCTTTCAGCTATTGGTATTGGGGACCTCTCCTGCATTGCCCATATGCCATCAACAATTTGCTCGTTCTCACGATAGACAATTGAAGAATTGAAGAGATGATGCAGTTGCCGCAGCAGGATAATCAGTATTGAGAGATGACAAAGGCGTTATCAGAATGAGCCTTCGTCACCATATAATTGTTTAGGATTATACATATGGGCGGGCAGGGTTGGGTGTGTGAGCCCTTAAGGAGTTTCATTTGAAATTGTAATCAGCCTTCAAATAAGGTAAGTCTCAGTTAATTCTTCAATTTCATCTACTGCATAACTCCCTTAATGGGCCACACAACATTTTAGAGAATGACTTTAATTACTAATTAAATACTAATTCTATTATAGAATGTGTATAATAAACAAGAAACATTATTTGTTTATATTAAATCTTATATATATTGATACAACAACCATATGTACAGGTAATCATGCTTGGTATAACATCTCCTTTGAAACAACAGCTACTGTAATCACTGCAGAAACTAATCCAGAATGGCTGATCGAAAATTATTGGGCAGTTCGATACACTTATTGTAAAATTTTGCAAATGTTTTTGCATTAGACCAGCCAGCAGTTTCCATTATTGTCTGTAATGGTACACCCTTTTGTTTTGCTTTCGATGTTGATGCAGCTCTAGTGCTGTGTGGCTGGAACGTGTCCCCTACCCCTGCTTTTTTCAAAACAGATTTAACCCAACCACTTATAGTACTGTGCAAAGCTGTCATGTGTGGTTTTAATGAAGTAATCATAACATAGTCTCCAACTCGAATGTCTTTTGTTCTCTTGAAATATTCTAATAATGTTTGAAGTAAACAAATATTTCTTTTCCCTGTATATTTATTAATAACGAGGTTTTTTAAATGAAAACCTGGTCTTGTTTGTTTTAACAAATCACTAGGTACTATTGTTATAACATTTTTGTCACTAGTAATATTAATATCACTTAGTTTTACAGAGCGTAACGTTTGACATCTTTGCGCTGTTACAAGTAATAATAGAATACACAACTTTTTTGACAATTGTTGTAATGTATTTGTTGGTCAATGATGCATAAATTTCGAACCACATTGACATCCCATGTCGTTTGATACCTCTGAAGTGCTGGTGCTGGTCTAGTGTTAAAACAAGCTTTCATGAATCTTGAAATGAGGCCATTATCATGAATATCAGAAATGCCAACACCCGATTTATATCGGGTTTAAGGGGATTGTCCGTCCTTCCACAGAAATGAACCCATTTTATAATATAGACATCATATTGTATTTTGGTTGATTTTCCCCATGAGTCCACGATAAGTGTTCTTGCTCGTTTCGGAACTCTGTAGCCTTTGAGCACTTTCCTGATATGAGAAAAACTCCCAGTCTCATTTTTTTGAAGAGGATGTTTTTAGCTCACAACGTGCTCTGTGAGCTATTGGTATAGGTGACCTCTCCGGCATCGTCCATATGTCCTCAACAATTTGGACCGTAATTACGATAAAGACTACATTTTGTATTCAATCTTGACCTAACTTGAACGGTTTGTGTATGACCATAAAATCTCAGAAGTATTTTTTATTAGGTCAGATCACACAAGTAACACCAGAGTTATTGCCCCTTTTTCATGCAAAAAAAGTGCAAAAATGCCCTTTTTCAATGTCTAGGCTTTATTTTCCATCCAATCTTAACCAAACTTTCACAGTTTGTGTATGACCATCAGATCTCGGCAGACACAAAAAATTGGCCGCTTTATTGCCCTTTGTTTATAAAAAAATATACAAAAAAGGACATAATTAAGGATAGAGATTTAATTTTTCATCCAATCTTCACCAATCTTGCAAAGTTTGTCTATTACCATGAGATTACAGTTGAAGTGAATATAAGCAAGATCGGACCAGAAACACCAGAGTTATTGCCCTTTGTGAATTTTTCATCCAATCTTGTCCTGTCTTGCACAGTTTGTCTATGACCATAAGATTAAAGGTGAAGTCGAATATAAGCAAGATCGACCAGAAACACTAGAGTTATTGCCCTATGTGAATTTTTTTTGGCAAAAATGGACATTATTCAGGATAGAGACTTCATTTTTCATCCAATCTTCACCAATCATGTACAGTTTGTCTATGAACATAAGACTACAGGTGAAGTTGAATAAAAGCATGATCGGGCCAGAAGCACCAGAGTTATTGCCCCTTGTGTTTGGAAAAAATCAACAAAGTATCAATTATTGGCTTGCACACATGATTTTTCATTCAATGTTGACCAAACTTACACAGTTTGCGCATGACCATAAAAATACATTGATGAAATTTGATTTCCAATAGTTGCAAGACGTGCATGCAGTTATTTGTACATGCAACATTGATGTCTTCAGAGCCTGCATTAACATCATTTATCATAATTGGATAGAAAATTATCAAAGCAAAAGCAAAACTTGACTTCAGAGCACAGCCATCGCAATTATCGCATTGCAGCTATTTTGCAAAAAAGACTGTTTCTGCATTTACCAGAATTGTCAATGACTTAATGAAAGGGGTCAGGTAAGAATATAGAGAAAACCGATTTGAGAACCATTAGCAAAAAAAACACATATCCACTACCCAACTTGTACTTTAGTTAACCCTTTGCACTAATTGATGTTTTAAGGTATTCAACCCATAATGCTCTAGACCACCACAAATTATATTATTTTCTTGAAGGGCATTCATATCTGGACTGTTCTGCAAAATTTAAGGATATTTTAACATTGGTTTGTCAGATATAGTTTTTTTATTACCATATCCCCTCTTTTGCTAAACACATCAAAAACTGAAAAGCTATAGGCATCTTTACAAGTGAAATACTTTATTAATATTTCATAAACTTCATATAAGTATACATTTATGAATGGTATATTGAACACATATTATGAAAATAATCAACAATTATTATTGAATGAACTTGTATGGAAGTAATATGTACTCGTAATGCTAATTATATTTATGATCGATGAGAATTGTCCTGGTCTATTTTTTTAAAGCCATAAACAAAATGTGATAAACTTGCTTATTTTATGCATGTTCTGAATCTAAACCATAATATACTTTATTCTTGGAATATAAGCCACACAAGGAAGGCAAAACAAACAAACTTTACCATGCAAATTTGAACAATTAAAACAGTTTTTAACACTACCCCCATACAAAATTAAGCTGGATGTTTTTTTCAGAAACACCTTTTTTAAATATTTTTAAATAATTATTGAGAACCTAAGAAAGATACTACCATAAAACTTTTAAAAGTTCTTAGATACAAAATACAAGCAATATATACAATTAGTTCCATAACTTTTGAACATAAAACATTTACATTAAACTTTGTTTCATCATTGTATATTCTATTATAAACAATTTTTTTTTTTTTAAAGTCTAAAACACATAATCTAGAATATAAACAAAAGAGTTGTATTAACTAAATTTACAATTACTACATTTTATAAATGAAATAAATATAAACCTAATAGATAGAACCAATATGTGCTGCATTAACACATTTTCATCTAAAAAAATTTAACGTTCCAGGCCATGTCCATCATGAACTTTACTGGGTTTCAAAAATGGCTGTTTTTCCAGAAAATCCGCTAATTTGTGTTATAAAAGTTTCCAACGTCCTTTTTGCAACTGTAATATAGGGCCTCCCATCCATTATATTTACATTTTAAATACAAAATAAACTGTCCGCGCCTTCACAGTTGAATGTTTCGATGGTACATAAACCGGAGCCAGCGATGTCCTCTGCCATAGTATTTTTATCACGTCAGTATAGGCAAGAAGACCCAGAGAATCAATGTTTCTGGGCTTCTCATTTTTGAACATCAGCTGGTTGCGCCTAGCTGTTGATGAATATGGGAATGCGACTGCTACTAGCAATGCCTCTGGTTGAACACTAACAGCCTGGTCGCCATCTAACATGTCGCCCATCGTACTGGATGTGTGTTTGCTTTTCTGTACAGCAGCATTACTGAAAATAAGTGTTCAGTACAGTTTTACAGTAGATTCTCCTTACAGACTGATATTAATTTACACAACTATCATTGCTTTAATAATTGTCTGATATGGCACCGATGTCAGTTGAGCAAAATGTAATGCCAAATGTTGAATTTTTATACATGTTTTGGTAACCGACTTATAAGGTTATGTTATAACACTTAACAGAATGACAAAGCAAAATTGATGGCATTTTCAATATGGAAATTGTAACATAATTATATCAGTATGTCAAAACTTAGAACTATGTTAAATAAGCTTGGAAATAAATACTAGTACTTCATCTTATTATTATGTCCAAACTTTAGGCTCTATGTATTCATACAAATCAATAATTTTTATTTAGTATATTTACACAACCATTCACGAGTTGTCATTATCTTAGTAACTATTACCATACAAACAAATGGCTTTACAATTAGATAATGAACTGATACTAACCCATACACAGCTTGGTTTTAGGCTCGCCGTTTGACTCAGTTTCTTTTTCAGTTTTCCAATAGGGAACATATGGCTTTACAATTAGATAATGAACTGATACTAACCCATACACAGCTTGGTTTTAGGCTCGCCGTTGGACTTGGTTTCTTTTTCAGTTTTCCAATAGGGAACATATGGCTTTACAATTACATAATGAACTGATACTAACCCATACACAGCTTGGTTGTAGGCTCGCCGTTTGACTTGGTTTCTTTTTCAGTTTTCCAATAGGGAACATATGGCTTTACAATTAGATAATGAACTGATACTAACCCATACACAGCTTGGTTTTAGGCTCGCCGTTTGACTCGGTTTCTTTGTCAGTTTTCCAATAGGGAACATTATTGACATCACATTAGTCTATGTTCCAATATTTCGCGTAGACATAAACATTCAAACTAATATGCTTCTCTGTAATTTTCCAACCACACTGTCACAGATCATGGCAGCTGATCATAGCCGACCCAATTTACATTGTTACTGTGTCTTTTTCTCTTGAAAATCTACCTTTTTTATTACGTTTTCGTCGGTCAGAATGATTTATATCAAGGTAAGTAAACGCTGTGATATGCACATAAAATTGTATAAGCGTTCAAATGATAATGATTTCCAATGGAAAAAAACTCCGATTCTACTTTCATTTTAATTATGATCGTTACATTTTAATAGTTATTGTATATCTAATTTGCTTTTAAAAGCAACAATATTAAAATCTGAAACAAATACTATGGTGTAACTAAAGAAATATATAATTGTTAAAGAAGTTTTGTATGTATTCCGAATGCAAACGGTAATGTACGGACGGCTACAACTTTCGTCGAAATTACACGGAAATTAACGAGCTAATTATGGGTTGAATACCTTAAATAAAAATTGATTCTATCCCCCCCTTTGTATTGTTCAGATACCTTAATTTTCAAACCTGTCACAACAGTATGGTCTTCATCTGTACCTGTTCTCAGGTAAGCGCTTTGGACCATCATGACCCTTTTGTTGTGGTTTGTGCGGAAGAGATCAAGGTTGTCGTTTGAGTTCCTCGATAGCTCATCTGCTTGAAAGTTTTGTTTTCCTGAAATGTGTCTGGTGATTTTCCTCCATAATTTTAGCTCATGGTGAGCTTTTGTGATTGCCTTTTGTTGGTAGTGCGTCTTGTATCGTCAACTTTGATCTCGTTAACACCCTAGAGGCCACATTTATTGGCCAATCTTCATGAAACTTGGTCAGAACATTTGGCCCAATGATATCTCTAAAATGTGAAAATGGTTCCACTTCACTGCACAAAATGGCCACCGGAGCTAAAAATAGAATTATGTCTAAACGCCACTTTCTTCTAAACCTATGGCTAGATTTTAAAATAATTTTATACAAATGTTTGTTTTGTGTTCCTCTTTCAAACTTATTCAATTGGTTCCACCTCACTGCACAAAATGGCCACTATAGCTAAAAATATGTTTTCAAAAGTTCTTGATCAATCTTCATGAAACTTTACAGAAATGTTCCTTGGATGGTCCTCTACCAAAACTATATTCATATTCTCAAGGAGTAGTAGTGTGTGACATAATTTTTGTGGTCATCGTATGCAAAATGGCTGACTGGCGGCCATCTATTTATTTCTTTTTAATGTTATAAATAGGCTAATACTTCTATTATCTGCAAATGGGTCAAGGCCGCATTCGGGGTTATTCACTCCTGTAATAGCTCTAGTTTAAAACTGTCCTTTATTGCTGACACTTGTACAGAGCTCTAAAATAAAAAAATAATGTCAACAAAATATCTTAAATCTTACATTTTCAATTTCACATTTAACCATGAGTAACCATTCAAGGAAAGTTTTCATCCATCTTGCTTTTAATCAATATTTTACAAAAATATGATAGCATGTCCATTGGAGAAAAGTTCCTTTGACAGACACTTTCTTAATGCAAATATGCAACATTGCATCGAAACAAACATATTATGTCCGTAATTTAATGCCATCTCTCTAGTCCACACTTTTTTCCCATTTTATTTTGAGACCAAATTTTTGCAGAGTCTCACCAAACTGCATACATTTTAGATCAACAACATGAAACTTCCATACTTCTTCACCAACATGAACTTGTACATGTACCCCCATCAGCAAAATAAAAAATCTGGCTTTAATGCGGTTACCGCATTTTTCATGTTTATTCTAGCAGCTACGAAGCTCAAATAAAAAACGAGTTTAGTTCAATCACAGGACCACACAATAGGCACGTTTTAATTTTATTAAAACCCTTTTACCAGCTTAACAAATCGTCCAATGTCTAATAAAATGTGCTATTAAACGGCCATATTGATTACTAGGTGCACATTTCTCACTTTAAAATTAAGCGGTGCCAAATATGTTCACCCCCCTGACAGATCTGGACAAGTTCTCTATATAATTACAGAATATGCCAATGAGGATAGGTCTTATACAATTACAGATTTCATGCCACCAGTGCCTTTATTGACAAGAAAAGATGCAGACGATGTGCACATTCCGGTAGTGTTGCTGGCGTATAATGATGGACAACATCTTCTATTTCTGATGAAAAGGGATCCTGATCTTAAAATAATGATTGCGGCCAACGTGACTATTGGTATGATATAATGAAAACAATTCATTGAATTTGCATCTAAGAAGTAATTGTTTAAAAGATATGTTGTATTGTGGCAGTTTTAGACTGTTAGCCCATGCCAACAGTTTTAAGTGATGCAAAGCAAGAGCATTTGAGGCGCGTCGTGAGGAAACTGGTCTTAATGCATGTGCATAAAGTGTCGTCCCGGACTTTCCGCCTACAGTGAATTTATGTTTAGAAGAGACTTCCTTGAAACAGAAAATACCATAAAAGCGAAAGTGCTGTCCTGGATTAGCCTGTGCGAACTGCACAAAGGACGACACTTTACATACATGCTTTAAGACTGGTTTTCTCACGACGCGCCACATTTATTGTAAGTACTGCCTTAGGACTCTGTGCTACAAAGCAGTAACATTTATATAATTGTAAAAAAAACTCCTTGCTGTCCATTGCTTTTCAAACAGTCCATTTGCCTCCAGAAAAATCATTGAACATGTGATTATGTGTTAAGATATTTTAAAACATAACCTACATTTTCAGCCAATCAGCTTGCAGATAAACGCCCATTAAATGTTAGATTTAATCATTAAAAGCATGATCTTAACGGCTCCTATTTCTGCCTTTGATTGGCTATTTGGAATATCGCCTTTTCAGACCTTACCATATATGGATATCTACTATTCCCATGTTCTGATGATGTACATGTGCATGACCAATCAAAATGTAGGTTATGTTTTAAAGGGACTGAACTCCAGATGGTCCACTCGTAAAAACTAAAGAAAATTGTTGATTATTATTTTCTTTCATAATCGTATAGAACCCACTGAAAATTAGACACAATTTTTTTTATTTACCTGAAAAACTATGATTTCAAATAGTATTCTTCCTTTTAATCATCCTAAAATCTACCCTATCGAGTAATTTAAAAAATAGCGCCATTTATATTTAGGATAATTGTGTGACGCTAGTTTTGTTGAGTCGCACATGCATACACTTGAATCAGGTGCTTGTATTGGGAAAGTCGCTGTATTTTTAAATCGGGAATACTGTTTTCAAAGAAAGTGCAAGCTTATTCAACTTCTATTTTTCAATGAAATATACAGTTTATGACAGTATTTGATTGTGTTCTTTACAAATAGTGATGGTTTTATGCATGTTTTTACCATTTAGGCATAACTACAAAACAAACGTACATTTTATGCCCATCTGGAGTTCAGTAGCTTTAAGTAAGTTAGAACACGTTGAGTAAAACCTAATCGGCTAAGAAGGGGCTTGCTTCACTGGGCTCACTGAGCCAGGTCTTAACCCATAAGATTTTACTTCATATGTTCTAACTGTTACTAAAATTAAAAATGGTGAAGAATCCACCTTCTCAATCTGCATTTAAAATCAAAACGCTGACAGCATAGAAAGACTGTTGGCGACATAAGAAACTAAAAGCATGTACATTATGAGTGCATTTTTGCTAAAAAGGAAACATTTGTTTGAATGAAGTTCAGTTTTCCACCTTTCAACTTGATAATATGACTTCTTATTCAAAAGTATACGACATCATTATAAACATTAATTTGTAAGTAACGAAGAAATATTTTTCAAGCTAATTATCTCATACAAATGGAATTCTATACATGTCTGTTAACAAGTCAGTCTGAAACGAGCCATGCAGAATAATCAAAACAAGAAACAAACTAGACTTACCTGCAAGTTGACGTTTGGTGTGGATTCGATGTAGTCATACATGAGATGTGTGCAGACCACGTAGAGATTTGTCAGTATTTAAAAGCTTATAAAGAAAGGTTTGTTGTTATGAAATAATAATATATGTGTATAGAAAGTTTCTATAAGAAACTTGGAGGGATGGGTGGGCATTTATTTGTTCCCTCGAGTTGTTTTATGACTACAGAGAATCCACACCAAACTTCAACTTCCAGGTAAGTCTAGTTTGTTTGGGGGATTCTATTACGTCATACAGCTCTACGTCTCAAATGAGACTTAAAAGCCAAGAGAAGCAAATCTTTCTTTGCTACGAGAAAGAATAAAAAATAATATTACCTTGCAAACAACTGATTACTGTAGCACAACCTGCTAGACATTTTCTCTGTCTTCCATTGGTTTTTCATAAAACTTTGCAAACATGTCTTCACCTGACCACCCTGCTGTTTTTAGCTCACCAGAGCACAACGTGCTCATGGTGAGCTTTAAGGATCGCCTTTTGTCTGTCGTGCATCGTGTGTCAACATTTTTAATTCAAAGAACATCTCCTCCTAAACCAATGGACAGATTTTCACCAAACTTCACAGGAATGATCCATGGCCTCTTCTAATATTGTTGAAATCGTTCCCGTCCGCTGCATATGTAGGTCACCAGAGCTAAAAATAGATTTAAAAACTGAAAACATGAAAAATCTTCTCTGAAACCACAAGTCTTGGAGCTTTCATATTTGATATGTGACATCCTCTAGTGGTCCTCTACAAAGATTGTTCAAACTATGCCCCTGGGGTCAAAACTGGCCACGCCCCAGGGTTCAAATAGTTTATGTAGACTTTTATAGCAAAATTACTTTAAAAATCTTCTCCTCTCAAACCGTAAGGACCAGAGGTTTCATATTTGGTATGTAACATTGTATAGTGGTCCTCTACAAAGATTGTTTAAATGATGCCCCTGGGGTCAACACTGGCCACACCCCAGGGGTCAGATGATTTATATAGACTTGAATAGTAAAATGACTTTAAATCTTCTCCTCTGAAACCGCAAGGCCCCGAGTTGTCATATTTGGTATGTAACATTGTATAGTGGTCCTTACAAAGGTTGTTCAAATGATGCCCCTGGGGTCAAAACTGGCCATATCCCGTGGTGCACATGGTTTTTATAGACTTAATAGCGAAATGACTTTTAAAATCTTCTTCTCTAAAACCGCAAGGCCAGGAGGTTTCATATTTGGTATGTAGTATTGTATAGTGGTTCTCTACAAAGATTGTTCAAATGATGCCCCTGGGGTCAAAACTGGCCACACCCCAGGGGTCACATGGTTTATATGGACTTGAATAGCAAAATGATTTATAAAACTCTTCTCCTCTGAAACCGCAAGGTCCGGAGGTTTCATATTTGGTATGTTACATTGTTTAGTGGTCCTCTACAAAGATTGTTCACATGATGCCCCTGGGGTCAAATGTGGCCACATCCCGGGGGTCACATGGTTTATATAGACTTGAATAAAAAAATGACTTTAAAAATCTTCTTCTGAATTCGCAAGGCCCGGAGGTTTCATATTTGGTATGTAACATTGTTTAGTGGTCATCTACAAAAATTGTTCAAAAGATGCCCCTGGGGTCAAAACGGGCCACACCGGGGGGTCACATGGTTTATATAGACTTGAATAGACTAATGACTTTAAAAATCTTCTCCTCTGAAATCCCAAGGCCCAGAGGTTTCATATTTGGTATGTAACATTGTATAGTGGTCCTCTACAAAGATTGTTTAAATGATGCCCCTGGGGTCAAAAGTGGGCACACCCCGGGGCTCACATGGTTTATATAGACTTAAATAGCAAAATTACTTTTAAAATCTTATCTGAAACCGCAAGGCCTAGATGTTTCATATTTGGTATGTAACATTGTATAGTGGTCCTCTACTAAGATTGTTCAAATGACGCCTCTGGGGTCAAAACTGGCCACACCCCGGGGTTCACATGGTTTATATAGACTTTAATAGCAAAATGTCTTTAAAAATCGTCTTCTCTGAAACCTCAAGGCCGAGAGGTTTTATATTTGGTATGTAACATTGTGTAGTGGTCCTCTATAAAGATTGTTCAAATGATGCCCCTGGGGTCAAAGCTGGGCACACCCCGGGGCTCACATGGTTTAGATAGACGTAAATGGCAAAATGATTTTAAAATCTTCTCTGAAACCACAAGGCCCAGAGGTTTCATATTTGGTTAAAACATTATATCGAGACCTCGAATGGGATTGCATATGAGATGGGTGGGGTCAAGGTTACTAAAAATAGAAAAATGGTTTCCGCTCAATAACTTTAGAACGCATAGCGATATTTTAATGAAACTTAATACATAGATGCCTTATATCAACACCTCGCTTGAGATTGCATATGGGGTGGGAAGGATCAAGGTCAAGGTCACTGTTACTAAAAATGGAAAAACTGTTTCCGCTCAATATCTTGAGAATGCATTGAGATATTTTAATGAAACTTAATGCATAAATACATTATATTGAGACCTTGATTGGAATTGCATATGGGATGGGTTGGTTCAAGGTCAAGGTCACCGTTATTAAATATAGAAAAATGTTTTCCAATAAATATCTGGAGAATGCATCAAGCTATTTTAATGAAACTTAATACATTAGTACATTAAATCGAGACCTTGTTGGGTTTGCATATGGGATGGGTGGGGTCAAGGTCACCGTTACTGGAAATAGAAAAACGGTTTCCGCTCAATAACTTGAGAAAGCATTTCGATTTTTTAATGAATTTAATACACATATCTTATATCGAGACCTCACTTGGGTTAACTTATGGGGGGGCGGGGGGCCAAGGTCACTGTTATTAGAAGTGGAAAAACAATATACGCTCAATAACTTAAGAACCCATTGAGATATTTTAATGAAACTTCATATGTAGATACCTTATATCAAGACCTTGCTTTATGATGTGGTGGGTGTGGTCAAGGTCAAGGTCACTGTTACTAAAAATAGAAAAACAGTTTTTGCTCAATAACTTGTAAACCTATTGAGATATTTTAATGAAACTTCATACATACATATCAGGTGAGCGACCTAGGGCCATCGTTGCTGTCTTGTAAATATTTATGATAAAGGAAGTCAATTTGGCCTTCAAACTTGCTGCACCTCGTGTGCTATGAGAACTAAACTTCATTGTATCTATACCTGACTTTTCCATATCTCATTTTATTTATTCCCCGCCGCGAAGCGAGAGGGGGGTTACAGGAATGCCCTTTGTCCGTTAGTCCATCCGGTCGTCCGTCCGTCTATCCGTAACATTTTCGTGTCCGCTCCATATCTCCTATATCCGTTGAAGGATTTTCATGAAACTTGGCTCAAATGTTTAGGTCATTAAGAGGATGTGCAGAAGGCATGAATCACGCCGGCTCAAGGTCAAGGTCACACTTGAAGGTCAAATATTCAAACCTTCATTTCGTGTCCGCTCCATATCTCCTATCCTTTTGAAGGATTTTCATAAAACTTGGCTCAAATGTTTAGGTCATTGAGACGATGTGCAGAAGGCATGGGCCTTTAACACCAGTTCAAAGTCAAGGTCACACTTGAAGGTTAAATTTTTGAGGCTCCATTTTTGTGTCCGTTTTCTTGTGTCTGCTCCATATATCCTATACCCTTTGAAGGATTTTCATGAAACTTGGCTCAAATGTTTTGCTGATTGAGACCATGTGCAGAAGGCATAAGCCAGTCATGCCAACTTAAGGTAAAGGTCACACTTGAAGGTTGAATGTTTGAGCCTGTATTTTCATGTCTGTTCAAAATCTCCTGTGCCCTTTAAAGGATTTTCATGAAACTTGCCTCAAATGTTTATCACATTGAGGCAATGTGCAGAAGGCATGAGGCAGTCACGCCACCTCAAGGTCAAGGTCACACTTGAAGGTGAAATGTTTGAGCCTCCATGTTTGTGTCTGCTCCATATCTCTTATGCCCTTTGAAGGATTTTCATAAAACTTGCTCAGATGTTTATCTCATTGAGGCGATGTGCAGTAGGCATGGAGCAGTCTTGCCAACTCAAGATCAAGGTCACATTTAAAGGTCAAACGTTTGAGCCTCCATTTTTGTGTCAGCTCCATATCTCCTATGCCCTTCAAGGAATTTTCATGAAACTAATTAAGGTCATTGTGATAAGTCACCTTTTAAATCTAATGAAGGATCATGGCGGGGGATATAGCTGTCCTTCCGACTGCCTTGTCCACCTACTAATGGTGGTATTTACAACACTTATCAGGTTTAATGTAACTAATGAATAGTCTGTTTTCTTCCCCACGGAATGTTTGAGTATGTGTTATGTACTCACTTAATGTTCTATATTCACAAATGCTTTCATCTGTAGCATACATTTAAAATTCGCAACTGGGTTAGCTTTTCCCTTTCTGCACTGTTTCAACAACTCACTATAATACAGCGTAAAAGATTTCTTATCTTTTTTGTAGTCTTTCATGGATGATAATGACATAGAATGCGATCGACTTGCCTGAGTCAAAGCAATCAACATAGCCAATTTATGGCTTAATAACTTCAAAGTCAACAAATTCAATGGTGACAGTGTCTTCAAGTAACATAGAACTTTTGCAACATCCAATGTTTCTGTATATTTTGGCTTTGAAGGTCGCATATTAAACACGCCAGTCAGGTATCTTGTTACTGTGATGCGACAAAGAAATCTTGTGGGATACAAACATTTGACAAAGCAGATCGAATAGAATTCAATGTTTCATGACTGTATCCATGATTAAACATTTCAGTCAAAAATTCTATAACCACATCTATATTGGTTTGAAAAATATAAACAAATGGGTTCAGTTCTGTGATAAACAAGAGTGATATGTGGAATATTGCTTCCAAGTGGAATGTCTCCATGACGCCATGAGGATATCAGCAGATTTTTCTGAAATGTTTCTGTTTTGCAACAATTTCCTGATATAGGAAATACCGTTAGTGTAGTTTGTCCACAAGCGGATGTGCTTTGTTCAAATGTAGAATCAATAGAGTGTCATGTTTAATTTTCAATATCAACAAGTCTTGTCGATTAACATCCCCACGACTGCTGTGTACCAGTTCTGTGTTACCCAAACAGGTGCCACCAGGACCATTTCCGCCTCGCCTTGTTTCACTTTCTGAATAACACGCCCTATCAGACTGAAAGGTGGAAAAGCATATATAAGCTCATTGGTCCCACTCAAAGAAAAAGCATCTCTTGCTTCTGCTCATGAATCTGGATGCCAAGATACATAACGCTTCAACTGTGTGTTTAGCCCAGAAGCAAACATGTCAATGTCTAATTTACCCAATGTTTTAACAATTTTTTTGAAAATCTGAGCATTTAGCATCCATTCAACATTGTCCTTAAAATGTCTAGAGCTAAAATCTGCAATGTTGTCTAGTCCTGGACTATGCGTTGCTGAAAGCCACATATTTCTATCAATGCTCCAAAACCATATATCTTGAGCCATAGCATTAATTACTGCCCTTTTGCCACCCATGTTTTTGATATGGGCAACAGTGCATGTATTGTCACATTTTATTTGAACATGCAGAATTTTTTTCAGATTAACAAAATGATTTCAGTGAATGGCTTACAGCTAACAATTCTAGGCAATTAATAAACACTGCCCCACACTGCCCCACCCAATTGAACTAGCATCACAAGTAATCATTTTTGTGGGATTACTATGTAAAAATGTTTGTATGCTGTTTAGCAACATTATCTATCCACTATTTGAGTTCCAATTTCATGTTCTCAGTTACCCACATATTGGAATCATAATCACCTCTTTCATTTTCAAGAGCATTTGTTTTGTCCCTTTCAATATTTCTATAGAAAAGTGGGGCAAATTCAACAGCAGAAAAACAAGAAACCATGAGACATAAAACTTTTGCAACGTTTCTGATCTCTGTTATACAACTCTGTGCAGGCTTTGACAATCTTTTGTACTTTGTCTTTTGGCAACGTAACTACCATATTTTCAGAAGCTATATGATTCCCCAAAAATGTTACTTTTCTTGTGGGTATCAAAACAGATTTCTGTTCATGTATCATAAATCCAACATTGGACATAAGACTTACAGTGTATGATACAGTTTGTATACATTCAAAAAATGTGTCTGCAAGCAACAAAGAATCATCTATATATCCTGAAAGAGTATGTTTAAGCATATGCAAAGATGCATAAGTAGCAGGGCATAACCGTGAAGGCGACGTGGGTGATAACTTCGCCCTGGAGCAATTGACGTCGCCCATACATTTCTTCAAGGAAAAGTCCACTTTTCCGTCTGATTTTAACTTCGCATAGTAATAATTATCAATCAAACACCAGTCATAAAACTTTGAAGTCAACTTCCATAAAAAAGAGAATGTAATCAAAGTAAATTTCAAAAACGCACATAATTATCTGATACGCAAAACACATTTCAGTCCATACTAGATGTAAATATTCATGTTAATAGCCAATAATTTCCCTGGTAACACAGTTTCCATTTTATTCCAAGAAGTGTATTTTATCACCGCATTTGAATATCTATCAATTTTATTCTATGCAATAAAACAACTGTTTGATTTTTTTTCACTCATTTGACATTTTCTCTTTCTCTAGAATGCTAATTCAATAATGCTCTATCAACAGTGCTTGCATTGTTCAGGTACAGTGGTATTGATTGATGCTTTTTTCACTGACCACGTGCTAATCATGTTACACGCTTAGTGCTTTAAACTGCTAGACAATGGCTCCAGCTCCGCAGTCACATCAAAGGCTTTTTGAAATAAAGCCCACACTGTTGCTATTATCTGTTGCTAATGGCTTGCAGATTTGAAAGCCCAATCTAATTGATGACGTTATGCTGTCACTCTTCTTAGATTTAACATGTGTTATTATTAATGACTGGTGTTTTTAACGGATTTTATTGTTTGTTCAAATTGGATAAATAATTGCAGGGTAATTTTAATGAAGTGTTTTATTGATAAAAAAATGAATTAATAATGAACAAAATATATAATTTTTTTCAATTTCGAAAAAACAATGTTTTATGATGCATTGTGAATGTTTAGATAAAAAAAAAATATTAAAAAAATATTTAAATTTAAACCTTAATTGATGTGTGTTTTGCTAGAATGCAAACTTGGGAAAAAAACCATGGAAACTAGAATAATGTAATACAACTTGAAAATATCTTCGTATTAATTTATGGAGAATCTGATGACGATGATGACCTGAAGATGATGATGATGATGGACTTGGTACTATGATAATGATTGACATAGTCTGATGATGGTAACAACAAGCAAAATTATGGTTAAGCGCTTTTTGGAAAACTCTTCTCCTTGAAGTGGCCTCACTTCTCCCTAAACTGAACTGAGGGAGAAGTGACTTCTCCCTAAAATTTGTTTCTAGGCTGAGCCCTGAAACAGGTTTCATTACTTTAGTAAACTGTTTTGGCGCACAAGAAATCCCATTTGGCAAACATGTATATTGGTAGATTTATTCCGATGTTTGGAATCACAATTTTACTCTATGTTCTAATGCCTTAGGCACTGAATAGTAAGCATGTCTCAAGTCAACTGAGGCAAAATAAGTACCAGGTTTTACAAGTTTAAGAACTTATTCAAATGTTTCCATATTAAAGTGGCGATATTCTATGTACTGATTAAAATTTTTAAGGTTTACTATCATTCTTTATTCACCATCTTTTTTTGGTACAATACAAATTCAAGAGATAAACTTGTCCGGATCATGTTTAACTTCCTCAATAACATTCATGTCCAACAGATTTTGTATCTCTTGATCAATAATATTTAATATTTTAATATTTAAACAAAGAAAATGTATTACTGTAACAAACAGACTGTTTTGGATTTTCGTCATGTATACATTCAATATGACCATGCTGGACAATATCTAAAACAACTGGATCACTCCGATTTTTAACAAAATTGTTTAATCTACCAGCTTGAAATGTACTAACCTCTATTTCTTGGGCTCCGCCGTCATGTTTTTTGTGAAGGTTATGGGAGGAGCATCAAATCTGCCTCGTACTCTGCCACGGAAGGTGCCACGTCTATACGGATGTGGGCGCCTTTTTCCAATGTAAAAACCCTTTGGACAAAAGACTTGCCCATATTTCGTCCAATTCTGTTAATCTCATTTATTTCACTGATGTTTTTGTTCACATCCACATCTTTACCATAAAGAAACTCTCTGTGTGGTATTGATGGTGAAGCCAGCTCCATGCATGTCCTTATGACGGATATTGATCTGCTTGTTTGCCTCACCCAACAAAGCAAGGGCATTAGCACCCCATTCCACATCTTGAGTCAAATTTGTCACAACATTTGTCAATCAGTTTCACCTAATTAGCTGTAGCTTTTACAATTAAATGCTGAATGTTCTGCATTCTGTTGTCATCAGCCTGGTTGTGCATGTTTAGCAAACACGAATTAACGAAACTGGCCAAATCATCATTAATTTGGGGGGGGGTTCAGGGTTAACACTTACAGGCATTTCGGTGTCATCATAATTCTCGTAAGTTTCGTAGTTTTCCTCATCATTATATTCTGCACTGTTCAATTGTTCCTGCAATAAATCCAAATGTTCTCAGGCCTCCTAGTGAAATCTTTAAAACTTTTATAAACCTTTATTTTATGGAAAATCCTTTAAAACCTTTATTTTTTCTGGAAAACATGTAAAAACCTGTAATTCACTCTCAAAACCTTTATTTTTTAAATTAGTTCTTCACATCTTTTTTGTAGGAATGAATGTTAAAACAGGAACATATAAGACTCATGCAAATGTTGTAAATAACATTTCAAATCCATGTATGCATCTTAAATTTTACTAAACAACAATATGAAACCTTGTACATATACCGTAAATGTCCTTATTGACGCCCATGCCCTAATAGACGCGCATGGGGTATTTTTTTGTCCTGAAATATTCTTTGTCGATCTATTTTTTTCGAACATTAACGAAAAACTCAAGTTAAATTCGATAGAAACGATTAAATAGACAGTCATATTTATGTATCCGGAATTGCCTGTATATAAATAAACCTATGCCCCACTATATGGGTTACACACAACCATATATGACGCAAGTGAATGGGACCAAATAAATTCATAACAATATTATGAATATTTGTTATAAGAACATGTAATAACAGTTTGCGCATGCAAAGCAAGTTTCACACTTCCCACGTGGAGGTTTCAACAACAAGCACTATCTAAGCAGTCAACCAGAATGTTGTGAACATAGCCATTATTATACATGTACCGTTAGCGTACATGTATTAGCATTCTAGATGTTAATAATTTAGACTGTACCATTGTGCATTACGTCGTGCGAGTAAGCTCGTCGTGTCGATCTATGATATCAATTTAGACAGTACCATTGTGGTTTTTTTTCATGCGGACAAAGCCCATTGGCCGTATTTAGACTGTACCAATGTGTATTACGTCATTGGAAAGTGCGTCATTGGAAAACTTGATGTCTGGATAATGGCAGAATTAAATAAGAATGACTCCATTTTAAACGCGAAGGGGTCCTAAAATGACACACGCCCTGCTTGTCAAAAAGGACATTTACGGTATGTACAGCAGTTGAGCAATAACCATAAATATTTGTCAACAGCATTATCTCTGTAACAATTCTGCACATCAGTGATAATATTATAATTGTGGGTAAGTTTATTACTTGTTGGATAGTTGAAATAACCATTTAATACTCTAAACTTTTACGTTAAGACCATAGAATTAAGCATATGAAGACTTTCCAAGGTTCAGAACTGGTTTCCACTTCTGCCTCTCTGGGTTAGTCAACTCAGGCATATTGATTGTTTTTGTCAAAATGTACAAAATAATGAAGAGACTTAATGTTGTGTAAAGTATATCCAAACTATAAACAGTAACAAACAGGTAAAGTACAAATGACTTAAACATTGTAAGTTTCTTAGTCAAAAGAAGGTCTCTTGTTGACTTTACAAGTTTGTAGTAAACCCAGCAAAATGTATACATTTCTGAGCAAGAAAGTTAGACAAAACTCTTGGCTTTGAAAGTGGCAATGTTCATGTTGAGATGTAGGCAACACATGACATGAAATAATTTTCCAATTTAAGTGTTAAAATTTGTTAAAACAGTGTAGTCTCATTATTAACTTCCAGACAGTAAGAGTAAGTATTAACTCTTGCTGCTTGTGTAGTATGCATAAATAACAAAATCTGAGGACTGCCATTCAGATTGTATGCCATCAGTGATCATTCTTTCTAATTGAAATTTTACGGTACTCAATTGAACATACTTGCTGTAAGTTGTTTAAGTGTGCATGTCAGTATGATACATCATACTCTTTTGTTTGTGTCATTGTTATTTGTCTGGAGCTACAAATGAACTTCAAATATAGATGGATGCTAAATACAGAGATGAGATGATTTTTTGCAATTATGTTCCAACTAAATGATTTTTAGACTGTTGGTGTAAGCCAACGGTCTATTGAGAGGGGAATTTCGAAAACAGGTATTGCGGAAAACTACTTCTTTTCTTTGCATGCTATTGGTCAGTAAATCGAAACCAGAATGGGTCGTTCTTCAAAACAGCAAAATTTCACACTTGTTTTCTTACATTTTTAATTATTTAGCATAATGTATGTAATATGTATTATAATGTGTATATAATGTGTTTTATTACAATTACAGTTTGTAAAAAGGTCACTTTATAACAAAATAGCTTTAAACTAATGACATCTCTACTTTTGATATTTACTTGTATGTAACCAAAATATTTGCAGGAGTGTCCTGGATTAAAGCCGCAAAATTAATGCATCAGTTAGTTTTTACTCATTGCAAAAGTATTTTGTCTTGCTACCAATTCTCATTCTGAATATGTTGACAACAAATATTTGTAATTTATTAATTTTTAACTATACTATTGACAATCGAGAGATTTCATCATATGATCTATTTTGACCCAGTAGGCTACAAACAAAGAACTATAAATAAACATAGATCTTTGGCTAAGAAGCACTAACAATCGGTGCACCTAACTACTACGCTTTATCGGTTATTCAGGCCCTTGCAGATTGACTTGTTAACTGGAATGTATATAATTCCGTTTGCATAAGATAATTAGCTCAAACAAAATAATTTTTTGTTACTTACAAATTAGTTTTCATTAAGATGTCGAATACTATTGAATAAGAAGCCAAATTATAAAGTTTAAAGGTGGGACATTGAACTTACTTCAAACAAATGTTTCCTTTTAGCAAAAATGCACTCATAATTCACATGCTGTTAGTTTCTTTTGTCACCAACAGTCTGTCTACGCTGTCAGCGTTTTGTTCTTAGTTGAGGGCTTTTAGTAATTTTGTGTTATCCGCATGTTGGTATGGCATTGTTGTCTCATGTTCAAATACAGATTTGATAATTTATTTGGTCTTGCAATATTAATGACTTTTAGTTTTAAACATTATTGCATTCCCATTATTTGCCTAAATGCGTTGCTGTACAGCAACCATCTTTTTAACTAACATCTTTGTGATTTTATTTTTAAAGAATAACAGTCATTTTATTGCCATCATTTGACAGACTTCATTATTAGGAGCATTCAGCATACTCACTTAAATTATATTTGCGTATGACAAGAGCAAGAATTGATGCAATTATATTTGTGTATGACAAGAGCAAGAATTGATGCAATTATATTTGTGTATGACAAGAGCAAGAATTGATGCAATTATATTTGTGTATGACAAGAGCAAGAATTGATGCAATTATATGTGCGTATGACAAGAGCAAGAATTGATGCAATTATATTTGTGTATGACAAGAGCAAGAATTGATGCAATTATATTTGTGTATGACAAGAGCAAGAATTGATGCAATTATATGTGCGTATGACAAGAGCAAGAATTGATGCAATTATATTTGCGTATGACAAGAGCAAGAATTGATGCATTTATACTATGCTTTGCTACGATACCAGTTTAGACTTTAAACGGATGTTGAACATTCACGAGGTAGAAATGTGCAACACCCTGTTATGTTATTCTTAATGTTCCCAGTATGTTTTCTCTTCCATATGGATTTTGGCTGATAACTCAAGAATGGCTCGACTATTCACATAATTCTTAGTATACATGTATAGCATCGTAAAAGACTGGTAAAGTTTGTCTTTGGTTACAAACCACTAAATTGTGACAGAGTTATGGCCTTTTATTTGACTTGAATTCCTAAATACATGGTTTCCTGATGATAACTCTACAATGGATTGACATATTTAAATAATTATTGGTACACATGTGTAGCATCATAAAATACAGGTCAAGTTTGACTTGTTACGAACCACTAAATTTTGACACAGTTATGGCCCCTGTTTTACTTAAATTCCGAAAAACATGGACAATAACTCATGAAAGGCTTCACATATTTAAATTAGTTTTGGTACATAGGTGTAACATCATAAAATACAGATAAAGTTCAACTTTGGTTACAAACCACTAAATGTTGACAGAGTTATGGCTCCTACTGACATTAATTTTTTTCAAATACACTGTAGACCATTCACAAATTAAAGCATTCTCTCTCAGTCTATTTCTTTCGAATGGATGCCATAGTTTTGTGACAAGGCCATATTGTGGGGGTATATCCTTCACTCATGTGACAATTCTAGTTTATTATGTTTTATTTAAAGTTCATATTAATTCATCGTTTAAATATAATAAGTGACTTTTTAGGATCAAGCAGAAATTTTCTAATGTCAGTTTAATATTCATGTTGAATTTATAAAGGATAATTTCGTCAAATCAGGTATGTTTTGTTAAATATCATTGAAAATAGATTTGCAAAATTAGCCTTTATTTGCTCTTTAAAGTTTTCGAAATCTCCCTAAAAAGCCTTTATTTTGCGAAATTTTAACCTTTATAAAAACCTTTATTTTCACTGGGGTCTGCTAGGAGGCATGCACTCTAGAAGTCACATTTTTAGCCCTTCATGAAACTTGGTCAGAACATTTGTCCAAATGATATCTCGGCCGAGTTCAAATCTGGGTCATGTGGGGTCAAAAACTAGGTCATTCGGTCAAATTGAAGAAAAAGCATGTTAACACTCTAGAAGTCACATTTTTTTGCCCAATCTTCATGAAACTTGGTCAGAACATTTGTTTTAATGGTATCTCAGCCAAGTTTGAATCTGGATTATGTGGGGTCAAAAACAAGGTCACTAGGTCAAATTGAAGAAAAAGCTTGTTAATACTAGAAGTTACATTATTTGTCCAATCGTCATGAAACTTGGTTAGAACATTTGTCCCAATGATATCTTGGCCGAGTTCGAATCTGGGTCATGTGGGGTCAAAAGCTAGGTCACTAGGTCAAATTGAAGAAAAAGCTTCAATTTCGATATGTACTTTCCAAATTTTGAATGTCTGTTGTCACTTAAGCTTTTCAAACCATGATGATTAAGGCTGCATTTCCATCAGTCCGTATCAGTATATCGATATCAGGATAAAAATCTAACACATGGAAAATTGTTCAACTAATGAAACTCAGGTGAGCATCCCAGGGCCATTTGGCCCTCGTGTTTGTGTAAATTTGAAAGTTTGAATCACATGGCCTTCTTTTAAATGTACAGACTACAAAGCACTAACAATCAATACTATCTATAAACTTTTTAAGCCCGTTAAGGATTAGTGTACCAGTTGACTATTATCTAGTTTGAATTTAATCAAAGTTTACAAAGAAACCTATATGTTTGTAACTTATAATTAATGAAAAACTTTAATTTTGATGCAATTGTTGTTGGCATATACATGATATAAAAGCAGCAGGTTCTGGGTGGGGCACAATCGTTGTCTGGAGCATAGCTTTGTCCAGCATGGATGGATTTTCAAATAACTTGGCAGAAGTGATTTGCATGGTGAGACGGCATGTCACTTACAAGAACCACGTCCAAGGTCAAGGTCACAATTCAATGTCAAATATAAGAAATCAATTCTTAGGAGACTTTGTCCAGAGCATATCTTTGTCCAGCATTGATGGTTCATATAACTTGGCAGAAGTGATAAGCATGTGGAGATATCTTTGTTGTCCGGAGCATATCTTTGTCAAGCATGGATGGATTTTCAAATAACTTGGCAGAAATGACAAGCATAGTGAGACAAAGTAAGGCGCGCAAGAACCAGGTCTCCAGGTCCAAGGTCCAGGTCACAATCTGAGGTGAAAGGTCAAATTTTAGAAATCAATCCTAAACACTTTGTCCTGAGCATATCTTTGTACAGCAGGGACGGATTTTCAAATAACTTGACAGAAGTGACAGAAATAATGAGACTGAGTATTGCGCACAAGAACCAGATCCCTAGGTCCAAGGTCAAGGTCATAGTTCAAATTTAAGAAATCAATCCTAAACACTGTCTGGAGCATATCATTGTCCAGCATTGATGGATTTCCAAATAACCTAGAAGAAGTGACAAGCATGGGGAGTGATTAAGCGCAAGAACCATGTTCCTAGGTCCAAGGTCAAGGTCACAATTCAAGCTCAAATGTCAAATTTATGAAATCAATCCTTAACACTTTGTCTGGAGCAAATAACTTGGCAGAAGTGACAAGCATGGTGAGTTGGAGTGTCGCGCGCAAGATCAGGGTCTCTAGGGCCAAGGTCAAGGTCACAATTCAAGGGCAAGGGCCAAATTTAAGAAATCAGTTCTAAACACTTTGTCCAGAGCATATATTTGTCCAGCATGGATGGATTTTCAAATAAACTGGCAGAAGTGACAAGCATGGTGAGACGGAGTGTCTCAAACAAGAACTAGTCCAAGGTCAAGGTCACAATTCAATGTCAAATTTAAGAAATCATTCCTAAACAATTTGTCTGGAGCTTATCTTCGTCTGGCATGGATGGATTTTCAAATAACTTGGCAGAAGTGACAAGCATGGTGAGGCTGAATGTCAATCGCAAGAACAAGGTCCCTTGGTCCAAGGTCAAGGTCATAATTCAAGGTCAAAAGTCAAATATTGAAATCAATCCTTAACACTTATTCCAGTGCATATCTTTGTCCAGCATGGATGGATTTTCAAATAACTTGGCAGAAGTGACAAGCATGGTGAGGTGTAGTGTCGCGTGCAAAAACCACGTCCCTAGCACCTAGGTCAAGGTCACAATTCAAGGTCAAAGGCATAACTGAACGATTGATCTATTGTAATGAAACCTCATTCAAATTTACCTTATTGCAAGACCTGGCTTTGGATTGCATATAGGGTGAGTGGGGTCAAGGTCACTGTTACTAAACATAAAAGATATGGTTTCTGCTTAATAACTTGATAACGCTTTAAGATATTTTAATGAAACTTAATGCATAGATACATTATATTGAGACTTTGCTTGGGATTGCATATGGAATGGGTGGGGTCACGGTCACTGTTACTAAAAATAGAAAAACTGTTTCCGCTAAATAACATTAGAACGCATTGAGATATTTTAATTAAACTTAAATCATAGATACCTTATATCGAGACCTCGCATTACATTGTATATGGAGTAGGTGGGGTCAAGGTCAAGGTCACTGTTACTAAAAATAGGAACACAGTTTCTGCTCAATAACTTGAGCATGCATTTAGATATTTCAATGAAACTTCATACATAGATACCTTATATTGAGACCTCACTTGGGATTGCGTATAGAATGGATGGGGTCAAGGTCACTATTACTAAAAATAGAAAAACGGTGTCCCTTAATAGCTTGAGAACACATTGAGATATTTTAATGAAACTTCAGACATAGATATCTTATATCTAGACCTGGCTTGGGATTGCATATTGGGTGGATGGGGTCAAGGTCACCATACTTAAAATAGACAAACCAGTTTCGACTCAATAGCTTGAGAAGACATTGAGATATTTTAATGAAACTTTATATGTAGGTACCTTATATCTAGACCTCACTTGCGATTGCATATGGGATGGGTGGGGTCAAGGTCGCCATTTCTACAAAAATTTATTTTTGTGCTGACTTTAATGCCTTTCATTCGAAAAAATTGGTTTTCAGGGAATTTACACGTTTCTTGTTTATTTTGGCATCTTGATTACAGATTTAAGAATATATATGGAATAGTTTCGATACCTCAACTCACCACACAGAGAGAGGCTTTGGAGAGAATTAGATGGACAAACACCATGACTCTTGAATTGTTTCTCTTTAGTCATTGAATCTTAACCCAAAAAAAGCTTCTTTGACGGGCATATCTTTGTGACAATGACACTCTTATTATTATATGATGTGGTATGTCACATTCAAGAACCAGGTCCGTAGGCTGAAGATCACGGTCACTATTCAAGGTCAAAGGTCAATGTTGTATGCAGGGAGTTTTAAATTTGTTGGTAGAAACGATTACTATCACCAGATGCAGTGTTGCATGCGCAAGTCTTTGGGGTAGTTTGTTAATTACTTCCCTTTATTAAATTTGTTCAATGCATAACTCACAAATTATACATGTTATTTTGTTGATTCTTTACAGAATGGTTTAAGACAGGAAGAATATTGAAGCATACATGTATCATAGCTCATAATTGCTGAAAAGTTTTAATTACTCCACTTTAACCATCTATGGGCAGGATTATTAAATGAAAATTATTGATTGGATATTTTTGGTACCTCAACTTTCTGCACAGAATGAGAGAAGACATTAGCAGAAAATACAATATAAAAGGACAATTCACCTTTTGTAAATTTCGTTAAATAATTTGTGTCCATATAGACAAAGTGGCGCCATGACGAAAAGGCTGCATAAGTGGGGGCATCCTTGTCTGTTTAACAAAACAGCTCTTGTTACAGTGCTCCAGATAATCTTTTGTACTTTTGTAAATGTATGTGTACTATTCAAAAATTTGGGAGTAAATATACACTCTGTCCAGTATTTATGGGGGTATATGGATACCGATAGTCTGTGTAGGATATTTGGTGGTTAATTTACATCCACTAAAACTTAACAATATGTGGGGGAAAAAAAACAGAGTATTACAAGAAAGACATTGAAGCATCTAAGGGCGCCATTATATATGGCAGCCCATGAGATTTTGATCACAATTGCGGCCTGCTTCGTTTCGAGAAAACTGACGTCAAAGTTGCGGCATGTGATTTTATGAGAAAGTCAGGATCATGATTAAGATATTTCATATTATTGCGTAAATCTTGAAAACTTTCAACAAAAAATATTTTTTATTGGGTTATTTGGATAAAGATTGTATTTTTCTATTATTTCTTGTTTGGTATCCATAGCAACCATCTCTTTATTTATATTTTTTTTTTGTCCGAAGCATTTGTAAATTCAAAGTTTGTTATTTGGGAAAGACAGTCCAGTTAATATATATTATTATAATTACTTGTCCTCATCATACTAGGTACTGTATTATCTGCATGACAAACATTAAAATCTGTGTGAAATGTGAAAATTTGTCCTTATGGTGCTCATTCTTGCTCAAAACACATGACTGAGAAAAAAGGAAGCCATTTCCAGTTTCTACACACATCAGTGTATTCAAAACTGCCAATAACTCATTTTCTCACAGATACCGCATTTGGGCTAAAAATCTTATGGGCCGACACATATATGTATGAAGAAGGCAAATGATTTTAAGATCTTACCACAAATAAATGTTCACTGATGTGACTAAGTTAAGTCCGAGTTGCAAAACTAACTATCTAATATGATATTGCAATATTTTAAACAGTTATGTGATCATGTATAATCAAACAAATGAATTAGATTTTTTTTAAATTGATACTTTTATTTAAAAGGCCAATATATTTAAAATAATAGCAATGGTTCAAGAAAGAATTCAGCATCAAATTGGTTATGCGACTACACAAATAACACAAACCCACCCTACACATGTTAGCGGCTACGCGGCGGTATCAGCGTCTGCTTCTATGCTATTTTTAGAAATGATTCTTCACTATTTTCGGAATATGTAAGAATAGCAACAAGAGCAATACATTTAGTAACATTTTTACTGTGTTATTGGTGGCAAGGTTAGTCTAGTTACACAACTATCATTCCAAAACAAGAAAGAAATCTCAATCAATATCTTTCAAAACAAACTATTTGCAGCAAAAAGATAATTTATACTATGTGGAATACTAAATAAATTATAAATAATAATTAAAACAGCTTTTGCAGGTCTTATTATCACGAGTTTATTCTCTGTAGTGTTTACCAGTTTCAAATTCGTGAGAAGCTATTTAATTTGACGTAACAAAATGTTCATTATAGTAATAACAATATGAAAAGGAAGTACACAAGCATTGCAACACAATTTTTTCATTATTGAATATTGGTTGTTGTGGCTTCATTGATGGCCAATATACTTTCGAATAATTCAAGAAATAATCACCGCTCCTACCATAAACTTCCAGTTACAGTGATCACATATAGACGCTGCGCTCATGCGCGGTGCCTATAATAACCATCCTTAATAATGTAGCAACACCATTTGTATATGATGATGTTACAAGTAAGACTTCTGAACAGTTTAAGACTGATTGCTAGCCTAACTACTGAACCATGTGCACATTCAGGTAGGCAGGCTGGTCACTAATACTTGCTGTTAAGTACACAAACATGAAAAAAATTGTGCGTATATATTCACCAAAATTTTAATTTCTCTGCGTATTTTTACAGCCAGATTTTTTTTTCACTGTGTATCTTCCAAATCTTTGTGCGTAATTTACGGCATGTACGCGCTTTATCTGGGCGTCCCATTAGTTTTAAATGTTTTCTGGAAGTTCGATATTTATTCATTATTTAAATACCACAGACACTGAATATCTTTTTAGCAAAACTTCATGTTATTATTGCAATGGTTTACTTCAGTTTCAGATAGATGTTCCCACGTCGAAGATGGTGGTGTAAGTGGACAAACAATACAATCTAGTCCACCAGGATCATTTCTTGTTCATGGTAATATGTGTTATTTACAATGGTCAAACAATGTTAAACAGTTTTAATGCAAGCCCGCCAGCAAAAGTTGGGGGTTTTACTGTAGGTTGTTTGGTCTATCTTACTATTACAACATTATTTTATCAAGTTTTGTCCCTGTCAGTTGTTTTGTCGGTACACCAAACCTTGTCCAGCAATATATATGGAAGCGTTTGCCTAGGTCCTACAAACTTGTTAGGTAGGTTGGTCATGACTAGTAGAGGATCGCTATTGATTATTGAGTCTTTTTGTCAAGGTCAAACTGAGTAATAGTAGTAAAACCTTGTCAGTCCTGTAACTAGATAGTTGTTTGGCCTAGGTTCTTTAAACTTGGTAGTTAGGTTAGTCAGGACTAGAACACAATCCTATTGATTATGGGCTCCCTGCAGACGATCCTATTGATTATGGGCTCCCTGCAGATGATCCTATTGATTATGGGCTCCCTGCAGACGATCCTATTGATTATGGGCTCCCTGCAGATGATCCTATTGATTATGGGCTCCCTGCAGACAATCCTATTGATTATGGGCTCCCTGCAGACGATCCTATTGATTATGGGCTCCCTGCAGACGATCCTATTGATTATGGGCTCCCTGCCGATGATCCTATTGATTATGCGTTCCCTGCAGACAATCCTATTGATTATGGGCTCCCTGCATCAAAGGTCAAGTTCAAACTGGCCAACAGTTGTAAGACCTTTTTCAGGCAATAAGTGGACACTGGCATGGCCAAGATTCTTCATACTTGTTAGGTTTGTTAGTCAGGACTAGCAAATGCTTCCTGTCAATTATGGGGTCCCTAAGTCAAATGTCAAGATGAAAGTGACCAACAGAACAAAATAATGGTCCGGGCAGATCTTGACAATGGTCGGGTGTAAGTTCAGTGAACTTGGTAGAAAAGTTGGTTATGACTAGTAGATGAGCCCTGTTGACAAATTGACCAACAATGGTAAAACCATGTCTGGACAGTAACTGAACAATAGTTTGGCCTCGGTTCTTCAAGATTGGTCGCAGGGTTAAGTGATGTCAAGTAGATGATCCTTTATGATTACGAGGTTCTGCTATGAAAGGTCAAGGTTATATGGAACAGTACCGTAAATTCTCGCGTATAAGCCACACTTTTTTTCATCAGAAAATTTTATCATTTTTTCGGTGCGTCTTATACGCGGATATAAGCAAAAACTCCTAGCGTTTCTATTATAAATATCATCCGTAGTATTTTGGCTGCCATTTTCAATAGACGCTCGATTGACGTCACTAGGACGCTTATACATGGATAAGCAAATATTCGTACCCGATACGTTTCGTGATGTTTTATATTGTGATTGTTTAAAAATATAATATATAGTTCTAATTTTGTGTTTTATATTTTATTTCTTAATTTTACACAATTAAAATATATATGCAATAATACAGAATGCATAAGAAATAAGAACCAGGGTCAAATGAACCGTAGTGTAAACACCACTTGACAAACTACTTCACACCTTTTGTTTTACTCTGCAAACAATAACCACGGTGTCATTGATGATACTTGCAGAACTCTCCGTGTTTGTCAAACAAACAATTAGCGCTTATGATGTAATTAAAGGTGTTGACACTGAGACTTCTCAACACCTCTCAATACAGCGAAAATACATTTAGTGTAATGTATCCACATAGGTAGATAAAGATTTTCACGACAAAAATATTTTCGGTGTTGATAAACAATGGACGCAAAATGTAAGATTTTGATGTGTTACGAAGCATTTAGAAGCTTTATAATCGCATAATTTTTTACCACAAACTACGGCCTGAATTTTGAGGTGCGTCTTATACGTGAGGGCGTCCTATGTGTGAGAATTTACGGTATGAAATCTTTGTTAGGGTAACAACTGGACAATATTTGGGCCTACTGTAGGTTCTTCAAAAAGTTGTTTTGTCTGCTTAATACACTGGTAGTGTGTCTTTACCCAAGCTTAAGCATTAGATGAGGGTCATTACTGGGATAAAGCCTGAGGCTAAGCATTTATGGATAGCATTCCATTCTGAACCTAACAAGAGACCCATAATTAACAGAAAAATTTGTTACTACACTTAGGCTAAAAAAAAATTCATGATTTTTTTCTCAGGCAGCTCCGCAACGTTTTCTAATGGCCCGCCACAAATTTGATTTAATGCCAAAAAAATTGTATTTACTATTTTTTGACGATCACGCCCGGGTTTTAAAGGAGCAGTAAATGAATATGTTGAAAAAAATAAAACTTTGCAGAAAGTGTTTCTAAGGGACATGCTGCCGAACAAAATACATAAACTAACCATTGAATTACGTGAATTGTTAACATTTTGTTAACTTGCTATCGTCTATTTTCTGTATGCGATAACTGGTGATGACTCTTGGGTAAACCAGCTTGTATATTATGTATATTCCGTTAGTACCAAATGCTTTTGAACAATGCCGTCCGTTAATAAGAAACATATTTCGGACGAATAAACACTATAAAAGTTCATATATAACTAAAATTATGATGTATTGATTTAGATCCCATGGACAGCGGCTTAAAATTAAACGAATCCGCATTTTAAGATAGTGGAAGCAGAGTTACCCGGTAGAGATTTCGTTATTTCTAGTAACTTTCTTTCTGTCTGGTTTAATTATATAAATCGGATATACACAAATTGTGAAATACTATATAAACTTGGAAAAAAAAGTCATATTTGATTGGGGAGCGTTAGAAATATCGTCTATTTGTTGACTTCAACTTTTGTTTCGTAGATGCTTTTGCTTGCGTAATATTAAGCATTCCATATTTTTTGAGGAAAATCTGTGTCAACATTAGTCCTATGGGAACAAAGGAAAATGCCAGCTGCACTGACAAGTGTTGATTTTCCTTTCCAAAAATTATTGGTGATTTATTGCAAAAATCATTCCTTTTTTTTGACAGTTATAAAAAAAAATATGAATTATGAAAAGTTAAATTCTATAAATAGGAGTACTTTAATGTTGATGGTATATCAAATTGAAGGCACTTATGTTAATTATGAACATTCAAATTGCCTTTTTACGTCAGCTTGCATAAATGACCATTTGTGATTAATAAATCTATATTTGGAATTTTATAAAAAGGGATGCTTATGTTGTTATTAAAACTTAAAATTGTCTTTAATCTGCACTTGTTTACTTGTTTTAATAAGCCGTGGCATATTGCCAATAGAACAGAGTAGGAGAGGAAAAAACAACAAAGAAATTCAATTAAGTAAAAATTCGCCCTCCCTCCAGATTTTTTGGAAAAAGTGCCTGAGAAACAATTCATTAATATTTTTTTAGCCTTACCAGTACATGCACAAACTGAATATTGACTGTGCCAGCCATGCCATTTATTTAAAGCTGTTGTTTTTTTTTGCCATAGATATATATAAGACTGTGTATAATGAAACGCTTAATACATAATATATAAATATTAGCCATGTAAAAAAAAACATAAAAACAAGAGGAATGTGTGTACATCCTCAACCTCGGGCTTAATGCCAGTTATGACCCTCATCCAACGCTCAAGCTTGAACGAGGACACATTATTTCCGTTGAGCCTTTTCACAGCTGTAAATAGCATATTCAAAGTCAACAAAACAATAAAATATCTTATACCTTTAAATTTATATTTATACCCACACCAAACAAGTTTATAGGAAACACTTTGTCCCATCCCATTGCATCGCGTCCCGAAAGAGTTTTTACACTTTTCTTGGAAACTATTTGATATATAGCTTTCAAACTTGGTATTGCTATTCAGCATTGTGAGGTGATTCTGTAGGACAAGAACCATAACTCTGTCATTCATTTTGATTGAATTATTGACCTTTTTATGCCCCAGCTTATGTTGCTTTTGATCATTCCCTATCCACCCATATCACCCAACCTCACTTTGACCTTGACCTAATTTGCACTTAGAATAATTCAAATGGGCTGTTTCTTTGTTAACTAGACTTTACATGTGTGTTTATCAAACACAGAATCTTGTTTGACTTGTTCTTTTGCTGTTTTCTTTTTTAGGCCTACTTTTATGGAAAATAATTGAACCTACAATCTTCATACTTTGTAGATTTAAAGAGTGTGATACAAATTGTGTGAAGGGCAAGAACATTAACTCTGTCATGGAATTTGATTGAATTATGGCCCTTTTTGTCTTGGTTTTGGTGTTGCCTGAAAAGGCGACATATAGGTATTACTTTTGGGGGCGGCGGTGGCGGCCCCTTCAGCTTGTGTAGACAATAATTTTTGAATTCTTGTGCAATCATTATAATACTTAAGGGAAGTGTTAGTAGGCATAAAAGGAATGTTAAGTTCGAATTTTTGGCATAATTGCACTTATCGTACTTGAGTTATGCCCCTTGGCGGTGTTGGCGGCGGCAGCGTCCACTTCAGCTTATGCAGACAATGACTTGAGTTTTGTGCCATCATTAGGAAACTTTAAGGAAGTGTTAGTAAGCATACAATGAAAGTTAAGTCTGATTTTCAGCATAATTGCTCTTATCGTACTTGAGTTATGCCCCTTTGAAAAAAATATTTCGTTCCAATTAGACTTGTGCGATGTTTTTGTTGAATCATTATGAAACTTTAGGGAATTGTTAGTTAGTATAAGGGGAAGGTTTAGTTCGATTTTGGGCATAATTGCTCTTATCGTATTTGAGTTATGCACCTTTTTTAAAAGAAAATTGTTAAAATAAGGCTTGTGCAAACAATATTGTGACAAGTTTTTGTGCAATGATTATGAAAACTTTAAGGAAGTGCTAGAAGGCGTGAAAGGGAGGTCAAGTTTGGTTTAAGGCATAATTACTCTTCTCTTATTTGAGTTATTCCCCCTATTTAAAAAAAAATAGTTCAAATATTTGGCTTGTGCAGACAATAACTTCAAAAGTTTTTGTGCAAACGTTATGAAACTTATGGGAAGTGTTAGTAGGCATAAAAGGAAGGTGAAGTTTGATTTTCGGCATAATTGCTTGTATCTTATTTGAGTTTTGCCTCTTGGCGGCGTTGTTGGCCAAGGCAGCGTCCACTTCAGCTTGTGCAAACAATAACTTGAGAAGTTTTTATGCAATCATTATAAAACATTATGGAACTGTCAGTAGGCATGAAAGGAAGGATGATTTTGATTTTCGGCATTATTCCTTTTATCACACTTAAGTTATGCCCCTTTAAAAAAAAAAATTTCAAATAAGGCTTGTGCAGACAATAACTTGAGTTTTTGTGCCATCATTATGAAACTTAAGGGAAGTGTTAGTAGGCATAAAATAAAGGTCAAGATCAATTTTCTGCATAATTGCTCTTATCGTACTAGAGTTATTCCCCTTTTTTATAAATTGTTAAAAAAAAGGCTAGTGCAGACAATAACTTGAAACGTTTTTGTTGAATCATTATGAAACTTTAAGGAAGTGTTAGTACATATAAGAGTAAGGTTTAGATTGATTTTCAGCATAATTGCTTTTATGGCAACAAATATTTGAATAATTAAAACTATTAAAATAATATTTAGGTATTTGAATACTTGCCTGTTAATTTTAATTTAATTTTAATAAGCATATTAAATACAGTATTTTTTAATGTCAGTCCCTAACGATATTGCATTGCTTGTCACCTTAGCTTCTCTAGTACACAGGATATGTGTCAAGGTCTACCAATCACCCTATTGTTATGTAGACGACAGTTTGTTGTTATTGCTATAGTCCTATTATATTGGCCACAGTCTCTTATCTGTTCAAAAGTTCACTTATAGGGGAAGTAGAAGATTAAAGCGTGTCAGATGTGCTAATTGGTGTTAATGCATATGTGTGCACATGTGCTCTGAAACAAAATGTTACCTTCCTAGTTTTGTTGTGGAAACAGACAGCGAAGTTGTCAGCACAGTTTTCCATGTGGTAAATCAATGGTTGAAAGTCTTTTCTATTAAATGAAATTGCAAACTTACAACATAGTTCTAATATGACGGTTAAAGTCTGTGTATTGCCCCATTTTTCTCATCAATCGAATATTCAAATATTATTTTTGGTATTTGTTGCCATCCCTACTTTTATCGTACTTGAGTATGCCCCTTTTTTAAGGAAAAAGAGTTCAAATAAGGCTTGTGTATACAATAACTTGAGAAGTTTTCTTGCAATCATTATGAAACTTTAAGGACGTTCTAAAAGGCATAAAAGGAAGGTCAAGTTTGGTTTATGGAATAATTACTCTTATCTTACTTGAGTTTTGCCCCCTTAAAAAAATAGTTGGCTTGTGCAGACAATAACTTGAGAAGTTTTTGTGCAATCATTAAGAGACTTTAGAGAAGTGTTAGTAGGCATAAAAGAAAGGTCAAGTTTGGTTTTCTGCATAATTGCTTATATAGAACTTGAGTTATGCCTCATCGGGCGACACATCCGACTCGCGGACTTCTAGTTTTGTTAAGTTTGAATATAAATTTAGTTGTTAGTTTGGGGTATGTTGTACTTGGAGTTATAGCCCTTTTTTAGCAAAAATTGAAAAGTTTGGACTTATGTCACATGAAGGTCGAAAAATATTATTGCTAGAATGACAGCGTTCTTCCTGTATATAAAGTCGGTACCAGCAAACGGTACCTTCCCAGTCCCATTTTCTGACCATTTTTCCCACTTTGAAGTTTTAAAATTCCCAAATGTATGAAAAAAATCCCAAAGGACGCTGAAAAGATCAACGATGTTCCTGTATTTTACTTTTTTTTTACCCAAGCGTAAACCTTCGCGCACACTCAGATCTGTTGCTGTTAATGGCTAGCGGAAGTAACCGCTGCAAGGTTTGGTGGCGCTGTATCGATTGGTTACTGTTATTGGTTATATACATTGCATGCAAGAATGTTAACCAGCGGAACTGTTACACGTTTTCGTGAGTGTCATTGATGAGACATGACAATTCATAACATTAAATACTACACACACAAAAACATTCAGGGATGCAATCCTTTATCTAGCTATTGCTTTTATGGCAAAGCAGAAAGTATAGATCCACAACCGTCATTAACGGCGGAAGATACTAGTAATTTTGTTTATGTTCCGTCAACCATTGACACAGACATTGTCAGTGTCGAGTCCGAGAGCAAACTTGTGTCTCTGGGGCAAGTTGTGCAAGTTGATACACCACCAGTACGGCATTTAAAACCATAGTCGGACTTGAATGCAATTAAAAGAATACATGGAAAAATTTGTTTTATGGTTTATTTATTGTAATTTACTGTTTTACATCCTTTTGACAAGTTTTTAATGAAAGTGGTAAACTTCCCAACTTGGCTGAAAACAAAGCTAATTTTCCCAATTTGACTGTTACCGGTACCATTACTAAAAGAGGTGAGGAGAAACACTGAATGATGAAACTTTTTAGACATATTCATCAGCTGGTGAACTTGTGCACCTTGGTATAGTAGTTGCACAGAGTTTTGTGAGAACCAGCAGAATGTAGGGGCACTGGTGTCCTTTGGACATAATTATGTTTAGATTGTTTTATATCTTGCCTTTTCATGTCTCATTTTTGATAAAGCATGGAACATCCAGCAGCTTCATTGATATTCTTGTCGTCTTCTAGTTTTTGTTTACCTCACCTGAGCCCAAAGTGTTTCGTGAGCTGTTGGTAACGGGGACCTCTCCTGCGTACTCCGGCGTCCATATGCCATCAACAATTTGACCGTTATCCTGATTAGGACTACGTTTCACAAAACTTCACAGGAATGATCCTTGAGTGACCCTCTTTTAAAGTTGTTAAAATCATTTCAGTCCGCTGCATATGTAGATCACCAGAGCTAAAAATAGATTTCAAAACTGTAAACTTTAAAAATCTCTGAAACCACAAGGCTTGGATCTTGCATATGTAACATCCTCTAGTGGTCCTCTACAAAGATTGTTCAAATTATTCCCCTGAGGTCAAAACTGGCCACGCCCAAGGGGTCACTTGGTTTATATAGATTTGTATAGCAAAATGACTTTAAAAAATCTGCTCCTCTGAAACCGCAAGGCCTAGAGGTTTCATATTTGGTATGTAACACTGTATAGTGGTCCCCTACACAGATTGTTCAAAAGATACCCCTGGGGTCAAAGCTGGCCACGTCCTGGGGGTCACATGGTTTGTATAAACTTAAATAGCAAAATGACTTTTAAATCTTCTCCTCTGGTTTATAAAGACTATACAAATCTTCCCCTGAAACTGAAAGGCCCAGATCTCTATACTCAGGTAAGTGCTTTCATGTCATTTGGCCCTTTTATTATAAGCCATATTGGATGCCTTCAACTCAGGTGAGTGACCTAGGGCCATTGTGGCCCTCTTGTTCTAATAAGCAGTCTGCGACGTTAAGCAGTGGACCGTTGACCGAGTCCACCAAATTTTCACTCAGTCAACCAAAATTTTCAAGTAAACTGGACCGGCGGTCCAGCTAAGAAATTTCCCTTGATAATTTTGATACCAGAAATCCCTAAAAATGTTAAGCCAATAAATTTTTGGTAGAGCTAAAATCTGCTTATTTGGATGCATACTTTTACGAAAAGATGCCATAAAATTCAGTGTCAAATTTGCAACCATTTGCGCTTGCGTACGCTTGTTTTTCTAAAACAAAGAACGCCTACTCGGTAATAAACGCCTACTCGGTAATAAACGCACTCTCCTTCTGCATCAGCGTGTCAATTATCGATAAAATCTGTAAGCAGGAGGAGCTAGATTTACTACAGTCACCCAGTCAGCCAATGAGAATGCATTAAATTTTCAATATGTAGATGAGTGTAGTTGATAGAATGTTTATCACCCCGTCATTGTTGGTAAAGGTGAAGAAATTTGTAACACTTTTTTGTGCATGTTGTTATTTGCGTGTTTGTAACACCCACATAATAACTAAAATACTACATACTAAAATAAGTCAGTATATTATTGTTTGCAAATAAAATACGAAATGGGATGTTGACAAATTGTGTTTGCCGATCGCATAGAATTTTAGTGTGTAATGTCAAAGGTACGTCTTCGTTTGTTTTAAAAGAAAATATTGCTATGACTACATGTGTTTTCTAATGAACGAGCTATACAAAAGTATAACTATACACTCATTACACCCAAAAACTTGTGCTGCCACATTTTCTCGAAAGTTAGCGAAAATTAAGTCAGTGAAAGTAAACATGTTTTATAACTCAACAATGGATGTAAAGAAAAAAAATTGGGGACTCAAAGCATTTATAATTAAAGGAGTGGGTGGGGAGGGGGGCTTTGGTAACAATTACTGGGACCCCAACTCTTTAGGAGTAATAAGTCCATGTGTTCTGCAATCCTAGCGAGTGGAGCAGTTTCCATTTGATCTGCGCATTCGAGTAAATTGCATCCCAGGTACCAGCTCGGCCATTTGGGCCAGTACTGAACTCAAATAGGCTAAAACGAAATTTACACCTGGTATTTGATTTAACTGGCGATCTTGTATTAATATTTTGCCATATTTTTATTGAGAGTGAATGTAATAAATTCATGATTCATGTTAGAATAAAAGTCTGAAAACCATAATTGCAGTTGATTGAGCTGGTTGGGTACACCGACAGCCCACTGCTTTTAAAACTTATTCGTGAAGACTGATAAGGTTCTTCATTTTTCATCCACAGTTTGTGTTTGAGCATAAGGTCTCAGTAGAAGCCAAAGATGGGCAAGATTGGACCACAAACACCAGAGTTATGGCCCTTTATTTGTGATAAAAAGCAAAAAAAAGCCTTTTTTGTTTATAAAGACTTCATTTTTCTTCCATTCCTGACCAAACTTTCAAAGTTTTATTATCAAAAGCAGAAGCAAACAATGGGCCAGATTGGGCCACAAACACTGTAGTTATGGTCCCTTTGTTTGTGGAAAAAATGCAAAACTTGCCTTTTACCGGCATTGAAATTTCATTTTTCATTCAATCTTGATTAAACTTCCACAGGTTTTGTATGGCCATAAAATCTCAGCACATGCAGCAAACGAGACATATCAGTCAACGAACACTGGAGTTATTTGCCCTTAATTATTATAATTAATGCAAAAATGAGCTTGATGCAAGACAGGGACTTCATTTTATCCAATCTTAACCAAACTTGCACAATTTGTAGATGACCATAAGATCTAAAGCAAATTTGAATATAGGGAGGGTAAATGGCAATACACTCCACTCTAGGGGAACAAGCGGGCAAGCATGACTTGACCGTTGCGCAACTGTCACCATTATATTTCAGAACTGCAGGATTATCACTATTCATCCGACATTGCCTATTTAAGTTGGATACCAGGGTAATGAAAATATACCCAGGTCCTTACTTTTTACCATTAGTCTTTTGTTTGTCTTTGACAACCAATGGCAAGCCAAGGAGCAAAACAAAAACATGTATGTGAGGTAATGGCCTAAAAAAATTATTACATTATGGCGTACATTCCCATATTTGTGCAAGCCTGTCACAACAGTAAGGCTTTCATCTTTGCTAGTACTCAGGTGAGCCCTTTGGGCCATCATGTCCCTCCTGTTTGCTGGCTGTATTAAAATGAACCATACAAAACATTGTTTATAAGTGCATTTAAAATAGATCATGCTATTCAAAAATAAATTGTTAATAATTACTTCTGTAAGGAGTTTTATTAACAATCGAGTATGGGTTTGCACTTTGTAATTGCATCATTGTTTATTTTAAATTCTTACTTACTTATCCTCATTTACATGTTTTTTTGGTTGTTTATGAAACGATAAAGTAACACAATATGTACCAATTTGGTGACTGAGCATAAACAATGCCTAAGTCTGTTTATACATACAATACAATTTGACTTACACTACAGGTACCACTGAATTGTGTCCACCAGGGACATACCAGCCACAACCCAACTGGCAGCGGTGTCATCCATGCCCAATGGGTTACTATTGCCAAACAAAGGGGCTAACTGCAGTTTCTGGAAAGTGCACTCCAGGTGCTAGTTGTAGGCATGGCTCAGAAAATACAGGAATACCTTGTGCTATTGGGCATAAATGCCCAAATGGTATGTCAGCTTTAATTTTGATTTTGCAGTAACCAATTTATTTAAATTCATTCAGATATCTGAGGTAAAAAATGATTTCTTGATGATTTTAATATGGAATGATAATTCTCACTTCATTCATTGCTTTTTAACTCGCCTGAGCACAGAGTCGTCAGTCACTGTCCGTCCTTTGTTGTCCATTGTCATAAAATGACTTCAAAGAACTTCTCTGAAAGTTAGCAGGAATGTGCCTGGGGTGGTCCTTCACACAATTCCTTCAATAGACCATTCCAGAAAGCATAAGTAGATCACAGCCATTTTCTCGGTCAAATGGTTGTCCGCTATTAAACTACTGCAAAAGTTCTGCGAGTCTGCAAGTCTGCAATAGAAAAAATCAGCAATCTAATCATATAGAAGTGTTCAATGTCGGGAGAAGATCTTGGTAAGTTGTGTTGCTAGCTGACTGAGGTTTATGAATTTGCACGTTGAATGCATTTACTGTACTCTGTAGTGTAAGCGATTGTAAATTGATTCTATTTTAGGATCATTGATATAGCATTTTTTTATTCCATTGTTTTATTCAGTGAGCTTTCAGTAGTTCTATAAGTGATTATTAAAACAAATTAAACTGATTAAACTCAATGCTTAACTTGCATGACTGCAAGATCATAAAGATGGTGGTGAAAATGAAAGTTACATGCAATGTGTCAAGTGTTAGGATTTACATATTATGTGTTAATGTTTTTTTTTTCTTTCTACAAACTACTTAAATATTGTTATACATATTGTTATGTATATAAACTTGACTACTGGTCAACATAACAGACATAGTTATAAGGCATTGTAATTTATATAACCACTCTGTGTTCCAGTTGTAGCCTCTCCTGAAGATGTCAGTTGGAGGAAGAATGACACCAAAAGTTAAAGTTATCATATAAAGTCTTGGTGGACTTTGTGTCGAAAGCATATGAAGGTAACATGATGGACATCTCCAGAGTCTTGTATATAATTTTATGTTCAAAATGGCTGGATGTGCTGTGACTTAAATTGTGTGTCTTTCTTAAAGTAAGATATACCACCTAGTCAATCCGGTGTTGGGAGGAATTACTACGAGTCATGGTAAGCTGTGTCGTCAGATTCGACAGTTCTGACAGCACACTGTCCTTGCCCTGTTGGAAAGGGAAGGACCTGCAGTCATGTATCCCCCATCATTTATGCAGTGACTCAAGGAAGGACACATGGAGTTGGTGGAAAAACTTGCACAGACAAGGAGGTTTTTGGGGAAAAACGTGCATCGAAAATGTTGTGCCATGATAAACTGTTAGACGTTGATTTTAAGAAACCAAATGCATTTGACACATCAATGTTTAAGGAAAAGCAGCCCAATGCAGATGACCCATTACCAGAAATGTAACAGTTCATGGACCACAGCGATCTGCAAAGCCATGTTCAGTCATTGGCTATGAAGAAACTTTTAATTTTTTAACATTCTATTCATAATAACATTCATCATGTACCAGCGAGAACAGTTGAGAACAGATCTTCTGGAACCACAGAAACCAATTTCTCCACAATTATCATGTGAACATTGCAATGACACTTGCAAAACATATGTTTCCTTAGATGATAAGATCCAATCCATTCAGCGGCAGACCCATGCACAAAATTCTGATCTGTGGATGGACAGCAGGACATTTAGGATAACCTCACATCACGTCAATTTACTGCCCAAAACAAACTGTGCTGATCAAGACAAGTTTGTTATTAACCACATTTACAACAGATTTAAAGGTGTGGTTGCTACCAGACATGGACGCAAGTGTAAGTCCATAGCACATGCTTGGTTTTAAGAAGTCAGTGGCCAAATTGTATGTCTTAGCGGACTTGTCATTTGCAAAGATGAACCACATATTGTGGAAAGCCAGGATGGTGTCTTTGAAAGTGACACAATTGTAGACATTAAATTCCCAAAGAAACCAATATGTGACTTGATCAATTAAGGGAAGTACGATGTCATCATGAAAGCCATATTTGGACCCTTGAGGAAATAATGCCCCCTCACCCAAGCTTTAGTGATGGATGAGGGTCATTATTTGAAGTAAAGTTGGATGCTGAGCATGTAAACATAGCATTCCTATTGGGATTATAAGATAGCGACTCTCTCTGTAAAGGATGAACTTTCGCGGTTTATATATATGATAGACACTCTCTCTTTAAAGGAGTAACTTTCGCGGTTTACTCATGTACAACCTGCGCATGCACTCTGAGCATATCATTCGGAAAATCTCATTATTTTAAAGAAATTTTTTTGTTGCTTCCCCAAAACAGATTGGGTTGGGAAAATAATATATAGTGCTTAATACACCAATATATATATATATATATAACATTATAATTGGAGGGTTGTATACATGCTCAGCCTACAGCTTTACTTCAAATAATGATCCTCATCCATCACTAAAGCTTGGATGAGGGGGCATTATTTTCTATACATAAAGCCTTTAGCTTTCACATGTATACCTATCATCTTTAAAGTCAACAAAAAAAACAAAAACTCCCACAATAATCTTTGATGTCTGAAAAACTGCATCCATTTATGACAGGGACTTTTTTCACATGGATACTCTATAATAAAATTTTCTAAAATTCCTATCAGACTTCCAATCTGCAGTCTTAAGAATCATCCTCAAATCACATCCCTTATTAAAAGCAGCCGAGGTTGAAGCTCCTCTGTAAGAATGTGCAGAGAACTTATGAACATCTATCCCAGACAAACTCAAAACTTCTTTTGACCACCTAGTTATAGTACTTGAACTAACACTTTTAACTGTTTTATATGAAGCAAAGACTTGGTCTGAAAGCCTTAAACTCCGAGTCACTGCAATATAATGCAACAATGTATGCATCGCACATAAACTTTCTTCCATAAAATGTTCAACCTTCAATGAAAACGAATGTCCTTCCTTCGACACCTTCAAAATATCACTAAAACAAAACACAATAGAATGATTTTCCTTAATCATATTTTCAAGTTTCATAGAAATAACAGTCTGTGCCCTAATGGCTGTTGCAAAGGCAACTAATGCTACTGTTTTGAGAGTCAACATCTTTAATGTTAACTTAGACAGTTTCATTAAAGACTTCCCAAACATTAACGCAATGGACACATCCCAAATAACTAAATACTTAGGTTTCACTTGACACTTGAAAAACACATTTTTCATAAATCTAGTTATCAACACAGTTACTACACCAAGTATTCTTAAAAAATGCAAATTTCTGAAGTAACATCGCCTTATGAGTATTAATAACAGAATTAATATGATTTCCCAAGTTTCCAGAAGTAATGAAAACATGTAACCACTACTGACTCAGTACAATAACATGGACTGCTAGATCTGATGTATGACTACAAACACCATTTTTTCCAAGCATACTGATATTGTTTACGTGTTCCTCTGGACCATGACATGGTGATGAACTCGGCAACTTCTTCCTGAAGCCCTCTATCCTGCAGTGCCTCCCGGACACAACCGCAGCGATCAGTTGTAACGACTTCCCGAAAGGATGAGGTCTCTGTGCCTTGGAATTCTAACAGGGAAGGAGCAAATATTATCCAAAAATAAAGGGAAAAAGTATTGTGAAGGCCAATACAGTACAACCTGTAACAACTTATCAACTTTATCTTGCCTTACTTTATTCAAGACTACCCACTAAACTGAAAGGTGGAAAAGCATTTGGTGTAAAAGTACTCAAATTTATTGAAAAGGCATCATTTGCCTCTGCACCAGGTTTGGGAAACCATGACACAAAGCGCTTTAATTGTTTGTTGCAAACAGATCAATATCAGGTAGGAAGAAATGTTTACAGAGTCTCGGGAAAATTTGCACCTTAATCATCCATTATGTAGAATCTGAAAAATTTCTACTAAAGAAATCTGCAGTATTACTTTTTCCTGGTATAAAAATGGCTGACATGAACATTTCTTTCGATACACCAATGCCATATTTTAGCAGCCAAAGAATCCATGTTCTGGGACTGCATTCCACCAAAATCATTAATGTATTTTACTGCACTAACAGAGTCAGGCTGCACTTCAACATGTAGATTAACTGCATTGAAATAGAATGCTTGTTAAGAGTACCAAATAGCTAATAGTTCCAAATCATTGATATGATGCTCCGATTCTGATTTGTTCCACCTTCCATTAGTATGAACATTTTTATCCAGGTCAACACCACCAAACTCCTGTAATGAAGCATTTGTTCCACAGCAAGCTTGAACCTCAGAAGGTCTAATCCATGTTCCATTGTTTGTTCCTACATTAACAGACCACCATAGCAGTTCCTCTTGTGAATTTTCTGATAACATAATTATCAATATTATTCTCCTGGCCCAATCCTTTAGGTTTATCTCTTTCCAAACACCTATACTGTAACTTAGCTTCATTAACAGCATAAAAAGCATTTAGTATCAGCCCTATGAAAGAGGCTAAATCACGAACCAAACTTTGCGTTTCTCAAGTAATGATTTTGCATTTAATTGTAATTTCTTTTCGGCTAAAAAAAAAGAAAGTGTGATGGAAGGACGGACGGACGGACAAAGCGGCGACTATATGCTCCCCCGAAATTTTTGGGGGATCATAAAAATCTTTGTATACAAATAAGGGGCGCAACTGAAACCAAATGGCAAACATACCCAATACAATATACCTTTCCAATGCAATTTAAAATATGTCCTAAAATTTGTATGTATCAAACTATGGAAATAACCATCAGTCATATCACATTTCGTGAAGTACTCATTCTTTTGAACCAAATCTAACTCCACTTTAAACGTCTCTTGTATGAAATGATTATATTCCACAAATTTATTTAAATGTTTCTAATTGATAATAGGTCTGGATGTACCATTTGCTTTTGGTATAACAAATACATGCGAAATAAATTGTCCTGCTTCCATTGACTTAACAATTGCCTCTTTCCGTAATAAATCTGTTACCTCTTTGTTAACAGAATTCCATTGATCGTCATTGTATTGAATTTCTTTAGGAATTTTATTTTGAGTTGGAAACTCTACAAAAGGGATTGCATCAAGTACCCATTGATCACTGTTTATTTCTTGCCATTTAGTAAGTTTATTGCTTAATTTGCCAACAGTACTTACTGTGTTCAATTCTATTCGTTTGGGGACATCACGTTGCGGACGCCATGGGAGCCCTCTGTCCTGTCCGAAGACAAGGCCTTCCTGTGAATGGTTGACCCCTGACTGGCAGGCCTCCTAGTGAAACCTTTTGAAACCTTTATAAACCTTTATTACAGAAAATCCTTTAAAACCTTTTTTTTCCTGGAAAACCTGTAAAAACATGTAAGATAATGAAGAGACTAAATGTTGTGTAAAATATATCCAAACTATAAACAGTAACAAACAGTTCAAGTACAAATGACTTAAAAATTGTAAGTTACTTAGTCAAAAAAGGTCTCTTGTTGACTTGACAAGTTTGTAGTAATACCCAGCAAAATGTATACATTTCTGAGCAACAAAGTTAGACAAAACTCTTGGCTTTGAAAGAGGCAATATTCATGTTGTGATGTAGGCAACACATGACATGAAATAATTTTCCAATTTCCTACACTACTTAAGTATTAAAATTTGTTAAATCAGTGTAGTCTCATTATGAACTTCCACGCAGTAAGAGTAAGTATTAACTCTTGCTGCTAGTGTAGTATGCATAAATAACAAAATCCGAGGACTGCCATTGAGATTGTATAATTGTATGCCATCACAGTGATCAGTCTTTCTAATTGAAATTTTAAGGTACTCAATTGAACATACTTGCTGTAAGTTGTTTAAGTGTGCATGTCAGTATGATACCTCATATTCGTTTGTTTGTGTCATTGTTATTTGTCTGTAGCTACAAATGAGCTTCAAATATAGATTATGAGATGCTAAATACAGAGATGAGATGATTTTTTGCAATTATGTTCCATCTAAGTGATTTTTTTTAGTTTAGGGCTTTTAGTAATTTTGTGTTATCCGCATGTTGGTATGGCATTGTTGTCTCATGTTCAAATGCAAATTTGATAATTGATTTGGTATTGCAATTGTAATGACTTTTAGTTTTAAACATTATTGCGTTCCCATTATTTGCCTAAGTTCATTGCTGTACAGCAACCATCTTTTTCACTAATATCTTTTTGATATTTTTTTTTTTTTTAAACAATCATTTCATTGCCGTCATTTGACCAACTTCATTATATGGAGCATTCGGCACATTCTCTTAAATTGTATGTGTATGACAAGAGCAAGAATTGATGCAATTGTACTATGCTCTGCTAAGGTACCGGTTTAGACTTTAAACTGAGGTTGAACATTCACAAGGTAGAAGTGTACAACACCCTGTTATGTTGTTCTTAATGTTTCCCAGTATGTTTTCTTTTCCATATGGATTTTGGCTGTTTCTGGGTATGTATTGTTTCTGGCTCCAGTAAACTGCTGATACCAACACCCTCTGCCTATAATGCCTCATTGGAAAACTATTTCCTTAACTGTCCTTTCCTAAGTACATCAAAGCTTCACAGATTTTCACTTCTTTGGAAATGTCATCTCCAAATTAATTTGTACTTATTGGTACCAACATGCTACACAAACCAGAATACTTTCTCTTCAAGGAAGGCATGATTATGTATCTTGTACGCAAAGATAACTTGTATTGCACTTGAGCTAATAATGTCAAGGAGTCTGACAGTCAAGTCTTAACGTCAGGCGTAGTATAAATCTGGGCCTTTAAAATCTCAGCTATACAAACCACTGGGGCCATACCATTCACACCAGGTTTTGAATATCCACCAACGATTTATCCTGCATATAGCATGTGTATTCAAAGTCTTCCAAATTTCTTGGTTCGCTTTTATTGCAATTCGAAGGCATTTTGTAACGTGATATAAAATGCTCTGTATCGCAACATAAAGTGCAAGTAGTGTTTATCAAGTCTGCTATTGTCTGAGAAACAGGTTTACCCTTTTCTGGTGTTTTCAGCTTTGGCAAGTCCCACACATCTTGATCACAATTGGTCACCGAAGTGCCAATATCGTCAAATAGAGCGTCAGCAATATTTTCATTCACATTTCCATGGAATTCATCACCTGAAATATAATTTGCATCAATTTCCACATGTATATTTGGTCTGTTATGCAACATATGATGACCTAAGTCACCTGTATCTTCAGAGGAATGAGCAATTTCTCTTTCTGGTACTGACTGCAAACCCAATGCTGCCCGAAGGCTTTCAATATCATTTCTATTTAGAAATATCTAGCACACTGTTATTGTCATTTTCATCATTAGACAAAACTGCAACACTTGTCCGAAGACACGTGCTTGTCCAAATTTTGGTTACCCAAAGTTTTTTTTTCAAATTCTGAAGGTTTACATTGTGTGTAGCACTTGTAGCCTTCTTCTTTGAAGATGGTTTTACCACCGCAACTGACTTGATTTTGGCGTTTATATTACTCTTACTTCCCAAAGGATGCTTTGAACTGGACGAAGACACGTTTTTCTGTACCTCCGGTGTTTCCTTTTCACGCTCATGCTAACTAAACCCACAACCTCGGAAGAGTTATCATCTAGACACAACATATCCATCATTTAACACAAAATTCACTCACCTTTTACAAGTTCTTGCGAATATAAGACCGCAAAAAAAAGCCAAAAACTTAATCCTAGCTATTCTACTCTCGCGTTTGTCTGTGTCGCCGTAAAACTCTGGTTAAGGTTTGCGTGAAACAAGTACATATATGTGTTACTGCTACAGATATTCAATTGAAACTTCACACATGTCTTCGGGGTAATAATGTGAGGTCACTGACCAAGGCCCATAACTCTGACCTGAAATTTAGCAGAATTATGCCCCTTTTTATATTTATAATATCACTGTATATTTCTGGTTACAGTTTGCGTGCAAGAACTTCATATCTCTATATTTACTACAGATATATAATTACAACTTCACATATATCTTTAGGGTCCTAATATAAGGTCACTGGCCAAGGCCCATAATTGGGACCAGCACTTTAGCAGAATTATGCCCCTTTTTATGCTCCCCGAAAGGGGGGAGCATATAGTCGCCACTTTGTCTGTCCGTCCGAATTCTTCTTTCACTGCAGTTCAGTTTGTCCGCGTGTGAAACAAATTTCCCCAATGATTGTATCCATCATACTCCATTTCCGTCTGTCCAACCTTCCATCTGTCTTCCCATCCATCCGAAACTTCATTTTTGTGCGAGATCTCAGGAACTGACGACCCAAATTTTACATACAGCATTCCTGTACGGTGAACATGTGCATATTTTCAGGTTATTCCGGTCCAATAATTTTTCATGGAGTTATTGCCCTTTGATTAGAAGTAGGACATTTTCTAAGGAAATTTTCGTTTTTGCATGAGATCTCCAGATCTAATAACCCGAATTCAATGAAACTTTATATGCAGCTCCCCTATGAAGTGGACATGTGCATATTTTCAGGTAGTTCCGGTCTGATGGCTTTTGAGGGAGTCATTGCCCTTTTTATATTAAAAATAATACATTTTAATGGAATATTTTTGTTTCGGCATCAGATCTCAGGAACTAACAACTCAAATTCATTGAAACTTTATATGCTGCATTCCTACTAAGGGGACATGGGGATACTGTCAGGTCATTCCGGTCTGATGATTTTTCGGGGAGTAATTGCCCTTTGATTAGTAATTGGCTTATTTTGCTTGTCCACACTTTAACTAGGCCATGTATGGAGAGATCTTAGAATTACTTGGCACAAATGTTTGCTCAAATGATCTGGTTTGTACCGCTCATGAATTAGGTCCCATGGTCAAAGGTCAGGGTCACATCTAGAGGTCAAAGGGCAAAATTGACACTGCTTGTCTGTGCTTTTAGATTTAAAAAAACACTTGACACAAATGTCAACCTCGATTAGACAACATAAAGTGCATGTAAACCAGATCCATATGTCAAAGATCAAGGTCACACTTCAAGGTCAACTGTCAAACTCAGTTTTTTCTTGTCTTGACTATAACATGGTCATAGATTGTGCTGTGTTTCCATTTAATGGCACAAATGTTTGCCTAAATGTGATGGCATATTACGAGCATGACTTAGATCTGTAGGTCACAGGTCAATGTCATACTTAAAGGGCAATAATTGAAATTGGCCTTTTGCTTGTCAGGACTTTTAATTTCTTGAATAGATTTAAAGACTGTATACGAATGTTAACCTCAACATGACAACATATCTCCATATGAATCAGGTTGTTAGGTTTCAGGTCAAGGCCACATAAAGAGCGCAAGCTTATATTTGGGGAGCATCCATCTGTTCTACCGATATTCTTGTTTGTACTTCAAAAATTCAGGTTAAGGTTTGCATGGAAGTACGTATCCCTGCTACTACTACAGATATTTAATTTAAACTTCACACGTCATCAGGGTCATTATATAAGGTCACTGGCAAAAGCCCATAATTGTGACAGCATTTTGACAGAATTATGCCCCTTTTTTGTTCCTGTCAATGTTTGCATGCAATTACATATCTCTATATCTAGGACAGATAGTCAATTTAAACTTTACACATGTCTCCGGGTCATTATGTATGGTCACTAAATAGCCTGTGGATCATTGAAACACAATGGTATACCAATGTTCTTAATATACAGTAGATCATCATTATTTTGAATGCTGTTAAACCAAATTCCTTGTTATTTCGAAGTTCATTTTTGGTGCCGATTTTTTCCTTCATAATTTAATTCGAAATTTGATGTTTAATTCCAAGTCGGCTATTTCGAATTATCGCTCTTTGAACCCATTAATCTGGTCCTGCGACCTGTTTTTACAATTATTAATCAGATGTTAATTCAAAGTGCTAATCTGCACAATCGGTGGCATTTGCTCTGGGGTTGATTTTACACAGTTTGTGTTTGTAATCAATTAAACCAAACGGTTATGTTTCTTTCATTAATAGTGACAAGGTTTTGATTGTTTGTTGGGATTTTTTGCCGTAATCAACAGTATTTAGTCATATAACGGCAGTCAGTTAACCGACTCACACTTTCCCTGGGTAAGCTGGTTTACCAGTACTACGTGCACATACTTAAGTCAGTAACTGACAAATGCCCTACTTGAATCAGAGGTAGTGGGCGAATGGCCGTAGAAATAATTTCATGACCAATCGCCACACAAGTTATGTGGTCGGGCTGGGAATGGAACCCGCGATCCTCAGATTTGTAGTCCAGTGCTCTACCAACTTAGCTAGCCAGCCCGTATAACACCAACCAGATTGCATAGCTAACACAGATGTCAAAACATTTGAGTATTTCTTTTCGGTTTTCGTATAAAAGCTCGACTTTATCACATGTAAATAACTGAATCAATCATTTAATAAAAATAAAAAAGTGTTAAATCAAACTGGTCGTAATTATAAACTTTGATTGTCCTGTCAAATTGTGTAGAGTGGCCACTATCACTTAATAATTACGAGAATATAGCGTTGCGATCTTTAAAACAATAATTCTTGTTAAGATAATGTAGAAATGTTTTATTCGAATAATCGTTATTTCAAAGTATTTTTATCTGGCCTGACGACTTTGAAATAACGAGTTTGACGACTTTACTTTAGGCCAGAGTTTTTTAATTTCTTGGTTCTCAGACATTTTTGGAAAAGTGTCCCGTTGGAGAAGGGACATTAATATTGAGATATCATTTTTACCCTAAACATAATACAAGAGGGCCAAGATGATCGGTGACGTGGTTTCTCGGACCCAAGATTTTTCTGTTCCCAACTAGACAAGGCGACTTCTCAGATCCCAGATTTTTTAGCTCCATAAATTTTTTTATCAGATCCCAAAATTAATGTGTGATTAATTCAATAATTATTAATATTTGTACCGTAAATTTACCGATCATACCACCCCATATTTTCACCAGTGATACATAAATAATCTAAATAATTTACGTTAACACCATCATCCAAATTTAACAATGTATGAAAATAATTGCAGGAATGAATTAGCATTATTTTGTATCAGACGCGTATAGTTATTCTTAAGTAATATACACTACCTTCATCTTGGAAGTTATCTATGCATGAGACATACACATTTCGAAGTCAATTAATCATTTATACTGTGTACTAGTATCCTAATGAAAAGCAAGCTTCAGAGAAAATTCAGCGCATTTGAAATAATGATGATTTCCATTTTTTGATAACACAAACATAAAATTTTATTACACTATGGCGATTTAAAATTATATTCAGTAGGTATATGATTTATCAAGGGTTAAATTCCAGAATTTATTGAAATATTCGCTCTTATGATTCTCCTGCCGCTAATTGATGCATGTATATTATAACAGCTATTCACCGGCAACTAAACGCATGCTATTTTTAGCATGATCGTGAGTGTGTTGAACTCACTAGAATCAATTGTTATTAATAGAGCGTGCCACTAGGCTAAACCAAACCGAATTATTACTGAGAACGAATATAATATTCTGTTCTTGACATAAGATGAGAAATTATGTTCATAAGTATGTTGAGTTCTAGAGTGTATGTCGAAGATATGTTTATAACTTTATTTTAACCGCTTATGTAAACAATTATGTACATTTTAATCCCCAAAAGTTGTTGGTAGACATTAAACCATTGTTGTAAGATTGCAATCCCTAAAAATAGCAAAATTGCTTAACAGCTAACGCCAAAAATTAAAAATTAAAAACAACACAGAATTGAGAAAATTAATGAATAGCCCTTTCACAAGGTAATTTTTACAATATCGGTTACATTCTAATATTTTATTATTATTTTTTTTACTGTTTGGAAAAAATCGGGTGGGCGGATCCGAGAACCACGAAATCAAAAAACTCTCGCCTTAACATACGTACAGTCATGCTTAGAAAAAAAATCATTGAATATGTTGAAGTTTCATTTGTTTATTAGAAATCTTCACCGAATGATCCTTAGGTGGTCCTCTACCACAGTGGTCAAATGGTTCCGCTATGTTGAAAAACATGCCCGCCAAGGGGCGGGGCCATTTTTCCTTATACAACTATATTGAAAACTTCGAAAATCTTCTTAACAGAAACCACTTGTTGGATTTCAAAATAATTTCACAAAAATGTTCCTTGGGTGGTTCTCTACCAAAGTTGCTCAAATGGTTTTGCTCTATTGAAAAACATGGCTGCTGTGGGATGGGGCCATTTTCCTTATATGGCTTTATTGAAAACTTTGAAAATCTTCTTGTCAGAAATCCATGGTTTGGTTTCAAAATTATTTCACTGAAATGTTCCTTGGGTGGTTCTCTACCGAAGTTGCGCAAATGGTTGCACTCCGTTGAAAAACATGGCAGCCACGGGCCGGGGACATTCTTCCTTATATGACTATATTGAAAGCTTTAAAAATCTTCTTGTCAGAAACCACTGGTTGGATTTCAAAATGATTTGACAGAAAATGTTATATGGGTATTGTTCTCTAACAAAGTTGCTCAAATGGTTAGCTCCGTTTTAAACCATGGACGCCAGGGGCATTTTCTGATATGACTATTTTGAAAACTTTGAAATTTTCTTGTCAGAAAGCATTGGTTGGATTTCAAGATATTTACACAGAAATGTTCCTTCTCTACCAAAATACTTTTAAAAGATCATGGCTGCCAGATAGCATATCAGTGTCCTTTCACTTCTGACAAACCTTACTTAAAGACGTTGGCAACAATTTCTTACCAACAACATACTTCCTTGAAAATTTGCGCAAACGTGCATCCATGTATCCTCAAACTAAAACATAAAATGTAGAGGTCACTTGCCTTGTTCCGTAATTTTTATTTTTTAATACGGTACCTGTCGAAGCCCTTGTTGAGTTTGTGTGACCAGCAGTGTGGAATTATATAAAGTGTTCATATTCATATAAGGATGGAGATTTGTAAATGCATTTTTTTTTAAATGTTTCGTTTGGAAATATACAAATGCAGTTTAATGATTAAACGCGCTTTACAGTTACCATTTCAAAAATGAACATTTTAATGGACACTTAAGGAGGTTCATTATGCATTTAATATGCCTGTGAAAATATCAATAAATATTCAAAGTTCTTTTGTTCCAAATGACAGATTTTGTTAAAAAAATCCATACACATGTGTCTTTGTATACTGAAACTAAAACAGTCATAAAAAATAGCGGTGACTGGCCTTGTTCTGGAAATATAGGGTTTTGAATAAGGTACCTGTTGAAGCCACTTGTTAGCTCACCTGAGTACAACATGCTCAGAGTGAGCTTTTTTGATCAGCTTTTGTCAGTCGTTCGTTGTCAACATTTACCTTGTGACCACTCTAGCGGCCACATTTATTGCCCAATCTTCATAAAACTTGCTCAGAACATTTGTCCCAATGATATCTTGGACTAATTCAAATTGAAAAAAAAGGCTTGAGAACACTCAGGCTTAAATAACAACATGACTTTAAAAATTTCAAGAAACTGCAAACCCCAGAGGTTTTGTATTTGGTTTGTAACATCGTATAGTGGTCATCTACAAAGTTTGTTCAAGTTATGCTCCTGGGGTAAAAAGAACACACTCCTTGGGGTCACATGGTTTTTATAGACTTGTATGGCATTGTGGACTGTAAAAAGCTTCTCCTCGGAAAATGCAAAGCCCAGAGGTTTCGTTTTTGGTATGTAACATCGTACAGTGGTCCTTTACAAAGATCGTTCAAATTATGCCCCTGGGGAAAAAGAAGCCCCCCCCCCAAGGCCCCGCCCCCACTGTGCGTCAGATGTGATTTGAAAACAGTGTCTTGTTTTTAGCTCACCTGAGCACTATGGTGAGCTTTTGCGATCGCCCATCGTCCGTGTGTTCGTGCACGAGTCTGTCGTAAACATTTCATTCAAACAACATATTCTCCAAAACCACTTCGCAGATTTTCACCAAACCTAACAGGAATGAACATTTGATGACCCTCTTTCAAAGTTGTTCAAATCGTTATGGTCTGCTGCAAACGTAGGTCACCAGAGCTTTAAATAGATTTTAAAAGTGTGAACTTGAAAAATCTTCTCTGAAACCGCAGGCCCGAGAGGTTTCATATTTTGTATGTAACATCCTATAGTGGTCCTCTACAAAGATTGTTAAAATTATGCCCCTGGGGTCAAAACAGGCCACGCCCCGGAGGTCACATGGTTAATATAAACTTTATTGCAAAATGTCTTAAACAATTTTCTCCTCTGAAACTGCAAGGCCCAAAGGTTGCATATTTAGTATGTAACATTCTATAGTGGTCCTCTACAAAGATTGTTCAAGTTGTGCCCCATGGGTTGAAAATGACCACATCCCAGGGGTCACATGGTTTATACAGACTTAAATAGCAAAATGACTGTAAAATTCATCTATATGAAACCGCAAGGCCTAGAGGTTTTATATTTGGTATGTAACATGGTATAGTGGTTCTTTACAAATATTGTTCAAATTACGCCCTTGGGGTCAACACTGGTCATGTCCCGGGGGTCACATGGTTATGTAAACTTAAATAGCAAAATCCAAGCTTTAGCGCTGGATGAAGGTCAATATTGGAGTAAAGCCAGAGCATGAATAGATAGCATTCCATTCTGGACAGATGTTGGGATCCGCACTTTAAACAGTGAAAAATCTACTACTCTCTGACCTTTCCATGCACAAGGGAAATGACACAGCAAAAACATGCATATATTTAACATGGTTTTGTTTCCATAAATACCAAAAGGGTGGAAAATAATAAAATCATATAAAATATAAAAAAGGATAAAATATTGTCCATAAAATCATAATATCATTATGCACAATAAACAAGAGGAGGGTCTATACATGCTCAGCCTCTGGATTTACTCCAATAATGACCTTCATCCAGTGCTAAAGCTTGGATTAGGGCACATTATTTTAGTAAAGCCTTCAGCTTTCACATGTTCAGATTTTTTTTCCCAGCGAAACTTGAGAATCTTTGAAATATCATTCTCGAACAACATAGTTGTAATGAGCATAGAAGTCTGACACAGACTGGCATATTTCTTAAAAACATGGCCGAATTAGATACGTTCTTCGTAAAGATAAATGATCCTGAATCTGTCCAAACAGAGTCAGAAAATCAGATAACACGGTTAGTGCCTCCTAAGAAACAGGGCTTTTCAATAACTCCGCCAACTGATAGGCACAATACGGCAGAAACTAAAGACTGATCGTTCTGTTACATAATTGGACGATAGCCACTAGAGTAATAAACGCCCGATTGGCAAATTTAGAAGCCAGGATGCATTACCGTACACTTGAAAGAGATAAATTAGTAGGTATCCGGAATTCTGTAGACTTATAATTTGAAACGATTTTTGAAAGCAAAAAATCTCGAGTTATGACCGAGTATTTACAGTAGTGGTCCTCTGCGAAGAGCTTTCAAATTATGCCCCTGGGGTGAAAATGGCCATGCCCTGGGGCTTACATGGTTTAGATAGGTTTAAATAGCAAAATGACTTGAAACCGCAAGGCCCAGATCTAAATACTTAGGTGAGCACTTTAGGGCATTTGGTCCTCTTGTTATACCCCCACAAATGAAGTTTAGGGGGGAATAAAAGAGTTAGCTTGTCGGTCTGTTGTTTTTTTTGTTTCCGGAAAGTAACTTAAACAAGGCTTGACAATTATTTTAATAATTTTTGGTACATATATGTAACATCATTAAATACAGGTCTAGTGCGATTTTGGTTTCAAACCACTAAATGTGAAAATTATGGCCCCTTTTCGACTTAAAATTCCCTAACAGCATGGTTCCGGACAATAACTCAAGAAAGGCTTGACCTATTCAAATAATTTTTGGTACACATATGCAACATCATAAAATACAGGCCAAGATCGACTTTGGTTACAAACAACTAAATGTTGATAGAGTTGTGGCCCCTTTTCGCCTTAAATTCCTTTTTTAAAAATGGTTTTCGGACAATAACTAGAGAAATGCTTGACATATTCAAATAATTTTTGGTACACATGTGTAACATCATAAAATACAGGTCAAGTTCAACTTTTGTTACAAACCACTAAATGTTGACAGAGTAATGGCCCTTTTTGAACTTAAATTCCCTAAAAACACTGTTTCTGGGCGATAACTCTAGAAATACCTGACATATTGAAATAATTTTTGGTACACAGGTTTAACATCATAAAATACAGGTCAAGTTCAAATTTGGTTACAAACCACTAAATGTTGACAGAGTTATTGCCCCTTTTCTACTTAAATTCCCTGAAAACATGGTTTCCATACAATAACTCAAGAAAGGTTTGACATGTTCAAGGTTTATCTGGTACACAGGTGTAATATCATAAAATAAAGGTCAAGTTCAACTTTGGGGTTACAAACCACTAAATGTTCACAGTTAACACCTTTCAACCTAAATTCCATAAAAACACAGTTTCCGGACAATAACTCATGAAAGGCTTCACATATTTAAATTATTTTAGGTGCTAAGTTGTAACATCATATAAGTAAAGTTTGACTTTGGTAACAAACCACTATATGTTAAAAGAGTTATGGACCTTATTGATCTTAAATTTTTCCAAATACACTGTTTCTAGATGACAATTTATGAGAGGTTGAAAGATTTAAATATTTTTTTACTTACCCTCTTTTATTCTTTTGCAGGATATCCAATACCATGTGGCTATGGATACAAGTCGGGATCAAAAGGCCAAGTGTCCTGTTCAGACTGTCCAATCGGGTATCATTGTAGTAATGAAGTCACTTATTGGGAACATGGTTATTGTAATAGTGGTTGTTGTCACTTGGGAAAAGGTTTTAGAATGGACCAGTGTAAAGGTATGAATCATTTAAAATGTTGCTTAACTGTAAAAGAATTTTTATAACCAGATTTTCCGACGGAAAACTCTGGTTATTGGATTGGCAAATATCGGCGGGCTCTTGGACAATCTCTTCAGAGCGCAACTCCTACATTCTTCAGGGGTTTGCAACCAAACTTTCTCAAAACAATTGTCACCAAGTGCCCCAGCCAATTTTGTCTGGCTTTTGTTATTCAATCATTTTTAGCTTGACTATTCGAGGAAAATAGGTGAGCTATCCTACTTCCCCCGGCGTCCGCATCCACGTCTGAATTATTCAAAAGTCTTGTAACTTCAAAACTACGTAAGTTATTCACTTCAAACTTGGCATATACCTTTGTGATCAACTCCAGTGTCAGGGGCAACATTTCCCATAACTCTGTTTTGTATTTTGACAGAGTTATGCCCCTTTTTCACTTAGATTTTCTGGTTAAAGTTTGTTCAAAAGTTGTGTAACTTCAAGACTACATAAGTTATTCACTTGAAACTTAGAACTAACCTTTGTCATCAACTCCAGTATCAAGGGCAACATTCCCTATAACACTGTTTTTTATTTTGACAGAGTTATGCCCCTTTTTCATTTAGATTTTCTGGTTAAAGTTTATATTCAAAAGTTTTGTAACTTCAATACTACAAAAGCTATTCACTTGAAGCTTGGAATATACCTTTGTCATCAACTCCAGTATCAGGGTAAACATTCCCCATTACTCTATTTTGTATTTTGACAGATTTATGCCCCTTTTTCACACAGATTTTCTGGTTAAAGTTTTTATTCAAAAGTTTTGTAACTTCAAAACTACGTAAATTATTCACTTGAAACTTGGAACTAACCTTTTTCATAAACTCCTGTATCAAGCGCAACATTTCGTATAACACTGTTTTGTATTTTGACAGAGTTATGCCCCTATTTCACATAGATTTTTTGGCAAAAGTTTATATTCAAAAGTTCTGTAACTTCAATACTACAAAAGCTATTCACTTGAAACTTGGAATATACCTTTGTCAACAACTCCAGTATCAGGGTGAACATTCCCCATAACTCAAGTTTTTATTTTGACAGAGTTATGCCCCAATTTCACATAGATTTTCTCGTTAAAGTTTTTATTCAAAAGTTTTGTAACTGCAAAACTACATAAGTTATTCACTTGAAACTTGGAACTAACCTGTGTCATCGACTCTAGTATCAGTGGCAACATTACACATAACTCTATTTGTATTTTGACAGAGTTATGCCCCCTTTTCCCTTAGATTTTCTGTTTAAAGTTTATATTCAAAAGTTTGGTTTCTTCAGAACTACATAAGTTATTCACTTGAAACTTGGAACTAACCTTTGTCATCAACTCTCGTATCAGGGGCAACATTACCCATAACTCTGTTTTGTATTTGACAGAGTTAGCCCACTTTTTAAATAGACTTTGTTTTTAAAGTTTTTGTTCCAAAATTGTTTAAACTATAGAAGGCTTTACTTAAAAGTTTCGTATTTTAAAAAATGTATGCCCCTTCCACTATCCAAAATATGTACCAACTGAAATACTTCGAATAGTCGAGAGCGCTGTCCTCTGACAGCTGTTTTTTTGGGGTGTGGGGGATTATGCCCCTTTGTTTATTTTGCACATACGTAATATGAATCTCTTTCAAGAGCAACAACCCCTACATTTCTTAAGGGATTTCAACCAAACTTTCACAGAACTATTGTCACCAATTGCCCCAGTATATATTGTCTGGCTTTAGTTATTTTTTCAATTTTGGTTGAATTATGGCCCTTTGTTTTGCACATACTTAATATATAGAGAACAATATCTTTTGAGTGCAACTCCTCTTACATTTGTTAAGGGATTTTGAGCAAACTTCCACAGAACTACTGTAATCAGGTTCCCCAGTGCATATTGTCAGGCTTTTGTGATTCTTTTAATGCCTCCAAAGGGAACTTTGGGGGAATATAGTGATCACATTGTCCATCTGTCTGTCCGTTCCACTTTTTGTGCAGAGCATAAATCGAAAAGTACTGAAGGGATTCAAATTGAAATTATACTTCATATGATGATAGAGGCCTTTGAGAGGAAGTGCATATTACAAGCGTCAAAACATATTATGGTGGCATTCGGCACTGACAACACTTGTTTTTAGCTCACCTGAGCACAGCTCTTCCTGTGATAACTCAAAAAGTACTGAAGATATTTCGATTAAACTTGATATACATATAAACGGCAATGTGAGGATTATGCAGGACCTTTTATTTTTCTCCAGGGGTCAAACGTCACATGACTGTTACTGAAAATAGAAATAAACTTAATACTGTTATAACTCGAAAAGTACAGAAGATATGACCATGAAACTTGAACAAAGATTGAACTATAGGTTTGCAATCCGTCTGTGTCTCTGTATATGTTCGTCCGTATGTTTGTCCGTCCGTCTGTCTGTTCATCCCCAAAACCTGGTTCCTGCAATAACTCAAAATGTACTGAACTTATTTTGATGAAACTGGGTATACATATAAATGGCAATGTGGCAATGTGAGGATTATGCACAACCTTTTTTTTTCACCAGAGGTTAAGAATAGAAATAAACTAAATACTTTAATAATTCTTAATGGACATAAAATATGACCATGAAACTTGGTACAGAGATTGAACTATAGGTTTGCCTTCTGTCTGTGTGTCGTTCTGTCTGTTCGTCCGTATGTCTGTCTGTCCGTCCGTCCCCAGAACCTGGATCCTATGATAACTCGGAAAGTACTGAAGACACTTTGATGAAACTTTGTATTCATAGCAACAGCAATGTGAGAATTATGCACGACCTTTTATTTTTGCACCAGAGGTCAAAGGTCTCATGACTGTTATTAAAAATAGAAATAAACTTAATCCTGTATTATTTTGAAAAGTGCATAAGATACGATCATGAAACTTCATGAAACTTGGTACACAGATTGGACTATGGGCTTTCCCTCCATCTGTGTGCCTGTTTCTGTCTGTTTGTCGGTCGGTCTCACTCTTGTCAGTCTGTCCCGTCCCCAAAATCTGGATCCTGCGATGACTCAAAAAGTACTGAAGATACTTTGATGAAACTGTGTATACATAGAAAGAGCAAGGTGAGGATTGTACATGACTTTTTGTTTTTTACCAGAGGTCAAAGGTCACGTGACTGTTACTTAAAATTGAAATAAACTTAATACTGTAATAATTCGAAAAGAACGTAACATAATTATGATCATGAAACTTTGTACACGCGATGGACTATATGATTGCCCTCTGTCAGTTTAGCACTTCAATAACTTAAAAAGTAGCTCGAATATCTGGTCAATGTTACTAAAATAGAAAAAACAACAACTTAATACTGCAGTGACAAATGGGATTTGAATATGAATCTTTGGACATCTACAGATAAAGGGCGATTTGATGGTATTACGCAATGTTTAATTAGTAGGAGTTTTCACCGGTAGAGGACTCCTGTATCGCTTGCAATACTGTCAAAGCTTTGTCATCTTTGGTTTGAAGCATTGTATAGTAGGCCTCTACAAAGATTGTTTAAATGATTCCCCTGATGTCAAAACTGGCCACGTCCTGGGGGTCGTATGGTTTATAAAGATTTATATAGCAAAATTACTTTAAAAATCTCCTCTGAAATGGCCTAGAGGTTTTGTATTTGGTATGAAACATTCTGCAAGGCTCAGAGCTTCATATTTGATATGTGACATCCTCTAGTGGTCCTCTACAAATATTGTTCAAATTATGCCCCTGGGGTCAAAACAGGCCACGCTTCAGGGTTCACATGGTTTATATAGAATATATAGCAAAGTGACTTTAAAAATCTTCTACTCGGAAATCATCAGGCCCTGATATTTCTTATTTGGTATGTATCATCTTATAGTATTCACTTACAAAGATTGTTCAAATTTTTCCCCTGAGGTCAAAAAGAGCCACGCCCTGGTGGTCACATGGTTTATATAGAATATATAGCAAAATGACTTCAAAAATCTTATCCTCTAAAACTGCAAGACCCAGAGATTTCATATTTGACATGTGACATTTTCTAGTGGTCCTCTACAAAGAATGTTGAAATTATACCCCTGGGGTCAAAACGGGCCACGCTCTGGGGGTCACATGGTTTGTATAGACCTAAATATCAAAATGTTACTTTAAAAATCTTCTCTGAAACCACAAGGCCCAAAGGTTTCATATTTGGTATGTAACATTTTGTAGTTGTCCTCTGCAAAGATTGTTCAAAAGGTGCTCCTGGGGTCAAAACTGGGCACACCGCGGGGGTCACATGGTTTATATAGACTTAAATAGCAAATGGCTTTAAAAATCTCCTCTGAAACCGCAAGGCCCAGAGGTCTCATATTTGATATGTGACATTTTCTGGAGGTCCTAAACTAAGATTGTTGAAATTATGCCACTGGGGTCAAAATAGGCCACACCCGGGCATCACGTGGTTTATATGTAATAATATATTTCAAAATGACTTCAAAAATATACAGACAACGGGCAATCACAAAAGCTCACCATGAGCACTTTGTGCTCAGGTGAGCTAAAAAAAGGTTTCCGCTCAATATTTGGAGAACGCATTGAGATATTTTAATGCAACTTAAAACATAGATATCTTATGTGAAGACCTCGGTTCAGATTGCATATGTGGTGGGTAACCGCTTTAAAAAAACGCATTGAGCTAATTCAATGAAACTTAATACATAAATACCTTATATCGAGACCTTTCTTGCAATTGCAAATGGGGTGTGTGGGGTCAAGGTCACTGTTACTAAAAATAGAAAACAGTTTCTGCTCAATTACTTGAGAATGCATTGCAATATTTTAATGAAACTTAATACACACATTTTTTTGGAGACCTCACTAGGAATTGCTTATGGGTTGGGTGGGGTCAAGGTCACTGTTACTAAAAATAGAGAAAATGGTTGACGCTCAATAACTTGAGAGCACATTGAGATATTTTAATAAAACTAAATACTTAGATACCTTATATATATAGACCTGGCTTGGGATTGCATGTGGGGTGGTTGGGGTCCAGGTCACCGTTGCTAAAAATAGAAAAACATTTTCTGCTCAATAACTTAAAAACTCATCGAGATATTTTAATGAAACTTCATTCACAGATACCTTATATCGAGACCTCGCTTGGAATTGCATATGGGTCAAGGTCACCGTTACTAAAAATAGAAAAACAGCTTCCGCTCAATAATTTGAGAAGGCATCGAGTTATTTTAATGAAACTTCATACAAAGATACCTCATATTGAGACATCGCTTGTGATTGCATATGGGGTGGGTGGAGTCAAGGTCACCATTGCTTAAAATAGAAAAACAGTTTCCGCTCAATAACTGGAGAACGCATTAAGATATTTTAATGAAACTTCATACATAGGTTCCTTATACCGAGACCTCGCTTGGGATTGCATATAGGGTGGATGGGGTCAAGGTCTCCATTACTAAAAAAAGAAAAATTGTTTTCGCTCAATAACTTAATTTATCAAGATATTGGAATGAAACTTCATACATAGATACCTTGTATCTAGACCACACTTGGGGTTGCATATGGGTTGGGTGAGATCAAGGTCAAGGTCAATGTTACACACACACACAAAAGTGTTTCTGCTCAATAATTTGAGAACGCATTGCAATATTTTAATAAAACTTCATACACAGATACCTTATAACAAGACCTAGCTTAGGAATGCATATGGCTCCCAGAACTTTCTTTCATTATTGTGCTGACTTTTATGCATTTCGTTAGAATAATTTGGTTTTCGTGGAATTTCCACGTTTCTTGTTTTCTTTTGTGCACCTTAGTATTGAAGGCATTTAAATTAACACCACATATATTGATAGAGGACATTGAGAGGAAGAGCAAAGAACAAGGACATTAACTATTTCTTCAATTTTTATGGTGTTAATACCCTTCAGTTAATTTTCTTGTGCAGTGCATAACTCCGTTAGTATTTAATTGATATAAAATAAAACCACATGTATTGATAGAGGTTGATAGGAAGTGCAGAGTACATGGACCATAACTCGTTTTGTAGGAAGCACTATTTTTGCCAACATATAACTGGCATTGTGTTGCCTTCCTCTGACAAGCATATGCTTCGGGGGCATATGTCACATCCTGTGACAAGCCTTGTTCCGTATATGACTATATTGAAAACTTTGAAAATATTGAAAATCTTCTTGTCAGAAACCACTTTATCAGATAATTTATCAGAATGTTCCTTGGGTGGTTCTCTACCAACATTGCTAAAATGGTTCTAGTGCATTCAAAAACATGGCCACCAGGGGGCAGGGCCATTTTATCTTATATGGCTATATTGAAAATCCTTTGCTTTAAATAATTTTGATTCGTTATAAAACATGTCCGCCATAGGAAGGAGCCTTTTTTTAGCTCACCTGAGCACAAAGTGCTCATGGTTAGCTTTTGTGATCACCCGTTGTCCGTCGTCCGTGCGTGCGTCCGTCGTCAACATTTCATTCAAACAATAGCTCCTCCTAAACCACTTGTCGTTCAAACAATAGCTTCTGCTAACCCACTTGTCAGATTTTCACCAAATTTCAAAGGAATAATCATTGGGTGACCCTCTTTCAAATTTGTTTAAATCGTTCCGGTCTGCTGCATATGAAGGTCATCAGAGCTAAAAATAGATTTAAAAAGTGAAAACTTTAAAAATCTTCTCCGCTGAAACCACAAGGCTCAGAACTTTCATATTTGATATGTGACATCCTCTAGTGGTCCTTTAGAAAGTTTGTTCAAATTATACCTCGGGGGTCAAAATCGGCCACGCCCAGGGGGCCACATTTTTTATATAGAATAAATAAAAAAATGACTAAAGATCTGCTTTGAAACCGCAATGCACAGTGGTTTCGTATTTGTTGTGTAACGTCTTATAGTGGTCCTCTACAAAGAATGTTCAAATTATTCCCCTGGGGTCAAAACACGCCACACCCCGGTGTCACATGGTTTATATAGATAAATATAGCAAAATGACTTTTAAAATCTTCTCCTGTGAAACTGCAAGGCCCCGAGGTTTCGTATTTGGTATGTAACATTCTATAGTGGTCCTCTTCAGATTGTTCAATTATGCTCCTCGGTTTAAAAGTGGCAACGCCCTGGGGGTGACATGGATAAAATATACTTAAATAGCAAAATCACTTTAAAAATCTCTGAACCACAAAGCCCAGAGATTTCGTATTTGGTATGTAACATCCTATAGTAGTCCGCTACAAAGTTTGTTCAAATTATTTCCCTGGGGTCAAAACTAGCCACACCCTGAGGGTCACAGGGTTTATATAGACTTAAATTGTAAAATGACTTTAAAAATCTTCATGTCTGAAAGCGCAAGGCCCTGAGGTTTTCTATCTGGTATGTAACATTGTATAGTGGTGCTCCACAAAGAATGTTCAAATTATGCTCCTGGGGTAAAAAGAAGCCACGCCCTGGGGACACATGTTTTCTATAGACTTACATTGTAAGTGGACTTTAAGAATCTTCTTCTTTGAAACAGCAAGGCCCAGGTTATAAGCTCACCTGAGCACAAAGTGCTCGGTGAGCTGTTGGTATAGGGGACCTCTCCGGCGTCGGCCGTATGCCGTCAACAATTTAGACCGTTATCGCGATAAGGACTGAATTTGCATTCAGTCTTGACCTAACTTGCAGTTTGTGTATGACCATAAAATCTTGCATGGAATTGTTATTGGGTCAGATCACACCAGTAACACCAGAGTTATTGCCCTTTTCACATGCAAAAATGCCCCTTTCCAACGTATAGACTTTAGTTGCCATCCAGTCTTAACCAAACTTTTACAGTTTGTGTATGACCATCAGATCTCACCAGATGCCAAAAATGGGCCAGATCGTGTTTCAAACACCAGAGTTATTGCCCTTTGTTTATTAAAAAAAAATATACACAAATGGACATTATTCAAGATAGAGACTTCATTTTTCATCCAATTTTCACCAATCTTGCACAGTTTGTCTATTATCCTGAGATTACAGTTGAAGTTGAATATAAGCAAGACCGGACCAGAAACACCAGAGTTATTGCCCTTTGTTTGTGAAAAAAATATGCAAAAATCTAGATTATTCAGGATAGAGACTTCATTTTGCATCCAATCTTCACCAATCTTGCACAGTTTGTCTGTGACCATAAGATTAAAGGTGAAGTCGAATATAAGCAAGATCGGACCAGAAACACCAGAGTTATTGTCCTTTGTTTGTGAAAAAATATGCAAAAATGGACATTATTTAGGATAGAGACTTCATTTTTTAATCCAATCTTCGCCAATCATGTACAGTTTGTCTATGAACGTTAGGCTACATGTGAAGTCGAATATAAGCATGATCGGGTCAGCAAAAACCAGACTTATTGCCCCTTGTCTTTGGAAAAAAACATTAACAAGTTATCAATGATTGGTTTGCACACACCATTTTTGATTCAATGTTGGCCAAACTTACACAGTTTGCGCATGACCATAAAAATTGATTGATAAAATTTGATCTCCAACAGTTGCAAGACTTGCATGCAGTTGTTTGTGCATGCAAAATTGATGTCTTCAGAGCCTGCATTAACATCATTTATCATCATTGAATAGAAAATTATCAAAGAAAAAGCAAAACTTTACTTTGTAGCACAGCCATCGCAATTATTGCATTGCAACAAGTTCTCCAAAACTGTTTGCGAAAAAGACATCAAAATCTTCTGTTTCTGTATTTTCCAGAATTGTCAATGACTAAATGAAAAAAGGTCAGGTAAGAATATCGTGAAAAATGATTTGAGAGCCATTAGCAAAAAAAACGCACCATTAGCAAAAAAAACGCACATCCACTACCCAACTCATACTCTAGTTAGCCCATTGCACTAACCGATGTTTTAAATCAGAATTGATCCTATCCCCCTCTGCGTATTGTTCAGATACCTTAATTTTCCAACCTGTCACAACAGTATGGTCTTCATATGTACCAGTTCTCAGGTGAGCGCTTTGGGCCATAATGGCCCTTTTTGTTCATATTAGGTATGTAACATTGTATAGTGGTCCTCTGCAAAGATTGTTCCAATTATGCCCCTGGGGTCAAAACTGGCCATGCCCAGGGGTGACATGGTTTATTTAGACTTAAATAGCATAATAATATTAAAAATCTTCTCCTCTGAAACTACAAAGCCAAGAGGTTTCATATTTGGTTTTTAACATTGTATAGTGGTCCTCTACAAAGATTGTTCAAATTATGCCCCTGGGGTCAAAACTGGCCACGCCCCCGAAGGTAATATGGTTTATATATACTTAAATAGCAAAATGACTTAAAAATTTTCTTTTAGAACTGCAAGTCCCAGAGGTTTCGTATTTGGTATTTAACATTGTATAGTGGTCCTCTACAAATATTGTTCAAATAATGCCCCTGGGGTAAAAAGTGGCAACAACCTGGGGGTGACATGGTTTATGAAGGCTTACATGGCAAATGGACTTTAAAAACCTTCTCCTCTGAAACCACAAGGCCCAGATTTTGTATACAACATTGTATAGAGGTCCTCTACAAAGATTTCAAATTATGAATGTGCGGTAAAAAGAAGCCTCACCTTGGGTTCACATGGTTTCTATAGCCCTCTTGGAAAGTGGGTTTAAAAATGTTTTCCTCTGAAATCGCAAGGCCCAGAGGTTTTCTATTTGGCATGAAACATGGTATGGTGTTCCTCTACAAATATTGTTCAGATTATGCCCCAGGGGTAGAAAGTGGCCATGCCTGTGGGGGTCACGTGGTTTAAATAGACTATAAAAATCTTCTTCTGAAACTGCAAGGCCCAGATCGTTATACTCAGGTAAGTGGTTACCGGGGTAAGTTCCATTTGGCTGTCTTGTTATAATCCATTCTGATGCTTTAAACTCTGGTGACTGACCTAGGGCCATCGTGGCCGTCTTGTATTTATAAGGCGTCATCAGAATCCTTTTCCTTGTGACACTCTACTTAATAAGCCAGTGGAGCGATACAGGCACTCTTATGCCTCTTGATTTAAATTTCGAGCTATTGCCGTCACGTGACCTTAGGATGTTAATCAGACAAACAGTAGCTTCCACAGGCGGAGCTCTTTTTTTGTATTTCAAGCCCATTTTTCCTCTTATGTGGTCCATCACTCAAAACATTGTTTTGTGTCAAAGCACTAAAAGTGCAAATGTCCTTATATTTGTCAAAGCTGTATGTAATGGTATTATTTACCTTAAATTATAGCTCTAGTTTAAAATTATTTTCAGGCAAACTATGCATCATTTTCAGGTACAGGCAATTGCACTGTAGGCTATATTGGTTATCAACCAAACTGTGTGAAGTGCCCTAAAGGCCATTTCTGTCACAAGCCTGGTACACAGTACAAAGAGTTGTGTTCGTCTGGATGGTACTGTGGAGAGGGAGAGATTACGCCTACCCCCAATGCATGTCCACCAGGTCATTATTGTGAAAGAAGTAAGTACTGTTTACTTCATCTGTACTGTTCATCTGTATTCTCGCGGTACTTAACCGTTAAGTAAATATTTGCAGCAAAAAACAACTAACCAAACATTTTCTTTCAATAACATGCTATAAATTGAATCTTTTCATGAAAATAACAACTGGAAATTGTTTAAAAGAAAAGTATTCGTTCTTAAATCATTATGTTTTTCAATGCATCATGCGGTCATCATGAAAAAGTACGTAATCGGTAATCTCGCGGTAAAACTTGTTTTGAAATAAGTTTGCTGTTAAACAAAATACACTTAAAAATTGTTTGATTGTAACCTTTTACAAATATAACAAAACAATTATTTGAGTCCTCATTTATCCTGTCTGTAAATATTATGCCACCATTTTCCATCGTTTGCCATAGAAAAAAGAGTATTTATACACGAAATTAGGTAGAAAATCAGTGGCAAACGATGAAAAAAAGGGACTGTGGAAGAATTTACATCGTTTGTGGCATTTGGTGGAATATGATTGCGATCGATGGAGTATTTGGACAAAATTTTCATCGTTTTCCATCAAATTCCACCAGTCGAAAACAATGTAAAATTTTACACCGTTTGCCACTTTTGATGGAAAATGGTGAAAATCGATGGCAAACGGTGGAGTATTTGGACGAAATTTTTATCGTTTTCCATCCAATTTCACCAGTGGAAAACAATGTAAAAATTTACATTGTTTGCCACTTGGGATGGAAAATGGTGAAAATCGATGGCAAAATTTTCATCGTTTGCCATCAAAATACCACAGTGGCAAATTTTTTCACTTTTTGCCACTAATAGTCGAAAATGGTGAAAATTTATGACATTTTGTACATGTTTTGCCCCTGTTTTCCAACTGATTGATTAATATGCTGTCACCTGAATAAAAAACAACATGAATCTAATACAACACATTTGAATTAACTCAATGTAGTATTTATTATTAAATGTCAGTTGTTAAAATTACAAGATGATTAATATACTTAATATGCAATTATACGAAAGATAATTAATGTTTTATAACTGTTGTAAATTAATATGTAAAGTCTCCAGTGCTTCACTGAGTGCTGAAAGTCCTCATGAATGTCATGAATCCTTGTCCTTGATACTTTGTAGGGTACCATTTATAACACTTAGACTCATGTGAGAGCAATTTGAGAAAGAAATGTTTTTGTTATATTAATACCATTGTCATATAAAGTTGGGACTATGTATGTTACTGGCAGACAGTTAAATTTGAGTCATTTATGCTTAATATTATATCCTAATATTACATATGAGGGACGTCGTGGAAAAACCGGTCTTAATGCATGTGCGTAAAGTGTCGTCCCGGATTAGCCTGTGCAGTCTGCACAGGCTAATCCGGGACAGCACTTTCCGCTTTTATGGTATTTTCTGTTTCAATGAAGTGCCTTCTAACCATAAATCCACTTTAGGCTAATCCGGGATGACACTTTACGCACATGCATTAAGTCCGGTTTTCCCACGACACGTCCCATATGTATTCTTAGATTCAAGATTATTTATGTATGCTTAGGTAAAATTGTAATGCCTCAATGAATTCTTTAAAATAAGTACATTTCTTTACCTAAGAATTTATTTAGCATTAGAATACACAACCCTATGGTTCTGTAAGATCCTGAAAGAATGTTTTGACTGCGTTGTTTATTATGTGAACTGTAACAAAAATCATACAGTGGTTTCAGAATTTATTTAAATTGTTAGCAACATACTAAACAGACATTGAAGTAAGAACAAATATAACTATGATGATATCATAAAAATGGAAAATATAGATATAACAAGAGGGCCACGATGGCCCTAGGTCGCTCACCTGATATCTATGTATGAATTTTCATTAAAATATCTCAATAGGTTTTTAAGTTATTGAGTGAACTGTTTTTCTATTTTTAGTAACAGTGACCTTGACCCCACCCACCACATACCTAAAGCAAGGTCTCAATATCAGGTATATATGTATGAAGTTTCATTAAAATATCTCAATGCGTTCTTAAGTTATTGAGCGTAAACCGTTTTTAGCTCGACTTAGTACTTTCCTACTACCTCTGGCGTCCGCATCTGAATTTGGTTAAAGTTTTTATTCAAAAGTCTTGTAACTTCAAAACTACATAAGTTATTCACTTGAAACTTGGAATATACCTTTTTTTATCAACTCCAGTGTCAGGGGCAACATTCCCCATAAGTCTGTTTTGTATTTTGACAGAGTTATGCCCCTTTTTCACTTAGATTTTCTTGTTAAAGTTTATATTCAAAAGTTTTGTAACTTCAAAACTAGATAAAACTAGATAAGTTATTCACTTGAAACTCAAACTAACCTTTGTCATCAACTCCAGTGTCAGGGGCAACATTCCCCATAACTCCGTTATGTATTTTGACAGATTTATGCCCCTTTTCACATAGATTTTCTGGTTAAAGTTTATATTCAAGTTTTGTAACTTCAAAACTACATAAGTTACTCACTTGAAACTTGGAACTAACCTTTGTCATCAACTCCAGTATCAATGGCAATATTCCCCATAACTCTGTTTTGTATTTGACAGAGTTATGCCCCTTTTTCACATAGATTTTCTGGTTATAGTTAATATTGAAACGTTTGGTAACTTCAGTACTACACAATCTATTCACTTGAAACTTGGAATATACCTTTGTCATCAACTCCAGTATCAGGGTGAACATTCCCCATAACTATATTTTGTATTTTGATAATTTTGATTGAGTTATGTCCCTTTTTCACATACATTTTCTTGTTAAAGTTTATATTCAAAAGTTTTGTAGCTTCAAAACTACATAAGTTATTCACTTGAAACTTGGAATTAACCTTTATCATCAACTCTAGTACCAGGGACAACATTACCCATAATTCTATTTTGTATTTTCACAGAGTTATGCCCCCTTTTCACTTAGATTTTCTGTTTAGAGTTTATATTCAAAAGTTTGGTAACTTCAAAGCTACATAAGTTATTCACTTGAAACTTGGAACTAACCTTTGTCATCAACTCTTGTATCAGGGGCAACATTACCCTTAACTCTGTTTTGTATTTTGACCGAGTTAGCCCACTTTTTACATATACTTTGTGGTTAAAGTTTTTGTTCCAAAAATTTATAAACTATACAAGGCTTCACTTAAAAATATTGTATTTTAACAAATTGATGCCCCTTTCACTATCCAAAATATGTACCAACTGAAATAATTTAAATAATCGAGCGCGCTGTCCTCTGCCATCTCTTGTTCTACTTTTAATAACAGTGACCTTGACCCTACCCACCCCATAAGCAAACCCAAGTGAGGTCTTGATATAAGATATGTGTATTAAGTTTCATTAATATATCGCAATGCTTTCTCAAGTTATTGTGTGGAAACCATTTTTCTGTTTTCAGTAACAGTGACCTTGACCCTACCCACCCCATATGCAATCCCAAGCAATGTCTCGATATAAGGTAGTTATGTATTAAGTTTCATTAAAATAGCTCAATGCGTTCTCAAGATATTTAGCCAAAACCATTGTTCTATATTTAATAACGGTGACCTTGATCTTGATCCCACCCACCCCATATGCAATCCCAATCAAGGTCTCAATATAATGTACTTATGTATTAAGTTTCATTAAAGTATCTCAATGTGTTCTCAAGATATTGAGCGGAAACTGTTTTTCTACTTTTAGTAACAGTGACCTTGACCTTGACCCCTCCCATCCAATATGCAATCCCATGCGAGATGTCGATATAAGGTATCTATGTATCAAGTTTCATTAAAATATCTCAATGCGTTCTAAAGTTATTGAGCGGAAACAGTTTTTATATTTTTAGTAACATTGACCTTGACCTTGACCCCACCCATCCCATATGCAATCTCAACCAAGGTTTCGATATAATGTTTTAACCAAATATGAAACCTCTGGGCCTTGCGGTTTCAGAGGAGAAGATTTTTATAGTCATTTTGCTATTGAAGTCTATATAAACCATGTGACCCCCGGGGTGTGGCCAGTTTTCACCCAGGGGCATCATTTTAACAATCTTTGTAGAGGACCACTATGCAATGTTACATACCAAACATGCAACGTCAAGGCCTTGCGGTTTCAGAGAAGAAGATTTTTAAAGTCATTTTGCTATTTAAGTCTATATAAACCATGTGCACCACTGGGTGTGCCAGTTTTGACCCCAGGGGCATCACTTGAACAATCTTTGTAGAGGACCACTATACAATGTTACATACCAAATATGAAACCTCGGGGCCTTGCAGTTTCAGAGGAGAAGATTTTGAAAGTCATTTTGCTATTCAAGTCTATATAAACCAGGTGACCCCCGCGGTGTGGCAAGTTTTGACCCCAGGGGCATTCTTTGAACAATTTTTGTAGAGAACCACTATACAATGTTACACACCAAATATGAAACCTCTGGGACTTGCAGTTTCAGAGGAGAAGATTTTTGAAGTCAATCTGCTATTCAAGTCTATATAAACCATGTGACCCCTGTCATGTGGCCAGTTTTGACCCCAGGGGCATCACTTGAACAATCTTTGTAGAGGACCACTAAACAATGTTACATACCAAATATGAAACCTCTGGGCCTTGCAGTTTCAGAGGAGAAGATTTTAAAAGTCATATTGCTATTCAAGTCTATATAAACCATGTGACCCTCGGGGTGTGGCCAGTTTTCACCCCAGGGGCGTCCTTTGAACAATCTTTGTAGAGCACGACTATACAATGTTACATACCAAATATGAAACCTCTGGGCCTTGCAGTTTCAGAGTAGAAGATTTTTGAAGTCATTTTGCTATTCAAGTCTATATAAACCAAGTGACCCCCGGCATGTGGCCAGTTTTGACCCCAAGGGCATCATTTGAACAATCTTTGTAGAGGACCACTATAAAATGTTACATACCAAATATGAAACCTCTGGGTTTTGTGCTTTCAGAGGAGATATTTAAAGTCATTTTGCTATTCAAGTCTATATAAACCATGTGACCCCTGGGGTGAGGCCAGTTTTGACCCCAGGGGCATCATTTCAACAAATCTTTGTAGAGGACCATTAAACAATGTTACATACCAAATATGAAACCTCTGGGACTTGCAGTTTCAGAGGAGAAGATTTGTAAAGTCATTTTGCTATTCAAGTCTACATAAACCATGTGACCCCTGGGGTGTGGCCAGTTTTGACCCCAGGGGCATCATTTTAACAATCTTTGTAGAGGACCACTATGCAATGTTACATACCAAATATGAAATCTCTGGGCCTTACTGTTTCAGAGGAGAAGATTTTAAAAGTCATTTTGCTATTCAAGTCTATATAAACCATGTGACCCCCGGGGTGTGGCCAGTTTTGACCACTTGGGCATGTTTTGAACAATCTTTGTAGAGGACCACTATGCAATGTTACATACCAAATATGAAATCTCTAGGCCTTGCAGTTTCAGAGAAGATTTTTAAAGTCATTTTGCTATTCAAGTCTATATAAACCATGTGACCCCCGGGTGTGGCCAGTTTTGTCCCCAGGGGCATCATTTTAACAATCTTTGTAGAGGACCACTATACAATGTTACATACCAAACATGAAACGTCAAGGCCTTGAGGTTTCAGAGAAGTAGATTTTTAAAGTCATTTTGCTATTTAAGTCTATATAAACCATGTGCACCACTGGGTGTGCCAGTTTTGACCCTAGGGGCCTCACTTGAACAATCTTTGTAGAGGACCACTATACAATGTGACATACCAAATATGAAACCTCTGGTCTTTGCAGTTTCAGAGGAGAAGATTTTTAAAGTCATTTTGCTATATAAGTCTACATAAACCATGTGACCCCCGGGGTGTGGCCAGTTTTGACCCCAGGGGCATCCTTTGAACAATCTTTGTAGAGGACCACTATACAATGTTGCATACCAAATATGAAACCTCTGGGCCTTGCAGTTTCAGAGGAGAAGATTTTTAAAGTCATTTTGCTATTCAGGTCTATATAAACCATGTGACCCCTGGTGTGTGGCCAGTTTTGACCCCAGGGGCATCATTTTAACCATCTTTGTAGAGGACCACTATGCAATGTTACATACCAAATATGAAATCTCTGGGCCTTACTGTTTCAGAGGAGAAGATTTTAGAAGTCATTTTGCTATTCAAGTCTATATAAACCATGTGACCCCCGGGGTGTGGCCAGTTTTGACCACTTGGGCATGTTTTGAACAATCTTTGTAGAGGACCACTATGCAATGTTACATACCAAATATGAAATCTCTAGGCCTTGCAGTTTCAGAGAAGATTTTAAAGTCATTTTGCTATTCAAGTCTATATAAACCATGTGACCCCTGGGTGTGGCCAGTTTTGACCCCAGGGGCATCATTTTAACAATCTTCGTAGAGGACCACTTTACAATGTTACATACCAAACATGAAACGTCAAGGCCTTGACTGGTTTATATAGACTTAAATAGCAAAATGACTTTAAAAATCTACTTCTCAGAAACGTCAAGGCCTTGACGTTTCTGAGAAGTAGATTTTTAAAGTCATTTTGCTATTTAAGTCTATATAAACCATGTGCACCACTGGGTGTGCCAGTTTTGACCCTAGGGGCATCACTTGAACAATCTTTGTAGAGGACCACTATACAATTTTACATACCAAATATGAAACCTCTGGTCTTTGCAGTTTCAGAGGAGAAGATTTTTAAATTCATTTTGCTATATAAGTCTATATGAACCATGTGACCCCCGGGGTGTGGCCAGTTTTGACCCCAGGGGCATCCTTTGAACAATCTTTGTAGAGGGCCACTATGCAATGTTACATACCAAATATGAAATCTCTGGGCCTTACTTTTTCAGAGGAGAAGATTTTAAAAGTCATTTTGCTAGTCAAGTCTATATAAACCATGTGACCCCCAGGGTGTGGCCAGTTTTGACCACTTGGGCATGTTTTGAACAATCTTTGTAGAGGACCACTATGCAATGTTACATACCAAATATGAAATCTCTAGGCCTTGCAGTTTCAGAGAAGATTTTTAAAGTCATTTTGCTATTCAAGTCTATATAAACCATGTGACCCCCGGGTGTGGCCAGTTTTGACCCCAGGGGCATCATTTTAACAATCTTTATAGAGGACCACTATACAATGTTACATACCAAACATGAAACGTCAAGGCCTTGACATTTCAGAGAAGTAGATTTTTAAAGTCATTTTGCTATTTAAGTCTATATAAACCATGTGCACCACTGGGTGTGCCAGTTTTGACCCTAGGGGCATCACTTGAACAATCTTTGTAGAGGACCACTATACAATGTTACATACCAAATATGAATCCTCTGGTCTTTGCAGTTTCAGAGGAGAAGATTTTTAAAGTCATTTTGCTGTATAAGTCTATATAATCCATGTGACCCCCGGGGTGTGGCCAGTTTTTACCCCAGGGGCATCCTTTGAACAATCTTTGTAGAGGACCACTATACAATGTTGCATACCAAATATGAAACCTCTGGGCCTTGCAGTTTCAGATGAGAAGATTTTTAAAGTCATTTTGCTATTCAGGTCTATATAAACCATGTGACCCCCAGGGTGTGGCCAGTTTTGACCCCAGGGGCATCATTTTAACAATCTTTGTAGAGGACCACTATACAATGTTACATACCAAATATGAAATCTCTGGGCCTTACTGTTTCAGAGGAGAAGATTTTAAAAGTCATTTTGCTATTCAAGTCTATATAAACCTTGTGACCCCCGGGGTGTGGCCAGTTTTGACCACTTGGGCATGTTTTGAACAATCTTTGTAGAGGACCACTATACAATGTTACATACCAAATATGAAATCTCTAGGCCTTGCAGTTTGAGAGGAGAAGATTTTTAAAGTCATTTTGCTATTTAAGTCTATATAAACCATGTGACCCCCGGGGTGTGGCCAGTTTTCACCCCAGGGGCATCATTTGAACAATCTTTGTAGAGGACCACTATACAATGTTACATTCCAAACATGAAACGTCAAGGCCTTGCGGTTTCAGAGAAGACGATTTTTAAAGTCATTTTGCTATTTAAGTCTATATTAACCATGTGCACCACTGGGTGTGCCAGTTTTGACCTCAGGGGCATCACTTGAACAATCTTTGTAGAGGACCACTATTCAGTGTTACATACCAAATATGAAACCTCTGGTCTTTGCAGTTTCAGAGGAGAAGATTTTTAAAGTCATTTTGCTATTCAAGTCTATATAAACCATGTGACCCCCGGGGTGTGGCCAGTTTTGACCCAGGGGCGTCCTTTGAACAATCTTTGTAGAGGACCACTATACAATGTTACATACCAAATATGAAACCTCTGGGCCTTGCAGTTTCAGAGGAGAAGATTTTTAAAGTCATTTTGCTATTCAACTCTATATAAACCATGTGACCCCCGGGGTGTGGCCAGTTTTGACCCCAGGGGCATCATTTGAACAATCTTTGTAGTGGACCACTAAACAATGTTACATACCAAATATGAAACCTCTGGGCCTTGAAGTTTCAGAGGAGAAGATTTTTAAAGTCATTTTGCTATTCAAATCGATATAAACCATGTGACCCCCGGGGTGTGGCCAGTTTTGACCCCAGGGGCATCATTTTAACAATCTTTGTAGAGGATCACTATACAATGTTACATACCAAATATGAAATCTCTGGGCCTTACTGTTTCAGAGGAGATTTTAAAAGTCATTTTGCTATTCAAGTCTATATAAACCATGTGAGCTCCCGGGGTGTGGCCAGTTTTGACCCCTTGGGTATCTTTTGAACAATCTTTGTAGAGGACCACTATACAATGTTACATTCCAAATATGAAATCTCTAGGCCTTGCAGTTTCAGAGGAAAAGATTTTTAAAGTCATTTTGCTATTCAAATCTATATAAACCATGTGACCCCCGGGGTGTGGCCAGTTTTGACCCCAGGGGCATCATTTTAACAATCTTTGTAGAGGATCACTATACAATGTTACATACCAAATATGAAATCTCTGGGCCTTACTGTTTCAGAGGAGATTTTAAAAGTCATTTTGCTATTCAAGTCTATATAAACCATGTGAGCCCCCGGGGTGTGGCCAGTTTTGACCCCTTGGGTATCTTTTGAACAATCTTTGTAGAGGACCACTATACAATGTTACATTCCAAATATGAAATCTCTAGGCCTTGCAGTTTCAGAGGAAAAGATTTTTAGTCATTTTGCTATACAAGTCTATATAAACCTTATGACCCCCGGGGCATGGCTAATTTTGATCGCAGGGGCATCTTTGTAGAAGACCACTAGGGGATGTCACATATCAAATATGAAAGCTCAAAGCCTTGTGGTTTCTGAGAAGATTTTTAAAGTTTTCAGCTGTTTAATCTATTTTTAGCTCTGGTGACATACATATGCAGTGGACCGGAACGATGTGAAAAATTTTGAAAGATGGTCACCCAAGGATCATTCCTGTGAAGTTTGGTGAAAATCTGCCTAGCGGTTTAGGAGATGTTCTTGGAATGAAAATGTTGACACACGACGCATGTCACACGATGTACAAAAGGCGATCCTAAAAGCTCACCATGAGCACGTTGTGCTCAGGTGAGCTAAAAATACAAACCATCAGTTGTTCTGCTAATGCAATAAACCAAAGTGCTGAAGTCCTGTACCACTCTTCCACAACACTAAATGTTGATTTCCCCATGCTACTAGATTCACATTGATTGTTAACAGAATGTTAATTAATGTCAGTATTTCAGGATAGCTTTAAAACTACAATTAAATCCAAAAAGTTGCTTCTTTAAGTCTATAAGTTGCTAAATCATTTTCCTTTTAACTATTGTTTGCAAATTCAGAGGTAAACTTCCTGTGGTTGAATGAACCAATCAGGAAGGCTGTGTATGGGTTAACCAATAGATAAGCACATGCTTTATCACAAGGGAGAAGGTTTTAAATTCTGTAGCTGACGAACATCTGAATAGCAAAGCTGGTGGTCAGTACTAAATTACTTTTGTTTCCCTTTCCCGACCGACCCACTGAATACAGGTCGCGGTGGCGTAGTGGATATGGTGTCCGCCTAGCGATCGGGAGGTCCCGGGTTCGAACCTTACTGGGACCGTTCTCAAGATCTCCCCCAAAGACACCAAGTACTGGTTCTACCCAGGAAACGGACTCGAGAGTGTCTCTATAAGCCTTCGGCTTTCGATGCAATCGAGCTAAAATAAATAGGTTTAAACTAAATTGGGGGGACCCGAAATATTTTTTCGGGTTCTAATGGGGTAAAAATATTTTATAATTCTCAGAGTACGAAATGGTTTGAAACTCGGTTGTTAGGAATGAAACGCGATGGGTACGAATCAATCCCGAAGCGCTGTTATCACTAAGTAAAATTTTCCACACTGTGATACTATAGCACAGGGACCACTTTAACCAAGATGGAAGACCACACGATTTACGTGTGTATGTGACGGTTTTTAGGGAAAAACATTCTTGATCAATTAATTGGATATGATTACATAAGATTGGTTGAGGTCCAATAATTAAGATCAATTAATTGAATATGATTACATAAGATTGGTTGAGGTCCAATAATTAAGATCAATTAATTGGATATGATTACATAAGATTGGTTGAGGTCCAATAATTAAGATCAATTAATTGGATATGATTACATAAGATTGGTTGAGGTCCAATAATTAAGATCAATTAATTGGATATGATTACATAAGATTGGTTGAGGTCCAATAATTAAGGTTTACACACCTGTACACTAATTAAAGTGATAGTAGACTGATCAAGTGCAAAGCTGCAAACAAAACGGTGGACATCGTGATCGTCAGTGAATGTTGTATTTGATATTTGCTTAATTCATAATTGTTAAATTGAAATGAAAAGTGTTTCTATTCATGAGACAATAATATTCAAGACAACTGTTACTACAAGTTTACTGAAATAAATCTTATCATGTCACTTACTATATTACCATTCAGTATATGCCAACATGGAAACTGAAAGTGAAAGTACAAAATCAGTGACTAAAATAAAAAGTTCGACAAATATAATGTCGACAGTGTACATACATGGTTTCAATATAGAATGACTTATTCAGATAATTTAGGATTGAGCTGCATTTGGTGTAAGGATGCTAGAAGTAGTCTATTGTAGTAGCTGAAAATTTTATTTTTTAAATCAAGGGTGTGCTATTGTGTCAACATTTCTAAAAATAATACATGCAAAAAGCAAGCTCTAGTTAAGTTTGTCTGCAATGTTGACAATTCTTGAATGGATAATATAAAACTGAAATACTGTTGAAAAACAATGCCAAGCTAATGTGTTTTATGTTATAGTGTGTCAATTTGGAACAAATTAAAGATTGCATATTGATGTTACTGGCAAACACATGTTCCATATGTTGGACAGGTTTGCATGTTTAAACTACGAAAATTAGGTATAGATAATTGATCATGATTTCAATATCAGTAGATATTCCCTTCTCCAATAAGCGTATTAAACGCTGCGGTATTGGCACCATATTTTTTCTGTGTTAAATGTGCATTAAAAACACTTTTAGTACACTAACTGTATTGTTTCTGTACTTTTTCTGCGTTATACAAAATAGGTTATTAATGCACTAGAAAATACTCTTAAAATATACTTCAATGCACTTAATTGTGTTAATGCATGGAAAATGCAGCAACAATGCACTTTTTTTCTTCAATATTATAAAGTGTATTTTTTCTGCATTTTCAAGTGTATTAAATGCGTGTTAAATGAAAAAAAAATATGGTGCCAATACAGCAGCGTTGAATACGCATTAAGGGTGTATTAAATACACTTTTTCGAGAAGGGTTGTTAGATTTCAAAGTCCACTGAAGGTCTGTGAATTGATTAGTTTCTTATTGATATCGGAATATGGACACACTAGGATAAATAAATTTGACTCTTGAAATTTAGTTGTTTGTTGCATACAATTCTCAAGTCAAGTCCCTTCTCTGTAATACTCTTATGATTTGTTCTCATTTATTAAATACAAAGAATATAACAAATATTACAAGAAGTACATCCATGATTAGTATTATTATGTATTTTACAATCTAGGCAATGTTTAATCTGTCAGTTATACATCTACATGTACATATTGTTTTAGCTTTGAATAAATTACTATAGTATTTCATTTTACACAAACGTAGCATATTTTCAATGTAAAAAAAAAGGAAAAACGTACCTACCTGACCCTATTTTGCATGGGTCGGGAAGGGGAAACAAACATATTTTCGGCGTAGCTGACTTATATCACGTTTGACCTAGATTTATTGCGATAATTATGCAGCAGGAAAATTGAATGCCAATTGAATTGGGCAAATTTTCTATTTTTAGGGAATGCAAACTTACAACAATGGTTTAATGTATACCAATAACTGTTGCATACTTTTGAGGATTAAAATTTACATAGTTGTTTACGTAAGCGGTTAAAATTAAGTTATAAACATATCTTCGACATACACTTTAGAACTGAACATAATTATAAACAATTTTACTCATTGTATGTCATGATCAGAATGTTATATTCATTCAAATAATGAAATAACCATTTTGTTTAGCCATACATAATCGGCTCGCACTATAAATAGCAATTACAATGCCGCAATTCACGGGCACGACAGTCGGTCACAACGTACATTGCCTGTTGAGCTTGCATCACGTCTGCCTGTCAATAGTGTTGAAGTTTCTTTTGACAAGCACAACATATAAAGTGGTAAATTTTTGGTATTTTTTTCTGATTTAAAAAAAAACACTTGAGGGAGCTTATATTTCCTATTATTCTATTACTGTGTAAAAATATTATTGTACGTTGTGACCGACTGTCGTGCCCCTGAATTATTGCTAGACAGTGCACTCCAGCAGGAGAGTGAATCATTCTGAAAATAGCGCGCTGTAAAGCTGTGTTAAAAACAGCATCAAATAGCATCCAGTTAAATCCTAAACCCAATAATTTCAATAAAGGGGCAATTTATATTTATAAACTTACTGTGCATGTTGATTTATAATATTATTTGAATTTTGGTTTTATTCAGAAGTATTTATAATTGCACCTTTCTATCAACTTCTTCAGTAGATGTTGTTCAAGTTATAACAATGTTTAACATCTTTATATAATTAAAATGTGGTGAAAGAAGTCTTGTAAGTACGTCAAAATGTTATTTATGTTACTTTCACCTCATTTGCGTAGCATGAATACACTATGTGCAATACTGGTACACATGGTATATTATTTAACATTACTATGTACACTTATCCAATATAATAATTTTCATTTGTTCATGCTGTTATTTTCTGACTATGTTAATTTGTTAAATTTTCTGGACAAACGTATGTTTCAATTATATTTACATCAAATTGATCAAAGCCTATCACAACCACAAAAATCTTTTCGTTCGTATTACATTAAATCGTAATTGTAATTAATTTACAATTATATTAGGGATGGCATCGAAATCGGTATTCGAATATTTGCTTTTTCATTTAATTGAATATTCGAATATTCGCATATATTTTTATTAAGTACTTTAAGCTTTGTAACCTCATCATAAATCATTATTTTGCACGACGTTTTAGTACTGATTAGCGGGTAGATCTACCGTTGTATTTTCATTGCACTTTTAAATGTATGCATACATTACACGGTATTAAAACAATTGAAGGTCCCACGTTAATTGGTCTTTTAATAAACAACTTTTCAATAAACCAGACGTTTTTATTAATACTGCAGTATGGAAACGTGCCAAAAAACTATACATGTAGTTTATCAACGAATTTTTCAATTATACTGACTGCCAAATGTGTGATTGCAAAACGCAAGTTATTCTTTGTTATTATTTTAACATGTCTAAATGCAAGTTATTATTACCAATAAACAGTTATCGATTATACTGTCTGATGTTATTGTTTATAACTTGTGATTAGAAGAGTGGCCACTATCACTGACCCATGTATTCAATATCTCTCGGTCTGACACGTGACGCGACCATTTGTATTGATAACACGCTTTTAAGTACATGCATATATCGGTGAAATAGCGCCACTATGTTGACAGAAAAATACTTAATAAAATCAGGAAATGAGTTTAAAGCAAAATTTTTAAAAAATGCGAATATTCTAATGGCTTTTAAACTATTCAAATGGCGATCTTTCAATCGAATATTCTAATAGTTTTGACATCCCTCAATAATATACAATAATAAATAGAAAATAAGTGTTTGTAATACATGTGATCCATCAGACTCTCAAACATTAAAAAAATGAAAAATTACCTTGGTAAAATAAGTTTTTTTAACAGTAAATGTTTTGAGCATGAAACTGATGTAATACTTTAATATTACCAGTAAACACTCAGTTTCAGTGCAGTTTATTTCACCCAAAACAAGGCATCAAATTTTCAAAGTATTTTCCACAGTTTTTCACTCTTTCTCTCAGATATTTTATAAGTTCCAATTTTGTGTATATAAAATATACATTTTACGCTTCTCAAAATGACTAAGACCAATTTTCCACCTTTTGCCAGTGAATTTTAACCTTTTTACATCAAATGCCACTACCCATTTACCACTGATTGATGAAAAATAACGGTGTTTCACTGTTTGCCATCGTTTTTACACTGTTTGCCTTCGTTTTCCATGAGAGTGGAAAATGGTGGAAATCAGTGGCAAATCCACAGACGGGATATTAACTTGCTCAACGTACTCAGGTGAGCTTTTATGATCGCCTTTTGTCTGTTGTGTGTCATGGGTCTTCCGTCAACATTTTTCTTCAAACAACATCTCCGCTTAAATTGCTGGGCAAATTTTGCCCAAACTTCACAGGAATGATCCTTGGGGGCCCTCTTTCAAAATTGTTCAAATCATTCTGGTCAGCTGCATATGTAGGTCACCAGAGCTAAATCTAGATATAAAAAGGATAAACATGAAAAATATTCCCTCCAAAACTGCAAGGCTGAGAGCTTTGATATTTGATATGTGACATCCTCTAATGGTTCTCTACAAAGTTTGTTCAAATTATTCCCGTGGTGTGGTCCTCTTTAAAGATTGTTCAAATTATGCCCCTGGGGTAAGAAGTGGCCATGCCCCAGGGGTAACATTTTTAGCTCACCTGAGCACGAAGTGCTCGGTGAGCTATTGGTATAGGGGACCTCTCCGGCGTCATCTGTCGTCCGTCGTCAAGGTGCCGTCAACAATTTGGACCGTTATCGCGATAAAGACTACATTTTTTATTCAATCTTGACCTAACTTGCACAAATTGTGAAAGACCATAAAATCTCGGATGGAATTGTTATTTGGTCAGATCACATCAGTAACACCAGAGTTATTGCCCCTTTTTCATGCAAAAAAAAGTGCAAAAGTGCCATTTTCAACGTATAGACTTTATTTTCCATCCAATCTAATCAAACATTCACAGTTTGTGTATGACCATCAGATCTCAGCAGACGTCAAAAATGGGCCGGTTCGTGTTTCAAACACCAGAGTTATTGCCCTTTGTTCATAAAAAAATATACAAAAATGCACATTATTCATGAAAGAGACATTTTTCATCCAATCTTCACCAATCTTGCACAGTTTGTCTATTACCATGAGATTACAGTTGAAGTCAAATATAAGCAAGATCGGACCAGAAACACCAGAGTTATTGCCCTTTGTGAAAAATAAGCGAAAATGGACATTATACAGGATAGAGACTTCATTTTTCATCCAATCTTTACCAATATTGCACAGTTTGTTTGTGACCATCAGATTAAAGGTGAAGTCGAATATAAGCAAAATTGGACCAGAAACACCAGAGTTATTGCCCTTTGTGAAAAAAAAATGCAAAAATGGACATTATACAGGATATAGACTTCATTTTTCATCCAATCTTTACCAATTGTGTACAGTTTGTCTACAAACGTAAGTCTACAGGTGAAATAGAATATGAGCATGATGAGGCCAGAAACACCAGAAGTATTGCCCCTTGTCTTTGGAAAAAAACATCAACAAGTTATCAATGATACGATTTTTGATTCAGTGTTGACAAACTTACAGTTTGCGCATGGCCATAAAAATTGATTGATAAAATTTGATTTCCAACTTTGATGTCTTCAGAGCCTGCATTATGTTCATTTATCATCATTGGAAAGAAAATTATCAAAGAAAAAGCAAAACTTTACCTTATAGCACAGCCGTCGCAATTATCGCATTGCAACTAGTTTTCCAAAACTGTTTGCGAAAAAGACATCAAAATCTGCTGTTTGTGCATTTTCCAGAATTGTCAATGATTTGAGAACCATTAGCAAAAAACTCATACTTTAGTTAGCCCATGCATTTACCGATGTTTTAAATCAAAATTGATCCTATATGGTCTTCATCTGTACCAGTTCTCAGGTGAGCACTTTGGGCCATCATGGCCCTCTTGTTTATATAGATTTGAATAGCAGAACAATCTTCTCCTGAAATCGCAAGGACCAGATTTTGTTACTCAGGTGAGCGCTTTAGTCATGTGGTTCTCTTGTAATTATAAACATGGTCGATATTATTGACATTGATGATTAACTGGCTACTATAACAATGTTTCCTTTTTAAATGTCAGAGCCAGCTTAAAGACCAAGATTTTTATTTGCTTAATTATCTGAAGATACCATGTTGGTTTTTGTGGTCATTCACTGTCCATCAATTTCGTGAACGATTGACTTTACGACAAAATTTAATTGACACTGTGTTTAGCCATTCAGAACGCTAGGACTTAATTGTTTGACGGACATGGCTTGTAAAAACAAAACTCTCAACGGTGTTTGATGGACTTTATCCTAGGTAGGCTTAGTTATAAATCCCATAGCGTGTCGCCAATTCTTGTAAACATAAAATATCATGCTGTTTTTAGCTCACCTGAGCACAACGTGTTCATGGTGAGTTTTGTGATTGCCTTTTGTCCATCGTGGTCGTCAACATTTACCTTGTTTACACTCTAGAGGCCACATTTATTGGCCAATCTTCATGAAACTTGGTCAGAACATTTGTCCCAATGATTTCTCAGCTGAGTTTGAATCTGGGTCATATGGGGTCAAAAACTAGGTCACTAGGTCAAATTGAAGAAAAAGCTTAACACTAGAAGTCACATTTTTTGCCCAATCTTCGTGAAACTTGGTCAGAACATTTGTCCCAATGATATCTCATCTGAGTTTGAATCTGGGTCATATGGGGTTAAAACCTGGTCACTGGGTCAAATTGAAGAAAAAGCTTGTTAACACTCTAGAAGTCTTTTTTTTCCAATCTTCATCAAACTTGGTCAGAACATTTCTCTTAATGATATCTTGGCCGAGTTCCAATCTGGGTCATGTGCGATGAAAAACTAGGTCACTAGGTTAAATTGAAGAAAAAGCTTGTTAAAACTCGAGGAGTCACATTTTTTTGCCCAATCTTCATGAAACTTGGTCAGAATATGTGTCCCAATGATATATCGGCTGAGTTTGAATCTGGGTCATGTGGGGTCTAATTGAAGAAAAAACTTGTTAATACTCTAGAAGTCACATTTTTTGCCCAATCTTCATGAAACTTGTTCAGAACATTTGTCCCAATGATATCTTGGCCGAGTTAGAATCTAGGTCACTAGGTCAAATTGAAGAAAAAGCTTGTTAACACTCTATAAGTCACATTTTTTGCCTAATCTTCATGAAACTTACGCTGAACATTTGTTCTAATTATATCTCATCAGAGTTCAAAAATGGTTGCCCTCCGTTGAAAAACATGGCCGCCAGGGGCTGTGGCAGTTTTCCTTATATGGCTATATTGAAAACTGTATAAAGCTTTTTAACACTCTAGACGTCACATTTTTTACCCAATCAAACTTGGTCCGAGTATTTGTCCTAATGGTATATTTGCCGAGTTCGAATCTGTGTCATGTGGGGTCAAAAACTAGGTCACTATGTTAAATTGAAGAAAAAACATGTAGACACTCTAGAAGTCACATTTTTTCCCCAATCTTCATGATACTTGGTCAGAATATTTGTCCTAATGATATCTCAACCGAGTTTGAATCTGGGTCTGGTAGGATCAAAAACTAGGTAACTAGGTCAAATTGAAGAAAAAGCTTGTTAACACTCTATAAGTCACATGTTTTGCCTTATCTTCATGAAACTTGCGCTGAACATTTGTTCTAATGATATCTCAGCAGAGTTCAAAAATGGTTGCCCTCCGTTGACGTCATGTGGGGTCAAAAACTAGCTCACTGTTAAATTGAAGAAAAAACATGTAGACGCTCTAGAAGTCACATTTTTTCCCCAATCTTCATGATACTTCGTCAGAATATTTGTCCTAATGATATCTCAACCATCTGATATCTCTGAAACTTGGTCAGAACATTTTTCTTAATGATATCTCAGCCGAGTTCTAATCTGGGTCATGTTGGGTGAAAAACTAGGTCACAAGGTCAAATTGAAGAAAAAGTTTGTGAACACTAGAAGTCCCAATCTTCATGAAACTTGGTCAGAACATGTATCCCAATGCTATATCTGCCGAGTTCGAATCTGGGTCATGTGGATCAAAAACTAGGTCACTAGGTCAAATTAAAGAAAAAGCTTGTTAACACTCTTGAAATCATATGTTTTGCCTGAGTTAGAATCTGGGTCATATGGGGTCATAAACTAGGTCACTAGGTAAATATGTACTTTCCAAATTTTGAATGTCTGTTGTCACTTAAGTTTTTCAAACCATGATGATTAAGGCAGCTTTTCCATCAGTCCGTATCAGTATATCCATATCCATATAAAAATCTAACACATGGAAAATTGTTTGACTAATGAAACTCATTTGAGTGACCCAGGGCCATTTAGCCCTCTTGTTTCACTGCTTAGGGCGCTTTTACATATCTCTATATCCGTATCCTCATTGCGCAAATCCGCATCCGCAAAAAATCGAACAAGTTGAAAATTGTTGGACCGTTTTCGCTGTCAGTATCTGCAAAGCGCATCTGCAAAAGCCGTACGCAAGAAATCACGCTGTGAACAATTTTATCCAGATGCGGTGATATGGTTTCTAACTAAGCATGTTAAACAAAAGGACTGTTATACATAAAACATTGGGAAAATAGAAAAATAGTCGAGATACACCTGGGTAACTCAACCTAAGACTCACTGAGTACAATAACTCGGTAATAACAGGTAACCTTTACATGAGTCATGACTGACGCTGCAATATAATTGTTTAATGCTTTGTATTTTGTAAAATCTATCACATGTGAATGTTTTCACATACTGGCATAAATATTTGCAGCCGACGTAATTTAAAATGTTTAAAAGCTTCTCACTCAGACATTGTTACTATTTGAAAATAAGAAGAGAACTAAAATAGGAGAAGTTCATTTGGGGATTCATGGAAAAGCGCGTCCATATGATATTTATGCGAATACGGATGCGGACATTCGGAAAAGCAGCCTTATTCTAACATGGATTATTTAACAAAAAAGTATATCATTTCAATTTGACTGTGTAAATTGCATTATAGACCAAACAAATGTTCATATTTAAAGTAACTTATTTGCAGATAATCTGGAAATGAGGCCATGTCCAGTTGGGCATTACCAAGACCTGATCAAAGCAGCCCAGTGTAAAAAATGTCCTATCGGCACACTGTGTAATAAGACTGGAATTGTATACCCGATGGTCAAGTGCAGCGGACACATATGTGTTGATGGACAAGTTCTTCCGTGTCAGCATTACTGCCCGCATGGTAAATTTTTATGCTCCCCAAAGGGGGGGAGCATAAAGTCGCAGCTTTGTCAGTCCATATGAATTCTAATTTCACTGCCATTCACTTTGACTGCGTGTAAAACTATTTTATCCATCGTACTTGATGTCCGTCCCTCTTTCGGTTTGTGCGATATTACGTTTCCAGGTGTTTTTTTTCCTTCTTTAAGACCCTTTCCCCTCAGAAAATTGTTCCCCTTTGCAGTAGTGTTTTCCTCTAAGATCCATTTTCCTTAGTGAAAGTGGAAAAAAATATATATTTCCATTTTTTTATATGGCAAGAACCAGGGCCTTGTCTTATCAAAGATCTTATGACAAATTTAAGTTACGACTGAATTTTGTAGTTTAAAAAATAGACATTTAAGATCATTTTGTTCCTGAAATAAAGGACATGTGAAAGATACCAAGGAAATGAATTGAATTACTGAAATAAAGTAATCATGGATGTTGGTGCAAAGCATTTATGCTTCTTCAAAAATTGTATCGCAATGTTAATATGCCCTACAATATTTAATAAGACAGGTCCCTAGGTCCAAGGTCAAGGGTACCATTTTACTAACAGAGTTATGCAAGCTTATGTCTACGATTTTCGTAACTTTTTGCGTACAGTCAAATTTTTGTCTCGATGCGTTTTACTAAAACTTGCGTACATACGTTTTCCATAACTTTGTACGTAACTTTACTATATAAAAAAGCAGCTGTAACTATTTAGTTTGTCCGTAAATATGGCCGCCGTGTTTCGAGAAGAAATTTCGCTCGACGACTAATCCGCAGATTTTGTAAAAGAATGAGTGATAATAAATGTTGGACAGATAAAATGATAATACAAAAATATTGACATGTTCAGAATAGAAAATAACCGCATTAATGACTCGATAAGTTAAGAAATTTCAGCTCGATGCTACTGAAGCCAATCAGTGTCGTCCATCTATTTGTAGTTTCTGATGAAAGATAGTCTTAATTTCTAACTCTTGAGCGACCTTTACGTGTCAGTAGATTTAGTCAGAGCATAATTATTTCCCCTAAGTGGGCGTCCTTGACATTCTACTATTGAGTGCTGAATGTTTTCGTTTGGACATGTACTGACATTATGGAATCGGATTACCTACCAAATACAGTGATACACGAATTTGTGGAAAGTTTTACTTGATTGAAGCGGTATCTGTTGGAAATGATTTGATATGTAGTTTTAAAAAAGGAGCAAAACAACATGTACGAAATATTCTATCCGAATAGACAAGTTACCTATGCAATATGCCATTGTTTGTTACTATTCCCATGTTGAAAGAATAATGATCTCTATGATCATTTCATGAAATACAATATGGTTGTCATTTTATCAAATTTTGGCATGTTAATATGTAGCTTGGAATAACATCAACAGATGGAACACAGTCACAAAGCATTGGATTTAGGATATGAAATTAATACTAATTATGATGCCATTGCTTGATTGGAATTGGGAAAAGTCTATTACTGAAGTAAAGATTCCACCCGAGAGCAGAGGTGGTCTACAGCTTTGCACACAGTTGATCCGGAATGATGCTAAAGTGGGCATTTGGGTTGCATAAGTCACATTTCAGGTTTGTGCTTTTTATTCTAGCATTAATTTTTAGGGTATTGATATTGGGTACAACTAACCTGTATGACAATATATAAATATCATATCGCAGCGTGTGTGACATTGATATTGTCAACCCGAGGGCAGAATGTTTCCCGAGGCAAACGCCCAGTGGTGACATTCTGTTACGTTGATTTTCAATATCAGTGTCACACACGCTGCCATATGATAATTGTTTGTACAGTGTTTATCTGTATTATAACAGTTGTTAACATTAAAACAAATAATTTGAGCAAATGATAGATACTGTACAATTAAACAAATATCATATGTCAGTGTTAGTGACATTGATATTGTCAACACTGGAAACTGATTTTTTTAGAATTGCAGTGCACAACAACCATTATTCTACCTTGAGTATTTTTGTTGCATTTTATTATTACAACTTTGTTGGTGAGACATGTTCTTCTTCTTTAAATCTCAATGAGGGAAACAATTATTATAAATATGTACTTTAGAATAATTACACTCATTAACGTTTACTAAATAAGTATAATAACAGTATATTGTCATGAATATGCTTCTGCATATAACTTGAGTTTTCTTCCAGTTTAAGCCAGAAAACACAGCCCGGCTTGTGGTGACTAGTTGTCAGCATCAGTGTTGGCCAGGTTGATGATGGTTGTGGCATAATACTAAACAGTTCATTGTTGTATTTATTCACACAGTACATTTAACATCAGTGTTGGCCGGGTTGATGATGGTTGTAGCATAATACTAAACAGTTCATTATTGTATTTATTCACACAGTACATTTAACATCAGTGTTGGCCGGGTTGATGATGGTTGTAGCATAATACTAAACAGTTCATTGTTGTATTTATTCACACAGTACATTTAACATCAGTGTTGGCCGGGTTGATGATGGTTGTTGCATAATACTAAACAGTTCATTGTTGTATTTATTCACACAGTACATTTAACATCAGTGTTGGCCGGGTTGATGATGGTTGTTGCATAATACTAAACAGTTCATTGTTGTATTTATTCACACAGTACATTTAACATCAGTGTTGGCCGGGTTGATGATGGTTGTTGCATAATACTAAACAGTTCATTATTGTATTTATTCACACGGTACATTTAACATCAGTGTTGGCCAGGTTGATGATGGTTGTTGCATAATACTAAACAGTTCATTGTTGTATTTATTCACACAGTACATTTAACATCAGTGTTGGCCAGGTTGATGATGGTTGTTGCATAATACTAAACAGTTCATTGTTGTATTTATTCACACAGTACATTTAACATCAGTGTTGGCCAGGTTGATGATGGTTGTTGCATAATACTAAACAGTTCATTGTTGTATTTATTCACACAGTACATTTAACATCAGTGTTGGCCAGGTTGATGATGGTTGTTGCATAATACTAAACAGTTCATTATTGTATTTATTCACATGGTACATTTTACATCAGTGTTGGCCAGGTTGATGATGGTTGTTGCATAATACTAAACAGTTCATTATTGTATTTATTCACACGGTACATTTTACATCAGTGTTGGCCAGGTTGATGATGGTTGTTGCATAATACTAAACAGTTCATTGTTGTATTTATTCACACAGTACATTTAACATCAGTGTTGGCCGGGTTGATGATGGTTGTTGCATAATACTAAACAGTTCATTATTGTATTTATTCACACAGTACATTTAACATCAGTGTTGGCCGGGTTGATGATGGTTGTTGCATAATACTAAACAGTTCATTGTTGTATTTATTCACACAGTACATTTAACATCAGTGTTGGCCAGGTTGATGATGGTTGTTGCATAATACTAAACAGTTCATTGTTGTATTTATTCACACAGTACATTTAACATCAGTGTTGGCCGGGTTGATGATGGTTGTTGCATAATACTAAACAGTTCATTGTTGTATTTATTCACACAGTACATTTAACATCAGTGTTGGCCGGGTTGATGATGGTTTTTGCATAATACTAAACAGTTCATTGTTGTATTTATTCACACAGTACATTTAACATCAGTGTTGGCCAGGTTGATGATGGTTGTTGCATAATACTAAACAGTTCATTGTTGTATTTATTCACACAGTACATTTAACATCAGTGTTGGCCAGGTTGATGATGGTTGTTGCATAATACTAAACAGTTCATTATTGTATTTATTCACACGGTACATTTAACATCAGTGTTGGCCAGGTTGATGATGGTTGTTGCATAATACTAAACAGTTCATTGTTGTATTTATTCACACAGTACATTTAACATCAGTGTTGGCCGGGTTGATGATGGTTGTTGCATAATACTAAACAGTTCATTATTGTATTTATTCACACGGTACATTTTACATCAGTGTTGGCCAGGTTGATGATGGTTGTTGCATAATACTAAACAGTTCATTGTTGTATTTATTCACACAGTACATTTAACATCAGTGTTGGCCAGGTTGATGATGGTTGTTGCATAATACTAAACAGTTCATTGTTGTATTTATTCACACAGTACATTTAACATCAGTGTTGGCCAGGTTGATGATGGTTGTTGCATAATACTAAACAGTTCATTGTTGTATTTATTCACACAGTACATTTAACATCAGTGTTGGCCAGGTTGATGATGGTTGTTGCATAATACTAAACAGTTCATTATTGTATTTATTCACACAGTACATTTAACATCAGTGTTGGCCAGGTTGATGATGGTTGTTGCATAATACTAAACAGTTCATTGTTGTATTTATTCACACAGTACATTTAACATCAGTGTTGGCCGGGTTGATGATGGTTGTTGCATAATACTGAACAGTTCATTGTTGTATTTATTCACACAGTACATTTAACATCAGTGTTGGCCAGGTTGATGATGGTTGTTGCATAATACTAAACAGTTCATTGTTGTATTTATTCACACAGTACATTTAACATCAGTGTTGGCCAGGTTGATGATGGTTGTTGCATAATACTAAACAGTTCATTATTGTATTTATTCACACAGTACATTTAACATCAGTGTTGGCCGGGTTGATGATGGTTGTTGCATAATACTAAACAGTTCATTGTTGTATTTATTCACACAGTACATTTAACATCAGTGTTGGCCGGGTTGATGATGGTTGTTGCATAATACTAAACAGTTCATTGTTGTATTTATTCACACAGTACATTTAACATCAGTGTTGGCCGGGTTGATGATGGTTGTTGCATAATACTAAACAGTTCATTATTGTATTTATTCACACGGTACATTTAACATCAGTGTTGGCCAGGTTGATGATGGTTGTTGCATAATACTAAACAGTTCATTGTTGTATTTATTCACACAGTACATTTAACATCAGTGTTGGCCAGGTTGATGATGGTTGTTGCATAATACTAAACAGTTCATTATTGTATTTATTCACACAGTACATTTAACAAAAGCTATAGCAATATTAATAAAAAATAATGTTGTTGACGTTTTTGCACTTAAAGTTAATTTATAGTATAAGTATTGGTTACTAAGCATTTTATAGTAGAAATGTTGCAAAATTTCTAATAAATAAAGTAAAACATCTTTACAAAGACAGTTTTCTGTGTGACTTGGCAATAAAATATATTTTAACCTAGTTGTGTTATCAGTTTCAAATGTGATGACTAGTAAATAATAAAGATGCATTTAGGTATGTTGCCTTCAAATATGTTGAAATAAAATAAACAATAACTTTTTGGATATTACAGGTAGTAATAAACTATATAATCTAATGTTCAGCAGACAAAACACAAGATTAATGTTTCATGTTAATTGTTTTATTGTGTTTTATTTATAATACAGCAAGCCAATAAATCATTGATACCTGTGGACAAATTGATAGGAAACAGAAAGAGTAGCAATACACATTACTGTAAAAATACAATAATTAAGGTAAAGGGGAAATTGTTGGGATTAGATACCATTTGCCAAATTCTGTTGGAAAGCATACTTTTGTTTATTAACTTGATATATCATTGTTCATGAAAATTAATTGCAAATATGCAAGATATTATGTAATTGTAATTATTTGCATTCGTTTTGGTTTTATAATAGAAGTAAAATAAAATTAGCAAATGATCTATTTTATGTAACAACCTTATCTAAATTAATAGTGTGCCTGTTCCTAGTTACAATTGGTAAATTAGTAAAATTACTTGATTTTACTAATTATTTATATCACAAATTACTGTTTCTCAAACATGGAAGAGCATGACTTTTAAAAATATTTAATCAGACTTTTCCTATTTTTGAAAAAATGATGCATTAAAGTGTAAATAACACAATATTAGGGCAGTCTCTTTGGAGTAATGGGTGTATGCTTTGTGTTTGGGATGTCTCATGTATAAAAAAAACTAAAGATCTTTCTCAAATATACAAAGTACTGATTCTTCCCGGAAACGGACATCAGCATGTTTTTATACGCATAAAGCCTTAAAAAATAAAACTAAATATGTAGCATTTATTATATAATGTATTTTATTATATAAACATTTCTCTTATCCTTGTAATAGCTTTGTAATGTCTTTCATTGAATATCTGTTGTGTCAGTTGACTGCATTGACTGTGAAAACATTCACTGGTTAGCATTTCACACGTCTGTAAAAGAAAAAAACAACCTTATTAGATCTTTTTCCATTTTGAAAACAAAATTGATCTACACATATACTATTTTTTATATCAACAGTATTTTCAATAAATTCATTAAATTGACATTAATGTAATATATTATGAACTATAATGCCACAATGGCATCGGATTTGCTGAACATCAAAATAACATTAAAATAAATAAATCAATAATCAAACATAATGTTCGTAATGAATCGACCTGAGGAAAACCCATGACGGACACTTCATCAATTGCTTTGATCAACTGAAACATCAGATGCATCAATGCTTTGATCAACTGAAACATCATATGCATTATAATGTACAACAATTATAAATACACTCAACAAGTTATAATGTACCAATTGGAAATTGTTGCATTTTCTTTATATATCAGAATTTCAGATGCGCCATGGTAAATACGAAATTCTTTTTTATTTTTCCAATATTTTGGTATGAACCCAATATGGTATAACTCAAATAATCATAGCTGATTTGAAACTAAAATTATTATCAATACAGAAAAGATACCAATTTCCACTTATTTCAATTTGGTGTGTTATAATTTGTGTATATTGTTTTTTAAAAAGCTTGCAGCTTGGTTGTTGATTTTTTTCTATACAAACATGAACAAATGAGAACTAATAATGATAAACTTGAATTGAAGGGACCTGTTGTTCACAGACAGCCGAATTGACATTTTTTTCAACTTTTTGTCAAAGATTCCAAAAATAAAAGAGCATTGAATACAAGGCAGCCAAGTAACACTATGGACATAGAAATATACTGTAAATACCGTTTCATTTACGAGTACTCATCAGTTGAAATTGATAAAATTATTAAGCGTTTGTAACGCTTAACGATGGAATAATTTGAAGTGTTTCTGTAGATTTCGTTAAAATTGTTGACAACACGTGGATCAATTACATTACATAAATCATTTCAAGATGATTATAGAGATCGCAATGGCCGATTAGTTAAGGCGGTAGCCTTTTAATTAGGAGATTCCGGGTTCAAACCCCAGTGGAACCAATATTTTTTTCTTTTCATAAAAAAAAAATCATGTTCTTGTTATTATACTTGAATTCTTTAGTTCTGATTCTTAAATATGTCAAGTTAAGACATTTAATGGCAAACTTAAAAAAATACATAAATTTGTGAACAAGTACCTTAAGCATTAAGGTAGATTCACACTGAATACATTGCAGTATATGCTTCAATCAAGATAAATAACATAATAACAGTATTCTAGAGATTCAAATAGATCTAGATCAAAATACAATATGTATGCCCACATAAGGATTGCCATTTTTCCCACATTTTCCATTGGGGATTACTGATTCCAGATTCAATTTTGTCAACGTTGTCCTTATAATGTCAATGAAACCCAAGCTTCCTTTACAGAGTGGAGTGGTGCTCTCCGTTAGAGTACACTAAGACATTTATTTCCAATTTGGGCCAGATCCTTTGCGAATTAATACCTTCCAGATCAAAACTATAGTGTCTGTCAAAACGATTGTTGTTGTTTGTTTACATCGCGCTCCTCCAAATTGAAGAGTTACGCTCTACTTTCACGTACGTACGAAGTAAAACTTGCGCAACGTAAGTAAAACGCACTTACGAAATACGTAAGTTATTCGTAACTAGTCAACTTACGCTAAAACTTATGTAATACGTAAGTATTATTAGTAAAACGGTACCAAGGTCACAATTCAAGGTCACAGGTCAAATATAGGAATTCAATCCTTGACACTTTGTCCGGAGCATAACTTTGTCCAGCATGGATGCATTTTCAGATAACTTGGCAGAAGTGATAAGCATGATGAGACGGAGTGTCGCCCGCAAGAACTAGGTCCAAGGTCACAATTCAAGGTCAAATATCAGAAATCAATCCTTGCCACTTTGTCCGGAGCATATCTTTGTCAAGCATGGATGGATTTTTAAATAACTTAACAAAAATAACAAGCATAGTGAGATGGAGTATCACGCGCAAGAACCAGGTCCAAGGTCAAGGTCACAATTCAAGGTCAAAGGTCAAATTTAAGAAATCAATCCTAAACACTTTGTCCGGAGCATATCTTTGTCCAGCATGGAAGGATTTTCAAATAACCTGGCAGAAGTGACAAGCATGGTGAGACAGAGTGCCGCAAACAATAACCAGATCCCAGGGTCCAAGGTCAAGGTCACAATTCAAGGTCAAATTTAAGGAAATCAAACCTAAACACTTTGGAGCATACCTTTGTCCAGCGTGGATGGATTTTCAAATAACTTGGCAGAAGTGACAATCATGGTGAGACAGAGTGTCGTGCGCAAGAACCATGTCCCTAGGTCAAATATGCCCATGTCCCAAGGGTCAAATATTGAAATCAATCCTTAACACGTAATCCAGAGCATATCTTCGTCCAGCATGGATGGATTTTTAAATAACTTGGCAGAAGTGACAAGCATGGTGAGGTGTAATGTCACACGCAAAAACCAGGTCCTAGGTCAAGGTCACAATTCAAGGTCAAAGGCATAGTGGCAGTGTCAACTTTTCCTTTTTACGCTCTCTAACTCGAGAACGAATTTAGCTGTTGTAATGAAACTTCATACATAGATACCTTATTGCAAGATCTCGCTTTGGATTGCATATGGGGTGGGTGGTGTCAAGGTCAAGATCGCTGTTACTAAAAATAAAAAATGGTTTCTGCTCAATAACTTGAGAACTCATAGAGATATTTTAATGAAACTTAATCCATAGATACCTTATATCGAGACCTCACTTGGGATTGCATATCGGGTGGGTGGGGTCAAGGTCACTGTTACTAAAAATAGAAAAACGGTTTCCGCTGAATAACTTGAGAACTCATTGAGATATTTTAACAAAACTTAATGCATAGATACCTTATATTGAGATTGCATATGTTGTGGGCGGGGTTAAGGTCAAGGTCACTGTTACTAAAAATAACAAAACAGTTTCTGCTCAAAACTTGAGCATGCACTGAGATATTTTAATGAAACTTAATACATAGTGTTGGGAAATTTACGCTTATATCGTATCTTGGGTGAACTCTAAAGAGAGTTACTTTTAATCATCTGAAGGGTGTCAGAACTGCTTATGTTACATTTAATAATTACTTGTTCGTCAGGATGACACCACTGGCTAACTTAAGTGCGTTAAGCCAGAAACGCTAAAACAAATACAAAAGATTATATTGAACTAAACTTAAACTGTTATTTCTACTTAAAGATCTACAACATAAAGAATGACTTAAAGCATACAAAAAGGTTACTACAAAAGTGGTTTTTTGCCAGCCAGGTCTAACAATAACGGAAGTAGGTGCCTGTCCTTGTTTTAATAAATGAAATCAAAAGGGCATGCACAAATTATAAGCAAAAAATATGACAAAAATTAACAAAAGAAAAGAGTAAATTGTTATTTACATTACATACAATGGAGTTTGACTTATGGACTTAGACCATTACTTGAAACAAGACGTTTAAAGTTACTTTAATTATTTACTAAATGAATAAGACGTAAAGAAAAGGTGGGGCTTTAAATGTTACTTAAATGTATAAAATACTTAAGGGGAAAACCAAAACTCTGAGCCCTTATATATATATACCATACATGCAAATACTGGCTTTTTGTATTGGCATACTACTTGTAAATTGGGTCAAAAATAGTAAAAGGACAACCAAAACACAAAGCCCTTACATATATATACCATACATGCAAATACTGGCCAATTGTTAAGGTTTACTTACCAAAAATTTACTAAAGATGGTGTAAAGGAATAACCAAAACTCAAAGCCCTTACATATATATACCATACATGCAAATACTGGCCATTTGTTAAGGTTTACTTATCAAAAATTTACTAAAGATGGTGTAAGGGAATAACCAAAATGCAAAGCCCTTACATATATATACCATACATGCAAATACTGGCCATTTGTTAAGGTTTACTTATCAAAAATTTACTAAAGATGGTGTAAAGGAATAACCAAAATGCAAAGCCCTTACATATATATACCATACATGCAAATACTGGCCCTTTGTTAAGGTTAGTTTATCTTGTTAATAATAAAAAAATGTAATAATCAGAAATGTATAATTAAAGGTGTTGCAAGGGAATCCACTATTATTTGTTGAACTATAAAGAGATTCCCAAAACTACAATCTCTTACTATATATACCATACAAGCAAATACTAGCAAGTAGCATGGTTCACTCTAAAAAGCCTGAAAGTATTTCTCAGTTAAGGAGAAATCAAAAAAACAGTGTAGAGGTATTTCTCAATTAAGGAGAAATAATAAATCAGCTTCAGAAATTATCTTTCAATAATTACATGAGTTTCCAGAATCCTAATTCATTTATAAAAGTCTGTCCAAAAGTTACATGATTAATTGGTACTGAATAGGTACAACCCAAACAGTCCACAAATTACTTAAAATAACTAAGTAAAATCCATCTTTAATTTCCTTAGAGTTCTTAGATGTTTATTCTGCAAAAACTGAAGTCCAACTCCTCCTCATGTGTGTGTGTGTGTGTGTTTCAAAGTTTATGAGGTCCTTCGGCACCTGAGGCTGCATTATGTGAGGATCCGGAGTGTGTCGCAGCACTCCTACCTAATTAACTTACTGGAAACTCACTAAAGTTGGGACGAATTTTGAATCATAGCTGCAATTTCCAGCTATTTTTTTTTACTGAAAGATATTTTAATTTTGGTGTGGTCTTGTGCTGTCGGGGGGGAGCCGGACTACCTGGAGGAAACCCCACCTGTCCGGTATGGTGAGCGCCAACCAACCAACCTCACATGCACTGGGAGTGGGAAGCGAACTCCTCCTCATGCAGAAAATCTGGCTTTTTATACCCTTTCAGGCACTATACCACATGATCTAATCCCTATCTTCTGATTGGCTGTTTATGCCATGTATTCTTGCTATTGATTGGTTGTTAACATTTTATTCCTGATTGGATGCTTAGACATACAGCGGAACATTCCACAGCAGCATAAATGGCCTAAACATTGGTCAGTATGGAAGCAGGCTATCAATGAGTCACAACGTGTAATGATGCTGATCTAAAAATAGCAGCATCTTGCTGACTCAGAGAGATGTATTGATTTTACTGATAAGCAGGTGGCTGAAATGCCTGAGTGGGAAAATACACAGTTACTTAATACAGAGGCCTATTCTTTAACAACACAAGCTTACAACTAAGCATATTATGAAATAGACAAAATAATGCCTTTAAATGCCGTAAAGTAATTAAAACAATAATAATTAGCAAAGCATTGATTGTGATACTGAACCGTAAGGGCAGTCCTTATAAGTGTAAAATAATGAAATACAACTTAAATTAAAAATAAAATATGCAAAATACAATATTATCTGAAAAATTATGTAATATTATCTAACACTATAAAATTTTATATAACACAATAATCACCAATTCCATTTTTACCACAATAGATACTTTTTATTGAGACCTCGCTTGGGATTGCATATGGGGTGGGTGGGGTCAAGGTCACTGTTACTAGAAATAGAAAAATGGTTTCCCCTCAAAAACTTGAGAACGAATTGAGATATTTCAATGAAACTTCATACAATGATACCTTATATCAAGACCTCGCTTGGGATTGCGTATAGGGTGGATAGGGTCAAGGGCATTGTTAATAAAAAAATAAAAAAAACTGTTTCTGCTCGATAGTTTGATAACACATTGACATATTTTAATGAAACTTCATACATAGATATTTTATATCTAGACCTCGCTTGGGATTGCATTTGGGGTGGATGGGGTCAAGGTCACCATTACTAAAAATAGACAAACAAGTTTCTGCTCAATAGCTTGAGAAGGCATTGAGATATTTTAATGAAACTTCATACATAGATACCATATATCAAGACCTCACTTGGGATTGCGTATAGGGTGGATAGGGTCAAGGTCACTGTTATTAAAAATTAAAAGAACTGTTTCTGCTCAATAGTTTGATAACACATTGAGATATTTTAATGAAACTTTATATGTATATACCTTATATCTAGACCCCACTGGGATTGCATATGGGGTGGGTGGGGTCAAGGTCACAATTTCGAAATTTTTTATTTTTGTGCTGACTTTAATGCATTTCATTTGAAAAATTTGGTTTTCGGGGAATTTCTACATTTCTTTTTGGCATCTTGAATATAGATTTAAGAATATATATGGAATAGTTTTGATACCTTAACTCACCACTTGAATAGAGGCTTTGGAGATGAAGTAGATGCACGAATACCATGACTCTACCTTATTAGTTTTTGAATTGTTTCGTTTAGTCATTGAATCTTAACCCCCAAAAAAGCGCTTCTTTGACGGGCGTACCTTTGTGACAATGGCACTCCTGTTCCCGATGGGGACAGAATATTTTGAGTATGAATATAACATAGGCGTTGTGTACAGACTGACTTATGTATGGAATGCATAGTTTATGACACAAACCATTAATTCCAATAACCAGTGTAGAACAGTCTGCCAGGTGGTTTCAACTCAGAAATTTATTGGTAAGGTTTTATCAGTGTTCTTGAGTTCTTACTTCAACTACAATATTATATTTTACAAATTAGTTGTTTTTATGCCCCCGAAGGGAACTTCGGGGGCATATAGTAATCGCATCGTCCGTCCGTCTGCCCGTCCGTCCATCCTTCTTCTTGTGCGGAGCATAACTCTATTAGTAATGAAGAGATTCAAACGAAACTTCATTTAATGATAGAGGACAGTCAGAGGAAGTGCAGAGTTCAAGGACCACAACTCTTTCTTCAACATTTACAGAGTTATTGCCCTTTGTTTAATTCCATTAGTATTGAAGGGGTTCAAATGAAACTTCATAGAATGATAGAGGACAATGAGAGAACGTGCAGAGCACAAGGACCAAAACTATTTCTTCAGTATGAACCGAGTTATTGCCCTTTGTTTTATTTCCTTATTTGAAGCATTAATTTTCTTGTGCAGAGCATAACTCCATTAGTATTGAAGGGATTCCAATGAAACTTCATAGAATGATAGAGGACAATGAGAGGACGTGCAGAGCACAAGGACAATAACTTTTTCTTCAATATTTACAGAATTATTGCCCTTTGATTAATTTTCTTGTGCAAAGCACAACTCCATTAGTATTGAAAGGATTCATATGAAACTTCATATAATGATAGAGGACAAGGAGAGGAAGTGCAGTGCACAAGGACCATAACTCTTTATTTGATATTTATGGAGTTATTGCCCTTTTTTTAATTTTCTTGTGCAGAGCATAACTCCATTAGTATTGAAGGGATTCAAATAAAACTTCATATAATGATGGAGGACAATGAGAGGAAGTGCAGAGCACAAGAACCATAACTCTTTCTTTAATATTGATGGAGTTATTGCCCTTTGTTTTCTTTTGTGCAGATAATTACTACCTTAGTATTGAAGGAATTTAAAGCCTTGTTAATACATGCATGTGTGCATTTGACAATGTTGACAAAACTATTTGGTGTATAATTTGTTCAGCTTTTATATATTTACCAGATGGCAACAATGCATTATATTATTTATAAAGTTTAGTTTATTATATTTTGTAAAGCCCTTGTTAATATTATAACAGTGTATGTTGACATAAAAATTAAGTTATTCAACATACTGCAAAGAACAATAAACTACACTGTTTTAATACATTTAATATAGTACATGCAATCTAAGGGTTCAAGTGCTTTTGTTAATGCCATAATATTTAATTATGGCATAATGGCATTAATATACAACACTGAAAATATATATCAATTAAAACAATAAGAACATCAAGGTAGGTTACTTCAGCGGCCAGACAAAAGCCTGATGACTGGTGAATAGTGCCAAGTCAATTACAGTTACATGATACTTACACTTAGAAAAATATGTGAATAGTGTACATGTTATAGTTATTAATATTTTCCCCCAAAATTGCCAATAACACACTTATTTTTTCCCCCAAATCAGGCATTTTGCGCTAATTTTTTCCCCTATAAAAAGGCCAGGCTCTTTCCCCTAAATCGGAAAAAAAACCTGGTTTCTGTGCAAGATCTCAGGAACTAATGACTCAAATTCAGTGAAACTTTATATGCAGCATCCCTATATGGTGGACATGCGCATATTGTCAGGTCTTTCCGGTCTAATGATTTTTCAATGTGTTATTGCCCTTTGATTATAAATAGGATTTTTAAATAGGAAATTTTCGTTTCCGCGCAAGATCTCAGGAATTAATAACCTGATTTCAATGAAACTTTATATGCAGCATTCTTACCAAGGGGACATACGCATAGTGTCAGGTTGTTCCAGTATGATGATTTTTCAGGGAGTTATAGCCCTTTGATTAGAAATAGGACATTTTAATAGGAAATTGTCGTTTCCGTGTGAGATCTCAGGAACTTGTGACCTGTCAATGAAACTTCATATGCAGCATCCTTACCAATGGGACATGCGCATCTTGTCATGTCAGGTCGTTCCAGTCCGATGATTTTTCAGGGAGTTATTGCTCTTGACTTTAATGAAACTTTATATGCAGCACTAAGAGCAAATGCGCATATATTGTCAGGTCGTTTCGTTTCTGTGCAAGATCTCTGGAACTAATCACATGAATTCAATGAAACTTTGTATGCAGTATCCCTATTTAAAGGACATGCACATATTGTCAGGTCATTCTGGTCTGATGATTTTCCCAGGAGTTATTGCCGTTTCATTATATATTGGCTCTTGTGCTTTTCTAAACTATAACTTGATGAATGGATCTTAAAAGCACTTGGCACAAAGGTGTGCTGCCATGAGTTGGTGTTTATCACTCACTGAATCAGGTCTCTGAATCAAAGTCCAAGGTCACATCTAGATGTCAATGTTCAAAAGTGGCTCTTTGCTTGTCTGTGTGTTAACTTGCCATGGATTCTAAATCTACCTGGCACAAATGTTAACCTGAATGAGACAGCATGAAGTTCACATGAACCAGGTCTGTAGGTCAAAGGTCAAGGTCACACTTATTGTTCAAAGGTCAAAATCAGCTTTTTGCTTTTCCTGACTATGACTTCGCCGTGAATTGAAGGATTTTAAAATTACTTGGTACAAATGTTTGCCTAAATGAGACGGCATGTCACATATATGAACGATAACTGTAGGTCAAAGGTCATACTTAAAGATCAAAAGTCAAATTGGCCTTTTGCATGTCTGGACTTATAACATTTTGAATGGATTTTGATTAACTTTATACAATTATCGTTTGACGGTGTGTCTCCGTATGAATCAGGTCCTTAGGTTTCATGTCAAGGCCACAGTAAGAGATCAAAGGTCATGGAGCATTCATCGGTTCTGCCGATATTCTTGTTTTCCTATTTATTGGAATGACAATCTAGTGCCTTTATGTTATAATGTGCCCCTTCCATAAAGTGGATATAAATTGCTTTGCAAAGGTCTGTATGTCGGTAGATCAAACTTTGTCCAGGCAATAACTACAAAACCCTTTGGCATAGGATCTTTTAACTTGATAGGTAGAATAGTAAAGACTAGTAGAGGATCACGATTGATTATTTGGTCCTTGAGTCAAAGGTCATGGTCAAACTGACCAAAAGAGTACACCAAATAATTTTAAAACTTTGTTCCAGGCATTACCTACAGCAGGCTGTCAACCAATTCCTACATTCCTATATTTTCCAATATTTTGGAAAGAGATCCTATATTTTGAAAAACCTCCTATATTTCCTATTTTTCCTATATTTAAGAATTGTTTCCTATAGTTTTGCAAAATTTGGTAATTAACGTGTCTGAAATTGGTCCGTGAATATAATGTCAAGAACCTATATGTTGATTTTTTTTCTTGCTCGCTTTGCTTGCATCAAACTTAAATACTTAGATTATTGTTAGGTCATAACATCATGTCTCAGTTGCCAATTGATTAGCATGAACATGTTTAGCAGATGTTTTGTTCATAACAGCACAAGCTGTAGACTTATCAGGATATAATATGATCCCATATTATCCTTATAATGAAGTATTTTTACTATAAAATTCATATTTTTTGTCCAAAAAATCGGCAAAAAGTAGTATACTACGGAATTCTTAAGGCTTAGATTCCTCAAATTTGGTAGGTAGGTTGGCCATGACAGGTAGAGGATCTCTATTGATAATTGGGGCCTTGGGTCAAAGATGAAGAGCAAATTGACCAAAAGAAAAAAAATACCGTAAATTCTCGCTTATAGGACGCCCCAGCGTATAAGACGCACATAAAATTTGTTTGCAGAGCTGTATAAAGGTGTGAAGTAGTTTGTCAGGTGGTGTTTACACTACGGTTCATTTAACACTGGTTCCTATGTGTTATGTTTTATTGCTTTTATTATATAGATCCCAATATAAAACAGTGCGAAACGTATCGGGGTACGAATACTTGCTTATGTAAGCGTCTCAGCGATGTCGATCGAGCGTCTATTCAAAATGGTGGCCAAAACATGAATTTTGGCTGAAAAAAGTGTGGCTTATATGCAAGAAATTATGGTAATACAAATAGTTGTAACTTCTGGTCCGGGCAATAAACTACAGAACCATTTGGCCTAGATTCTTCAAACTTAGTATGTAGTTTATTCATGCCTCGTAGAGGATCTCTGGTTGATTGTTGGGTCCATGGGTCAAAGGTCAAGGTCAAGCTGACCAATAGTTATTAAACCTTGTCCAGGAATTATCTATTGAATGCTTAGGCCTAGGTTCGTAAAATATGGTAGGTAGGTTGTATAAGACTACTAGTAGATTGATTATTGGTCATGGTCTAACTGACAGATAATTGAAAAAACTTGCTCTGGACCTAAAGGCTGGTATGCCTGTTTAACAAACAGCTCTTGTTATATTATGTTTGTATTTTAAAGAAAATAGTGTTAATCTTGTGTTTTGCAATTTTATCATGCTATTGACAATTAAATGACCAAATTTTAATTGATTAACTGAAAACAAAAGTAAAATGCATTCTCTTGAATTATCACGTATAAGCCATATACATTTATTTTTTCTTAATAGTTTTTTCTGTGTGTTGTATAGCAAGATATTAGCGATCGAGGGCACATGAGTGCCTGTAACTCTCCACTGGCTTATTAAGTAAGGAGTGTCAAAAGCGAAAGGACCCTGATATGCTATATAAGAAAAAAAGGGCCCCGCTCTCTGCCAGCCATGATTGTTTAACCTTAGCCTGCTGTACGTACGCTCTCTTTTCTAGTACACTGCAGTCACTTTGACCTGACAGTCAACTTCATACCCCACGACGCTGTGGTTGCTTTTATGCGACAAGCCGATCGATCGTTGTATACAGTGTTTATTCGTTAACAATTTTTACTATACCCTCAGAAAAGGTCATATCTGGTCAAATTAACATCAAAACAGCGTTTGTCTGTAAAAAAACTAAAATAACATCATTTATGTGATTTTTGGAAAAGTATGGCACGGATGGATGCAGCTGCACTTCTTGCGGAAATGTTCGCTAAAACTGGCATTGAAATTTAATTATCTGATCAAGGTAAAGTAGTTATTTTGCATTTTTGCGATCCGGAAATGTCAATTTCATATTTTCAAATGATATTTGTTTTTACAATGATTTGTTGTAAATGCATTAGTATTATAAATGTCTCATTGTTTGTCACATTTGAATTGTATTACTGCAAAATAGATAACTCTGGTGAGAATAAAAGTGTTAAATAATTTCGATTTAAAATGTTGTTTTTTTTTTGGATATTGTATTATGATAAAAATGTGTTGTATATGAAAATCCTTGCTTGTTTAGTAGCGTAGATTTATCACTAGTTATACCTTGTCTCCCCATGTAATACAACCATTACGAATATTTCTATCTTACACATGTGTAAGATAACATTTTGAGCCCTTTAATTGGCTACATATTATTTAACTGACCAATCGCATGACGTTATTTTGGTGAAACGACGTCGTCAACATGAAATGACATCATGTCAATACACAACTTTTAGGATTTATCAACATGTTTTGATAAAATTATACTCTTTTTTTCGTTTAAAAGCATGTGATAAAAAAGATCTGATACTCATCATTTCATACCATATTTTATAAAACTCGTCCAGGAAATTCGTTAGTAAGCTCGCCAAAGGCTCGCTTACTAACAAAATTCCTGAACTCGTTTAATGAAATATTGTATAAAATGACAACTTGTGTCAGATCCTATATATATGTCATGGTAAATGTGGGTTGAGATGTTTGTTGTTATGTTTTCTGGAATTTCTTTTTCAGATTTCCGTGATGATGTCAGACCAGATGCATAAGCTGCAAAGAATTCTGAAGATGACCCTGGAACAAACCATGAGCAACTACTACGAGCAGATTACCAACACCCCTCTTGAAAACTGGCTGAAGAAGTTCGACAGGAGTTCATTGAATATTGTCTTGATGTTTGCTGATATTATAGATATTTCAATTTTTATTTATAATTGGAATTGACTATAGTTGTATGTTTTGAACACTAACAATCATGTACATGTATTTAAATTATCTTGTTTATATACGTGTAGTTACTGGGACAATTGTAAACATAGCGCTGTTTTACATGCTCAGTTTTACATGATACTGCTTCCCGATTAATTCTGTGTTTGATTGATTGATTTTTATTTTTTCGGCGTAGCTGTCTAAGATCGCTTTTGACCCAGATTTCTTGCGATAATTATGCAGCGGGAAAATTGAATGCCAATATAATTGGGCAAATCTTCTAATTTTAAGGAATGCAAACTTACAACAATCGTTTAATGTCTACCAATTAGTGTTGCATACTTTCGGGGAATAGATTTTACATAATTGTTTACATAAGCGGTTAAAATCAAGTTATAAACATATCCTCGACATATGCTCTAGAACTGACGCTAATTATGAACGTATTTTCTCATAGTATGCCATAAACAGAATGCTGTATTAATTCACATGACGAAATAACTGTTTTGTAAGCGGTACGCTCTATAAATAACAATTGTGCAATGGTCCCATTCATAAATGTCATTCACAGAGTTGCCGTTCCATGTAGCACATTGATTCTAGCGAGTTCAACACATTCCAGAAACAGTAGTGTCATTCTAACAATAGCACGCGTAGCTAGAAACCGTTGTATAGCTGTGTTAAAATACTCGTACATGCATCAATAATAGCGTTCAGAGAATCATATACCTAAACATTTCAATAAATTTGGAATTTATATTTATAAACTTAATGTTAATTTGAATTAAAATTGTGGTTATGATTTATTAAGGATTATTTATAATTGCATCTTTCTATCAACTTCTCCAGTAGATGTTATTGAATCTGTAAAATTCTTTAGATAAAATGTTATGAAAGAAGATTCGGAATACGTCAAATTGTTATTCGCGTAGCATGAATACGCAATTTGCAATACTAATTATACACAGGAACCCTTGATATATCATATTTCTACTGATATATTTTAAAATCGTCATTGTCTTAAGAATTTTTATGTTTGCGTTATCAAAATAAAGTCTTAACATTTCAAAAATCGCTGAATGTTCCTGACTATTGCTTTTTATTGGGATAGACAGTATAAATGCTTATTTGACTTCAAAACGTTATTATATTAGATAACTAACATGAATGGTATAGTACCGGTACTATAAATAACTATATAGACTCGTCTGATACATAATAATTTTAAATCATTCCCGAAATTATTTTCTTACATTGTTAATTTGTTAAATTGGCTTGACAAATTCAGATAAAAATTATGTTAACCTAAATTATTTTGGTTATTCATATATCACTAGTAGAAACATGGAGCTGTATGATTGGTTTATTCACGGCATAGATATTAATGATAATTGTATTTTATTTTTAAATTATTAAATTTATCTCGAATTAACTTTTGGGTCCGAGAAGTTTTCTTATAGTGTCCAAAAAATCGGGGGTCCAACAAGTCTCCTAATATTGGTGGGGACCAAACAAATCTGGGGTCTGAGAAGTCACGTAACTGATCATCTTGGCTGTCTGTTTAGGTAATTTTTAAATGACATCTCAATATTAATTTGAACGCCGATTGTCTTTTTTAAAGACATTTCTTGTTTGTTCATGATATGTCATAACATTTGTATTTATCTATTTGTTTATTAGATATATGTTATTTATTCAGTTTAAATTTATTTATTTATGTATTTTGTTCCTTAAAATAACTGGTATTTCTACAAAATAGCTATGTTGAAATGAAATTCAGAAATAAATATTTGTTCTAAACCTAAAAAAGATTTGTTAAAATCCATTTACTAATAAGGGAGAAATTGGTCTTTTATAATGGTCACTGCTTGTCTTTTTGACCATCAAAATCAATCCAGTTTCAGGGATGACGTTGCAACGTCATTCGGGCAGTGTCCTGCATTGCTACACTCATTGCATAGGCAGCATGCTCAAGGTGAACAAATCAAAATTATTCAAAGTATTTTGGTAGAGAATCACCTAAGGAACCCTTCTGTGAAATTATTTCAAAATCCTATGTCATTGTCAGAGCTGTATTAAATTTTGTAGGTTATGAGACCAGTTGCCCCAATGGTACTATTCCAAGCAATTTCACACACTGTAAACCATGTCCAGAGGCAAAGCTGTGCTTCAACAATCAAGTGTTGCCATGTCCAGAAGGGCACTACTGTGTTGGTGGAAAGGAATACAAATGTTTACCTGGGCGCGTATGTGAAAATGGTGAGTCTTTCAATCTCATTGTGAGCATGCACTATTGTTGATGATATATTCTATGTATCAAAGTAGGTCACATAGGTAGGTAGTCGATGTATGGAAGTGTCAGGTCATGTCATGAGAACTTTGTATCGAAGTGTCAGGTCATGTCATGAGAACATTGTATGGAAGTGTCAGGTCATGTCATGAGACCATTGTATCGAAGTGTCAGGTCATGTCATGAGAACATTGATCTCATGTTTTACTGTCCAAGACTGCTTGGTGTCTTGCTATGTCTCATTGGTCCTACATGACCTTCTTGATCTTTAATTTTATGCATAAACATATTAATATAATGTGTTTTCATCAAACTGATGCAGCAACTGCTGGGATTATATAACAATGTTGATTTTAAAGGGACTTGTTCACAGATTTTTGTATGTTTTGAAGTATGCCATTAAATATCTTAACTTGACAGATTTAAGCATTGAAACTAAAGACCTCAATTTTAAATAGAAAAGGTCAAACAAAAATGTCCCTAACCGGGCTCCAACATCAGAACTCCGGATCAAAAGGCTTACGCCTTAACCACTCAGCCAACTGATGATTTATCATTAACAAAACAGCATTTACAGTATATTTCTATGTCCATACTGTTATTTTGCTCATTCATATAAACTGTTCTTTTATTCTTTGCATCTGTGATAAAAAGTTTGAAAATGTTCAATTCATCAATCTGTGAACAGGTCCCTTTAACTTTATAAATACTACATCTTTAACCTATAGCTGTGTTCTTAGTGTATGGAATATATAGTAATCCTAACTGAAAATTTGCCGAATGCTACCTCTTACCTGTTTCTATTGGCAATGTTGATAAGTAGGATTTGGAGAGAAATACATTAAACAATATCTAGTTATGAACATTTGACCAAAAAAACAGCATGATAATAACATAACATATAAAGTAAGTATGTTGGGTCACAAATTCTAACCATAATTAGCCAATGTATTGTTGAATTTATATTTTAGGGATATTGTCCTATTGTCAACCAGGGTACTATCCAAGCACAGAAAATGGGATCACAATATGTGCCCCTTGCCCAGTAAACAAGGTTTGCCCCTACAGAGGCGGTGGACCTGCGGACTGTTTCAGTGAGTTCCATTATTGCCCTGAAAGATCCTTCAGCCCTTTCCAAGAATTTTGCCCTGCTGGACACTCTTGCAATATGTATTTGGATGGTGGTAAGTTCCTTGTTTATATTATGAAGTCAATTTTTATTATGCTCCCCAAAGGGGGAGCATATAGTCGCAGCTTAGTCCATCTGTCCGAATTCTAGTTAAACTGCCATTCAGTTTGTCAGGGCGTCAAATGCACTTCCCGGAAGACTTTATCCATCATACTCCATGTCTGTCATTCCATCTGTCTGGTACTGAATTTCCATGCAAGATCTCAAATTCAATGAAACAATATTCTGCATCCCAACTAGGTGGACATGGGCATATTGTCGATTCTTTCCTGTCTGATTATTTTTCAGTGAGGTATTGCCATTTGATTATAACTAGCACATTGTCATGGGAAATTAACGTTTCTACGCAAGATCTCAGGAAATAATAACTTTAATGAACTTTTATATGCAGCATTCCTACCAATTGGATATGCGCATTTTGTCAGGTCGTAGTTATTGCCTTTTTATCTCACCTGATCACAACATGGTCATGGTGAAATTGCTTTTTGTTTGTTGTCCGTCGTGCGTCATGAATTGTTCGTTGTCAACATTTACCTTGTGAACACTCTAGAGGCTGCATTTGTTGCCCAATCTTCATGAAACTTGCTCAGAACATTTGTCCCAATGAAATCTCGGAATAGTTCAGAACTGGGTCATGTGGGGTCAAAAACTAGGTCACTAGGTCAAATTGAAGAAAAAGCTTGTGAACACTAGAAGTCACATCTTATGCCCAATCAATATGAAACTTGCTCAGAACATTTGTTCTTATGATATCTCGGCCTAGTTCGAAAATAGTTCCCTTCCGTTGAAAACATGACCACCAGGGGGCGGGGCAGGTTTCCTTATATGGCTATTGAAAAAGGTTGTGAACACTCTAGAAGTCGCATTTTTTGCCCAGTCAACATGAAACTTGCTCAGAACATTTTGTTTTAATGATATCTCGGCCAAGTTTGAAAATGGTTTTGCTCTGTTGAAAAACATGGCCGCCAGGGGGCAGGGCTGCTTGTGAACTCTAGAGGCCACATTAATTGCCCAATCTTCATGAAACTTGACCAAAACATTTTTTCTAATGATATCTCAAATGAATTTCAAACTGGGTCATGTGGGTTCAAAAATTAGGTCACTAGGTCAAATTGAATAATTAGCTTCTGAACACACTAGTCATCTTTTTTACCCAATCTTCTTGAAACTCACTCAGAACATTTGTTTCAATAATCTCTCGGACGAGTTGAAAACTGGGACACCTGGGGTCAAAAACTAGGTCCCCAGGCTAAATTGAAGAAAAAGCTTGTGAACACTTTAGAGGCCACATTTGTACCCCCAATCATCATGAAACTTGCTCAGAACATTTATCCCAATGATATCTCAGACGAGTTTGAAACTGGGTTATGTAAGGTCAAAAACTAGGTCACTAGGGCAAATTGAAGACAAAGCTTGTGAACACTAGAAGTCAAATTTTTGCCCAATAAATTTTAAACTTGCTTAGAACATTTGTTTCAATGATATCTCAGATGACTTCCATACTGGGTCGTGTAGGGTCAAAAACTAGGTCACTAGGGCAAATTGAAGAAAAAACTTGTAAACACTCTAGAAGTCAATGTTTTGGCCCAATATTCTTGAAACTTGCTCAGCTCAGAACATTTGTTTCATTGATATCTCAGATGAGTTTGATACTGAGTTGTGTAGGGTCAAAAACTAGGTCACTAGGGCAAATTGAAGAAAAAGCTTGTGAATACTCTGTAAGTCAAAGTTTTTGCCCAATATTCTTGAAACTTGCTCAGAACATTTGTTTTAATGATATCTTGCATGAGCTTGAAACTGGGCCATGTGGGGTAAAAAACTATGTCACCAGGCCAAACTGAAAGAAAAGCTTGTGAACACTCTTAGAGGCCACAGTTATATGCCAATCATCACCCATCTTGCTTAGAAAATTTGTCCTAATGATATCTGGGACAAGTTCGAAACCATGTCAAATGGGGTCAAAAGTTGGTCACAAGGCCCATTTGAAAAATATATATATTGTGAACTTAGTTCCCTAACCCCTCAGGCGAACAACCTAGGGCCTTATGGCCCTCTTGAATTATGGCCCCCTTGTAAGAATGATATACTACTTTTTAACCAAATGGAAGAAAAATGTTGGTTATTGGATTAGGGTATTTCGTTAGGCGGGTGGGCCACCGATCGGGCAGGCAGACAACGTCAACTTTTTTGTTTCCGCTCTCTAACTCAAGAACGGATTGAGCTTTTGTAATAAAATGTAATGTAGATACCTTAAACAATACCTTGCTTAGGATTGCATATGGGTGGGTGAGGTCAAGGTCACTGTAACTAAAAAATAGAAAAACGGTTTCCGCTAAATAACTTGAGAACAAACTATGATATTTTAATGAAATTTCATATGTAGATTCCTCATAACAAGAATTTGCATGGGATTGCTTTTGGGATGGGTGGGGTCAAGGTCATCATGACTGAAAATAGAAAAACAGTTCCCGCTCAATAACTTGAGAACACATTAAGGAATGTTAATGAAACTTCATATGTAGACACCTTATATCTAGACTTAGCTTACGATAGCATATGGGTAGGGTGGGGTCAAGGTCACCATTACTAAAAATAGAAAAATGGTTTCCACTCAATAACATGAGAACGAATTTAGATATGTTAATGAAACTTCATATGTAAATACCTTATATTGAGACCTCACTTGCAATGGCATATGGTGTGGGTGGGGTCAAGGTTAAGGTCGCCATTACTTAAAATAAAACAAACGGTTTACGCTCAACAGCTCAAGAATAAATTGAGGTATTGTAATGTTACTTCAAATGTAGATACCTGATGTTGAAACCTGACTTGGGATTGTATATGGCATAGATGGGGGTCAAGGTTACAGCTACTAAAAATAGAAAAATGGTGTCGGCTCAATATTGCAAGAATGAATTTAGTCATTGTAATAAAACTTCATAATTATATAGATACATTATAGCAAGACTATGCATAGGATTGCATATTGTTTGTGTGTGGTCAAGATCAAGAGATTCTGCTTGGTATTACTTAGGGGATGGATGGAGTCAAGGTCACCATTACTAATGAATAACTAAAAAAGCAGCTTCTTTACTTAAGTTGTACTCTAGTGCAATTCCTAGCCATGACATTCACCTTGCATCCAGAACTTTGTTGAACTCACTAGAATAAATGGGAGCATTGTACATTTGCTATTTATAGAGTGTGCCGCTTATGTAGGCTAAACATAATAGTTATTTCATTCTTTTAATGAATGTAACATTCTGTTCATGACACACAATGAGAAAACATGTTCATAATTATGGTCAGTTCTAGAGTGTATGTCAAGGATATGTTTAAAACTTTATTTTAACTGCTTATGTAAACAATTCTGTAAATTTTAATCTAAAAAATTATGCACCAATTATTGGTAGACATTAAATTGTTGTTGTAAGTTTGCATTTCCTTAAATTCTCCCGCACACAAAAATTTGCCGACTAGAATAATGGTATTAAGTTTTACCGCTGCATAATTAACTTATCGCGCCAAATTTCTAGCTTTTCGTTGATCTTTGACAGCTATGCTAAAACAATGCTCTCAATCTGTGAACAAGTTCTTTTAAGGACTGGAATATGTAATGGCATGTTTTAAAAATACAAAAATCTGTGAACAAGTCCCTTTTAGAATTGAAATATGAATTCAATTGTGGTGCGTCGTGAGAAAACCGGTCTTAATGCATGTGCATAAAGTGTCGTCCTGGATTAGCCTGTGCAGTCCGCACAGGCTATTCCGGGATGGCACTTTCTGCTTTTGGTATTTTCTGTTTCAAGGAAGTCTCTTCTAACTATAAATCCACTTTAGGCAGAAAGTGCCATCCTGGATTAGCCTGTGCGGACTGCACAGGCTAATCCGGGATGACACTTCACGCACATGCATTAAGTCAGGTTTTCCCACGACGTGCCTCAATTGTTTTCTAGGCAGGCAGCCTTGCAGGATTGGAGAATATGGCCCTTTTCCTGGCGTATGTATAACCACATGTCCAGCAGGAAGGTACTGTAATGTCACTGCTCTTGTGACTCCGCTTGTCTGTCCTGCGGGCTATTATTGTCCAACTGACACCATCACTCCAAGGCCGTGTATGGCTGGGCAGGGTTGCCCTAAAGGTATGTCAATGTTTGCATTGGTCCTTAATGGACTCTTACAGTGTTACTAAGATGATTATGGGCCCAATCCCAAAAAGAACAATTTATTGTTATTATAGGGAACATAGTTTTTATCCTGACCTTTTAGATACTTGCAGATTTAGCTGATCTTGAATGTAATTGACCTTTTAGATACTTGCAGAGTTAGCTGATCTTGAATGTAATTGACCTTTTAGATACTTGCAGATTTAGCTGATCTTGAATGTAATTGACCTTTTAGATATTTACAGATTTAGCTGATCTTGAATGTAATCGCAACATCAACGAAACTTCATTTAATTAAAGAAGAAATTGCAAACAAACCATAAATATTGTATTGAATGTGTCTTGTGTGTTGTTTTATTTTCTTGTGCATAAGAGAATACTAGCTCAGTGTTGAATAAAGATCAGTTTTATCTCGCGAGGCATGAACCACAAGCTTTGGTAATTCTTTTTCGTTTAAGAATTGTGTTCGATCACAAGCTTTGGTAAGTTTTTGTGTATTTGTGCTGAGCAGATAAACTGTTGTTAGTCACTGCCGGTGTTTCATTTTAGGGGACTATAGCTTGCCCTCCGTCCATTGGTCTGTACGTCCGTTTGTCCGCAAAAACTGGGTCCTGCAATAACTCAAAAAGTACTGGAGATATTTTAATGAAACTTGTTATACTTATAAATGGTAATGTGACGATTTTTTTTTTTTTAACAGAGGTCAAAGACCAGATGACTGTAACTAAAACAAAATAAAAAAACAGATACTGCAATAACTTGATAAGTACATAAGATATGATCATAAAACTTGGTACACAAATTAAGAGTGCTTACAGAATTATGCACAACTTTTTATGTTTCACCTAAGGTCAAAGGTCGGGTGACAGTTCCTTAAAATAGAAAAAAACACTTAATGCAGCAATAACTCGAAAAGTACATATTAAGGTATGGTCATGAAACTTGGTATACAGATTGAGGGCAATTACAGGATATGCACGACCTTTTATGTTCGCCAGAATTAAAGGTCAGGTGACTGTTAGTAAACATAGAAAAACACTTCATACTGCAATAACTTGAAAAGTACTATAGATTATGCACAACATTTTTTCATGAGAGCTCAAAGGTCTGGTCAATGTTACTAAAATAGAAAAACACTTAGTATTGCAGTAACTCAAGAAATACATGAGATTTGATCATGATCAAACGTGATATGTCAGGTAATGCACAATCTTTAATTTTTATTAGTCCCCACCTTGATCCTGTGATATTTCAAAAAGTATAGAAGCTATATTGACGAAACTTTATGTGTGCATAGATTAAATTGAGAAGATAAAACATTAATACTGCAATAACTCGAATGTAAATTAGATATTATCATGAAACTTGGTATACAGATTAAGGGTGATTACAGGATTATTCACAACATTTAAGTTTTTCACCAGAGGTCAAAGGTTCACAAATTATTGATAGGGGTTTTCACGGATATGGGACTAGTGTAGGGCTTGCAATACTCTAATAGCCTTGTGTACCCTTTCATTTTATGTCTTTGTTTGTAGAATTACCAAAATAAAAACCTAAATAACACAAAAAATAATTGATGTGACACAAATCTACAAAATATCATAAGACTGGCTGTGTTTGCTGTATATCCCAGTGTTGAAATAAAATAAAGTTATTCAAAGGCGGCTTCTTTCGTCCATTTCTGCTTGATGATGGGATAAAACATTCTTGCAACTAACTCCATGCGTAACTATATATAGTAACATTTTTACTTCAAAAAACAAGCATTATTTGGGCGATTTTGAGGTATAATATTAGGTGTATCAATTATGGATAATCAGCGCACTTGAAATATGGGCCGAAAATCCATAATGGGAAAATAGCAAGTGTGCAAAACAATGTGACGGCATTTCACAAAAATGGCGCACGTTGCAAAGCAATCAAAGATTATGCAATAAAAAGTTAAAAACAGCGCGGGTGTGACATCTGTCCATAATGGCACACCTGATCAGTAATGGCCCGAGGGCTTTATAAACGTATATTAACCTCTAAAAAATGGACAGAAATTAAACTATATAATAAAGTGAGAGGTTGTTTCTAGGAAACCTTTTATATAATCTTGCTAAAGATTAATACATGATTAATAAGTAAAGACATTTTGAATTGATAAACAATTTCGTTTGGAATTGCTATGATTTTAATTCATACTATTTGTGTATAAAACACATCTGTTTCAGGTTCAAGCCTGTTTATTGTCTGTCCTTTGGGAACGTATGTCCCACATGCACTATCACCTGATTGCTACCAGTGTGCAGAGGGCTACTTTTGCCCTGATACTGCAAATCAGATTCAATGTGTATGGCACATTTATTGCAAACCTGGATTAATAAGAGGTAATTACATTATTTGTTGTTGGCAAAACAGGTAGATGCACTGCAGTTTAAGAGGTCGTTGCACAACCATTTGTTTGAAGATGGTGCAGATATGTTATTTGGCTGTTATACCAGACACATACCATAATTGTTATAATGCCAGTTACCAAATCCTAATTTGATTGTTTTATGAGTTGTTATGTGTGTTTTAACCTGAATAAATCTATGCTTTTATGCTTGTCTCCATACCATTACCGCTAAACTACTGCTATAATGCCTCTCACCCAACCATCACTTCAGTAATGTAATTCGCCTTAGCATCACTGAAATAATGGCAGTCACCTAACCATCACTGATATAATGGCAGTCACCCAACCATCACTGATATAATGACAGTCATCCAACCATCACTGATATAATGGCAGTCACCTAACCATCACTGATATAATGACAATCATCCAACCATCACTGATATAATGGCAGTCACCCAATCATCACTGATATAATGGCAGTCACCTAACCATCACTGATATAATGACAGTCATCCAACCATCACTGATATAATGACAGTCATCCAACCATCACTGATATAATGACAGTCATCCAACCATCACTGATATAATGACAGTCATCCAACCATCACTGATATAATGACAGTCATCCAACCATCTCTGATATTATGGCAGTCACCTAACCATAACTGATATAAGGACAGTCATCCAACCATCACTGATATAATGACAGTCATGCAACCATCACTGATATAATGCCACTAAACATTCCATCACTGCTATGATGTCAGTCACCATTGTATAACTGATATAATAGACTACCATTGTCCTTTCTCATGTTTGTATTTTCCTTGTTTAAACAGAAGAGTGCAAACTAACAGAGTTTGGAAACATCAGTTCAAGTCTTCAGATAAGGTAAATTTTGGAAAATTAGTATTAAATGTCATTAATTTACAAGAGACTATCCATTTTAAGAGATGTATTTGTATATAAAAATAAATTTAAACAACAAGCCCACTAGCCAATCAGTGCGTGTTGCGTAGTGTGGCCTACATTATTCGAGCTTAGCAGTTTCTGTTGTCACAAGAAATTTAATATCAGGTTTACAATGGGATTGAGAATGTTGCTTGTGAAACCAAAGTAATCATTTTAACTGAATTTTAACTTACTATTCAAAGAGTTGCATGATAATTTAGTATTGTCAATTTTTTAAATGTAATAATAAAATAAAACACTTACATTACTTACCATTGATATAAAAAAAAAAGTTTTCTTTTTTGTTTTCTGAATGCTTTATGTAATGTAATTGTAAATCCTAAATGTTTTTCTGGTCAAGGACCACCTGTCTAGTGCCTCTAATTGCAATGTCTTCAGGTGTATTCCCAGTTGTCTGGTCAAGGACCACGTGTCTAGTGCCTCTAATTGCAATGTCTTCAGGTGTATTCCCATTTGTCTGGTCAAGGACCGCCTGTCTAGTGCCTCTAATTGAATTGCAATGTCTTCAGGTGTATTCCCAGTTGTCAGGAATACATGACTGCTACAGTGCCCCTGGAGTACACAACAATTGCCAGCAGTTCATTGAAGATAACTCGGTACACATGGACACTCCATCAGTGTCGCAGTCAAAATCTGGAGGACTGTCGTTACTGCGAAGAAAAACACACGATCAATGTGGGAGACAAGTATTCAATTACTGTGGATAAAAAAGCTTTAAATATATCCTGGGTTTATGCTGTAGTATATATTACAGGTAGGCTGTGTTTGTAGCTAGCCTGAGCACAAAATGCTCAAGGGTGAGCTATTTTGGACAGTCGCTGTCTGGCATCCATTGTCGCCATTGTCCTGCATCACACACTTTACTTTAACAACTTTTTGTCTGTAACTACTTGGTGGACTTGAGCCAAACTTGGCAGGAATGTTACTGGGATTGACCTTAAACAATTGAATAAATGGAAAACTATGGTTTTCAGGCTAACATTTATTGGCCTCATTCATTGCCCAACCTTCATGACACATGCTTAGAACATTTGTCCCAATGATATCGAGTTCGAAACTGGGTCATGTGAGGTCAAAAACTAGGTCACTAGGTCAAATTGAAGAAAAAGCTTGTGAACACTCTAGAGGTCACATTTTTTGCCCAATCAACATGAAACTTGCTCAGAACATTTGTTCTTGTAATATCTTGATGAGTTCGAAAATGGTTCCCCTCTGTTGAAAAACATGGCCGCCAGGGGGTGGGACAGTTTTCCTTATATGGAAATAGAAAAGGCTTGTGAACACTCTAGAAGTTGCATTTTTGTGCAATCAACATGAAACTTGCTCAGAACATTTGTTCTTATGATATCTCAGCCGAGTTTGAAAATGATTCCACTCAGTTGAAAAACATGGCCGCCAGGGGCGGGGCAGTTTTCCTTATATGGCTATGTTGAAAACTTAAACAATCTTATGAGCACTCTAGAGGCCACATTTATTGCCCAGTCTTCATGAAACTTGCCCAGAACATTTGTGTCAATGATATATCGGACGAGTTCAAAATTGGGTCTTGTGGGGTCCAAAACTAGGTCACTAGGTCAAACTGAATAAAAAGATTGTGAACACTAGAAGTCATATTTTTACCCAATCTTCTTGAAACTTGCTCAGAACATTTGTTTAAATAATATCTCAGACGAGTTCGAATCTGGGTCACGTGGGGTCAAAAACGAGGTCACCTGGCCATATTGAAGAAAAAACTTGTGAACACTCTAGAGGCCACATTTATAGCCCAATCATCATGAAACTTGCTCAGAACATTTGTCCCAATGATATCTCAGACAAATTCAAAAAAATGTGTCACATTGGTAAAAAACTACGTCACCAGGCCAAATTGAAGAAAAAGCTTGTGAACACTGTAGAGGCCACATTTGTAGCCCAATTGTCATAAAACTTGCTCAGAACATTTGTCCCAATGATATCTCGGACGAGTTTGAAACTGTGTAATGAGGGGTCAAAAATTAGGCCACCAGACCAGATCAAAAGAAAAGCTTGTGAACACTTTAGAGGCCACATTTGTAGCCCAATCATCATGAAACTTGCTCAGAACAGTTGTCCCAATTATATCTCGGACGAGTTCAAAACTGGGTCATATGGGTAAAAAACTAGGTCACCAGACCGAATTAAAAAAAACAGCTTGTGAACACTAGATGCCACATTTATAGCCCAATCATCATGAAACTTGCTCAGAACATATTTCCCAATGATATTTCAGATGATTTTAGAACTGGGTCACATGGAGTCAAAAACTAGGCCAGGAGGGAAATTGAAGAAAAAGCTTGTGAACACTATAAGTCATATTTTTGTGCAATCGTCTTGAAAATTGCTCAGAATAATTGCTTCAATGATATCTCTGACGAGTTCGAAACTGGGTCATGTGGGGTAAAAAACTAGGTCACCAGGTCAAATTGCACAAAAAGCTTGTGAACTGTCTAGAGGCCACATTTATATGCCAATCATCACAAAACTTGCTTAGAACATTTGTCCCAATTGTATCTTGGACAAGTTCGAAAGTTCGAAACCAGGTCACATGGGGTCAAGAACTAGGTCACCAAGCCATTTTGAAAAGAAGCTTGTGAACACTCTAGAGGCCACATTTTTAGCCGAATCTTAATGAAACTTGCTCAGAACAATTTAGTTCCTTAGCCCATAAGGTGAGCGACCTAGCATCTTATCGCCCTCTTGTATAGACTTAAATAGCAAAATGACTTCAAAAATCTTCTCCCCTGAAATCACAAGTCTGAGAGCTTTCATATTTGATACGTGACATCTTGTAGTGGTCCTTTACAAAGTTTGTTCAAATTATTCCCCTGTTGTCAAAACTGGCCACGTCCCGGAGGTCCCATGGTTTATATAGACTTAAATAGAAATTGACTTTACAAATCTTCTCTGAAACCATTAGTCCAAGAGATTTTGTATTTGTTTTGCATGTTTGTGTGCTAAGCATGATTGTATGTTCAGGCATATATAAAATTATGTGTTTATAGCCAAGTCAAGTCTAGTCAATTATCGTCACTGATTAATATCATCATTATAATATTTAAACTGGTATGGTTTGGTATTTTTTAATGAAAGTTTGATATATCTGAAACAAAATAAATATAAAACAGTGGATTTGACTGCTGTATAGAATGAGGAGGCCAACAAAATATCGTGGTATTGGTCAGTGAAAAGTACAATTTAGTGAGGGAAAAGTCATTGAAAAGTCTGGGAATTTCATTTTCTCAACTAAGTGGCAACCCTGTTTCTGTATGACTTATATGGCAATTGGACTTTAAAAATCTTCTCTGAAACCACAAGGCTCAGAAGTTTTGTATTTGGTATGTAACATTGTATAATGATCCTCTACAAAGCCCTAATTATGCCCCTTTGGTAAAAAGTGGTCACGCCCTGGGATTCACATGGTTTACATACACTTAAATAGCAACATAACTTAAAATCTTCTCCTGAAACAGCAAGACACACATTTTCTATACTCAGGTGAGCGCTTTAGAGCCATTTGGCCCTCTTGTGATTCTTACCTCGATGGGTCTTTTGAGTAGCCCCCTTCAGAATCAGAAATAAAACTAATTTTTTGTAATGGAAAACAATCCAGGAAGTGGCAATTAAACTTAACAAGTCTACTTGATATTGCCATAAATAAATAAAATTGCAAATTTAATGTTGGGTTTATCAGATAAAATTATATTGAAAATGTAAAAAGATGGTTTAATATTGTAGTCTTGTGTACCCTTCAGTGTCATTATATTACACCCCCTTTGAAAACGGCGGTATTATGGGAACGCTCGAGCAGGCTGGCGGGCAGGCGGCAGGAGATCTTTGTCCAGAGCATAACTTTGTCCAGCCTCGATGGATTTTAAAATATGGCAGAAGTGATAAGCATGATGAGACGAAATGTCGCGCGCAAGAACCAGGTCCCTAGGTCCAAGGTCAAGGTCACAATTCAAGGTCAAAGGTTAAATATAGGAATTCAATCCTTAACACTTTGTTCAGAGCATAACTTTGTCCAACATGGATGGATTTTCAAATAACTTGGCAGAAGTGATAAGCATGATGAGATGGAGTGTTGTGCGCCAGAACCAGGTCCCTAGGTCCAAGGTCAAGGTCATAATTCAAGGTCAGATGTCAAATATAAGTAATCAATCCTTACCACATTGTCCAGAGCATATCTTTGTCAAGCATGGATGGATTTTTAAATAACTTGGCAGAAGTGATAAGCATGATGAGATGGAGTGTCGCGCGCAAGAACCAGGTCCAAGGTCAAGGTCACAATTCAAGGTCAAAGGTCCAATTTAAGAAATCAATTCTAAACACTTTGTCCGGAGCATATCTTTGTCCAGCATGGATGGATTTTTTAATTACTTTGCAGAAGTGACAAGCATAGTGAGACCGAGTGTCGTGCACAAGAACCAGGTCTCTAGGTCTAAGGGTAAGGTCACAATTCAAGGTCAAAGGTCAGATTTAAGAAATAAATCGTAAATATTTTGTCCAGAGTATATCTTTGTCCAACATGGATGGGTTTCCAAATAACCTGGCAGAATTGACAAGCATGGTGAGTCGGAGTGTCGCGCGCAAGAACCAGGTCCCTAGGTCCAAGGTCAAGGTCACAATTCAATGTCAAATTTAAGAAATCAATCCTAAACACTTTGTCTGGAGCATATCTTCGTCCAGCATGGATGGATTTTTAATTAACTTGGCAGAAGTGACAAGCATGATGAGGCGCAGTGTTGTGGGCAAGAACCAGGTCACAATTCAAGGTCAAAGGTCAACTATTGAAATCAATCCTTAACACTTAATCCAGAGCATATCTTCATTCAGCATGGATGGATTTTCAAATAATTTGGCAGAAGTGTAGTGTCGTGCGCAAGAACCAGGTCCTAGGTCAAGGTCAAAGGCGTAGTGGCAGCGTCAACTTCTTGTTTCCGCTTTCTAACTCGAGAACGATCTGAGCTATTTTAATGAATCTTCATACATAGATACCTTATCGCAAGACCTCGCGTTGGATTGCATATGGGGTGGGGTTGGTCAAGGTCACCGTTACTAAAAATAAAAAAAGGTTTCTGCACAATAACTTGAGAACGCATTGAGATATTTTAATGAAACTTAATCCATAGATACCTTATATTGAGACTTAGCTTGGGAATGCTTATCGGGTGGGTGGGGTCAACATCAAGGTCACCGTTACTAAAAATAGAAAAACGGTTTCCGCTCAATAACTTGAGAACGCATTGAGATATTTTAATGAATCTTAAGACATAGATGCCTTATATTGAGACCTCGCTTGGGATTGCATATGGAGTGGGTGGGGTCAAGGTCACTCACTGTTACTAAAAATAGAAAAATGGTGTCCGCTCAATAACAGTTTCTGCTGAATAACTTGAGCATGCATTGAGATATTTTAATGAAACTTAATACATAGATACCTTATATCTAGACCTCACTTGGGATTGCATATGGGTAGGGTGGGGCCAAGGTCACCATTACTAAAAATAAAAAAATGGTTTCCCCTCAATAACTTGAGAACACATGGAGATATTTTAATCAAACTTCATACATAGATACCTTATATTGAGACCTTGCTTGGGATTGGGTATAGGGTGGATGGGGTCACGGTCACAGTTGCTAAAAATTATAAAAAAAAGGTTTCCACTCAATAGCTTCAGAACACACTGAGATATTTTAATGAAACTTCATACATAGATCTCTCATATCTAGACCTCGCTTGGGATTGCATATGGGTTGGATGGGGTCAAGGTCCCCCTTACTAAAAATAGACAAACAAGTTTCTGCTAAATAGCTTGAGAAGACATAGAGATATTTTAATGAAACTTTATATGTAGATACCTTATATCAAGACCACACTTGGGATTGCATATGGGGTGGGTGGGGTGCATTCAATTCGAAAATTTGGTTTTCGGGGAATTTCTACTTTTCTTGTTTATTTTGGCATCTTGATTATAGATTTAAGAATATATATGGAATAGTTTTGATACCACAACTCGCCACTTAGAGAAAGGCTTGGGAGATGAATTAGATGCACGAATACCATGACTACCTGATTAGTTTTTGAATTGTTTCTTTTTATTCATTGAATCTTATTCCCAAAAGAGCTTCTTTGACGGGCGTATCTTTGTGACAATGGCACTCTTGTTAAAAAATGTCAGAAGCTGCAAAACTGAAGCATCTTGACTAATTAACGTAAAAATAGATGTAGCAGCAATGGGTCTGTCTGATATCACATTACTTGTGTGAATTCAATTGTTATGTCAGTTTTATTATTATTTGTTATTACGTAGATGACAGCAAGGAGTCTACCTGATATCACATTACTTATGTGAACTGCTAGTTTCAATTACTTACGAAGAAAGCAGTCATGAGTCTGTCTAATATCACATTACTTTTGTGAACTGCTATTTTAAATTACTTACAAAGAAAGCAGTCATGAGTCAGCCTGAAATCACATTACTTACATGAACTGCTATTTTCTGTTTCTTACAAAGATAGCAGCCTCATATCACATTACTTATGTGAACTGGTATTTTCAGTGTCTTACAAAGATAGAAGCAATGGCTCTGCCTGATATCCTATTACTTATGTGAACTGCTATTTTCAGTTACTTACAAAGATGGCAGCAATGAGTCCGTCTGATATCACATTACTTATGTGAAATGCTATGTTCAGTGTCTTGCAAAGATGACAGCAATGAGTCTGTCTGATGTCACATTACTTATGTGAACTGCTGTTTTAAATTACTTACAAAGATGGAAGCAATGAGTCTGCCTGATATCTTATTACTTATGTGAACTGCTATTTTGAATTACTTACAAGATTACTTATGTGAGCTGCTATTTTCAGTGTCTTACAAAGACGGCAGCAATGGCTCTGCCTGGTATCACATAACTTATCTTAACTTCTGTTTGTTTTCAGTTACTCACAAAGATGGCAGCAATGAGTCTGTCTGATATCACATTACTTATGTGCACTGCTATTTTCAGTTACTCACAAAGATGGCAGCAATGAGTCTCCCTGATATCATATTACTTATGTGAACTGCTATTTTCAGTTACTTACAAAGATGGCAGCAATGGGTCAGAATGATATCACATTACTTATGTTAGCTGCTATTTTAAATTACTTACAAAGATGGCAGCAATGAGTCTGCCTGATATTACATTTCTTACATAAACTGCTATTTTCAGTTACTTACGAAGATAGCAGCAATGAGTCAGCCTGATATCCTATTACTTATGTGAACTGCTATTTTCAGTTACTTACGAAGATGGCAGCAAGGAATCTGCCTACCATTTATGGAAGTATTTTGAACAGCCAGCATCCGTAGTTTGCTACACCATTCCTGACTCAGGTCTCACACTTGTGCAGGGTTTTGACATTATCTGCAAAAATACAACTGTTGGCAATGAAAGCTTAAATAAGTTTACATACAAATTGACTTGTATGTCCAAATCAGAAGGTATGTGAAATGTTTGACAATATATGAACCAATGGTAGAGGCCATTATTATTTGTTGACTGAATTGTATGGAACTGTGGAATTTCCATTGACATGATGTGTACGTGTATGATTTATGGAATCAATATATATGTTGGTCATGATTATTGCTAAATGCAGCATTTGCATGATTTCAAAATCTCTAGGTCTATGGTCACTATGTAAGCAAACATTTATTTTGTGTCTGCCTATGTAAAATTTGAGCAAAGCAATTTTTCAGTTGTGTAAAATAATGTCTTGTATTAATGCAATACAAGACATTATTTTACATTATTTAACTAAGTAATACATTGCATTAACGAGACAATTGCACTACCGTTGTACATTTAAAATGTTGTCAACCCAAGTCTTGTACTGTCTGTCTTTTATGAATAAGATAAAAGAAATGTTTGTATTATTTTGGTACATAATCTGAATTTATAAAATAAAGGTTAGGAGTATTATTAATACATTTAAATGGTGTTTACAGAGATACTGATCAATGTTGCTGACAGCCCAATACAGAGAGAAATATTTCTAGTGTCGGGTAACAGTTCAAACGAATATAAGCTGGACCTGCGCATGAATTCCTATTACCAGGATCATCTGGCATGGGACAAGTGGTTCACCACGCAGGTTTGCATAGGCCTTAATTAATAGTTTTCTTAGAAATAGTGACAGCATTAGGGAATAAACATATGTTATTTAGCATATGTAAGCCCTGGTGAGCTTTGTAAAAGATATGGAATATTATTGTATGCTATTAAATGTAAATGAAAGATCTAAAGAGGAATGGCTGATCCCTGCACCCAGCTTGTTTTTGGTTCCCTTAAATCCCAGATCTAATCTCCCCTGTCATTTTATATATCTTATTTTGTGACATAGTCACATAGTACTCATTTAAAAGTAGCTGCTGGTTTCTTTCATAAAATTTTATACATGTAGGACGAATTGAATGTCTGTATACTCTGATCCCATTCTAGGTAATAGAACCAAAAGCTTTGTCTACAAAAATCATAGGCAAAATGGAGGATGTGATTGCAGATGTTTCTTTTGAAGGAGAATATTTTTACAGTAAGTATAAGGCTGTAAGCTGCCTTCCTCCTTAGTTCACCTGTTTAAAATGGACATATTTTACAGCAGCTGTATTATGCTAGCATGTTGAACAGCTGTATCAGGTAAGTGGCCTTCAACAGCATAGTAAATCGGCTATAAAAGTAGTTTTTATGCTCCCACTTTCAGAGGGGGGGATATAGATTTGCCATTGTCCGTCCGTCCGTTGGGTTTTTGTGTCACACGTAAATCAAAAAGTATAACTGCAAGCGTGATGAAACTTTATAAACATATACATCAGCTTGTAAACTTGTGCACATGGGTATTTTGGTGTCACACGTAAATCAAAAAGTATAACTGCAAGCGTGATGAAACTTTATAAACATATATATCAGCTTGTAAACTTGTGCACATGGGTATTTTGGTGCAGTTTTTCCTGACATCAGCAGAGCTATGGCCCTTTTTTTGGCAAACAATCACATTTTTGGACTGTCACGTGTAACTTGAAAAGTATATCTGCTAAAGTGATGAAAATGTATAAACATATTCATCAGCATATGAACTTGTGAACCTGTTTATTTTGGTGCATTTTTTCTGACACCAGCAGAGTTATGGTCCTTTTTTTGCAAAAAGTTATATTTTTGGGCTTGTGTCACATGTAACTTTTATGAAGTATAACTGCTAGAGTAATGAAACGTTATAAACATATTCATTAGCTTGTGAACTTGTGCAGCTGGGTATTTTGGTGCTGATTTGTCATAGATCAGCGGAGATATGGCTCTTATTTTAGCAAAATTTGACATTTTCAGCTCACCTGAGCACAAAGTGCTCATGGTGAGCTTTTGTAATCGCCTGTCATCTGATGTCTGTGCGTGCATCTGTCATGATCGTTTTATTCAAGCAGCATCTCCTTAACTGCTTGGCAGATTTTCACGAAACTTCACAGGAATGACCTTTGGGTGGTCCTCTTTCAAAAAATTTCAAAGCGTTCCAGTCCGCTGCATATGTAGGTCACCAAGGTTAAATTTAAAATGTGAAAACCTAAAAAATCTCCTCTGAAACCCCAGAGGTTTCGTATTTGGTATCTGACATCCTCTAGTGGTCCTCTACAAAGATTCATCAAATTATTACCCTGGGGTCAAAACTGGCAACGCCCTGTGGGTCACATGGTTTATATAGAATTAAATAGCAAAATGACTTGAAAAATTTTCTCCTCTGAAACCACCAGGCCCAGATGTTTCATATGTATTAGGTATCTGTCATCCTCTAGTAGTCTTAAAGTTGTTTTGTTTTTTTATTCCCCGGGGGTCACATGGTTTATATGGACTTAAATAGCAAAATGACTTTAAAAATCTTTTTCACTGAAACCGCATGGCCCAGACGTTTCATATTTGGCATGTAACATTGTATAGTGGACCTCTACAAAGATTGTTCAAATTATACCCCTGGGGTAAAAAGAAGCCATGCCCCGGGGTCACATGGTCTCTTTAGAATTGTGTGGCAAAAAAAAATCTCCTCTGAAACCGCAAGGCCCAGAGGTTTCGTATTTGTTATAATATATTGTATAATGGTCCTCTACAAAGATTGTTAAAATTATGCCTCTGGGGTCAAGCCTGGCCACGTCCCGTCTTATTTGGCTAGTGGGCTTTAAAAATCTCCTCTGAAACCACAAGGCTCAAAGTTTTAATTTTGTGTGAAACATTGCATAGTGGTCCTCTGCAAAGATGCTGTCTTTGTGTAAAATGGCTTTCTCTCAATTTTCAACATATAATGCTGCCTTTATCTGGGGTGGGTTCAAACATTTTGACGCTGGCCCAAGGAGAAATTAAACCTTGAAATCAATCTACTGGAATATTTGTAAAAAGGTATCTTGGTGCAGAATAGAGCTCACCAATTAAATTCCATATTTTAAGCGGTTTTTATGGTGTTTTTTTTATATATATATATTTTTTTGTATTTTCCATTATATTAATTTTAACTCTTACATGAATGTTTAACTTTAAAATGATGCAAAATATTTTTATCTTCACATTTAGCAAGATTTTGACATTTATGTTTTTGATATAATGTTGCAGTTTTAGGCCAAGTAGCCATCCGGTTTGGTATTAGTTTACTTCCTTGGAGCTGTTAACCAGTATCATAGTTAGTTCTTGTGAAAGTTCTTGGGAACCAGTACCTCACATGGTGAATAATACGCCAAGATGTGGCATTTTTACAGCTTGTAGACCAACAATGTTCCCTTTTGATGTTTGGGAACCTAAGTACCTGTATGCCTCATTTCTGGCCCCATTGGAAAACGGCTTCTGCTTAATTACTCGAGAACGAATTGAGCTATTGTAATTCAACTTCTTAGGGGGTGGGTGGGATCAAGGTCAAGGTCACCGTTACTAAAAATAGAAAAACGGTTTCTTCTCAATTACTCAATAACAGATCGAGCTATTGTAATGAATATTGAGGGAAAATTCCTTGTGAATGCAACTCCTCCTACAGTATCCAACAGACTTTCTTGAAACTTGTCTTCATTATTCGTTGTGGGTAAAGATGGGGATGTAAATTTGTCTCCAGCATTCAGAAGTTATGTATATATTTCATTAGTTATTGTGTTTCTCAGATACTCTACACTTACTGGTTATCAATGTAAACATGCATGTACTAATATATATTCCACGAAGCTTTAGGTAATCTTTGACATAGATGGAATTGCTGACATGAACTAGTGATTTCTGGCATGGAAGGATTTTCAAATAACTTAAAATACATGCAAGAACTAGGCCTTTTGTTTCGAGGTCAACGTCACACTAAGTAGTCAAGGTATTTGTCCAGAGCATATATTATACTCTTGGTCTGGCATTGCCTTCCTCTGACTAGCATATGCTTTGGGGGCATATGTCACATCTTAAACTATTAGAGATATTAACTCAAACTTCATAGGTGGATAGATCTCATTAAGGAGAAGTGCTGTCCACAAGAACCGTTACTCTGATCTTCGTATTTCTCGAGTTATTGCCCTTTGTTAAGTTTTTCTTACTTCATTTTTGGAATGGAATGTATAGAGAAATTCCTTGTGAATGCAACTCCTCTTACAGTTTCCAATGGATTTTCTTGAAACGTGTCTTCATTGTTGAGGATAATGTGTAGTTGTGCATGAAGCTGGGGATTTAAATTGTTCTTCTCCATTCGCCCTTTGGTTATTTCTCCATTATGTTATATATAAAAGGAACATTCCTTGTGAATGCAACTCCACGTACAGTTTCTTACATATTTTCTTGTAACTTGTCTTCATTGTTGAGGGTAATGTGCTGTTGTGTGTAAAGATGGGGTTTTGAAATTTTACTTCTCTATTAGGAAGTTATGGCCCTTTGATTATTTTTTCTCTATACAATACTTTGGGAAAATTCCTTGTGAACATGACTCCTCCCCAGTATCCAACAGATGTTTTTGAAACTTATAACTTTAAGAAACTGGCTGGCCTCCGCATTCAAACAATCATTCAGGGCCCGTTGTCACTCCTGTGACAAAGCTCTAGGTCAAATTATGTCCCTGGGGTAAAAAGAAGCCACACCCCTGAGGGTCATATGGTTTATATAGACTAAGATGGCAAATGTGCTCTAACATTTTCCACTGAAACTGCAAATCCCATAGGTTTCAAATTTGTCATCAAACATTGTATAGTGGTCCTCTACAAAGATTGTTCAAATTATGCCCCTGGGGTTAAAAGTGGCCACACCCTGTGGGTCACATATTTATAAAGACTAAAAATGCAAAATGACTTTAGAGATCTCCGCCTGAAACTGCAAGGTACAGATCTTCATACTCTGGTGTGCCCTTTAGGGCCATTTGGTCCTCTTGTTTGACTTGTGTCGCATGTAACTCAAGAAGTATAACTGCTAGAGTGATGAAACTTTATATACATATTCATCAGCATGTGAACTTGTGCACCTTGGTATTTTGGTGCAGATTTGTCAAAGGTCATGGGAGTTATGGTCTTTTTTTAGAAAAAATTTACATTTTTGGACTTGCGTTTCGCGCGTAACTCAAAAAGTATCACTGCTAGAGTGAAGAAGCTTTATTGACATAGTCATCAGCATGTGAACTTGTGCACCTGGGTGTAGTAATTGCATAGGGTTTTGTGACAACCAGCAGAATGTGGGGGCATCCATGTCCTTTTAACACATGTCTAGATGGTATGATGTAACTAAGTATAGAACCAGTGTTTGAAAATGTATGTAAGCTTTTTAACCAAAATATTTCAAATTAGGCTAGTGGTTTGTATAACAATATTTAAATTCCATCTTGCCATTCTAGATCTTCAAAATGTCCTCATAGGCTCTAGTGCAATGTTGTGCACCCCCTTGAAATCAGTGAGTCAATTTCAGGCACGACTTTGTATTAGAAGGTATAATTTCTCCAATGACAAACTCTGAGCAAAACTTGTATAAGTCCCCTACCGGTGTTCACTGAAGGGGACTATTGGTTTAACCCTTTGTCCATCCGTCCATCTGTCTCAGCCAAAATTAAGGATTTAGGGATTCATTTTGTAAGTTGAACAAAGAACAAAAAAAAATTTTTATACTCAAATGGTGTTCTGTGTAAGGGGCTTATTTAGATAAAGTGGCCTATGGTTAGTGTTAAAATTTGTATACCAAAACCCCCAAATACCAAATGTTGGACCGTCCGCAAAAAATTGATCCTGCGATAACTAAAAAAATACTGAAGATATTTCATGAAACTTAGTGTACATATATGTGAGGACTTTCCACGATCTTTTATTTTGTCACCAGAGGTCAGGTTACTGTTGCTTAAAATAGAAAAACTTGATACTGCAATAACTTCAAAAGTATAAAAGATATGATGATGGCACGTGGTGAACAGATTAAAGCTGATCACAGGATTACGCATGACTGTTATTTTTCACCAGATGTCTAAGGTTAGGTCACTGTTTCTAAAAATAGAAAAATGCTTTATACTGTGCTAACTACTGAAGTACTCAAGATATGTTCATGAAACATTGTATACACATTAAGGGTGTTGTGAGGTTTATGCACAAAAGGTCAAAGGTCAGGTCAATGTTACTTAAAATAAAAGCAATACTGCAGTAACTTAAGTGATACATGCGATGTAATCATAAAACTTAATGTACAGATAAAGGGCCATATGAAGTTGATGCACAAATAATAATTGTTATTAATCCCTTACTGGTGTTTTACTGAAGGTGACTATAGGTTTGCTCTCTGAGGCCGTCCAATACTGGATCCTGTGATATCTCCGAAAGAAGTAAACCTATTGTGTTGAAACTTCATGTTTGCATAGAATAAAATAAGAAGATAAACAAATTAACACTGCAATAACTCAAATGTAAATTAGATAAGATCATGAAACTTGGTATACAGATTAAGGGTGATTACATGATTATGCACAACATTTACTTCTTCACAAGACGTCGAAAACATTGACAAATTATTGACAGGGTTTTTTACCTGTACTTTTGTATTGCTTGCAATACTGAGATAGCCTTGATGCTCCTGTTTTGGTTGGATAGTAATTTGCTTAAGTATTTGTAATTGCTGATGCTTTTATTTGAATAAAGTATCTTAATACACGCAGGCTCGTTGCAAAAAGTTACAAGTGTTGTTAATATGATAAACCTGAGAGTTGAAGTTGAAAACACAACAATCACAGATGATGGGAACCACATGGATGTCACAGATAAGCCTGCTGAACAGAAAACTACTACTGTATGTAAAGAGTTGCTTCATTCCATACTTAAATTGCTGTTAATAATTTAGTTGTTATTAGTATTATTTTTGAAAATTATTTTAGGAAGGATTACTTAAGTAAAAAACAATAAATAAAAAGTCAAATTTCATAAAAAAAATCATTGGAGATAGGTATGTGCCCACCATATAAAATGGATGCAGTCCAGAATTATTTCTGTAATTGCATTGAACCTTTATTGTAAAGATATCATGTTTATTAAAACCTGATTTAAAGTTTCAAAATAACAGTAGTTAATAAATTTTAAGGGATAAATTTTAAGGAATACTTGTGTTAACTATAAATGGGAGTTACATCTATTTAGATGGGAACAAAATGTTTTTGGAAAATTATGTTAATATGCTGCAATGATTAATCAGGTCACTTTGTATTAGGAAGGCTTGACAGTCCATCACAGTTGGTTCCTAACACAAAATGAATATCACGAGTGAGTCATTATTGCTTGAATAGCATGATAGAAAATTGTCGACATTTTTTTGACATTACCTAACACTGTATACAGGACATTTTTAGACATTTTCCAACACTGTATACTGGGCCGTGAATTATGGTCAGGGATTTCTGATAAGCCCCGCCTACATCTATTATCCAGGCTCGGCAAATAGGACGCTTGCTATATTTTATAATCTGTTTTGTTGTCAGTTGGTCTTTTGTATAAAACATGCCTTTAAGTGTTTAGAATATTTCCATATATTTTCGCTATATATAATCTAGTATATATGAGGCATGTCGTGGGAAAAACAGGCTTAATGCATGTGCATAAAGTGTCGTCCGGGATTAGCCTGTGCAGGACGGCACTTTTCGTCTACAGTGGATTATGTTTAGAAGAGACTTCATTGAAACAGAAAATATAGTAGCGGAAAGTGCCGTCCTGGATCAGCCTGTGCGGACTGCAGAGGCTGATCGGGGACGACACTTTACGCACATGCATTAAACCTGGTTTTCCCACGACAAGCTCATATATTTTTTATCTGAACAGCAAGTGCGCACTAATGTAGTTGAGAAGCTGTCCGAGATCAAGCCTGCAGATGTGGACATGGTGAAAGGCCTTTCACATTCCTTGAACACAGTCATTAGCAAGAAGGAAGAGGTTACACCACAGACACAGGTACTGTAACTTTGTTGTCACCATATACACAAGTATATACGGTCTTAGGAAGCTGCAGGATACGTAAAAATAAAATAGTACACATAATCTTATATCCTGATTTTAATGGAAGATTAATATTAATAAATTAAGGAAAATATTTTGGATTGTACGCATAATTATATCAGCTCATCCGATGGTCTCGGTTGAAGAATAGTTTCGTTTTTCTATCAAACTTCCCCATTAATGTTGAAGTGGTTTCACATGGTTAGTGCAAGGTCCAGGTACATGATGAAAATGCAAGTTTATATTAGTCACACTGGTAAATACGAATTTTTTACTTTCACTTTCAAGACCTTGAAATCAAGGCTCTGACTGGTTGTTGACACGCTCCCCAGAAGATGAGCGTCTGTTGGTCATCTTCTTATCCTAAAGCTTAACCTATTTTAGGAGCTGATTTTTTATCAGATTACAAAAGATATGAGGCGCGTCGTGGGAAAACCGGACTTAATGCATGTGCGTAAAGTGTCGTCCCGGATTAGCCTGTGCAGTCTGCACAGGCTAATCCGGGACGGCACTTTCCGCCTACAGTGCATTTATGTTTAGAAGAGACTTCCTTGAAACAGAAAATACCATAAAAGCGGAAAGAGCCATGCGGACTGCACAGGCTAATCCGGGATGACACTACGCACATGCATTAAGTCCGATTTTCCCACGACGCGCCTCATATACTTTCTCAGTGCTCTAGATATGTTTCCTTGTAGATGATTATTGTACACTGAGAGTAGACTTTATGCGAAGGGGTGGGATAAATGTACACTTTTCACACAATTTAGGGGTAAATATACTTTTAGTCAGAAACTTGTTCGCTTAAAAGTACAAAAGAATACAATTAAGTAATCTTAAATAGTGTAGTACATTTTGCATGAAGATACAGTACATGTTTTGAATTATTAGTTTCCACACATTCACATCTTTGACAATCAGGGCTGGTATTTATAAAGATCCTTAGTCAAATATTAAGAAAAATCTTAAAATTCTCAAATTTAATTATTGGATTTTCTGACAAAGTAATAATTTGCAATATAATTCAACGTGTATTAATATCTAGCATTAGTCATGCAAATGTTCCAAAGCATAGTGTTTTAAACACAAATTCTAACTTTGACTTATGTTCAACTTAGGTTAAGAATGGCTTAAGAATCTTTATAAATATGGCCCCGGATGTCATTTATGGGTCTGTTCTTTATTTGCATTATGTCGGCCAAAACTTGTGTGCTTTTTCTTGTGCATATCTTGAGATATAAACTACGTGGGTATGCGCCTTATCTAATTGTCTGTTTGCTGCATTGTAGAAGAAAGCCCTGGGTATGTATGAATCTCTTGTGGATTCGTACAAAAACCAGTCAGCAGATGTCCCTCAAAAAGCAGTCAAAGACATTGCGCAGTAAGCCCTTTGGTAATTCTATATGGTGTTTAATATAGGACTATTGAGGATGGTTACTGAATCACTGTGTGTTGTTTCTATCTGCTGTCATAGTATTAGTAAGAAAAAAAAGAACTTCATTTGCAAACAAAAATAATATAATTAGGATTACACGGTAACAGTTTTTGCCCTGCTAATACTCTATATACATGTAAACTAAAATGTTTATACTCTTGGGTCTGTTTAATATCTGTTATGTTTTTGTGAAAAAATCACAATATATTTTTGTGTAGTTGGTTGTTGTTTATAATAGGACAGAACCAGCTGTTTTGCTGTTTTCTTTTCTCTTAACTCACAAGCAGATTCTTCCAATATATATCTTAATATCTTATTTTGTGCTTTTTTCAGAGTGTTGGTCACAGGGACTGTTATGATGATGGATTTCACTGAAGACGAAAGTAACAAAACAGTGGTAGGTATAATTTCTAATGAACAACAATAGTATTGTAAAATGTAATTACAAATGCTTGCTGAAAATTCCCATTTGCCGTAGTTTAAAACAAAGAAAATAAAATGAATTTTACATCAACTTGTTTTCTCTTGTAATAACCCATGGACACATAATAGATGCTTATGCGCATCTATCAATATTTTCTCAAACGCCGCGAGTGGCGGGCATATACAGGACTTTAGACTGAAAGCAATTCCTGACAGGCGGGATATTGACATGCCGAATGATTCTGGGTCCCGGGTAGCATACCAAGTTAGGCCCTGTGCCAATATTGAGCTACTTTTTATATGGGCAATATTTGCGGGGCCTAACCGGGGAAAGACCAATTCTGTGGTGGAAATTTCTCTCTATATGTCTATAGAGTAGCGACAGGATTTTCGTTGATACTTTCATGCGCTGAAATGGCATGGTTTGCATTAATATTTCTTAATAAAATTTACATACCTGCAAAGAGAATTTATTCTTAAATAATGTTTCATAAATATTTGTACAATAACACTTCCATTTTGGATGCAACACCAATTTAAACCTACACACTATTGCATTTTCAACACATCTCGCTGTCCTCCACTGTGTAAATTTTAATCGCTATTCTACTACGCTGAAATGATTGCATCATTTCGATTGGTCATTCAATTCTATCATTCATCGTCCGATTGGTTGAAGCATATTTGAAGGGTTAAACAAGGCAAGGTAAACATAGTGGACTGTACATGAATGTAGATTTATTCGCAAGTTTAAATCGGAAATAAACATATGTTCTAGGTAAATTTCGGCACATATTAAGCAGTTTAGGTGTTGTTTAAGTAAAATACGTTGATTTATAACTTCATTGTCGCAAATAATAGAAATTAATGAAAATTTAAACTTTTAGGTTTCCACCACATAAATGGTCTTTCGACGATGAGACGTTCCAGCGAATTTAGCCCTATATAAAAAGTAACACTAAATTCGCAGCATGTCTCATGAATTAGGCTCGGTCCCGGGAAATAGACTTTGTTTGGATTTTAGATCCTAGTTATATTGGCCCCCTGGCCATTTGATACACGAAACAAGCATCCCCCATTGAGGGGATCTAGACAAAAATGCTTGGCTCTAGAGTGGGAAATTAGACCCCCCAAAATACAATTAGTCAGATTCCCCTTGATTTGCCCGCTGCTCCCCCCTGGGGGAAAATATTGATAAGTGCATTATGATATCACTTTTAAACTACATTGCATCAATGTATGGCAGCTTATGTTTGTGTTTGCAGGGTTAGAAATTGCCTATAAAACAATATCGTAATATTGTGCTAGTTATTTTTGTGTCAACTCACAAAGTGACAAATTTGATTCGCAAAAATACATATGAGGCGCGTCATGAGAAAACCGGTCTTAATGCATGTGCGTAAAGTGTCGTCCCGGATTAGCCTATGCAGTCCGCACAGGCTAATCCAGGACGGCACTTTCCGCTTTTATGGTTTATTCTGTTTCAAGGAAGTCTCTTCTAAACATAAATCCACTTTAGACGGAGAGTGCCGTCCTGGATTAGACTGCACAGGCTAATCCGGGACGACACTTTACGCACATGCATTATGACCAGTTTTCCCATGACACGCCTCATATTTATTTCAGGTGTCATGGTCCATATAGTACCCCAAAATATGACTACAAGTGTTTTAATTCATAGTTCTATTTTGACAAGAAATGCAATGTCTTTTCTTTCTCAACACAAGCTGGATCTACTTTTGACCACATATATTTCACAAATTTGAGCAATTTATATGACTTTTTCACACACAAAAGTTTGTAAGCTAGGATAAAAGTTACTCTTATTTTTTTGTAGAACTTAAGAACATTAAAATTTATTTTTAAAAAATATTCGTCGTGACAGACTTGCATTCTGAATTCTGATTAATCTCGCACTGAATCAATTAAAATGGCTAAAAAGTAGTTATTTTACTTGGTAACAACATATTACTATGACCATGGTGCAAACAAACTAGCTTGCTGTTTGCACATGTTGCCCCTAAAGACTGATTGACATTTTAATGTACTGGAAAATCCATTATTACAACTGGGATCGATAATGGGCCAAATCAGAACAGGAACACTATAGTTTTTGACCCATTTTCATGGAAAAAACCATATGCAAAATTCTACACAGAAGAGACTTCTTTTTTCATCCAATCTTTACCAAACCTTCACAGTTTGTGTATGACCATAAGATCACAAAAGCCAAAAATGGGCCACATCAGACCACAAACACCCAAGTTATGTGTAAAAAAAAATATGTTTGTTTCAGGTTACCTGACCTACCCTAAAAAAATGCCCCGACCCCAGAAAATGTTATTGAGTTTGTTTGATATTTTTATCCCCCCCCCCCCCCCCGCATGCGGGAGGCATATAGTGATTGTCCTTTCCGCCCGTCCTTCTGTCCGTGACAAGGTTAAGTAGATTTTACCATTTTGTTTAGCACCATCTAGGCTTACAACACTTGGATACTTACACAGTTGTTGCTTATGACGATTCCCTATCCATCCATATCGCCCAACCTCACTTTGACATTGACCTTGACCTAAGTTGCACTTAATGTTTGTTTTGATAGCATGCACTTCACACCAATGTTTAAGGATATTACTGATGTGTTTTGAATACTTTTTCACTTTCAGAATCCACAAGTTGATCATTTACCAAATAAAAAAACATTTAAAAAAATATTCCTATCTACCTACCCTAATTATTTTGGGCATGTAACCTGAAGCAAACTTATTTTTTTTATGCCTTATGGCTACTTGTTAATAGGAAAAAATGCAAAAAAATGCATTTTTCTTAGGTAGAGACTGTACTTATTTTTCATCCAATCTTAACCAGACAATAACAGTTTGTGTACGACCATGAACTCTCAAGGGAAGGCAAAAAATGAGCCTGATTTGCATACAAACCCAAGAGTTATAGCCCCTTTTGGATTCGGTGCAAAAAAAGTCATTTTCCTAAATATAAACTGCATTTTTCAACCACTGTTAACCAGACTTCCTCAGTTTGTGTGTGACAAGTCCAGGGTAGAGAAAATATACCTAGGTCTCCCTATCTTTTATGAGTGTTTTTTTTCGGTGATATTCGTACACAATGGACACGGCGATTTTATTAATATCAGTTCTCTCACCAGAGGGATAGTCTATATTGAGGAGGAAATTATCATAAGCTTGCTCGCCTGCAGGTCAGTGTAGGGTCAAACTGACAGTGTACAGTTGAAAAGGCAAGATACCTGAAAAATATTATTGTCCACATACATGTATTCTTTACACCTCAACGAGATTTATCTAGCCATAAATAGTTTAATATATTTAGGCGCGTGCATACTTCAAACAGAAGTGTACCAGTTAATAAAGTTTCCTGCTGTGTATGTTCCAGCTTGTGATGTATATATTATGGTTTATGCATCATGTTCTGTGTTGCTGAATAAATTGTTTTAATTTCGTTAGATAATCCTTAGTTAATCAAAGAGCATATATAAAATGTTGATGTTTAAGAAAACACATATATTAAGTAACGTATATAATAATTTATATAATGGTATGTTAGGAGACGTAATCTACTAGTATTGTTTAGTATTTGAGTATTATATGCCATCCGGATCTAGTCTTTGTTACATTGTTTTGAACATTTATGCTGAAGTTTAATATAAATTCCTTATTTGCAAAATTACCACTGACGCCAAATATCTATTTCTTGTTTTAATATAAGCAAGGGTAAACCAATGAGCAAAAGCAATATGACTGTTAATCAGCTAGTCAGAAGATTTAAGAACGTTATGGGAAACATTTTCATTGCATTTTTTCAAACCTGTCACAACAGTTAGATCTTCATCTTTGCTAAAACTTATTTGAGTGCTTTGAGCCATCATGGCCCTCATATTTTTAATTCGGAAAAGAAAGGGGCCATGCCGCCTTACTCATAGTATCCTGTCATTCTGTAGTATGCCTTTTCACACTATCACTTTTCGATTGTATAACTATGCTGTGAAGGTGTTTGGCTAGAACAGTTTAAACCTTATTGATTTTCCTTCACTTGATTCTTCTGGCCAGGTAAAGGAATCTGCATCGGTGCTTATCAACATGGTGGATAACGTCATGGACACTCTTCAGAACAAGCATGTGACCAACTCGCCACCCATCGACATCGTCACACCAGAGGCAAATTTGAAGGTAGCCAAGGTGTCTCCGGACAAGATAGCTGGAAACACATTTGTGCCCACTCCTTCCTCTAGCGAAGAAAAGTCCAACAAGACGGAAGTTGTGAAGTCGGGCCTCAGCTTGCCAACCACCATGGACCTCGGTAATGTCAGCAGTGGCTCTGTGGCCATGCAGGTATATAATCCCAGTTGTTATTTTACTACCACTATGTGATAATGTGGGGCTATATGGGATTAATGTTTGTCTGTCTATAGGTATGTCCGTCTGTATGTATATAAGGCCATCCATATTGTGTTTCTGCCCGATAACTTCTCAATTCCTTGAAGAATTTACATATAACTTTAGATTAATATTGTTCCCCATGGGCCATGACCAGATGATGTCTCATATGGCCCATGACTGTCTGTCAAAGGTCTAGGTCACGATGGAAAGTCATTATCTGTGCCAAAGGGGTATGTAAGGGGATATTAATCACCTTTAGTGAAAGCCCTAGTAATTCTAGCCTTCCAAAATGCTGTTTGTAAATAATGTATATAACATGTGCCTTTAATATTGTTATTAGTTTCTGTAAGTGATTTAATGATGAAGGGGAAAAAGATTGCTAATTCACAGACCAATTTTATAAAAATTCTGTCAGATGAGAATCAAAACAGTTTATTATTGTTTCCTAATTTCAAATATCAAAATCAAAATGTTCAGATAATATGCAAATCTTAAAACACTCCCAACTGAATTATTTTTCAGCAATATGATGGTCTTGCTCGGTTTGATCCTTTTGTCATAAATTAGTCATGTTTGAAAATGGGGCATATAAGACATGAACTAGGTCACTAGGTCAATTACAATGGTTAGTTTTCCAGTTGTTTGGGTTGTTTCTAATATGGAACATTCTGTGCCAGATTTTAACTTTTTATATCATACAACACGGTGTTAAAACGCATTGGTAACCTCTCCATAAAATAGCCCAAAATGCACTCTCTCCGCTAGAAATCATCCCTGAGAACTTTCTTGTCGATTTATAGCTTACTGTCGCCAAAAAACAGAGATATTTTGGTTTCACGGAACATGATGGGCATAGTACTGCTTTTTCAGTATGGAATTCACACTATTACATAATCTGTTTCCTAGCAAGATTGAAAACTGTTGTTAACTTTGGTTGCCATTTGCCAATTTCTGTGATATTTTCCATCGTTATTCCCTTTGTTTCATTAAATCATTATGTTTCTGGAGTTTTGCTCAGCTTAAAATGATTCCCCGAGGTGTGTTTATTGTTATCTTTAACTTAATAAGCGCACAACTGGTGTAAGTATCATATTTTTTACGAAGGTCAGAAATAGAAGGTACCTGTAACCTCTACGTATTGATGTCATGTGTATTACTCATTTTATGCCGTTTTCATGCGTTATAGACAGTATTTATCATTTTCGGGGATCTTTAATTAAACAAATATGGACCAACAATACTCTCAACAGGTATTGGTAGAACACAGTGCACTTTGAGGTACTTATTTCAGATGTAAAATATGTATGTTTTAAGACTGTCTGAAATTGTTTTCTTTCATTTTAGTTCACGCTTGTTAAAAAAATCTACCATGCCATTACATACCTGAAACATGCTCATTTTCTGTGCATAATGTATTTTCAATCAATTTAACTCATAATTGCCATAATCGCATCTTTCGTAAACTTGCATACACCAAAAATGTCTTGATTTAACAGAGAGGTTGCATTTTGGGCTATTTGTAACGGAGAGGTTACCGATTCATTTTAACACCGTGTAAAATGGCCAAATGTTCTCATGGCTAATATTCTTTATTCGCCTTATGTTTTATAAAATCATGTCACTAAATCAAGTGAATGATATAGACCATCCACAATATGATAGTGCCATAATATCATACATTATATCTGATTCTACCACGGTACGCGGCTAGTGGTGCATAGATAAAGAAGGAAAATAACGGAGGGTTATTCTGCAACAAATAATGGGCGGAGCCTAATGTTTTGAAAATAGTTCATTCGGAAATTTGAAGAAATTGTTCTGTAAAATGCGCTTGCTTAAATGTGCGATAGCAAATTGTGACAAACAAATCTTCTGCATTATGTAGCACAATAAAATCACACTTGTACTACACATTTTATACTTACGTTCACAAAAATGTTTACGTTTTGTTAATATGCTTTTAATTTGCGCTTTATAGCATCATATTTTCACTGTATTATATCGATAAGTATGACGTCATTCGCTCAATGTTTATCAATAAAGCTGACGTCATTTTGAATTATGATTTATTGACATCACTGAAACGCACGTGTAAATTCTCTTCTTGGAAAATGAGCGGAGTATAGATAAATATAGTTCTCATTCATAACCTTTAAAAATAAGAATTTTATATAAGATCGTGTTAGAATCGAAATTATTAAAGGGTAACAGTTGGTTATTGCGGTAATAACAAACGGATTGTCATTCCGATGCTTGTTATCAAACCACTCGGGCTACCGCCCTCGTGGTTTAATTCCTACGCATCAGAACTCCAAACCGTTGGTTATTACCGCAATAACCAACAGTTACCCGTCAATTATTTCTTAATTATATTGTGTCTTTGCAGTATATGTATATGAAGAAAAATCCTTACAACTGGGGAAAAAACTCAGAGTTGGTAGCAACACCTGTCCAGTCTTTAACATTTAAAGATGAAAACAATATTCGAATACCAATGTCAAATTTAACGGAACCAGTACGGATAACTACATCAATAGCAAGTGAGTTTTCTTGTTTATTTTTATAGGGGGTGGAGAGTTGGGGGGTGGGGTTGGGGGAAGTAGGTCACATTGAGCATAAAATACATACCTGAATATCTTACTTTTATTATTATTCATTGTACGCATGCAAAACAAGTCAACTAAACACTGTTCTTCATTTGTATAGTATTACTGACAATGAAAGATTTTTAACTACAGTATAACTTCTTTAACTTGAGCATCGATAACTCAAATGCCTACGGTAACTCTAAGAAATATAACATTCCTGATGAAATCGTTAATACTAAGAAATTACCGCTTTTAACTCTAGCGTCGATAACTCGAGCATAGATGTCGGTCCCTAATCCAGTGTACAATTGAATTTTACCCTTGATAACTCGAGGAGGTTGTTCACACCTCTATTTAGTGACTCTCTGGCCGTTCGCACATTGTGATAGTCGCCAATGGATTAAGGGTATTAATCCATGTGTTCTCGATACATTACATTCTCAACAAAATGTCAACAAGAAGAATTGAATTAAAAAAGAAAATTGAAATGCTTGTAGTTAACGAGATTTATTGTTTTAGCGGTATGTGTAGTAAAACATATTCTGATTCTAGAATGATACTGACAAGGCCGAAAATAAAATATAGTTTGTTTCCCCTCCCGCGACCCATGCTAATAAAGGTTGGCTCGGTAGGTCAGAAAAATATTTTATTTTTATACACAGTAAGTCATTTTCATTCATGTTTTCCTTATGTTCGAAATGTTACGTTATAGTATAAATTCTGAATATTTTTGTTGTAGTAGATTAATAACATTCTGCTTATTTACGTTATACTATGTTCTAATTACCTTACAATAATTTATCAAAATTGAACCAACAATAACATAAGTTAAAAACAAGAGCGTTAATAATAAAACCTGTTAAAACTAAGGAGTAATGGCGTGACTTTGCAATTTGCCGGGCATCCAAAACAGAACGCTGTTAGCAACAGCCATAGCAACAGTTACTGTCAAACTGTGGCTAGCAGTTTGTAGCTGAAAAGCGTGTTACATGCTTAGCACGTGGAAAGTGTTTGAAAGCATTAATTTGTAATACTGTATCTGAACAACGGAAATGGTAGAGCATAAATGAATTAGCATTCTATGGAAACAAAAACAAATAGGACTTTGTTCATTAATAAAAAGAAAGCAACAGAACGTTTTTTATAAATTAAAATAAAAAGAAAAGGCACTGAAGTTTAAATGCCCCCCTTTGAAGAAGTGGGGGTATCTTGCTTTGCACCTGTCCATCAGTCGGTCGGTAGGTGGGTCAGATGGTCGGTCTGTCCGTAGACCATTTTGTTTCCGCACAATATCTCGAGAACGCTTTGACCTACGAAGTTGGTATGCTGGTTACTTGGGAAGAAAGGAAGACGCCTATACATTTTGAGGTCAAGAGGTCAAAGGTCAAGGTCATTGTTGTTAAAATAGAAAAATAGTTTCCGCTCAATAACTTGAGATATTTTAATGAAACTTTATACATAGATACCTTATGTCGAGACCTCGCTTGGAATTGCATATGGGGTGTGTGGGGTCAAGGTCACTGTTACTGAAAATAGAAAAACGGTTTCTGCTCAATAACTTGAGAACGCATAGAGATATTTTAATGAAACTTCATGCAAAGATACCTTATATTGAGACCTCGCTTTGGATTGCATATGGGGTGGGTGGGGTCAAGGTCACTATTACTAAAAATAGAAAAACGGTCTTCTCAATAAATTGAGAATGCATCGAGATATTTTAATGAAACTTCATTCATAGATACCTTATATCGAGACCTCTCTTGGGATTGCATATGGGGTGGGTGGGGCCAAGGTCACATTGCTAAAAATAGAAAAACGGTTTCTGCTCATTTACTTGAGAACGCATTGAAATATTTAAATGAAACTTCATACATAAATACCTTATATTGAGACCTCGCTTGGGATTGCATATTAAAAAAGTTTCTTAACAATTGCACATATTCACAACTTGGCTGCAAGCCGGGGGGCATACATGTTTTACAAACATCTCCTGTTTATATTTTTGACAAATACTTTAGTGCCGCTAACTTTCATTCAAATGTTGCCTCAGCCAAAGTTTTTGCGTACTTCTAATCCCTGTGCATTGATGAGTTTGAATAACACTTTTGTTTATTATTACTAGATCTAGTAATTATAAATTTTTTAAACAAAATAAGATGTTTGACGCGATCAGTTTTTCGAGTTACATGACGTCGTAATTCATATTCTTGTAAACGGTTCCTTTCACCAAAATTCACCAAAATTATTATATTTATAATTATTAATTTATTTACTATTTTAATTTGTAGTAATTTATTACAAACGCGGCTGTTAAAAACACGCATATCTGTAACAAAACACATACCTAACGTAAATGTGTTACAAATGACTTGCACCTTTACCAATAAAAATAAGAATGAGGGTGTGATAAACTTTCTAACGACGACGCTCATCTGCATGTTGGAAATTGTATGCGTTCTCATTGGCTGACTGTTTGGCTCTTGTTAAGCTGACTCCTACTGCTTCAAGATTTTATCGATAATGGACACTTGGTGCATAAAGGCGAGTTTGTTAATTGCCGGTGGGTATTCTTTGTCTTTAAAAAAACATGCATATGTGAGCGGAATGGTTGCGCCCTAGAATCTGACACTGAATGTTATGGCGTCCTTTTCGTAAAAGCATGCATCAAAATACGCCGAATTACGCGTTACCAAGAACTGTCCGTTTAAAGTCATTTTATACGCGTCTTTTGAAATTGAGATTTGTACACGCTATTGGATTCTTATTAAGGATTTGCACCCCGTATTTTCACACACAAATAAAATAAAATATTGTTTTCTTTGGTCTATAAAATTGTTTGGGTCGCGGCGATTTTGCTCAGTCAGTCGTGGGAGGGGAAACAAACGATATTTTATTTTAGGCCCAACTAAGCAGTTTTACTGCATATGTACTTTATTGTCTGGTTTTATAAACATAGTTAATAATTTAACATTGTAAGTTGCCAACTTATAATTAATAACTCTGATAAATAAACATTTTAGTTAGTTTTTCTCATTTCTGGGTATGAAAACCTCGAGATCTGAGACCTTTGATAACTCGAGCATTTTAGTCAACCCGGTGCGACCTTGATTTAAAGAAGTTTTACTGTACTTGATCCAAAAAAAGTAGCTTTAACCAAGTTTACACTATTTATCAGCAATAAGTTTTTTATTTATTTATTTTGCAGTTATATTAGCAATTAAAAATATCAGTCAAAAAACCTGTATAGCTTTGTGTTGTTCATATTGTGTAAGATTGATATGTCATCAAGCTGGACATATTAACGTAATACTCGAAACGTGGAAAAAGTGACTGTGCAAAAAATCTTACACTCTGCAAGAATGTTATTCTAAAGGTCAGCCCTAGCATATTTACAGCGTTCTTAGTATGTAATATATATATATTTATAATTTTATTTTATAATTATGATTATTATTTTACAGCATCAGGTCAAAAAAAGCCGAAGCCAGTAAATATACCAATCCGGTTCCACATCTTGAAGCGGAATACCTCTTGGACCTTGGTGCCTAAGATGTCACACTCCTGCTACGGAACCTTCAATTTATCGTTAGAAAAGAACAAGCTCATTTCCATCACGTTCACGCTTCCTGGCAGCGTGAAATCCATTTATATTGGAATTGGTAAAAATAAAATCATGGACAAGAGCAATATATTTGACTATCCCTTTAAGTAAGTCGTTGTTATCAATGTTTTGTCAGTACCGTATTGTGCCGATTTAGCGCCCTCTCCCTAATAAAGGCCCCCCTCCATTTTTGACGTATGTAAAATAAATTTCTTAGCTGAAAATGATATTTTTTAAAGCAAAATTTGAGGGGAAAAAATCGAAACAATTTGCAGCTGTTGTTTGTTAATGTCAATTGATGTTATTTTACCAAATTTTGTCCATGTTTTTATTGTTGTTGTTCTGGAATATAGTACTAAATTTACTTCTATAAAATCATAACCAATGTAACTTCAGATACGTATACGTAATTACCTTTTGCGCCAAACACATATTAATCCAAATTTATTTTAAATATTCATGTTAATATTCAATAAGTTTTATGCCGTAACACAATCTTCTTTTTAATTCCAATACTTATTCACTCCCATCTGATTTGTTCACACCTTTTTGACGTTTCCCCTAGAACGCTAATTCATTGCTCTAGCGCAAGTGCTTGCATTGTTCAGGTACAGTAGTATTGATTGTCCGGTTTTTCACTGACCACCTGCTTATTGTGTGTTACATGCTCACTGCTACAAACCACTAGAGAATGGCCCCAGCTCTGCAGACAGATCAAAGACCTTTGAAGTCAAACCGACACCTTTGCTATGGCTGTTGCTAACGACTTGCAGATTTAGAAGTGTGGCTAATTGATGATGTCGCGCTTTCACTCCTTGTCAGTTGTAACAGGTGTTGCTTAATACAAATGACTGTGTTTTTAAGGGATTTTATTGTTTTTTCAAATTGGAAATGTGATTGCAAGGTAATAAGAATGCAATGTTTTGTTAATTAAAAAATATTAAATAAATATAACTAAAATGAAAAAAAAAACGTCTTTTAAAATGGCTATTGCTGTCAAACCAAATCTTCACAGTAGAATTTTAAGGTAAAAAAGTGTGCGTTATACAGGATTTTTTACGGTGTTTAAAGCCTTAAAAATCGTTTTAAACTTATGATACATGAAGTGTATTTACTTAATACATATACATGCTTTAAAGTTTTACAATTGATGTTCTGAAATTAATGACACCTTAAAAAACGCCCCCCTTTTGAAAAATGTAACGCCCCCGGGGGCGATAAATAGGCACAATATGGTACATGCTATAATGTATTTGACGTCCATCTTTTGTTTGCTTAAGAATAAATATTTGTATGCAGACAAACGAATGCCAGCAATATGCAATGGTTTGCAATAAAAAAAAACTCAATAATTTGATAACACATGCCCCTTTTAATATTTTCTTATAACTTGAAGTTACTTGGGAAATGTCTTGTAAGTTTTGTCAACAAATCTTATTGTAATGTGTGTTGTCCAGGTACCCAGCAGACATTGATATAATTGACAAGCTGTATGGGTGGCATTCAGATGAAAACATGGCAGAAGAGTTTGAGAACTCCGCTCTATTTGAGAACTCCACTCTCTTCTGCACCACCTACCTTGGTAACTGCTGCTCTGCTAACGTGAGTGAGTGCATGGAAGTGTACAATTACTGCTACGACAGGGGTCTCGTAAATGTCAGCCCCCAATGTATGGCAGAGTTTCAGGAAAGAATACTGAACAAAACCTTGAACAGAACGACTGAAGTGAAAAGCATCAAGCAAATTTTGCTGAAAATGTATGACTCCGATGTAATGCTCAACAAGACAGGCTCGTATTTGCATATTGGAGTGAGTCTGGACATAATGGCTGCAGAGGTACGAGAGCTGCTCAGAGAGTTGAATCCAGGCTGCCTGGGTAATCGAAGCGTTCTGCTGTGTCTGGCAGAGATTGAACTGAACATTACATTGTTGGTGAACAGTCTCGTGTGCTTGTACTGGAATGAAGAGGACGAAGAATGGACCCCCGAGGGAGTGCAGGTGAAGCATACATATGTGGTCGTCATCAAATGTTTGAAACAAAACTAAGCTAAAACAAGAATTTTTTTTTTTAAGATATTCAGTTTTTTTTGGTAATTTTGCAAATAAGTAATGTAAATTGAACTTCCAACATAAGTAATTATAACTGTGTAACTTGGTCTGTTTTTAAGCCTGTGAATTTATGCCATGTGTGCGTCCGTAAATTTTTTCTTTATACAACATCTCCTTTGAAACATAACATAATGGGTCAACTTTGATGAAACTTAACAGAAAATGTTTCTTGGGTGGTCCTCTTCCAAAGCTGCACAAATGGTTTTGGTCCACTGCACAAGATGACCGCCCAAGTTAAGCTATTAAAAGAAAACTTTAAACGACATCCCTCCTAAACCCTTGGGTAGATTTTCAAATTATTTCACAGAAATGTTCCTTCGAATGGGTGGTCTTCTACCAAAGTTGCTAAAATGGTTCCACTCTGTTGAAAAATATGTCCGCCAGCGGGCGGGCCATTTTCCTTATATGGCTATATTGAAAACTTTGAAAATATTTTTGTCGGAAACCAATGGTTGAATTTTGAAATAATTTCATAGAAATTTTCCTTGTCTGGTTCTCTACAAAAGTTGCTCAAATGATTTCTGTCTGTTGAAAAACATATATAGTTGGAAGTCCAGATTTCATCAAAAGCTCCTCATATAGACATTCTCACGATATAAACTTTTTATCCAATCTTGAGCAAACTGCACAGTTATTGGGCCAGATTACACCAGGAATACTAGAATAATTGTCCCTTTTTCATGCATAAAAATGCAAAAATGCCTTCTTCTAACTTACAGACTTTATTTGCGTGTGGAAACAAATATCCATATGTCAGCATTGATTGGCTTGGACACGAAACAGAGGCTTTATTTTTTACACAATGTTGACCAAACTTGCACAGTTTGTGTATGACCATAAAGCTTACTTACAATTCAATGATAATGGACCAGATTGCACAAGGAACGCTAGAGTTTTTGCCCCTTATTCATTGACAAAAATAATGCAAACATGCTTTTTCTAAAATACAGACCTCATTTCCTTCCAATCTTGATTCAAGTTCCACAGTTAATATATGACCATAAGATCTCAGAAGAAGCCAAAAATGGGTTTGATCATGCGACAAACATCAGAGTTAATGCTCTTGTTTTGAAAAATATGCAAAAATGGACTTTTAGCTTGGCTTCATTTTGAGCTCAACTATTCGAAGAATAGATGAGCTTTCCTACTACCCTCGGCGTACGTGTCCACGTCTGAATTTGGTTAAAGTTGTTATTCAAAAGTCTTGTAACTTCAAAACTACATAAGTTATTCACTTGAAACTTGGAATATATCTTTGTCATCAACTCCAGTGTCAGGGGCAACATTTCTCATAACTCTGTTTTGTATTTTGACAGAATTATGCCCATTTTTTTCACTTAGATTTTCTGGTTAAAGTTTATATTTAAAAGTTTTGTAACTTCAAAACTACATAAGTTATTCACTTGAAACTTGGAACTAACCTTTGTCATCAACTCCAGTGTCAGGGGCAACATTATCCATAACTCTGTTTTGTATTTTGACAGATTTATGCCCCTTTTTCACTTAGAATTTCTGGTTAAAGTTTATATTCAAAAGTTTTATAACTTCATAACTACATAAGTTATTCACATGAAACTTGGAACTAGCCTTTGTCATCAACTCCAGTATCAAGGACAACATTCTGTATAACTCTGTTTTGTATTTTAACAGAGTTATGCCCCTTTTTACATAGATTTTCTGGTTGAAGTTCATATTCAAAAGTTTTGTAACTTCAAAACTACGTAAGTTATTCACTAGAAACTTGGAACTAACCTTTGTCATCAACTCCAGTGTCAGGGGGCAACATTCCCCATAACTCTGTTTTGTATTTGACAGAGTTATGCCCATTTTTCACATAGATTTTGAAACTTGGTATATACCTTTGTCATCAACTCCAGTGTCAGGGTGAACATTCCCCATAACTCTATTTTGTATTTAGACAGAGTTATGCCCCTTTTTCACTTAGATTTTCTGGTTAAAGTTTATATTCAAAAGTTTTTTAACTTCAAAACTACGTAAGTTATTCACTTGAAACTTGGAACTAAACTTTATCATCAACTGTAGTACCAGGGGCAACATGACCCATAACTATGTTTTGTATTTTGACAGAGTTATGGCCCCTTTTCACTTAGATTTTCTGTTTAAAGTTTACATTCAAAAGTTTGGTAACTTCAAAACTACATAAGCTATTCACTTGAAACATGGAACTAACCTTTGTCGTCAACTCTAGTATCAGGGGCAACATTACCTATAACTATGTTTTGTATTTTGACAGAGTTATGCTCCTTTTTCACATAGATATTCTGGTTAAAGGTTATATTCAAAAGCTTTGCAACTTCAAAACTACATAAGTTATTCACTTGAAACTTGGAACTAACCTTTGTCATCAACTCCAGTATTAAGGACAACATTCCCCATAACTCTGTTTTGTATTTGACAGAGTTATGGCCCTTTTTCACATAGATTTTCTGGTTAAAGTTAATATTCAAAAGCTTTGTTACTTCAAAACTACATAAGTTATTCACTTGAAACTTGGAACTAACCTTTGTCATCAACTCCAGTATTAAGGGCAACATTCCCCATAACTCTGTTTTGTATTTGACAGAGTTATGGCCCTTTTTCACATAGATTTTCTGGTTAAAGTTAATATTCAAAAGCTTTGTAACTTCAATACTACAAAAGCTATTCACTTGAAACTTGGAATATACCTTTGTCATCAACCCCAGTATCAGGTTGAACATTCCCCATAACTCTATTTTGTATTTTGATAGAGTTATGTCCCTTTTTCACATAGATTTTCTGTTTAAAGTATATATTCAAAAGTTTTGTAACTTCAAAACTACATAAGTTATTCACTTGAAACTTGGAACTAACCTTTATCATCAACTCTAGTACCAGGGGCTACATTCCCCATAACTCTGTTTTGTATTTTGACAGATTTTTGCCCCTTTTTCACTTAGATTTTCTGTTTAAAGTTTATATTCAAAAGTTTTGTTACTTCAAAACTACACAAGTTATTCACTTCAAACTTTGAACTAACCTTTGTCATCAAATCTAGTATCAGGGGCAACATTACCCATAAATCTGTTTTGTATTTTGACAGAGTTAGCCCACTTTTTACATAGACTTTGTGGTTAAAGTTTTTGTTCCAAAAATGTATAAACTATACAAGGCTTCACTTCAAAATATTGTATTTTAACAAATTTATGCCCCTTTCACTATCCAAAATATGTACCAACTGAAATACTTCTAATAGTCAAGCGCGCTGTCCTTTGATAGCTCTTGTTCATCCAATCCTAACTAAACCTCCACAGCTTCCGTATGACCATATGGTCTAAGCAGAAGCCTAAAATTGGCCATATTTGACCACAGACACTGTTATAGCCCCATGTTTGTGCAAGAAAATGCAAAAATTAACTTTATGCTGTATAGAGACTTTATTTTTCATCCATTCTTGACAGCAAGCAGATGAGCATGCATGCACTGTTAACATTAATTTTGGTTAACCAAATTTTTTCAAAGAAAAATTTTGGTTATAAGATTGGGGTATGTCGGGCGGGCGGGATGGCGGCGTCAACTTTTCGTTTCTGTTCCCTTGCTTGAGAACGGATTGAGATATTTTAATGAAACTTCATACATAGATACCTTAATATATTGAGACCTCGCTTGGGATTGCGTTACTAAAAAAAGAAAAATGTTTTGCGCTCAATAACTTTAGAATGCATCAAGATATTTGAATGAACTTCATAAATAGATACCTTGTATCTAGACCATGCTTGGGATTGCATATGGGATGGGTGAGATCCAGGTTAAGGTCAATGTTATTAAAAATACAAAAACGGTTTCTGCTCAATAATTGAGGAACGCATTGCGATATTTTAATGAAAATCATACATAGATACCTTATATCGAGACCTCGCTTAGGAATGCATATGGCAGCCAGAACTTCCTTTCATTATTGTGCTGACTTGTATGCATTTTGTTTGAAAATTTTGGTTTTCGTGGAACTTCCGCGTTTCTTGTTTGTATTTGTTTGTACATGGTTAGTGTGCCTAATCTATGTAAGTGTTGGCCAATCCTCTTCTTAACATTTTACTGCCATGAAGCTTGAACATTTTACTGCCTTGAAGCTTGAACATTTTACTGCCTTGAAGCTTGAATACTAGCTATGTGACTATTAAAACAAAGCCTCACATTGTAAACAATACTTCACCGGATTGATCAGTACTAAGTCTAGTTGTGCATATCGTGGGCATGTCGTGGTTGGCAGTTTTTGGGTGTAGTTATGGCCCTTTGAAGTTTTTCACATAACAGACCTTGTTGACACTTGTTTTCCATAACCACTGGCTGGAATTTGACAAGGACTTCACAGGATTGATCAGTTGTAACTTAAGCATGTCATTGTTGGGGGATTTTCGGAGTAGTTATGACCCTTTAGAAGTTATTCACCAAACAGACCTTGTCTGCACTTGTTCTCTGTATTACCTGGCCGAATTTGGATGAAACTTTATAGGATTTATCATTACCAAGTCTAGTTGTGCATTTCGTCAGACCGTCTAGATCTGCAGATTTTGGGCGTTGTTATGGCCCTTTGAAGTTTTTTGACATAACATACCTTGTCTGTGTTTGTTTTCTGTATCCGCTGACTGGAATTCGACAAAACTTCACAGGATTGATCAGTACCAAGTGTGGTTTTGCATATCTTGGGCACGTCATGGTAGGTGGATTTTGGGCTGAGTTATGGCGGTGCGTGGGGGGTGACCTATGTATTTTTTTCAAAAACAAGCTCTGGTGTAAGTTGTATATACGTTAGAATTTCAGATAAACTTTTCTATGTGAAATCAAATTAAATGATTAATGTTTTTAAAAAAGTTTAACATTCGAAACATCTAAGCAATATTTACTTGTTGTAAACATTTTAATATAATAGACCAATACATTAAACAGCCACAGGCCTAAGGAATTTTATGGATTTTAGAAATTTACGTAAATTGTCCGAAAGAAGCTTTTCGAATATAGTCCCTGCATTTTAAGAAACATAATTTGTAGCTCATAGTATTTTCATGGCATTTTCTTTGTGTATACTTCTAGGTTGCATTTTCAAATGCTGATGATACATCCTATGAGTGTCTTGCCACCCACTTGTCAGCTTTTGCTGGAACTGTGCTTGTAGCTCCAACTTTCATTGATCCTTTTGGTAGGTTTGTTTACAATTTGTAGTTTTATCAATCTTCAAAAACCTTTAAAACAATAAAAAATGTCTTTATGTGTGAGTGTTGTACTCAGTTAAAATACTTATTATATATTTATTTGTATCTACCCATATTACATGTTTATCAGTCTGGATTTAAATTACATGTAAAGTTATTTAACATAGACAAAATTTAAAATAACATGGTTCTTGGGATGTGTTTTATGAGTGCATTATAAACGTCGCAATGCGTTTGGCTTTTTTTCCGTAAAAAGTAGAATAAATAGATAAAATCACATAATTTTGTATAATTTAAAGTTTCATCAATTATTAAACAGGTGAAGCAGAGCTGTTTCTGACATTCTTTGAGAACCCGATAGTCGTCACGACTGTCATCGTGCTCTGGATCTTGTACTTTTTTCTCATCCACTGGGCACGCAACTCGGACAGAAAAGATGTGGAAAGAGTAAGGATTTTACTGTTCTGGATTTTATCTGTAGAAACATAAACATTTGTGTTATGTGGGTGGTTTTTAGCTTGTCAATTCAAAGAATAAGTGAGCTTTCCTCCTACCCCCCCCCCACCCCGGCAACATTCCCCATAACTCTGTATTGGATTGTGAAAGTGTAATGCCCCTTTTTCACATAGATTTTCTGGTTAAAGTTTATATTTTTCAAAAGTTTTGTAACTTCAAAACTACATCATTTATTCACTTGAAAGTTGGAATATACCTTTGTAACCAACTCCAATATCAGGCGAAACATTCCCCATAACTAAGTTTTGTATTGTGAAAGTTGTGAAAGAGTTATGCCCCCTTTTCCCATAGATTTTCTGGTTAACATTTATATTCAGAAGTTTTGTAACTGCAGAACTACATAAGTTCTTCACTTGAAACTTGGAATATATCTTTGTCATCAACTCCAATGTCAAGGGCAACATTCCCTATAACTCTGTTTTGTATTTTTTCAGAGTTATGCCCCTTCTTCACATAGATTTTCTGGTTAAAGTTTATATGCAAAACATTTGTAACGTCAGAACTACATTAGTTATTCAATTTAAAATAGGAACGTATGTCATCAACTCCAGTATCAGGGGCAACCTCCCTATAACTGTTTTGCATTTTGACAGAGTTATGCCCCTTTTTCACATAGATTTTCTGGTTAAAGTTTATATTCAAAACTCTGATAACTTCAAAAATACACAAGTTCTTAACTACATAAGGTTGAAACTTGGAATATTTGATGAAATAATTCCCATAACTCAGGTTTGTATTTCAACAAATTTATGCCCCTTATACTTTCCAAAATATGTACCAACTGAAATACATTGAATAGTCCTCTGACAGCTCTTGTTATTTTATGTGTGTATCTGTTTTAAGGTTGGGGTGCATTTGGTAGGATAAATTAAATTTAAAAAACTTTTAAGCTTAAGACGGCCGAAAATTTTTATAATGTCAAAACATGCAACTGCCAATCTTTCTGAAAATGTGTTCTACTTTAGTTTGCTTTTCACATTTTGTCAACTTGCAAGGTATTGTATGTTAAGGTAGGTGTTTGATCATCATAGGTATGCTTGTTTCAGGTGGGAGTGGTAAACTGTAAGGACAACCTACCCTCTGAAGTATATCTCTATCTCGTGTGTATTGTCACAGGCTGGTGGAGACACGCAGGCACCACTGCTAATGTCTATTTCTACATGACTGGTGAGTAGTGTACTATTCTCGTATTGACTCTGCTGTTCTTTGTTTACCACCACTTTGTGATTAATGCTAAATAGGATTCACGCATGTTGGTCTGTATGTCATCCATATATCGTTTCTGCTAATGCTTGTTTGTCAAAAGTCAAGGTCATAAATTCATAATTGAAGGTTATATGGCAATTACATACATGCCATACATTTTTCAGGCCAAAATGGGACATTGACAAAAAATTGCCGGGACATTTGACATTTGAGCGGGACACCTATATATACACTACCCTATTTTCATGACATAAAAGTTAACGTAATTTACTCACAACGACGTTTTCATTGTTGTCCATAATGTTTAACATAAATATTTTCAAGTATATAGTAATTATAACATCACGTATGAAAATGCGTATAATAAAATATAATATATATATAAATATAATAAAATCGTGTTCCGAAACGCCTTTCTGAATTTTACTGTTCACTCGATGTAAACACAAGTTCTATTCATAGTTAAGATGCACATGCAATGCATGTAAACTCTGTGTCCTGCTAGAAAAGCGCATTAAAATTATGCCGATATGTACGCCACATCATCCGCATGGAAAGCGTGGGTGTACTGACTGCGATATAAAAAATTTGTAGCGCAAAGAATTGTGAAATCTTTACTTCTGTATACAACTTTCGTAGCGCGAAACAACAAAATTGGGTATCGGTATCTCGAATGATGGGCAGTACATATTGGTACTAGGTCTTTTGTCACCATAATCATTTCCTCTATAATAACAAGCAGTTATGCAGTATCGATAATTTTATTGTCGTTCAGATAGGTAAGTATTGATTTATGACATCCATTACTGTAAACGACCTCCACTTGTAACACGTTTTTCACGACCCATTGCTGTAATTCGGCTGCTAATCGAGAAAAGACGTTGCCAGGGATGGCATGCGATATTAGCTGATGACGTCAAACTACAGGTGTCAATGACTATTATTGTAGGCGCAAAAATCTGGACAAAACCAGACAATAATTACTGCTCCTCGTTGAGACGCGGCTGACAGGCATTGTTGTCATAGGAACCAATTAAGAGATTAACGATGTGAAGTTAATTGTTGACCCAATAAAGCACACTAACACAGATTTTTGTGGTTGACCGGGACAAAATGCATCTGAGCGGGACGCCGGGACAAACCTTGCGAAGCGGGACAATCCCGGCGAGACCGGGACGTATGGCATGTGTGGCAATTATTAGTCTGGAACATAGTATTGTCTGGCATGGAGGGATTTTTAAATAAGTTGGCAGAAATGATAACCATATTGATATGGTGTGTTGCATGTTAGAACCGTGCATGTAACTTAAAGGTCAAATTTTAATATCAAATATTAAGAATCAGTATTTGTTTCCAGTCCATGGCATATTTTAGACTTGCAGAGAGGAATTCTGCTATAACTGAGTACACAAGAAACAGGTCTTTGGTTCAAGGTCACACTTTTTTGGGGGTGGGGGAGAGCATGGGGATGGCAAGCTCACCCACCTAAAATAGATGCAGTTGGCAATTTTTTTAATCAACATGCACTAATTTTCTGGCTTTGTGTCCAAGTTTCATTGATGACGCTGACAGTTTTACAAGACACTGATGGTAACACCATTCATTAGTTTGTTTATTATAAGACATTGAATTTAGATAATACGCACAAATCAGGATTTTCCGGGACGTAGGTTTTCTGCATCCTTCACACAAATTTGTGACCCAGGACCCGCATTTCTGAGGTACTGTGCATCTTCTGGACCCGCAATTGGATCCGAAAAATACACTTTTGACTTTTCGGTATTATTCCAACTTGTGTCTTAATGGGCGGTCAATATCACATTCCTGTAAAAAAATATATAAATGTATAAAGCGCACTTTTTACAATAACATTTGGCTATGAAAATGTGCTGCGTGTTATACACGGCAACATTAATTTTCAGCCATGTTTTATTAGTAATCATCGTCCGTCCGTCACGCTTCTTGTGCAGAGCATAACTCCATTAATATTAAAAGGATTCAAATGAAACTTCATGCAATGATAGAGGACAATGAGAGGAAGTGCAGAGCACAAGGACCACAACTCTTTCTTCAATATTTACAGATTTATTACCCTTTGTTTAATTTTCTTGTGCGGAGCATATCTCCATTAGTATTGAAGGGATTCAAATGAAACTTCGTATAATGATAGAAGACAATGAGAGGAAGTGCAGAGCACAAGGACTACAAATCTTTCTTCAATATTTATGGAGTAATTGCCCTTTGTTTTATTTCCTTATGTGAAGCATTAATTTTCTTGTGTGGAGCATAACTCCATTAGTATTGAAGGGATGCAAATGAAACTTCATGTAATGAAAGAGGACAATGAGAGGAAGTGCAGAGCACAAGGACCATAACTCTTTCTTCAATATTTACAGAGTTATTGCCCTTTGTTTAATTTTCTTGTGCGGAGCATAACTCCATTAGTATTGAAGGGATTCAAATGAAACTTCATATAATGATAGAGGACAATGAGAGAAAGTGCGAAGCACATGGACAACAACTCTTTCTCCAATATTTACGGAGTTATTGCCCTTTGTTTAATTTTTGTGCGGAGCATAACTCCATTAGTATTGAAGAAATTCAAATGAACTTTCATATAATGATAGAGGACAAAGAGAAAAAGCGCAGAGTACAAGGACCATAACTCATTCTTCAATATTTATGGAGTTATGTGGATAAAATGATAGATAATATGCGATGAATACAAAAAATTCAAATTAACTTTAGAACCACGTTATCATGTTATGTAACTTTGGCCAATATTATTAACCAAATTTTTCGAAGAAAAATGTTGGTTATTAGATTGGGGTATGTCGTTGGGCGGGCGGTGTGGCGGCGTCAACTTTTCTTTTCCGCTCTCTAACTCGAGAACGCATAGAGTTATTTTAATGAAATTTCATACATAGATACCTTATATTAAGACCTCGCGTGGGATTTCATTTAGGGTCGATGGAGGTCAAGGTCACTGTTACTAAAAATATAAGAATGGTTTCCGCTCAATAACTTGAGAATGCTTGGAGATATTTTAATGAAACTTCATACATAGATACCTTATATGGAGACCTCGCTTGGGATTGGATATGGGGTGGGTGGGGTCAAGGTCACTGTTACTAAAAATAGAAAACGGTTTCCTCTCAATAACTTGAGAACGATTGAGATATTTTAATGAAACTTCATACATAGATATCTTATATCGAGACCTTGCTTGGGATTGCATATGGGGTAGGTGGGTCAGGGTCTAGGTCAGCATTACTAAAAATAGAAAAATGGCTTCTTCTCAATAAATTGAAAGCACAATGAGATATTTTAATGAAACTTCATTTGTTGATACCTCATATTGAGACCTCGCATGGGATTGTATATAGGGTGGGTGGGGGTCAAGGTCACCATTACTAAAAATAGACATACAGATTTCTCTCAATACCTAATACCTAGAACGAATTGAGATATTTTAATGAATCTTTATATGTAGATACCTTATATCTAGGCCTCGCTTGTGGGTGGGGGTCAAGGTCACCATTACTGAAAATAAACAAATGGTTTCCACTAACTTGAGTACAAATTTAGATATTTTAATGAAAACTTCAAATGAAGGTACCTTATATTGAGACCTTGCTTTGGATTGCAAGATCAAGGCCACCATTTCCTAGCCATTTGTGTATGACCTTCACCTAGCACCCAGAACTTTCTTTCATTATTGTGCTGACTTTGTTTGAAAAATTTGGTTTCCGTGGAATTTTCACGTTTCTTTTTTTTGTTAATATATTTTAAACCATATTATTATATGTGTTGTTGTTGTTGTCATTTATTTTGTTGTTGTTTTATTCATTAATGTTTTTATCTATTTTGCAGCTCATGATATGTAATATGTAACACTCATCTCAATATTTTATAAAATGTCAGAACATCTGGATAAATTTCGTGCCACAAACACATGGCTATTGAGTGGATTAAGCCTCCTGGAACACAAGACAGTAAGCATATCTGTCTTTGTCTTAAGGTGTGCACATAAAAGTATGTTTTGTTTGAAGCAAATCTGTGTTTCCTATCTGCTAAAGCAAACCGTGTAAACAGGGTTTTAGCAACAGCTATAGCAACAGTGTCAGTTTGTCTTCAAATGGCTTTGATGTGACAGCGAAGCTGCGGCTATCATCTAGCAGTTTGCAACTGAAAAGTGTGTTACACATTTAACATGTGGTCAGTGTCAAAAAGCGTTGATCGATACTGTACTGTACCTACACAGCACAAGCACTGTTATTAGAGCATTAGTGAAATAGCGTTCTAGGGGAAATATCAAGGGTGTTAAAAAAAGCAGACTGTCAGGTTTGTTGCATTGGATAAATTGGAGATTTCTTTTGGGGTGACGAAATATACATGTCTTGGAATTATAATGGAGTGTGTTACGATGGAAAACTTTTTGAATATTAACCTGATTTACATTCAATTTGGATAAATACGCGTTTCTTGCACAAGCCTTATAGGTTATTATGTGACATTTGAATCAACAGATATTGACAAAAACAGATGATTCCAAGATTTTTTTTCTTCAAATGTTCCCTTTTATGAATAAATTTGATCTAGTCAACTTGACTGAACCACTTAAATTGTGTGATACATTTTAAGGTTTGCAGCATATCAGTATATTGAAGGACCCCCAAAATCTCCCTCATACCCCCAAAAAACAAACCATGAGGGTCCTAGGACGCCCATATTAAAATTTCTAGTGAAAACTCTGACAAGTTCTTTATCATTTCTTACAAATATGATATTGGGATGACTTTCCACAGGCTCCGAGGGTGTTAGTGGAAGGAAGTGTCTGACCTCTGCAGGCAGGAAGTGTTTCCAGGCAGGCTTTGAGGACTGGTTCCTCATTACCACCAAGGAATGTCTGGGGGACATCAAGTCTGTTACATTGTGGCATGATAACACTGGAACCAGTCCACAGTGGTATGTTCATTGCAAACAAAACTTTTAGCAACATGTATAGGATGTGTTCATAGATCAGCTTAACCTCCAAAATGTTTCAGAGCTCTTTCTATGAGACCATTAAACAATCTGATTTTTAAGGTATTTCACCAAGGTGTTTCGATTGAGAAATTGCTCTTTATAAAAGAATTGGATTTTAGTGTTTGAATTGTCAATACCAGGGAGCAACTGTTAACAGCACCACATGTTAAATTTAATAAAAATATTTCATATGAAGCTGAGCTTATCATAGATCACAGACCAGTACAGCAGCTACCCTGCTCTGTTACATTCTTTTAGGTATCTGAACCAGGTGTTTCTTTTCACTCCCCATGTATCTGAACCAGGTGCATCTTTCCACTCCCCCAGGTATCTGAACCAGGTGTATCTTTCCACTACCCCAGGTATATAAACCAGGTGTATATATCCTTTCCCCAGGTATATAAACCAGGTGTATCTTTACACTCCCCAGGTATCTGAACCAGGTGCATCTTTCCACTCCCCAGGTATCTGAACCAGTGTATATATCATATCCACTCCCCAGGTATCTGAACCAGGTGTACATTTCCACTACCCAGGTATCTGAACCAGGTGTATCGTTCCACTACCCCAAGTATCTGAACCAGGTGTATCTTTCCACTCCCCTAGGTATCTGAACCAGGTGTATATTTCCACTCCCCCAGGTATATAAACCAGGTGTATATATCATATCCACTTCCCAGGTATCTGAACCAGGTGCATCTTTCCACTCCCCCGGGTATCTGAACCAGGTGTATCGTTCCACTACCCCAAGTATATGAACCAGGTGTATCGTTCCACTACCCCAAGTATCTGAACCAGGTGTATCTTTCCACTCCCCCAGGTATCTGAACCAGGTGTATATTTCCATTCCCCCAGCTATATAAAGCAGGTGTATCTATCATAGCCACTCCCCCATGTATCTGAACCAGGTGTATATTTCCACTCCCCCAGGTATCTAAACCAGGTGTATCTTTCCACTACCCCAAGTATCTGAACCAGGTGTATCTTTCCACTCCCCCAGGTATCTGAACCAGGTGTATCTTTCCACTCCCCCAGGTATCTGAACCAGGTGTATCGTTCCACTAACCCAAGTATCTAAACCAGTTGTATATTTTCACTCCCCAGGTATCTGAACCAGGTGTATATTTCCACTCCAACAGGTATCTGAACCAGGTGTACATTCCCCCTCCCCAGGTATATGAATAAGGTGTATATATCCACTCCCCAGGTGTCTGAACCAGGTGTACATTCCCCCTCCCCAGGTATATAAACCAGGTGTATATATCCACTGCCCAGGTATCTGAACCAGGTGTATATTTCCACTCCCCAGGTATATGAACCAGGTGTATATTTCCACTCCCCAGGTATCTGAACCAGGTGTGTATTTCCCCTCCCCATGTATCTGAACCAAGTGTGTATTTACACTCCCCAGATATCTGAACTTGGTTTATCTTTCCACTCCCCCAGGTATCTGAACCAGCTGTATATTTCCCCTCCCCAGGTATATGAACCAGGTGTATTTTTCCACTCCCCAGGTATCTGAACCAGGTGTATGACCTTTACACTATCTAGAAATCTAAGCCAGGTGTATCTCCTTTAGACACCCAAATATCTAATATCTATATAAAACTGATTTACAATTCTTGAACAAAACATATTTTAGATAAGAATTTTTGTATGTGAATGATTCAGGTATCTGAACCAGGTTTATGCCCGTGATGTGCAGACCGGTAACAGCTGGACTTTCATCTACAATGATTGGCTGGCAGTAGATAGGGGCTCACTTCTGCAGATTGCGGCTACCATTGAGGCTGTAACTGAGGTATATGTAGTTGCTTATGTAACAGTTTCATATAAGTTCTGCTCATTACCAGCATTGCGGTCCCATTAATTGTATATGTAAGTTACACATACGTCTCATACATTACCAGCATTGTGGTTCCATTAATTGTTAATGTTGTAACAGTGCCACAATATTATATAAGCTCTGTACTAATGTAACAGTGCTACAATATTATGTAAGCTCTATACATTGCTGGCATTGTGGTTCCATTAATTGATAACATTTTAACAGTGCCACAATATTATGTAAGCCCTGTACATTACTAGTATAGTGGTTCCATTAATTTAAACAACAAATACAGGTGACAGAACCAAAGAAGAAACTAGCAAATTTGACGAATTGATATCCGGCCCCACCCAATAAAGCAAATAGAAACAAGAGCTGTCGGGAGGACAGAGCGGTCGATATTTTCAATGGTTTTAGAGAAATATCCATTTAACAAAAACTTTGACCCAACTTGTTAGTTAGAAAAAGGCCATAATTCTGTAATAATGTTAGCTAGAATAATGGGACTTGTCACAAGCATAAAACGTTTTAGTGTTATTTCTAGAACGGTTTCAGAAAAATATTCATTTTTTTTAAACTTTAATAAAAAACTTTAATCAATCAATTATTATTCTAATTGTGGAGCTGAGGATGGCCAATTGTATACCAAACATTATATTAAATGCAAAATTATTTCATATACGATAGTAATTTTATTCTGTTGTCTACATGACAGCGTGTGTTGTATGCAGTTTGGCTGTAATCAGGTGGTTGTCTGTGTATGGCAGTGGTTCGGTAGTGGTCTGAAGGTTTGGCATAGGACTGATCATGAGGTCCAGAGTATCTCCCAGGCTGTGGGTGGGAGCTCTGTTATATTGCTAAAAGCCATTGGTGTCCAAGAAAAGGTTCAATGCCCCAGTGTTTCATGACTTAAGTTTCCAAGGATGAGTAGATTCTGTAAGTTCCTTATATGTGTCAGTAAACTTTGGAGAAACCTTTGAACAGTATAATTTGGTGGCTTACAACCCACTATGTTGTATATTAGCTGATGACAATGTAGAGCTATTCCAAATATTTCAATATCAGATTCTTGACAGTGTAATACACAGTTTCTTCTTTAACAAGTATTTGCAAGTCAATGATTACTATTGCCCAGTTGCATGTTGTAGCAAGGAATTAATGTCTGTTTGCGGCAACTTTTTTTATTTTTGTCTCTGTACAGCACAGAAAAGGCATCTATTGAACAGTTGGATCATTGATGAGATCACATGCATGCTAAACCGAAGACCTTATGTTGATGTGTCCAATTTAATTTCTCATGTCATATAAAATTTCGTACACAATTCTAAGTAATGAAAATAATTGTGCATTTTTCATTGAATAAAGGGCAATATCTATGCGAAAAATTTACTGATCCCAGTGAAGCTTGACGAGCATCACCGCAGTGTGTTGATACATATTTATTTTAAGTTTCATGGAATTCTACCAGCCAGTTACTGAGAAATTGTAGCGGACGAAAAAGCGTGACGGACGCAAGGACGGATGGACAATATCATTTTAATATCCCCTCCCAATTTCATTGGCGGGGGATAATAAGTTGTTTTAGAGTTTATTTATTGCAAGTCATTGTTCTTAAATCCTTTTGGCAGTTTTTGATAAAAGTTATACTATTCCTAATTTGGTTGAAAATGAAGGCAATTTGACCGTTTTTTTATACTTTTCTCAAAGTAGTGAGGAAAAACGCCGCATAATTTAAGTTCTGTACATTACCAGTGATTACCGATGTTGTGTCCCCACAGGAGGAGGCCAAACTGAAAACCAAGTACCACTTCATGATCAAGTCCAGCAAGGACCTACGGGACGGGCACCTGTGGATCAGCATCTTCTCGAAGCCTCCACAAAGCCAGTTCACGCGCGTGCAGCGTCTCACGTGCGCCCTTTCTCTGCTCCTCACCACCATGCTCACCAACCTCATGTTCTACGGTATTCCCACGGACGACCCAGCTGACCAGGTGATTGCCGGCGCTTTCAGATTTAGTCTGGCACAGATTATTATAGGTAAGTATCTTCAGGTGAAACTGCATATGACCGTCAGTCTGTAGTTCATATCGTTTCAGGCTCATTCCAAGTTTAACAGAAGATTGTTACACGTAAATGACTTCAAATGAAACAGTGTTTGATTGTCAGTTGGTAGGTAAGATTGTTTCAGGCTCATTCCAAGTTTGTCAGAGATTTCTGTTAGCAACGCATTGGAATATGAAAAGTATTCAACAATTCTCTTCAGTGTTGAACAAGGTTATGTGTTACTTCGAATTTTACCATTGTCATCTGCAGCTGAACTTCATTATTTTAAAGTCTTGGAAATTTGAAAGGACGGACATATATATTTGATTTATCCCAATACAGATGATTCTGAAAAATTCCTTAAAAAATACTGAACATGTATTTATTTTTACAGAAATGTAAACTAATGATCAATTATTCAAGTAAAAGACATCCTGAATCACTGACATTTAAGAAAGGATGTGTTTAGATGTTTGTAAAATAATTCTCTTTTTGTCATGTAATGATAATGTAGTTATGTCTCGTGTTCTTTATTTTCAGGTATAGACAAAGTAGTTGTCGTGTGTTCTGTATTTTCAGGTATAGACAAAGTCATTGTCTTGTGTTCTGTATTTTCAGGTATAGATAAAGTAGTTGTCGTGTGTTCTGTATTTTCAGGTATAGATAAAGTAGTTGTCGTGTGTTCTGTATTTTCAGGTATAGACAAAGTAGTTGTCCTTTGTTCTGTATTTTCAGGTATAGACAAAGTAGTTGTCGTGTGTTCTGTATTTTCAGGTATAGACAAAGTAGTTGTTGTGTGTTCTGTATTTTCAGGTATTGAGAGCAGTCTGATTATGTTTCCTATAAACTTAATCATCATCCATTTGTTCATGAAAGTGAAACCAAGACCCAGAAAAGCTGCACAAAAACCCACCTTTGACCCCCAAGATATTGAGACAATGATTGATTCTTGTAGTTATAATATAAAGAGCATTTTTAACCACAGAAACATGCGAAGCTCTGCTGGCTTATTAACGACCATTAAAGAAATGCAGTATTACCATAATGTCATGCTATTTCGTGACATGTTCAAGGAAGTCAAGGGTTTTGAATGTGGTCTTAACCCAAATCTGATCGTTACTGAGTTCATAAACACCGTTGACAAGTTTGACTGGCAGTTGGCAGGCAAAGCTATTGATATGAAAGTGGTAGTGAATGAAGCTGGCGACTTCAGTCTGTCACCTTACGGCGCAGGGGACAGTGATAAGGGACAGACAGCGAGTTATGTTGGTGCACTGCCACCTAGCTTTCTTGACAGCGATTTTCCAATGTGCCATCACCAGAGCAGGGTGCAGATGTCTGAAAAACAGATGCCTGCCATTGTTCTTTCATCTGAACAGATGACGTCCAAGAACAAAATGTATGAATATTTCATTATTTGGCATATGTATCAGTATGTATTATTTTATTCAACTATTAAAATTTTCATGACTGTGTTATATATCAAATATTACTTATTTTGTCTACTTGTCATCTTATGAAACGTTTGGTATGTTACTCGTTTCAAAATATATGTAGTTTGTACACTAAATGGCCTTTATTTTATAGCCTGTTTACTTTGTTATGATAAAGTATGTAAATATCCATCCGTTCATTTTGTAATATGATCTGTTGCTTTGGACCTGGAAATGTCTCCTTATCTTCAATGTCGATCTTTCTGGTATGTGTTCTTGTAGAAGTAGCAGTGTACACAGTAAGACTGTAATTCAGGCTCCTGTCAATCTAAGGAAAGACCCAAGAATGTAAGTTTCCTTTTAAATGCCCGCTGGGAACTGTTTTGTGGATGTGGAACAATTTACCTTATGAAGAGATTTGATTGACAATGTGTTTAACCATTCAGAAGGATAGGACTTAATTGTTTGATGGACATGTCTTGTAAAAACATTAGTTTACTGTCAACGGTGTTTGACGGACTTTATCCTAGGCGTGGTTATAAATCCCATAGCGTATTGTCAGTTGTCTTACCAAAGATTTCATAGCTTAAATATATGTAATAGACTTGTGTAATCACCATTGTCTTTGATTCAAATGGATTACATGAACAAAATATCTGAACAACTCTTTTTAGTTTCATTTAAAATATAATAATAAAACAAAAACAATATATCTGCCTTGCCATGTCCTGTTTCAGACTGCCTTGGTGGTTCATGTACATTGCCTGGTTCGTTGCCATCAGTACTTGCCTCATTTCGTCTTACTTTGTGATGCTGTATGGCCTGAAGTTTGGCTATGCTCGTAGTGTAGAGTGGCTTGTATCCTTCTTCACTGGCTTGCTTCAAAGTGTCTTTGTTCAGCAACCTATTAAGGTAAGATTGATTTTTTTTTAAATGCGCCGGCCGGCTAGCTCAGTTGGTAGAGTGCAGGACTGTCAATCATGAGTTCGTGAGTTCACTCTCCGGCCACATAATTTGTGTGAGGATTGGTTGTGAAATAATTTCTATGGCCATTCCCTCCCTACCTCTGATTCAAGTAGGGCAGTTGTCAGTTAGTGGCATAAGTATGTACCTTTAGTACTTGTTAACCGCTTAGATTGGCTAAGCTTGCAGAAGGTTAACTGACCGTCGTTATATGACTAAAATACTGTTAAATATGGCAAACAATCCAAACAAACCAACAAATGAATTAATAAATAGAGGAATGTTGATACATGAAAAACAAAAATAGAAACAAATAGAAGTCTGTTTCCAGTTGCTTAGAACTTTTTAATGACTGAGTAAGTTACTGACTCTGTTAACCTGAAAGGCAAATACAATTAATTATAATATTCCTGTTAAACCAACAAGTTGAACTATGTTTTATTTGCCTGACCTGAATGTTATGGACTTTATTGGTCAGTAATGTTTTCAGCAGCTCAGCCTTGGTATTTATGGCGTAAAATGGTCAAAAAGTACTGTAATTATTTTAAATACATTATGATTAAAGTTTTCAGTATTCTGTTTATTGTGCAAATGTGTCTTCTGTGTAACTATTCAATTGTAAAGTTCTTTCAATAAAACAATCTTGGCAGTAATCGTCATATTTATCGTACATGCATTGTTTGTTGCTTTTCTGTGAACATGCATGTAAGTATCTTTATTTTAATACCTAATGGTGTATATTCTACATGCATTATGTGTTTATGTCATGATTAAATGTTTCTTTCAAAGTGCTCAAGGATGAGCTTTTATGGTCAGTTACCATCCGGCCTCTGTTATCTATCATCAACAATTTACTTCAAAAAACGTATTCTCTGAATCTGAAGGTGGATTTTCACAAAAGTTGGCAGGAATATTCACGGGATGGTCATCTACCAAATTCCTTCAATTCATAGGAATATTTTGAAATATTGTTGCCATGGCAACCAACAATTTTAAAAAATTAAACATCTTATATGGCAATAGTGAAAAATTTCTTTTCTGAAACCACTTGATGGAGTGTGAAATATTTTAACAGAAATGTTCTTTGGGTGACCATCTACCAAATTCCTCCAAATGTTAATCATTTTGTATGTTAAAGAACATGGCTGTGGGTGGGGGGAGGGCGGGGCAGTTTTACCTATATGGGTATATTGAAAATTAATAAACGGTATTGTCAGAAACCACAGGTTTTGTTTCCAAGGAATAGTCCTAGGGTGACTCGACCAAATTCCTTCAATTTGGCTTGTTGTCCGTCTTTGTTGTCATTTGTCAAATGTTTACTTCATACATCACTGAACATCCTATTAAATTGACATTTGTGTGAGCCTCTTTGAATCATTAATCTCAGGTGAGTGCCCAAGGGTCATGGCCATCTTGTAAAATACTAGTATATCATTGTCTTACTTTCTATTGGCTAGTGTTTGTAGCTCTACTTTTTTATGCCCCCGGCATCTTGATGCAGGAGGCATATAGTGATTGTCCTGCCCGTCCGTCCGTGACAAGGTTAAGTAGATTTTACCGTGTCGTCTAGCACCAACACCTCTTACTACAACACTTTAATACTTACACAGTTGTTGCTTATGACCATTCCCTATCCACCCTTATCACCCAACCTAACTTTGACCTTGACTTAATTTGCACTTAGAATAATTCAAATCTGCTGTTTCTAGGTTAAATAGATTTTACTGTTTCGTGTAGCACCAACACCGCTTGCTACAACACTTGGATACACACGGTTGTTGCTTATAACTATCCCCAATCTACCCATATCACCCAACCTCACTTTGACCTTGACCTAATTTGGACTAAGAAATGGGCTATCCAGCACCAACCGGGGGCATGTGTGTTTATCAAACACAGAATCTTGTTATGCCCTCGGCATCTTGATGCAGGAGACATATAGTGATTGTCCTGTCCGTCCATCCATGACAAGGTTAAGTAGATTTCACTGTTTCCTCTAGCACCAACACCGCTTGCTACAACACTTGGATACTTACACAGTTGTTGCTTATGACTATCCCCAATCCACCCATATCACCCAACCTCACGTTGAACTTGACCTAATTTGGACTAAGAAATGGGCTATCCAGCACCAACTGGGGGCATGTGTGTTTATCAAACACAGAATCTAGTTCTTTTACTATTTTTTTTTTCTTTTTAAACGGAACATCTGTGTTTTCATAACTAATGTGCTATGTTGTGTGTTTAACAGGTGTTGTGTGTAGCTGTTTTACTCACTCTGATATTCAAGAAGCCAGCAGAGTTTGATGATGTGGAGGATGACCATGAACTGGGTATGCAGAATCAACAGTCTTTATCAAAATGTCATTATAGCATTCTTCATCAAATACTGTACATTGTTATTTCATTGTGGTCGTCTGGACCGGCATGTAAATTCAGAAAATGATTAAACATTTTATCAATGCAATAAATAAGTGTTGCGTCTTTTTGCTGTTTTACTCCACTGGCCAGGGCCAGACAGCTTATGCAATGGCGGTTGGTCCGTCGTGCATGCGTCCATACATTTTTCCTTTAAACAACATCTCTTCTGAAAATGGTTGGCTGATTTTGTTGAAACTTCGCAGAAATGCTCCTTGGGCGGTGCACTGCACAAGGTGGCCGCCAGAGCTATAAAAATTAAATATCTTTAAACAACGTATGTTCCTCTTAAACTGCTGGGTAGATTTTCAAACAATTTCACAGAAATGATCCTTGTATTGTCTCCTACAAAAGGTGTTCAAATGGTTCTGCTCTGTTAAAAACATGGCCGCTAGAGGGCTGGGCCATTTGTCGACTATTAAAAACATTGAAAATCTACATGTGAGAAACCACTGTTTGGATTTCGAAATAATTTCATAGAAATGTTCTTTGGGTGGTTCTCTACCAAAGTTTTTCAGATGGTTCCGCTCTGTTGAAAAACGTGGCTGCCAGGGGGCGGAGCCATTTTTCCCAATATGGGTATATTTGAAACTGAAAATCTTTGTCTGTTTGTTTTGTTAACTGAAGTGCCAGTATTTTGTCCACTCTGAAGGCTACATCAGTAGACATAGCCATCTTAACAAATTACTGCAATACAAAATGATATATTCAAAAGTAATATTTTAAGAATTCATGAAGAAAAACAAACTAGGGCATTTCAGAAAACAGTTGTAATAGCAGTAGCAGAAACAAGAAAATACAAACTCAAGTTCAACATATTGAACAACATACTTGTTTTAACAGATGATGATGAGGAGTACTTGAAGACTGTTTCTGTAGAACCCGATGTTCACCACCACCTTAGACCCCAACTACCAGCTCGTCTCCTGAAGGCTATACGCAAGAGACTCGAGGTAAACTCTTGCTTTTGTTGTTATATTATCCTTTTGTTTGGTGACACTCTCATGCACTCTATAAAAATGTAAAATATCTAAGCCTTCTTTTTAATGCATGAAATATGTATGACTTTAGTATTAATTATGGTCAGATGGTGGGTCTAATAGTTTCGATACCTTTTTTGCAAAATATCACATATGAGGCGCGTCGTGGGAAAACCGGACTTAATGCATGTGCGTAAAGTGTCGTCCGGGATTAGCCTGTGAAGTCCACACAGGCTAATCCAGGACAGCACTTTCCGCTTTTATGGTATTTTCTGTTTCAAGGAAGTCTTTTCTAAACATAAATCCACTGACGGCGGAAAGTGCCGTCCTGGATTAGCCTGTGCGGACTGCACAGGCTAATCCGGGATGACACTTTACGCACATGCATTAAGTCCGGTTTTCCCACGACGAGCCTCATATGTATTATGATACAAATTTGTCATAGCTCAGTGAATATTTTGTAAATGTCACATTCCATATATACTACAGATGCGTAATGTAGTAATCTTTTTAGGCTACCATATGCAAGGAACATTCCCATTCATTTACAATTCATTTGCATTTCTTTATTTCAGTTGGAGTGGTTAATGGATGTAACGATACGAAACATTATCATCCACTTTGTGTATTTGACTATTGTCATATTGATGATCAGCGGCCACAGGAACATTTCCACTTGTTACAAGACCAGCCTCTCTGTCAGGAACATGTTTGTTGACAGCAACTTTGGATTGCCATTGGAGGGGGTAAATATATTATTAAAAATAAATGCTTTCTATTATTCTCTCTGCTCTCTTTGGGATTTGTGATTGTGTTTAATGTCCATGTAGGATCCAGACATTTGACTCAATTGTGTCTATGTATACATACTACAGTTAATGCATCATTTCTTCATTGTATACGATTGACATTCACAAACATATTATGTACACTGTTTATTAGACATAACCCCTACTTTAAAACCAACTCACTAAAGCGGACACTTTTGTATAGACCCGATATCTTCCTATATATAGTTAAATGATTGCAAACAAGATACTCCAGGAACTCAGCTGTTCTGTAATACTACCACTAATCCAAGACTGAGAATATGATAAAGTGCTCAAACCGACACTGTTATTCCAACCAGTGTCATTTGGTCGTTCATACTTTACGTCATCAATTCACATTCTATTGCATTGCGCTTTAAAAAAAGAGTATTAAACACTGTAAGACATGATTTGATAAGAGATAAGCACATCTGTGCATCAGATTACATTTATTTACACTATCTGACAATAGGGAGGTAACACTAATGGATGTATCCATCAGTTGTTGTTATGTGTACACATTACAGGTGTCATCTCGTGAGGATGTGTTCTCCTACTTCCATGAGACTGTTCTGCCCCTGATGGGATTGATGACAGACCCTGGCAAGAGAGACCTGTCCATTGCCTCAGAATTCTTCCTTGTCGGTGGCTACAGACTGCGGCAGGCAAGGATATCCAGAGGTGTGTGGCTCTGACTGTTGCTTGTCCCTATATTGAGAGGTTCAATTTTGGCAAATTGGATAGCAGGTCATGTGGTGTCAAAAAATAAATAAAATAATGTGAACAACTTGTTAACAGTCTAGCAGATTTATTTCTTGTAGGTCAGCTTGGAACTTGATTAGGTTTATTTCTTTAACAAAACGGAAATTACCGTCAGTAATGGATCATGTGATATCAAATCTGTGTCATTTTGGAAGTATCGTAAGCTTGTGAAGAAACTAGCGGCATTACTTCTTGATAAATCAGCCACGTGGTGTTTGTCTGAGAGCTGTATATAGGGATGTGGATACTATCATCAACAGGTTCTTGATTTAAGAAATAATATGTCGATTAAGCGCTGTTGAATGGATAATATACATTTTGAAGTTCTGATTGGTAGGAATTAATCCTCAAACCATAGGCCTGAGTGGTTTAATATAATATAATACGTTGTATATTATCCGTTCAACAGCGCTTAATCGACATATTATTTCTTAAATCAAGAAACTGTAGATGATGGTATTATGCGCGTCAGAATAATTCAATTCTAAACTTATCTAAAGAATTAATATTTGCATTTGTAATGATATTTTTACAATGCATCACGTGTATTTACCTGCGCGAACGTTCAAGCGCGCGTCACCGCTTTAAACAGTGACGTCATTCTTTGAAACACATTCATTGTGACATCACTTTCAAAAACACTTTGTCACTTAAAACCGGAAGGAATGACTTCAGAATAAGATTTACTTGTTTGCGTAGTTTATGGAAGGTTTAACAACTGTAATTTTGTTCTTTGTCTATAGAATTGTCTGCAAGAGTCATGTAAGAATTTTATTCTACAGGAGAGTGCACCCCAGTTATTCTTGAACGTCTGCCCCGAGGTTGCAAGCCTTCCTACTCAGTGTTCAATGAGGACAACAACAACTATAACATGTCCTGGAATAATATCATTGAAAATGCCACCTGGAGTAATGTCACAGCCAATGAAACGGACCCATGGACCTACCAGTCGGCATGGGCTCTGAAAACCCTGCCCTTTGCAGGCTTGATAGGGACATATTCAGGGGGCGGTTATGTTTTGGAGGTGGGGGCTGGGGAGGATCCAACTGGTGAGTCATGGCATTATCTCATATTAAAAAGTTAATCCTCTAAGATTCTTAACCCTGTTAACTTCTTTTGACCAACTATACAGACTTCACTTTCTTTTGTGCAAAATTGTGTGCGTTTGGTATGAAATAAAACATATTAAAATGAACCAAAGTTGTTATAGGAAGTCAGTGATTTGTTGTGAAATATTATCATTTATTAATGATATAGAATCCATATGAACTTCTTCAGACCAACTATGGTTAGTTTGCCTCTGGAATTCTTATGAACTTCTTCAGACCAACTATACTTAGTTTGCCTCTGGAATTCTTATGAACTTCTTCAGACCAACTATACTTAGTTTGCCTCTGGAATTCTTATGAACTTCTTCAGACCAACTATACTTAGTTTGCCTCTGGAATTCTTCAAGCTTATTCATTAAAAAACATTATTTTAAGAGCCATGGCCCTTCCAATACAAGCCTTATTATATGTATTGACTAGTATTTTTTATGAATCTAGGAAACAGCAAAACTTTTTTGCCATCAAAGATTACTTGTTGGCAGTTTTACTAATTTATTTATGCAAGTATTGCTATTTCAGACAACCTTTTGGAGCTTGAAGAAACTGAATGGATTGATGACTACACCCGAGTTGTGTTTCTGGAATTTACACTGTACAACCCAAATGTGGATATATTTACAGTTGCAATATATTTATTTGAATTTACCAATATCGGAGGTGTCCACGCTTCACATCATGAGTTTTCCTCCAGTCTCTACCACTATTCATCTAGCTTTGAGGTCTTTATTGCTGTGTGTGAGGTCACATTTGTTATATTCAACATTATATTTCTTTACTCTGAAATTAAAAGGTACAGAGAAGTTGGAAAATCGGAATACCTCTTAGACTTTTGGACGATAGTTCAGATCTGTCAAATAGCATTTGCCTTTTCTCTTCTTGGAGTGTTTGTCCAAAGAACACTAAGTGTGTCCAGTGTAATGGCCGACTTCGAAGGATCAGACAAGACGCGTTTCCTCAACTTCTATGGGGCCATATTCTGGGACTATGTAATGACTTACGTCATGGGTGCCCTGGTCACACTGGTTATCATGAAGACCGTAAAGCTGCTAAGTTTCAACAGGAAGATTTTCATGGTATCTGGAACACTGTCTGCCATCAAAGGGACCCTTTTGGCCTATGGGTTAATGTTTAGCATCATCACTATAGCGTTTGCATCAATGGGGTATATGGTATTTAACAACGCGATCTCACATTACAGTTCATTTACCTCTGCTTGGACTTCAAATATCTTATTGATGTTGGGCCATTCAGATAATGTTGTTCTTTTTGACGCAAACCGTATACTGGGACCTGCATTTTTGGTGACATTTGTGATGATATTACAATTCGGTATTATCACGTTCGTCCAGTCTATTATAAACATGGGCAGAATTCTGACAAATAATCGGCTAAAGAGAATGAAAAATCAGTTGGAGATCATGGAGTATCTTTCCGAGAAACTTAAGGATATCTTGGATATAAAGTAAAACTTGTGGTGACCATCACTTGGCTGTTACTGTGTTAATTTTCTTACTCAAAAGTAATCATGATGAAGTTTGAATTTTACAGATAACCTTTTATGTTTATTTTGGTATTTGTAAAATGTAGGTCAAATTTTATTTATTTTTATTGATGCCGAAGTGGCCTTATTTATATAATAATAGGTCATTAAATTGACAGTAAAGAATTAGCATGACCTTCTAATATTTAGATATACCGCACACACACAAATAATTGTGCTTAGAAATACTGTCACATGTTAACTACGATCTTTACTTTTTTTATTGGTATCTTTAATTAGAACTGTGGAGTTGATAAACGTAAAATAAATTGACATGAATGACTGCCTTTGATACAATATTGATACACAAAAGGTCAACAATGTATTCAGAAGTATTTAATCTACAATACCTTTCTGCAATTGATTAACTATTAAAAAAAAATATGTTTCTTTATTTCTTTTTAGCTCACATCAGCACAAAATGCTCGGTGCAAATGGCACAAGGGTACTGTCCTGCGTCGTCTGATGTCCATTTGTGTCTTCCATATGCCGTCAACATTTGCCCGTTATAGCGATAAAGACTTCATTTTATTCAGTCTTGACCTAACCTGCAGAGTTTATGTATGACCATAAAATATCGAATGATAAGGATAATGAGCCAAATCGGACCATGAACCCTAGAGTTATTGTCCCTTTTTCGTGTGAAGTGACAAAATTGCCTTTCGCCATCATTCTTCATTTTTTCACACACTATTGACGAAACTTCCACAGTTTGTGTGTGACAATTAGAGCTCAGTAGAAACCAAACATGGGACAGGTGGGACCACAAATACCGGAGTTACAGCCGCTTGTCTGATAATAAAATGCAAGTATTGCCTTTTTCTAGATAAAGGCTTCATTTTCTTCCAATCTTGACCAAACTATCAGTTTGTGTGTGACCATATAAAGATCTAATTAGAAGCCAAAGATGATCTAAATCGGAGAACAGACACAAAAGTTATGGCCCGTAGTTCGTTAAAAAAAATGCAAAAATACCTTTTTTCTAGGTGAAGACTTCATTTGTCATCCAATCTTGAACAAAGGATTTAAGAACAATTATGGCAAATATTTTTATAACGTTTGTCACAACGTACTAGTACGGTGTTCATCGTTGCCAGTACTCAGGTGATCCCTTTTGGCCATCATGGCCCTCTTGTTGTTTATTGTTCGTTCTTTTATGAGACTTTGTTATTGCTTTGAAGCTTGGGATATTTTTTATTTAAAGGGATGATGAACATTTTGTAGTATAGTACATTTACCAAGTTTAAAACTTTAAAATAATTATGAAAACTGAAAATGCAGTAGTTACCTTTTGTCATAACTTCCTTAAAAGCAATATGAGAAGATAGATGGCTTATTCTATATTTTGCCACATTGCTAGAAAAAAACAGCAGTGTCTGTTGAACACTTCGTTAAAGGCAACTGAAGAATATCAAAGAAATTAATTCTATTTTTTGGCATATCCTAAGTTAATAATAAGTCAGTGTTCTTGTGATTATAATCGATGTAACATTTCAATTATTAGAAAGTAGGCTAAAGAGGTCAGTCTGTATGACAACCGGTATGTTTTGTTTTTCTTTCTAGGGGTTTACAGTTGAAGTTTGTATACATTTTGTTCATTTTGCAACACGTTTTTACAAGTTCGATGTTTTTGAAATTAAATCTTTAAAAATAATACATTTGATCGTCGTTTGATTTTTTATACGTTACTTGTACATGTACCTACCATTTACATATTTCTGCAACATGCATTCATTGTAAGCGAGTTACGGTTACGTTTTCGAACAAGTTATACACTTTCTTGTAATGATCTACATACCCTTCACACCCAAATCCCTTTTTTTGGTTCACAATGTTTGTAAAATTTGAAAGTCTGAAATCAATTACAGTGCATTTGTAATTCGAAGTTTATGCGGTCCGTCCGGGCCGAGGCTGCATTATGTGAGGACCCGAAGTGTGTCCCAGCACCCCTACCTCATTTACTTCTTGGAGAGACACATTGGACGTTTTGGCGAGTTTGAATCAAAGCTGCTATTTTGCAGCTAACGGTATTAAATTCTACTTAAATATCTTTATTTTGGTGTGGTCCTGTGCTGTGGGGGGATTTTGCTTAACGCATTAATGAATATTCGCGCAAAGAGAAATAGTGCCATTTGTTTTATTGTTAAATGGGTCACACAGAGTTACGCAATTCAATTCAAGAGCCGAATAGAAAAGTAAACTGTTATTAAAGTATTCGTGCTGCTTACTTTGAGTTGCATCTTAAAGGCAACTTTGTCACGGGCATGCACACATACCTTTTATATTTAAATATGTAACAAACAAGTAATAAAGAACAAATTTAATACACAATTTAATGCCGCAGTACAAGTAGTATATATCAATATAGACATGTTTGGATCAAGGTACTCGGTCCATCTTACTCGGTTTATGAAATGCTAAAATCTTTATTTTTCTCAGAATATATATCCGTATCTGGACTCGAATGATTTTTTTAGGTTTCACCTTATCGTTAGTCTACAAAGGCCGGTCAGTACTACTATTTACGCTAAACATCGTTTTATTATAATAACGCAAACTAATAAATGTGTATTTACGCACACCCAATGCGTTATAGAATAGTCAATACAGGTGCACATTGTTACATATAAAAAGGGATCAACTGTTTCAATGATGTACACTCATTATATATAAAAGTGGGTTATCTCTTTTTATAAACCGATATGTTAATTATAAATAATACAACGAAGGTACTTATACAATATATATACTTACAATATATAATTGTATTTAAATTCGAAAGTGTTTAAGCTGACAATAATAGAACGATATAAGCAGAGATTATAATATCGAATACTAGAACACGTATTTATTGAGTGTAAGTGTCGAATGAATATTAAGATTTTTAAACGTCGAATATTTACGCATTAATTGTACTGCTGATTAAACTGAGTATTATATACATAATTGTAATAAATTAACATTACATATACTTCACAATAAGATAATTCAATGCAGCAACTGTGGTATAACAAGACAGTTTCAAACACGCATATTGCGATCAAACTGGTCATACAGTTGTTTTACAACGGACTGGCTATCGTATGTATACTTGCAGTCAACCACAAACGTCTCGATGGTTAACCTAAAGCCTCAGTCACACATTCCCGATTTTTCCTGCCGTTCTTGAGCCGACAGCGTCCCGAATCAAATATGTAAAAAGTCGGGACAATATTCTGAGATTCTGTGCTGGAAATTCCATTTTGATCGAATATGGTCACGACAGCATCTCGACAGAGTCCCGATTTTCCGTCAGAGTCCCGACAGCATCTCGGCATTCCCGACTTATTAATTAAAATGCATTCGAGATGATGCACAGAACATTTTAAAAACTACAGTATTTCATCGATAGAGAAGTTGCTAAGTAACCTATATGACAAGCAATTTTCAGAAACAAAACATGGATGCTTTTGCATCCAGCAGGAGGTGGACGCCATCGCGGCGTCATGGGGAGAATTGATCCGAGAATCACACGTGTCATGAGAAAAACTAACGTCACTACACCGGTAAATCATTAAACTAACGATATATGTCAGTGAGATCTCAAGTTTCAACAGTAAAACAGACACTGCTTGCGTTGGGAGTAGAGACAGTCGAATTACTCATTTGCTATCCGTCTTGTAATGAAAAAACAAAGATTGGAAATAACGAAATGCATACAAACCTATACAGTTTTAAAACATAATTATCCTTTAATCAACCTCGGGATAGACTTATGTATGGCTTATATTACAAAAGGATTGCAATGCTGAAAGAAGACAACGCGAAAATGTTCAATTAGAACCATTTTACGGCATCGATGACTTTCCATCTTACTTGCTTTGCCATGGTTAAACATTCATAAAGCATTATAATAATCAAAAACGCACGTATACAATGTTTTGCCAAACAAACTAGTTCAAACAAGATCCATTAAACATCGCCATTCTATTTTGGCAATTAATATGTTGTTTACTCTTTTTTTTTGGATTTTTCGCCGTATTCAACAGTATTTCAGTCGTATAACGGCTACTCACACTTTTCCTGTGTAAGCTGGTTTACCAGTACTAAGTGCACATACTTATGCCAGTAACTGACAACTGCCCTGCTTTAATCAGAGGTAGGGGGAGAATGGCCGTAGAAATAATTTCATGACCAATACCCACGCAAGTTATGTGGCCGGGCCCGCGATCCTAGGATTTGTAGTCCAGCGCTCTACCAACTGAGCTAGCCGGCCCGGCTATGTTGTTTACGTAAACAAACATGAAATAGGCTACACAGGTACCCTGTTAACAGTCCAATATTTCCCAAACAAGTTCGGTGACCCATTCTTTTTATTAATGTTTTGATGTAAGTATACATTGGTGTATGTATGTGCGGAAATTTAAGAAAATCTGTCGTTTGGAACAAACTATATTGATGCATAATAAATGACGTTTCATAAGGTATTATGAGTACCCATTGGATCTACTTTAATGTCCAGTCAAATTCATTATTTTAGGTAAAAAAAAATAATGATTTGTTTCTCAGGCAGCGCCGCAACGTTTTTTTATGGCCCGCCACGAATTTGATATAATGCCAAAAAAAATAAAATTTATTTTTGGACGATCGCGCCCGGGTTTTTAAGGAGCAGTCCAGAAATATGTTAATACAAATAAAACTTAGCAGAAAGTGTTTCTAATGGGCATGTTACCGAACAAAATACACAAATTACGCATTGAAATCTGTGGGCATGTTACCGAACAAAGTCCAAAAACTACGTATTGAAATCTGTGAATATTAACATTTTTGTAACTTGCAATCGTCTATTTTCTGTGCGATAACTGGTGATGACTCTGGAGTAAACAAGCATGTGTATTAATATTCCGTTTGTACCAAGTGCTTTTGAACAATGCCTTTCGTAAATAAGAAACAAATTTCGGACGAATAAACACCATACACGTTCATTAAGAACTATTTCTAAAACTGCAATGTACTGAATTAGATCCCGTGGACAGCGGCATAAAATTAAACGAATCTACGTTTTAACATAGCGGAAGAGGAGTATCGCGGTAGAGATTTCGGTATTTCCAGTAACTTACTTCCTGTCTGATTTAATTATATAAATTGTGAAATACTGTGTAAATTAAGAACATTTATAAATATCGTCTATTTGTTGATTTAATCTTTTGTTTAGTAAATGCTTTTGCGTGTGTAATAGCATTCCATATTTTTTAAAGAAAATATGTGTCAATATAAGTCCTATGGAAACAAACGATAATGCCAGCTGCATTGACAAGTGTTGATTTTCCTTTCCAAAAATTATTGGTGATTTATTGCAAAAATAATTTCTATTTTTGACGGTTATAAAAAATGAATTACGAAAAGTTAAATTCTATAAATAGAAGTACTTTCATGCTGATGGTATATCAATTTGAAGGCACTTACGTTAATTATGAACATTCAAATTGATTGCCTGATTATGTCAGCTTGCATAAATGACCGTTTGTGATTAGTAAATCTATATTAGAATTTTATAAAAAGGGATGCTTATGGTGTTATTAAAACTTAAAATTGTCGTTAATCTGTACTTTACTTGTTTTAATAAGCCATTACATAGTGCCAATAGAAAAGAGTATTACCAAAATACACTTGTACATTGTCAAACAACACATGTCAAAACATATCAGTTGAAAGAACCGTAACGTTGTTTGAAAAAAGATCTCCTATATACTTAAAACATTGATAAAAACATCCAAACTGAAAAAAGGGGCTTCGACAGGTACCATTTTCAAAACCCAATGTTTCCGGAAAAAGGCCGGTGACCCTTATTTTTTATCACTATTTTAGTTTCAGTATACAATGACACATGTATATGGAATTTTTTAACAAAATCTGTCGTTTAGAGCAAAAGATATTCATGTATATTATTTAATGATGTTTTCAAAGGCGTATTTAATGCATAATTAACCTCATTAAGCGTCCATTAAAAGTCATTTTTAAATGGTAACTACAGATCAAGCGCATTTTATCATTAAACTGCACTTGCATATTGTGAAACGAAACATTAAAAAAGATGCATTTAAAAATCTCCGTCCTTGTTTTAATATGAACACTTTATATAATTGAACATTGCTAGTCACACAAACTGAAAAAAGGGCTTCGACAGGTACCGTATTTAAACCCCAATATTTCCGGAACAAGGCCGATGACCCCTATTTTTTTAAGACTGTTGTAGTTTAGGATACATTGACGTATCTTTGTGCAAATTGTTAACAAAATCTATCTTTGGAAAAAAAAATTGTTGCGAACGTCTTTTAGGTCTCAACAGACCACGTATTAGTTGTTGCCACATTGATGACGTTGATGTTATGACAGAAACGTTTGTACATATGACAAATACCAAATATTTCTCATCGAGCTTTACACAATTTGGAAAATTATTTCGCCTTTGCTTCGTCGGTTTGATTGGTGATGGAACAAATAGAGCTTTCCGTACATTTACTGGATAAATCATACCTCATGCACACTTGGTGGCCGAAAGATAAGTCACACAAAGTGAACGAAATTACAGTTGACAGTCATACAATAAATGTTACAGAATATTAAGCATTCATTGACGCATACGGATTCATAAATTTGACATAATCTCAAATATAAGTACATGTAGTTAGCAACTTAGTGTACAGTATTTTTCTTGGTTTGTACAGTTGAGCACAACTAATCTTACAGTAGCCTTAACTTCAATGGTATAAGGAAATTGTTAATATCTCGAAGAGAGCATGTTTAAGCTGTTGCAATTATTAGCAAACGGTCAAAGACAGATTTTTCTAACATTCCAACCAAACAAAACAGTTCAAACTTAATATAAATACACTGATTACTGATTTAACAATCCCGTTAGTTAGCAATCTATAAGTAGCGGTCACGTCACTGACATAGACCTCTATACTAAGACGCTTCTCTAGCAAATGTTTTGCTTTTTCTCTACATGCGCGACGGAAAAAAAGCGAAACTTTATAGTTCCGAAGAAAAAACAAACACATCTATCAAAATAAAAGTAATTTGTCCTCAAAGCTTGACTCGGTGTTGTGATTTAAATATTATAAGTCTATTTACTTTTTTACATGAGTATTCACTTTAATTATACCTACTTCTGGTATGCACGTGGTCAATAGTTCGTACCGGTGCATTACTCGAAAAATAAATCCGGGAAATATAGAAAATACTATTTTAATGCGTATATGTGTCTAAATTTAATGCGAAATACCGCCGATATTCCCGTTTAAAGGTATTCAAAGAACTGACAAGGGCAACAAAGTATATTTTGCATGTCTCAATTAATATCTAGATCAAACCTACCTTTTGCTTCGTACTAACACCAGTCACCGGATTCTACTAATAATACCCGACTTGACAGCGAGGTGGCTGTACTGTAGCTGTATGCATAGTTGGCTGATACTCAGAAACTTGGCCCATGGAGACTTCCTCGTCAATTGTAATATTAATCACAGTGATGTACTCGACACCAATGTGGAGCATTCGCCAATAGTTAGCCACATGCTCTTGAGTAGTACAAGACTACTTATTAAAGGGGCGTTTCGACAGTAGGTTCACAATAACATTTGCAAAAAGTGAAGTTCATTTACAGAGAAATGATATTTATTCATCGTTAAAAATTACTTTCTTGCTTCTAAAAGTACAGTTGACAAACATATATAAATGTAAATATACAGAAAACAAGAGTCTGTGTTTAATAAAAACACATGCCCCCGGTTGGTGCTGGATTGGCCATTTCTTAGTCCAAATTAGGTCAAGGTCATAGTGAGATTGGGTGATATGGTAGGATTGGGAACGGTAATAAGTAACAACTGTGCAGATATCGAAGTGTTGTAGTAAGCGGTGTTGGTGCTAGACGAAATTCTAAAATCTAGTTAACCAAGACATTACACTTTTGAATTATCATAAGGCCAAATTAGGTCAAGGTCAAAGTGAGGTTGGGTGATATGGGTGGATTGGGAATGGTCATAAGCAACAACTGTGTAAGTATTAAAGTGTTGTAGTAAGTGGTGTTGGTGCTAGACGAAACGGTAAAATCTACTTAACCTTGTCACGGACGGACGGACAGGACAATCACTATATGCCTCCTGCATCAAAGTGCCGGGGGCATAAAAAAAAGTAGAGCTACACACATTAGCCAATAAAAAGTAAGACAATGATGATATACTAGTATTTTACAAGACGGTCATGACCCTGGGGCACTCACCTGAGATTAATGAATCAAAGAGGCTTGCACAAATGTCAATTTAATAGGATATTCAGTGTTGCATGAAGTAAACATTTGACAACAAAGACAGACAACAAATCCAATTTGAAGGAATTTGGTCGAGTCACCCTAGGACTATTCCTTGGAAACGCAACCTGTGGTTTCTGACAATACTGTTTAATAATTTTCAATATACCCATATAAGTAAAACTGCCCCGCCCCCCGGCAGCCAAGTTTTTTAACATACAAAATGATTAAAATTTGAAGGAATTTGGTTGATGATCACCCAAAGAACATTTCTGTTAAAATATTTCACACTCCATCAAGTGGTTTCAGAAAAGAAATTTTTCACTATTGCCCTATAAGATGTTTAATTTTTTTAAATTTTGGTTGCCATGGCAACAAGGGTTTTCAAAATATTCCTATGAATTGAAGGAATTCGATAGATGACCATCCCTTGAATATTCCTGCCAACTTTTGTGAAAATCCACCTTCAGATTCAGAGAATATGTTTTTGGAAGTAAATTGTTGATGATGGACAACAGAGGCCGGATGGTGACTGACCATAATAGCTCATCCTTGAGCACTTTGAAAAAAAACATTTAATCAGGACATAAACACATAATGCATGTAAAATATACGCCATTAGGTATTAAAAATTAAGATACTAAAATGCTTGTTCACATAAAAGCAACAAACAATGCATGTACGATAAATATGACGATTACTGCCAAGACTGTTTTATTGAAAGAACTTTACAATTGAATAGTTACACAGAAGACACATTTGCACAATAAACAGAATACTGAAAACTTTAATCATAATGTATTTAAAATAATTACAGTACTTTTTGACCATTTTACGCCATAAATACCAAGGCTGAGCTGCTGAAAACATTACTGACCAATAAAGTCCATAACATTCAGATCAGGCAAATAAAACATAGTTCAACTTGTTGGTTTAACAGGAATATTATAATTAATTGTATTTGCCTTTCAGGTTAACACTGTCAGTAACTTACTCAGTCATTAAAAAGTTCTAAGCAACTGGAAACAGACCTCCATTTGTTTCTATTTTTGATTTTCGTGTAACAATATTCCAAGTGTTGTAGTAAGTGGTGTTGGTGCTAGACGAAACGGTGAATTAATCTACTTAATCTTGTCACGAACGGACGGAAGGAAGGACGGAAAGGACAATCACTGTATGCCTCCCGCATCAAGAGGCCGGGGGCATAAAAAGGGTGGTCATCGATAACGTTCAGATCTCAGCAGACGCCAAAAATGGGCCAGATCGTGTTTCGAACACCAGAGTTATTACCCTTTGTTTATTAAAAAATATACAAAAATGGACATTATTCAGGATTTAGACTTCATTTTTCATCCAATCTTCACCAATCTTGCACAGTTTGTCTATTACCATGATATTACATTTGAAGTCGACTATAAGCAAGATTGGACCAGAAACACCAGAGTTATTGCACTTTGTGAAACAAATATGCAAAAATGGACATTATTCAGGATAGAGACTTCATTTTTCATCCAATCGTCACCAATCTTGCACAGTTTGTATGTGATAATAAGATTAAAGGTGAAATCGGACCAGAAACACCAGATTTATTGCCCTGTGTTTGTGAAAAAATATACAAAAATGGACATTATTCAGGATAGACACTTCATTTTTCATCCAATCTTCACCAATCGTGCACAGTTTGTCTATGAACGTAAAACTACAGGTGCAGTCGAATATAAGCATGATCGGGACAGAAACACCGGAGTTATTGCCCTTGTGTTTGGAAAAAAAACATCAACAAGTTATCAATGATTGGCTTGCAGACACGATTTTTTATTCAATGTTGACTAAACTTACACAGTTTGCGTATGACCATAAAAATTGATTGATAAAATTTGATTTCCCACAGTTGCAAACCTTGCATGCAGTTATTTGTACATGCAACATTGATGCCTCAGAGCCTGCATTAACATCATTTAATGTATCATCATTGGACAGAAAATTATCAAAGAAAAAGCAAAACTTTACTTTATAGCACAGCCATCGCAATTATCGCATTGCAACTAGTTCTCCAAAACTGTCTGCGAAAAAGACATCAAACTCTACTATTTCTGCATTTTCCAGAATTGTCACTGACTTAATGAAAAAGGTCAGATAAGAATATCGAGAAAAATGAGTTGGGAACCATAAGCAAAAAAAAACAAAAAAAGAACGCACATCCACTACCTAACTCGTACTTTAGTTAGCCCATTGCACTAACCGAAGTTTTAAATCAAAATTGATCCTATCCCCCTTTGCGTATTGTTCAGATACTTCAATTTTCAAACCTGTCACAACACTATTGTCTTCATCAGTACCAGTTCTCAGGTGAGCGCTTTGTGCCATCATGGCCCTCTTGTTGTATATCGAATCCTACTGAAAAGGTGTATCCCGAAAACAAATTTGTGTCTTTGTATATATTTTTTTCTTAACGATTCCATCAATATATAATGTTGCTACTCAAAGTATGAAATTATCTTGCTTAAATATGCGTCTGGATGTATGCGAAATACCGTCAATATGCCCCTTTAACCTGCTGGTGCGCGGGAGAAATAGTAACAGGGCATACAGGTGTTAGGGTTAGAGAACCGGGAATCTATACCTAGTCTGTCGTGGTCATAGACGAAACCAATCGCCCATAAATAGTACTCATTTTTATCAAGACTGGATATATTAACGAGGTATTTTTACTGCATTCGTTTATTTATTATTTGTATGTATTTGGTAGACAGTTTGAGTGTTTACTAATTCGAAGATAATTGCTGTCACGTCATATTCTATGATGCGATGGTAATGCTAATAATAGTAATAATGATAAATATAGTAACGAATAAGTAATATATAATAAAAATCCGTCATATATCAGGGGCGAATTATTATTTGTAATATGCGTTTACCGAAGTCTAATGGTCTCTTTTCGAAAAGTACATGTCATAAAATAACTCACACGTTCACAGTCACACTCATCAATTGTTTTCAAATGTGCTATGCACTGTGTGTGTTTTTTTTTATCGAGTCGCACTTACGGACAGACAGACGAACATGTTTTTATACAAAATACTCGTTTCATGGTACGATTGCGTTGACAACTAATAAGGTTACTGGCAAGTGATGTCAACTTTGTGTCAATTTCGCTGACATATGGTGCCGGGGAAAATGTTAAATCGCCAGGAATTGGAGCCAACGTTGTGGTAGACTGATGTAGTCGTTTCTGTAAAATATCGAATTTTTCATATATAACGTGCTTGCCATTTTGATCTTGCTCAAGACAGTAACGACTGGGGAAATCCGTATTTGATCAGATAAGCCGGTACCGTTTAGTCTATTAGCTGAACTGTTAATTCAATAGGTTCCAGACTGGCTCCTTTCATAAAACTTGATTTGATCCCTGATAAATGACCATGTCAAATGGATCTCCCATAAGTATATCCCTCATGAGTTTGTAGTTCTGTGAAAGTTAAACTGTGAGCAGTCAGGAATTTTAGTTGATGCCTTAGTGTATGCTGTGAAATATCATTTTATCAAAACAGGATGGAATATATAGATTTGTGTAGATCTATTTTATCACATTTGAACAGAGTGGGTAATAGTTGGTAATAATGTTGCACTTATTACATATTTATAGTTTTGTGATTAAAAATATTGTTAATTTTAGGGGATGATCCATGAATTCGGGTTGTGGGCATAATTTTGTGATCGTTTTAATGTGCGTTTTAATATATTACGTCAATATGCTTATATATCCACTCATATAATTATGTTCAGTATGCATTAAGCGAGAGAAAGGAGCATTCAAACTGTCCTGGCCCATTGTGCTCTTTTTGGGTTCTTGGTGAATTTCATAGAGGAGGTTAACAGTTCCATAATTTTTGTCAATAAATACAAGTAGCCTAGTTTTAAAAACTCAAGAGCGACCGACCCCGTTCAACGTTCCACCAGAACTCACACTAAAACCTGGTGAGACTGCCAACGGAACACTGAACGATTCAGATATTTGGGAACTAGGCTGTTTTTTGAGACAACACTTCTCAACCTCGAAAGTAGTCGTTGATTTGCTTTCAACTTTAAATCACATTTATTCAAAAAATATAAATGTCTTTTATGTGGTATCCTGTGCCAACTGTTTATTGCATCTGAAATCTTAATATAATTTATAAACTGTTAATAATAATATAATTTATAAACTTTTAATAAAAGAAAACAATATAATCCAGAAATATGTAAAGACTGAATGTCTATATTTTATCGGTTTCGCTGAACGTTGGCGTCGGTACTTTCGTATGGGGGAAGGTAAGTTGGGTAAGTTTTACCATAGTAAATAAATGAGCTTTGTAAGTCCGTAACTTACGCATAAGTCTATTCTGTAACCATATTTCCAATTAATAAGTTGATTGTTAGATATATGGACTTAGAAATGACTCTTTGTAATCTTAAGTCAAGTACTACAAGTAAATCCTCCCAGCCAGTAACATAAATAGTATGGAGCTGTTTACCATAAATACTACAATCATGTTCACACAATATATATTAATGCTACATAAGCCAGCAGGAAATATAATTAATTGACCTTTTCAGATAACTCACAGAAATAGACAAAACAACACACTGAAAACTCTAATTGAGTTGCGGACATACTATCAAATACTCCAGTCAATGTGGTTTACATTATTTCCGGGCAAAGGTGTTTATTGTATGAAGATTTTATCTGGTGTTTAAAGCGTGGCATCTGACAGGTGATTGATCTCTACCGACCAGAAAACAGGTCGGCTTGATACGCATTTCATTAGTCCCTGAAAACTGTCCCAAGGAAATGTAACTTAGTGAGATAAAACAAGAAACAGGATTTGCCAACCTTTGCATGTCATACACAGTTTCAGCAGTTTGTTTTCAGGGACTAAAATTAGTCTAGACAAAAGTCGAATTTCGACAAAACATCGCGACAGTTACCGCCATTGTCAGTAAATGACTCCGTTCATATCAAGTTCGGAAAAATCTGGAAAGTAGGGAGAGTCTTGAAAATTCACAGTGACCGTTCCTACATAGTATAAACGGCCGATGGTAGCACGTATCGCTGAAACAGGTCAGTGTTGCACAAAACGCGCGAAAATAGTAGCGATATTGAGCAATTCGATCAATTAGTTCTGCAGTCTGATAAACGACCCGTTCCCCCAGGTAACCCCCAAGCGGAACCACAGTCAATCCCAGATCGCCGGAATGACCCGAACATGAACCCAGCTTCAGGCTATATGACACGGGCAGGACGATCAGTGATTGACAACCGTAAATACGTAGGAAGTGAATGGACAAAATAGAGACAATTACCATCTAGCAAGTGGAAAGCATCCAAATCCCTTATTGAATTAGTACTTGACAATTTTTAATCATTGATATTGTGTTGAAAACTCTGATTAATTTTCACTATTGTTATTTTAATATTTTGATATTCTCATACTATATTTACATTGCACAATTACGTTACGCATTATACCAACATGATTATCTTTTGTCTTTTAGAAAAGAAGGGAGATGTTGTATCATGAAACAGACTATAGCTACCACCAATGTTAACCTTGTACCCTGTTCAGATGCCGCACTGTATTATTAAATTCGTAGTGGTAACACGTGTTGTGTTGTTCTTCACATTAGTGAATTCTCATTTGAGTTCACCATTATGAGTTAATAAAAAAGTCATATGTACAATAGTGCAATAAACATAAAACATATACACAATAGTGCAACAAACATAAAACATATACACAATAGTGCAACAAACATAAAACATATATACAATAGTGCAACAAACAAAAAACATATACACAATAGTGCAACAAACATAAAACATATACACAATAGTGCAACAAACATAAAACAGCTCCAGCACCATAAACGCTAACGCACACAGTCTTTCGCAACAACATGTCGTTTAAGTATTGATAATGAATTAAATTTCTGACGCAAAATGTAAACCTTTTAAAACGCGTAGTCGGTTCAATTTCTCAATCCGAAACGCCGCGTGCAAACGAAAATACGTCACCGCACAACTATGATCACAAACCACTAATTATTTTTACCAGTGCTAGTATTAAAATGCTCTTATAGAACTGTACTATTATTTGTTTCTTAAATGCCACTATTATGATGATTATGATAACTATGACGATTATCATTATTATGATTAGTATGATCATTTTGAATATGATATGATAATGATTGTGATTTTGATAATTTTATCAAGTTTTTGGTATTTTGATTTTGATTATAGATCTCACATTATTGCTATTATTATTATTATTATTATTATTATTATTATTATCATATGTTCCGATTATGTATCTTATTATTTAAATACCCCCCGTATATCATCTACACAATTGTGTTAACGTAAAAATTATCGGAAGTTACTAATTTACTAACAATTTTGCTTGTTATATTGCCCTAATTGTATATGTTATATACTTGGGTGAAAATAAAAGTCTTGTTCTGTTCTGTTCTAAAACATATACACAATAGTGCAACAAACATAAAACATATACACAATAGTGCAACAAACATAAAACATATACACAATAGTGCAACAAACATAAAACATATACACAATAGTGCAACAAACATAAAACATTCTGTAGTCCTGCTAACATTGTATTTTCTTCTTGACAATCACATGTCTGTCAGATACAGCTTTACAACTTAACAAATGACATATTATTGGAGTATGATTTGGACCATATCATCAAAGCTTTAAGTTGGTGTTAGTTATTAAGGTATTGATAATAAAACACTTAACATCATGTTTTCAAACAAGCTATTTATCCTTATCCGTAAACTTGACAAAACAGAATATTTTAATAATAGTACAAGAACACAAAATGCATCATGTGAGACAGATGTTAAATAAGCATATCGACATCTACATGTATGTCTAATGTGCCTTGCATAATATACTTGTAATTATTATATCCATGTCCTCATTTGCAGGGGCTTAGCTTCCTTTAGGCACTATAAGCACGTGCCTATACATTTTTTCAGAGATGAAAAATTTAAGTATGCCAAAAACTGCAATAAAAACAAGAAGGGGACGAGGGGATCTTTCTTGGCTGTGCTGATACTTTATTGTTTAACGAGTCGATTACGTCAATATGAAATAAATTTCATGAAACACAGACTTATTTTACAATTATTTTGTAGAATCGGAGTTTAGCTGAAGTTAGTTGTTTGTAGCCACATGCAGGTATAAACACTCCAGGCCCAAAATTATTGATTACAGCGTCATTTTGTAGATCCGCCTATTGTGTCTGTACATTTTTTTAACCCAAGCTACGCCCCTGGTTTCCATCGTTTTGTCACATTTTACTTTAAATACCAAGCTACGCCCCTGGTTTCCATCGATTTGTCACATTTTACTTTAAATACCAAGCTACGCCCCTGGTTTCCATCGTTTTGTCACATTTTACTTTAAATACCAAGCTACGCCGCTGGTTTCCATCGTTTTGTCACATTTTACTTTAAATACCAAGCTACGCCGCTGGTTTCCATCGTTTTGTCACATTTTACTTTAAATACCAAGCTACGCCCCTGGTTTCCATCGTTTTGTCACATTTTACTTTAAATACCAAGCTACGCCCCTGGTTTCCATCGTTTTGTCACATTTTACTTTAAATACCAAGCTACGCCGCTGGTTTCCATCGTTTTGTCACATTTTACTTTAAATACCAAGCTACGCCCCTGGTTTCCATCGTTTTGTCACATTTTACTTTAAATACCAAGCTACGCCCCTGGTTTCCATCGTTTTGTCACATTTTACTTTAAATACCAAGCTACGCCCCTGGTTTCCATCGTTTTGTCACATTTTACTTTAAATACCAAGCTACGCCCCTGGTTTCCATTGTTTTGTCACATTTTACTTTAAATACCAAGCTACGCCCCTGGTTTCCATCGTTTTGTCACATTTTACTTTAAATACATACATGAATTTTCGCGCAAGGAACAGTAGTTTCATTTGATTCTTTAATTAATATGTTAACTGGATCACACAAGTCAATTAATATGTTAACTGGATCACACAAGTCAATTAATATGTTAACTGGATCACACAAGTCAATTAATATGTTAACTGGATCACACAAGTCAATTAATATGTTAACTGGATCACACAAGTCAATTAATATGTTAACTGGATCACACAAGTCAATTAGAGAACCGGAAAAATTCGTAAACATTATCGTTCAAGTATTCGTGCGTATTTTGAGTTGCATATTTAATCAACATTACTTCTGGCATATATACACATCTTTCAGACTTTACCATGTAACACACAAATAATAAAGAACAAAATGTAATACGCAATTTGATGTCGCAATACAAATAGTGGATATTAATACAGACGTGTTTGGAATAAGGTATTCAGCCCATCATACCCCGTGTATATAACGCTACAAATATTATTTTTCTGATATTGCATCCATATCTAGACTCTTCAACAAGAGTTTCACCGAATTGTTAGTCCTCGAAGGCCCGTTAACGTGTCTACCTCTTCATTTAACTTAACATCCTTTTCTCGTTATAACCCACACTTTAATAAATGCGTTATAGAATATTAACTACACATTGTTCATATGTATACGAAAAAATGAATTCATACTGTTTCAATAATGCACACTCATTATATATAATTGTGCGTGCTATCGTTTTATTAAACTATATATTAATATAAGAACCTGTATTTATTAAGTTTAAGTTACGAATGAATATTAAAACGTTTAATATCATTGGCGGTTCCAGGATTTCGGGTTAAGGGGGGAAGGGTGTAAACTTTGGTCGTGCAGTTATAACCCGTTATGTTGTCTCTGGGTCTGCAGTGATCAGCTACAGATCCGTATCAAATATGTATGATAAATATTTGCACGTCATCATCATCAACAACAACAACAACAACCTCGTCATCATCATCAAATGCACTTTGTTTCACTGAACAAATAATTACTTCACTGTATTATGTTCGAAATACACGTTGGTTCATCTGTATGTCGTACACCTGTTTTGGCAGTAAATTGCCATTGTTTGATGTGCCTGTCCACTACATTCAATGTTATATACATCATGAACATCTTTAAACATGTAAAATCAGTAACTGACTACATTAAACCACGCATGCATGGAGAATTATTTGTATTATTCATTTACCGAAGCGTACTGGTCTCTTTTCCAAGTGAATTTAATAACATAACTCACGTTCACAGTCATGGTCATCAATTGTCTTCAAATGTGCTAGGCACTGTATTTTTATGGAAACGAACTAACGGACAGACAGATGAACATGTTTTTGCACGAAATATTGTAAAAGATACTCGTATGATTGCGTTGTGAAATAAAAGGCAAGTGATGCCGATTTGTGTCAATTTCGCTGACACAATTATGATGCTGCGAAAAATATGAAATCGCCAGGAATTAAAGCCAACGTTGTGGACACCCTCTACTTTATCACAGTGATTGCTAATGGAACATTTGAAAAAGGTGTGTCGATTTAGATTTTTGGAAACTATTTACTGAGTAAAACGGTTTAAACTCGAAAGTAGTTATTGATTCGACTTGCTTTTCGACTTTTGATATTATTTATTCGAAAAGTATCAATGCCTTTTATGTGGTATCTTGTGCCTACGGTGTATTGCATCTGACATCTGTATATAATGTATGAATTTAAACAAGAACACAATATCATTCACAAATAAAGATATAGTTTATCGTTTTCGCTGAACTTTGGCGCGGGTACTACGGAGTACTTAAGTAATCGTAGTAGGGGGTGGGGGTGGGGGGCTAGGTTGGGAATGTTTGACTAAAGTTACTTTAAAAAATAGTGAGCGAGCGAAGCGAGTTAAAATTGTTTTAGTATATTTATCAAGTTTTTTTGACCGTTTTATATATGCCCATATGTGTATGATCCTGGATCCGCTAGTGCAGAGTATTATACCATTGTAAGGAATGAACATAATTCACGAGAAGAATAAATTCAATGCAGCAACAGTTCAAAACACGCACATTGCTATCAAACTAATAGTACATTGTATTACAAGGAGCTGCAGGGGGAGATCGTAAAGTGAACTCTGGCTACCTTTAAGTGAGGCCAAAACAACTGGTGATAAAATAGCCGACTTTTGCTACAAATTATAGATGTTTTTGCTAGGTATTACGTAATCTTTGGTGTGTTTTGTTTTGTTTTGTTTTTTTATCTAAAGACTTTGCCCATGTTAAGGCCCAATATTCCATGTAATTAATTTAATTAAGCACATTGTTGTGTATATTTATATAATTATTATTTTCCTATATAATTGGGACAGTGACACAATAATAAATTCTAATAGTATCGCAAATGACAAATGATAACTTGAAAAATAACAACATGCTTGTATTCAATCGTGCGTTGATTTTTTCATATTAAATTAATAAAATGTATTTCATTATTATATTAAAACTATATAATACAACATTACAACATACACTTGGATGATACAATTACAAAATATGATACTGCTACAATACAAAATAGTGCAAATTGAACAGATTTATTATGATCATAATGTTATGAACTGATACTGTCATACATTCCAAACAGCTGCAGCTAATGGTTAATTCCACTTTGGAATGCTTCAGGTAGTTACCAGTTTCCTGGGCCAACAGTATATGGATAGAAGGTGGTCATCTGATCATTCACATTGCAGACTCGCTTACTGAAAACGTGAATTAACATTAATTTTTTGACCATTTATATGCGATGTATAAATCATTATTTCATTACCTCATAGTGTAAAAACTAATTCAATAACTTACTGTACTATATCATTAAAATGGTTGCGCAATAAGTATGTGATTTTGATAATTCATTAAATTATTATGTTAGTTAATAAATAGTTTAGCTCATATCAATTCAATTCAATTAGGTGATTATTTTCCACTCAAACGTTGAAGTGTACTGGTGTCTACGACATATATGCACAACTATTAATAATGTAGATAAATGGATGGATAAGCGAAGTGATTGAGCTGCACATTCTGTAAATCCAATATTTGGCTTTGTACAAGCTAATGCCTGATTACCAGCTGTTATTTTGTACTAAAAGTCCATCTGACTGAGGTGCACGATCTTCCTACACCTGAAGCGTACCGTATTTTAGGATGTGATTTTAATGAGATTGTACTTAAAGTCATCACCAGAAATATGTTTTGTGCTTAAAGTAAGTTTTTACAATCTAAAAGAACGAACGAAAATTTGCTCCATAAGTGTTCATCGAGTTAAAGTAAGGTTACATTGCATATCGGGAGTCATACACATGTCTGATATTATCCTCATACTATTAAAAGAGCGAATATATGATGTCAGATCAACATTTCAACATCACACCTGTACACTTTGTGCTTTTAATAACTTTTCTTAATTCAAAGGCTATGGTCATGATAAAAAACGTGATTACATGGAATACTGGGCCTCAACACGAGCCTATTCTGTAAATGAAAAACAGAAAAACAGGTGTACAAACCAAAGCAAAACATCAATCATTTATTGCGAAAGACAACCATTTTAATCACCAGCTGTTTTTGCCTCATTTAAAGGTAGCCGTAGTTGACTTTACGATCTCCCCTCTAAGGTTGACTTGCGTATTTATACAAACATGTTGGCCAACTACCGAACGTCTCCTAGGCTACAAAAGTTACAAAAAGGCATTACAACAGCCAAGCCACTTGTTTTTTCAGTTATTACAGAACGCTGCAAAGGTCCTGTAGAGTCTTGAATCCAAACGCCTGTGGTGCTCGAGTGGAGCCGACGTCCTTTCCTGACAGGGTCGACCCCACGATATACTCTTTGCCCAACTTCTGCTGGGCCCACGCAATAATGGTGTCGATGGTAGGAGTCTTTACCCCGGCACATTCGGCTATCCCTTTCATCACCACGAGACATCCGACGTGTACCGGTAGCTGAAGTCCGGTACAAACCCACCGTCCACCTTCTTCATCAGTTGTAAGCCTTGTTCGTCACCATGCATGATCTCAAACTGGATTTGTCGGAGTCTGACCTCTGTAGTAAACTTTATACCAGTCGAAAATGTGGATCACTTCTGACATGTCCAGGTCCGGTTTTTATTCTTGGATGGTTTTTGCCGTTGCTACAATTTCGTCGCTTACTTTCGTGAGCAGATCTGCCTAAATGTCGTCCACCCCTTGGTAAAATAGCGGCACTTCAGACAACGAGTTTCCGTCCCAGTCCTTCCATCTGCCGTACATGACTGGAGGATGGACGCAGGATTTGGCCATCAGGTTAACCGCGATGTAATTGTCGGTGGGCTTTAGGAGTGGTTTCGCTCCCAAGATCCTTTGCACATATTCCAGCGGTGGCAATTTGTAGTTTCCACTCCCACCGATGACATCCTTGAAACCGAGCACCTCCACCTTTTTTTCCGAACTCTAGAATTCTGCACGCCCACGGCTACGATTCGAGGCTTATCACAGACGCATTGCCTGATTTATTTATGTTGTTCAGTGCCTGAATCTCGAACCCAGCTTGACCAGGCATGCCCACGATAATAGCGTTGTTATTCATTTGCGTGGTGATAGCCTCAAAATATTGGTTGTGTGCAAACGCAGGTACGACAAAAAACACGGCATCGACGCCGTCCATAGCCTCTGCAGGGTCATTAGTGATCAGTCGAGGCTTGCCACTGATGTCACCACGCGTTCCGTCGTTGTAGTGAGCGTCGATGATAATATGGTCGTCGCCAATGTATTCTTCCAACGCAACGCTTCGTCGCCGATCAAGGATATGACGTTGACTTCTAAGTTGGGTACAGCCGACGCCAGAGCCGCCAGGGTGTGTGCCCCATTACCGCCGCCGCAAACATGGATCCGCGTTGGGGTGTCCATTAATAGATGCTGCAAAATATTTAAATATACTCGTTAACGCTTCTACTTCACAGATTATTAGTCATATTTAACTGAGGCACAACGAGTTGTTTGTAATGTAAACAATACGATAGTCATCAAATGCAGTCAATAAAGCATCTCTTAGTAGTATAATAACTGTACAAATAATAGCGGACTAAACGACTTTTTTGGGGAAAGCCCTTCTAAAAATAGATTGGGGCTATTCTGTGTGTTATATTGAGGGTAATTTCGGGCCGTTTATGAACATGCCAGATGCGATCCCGATAGCTTATTAAAACGGTAGATTATATAGTATTTAACATGATTTTATTAATTTACGTTTATTGATCGTTTTTTATTACATTGGAAAATTGTCGTGCACACAAAGATTACGTCTAACACCATTGAAATGAAAAAAAATAGCAGCACTTACGGGGGATTGAACCCGGCTCCTCGGCGTGAGAGGCATAATTATTAAACCAGGGTGTTTGGAACATTTGTTAATGTGTCAACAATGTTATTTCAGTCAGTTCTATTTAATAATATATTGTTTTACTATATTTGAATATTTTTTCATTTTTGTCATTATCCCTATCGGTGACCTAGCAGCTTTAAGGATGGCAACGAATACCAAATTGATGTTCCACTATTTGATTGATCAAGTATCCGAATATAGATATTAACCATAGTAAAACATATACATGTTGTTATACACGGTGCTGTTTAGTTTGTGGTGCTAGTAGTTTCTATATCTCGGATAGAAGGATAATAACAATTCACAACAAAGATTAAGTATAAGTTTGCATAATTTTATATTGTTATATTCATTAATGGTATAGTCGCTGGTATTTATAATGATATTCAGTTTTGTAAAGTCTTTCACAAATAAACGTATAAAAAAAAAAAATGTATATACCAGGTACATATTTATATTTGTACCGTGCGTATCTAAAACAATGGGAATGTTCATAGTGTTGTGCTTCCAAAAGAAGCTATATAAATACAGCCCCATGATATGATGAGTTCACTGTTGCATTAACCCCATCATCATATTAGCCTTTATTTGTGGTGGCATATTGCTGCCACCACTTGATTATTAGATTTCATGAAAACTTTCGCGAAAATAATGGGAGATTTCATGAAAACAGAAAAATATTATGAATGCAAGATAAATATCTTAGCGTGAAAATTTGCTAGTTACTGCTTTAAACTGCCACAACATACCTGTTAAATTTTTCATGATACTAACTTTTCACTTTCACAAACTTTAACCCTAACCCTAACCCTGTGCTCTGTAAGATAAGAAGCAATGTTCGCCGAATGAGCTATATCCATTTTTAGATAACTGGTATCATGAAAAGATTTCATCAAACAATTTGTGCTTTCGCGAAATTTTTCATAAAAATTTAAACTTATTTTCGTGAAATACTTATTTGGTTTCGTGAAACATTTATCTGGTTTTATGAAAAACTTATCTGGTTTCATGAAAACCACCATTATTTTCGTGAAAGCATAACCTTTATGTGGTGTCAGTTCAGAGCAATAACAAGCATAATTTCATGTTTAAGATGATTTACTTGTCTTCATGATTATTATCTGTTTTCGTGAAGTCCCCCATTATTTTCGCGAAAGTGTTCATGAAATCTGATAGTTAAGTGGTGGCAGCAATATGCCACCATATTTATTTAATGTTTAACAAACATTTTTTTCGGCGTAGCTGTTTAAGATCACTTTTCACCTAGATTTCTTGCGATAATTATGCAGCGGGAAAATTGAATGCTAATAGAATTGGGCAAATTTTCTAATTTTAGGGAATGCAAACTCACAACAATGGTTTACTGTATACCAACAACTGTTTCATACTTTTGGGGATTAAAATTTACATAATTGTTTCATAAGCGGTTAAAATAAAGTTATAAACATATTCTCGATACACACTCTAGAACTGAGCATAGGTATGAACATATTTTCTTATTGTATGTCATGAATAGAATATTATATTAATTCCCAGAATTAATTCGCTATTTTGTTTAGCCTAGCGGCCCGCTCTATTAATAACAATTGATTCTAGATAGCGAGTTCATTACACGATCAGTCTAAAAATAGCGCGCGTTGAGCTGCCGGTGTATAACTGTTATAACATACATGCATCAGTTAGCGTACAGAGAATCATAAGAGCGAATATTTCAATAAATGGAGAATTTATGTTTATAAACGTACTGTGCATGTTAATTTGAAATTGAATTGCGTTGTGTTCTGTAAACAAACAATTAGAATTGCACATTTCTATCAACTTCTCCAGTACATGTTACTCAATCTATAAAAAGATACATTTCAATAAATAACATGTTGTGAAATAAGTATCGCCCGGAATACGTCGAAATGATATTCATGCTACTTATACTTCATTTGTGTAGCATTACTACATTATTTGCAATACCATTTATACACAGAAACCCTTGATACATCTTATTCGTACCGAATATTATTTTAAATCGCCATTGTCTACTATAATATTTGTGTTATAAAAAATGGAAGTCATCATTATTTCAAATAGGCTGAATGTTTTCTGAAGATTGCTTTGCCTTAGGATAAACAGTATAAATGATTAATTGACTTCGAAATGTGTATGTATTATGCATAGATAACTTCCAAGATGAAGGTAGGGCATATTACTTAAGAATAACTATACACGTCTGACACTAAATAATTTTCAATCATTCCCGCAATTATTTTCGTACATTGTTAATTTGATATATTTGGCTGACAAATTTATATAATAATGATGTTAACGTAAATTATTTAGGTTATTCATGTATCACTGGTGAAAACATGGGGCGGTATGATCGGTTTATTAACGGTACAAATATTAATAATTATTGAATGAATCACAAATTAATTTGGGGATCCGAGTTTTCTTATGGTGTCCGAAATAGCTGGAGTCCGAGAAGTCTTCTTATACAGGTGGGGACCGAACAATCTGGGGTCCGAGAAGTCTTCTTATACATGTGGGGACCGAACAATCTGGGGTCCGAGAAGTCTTCTTATACAGGTGGGGACCGAACAATCTGGAGTCCGAGAAGTCTTCTTATACAGGTGGGGACCGAACAATCTGGGGTCCGAGAAGTCTTCTTATACAGGTGGGGACCGAACAATCTGGAGTCCGAGAAGTCTTCTTATACATGTGGGGACCGAACAATCTGGGGTCCGAGAAGTCTTCTTATACAGGTGGGGACCGAACAATCTGGGGTCCGAGAAGTCTTCTTATACAGGAGGGGACCGAACAATCTGGAGTCCGAGAAGTCTTCTTATACATGTGGGGACCGAACAATCTGGGTCCGAGAAGTCTTCTTATACAGGTGGGGACCGAACAATCTGGGGTCCGAGCAGTCTTCTTATACATGTGGGGACCGAACAATCTGGGGTCCGAGCAGTCTTCTTATACATGTGGGGACCGAACAATCTGGGGTCCGAGAAGTCTTCTTATACATGTGGGGACCGAACAATCTGGAGTCCGAGAAGTCTTCTTATACAGGTGGGGACCGAACAATCTGGAGTCCGAGAAGTCTTCTTATACATGTGGGGACCGAACAATCTGGGGTCCGAGCAGTCTTCTTATACATGTGGGGACCGAACAATCTGGAGTCCGAGAAGTCTTCTTATACATGTGGGGACCGAACAATCTGGAGTCCGAGAAGTCTTCTTATACATGTGGGGACCGAACAATCTGGGGTCCGAGCAGTCTTCTTATACATGTGGGGACCGAACAATCTGGAGTCCGAGAAGTCTTCTTATACATGTGGGGACCGAACAATCTGGGGTCCGAGAAGTCTTCTTATACAGGTGGGGACCGAACAATCTGGAGTCCGAGAAGTCTTCTTATACATGTGGGGACCGAACAATCTGGGGTCCTAGAAGTCTTCTTATACAGGAGGGGACCGAACAATCTGGGGTCCGAGAAGTCTTCTTATACAGGAGGGGACCGAACAATCTGGGGTCCGAGAAGTCTTCTTATACAGGTGGGGACCGAACAATCTGGGGTCCTAGAAGTCTTCTTATACAGGAGGGGACCGAACAATCTGGGGTCCTAGAAGTCTTCTTATACAGGTGGGGACCGAACAATCTGGGGTCCTAGAAGTCTTCTTATACATGTGGGGACCGAACAATCTGGGGTCCGAGAAGTCTTCTTATACAGGAGGGGACCGAACAATCTGGGGTCCGAGAAGTCTTCTTATACAGGTGGGGACCGAACAATCTGGGGTCCGAGAAGTCTTCTTATACAGGTGGGGACCGAACAATCTGGGGTCCGAGAAGTCTTCTTATACAGGTGGGGACCGAACAATCTGGAGTCCGAGAAGTCTTCTTATACAGGTGGGGACCGAACAATCTGGGGTCCGAGAAGTCTTCTTATACAGGTGGGGACCGAACAATCTGGGGTCCGAGAAGTCTTCTTATACATGTGGGGACCGAACAATCTGGGGTCCGAGAAGTCTTCTTATACATGTGGGGACCGAACAATCTGGGGTCCGAGAAGTCTTCTTATACATGTGGGGACCGAACAATCTGGAGTCCGAGAAGTCTTCTTATACATGTGGGGACCGAACAATCTGGGGTCCGAGAAGTCTTCTTATACATGTGGGGACCGAACAATCTGGGGTCCGAGAAGTCTTCTTATACAGGTGGGGACCGAACAATCTGGAGTCCGAGAAGTCTTCTTATACATTTGGGGACCGAACAATCTGGGGTCCGAGAAGTCTTCTTATACAGGTGGGGACCGAAAACTCTGGGGTCCGAGAAGTCTTCTTATACAGGTGGGGACCGAACAATCTGGGGTCCGAGAAGTCTTCTTATACAGGTGGGGACCGAACAATCTGGGGTCCTAGAAGTCTTCTTATACAGGAGGGGACCGAACAATCTGGGGTCCTAGAAGTCTTCTTATACAGGAGGGGACCGAACAATCTGGGGTCCGAGCAGTCTTCTTATACAGGTGGGGACCGAACAATCTGGGGTCCTAGAAGTCTTCTTATACAGGAGGGGACCGAACAATCTGGGGTCCGAGCAGTCTTCTTATACAGGTGGGGACCGAACAATCTGGGGTCCGAGAAGTCTTCTTATACAGGTGGGGACCGAACAATCTGGGGTCCGAGAAGTCTTCTTATACAGGTGGGGACCGAACAATCTGGGGTCCGAGCAGTCTTCTTATACAGGTGGGGACCGAACAATCTGGGGTCCGAGCAGTCTTCTTATACAGGTGGGGACCGAACAATCTGGAGTCCGAGAAGTCTTCTTATACAGGTGGGGACCGAAAAATCTGGGGTCCGAGAAGCCATGTAACCGATCATCTCGGCCCTCTTGTAGTATGTTTAGGGTAAAAATCATACCTCAATATTAATGTCAACGCCGATTGTCTTTTTTAAAGACATTTCTTGTTTCGTTTCCGCATGTATTCGCTTTTAACGGCTCCCTATAATGCTGGCATCATTGTATTTTCTTGTTTGACGCTATTGGTACTTCTGGTGAGTCTGCTATTCTCATCTTAAAATAATCATAAAAAACTCCGGGGATAAAATATAAACAAAATGCTAAAACAATATAATATGAAGTAGGGGTTGAACCTCGCGTGTATTATGTCAATTAGTCAATTAACCATTCAGCTTCTATAATTAAGTGTCAAAAATGTGAATTTGTTTACTGGTAATGGACAATTATTTCTAAGAGTCCGATCGAACAACATTACCCATATATGATTTACGTGGAATTATCCAATACGTGTGCTTATTCGATTGTCAAAGTAGTGTTGCTATTCCATAGCGCAGAACAAGAATCGGTCAAAAATTGATAATCTCTGAATTGACCCATTGTTGACCGCATTCACAGTTTCGTTGACCGGTGTGTAAAAAGGAAAACATACATGCGTACAGTTACAATAGTGCGAAACATTAATTATTCACGGAAAATATACGATTGTTATCGAAAGATCCGCCCACGAGACAACTAGAGATACAGGGTGTTTTGTTGTTGTTGTTGTTCAAACATCGTATGACATGTTATATGACAACACGTACACATATTATTGTTTTTAATAGTTCTGTCCCAGAAGTCTAGGACTCCGTAGCAAATATATTATTGTAATAACCTTGTGGTATGTCTCCCTGCTTGGTAGGTGGGTCTCCCTGCTTGGTAGGTGGGTCTCCCTGCTTGGTAGGTGGTTTGCCGAGATGCTACACGTAGGTGTCATATATAACTCGTTTTTTCCTGATTATGTCATTTATTACGATGCACATGCGCGGTCTGAATTCCTACTCTTTCCAAATCTTCCTTGGCAAAGTACATAATAACACGATCTGTTGCTTGTTTGTTATTTCCAGCATGGGTTGCCTTGACGAACCCGACCGTTGTCTTTATACATAATAAAAACGAGGTGGACTTCTCCAAGGAAACACAGTATAAACACCTTAATTACGTATCTTTACTTAGAATTTATTTTTTGGTAACAGTAACAAGAAATGTCTTTTAAAAATGCAATCGGCGTTGAAATCAATATTGAGATGTCATTTTTTGCCATAAATATAATACAAGAGGACCAAGATGATCGGTTACGTGACTTCTCGGACCCCAGATTTTTCGGTCCGTACTAAGGAGATATCTCGGACCCCAGGTTTTTCGGTCCCTACTAAGAAGGTTTCTCGGACACTAGATTTTTCGGACATCATAACAAAATGTATCGGTTCCAAAATTAAGTTGAGGTAAACTCAATCTTTATTAATATCTACAACGTGAATAAAAAGATCATATACCGCCCCATGTTTTCACCAGTGATACATGAATAACCTAAATACTAGCAATTTACGCAATATAATTGATATATGGAGAATAACAGGTTACTGCCTGGTCTTGTGTAATATATCAGGTGAGGCTTATAACAATATAATAATTTTATTCGTGCCGAACCTGATATATTACACAAGACCAGGCAGTAACCTGTTTTTCTATTTATCATACCACATTTTTCGTAAAATATCACCAAACGAACTGATTTTTATATATTTAAAAACTAAGGGCGGCGCTGATTTTGCTGAGCCGACTTTTACACGTTCACGTACATGTAGTTATGGATTTCTAAAAGTTGACTGAATAATACCTTATTATTAACATTTCGTAATGATAAGTGAACTGTTTTGACTACGAATACATACATTACACGCATGCTCATTAATAAAATACTGAAAATGCGAACTGAAATGGATTGCAACGATCAATTTTATCGGAGAACACACTACGCCGAATTGTTTGGAGACGCCGTTTTGGAGTTGTGTATTGAAATTGACATTTCCAAGGTTAGATACCAGTAAATCATTGTGTATCCCTCCGTAGTCCATTCAAAAGTAGTGCCTATTACTAAAGAGTTCCTCTTCTCTTCTGGCATAAAAGCCATTTAGGTATCTCAGACATGCCTTGTGTGGTTATTTATATTATCCTATGCGTGTCTGCAAAATTGTGGTGCATTTCATTGGAGGCTAACTTGAAAGGTGAACTTTTGGGGTGTGTTTACTGTGGTATGGGGCTTTTGTCGAAATATGACTGCCGAAACCCTGTTTTCTACCGGTGCCTGCATTCAAGTGAGATGCATTTTCTTAGAAGTAAAATGACATATATTTTTATTGCAAATTTTGGAAGAAGACAGATTGATCTTTAAATTGATACCAAGCTTGCACAATCTGAAATAAAGGAAATGCTAGAAAAATGCTTGTAAAGTTTGCCGTTTTATAACGGGACCCTATGGTAATTGGATTTACTGGTTTCTAACCTCCAAGATCGTGTCAATATTGACAGTATTTGACTATAGTGTGTTCAATGTTTGGTAATAATGTTTTTGGTTCAACATAAACTGATGCTGTGTAGTGACTTTTAGTGCATTTATTATGAATGTTTTGAAATAAATGTGTATGGATGATTTATTATGTTTCATAGATGACGTCATATCACTACCAAAATGCGGGTTTATGTGAATATTTAAAAAATAACGTTTTTGTGATTTATGACGATTAAAAATAATAAGCTATATACGTTCTTGGTATCAAATTGTTTGTTTTGTTGAATCTGATTCATTTTTACTGAAACTGTTGACTTAATAGTTGTTTCCGAATAATATGACGTACCTCCAAACATTGACTGATATAAACGCTACTGACCTGATATAAAAAATAGTGTGTTCCTGCTACGTAAATTAAGTTAAAGTAACATGAATAACATTCCGACATATTACGAGATTTCTTTAACCGCATTTTACTTGTAGAAAGATTTTAAAAATTTTTATACATTGTATCACATCTACTGCAGAAATTGATAGAAAGGTGCAATTATAAATAATTCTTAATAAAACGCAACCACAAAATTGAAATATAAAATAACATGCACAGTAAGTTTATAAATATCAATTCCCAATACGGTAAGGAACGTTATGGTACCGTACGATACGATACGAGAGGTACGGTACGCTACGCTACTGTAATGTCCAAACGTACGTACTAACATGTGGGGAGGTTCTAATAAGATCATTATACGATCGTCCGTGTATACGTGTATTCTAGTTCGGGCGGACATATGGATGGTTATTTTGGTTTTAATAATCCAAAATAGGACGTGTCTTTGTACGTACGTTCAGATGCATGCATTGGTTAATATCCCAATAAAAAGATGAACGTACGCGAGTACATATACATTTCTATCTCCTAATTAGACCGTACAAACGTATTGACAAACGATTAAGCGCTTGCACACACAAGTAGCTCCTTAATGCACGGTGCATATGGTCACCGCATACTGCTGAAATAAAGTTGGAATGCACAGTATACCTCGTGGAAAAAGTCGTTCAACTGGCACGATATATGCGTATTTAAATTCAAATATTTAGCAATCCATATACTCTATGATAAAACCACAAGATGCACGGAACAAAATATGATTTTTTAAGCCACATATGAACGTTCAATTTTAGTAAAATAGTGCTAGCATGGTGAAGATCTCGGTCAAAAACAAGTACCTGTATTAAATGATTTGCATAATTCGTATTTAAACCTTAAGTTTCAATATAAAGTTTATAGTTCCAAACGTATTTTTTCACCAAAAACACAGTGATAAGATCACAGTTACTTAATTGAGCTTCTATCACACGCATTATAGCCAAAATGGACAAGAAATCTGAATATATATCTGAAAATTCGCTGTAGAACTAACATTATTGTCATATAATGATGAAAACCCGGAGAAATTAACATTTTCTTGCACTGCACTATGTTTTTTTGTCCACAAGTTTGCGGTGCCCATCCGTTCATTATGAAAGTAACGTAGTTGTATTACATCAGTATACGGTGACCATATACACCGTGAAATAGGGCTTAGTTTCTCATATTCATTATTGATGACAATACTGATGATGACGTTAAGTATAATGATAATAATGGTGATGACGAAAATAATTATGATGACGGTGATGACGATTATGATGGTGACGATAGTGACGATGATGATGATGATGATGATGATGACGACGATGATGATGTTGATGATGACGATTATGATGACGATGGTGATGATGATGATTACTGTATAATTATGCTCCAAATAATGATTTCATTGCTTGTCGTGATGCAATTTTACCATAAAATATGTGAAAAATGTGATCCGTACGCATACCCCCTTTTTGGCCAACCACATTCTTAACACTTACAAATGTGACAAATGAGATCCTATTCTTCACAGGCGTGTGAAAAATATGATTTGTGAAAAATATGATCCTACATAGCTTTACTGCGCTCTATTTTTAGAATGATTCACTCTCCTGCTGGAGTGTGTTGTACTTTCTAGAATTAATTCACGGGGACCCAAGTCGGTTGCAATGTACACTAATATTTTTACACAATGATAAAATAATAGGAAATATAAGCTCCATCAAATCTGCTAGCCTGAACACTATTGACAGGTAGATGTGACGTACACGAGCTCAACAGGCAATTGTACGTTGTGACCGACTGTGGGCCCCGTGAATTGTAGCATTGTAATTGATATATGTATAGAGCGCGCCAATTATGAACGCTAAACAAAATAGTGAATAAATATAACATCCTAATAATGACATACAATGAGTAAAATTGTTCAGAATTATGTTTACTTCCAGGGGCGGATCCAGGATTGCGGGTTGGGGTGGGGGCGTAATCTTTTGATCGTGCAGTTATAACCCCTTTATGTTGTCTGTGGGTCTGCAGTGATCAGCTACACAGATCCGTATCAAAGATATATAATAATTTTGTGCACATCATAATCATCATCATCATTATCATCATTATCATCAGCATCATTATCACCATCATCATCATCATCATCATCGTCAAATGCACTGTGTTTCAATGAATAAATTAATACTTAACCGTATTATGTTCGAAAGACACCTTGGTTTATCTGTATGTCATGCACCTGTCTAGGCAATAAATTGCCATTGTTTGATGTGCTGTCCACTAAATACGTATTGTACATTCAATGTTATATATCATGAACATCTTTAAACACGTAAAATCCGTAGCCGACTATATTCAAACACACACGCATCAATAATTATTTGTATTATTCATTTACCAAAGTGTAATGGTTTCTTTTCGAAGTGAATGCCATTATTTAAATAACGCCCACGTTCACAGTAATGCTCATCTTGTCTTTAAATGTGTTATGCAACGTGTTTGTTTTCATCGGAACGAACTAACGGACAGACAGACAAACATGTTTTACACGAAATATTGTGAAAGATACTCGTGATTGATTTAACTTGAATTTCGGCTTTAAATGATATTTATTCGAAAAGTATAAATTTCTTTTATGTGGTATCCCGTGCCTATGGTGTATTGCATCTGAAATCTGTATAGTATATATTAATTCATAAAAGAAATAATAGCATCCACAAATAAAGGTATATATACCCATTGTCTATAGTTTACAGTTTTCGCTGAACTTTTGCGCCGGTCTACGATGTACGTAAGAAATCGTGTGTGGTAGGCTAGTTCGGCTATGTTCTACTGAACAGAATATGAATATTCCCCCACCCTCCCCTCAAAAAAAAAGAGCGAGCGAAGCGAGCGAAAAACAATTAGGATAAATCACCCAGTTTTTACCGTTTTATATATGCCCTTATATGTGTAGTCAGTGTGGTTTTTTTGGGGTGGGGTGGGGGTGCGCCCCCCCCCCCCTGGATCCGCTAGTGGCTTATAGATTGTATGTCGAAGATATGTTTCTAACTTTATTTTAACCGCTTATGTAAACAAGTATGTAAGTTTTAATCCCTAAAAGTATGCAACAGTTATTGGTATACATTAAACCATTGTTGTAAGTTTGCATTCCCTAATATTCTATTGTCATTCAATATTCCCACTGTATAATTATCGAAAGAAGTCTAAGTCAAAATTGATCTTAGACAGCTACGCCGAAACATGGGTAAATGTCTAGTGGGTGAGGGTACATACATGTTTAGTACTCACTGGTGCTGGTATGTATAATGTCAAAAGTTCGTAACGAATGGCAAATAACTGCCAGAATAATGCATATGAAAATGATACATCTCAGTCTGCATGTGCCAGAATATATGACCGGGTTAGAGTTGTTTGCGTTCCGGTTCCTAGGTGATAACTGATTACCGAGATACTGACTCAAATGCTGCGCGAACATTTTGCTTGTAATGGCTCGCAATAATATAACTTTTAAATCAGTGTATATCAGACTATATATTGTTGTAGCACTATATTTGTTGTGTCATTCTTTTCCGATCGACTACAATGCAAGATCGACGTGTCTGGCTGTTTGCTTAAAGCGCATTGCATGTTTGCAACTGTTATCAGTAATATGCGTGTATAATAAAAGCTGACATTATTTCTACATGTGTATCAGATAATATATGATTGATTTATAATAATTATATATGTTATTTTATACATCAAAACAGAGAAGTTGGTCATGCAAAATCATGCGATCACAAGGATGTGTTAGCCGAAACGTTGACAAGTGCGTCATAAATTGTACACACTTGTACACAATTACAAAGCTGATCTCATATATAATAAGAAATATTACGATATTCGGAGTTGATGAAGGTCGTAAAGGTTGAAAGGTCACTAAATTTCCAAATATTATCCAAAAACTGCATCCAGTGTATTTTATACCTGACAAACTGTCATGCTAGTAAACGTTTTGCTAGATTTCTTAAGCATCGTCTTTAAACAATTTATTGCATTTCCATTTATTATTATTATTTTCCTTTCGGAAACATTGTTGGTTTCCGCTTACCCCCCCCCCCCTTCTCCATCCTATTTTTCCCGCCTAACGTTTTTTTTGCCGATCGATCATTTACATGCAGTCCCGATATACCTAAACTTTGTGATGAATATGCCGCGAACCAAACAAAGTTATTTGTTACCCCCCAACCCTTAGATTTTTTTGGAGACGTAAGCGAAAATTTTCAATTTTTTAGCCTAATGAATTGAGAAAAACGTTACCTCTATAGCAACGATATACACTAGCGGGTCCAGAGGAGGGGGGGGGCGCACCCGGCGCGCGCCCCCTCCCCCTAAAACTCCCGGACCATACATATATGGGCGTATATAAAACGGTACAAACTGGATAAATATGCTAAATATTTTTCGCTCGCTTCGCTCGCTCAGCTCAGCTTTTACAAGATCCTTATTAACATAAGTAAAACATACCCGACCTAGCTCGCGCCCTATGATTTCTTACGTACACCGTAGTGCCGGCGCCAAAGTTAAGCGAAAATTATAAACTATATACAATGGGTATATATATATATACATGTACATTTATTTGTGGATGATATTATTTTTTGCATAAATTCATATATTATATAAAGTTGTCAGATGCAATACAACGTTGGCTCAGGATACCGCATAAAAGACATGATACTTTTCGAATAAATAAGATTTAAAGTCGATATTCCAGTCAAATCAATGACAACTTTCGAGTTTAAACAGTTTTGTCTCAATAAATAATTCTCACAAATCTAAATCGACAAACTTTTTGTGTCACGTTCCGTTAGCAATCACATCAAATTTCATATCGTTGTATGCAATCATACGAAAGATATAACAATGTATGGTGGAGGGTATCCACTAAGTTAGACTAATTTTAGTCCCTGAAAACAAATTGCTGAAACTGTGTATGAATTGCAAAGGTTGGCAAATCCTGTTTCTTGTTTTATCTCACTAAGTTACGTTTCCTTGGGACAGTTTTCAGGGACTAATGAAATGCGTATCAAGCCGACCTGTTTTCTGGTCGGTAGAGATCAATCACCTGTCAGATGCCACGCTTTAAACACCAGATAAAATCTCCATACAATAAACACCTTTGCCCGGAAATAATGTGAACCACATTGACTGGAGTATTTGATAGTATGTCCGCAACTCAATTAGAGTTTTCAGTGTGTTGTTTTGTCTATATCTGTGAGTTATCTGAAAAGGTCAATTAATTATAGATCCTGCTGGCTTATGTAGCATTAATATATATTGTGTGTACATGATTGTAGTATTTATGGTAAACAGCTCCATACTATTTATGTTACTGGCTGGGAGGATCTTACTTGTAGGACTTGACTTTATATCACATAGAGTCATTTCTAAATCCATGTATCTAACAATCAACTTATTAATTGGAAATATGGTTACAGAATAGACTTATGCGTAAGTTATGGACTTAAAAAGCTCATTTATTTACTATGGTAAAACTTACCCAATTTACCTTCCCCCATACGAAAGTACCGACGCCAACGTTCAGCGAAACCGATAAAATATAGACACTTAGTCTTTATATATTTCTGGATTATATTGTTTTCTTTTATTAACAGTTTATAAATTATATTAAGATTTCAGATGCAATAAACAGTTGGCACAGGATACCACATAAAAGACATCTATATTTTTGGAATAAATGTGATTTAAAGTTGAATGTCAAATCAACGACTACTTTCGAGGCTGAGAAGTGTTGTCTCAAAAAAAGCCCAAAGATCTGAATCGTTCAGTGTTCCATTGGCAGTCTCACCAGGTTTAAGTGTGAGTTCTGGTGGAACATTGAACGGGGTCGGTCGCTCTTGAGTTTTTTAAACTAGTCTACTTGTATTTATTGCCAAAAATTATGGAACTGTTAACCTCCTCTATGAAATTCACCAAGAACACAAAAAGAGCACAATGGGCCAGGACAGTTTGAATGCTCCTTTCTCTCGCTTAATGCATACTGAACATAATTATATGAGTGGATATATAAGCATAGTGACGTTATATATCCTTAGCACTGGAAACGGACAGTTTAAAACTGACAGCTGATCACTGCATAGCCACAGACAACATAAAGGGGTTATAACTGCACATTAAAACGATCACAAGATTATGCCCACAACCCTAATTCCTGGATCCGCCCCTAAAATTAACACTATTTTTAATCACAAAACTATAAATATGTTATAAGTGCATGTTTACATGTTTTACAACATTATTACCAACTATTACCCACTCTGTTCAAATGTGATAAAATAGATCGACACAAATCTATATATTCCATCCTGTTTTGATAAAATGATATTTTACAGCATACACAGGCATCAACTAAAATTCCTGACTGCTCACAGTTTAATTTTCACAGAACTACAAACTCATGAGGGATATACTTATGGGAGATTTATCAGGGGTCAAATCAAGTTTTATGAAAGCAGCCAGTCTGGAACCTATTGAAATAACAGTTCAGCTAATAGAGTAAACGGTACCGGCTTATCTGATCAAATATGGATTCCTCAGTCGTTACTGTCTTGAGCAAGATCAAAATGGCAATCACGTTATACAAGGAGCACAGTAGGAGAAAAGTAACATTATATATGAAAAATTCGATATTTGACAGAAACGACTGCATCAGTCTAACTTTGTCGTGCTTTTGACTCGTGCTTTCGTGTACGTACCTGTCTGTCATTTATCAGAGCCGGTTGAAGTGCCTTGTTTGTGATTGGTACAACAGATTTGGTTCGGCGACCAAGAGCTAATTGGCTAGGTGTGTAACCGCACTGCAACGGGGTGTTGCTATATTCAAGTAGTGCGAAGTACACGTTGGTTTTCGTGTCTAATGCTTTTAGCATCAGCCTTTTAACTGTCCCTACTGCCTTTTCGGCCAAACCATTGCTTTGTGGGTGACCTGGTGAGGAAGTTCTGTGTTGGAATCCCCAATAAACGACGAATTTTTTGAATTCGGCGCATGAAAAACTGAGGGCCATTGTCCGATATTAGAATATCGGGAATTTACATTCTTGACATGTGTTTTTGCAATTTCGTTATCACTGTTTGTGATCGTGTGTTTGGTAAATGGTCAATTTCAAAGAACCTACTATAGTAGTCTACCGTTAATAGGTATTCTTTTCCGTTAAAGTGGAACAGATCAGTAGCGATTTGTTGAAAGGGTCTGTCCGGGAATGGGGTCGTTATCAGCGGTTCTGGGGCATTCGCATCTCTGTGAGTAAGGCAAGTCGGACAATCGTGACGTAATCGGTTATTTTCTTAGACATGCCAGGCCAAAACAACGAATCCTTGGCGCGTTCAAGTGTCTTTGTGATTCCCAAGTGTGACGAAGGAACTTTCTGCACTAGTTCATTTCGCAGGGATGTTGGGATAACCAATGTATGACCTCTGTATATCAGACCATCCTCCGAGCTTAATTCGTCACGGTGGTTGAAATATTCTGCGATGTTTGGATCGCATTGTTTCACGGATTCCGGCCAGCCCTCGATTATAGCCCGTTTCAATTTTATCATTGGCGGGTCTTTCACGATTTCGGTGCGTATTATCTCGTGTCTGCGATCTGTGATATGAAGTTGTTGTTGTACCGTGTGCACGTGATTGTCAAGACGTTCAACTATTTCGGGACATGTGTCGGGCAACGCGTGTCTTGACACGCAGTCACTCACCGGGATTTTTTTTCCCGGATACGTGCTGTACATTGACCTAATAGTTTGACATTGCAAGAAGTATTCTTGATAGTCGCGGCTTTTTCATTATTGCAGAAATCGGCTTGTGATCGCAGTGAACGATCACTTCCCTACCGTAAGTGAATTGGTTAAATCTCTTTAATCCAAAGAGCATCGCGAGAAGTTCTTTCTCAATGACGGCGTAACCAATTTCTGTTTCCGTTAACGATTTGCTGGCATACGCAATGGGTCTCTCGTCTTGCATAAGACAGCAGCCTAACCCATACTTACTCTCGTCGGTTTCCAATATGAGGGGTTTCTTAGGGTCATACTACCCTAGAACTGGCAACTGAGTAATGATGTCTTTGATCTTTGACAGGGCCTCTTCCTGTGGGGAGGATGCTCCTTAGGGGTGCGGTGACCTCAGATAAGTTTGGCGCGAATTTTGCCATGTAATTCACTAGCCCTAGCACGGTTTCGACCTTTTCGCGGCTTTCTGGGTCTGGCAATTTCGTAATTGCCTCAATTTTCTTCGGGTCGGCTTGTAGCCCGTTGTCAGTAATCACGTGTCCAAAGAATGGTACTGATGTTACCCCGATTGTGCATTTTTGTGGGTTGATTTTGATACCGCGTTCGCACGCGCGTAGCAATACCTTAGTCAAATTTTGATCATGTTCCCGTGTGGTGCGTCCCCAGACTGGGACGTCGTCAACCAGCGGGTGAATACCTGGTAGCCCCTCAAATATTTCGTTCACTTTTTCACAAAATTTGTCGCTAGAAGCGGAAATGCCATAAGGAAGGCGCAAGTAGCGGTACCTTCCAAATGGTGTCGCAAATGTCGTAAGGTACGACGATTCTTCGTTCAATTCAACACTCCATCCAGTACGCGTGTGTTAAATCAAGTAAACTAAAGCGCGTCGCGCCTGACAATTTTGCAATTACGTCTTCGAGTGTTGACGCTGCGTAATGCGGACGGCGAATAGCGTTGTTGAGTTGTTTTGGATCTAGGCAGATCCGTAATTTGCCGTTGGGTTTTTCAACAACCACGATTGGATTGACCCAGTCTGTTGGTTCCGACACAGGCCTTACAATGCTGCCCTTGACAAGTTCGGACTTGAGGCGCGATTTTAAGGCAATTTACTTTTGCCTGGGAGGGTTCCGATACTTCTTAATAGCTCGCCATATTCAGACATGACAGATTCCTTAGTCATAGAACTGTCATTCTGTTTGTGTACCGCGTATGTCAATTGCAACAAGCCTAAATCAAGCGAGGTTTGCAGACCAATCAGTGGCTGTGCGCAATTTACAATGTAGAACGTCGCGCGCGTCTCTGTTGCACGGTATTTGCATTTCAGATTGATTTTGCTCAGAACATGTTTGTTATCGCCTGAGTACGAAGTCAGTCTTGAATCGGTGGCTTTCAAAGGGGCTTAGATATTGAGCGATTCGAAGTCTTTTAGGGGGATTGTGTTTACGCTCGACCCGGTGTCAATTTTGAATCGTATGTCATGCAAATTGGGGCCAATGCTTACATTTACGAATGCCTTATTAGGAGTAGACGATTGGGCGGACGATTGTGTTTGACTTACTGTCTATAAAATAAGTGTTCATCCACGAATCGTCTTCCTGTGTGTGTTCACTGTGACTGTCATACTGATCGACATCATGCACGTATTTTGCTTTGCACACTCGTTTCAAGTTATTTTTCTTATGACACCTGTTGTATGTCTGTCCCCATGCAGGGCATTGTGTCCGTTCTTTGTGAGGCGGGTTGCCGCAGCGCTCTCACCGTCGATCCCGTCCATTTGCCTGATGTACGTCTGTCTGCTGGACTACCCTATGTGCTGGCTGTCGACCTTGGCCTCTACCTCTTCTTCCCCCACGTGCACGTCCATTGTCACGAGTGTTGACGAGGTACACGTCTTGTTGGTTTTGGTTGATTAGCGACATTTGTTGTCTACAGTATTCGATGTTTTGTGATATTTGTATTGCTTAGTCAAGTGTCAAGTTTTCACCTTCGTTAATTAGTTTCTCGCGTAGTTTTTGACTGTTGACACCAAATACTATTCGGTCTAGAATCATTTCATCCTGTGTATTTGCTGGAAACCGACAGTCAGTAATTTTAGTTTGAGCCTTGTTACGAATTGTTCAATGTTGTCATTATTCTGATTTTCCTTGTAGAATTGATATCTGGCAAATACTGGGTTTAAATTTGGGTTCACGTGTTTCTGGAATTTGTCAAAGTATGTCTGTAGTTGTGTTTTTGCTTCTTCTGTCAACGTCCATGCTTGAGTAATGTCTTGGCCTTTTTCATCGACCCATATGGGTATCAACACACATCTTCTCCTCTTCCGATTTCCGTTCAATGGTCCAGAGAATATTAACTTTATGTGTCTTTTAAATTTCTCCCACGTGGATGGTACGTTCGAACTGTTCCAGTCCATAACTGGTGGTGGTATTCCAGATAAAGCCATTTGTTAAACTTGCTGGAGTTAATTATTTAGCACAAATTGTGTTTAACTGCATTTAAGTAATCCAATTTTGACCTAGATCCATTGTTTCCCTTCTGACACCATGTTTTTTGTTTGTTGCACTATTGTGTATATGTTTTATGTTTGTTGCACTATTGTATATATGAATTTTTTTATTAACTCATAATGGTGAACTCAAATGAGTATTCATTAATGTGAAGAACAACACAACACGTGTTACCACGAAGTTTAATAATACAGTGCGGCATCTGAACAGGGTACTAGGTTAACATTGATGGTAGCTATAGTCTGTTTCATCACACAACAAAAGCTACTTGCAGCCACTAACAGCCTATATTTATATTGTCCTGTCCTTGAAGTTTGACAACCATAGAATGTTACAAACAGCTTTGCAACAACTACCTCTGTATAAGTGATACATTATGAAGAGAATCATGTTTGGGCTTTTCGAGTAAAGCTTTTATTCAGGTTTTCACTTCAGGACCAATCTGTGTTGCAACCAATATGGGACCCATGCAAATCCCGGTTGTACTTTCTGCGGTGGGGCCCATGTGGGTATTCTATCAAGGTCCCATTTGTGTTTGCACATAATGGTCCCATGTTGAGACCACATGGGTCCCAAGGTAGGCCCATATTTTAACCCATATGGGACCCACGTAAATCCCGGTTGCACTTTCTGGGGTGGGTCCCATATCGGTAGCCCAGATGGGGCCCATATGTAATCCCACAAGAGGCCCATATGGGTCCTATCTGGGCTTGCTTGCTAGGAGCTTTCTGAATGGCTTAACACATTCTCAATCAAATCTAGCTTTAAGTCAATATTTGCACATAATATATATGGTTATTATGGCATGGACACATTATACTGAATTACGACAATGAAGTCACTTCCGGTCGTTGAACTCAAATATGTTCTTGGACCATATCCAAGAAACATCTGAAATTTACCTTAAAATATTTTCCCTTCTGTTTCAATTATGTTAGGTGATGTTGATTTTCAATTAGATAGCATTATTGAATCCAACTACAGTTAATTCAATAGTTGTTAACAAAAAGTTTAGTTGATAATTAGTGAACACTAAGCAAAATTTCATGTGCATATGCGAAAAAAAAAACCTAAAAAAAAATGATGATTTCAAGCATAAGGTTACGCATGCGCAAATAAATTCCTTCTTTGTTACATATAAAATACTCAATGTTTGATCTCAATTTTCACCATGACCAAGCTACTTTCCAATATATCACCATACATTGTTGGAAAGATAAGGTCATAACCTTTTAAAAAAAAAACAGCATGTCAAAAAATTCTAAACATTATACATTGACAGGCCAGATATTCATTAAAGTAGGCCTATAATGTCTGGCGTCTCCGTGGGGAATTCCACACGCTTTATTGGTCCCCCATAAAATCTCTTATCGTTTTCTGCAATCTTTTCTCTCAACTGACTGAGCAATGGCTAAGTACACTTTTTCCTCTTCATCAGTGTATTGATTTCAGCTGAGAAGGGTCGCCACACGGTGTCCACACTGTGACCACAGCAGGGTGCCAATACACAGGGGTAAAATACCCCAGATTTGCCCGGGGGGGGGGGGGGGTGAGGGGTCAAATAAAGATGGATTAAACTATACCTTTAAATTCCATTATGCATATTATTAAGACATTTCCAGTCGTGCTAAAACCGTTTTATCTAAATAGTTGGAATCAAAAATTGACTTTATATGCAAAGGGTTTATAACTTTATTATATTTTATAAGGGCATTTATACTTTCGATTATGTTGTTCAATATAACATCAACATTTAAAACGAATGCCACTGAATTACAATGGTTTTGAACTTTTCTTTTATTTAAGAAATAATTTTCAGAACGACGAACAGTTATTTATTTACAGTTAAACAAAAATAATACCAAAATTAGTTCGATTCTAACATGACCTTACATTAAATTCTGCAATTACAAGAAAATCTTTATTTTACTGTTCATATTTTGTTCGCATTGTTTATTGGAGATTTAGCAACGGAAAACGTTGTTCTTCGTCTATAAAAAAAACCACTGCGTGTCATGTTCGAATGTTGTTTTACATTTTCCTTATAACTAATATTTTTCATTCCAGTTAGGCAAAGAGAGAAATAGACAATGATCGTTCCGTCAAAGTTGCAACAATCGACAGCGGACAGAAAGAAAGATGACAGTGACGGTGCTGTTAATGATAGGTGAGTTAAGTCTGTCTGTATAGGCCGGTGTATCTTTGCGGGCAGAAAATCGTGGTGGGCTTAACAGTTTTCGTGTTCAGCCTTAGCATATTTTGCTGGGCTTTCCCTAAGACTTTGTTTTATATCAATCAAATTGTCTTTCTGCTCATTAATTGAATCTATAAGTTCAATTTAACTATTTAGTTCGTGCATTCGTTGCGCATTCTTTAAACTAATGTCATGCCTTTATTGCTCATCTTTGTCTAATTCATCAATGTCTGCTTTGATGGTCTTCAGCGTTTGCTGCACATCTACGAACCGGTTCTCAAGTTTATCCTCCACACTTTCATCTTTACTGGACACTTCTGGACATATCTGACCGTGTCAGAGTTAAATGTGTTGCTTTTGTGGCGTTTCATGTTTGTTTTATGATCGGTACTTGTATATTCAAACAAATATTGTATTTGATCCCTTCTGCCGTGTAATTTATCTCTGTCATACCCGTATTTCTGTGATAATTAATGTCATCTTTACAATGAATGATTGTATCAAGGGTTTCATTTTGTCTTGCCCTATTGGTTTGATATTCACAATTTCTATCAATGTCTTGATTAAGTTCAATAACATCAACGTTATGGTTATCAGTACTATCATTTACACCATCAGGACCTTCACTATTGACATTTCCAAATTTACAAAGCTCTAAAGGCGAAGTGTACTTCGCCTCTAAACAACTCGCTGTTTTCTCAGATGTCCCAATGTTTTGTTTGTCGGTGTCATGAATGTGCATTGAACACTGGCACACTTGAAAATCAGAAGTCTTCTTAGTTAAATATCTTGTGGAGGTATGCCAGCTCTCCTATCAAAGTGCTCAACCTCTACAACATATCCAAGAGGTACAAATATACTTCTTCTTTTTTCTATAATCGTTGGTTTTTGCTGGTCTCGGTAAAGAAATAAGGTGGTCTAGAAATTTAAATCTCAGTGCACATCCTTTAAGAAAGCTCAATAACAAGACGCCTAATGTTTCGCCTTGTCGAAAACCTTAACACATGTTTGGTAAAATCATTGTCAGATTCAATACCATTAAATACATCCCGTGAACTATCAACATTTACATTTCATAGAACCATATTGTAATCCTATGCATATGTTTCTGAACATAGCTAAAGACACAGTCTGGTCTTTTAACCTCAAAATTAACCTCAAAATAACATTCATTGAACTGTCGACGGTTGCGTGTAATTTCCGCTTAAATTAATGTTCAAATGCATGTAACCACACAATTGAAACTGTAACACGAGTCTCTACAATGTATCTACAATGATGAATCAAGAACATGTCAAAGCGTTGGTCAAACAATCATTAAAATGATTCGACCCAGATTGATTCAACAAGACTTAGTCTGAACCACAACAATGATGCAGTCACGAACACTGCCGAAAAATAGTGATTTGTAACCTCACAAGTCAAATGTCTTTTGCTAATGTCGGTCGGTCGGTAGACCAATTTCGTTTCCGCTCTCTAAGTCCAACCGTTTTCATCCGATCTTCACCAAACTTCCTGAAAATGTTTGAGGTCATAATTTTTCGTCCAAGTTCGATAATCAGCCAAATCGCCCCTGGAATTATGGCGTTATGGCCATTGTTATTTTTTATGCGTTTGTTTAGGCGTTGATTATAATCGATCCTAATCTAATCATCATTCGTTATTAATGTGTGTACACCATTTTGTTGATAACATCGTTGTTTTCGTAATGTACTTTTCAGTACATTTTAACCAACCAACTGTGGTCATGTCATTTCATATGTTCAGGGGCGAACTGCATGTAATGTTGATAAAACGTTTGGTTCAATCATTTTACCTCTGTATTATGTATTTGCATATTTGTAATATGGTCGATGTAAAACTTGTTCAACGATGAAAATAAATATGTTTAAACTGTTAATGTATATTATTAATGCTAAGGTGAATTACAGGCTCAATTGGCCGGTTGTACCGTAAAATTTATAATTATGTTTACTATTATACTCTTTGTAAAATGTCATGCACATGTCACTGTAATAAAATAAAATGTCATGTACATGTCACAGTAATAAAATAAAATGCCATGCACATGTCACTGTAATAAAATAAAATGTCATGCACATGTCACAGTAATAAAATACTTACTTACGTACTTGCTTACTTGCTTACTTACTTACTTACTTAATCTAATGTGTGTATTTATTTCTGAATATAGTCTTTATTTTCATACATTTAACATGCATATTATGTCGTATTTTCCATGTGCTTTAATGCTCAGTTGGACTCCCTACTCCCTGGCGTCGCTCGTGGTCGCGTTCGGTAAGATTGATAATGTTCCAACCACAATGTCGATACTTCCCGCCTTAATTGCAAAGACCTCCATCATTTGGAACCCGACTATTTACGTGGCGCGACACAGCCTGTTCCGGAAGGCGCTTTTCGAGCAGGTGCCCTGCTTGCATTTCAAACAAAATTACACCTTAGTTTCCACAATGGCGACCGGAACTTCGTTCTTACCAGACAGCGCCTCTGAGACCCGCCCCAGTAAAGAAGAGATTGTATGCAGCAGTCCCATAACTCTGAGAAAAATCACTGAAAAGGAACGTCATGGTAATATGCAAACGTCCTTTTCGTAATGAAGCTTCCCATAAATTTTCCATGAATTCCGGCCAGTAGTTGCTGAGAAACAGCCAGGGCCAAAAAGTGGGATGGAAGGATGCTTCCCCGAAATTGTTCGGGGAGCATAATTTTTTTTACATCGATTGTTATCACAAGAATACTGACTTGTTATTAATTAAAGATATTCCAAAGAATAAAATTAGCTTATTTCATATTCTCAAGTTGCTGTAAACTAAGTATTAAAAAACTGCCACCGCAGTTTTAAGTAATATGCCAACAAATAGAATAAGCTGTTTATCTGCTCATATTGCTTTTAAGGAAGTTATGTCAAGATGTCGTTACTGCTTTTGCGGTTTTCATAATCAAACACCATTATCTAAAGCTATAAAACTTGTAATTTCTTAAGGTAAATGTACTACACTACAAAATGTTCTCTTAATTTAAATCATAAAAAAATATAAAGCTTCAAAGCAATAACAAAGTCTCATAAATGAACGAACAATAACAAACAAGAGGGCCATGATAGCCAAACGGGCTCACCTGAGTAGTGAATACTGGCAAAGATGAACACTTTATTGTTGTGACAGACTTAAACAAAAGTTATAAAAATAATTGCGAGACTGTTCTTAAATCATTTGATCAAGATTGGATGAAGGATAGTCTTTACCTATAAAGAATGCAAAATTTGCATTTTTTTCTCAAACAAGGGGCTGTAGCTGCGGTCTTTGTGGATCAACTTCTCTCATGCTTGCTTCCTGCAGAGCACTTATGGTCACACACTGAGAAAGTTTGGTTAAGATTAGACGAAACATGTAGAATGTTGGAAAAGGGCAATTTGGCACCATTCGAGATTTTGTGGTTATACCTAAACTCTGCAAGTTATGTCAAGACTGAAAAATATGAATTCTTTATCGCGATAACGGGCAAATTGTTGACGGCATATGGACGAAAGACGACGCAGGACAGTCCCCTTATACCATAAGCTCACCGAGCACTGCGTGCTCAGTTGAGCTAAAAAGAAATCAAGCAACAGATTTTGGAAAAAAAGGTTATGAATTGCAGAAAGGTATGGTAGAGTAAATATTGTTTTACCGTTTGTCCTATTGTGTATCTGAATGAGAAAGTCAAGTTATATGACAAGTAATAATTATATCGTTTATCAATACCACAGTTCTAATTATCGATCAATTGATCAAATACTTGTTAAACTACAACTCGTTGGATGTGTCGACTGGCGGGACATAATTCAACTACGATATGAGCAATTATGCTGAAACCCGAACTTGTACTTCCTTTTATGATAACAAACACTATTAAAAATTATGATGATTGAACAAAAACTTTTTCAGTTATTGTCTGCGCAAGCCCTTTTTAAACTAGTTTTTTTTTTAGGCATAACAAAATTACGATTAGAGCAATAATGCCGAACACCAAAAAAACTTCTCCAGTAATTGTTTGCATAAACTAAAGGGGACGCCTCCGCCGCCGCCGCCACCGCCACCAAAGTAACACCTATATGTCGCCTTTTCAGGCCACACCATTAGTAAGATGGTAGTTACACACTTGACATTATTCTAAATGCAATTATTTCTGTGCGCTGTCTCTAAATATTAGAAGGTCACGCTAATTGTTTAATGTCAATTTAAACATTAACTTAAAAATTAGGCCACTGTGGCATCAATAAAAACCAAATAAAATACAGACGTACACTTAACAATACACAATGTTATCTTAAAAATTCAAACTTCATCCTGATCACAATTGAATTAGAAAATTAACGACAGTAACAGCCAAATGATGGTAACCACAAGTCTTACTTTATATACAATATATCCTTAAGTTTCTCGGAGAGATACTCTCTGATCTCCAGCTGATTTTTTTAATTTTTTTTAGTCGACATTTGTTAGAATTCTGCCATGTTTATAATAGACTGGAGGATGGTGATAATACCGAATTTTATTATCATTACAAATGTCACCAAAAATGCAGGTCCCAGTATACGGTTTGCGTCAAAAAGAACAACATAATATGCAATAATAAAGTCCAGCAGCAATAAGATATTTGAAGTCCAAGCAGAAGTAAATAAATTGTAATATGTGAACTTATTGTTAAAACCATATACCCCATTGATGCAAACGCTATAGTGATGATGCTAAACATTAACCCATAGGCCAAAAGGGTCCCTTTGATGGCAGACAGTGTTCCAGATACCATGAAAATCTTCCTGTTGAAACTTAGCAGCTTTACGGTCTTCATGATAACCAGTGTGACCAGGGTACCCATGACGTCAGCCATTACATAGTCCCAGAATATGGCCCCATAGAAGTTGAGGAAACGCGTCTGGTCTGATCCTTCGAAGTCGGCCATTACACTGGACACACTCAGTGTTCTTTGGACAAACACTTGAAGCAGAGAAAAGGAAGGAGCTATTTGACAAATCTGAACTATCGTCCGAAAGTCTGAGCTCTAGGTATTACGATTATCCAACTTTTCTGTACCTTTTAATTTCAAAGTAAACAAATACAATGTTGAATATTGAACACAACACATATAGCGGGCTTCGTGCATCTTTATTCCTCGGATTCTACAGGACGTCTGGTCTGGCTTAATGCATGCTGGGTAATAATGAATTGACGGTCTCTGACTATGAATTCACACAGGATACAACATCCCTCCTCCAATCAGATTAAACGTTTCCTTGCAAATACTAACAATAATTTCATAATCAAAACTATGCATAATGACATGGATAGATCATATACATATAGAATTAAGATTTTTATCCAATATGAAACGTTGGGATAATGTAAATGAATATAATGTAGAATAACATTCCTAAATATTCCAGACAACATGTTATCAACATTTAAACAGCTGATATCATTAATTAGCGACTAATATAGCACGCAGTCCGCTGGTCAAAGATAACACTACTACTACAGATCTCTTCTACATGAGCAATATCAAACATTTACACCGTACAAGTGAATTATGATACTTGCTGTTCCTAAAATTTTATGTTCTGACAATGTGATATCAAAATCTGAACATGAAGTTAATAAAATGTTAATTAAATAGTTTTTTACAGAAACATGATAGAGTCAAATGAATTCGTCGTTTAGACACATTTGTTTCACGTTCATAATTTAACTTTGTACACAGTTCGTTTGAACTTCATTCGCGATAGATCTATTTCGCAAGTTTATCATCACAAGTCAATGTCTAACTACGTTTCTGTGGTAATTTACCATCCAGTTCATTCTACCACACATAGTCACGCAGGTAATCCGGCGCGTGTCGCTCTCGTCTCGGTCTATTGACATCCGCGTTGTTTCGACGATTGTCATGTCTTTCCAACTCTACCATGAAGTCATCATCATCGTCGTCGTCGTCGCAACCACCACCACCTCTTCCTGCGATGGGTGCCTTCGATTGACCTAGGTTCCCACGAACCTTTTTCATGGCTGATGAATTCCGTGTTATTTTATGTCCGTGCCTTTCTGCAGTAATCATCGACCCTTGTTTGCGTGTTACCGTATACGGTTGTAGTTTATAGAATGGGGTCATTTTTCCTTTATTGTCATTTCCGATTATCACTTTATCGCCGACGTCATTCGTTTTATGGCGTGTATTGTTCTGTGCATCCTGATAGGACTTGCTCGTTGATTTTGTTTCTTCATCGGTCCTCCTCGCTTGTTCGTCGACGCTCCTGTCCCTGACTGTACCTGTCACAGCTTCCGGCAGTCGTGTGTTCGGTTCTCGCTGGAACATTAAACGAAATGGCGTGTAGCCTGTTGCCGTGTGTGGAGTTGCTCTGTATTGTCTAAGGAATCGGAATAACTCGTGTTTCCAGTTTTTTCCTTCAAGGCATGCCGATTTAACACATTTCATGAGCGGCTTGTTGAAACTGTCTGCTTGCGCGTTTGCTCTAGGCCATCGCGGCGTGATTTTTCTGTGTATACATCCAATGTAATTTGCGTAGTCGTCGAATTGTTTTCTATTAAACGGACTACCGTTGTCCGTTTTGATTACTTTTGGCACTCCAAACATCGATATAACTCTGTCAAGTACTGGAATAACAGTATTGGCTGAAACCGATTTGACTATTTCCACTACTGGGAACCGCGAATATTCATCTGTCATGACAAACAGATATTCTCCAGTATCTAATGGTCCACAAAAGTCCGCACTTAAGTTCTCCCATGGTCCCAGTGGCATTTCAGATATTTTCAGTGGTTCCCTCGGTTTTGGTTCCCGTGTATTCGCTTGACAAGCCATGCAATTCTTGATAGCCTCTTCGATGTGTTCATTTAGATTGGGAAACCTTACTTTGGACCTAATGTAGCTCTTTGTGCATGATACACCCTGGTGTCCTTCATGACCTAGCTTTATTGCTTGTGCTCGAAGCAATTTTGGCATTACTATTGTGTCGTTCCGCAACAAAACAGTTTCACAATGAACTGTCAATTCGTCCTTCACGTTTCGTAATGATAACAACTCTTCCTCATCAAGCTCTGGGTCATTCAATGTTTTTATTTCGTACCATTTTCCATTCTTTGTAAATTCGATCGCTTTCTGGATCGTTTTGTCCTTAATCGAAGTCTTTTCACTTCATCTAATGTCATTGCGTTCGGCACCGCCTCGTTTGCAATGAATGACACAAATTCCTCAGCTAAATTTCTCTGTTCAACGTACTTCAAAGGATGGCGTGACATATAGTCAGACGGATTGTCTTTTCCAGGTTTATAAACAATTTTCAGTTTGAATGGTTGTAGACGCAATCCCCATCGTTCAATACGTAATGGTTGTTGTTTCTTTTCCCAGATTGTTTCTAGTGGTTTGTGGTCTGTAACGACGGTAAATGGTTGGGCTCCATGTAGGTACATACCGAAATGTTCGCAAGCCCAGACCACAGCAAGCGCTTCGCGCTCAGTTTGGCTGTATCTTGTCTCTGTTGGCGTCAATCCACGGCTGGCATACGCAATAACATGACCATCTTGCGTCAGTATCCCCGATAATCCTACGGGAGATGCATCTGTGAGTAGTTCTATGTCTTTTGTTGGGTTGTAGTATTTAATGACAGAATCGCTGCTAAGTTCCGATTTTAATTTCTCGAATGCCTCTTGCTGGGAATTTCCCCATTCCCATTGTGCATCTGCCTTTGTCAATCGTTGTAATGGCTCTGTTAGAAAAGCGTAATTTTCGATAAACCTTAAGCAATATGCCGTCATGCCTAGAAAGCTTCTCAGTTATGTCACATTTGTGGGATTGTCCCTTGGAATACTACACCAAAGAATGTGATCTGCGATTTGTTGAATTCGCATTTATCCTTGTTCAATGATAGTCCGTTTCTATGGAAGGCACTAATGACTTTGACCAATGCCACGTCATGCTCCGATTGATTCCGTCCACTCACGATAATGTCATCGGATATGTTTTTTGCTCCTTTGATACCCTGAATGACCATACTTATCGTTTTCTGAAACACTTCGCTTGCCGAATTGGTTCCGAAAATTCAGACGCTTGTATCTATATAAGCCCTTGTGAGTAGAAAACGTTGTGATTGACCTCGATTCCTCTTCTAACTCCAACTGATTATAACCCGATTTGAGATCCAGTTTGCTGAAAACATGTGCTCCGTTCATGTCGTGTATTAGTTCATCTATTGTTGGCATTTGATGGCGCTCTCGTTCAATCGCGTTGTTAGCCTCCCTCATGTCAACACACAGTCTAACATCACAATTTTCTTTGGAGGTGTCACAATTGGCGATACCCATGGCGTCGATTCATTTTTGACTTCCTCAATGATATCATCGTTTAACAGTTTTTCTATTTCTTTTGCACTCTTTTGCGAAGATGGAATGGTGTGCGCCGATTTGTTTGGGCTACTGGTTTGACAATTCATATTGATATGTAATGTCACTTTGTGACTTTTCAGCTTACCGATGCCAGTATATATTCCCGGATATTTTTCTTCAATGCTTTCCGTGGAGAAGTTAACACTTTGAATTATTTTCACTAATTTCAGATCTCTGGCTGTTTCATAGCCAATTAATGTTCCATAGTTGCCCTTCACCAAGTAGAACTTTTCAACTAGCATTTTGCCATTCTTTTCAGCTCCCATTTCGCAATACCCGATAACTTGTAAGTTGAGGCCTCCACCATAGGGCACAAGCTTGGGTAAGCGTTTTCTATGTAATTGCGGCTTTCCAAGAATATAATAAGTCCGTTCATCAATGATGTTTACACTTAAACCAGTATCGATAGTGGCTGTGATGTTTTTGTGATTGATTTTCAGTAATGTTTTTGGAGTTTTGTTCGAACAGACATTGCCTATTTGAACGAAGTTGTGGAATTCACTTTCGGAATCGGACTGTAAATTTTCCTACACTTCCCTATCGGTCTGTTTATCGCGCTGGCGACAGACTCGGCTGAAGTGATTTATGCGCTTGCAAATGTTGCACGTTTTCCCTCGCGCAGGACAAGGCGCATTTCTGTGTGGATATTCAAAACCACAATGTCTGCAGGTTCCTTTGTCGCTTGACTTGTTGGCATGTCATTGTCTATGTTCGTAAATGCACAGTTCTTGGCAAGAGTCCGTAGTTCTGTAACGTATTCATCAAGTGACTGGTGTGGCTGTTGTTTGTACGATCAAAATGTGTATATTTCCATTTGAACGTTCTTCTTAGGAGAAAAATAATCAGTTAATACCTTTTTGGTTGCATCATACGTAGATTCTGTGTCTCGTTTCTCTACATCATAAATGTCACATACTTTATCGCCGGCATAGTGAAGAAGTAAAGCACGTTTTTGATCCGCATCGTTAATTTTCATTCCTATGAACAGATTTTCCAGCCGTCCTAACCATTTTTCCCACCGTGTTCCAGAATTGCTCCGGTCAGTGTCCAAATCGAATGTCGGGAAATTTGGCAGATTATTCATGTTTAGCGTCGTAATCCATCAACTAAACACAAAATCACAACATGTATCCACACATTTATCAATGTATTTGTTTATCTTTCTTTATCCTCGTCGCCACATGTTATGTCTTTGTGTCATAGAGGCGGGTTTTATTGAACACAACACACATAGCGGGTTTCGTGCATCTTTATTCCTCGGATTCTACAGGACGTCTGGTCTGGTATAATGCATGCTGGGTAATAATGAATTGACTGTCTCTGACTATGAATTCACACAGGATACAACAAATATAACAAATGAAATCTCACACACAGCAATAAAGACATCACAGCTAGATGAATAGTGGTAGAGACTGGAGGAAACTCATGATGTGAAGCGTGGACACCTCCGATATTGGTAAATTCAAATAAATATATTGCAACTGTAATTTGGGTTGTACAGTGTAAATTCCAGAAACACAACTCGTGTGTAGTCGTAAATCTATTCATTTTATTCAAGCTGCAAAAGGTTGTCTGAAATAGCAATAATTGCATAAATAAATTCGTAAAACTGCTAACAAGTAATCTTTGTTGGCAAAAAAGCTTTGCTGTTTCCTAGATTCATAAAAAAAATACGTGTCAATATATATATATATAAGTAAGGCTTGTATTGGAAGGGCCATGGCTCTTATAATAATGTTTTTTTATGAATAAGCTTTATGAGGCCCAGAAGCAAAACAACATTTACATTCTAAGAAAAAATATGTGTGAACTCTGTATAGTTGGTCAGAAGAAGTTCATAAGGTTTCTAATAACATTAATAATTGACAATATTTCAAAACAAATCACTGACTCTCTATAACAACTTGGGTTTCGTTTTAGTTACATTTATTTCATACCAAACGCACATAATTTTGAACCAAAGAAAGTGAAGTCTGTATAGATGGCAAAAAGAAGTTCACAAGGTTAAGAATCTTAGAGGATTAACTTTTTAATATGAGATAATGCCATGACTCACCAGTTGGATCCTCCCCAGCCCCCACCTCCAAAACATAACCGCTCCCTGAATATGTCCCTATCAAGCCTGCAAAGGGCAGGGTTTTCAAAGCCCATGCCGACTGGTAGGTCCATGGGTCCGTTTCATTGGCTGTGACATTACTCCAGGTGGCACTTTAAATGATATTATCCAAGGACATGTTAAAGTTGTTGTTGTCCCCATTGAAAACAGAGTAGGAAGGCTTGCAGACTTGGGGCAGACGTTTAAGAATAACTAGGGTGCACTCTCCTGTAGAATCAAAATTATAACATGGCGCTGGCAGACAATTATATAGTCAAAGAACAAAATTTTACAGTTGTTAAACCTTCGATAGTTAAACCTTCGATAAACTACGCAAACAAGTAGTTCTGACTCTGAAACCTTTCCTTCAGGTTTTAAGTAACCAAGTGTTTATGAAAATGATGTCACAATGAATGTGTTTCAAAGAATGACGTCGCCGTTTACAGCGGTGCGCGCGCTTGATCGTTCGCGCAGGAAAATACATGTGATGCTTTGTATAAATATCATTACAATTGCAAATATTAATTATTTAGATACGTTTAGAATTGAATTATTCTGAGTCGCATATATTTAACCACTCAGGCTTATGGTTCGAGGATTAATTCATACCAATCAGAACTTCAAAACGTATATTAGCCGTTCAACAACGCTTAATCAACATATTATTTCTTAAATCAAGAAACTGTTGATGGTAGTATCCACATCCCAACATACAGCTCTCAGACAAATTTGTCAAAAAATAATGCCGCTAGTTCCTTGACAAGCTTACAATACTTTCAAAATGACACAGATTTTATACCACATATGATCCATTACTGAAGGTGATCTCCGTTTCGTTAAAGAATACATCTAATCAAGTTACATGCTGATTTTTTTTCTCATTCAGTGATTTTGTTCACTGCTTTGGGAATGGGTCCGGTATCCATCAAATTGGAAATTTCGCGACGTGAAAACGTGCAACTGGGAAAAAAGTGAGAAAGAAATTTAATTAATAAACAACTTAAACTGGTGTTTTATTGGTTGAAATTTGTATTTTAATGAAGTTTTTCTATACACATACAAGTAAGCTAGAATCATATTTCCTATGTATTTAGCATTTTGTTACCTCTGATTTGGGATTTTTTTTCTTCCAGTTAGAAAAAATAAAACCATGTTTAACATTGGGAATGGGTCCGTTTACCGGACCCTGCTATATAAGAAAAAAGTCGCTGCATTTATTTAATCCTTATATACTTGTACAATGTCATGTTATACATTATATAGCATACTTATGTCATGTAACAAGCTGACCTTACAAGAAATAAATCTGCTAGACTGTTAACAAAGTGTTCATATTATTTGTCCTAGTGATTTTCTTTGACCCCACTTGACCAATTATACAATTTGCCAAAATGGACTTCTAAAGATTAGGACAACAACAGTCAGAGCCACGCACTTTGGGATTTCCTTGCCTGCCTGAGTCTGTAGCCACCGACAAGGAAGAATTCCGAGGCAATGGACAGATCGCTATCGCCAGGGTCTGCCGTCAATCCCATCAGGGGCAAGACAGTCTGAAAGTAGGAGAACACCTCCTCACGAGATGACACCTTTAATGTGTACACATAACAACAACTGATGGATACATTCATCATTACCTCCTTATTGTCAGAAAGTGGCAATATAAGATGTGGTAAACTCTTTATCAAATCATCTCTAGCAGAGTTGTATACACTCTTTTTATATCCGCAAAGCAAAACAAAATGACACTGGTCGGAAATTGTAATTTTGAGCGTTATTTTGTACTGTCGGTCTGTGATTAGCGGTCGTATTGCGGAATAGCTGTGTGCCCGTATACTCGGGTTTGCGACCATTGTACTATATTGTATTTACAATAGTATGTATACATAGGAACAAGTTAGCCAAATGTCTGGATCTGACATGGACATTAAACACAATCACAAATCCCAGAGAGAGGAAAGAATAATAGAAAGCATTTATTTTAAATAAAAATTGCATTTACCTCCTCCAGCGGCAATCCAAAGCTGACGTCAACAAACATGTTCCTGACAGAGTGGCTGGTCTCGTAGCACGTGGAAATGTTCCTGTGACCGCTGATCATCAATATGACAATACTCAAATACACAAAGTGGATGATAATGTTTCGTATTGTCACATCCATTAACCACTCCAACTGAAATAAAGAAATGCTAATGAATTGTAAATTACTGGCATAGTTTTTGCATTTGTTAGCCTAAAAGGAATACTACATTACGCATCTAAAGCATAGATATGGAATGTGACATTTACAAAATATTGACTGTGCGACGGCAATTTTTTATTATAATACAAATGTGGTATTTTGCAAAATGGTATCGAAACTATTAGACCCGCCATCTGACCATAATTAATACTAAAGTCATACATATTTCATCCATTAACAAGAAAGCTTAGATATTTTACATTTCTATAGAGTAAGAGTGTCACCGAACAAAAGGATAATATAAGAATAAAATCTAATGCAAGAGTTTACCCCAAGTATCTTGCGTATTCTCTTCAGGAGACGAACTGGTAGTTGGGGTCTAAGGTGGTGGCGAACATTGGGTTCTACAGAAACAGTCCTCAAGTACTCCTCATCATTATCTGTTAAAACAAGTATGTTGTTTGTTTAAATTGTTAGGAGAGTTTGTATTTTCCTCCGTCTGATACTGCTACTACAACTGTATTCTTCAATGTCCTTGTGTTTTTTTCTACATGAACTCTTAAAAATATTACTTTCTTACAAATCATATTGTTTTGCAGTAATTTGCCAAGATGGCTATGTCAACTACTGTAGCCCTAAGAATGAATCAAATACTGGCACTAACCCAGTTTACAAATAGACAAATACAAGTACACGAACATCGTTATTTCGAATTTAGCACTATTTCAAAGTATTTTTCTTGTCCCAAATTTCTTTTTTATTGACTTAACTAAAATTATCCGTTGAATTTGAATGTTTTTTATTTCGAATTATCACTATCTTTTCTCCAAGTCAATCTTTCTTCATAAAGAACTTTTATTTTAAAAGTGTTTTATTTACTATTTTCGAAACTGTATTTTGTCCAATTTACTGTCATGTATGTGAAAAAAGCTGGTTGCTAAACCGCTATTTATGGCATAGATAAAATGTTTAATCCGAACAATGGATATTCCGAAGTTTCCTGCATTTGATCAAGTGTACATTAATGACATTCAGACGAAGACGGTTGATTATGCATACCCAGTTCTCCCTCCACATCATCAATTACAGATGGCTTCTTAAATATCTGATTTAGATGGACAGTTACACAAACCACATGTAGAACACACAACATAGCACATTAGTTATAACACAAAGATGTTTCTTTTAAAGACAACAAACGTGAAAATGCCAAGATAACCTAATTTTTCGAACGAAATGCAGCCGTTGTTCTATTTTCAATAATGGTGACCCTGACCCCACCCAACTCATATGCAATCCCAATCTATATTTGAAAATTCATTAAAATATCTCAATTTGTTGTCGAGTTACAGAGTGGAAACTGTTGTTTTTTTTTTAAATATTAAGTAACAGTCACCTTCACCTTCACCCCATCCACCCCATAAGCAATCCCAAGCGACTTCTCGATTTCTACATATCTACAAGGTATCTACCTATGAAGTTTCTCAATTCTTTCTCAAGTTATTGAGCAGAAACCGTTTTAGTAACAGTAACCTTGACCATAACCCCACCTAGCCAATATGCAATCCCAATTGATGTCTTGCTTAAGGTATCTATGAATCAAGTTTCATCACAATAGCTCAATCCGTTGTAAAGTTAAAGAGCGGAAACCAAAAGTTGACGCCGCCACTACCCCAACGACATACCCCAATCTAAAAACCTAATGTGTCTTCGAAAAATACCAGTATTTTACAAGAGGACCATGATGACCCTGGGTCACTTACCAGAGATTAATTAACCATTGTGTATTGTACGAATGTGTATTTAATAGCGTGTTCAGCGATGTTTGAAGTAAAAGGCAGACAACTGACGACAAAGACAGACAACAAATCAAAATAATTTGAAGGAATTTGATCAAGTCACCAAAGAACCGAACCTTAAAAACCAATCCGTGGTTCCTTAAAATTGTTTAATGTTCAATATACCCATATGAGTAAAACTGCCCCGCCCCCTGGCAGCCATGCTTTTAACAAACAAAATGATTTTAAAGAATTTGGCAGATGGTCACCCAATGAACATTTCTGTAAAATTATGTTGTAATCTCGCAAGTGATTTTAGAAATTAAGCCTTTCAAAGTCTCACTATTGCCGTATTACAAGATTGTCATTTTGTTTATTTTTGGTCGCCATGGAAATAATAGTTTCTATGAATTTAAGGAATTTCGTGAAGGACCACCCCGTGAATTCCTTCCAATTTTTGTGAACATCCACCAGCAGAAAGTGAATTGTTGATGATGGACAACAGAGGCCGGACGGTGACTGACCACAATAGCTCACCCTTGAGGAGTTACCCAGAAAATACATATTTGCATAATAAACAGAATACTAAACAAGTATAATGTATTTAAGATATTTAAGGTACTTGTTGACCATTTTTACAACATACATACCAGGGCTAGGGTGCTAAAAACATTACTGACCAATTTACTCCATAACATTTGAAAAAGGCAAATATAACATAGTTCAACTTGTTGGTTTCAGAGAATTAATTCTTATTGTAACAGTATTATTAATTGTATTTGCCTTTCAGGTTAACATAGTCAGTAACTTGGTTGGTCATAAAAAAGTTCTCAGCAACTGGAAACAGACTTCGATTTGATACTATTTTTTACTGCCATGTAACAACAGTCTTCTATTTATTATTTCAATCGCACCTTTATAGTTTGCTGAACAAAGACACTTTGAAGCAAGCCAGTGAAGAAGGATACAAGCCACTCTACACTGCGGGCATAGTCAAACTTCAGGCCATACAGCATCACAAAGTAGGACGAAATGAACGAACCAGGCAATGTACATGAGCCACCAAGGCAGTCTAATACATTATTTTTGTTTAATTATTATGCTCCCCAAAAGGAGGGAGCATGTAGTCGCCGCTTTGTCCGTCCTTCCGAATTCTAATTTCGCTGTAATTCAGTTTTATCCATTATACTCTATGTCCGTCCGTCCGTCCTTCCGTCCGTCTGATACTTCGTTTCCGCGCGAGATCTCAGGAACTAATGACCCGAATTTAATGAAACTTTATATACAGGTGGACGTGCGCATATTGTCAGGTCGTTCCGGTCCGATGATTTTTAAGTGAGTTATTGCCCTTTGATTAGAAATAAGACATTTTCATAGGACATTTTCGTTTCTGCGCGAGATCACAGGAACTAATAACCCGAATTCAATGAAACTTTATATGCAGCTTCCCTACCATGGGGACATGCGCATATTGTCAGGTCCTTCGGTCTGATGATTTTTCAGGTCCATAGGTCTAGAGGTCAAATGGCAAAATTGACACTTGGCTTGTCTGTGATTTAACTTGCCATGAATTTTAAAAACTACCTGGCACAAATGTTAACCTCAATGAGAAAACATGAAGTGCATATAAACAAGATCCATACGTCAAAGGTCATGGTCACACTTTGAGGTCATAGGTCAAAATCAGCTTTTTGCTTGTCCTGACTATAACTTGGTCATAGATTGACTTACTTATTTTCCAATTAAATGGCACAAATGTTAGCCTAAATGAGACACGTTACACGCATGCATTAGATATGAAGGTTAAAGGTCAATGTCATACTTAGTCAAAATCGAAATTAGCCTTTTGCTTGTCTGGACTTTTAACTTCTTCAATTGATTTCAAGACTTTACACGAATGTTAGCCTCAACATGACAACATGTCTCCTTATGAATCAGGTTCTTAGGTTTAAGGTCAAGGCCACATTTTGAGGTCAAAGCGGCATTGGGGAGCATCCATCGGTTCTACCGATATTCTTGTTATGTTTTAATATGAATGCTCTAAAGTTATGTGTGCATTATCTTAGCAACTGGTTAGATGGATGACATAAAAACAAAATATGCTAAAAGCATTGTTCAGATATTTTGTTCATGTAATCCATTTGAAACAAAGACAACGGTGACCACACGAGTCTATTAGGGAGGTGACACAGGGAGATAGAAAAGAGTTGGGTGGCAGTGCACCAACATAACTCGCTGAATGTCCATCATCACTTTCCCAATCGCTATTAGGTGACACACTGAAGTCACCAGCATTATCCACTACCACGTTCATATCAACAGCTGCCAACTGCCAGTCAAACTTGTCAACCGTTTGTACAAATTCAGTAACGATCAGATTTGGATCAAGACCACAATCAAAACCAGTTACTAGTACTTCCTTGAACATGTCATGAAAGACCATGACATTGTGGTAATTCTGCATTTCTTTAATGGTCATCAATAAGCCAGCAGGGCTTTGAATCTTTCTGTGGTTGAAAATGCTCTTTATATTATAACTACAAAAATCATTGTCTGAATGTCATGCGGGACAAATGTGGGTTTTTGTGCAGCTTTTCTGGGTCTTGGCTTCACTTTCATTAACAACTGGATGATGATCAAGTTTACAAGAAACATAATCAGACTGCTTTCAATACCTGAAACACAAGACAAATACTTTTCTATACCTTAAATAGAGAACACGGGACAACTACTTTCTCAATACCTGAAAATACAGAACACGATACATAACTACTTTCTCTATACATGAAAATACAGAACACAAGACAACTACTTTCTCTATACCTGAAAACAGAGAACACGAGACACAACTGCTTTCTCTATACATGAAAATACAGAACAAAATACAACTTTTTTCCAAACATCTAAACGCATCTTTTCTCATTTGTCAGTGATTCGGGATGTCTTTTCTTTTAATAAATGATCGTTCTTTAAATTTCTGTAAAAACTAGTACATGGCCACTATATTTAAGGAATTATTCGGAACAATCTGTATTTGGATAAATCAAATATATATATGTCAGTCCTTTCAAATTTCCAAGACTTTGAAATAACGAAGTTCAGCTGCAGATGACAATGGAACAATTCGAAGTACCGGTAACACATAACCTTGTTCAACACTGGAACAGGATTCTTGAATACTTGTGTTATTCAAATGTGTTGATAATAGAAATCTCTGACAAATTCAAATGTGTTGATAATAGAAATCTCTGACAAATTTGGAACGAGCATGAACAAATCTTACCTACTGGCTGACGGTCAAGCGCTGTTTCTAAAGGCATTTATATATAACAATCTTCTGCTAAGCTTGAAATGAGCCTGAAACTATATGAACTACTGGCTGACGGCCATACACAGTTTCACGTGAAGATACTAACCTATAATAATATGTGCCAGACTTATCTGAAAATCATGAACATCAGCTAACTCAGCACCACCGGACCACCTGAGCACCACCGGACCACCTCATTTCAAGAAATTCCCAGAAAACTAACCAAAATTACAAATAATTGCAAAACATGTTTTTCGTATGTGAATACATTTATATTTGTAATCATTGTTAGTCGTCACACACTTCAAAATGGGTTGTATCAAGAACTCAGACAGGTAAACATGTTAGTACATAGGGTATCATAGACATATTCTTTCAACTTTTAAAAATCATACAGCCTTTATTTTTGTACATTATTTAACGAAACTACGAACGAGTGTTCTTTTATCATTCCTCCTGGTAATTACATTGGCCGATTTCTTTAAAAGCACCTTTATCATAAGAAAATAATACAAAATTGGAAAGTCATACGTACTGTTTACAATATTTTTGCACCACCGGACCACCTCGGAAGTCACCACCGGACATGTTCGTAACACCTCGAAATGAGGTCGTCCGGTAAGTATCCTAACCTGGCACATTAAGGTTTCTTAGCTGTGAAAGTTTGGTCGAAATTAGCCAAGCAGTTAAAGAGGACTTGATTCATATACATTTCAAGAAATTTATATTCTATTGTGGAAAAAAATGACAAAGGACAATAATTCTTTCAAAGTTGGTCGCAGCCAAAATTCCTTCCTTTACGATCACCTTCACATTATGGTCCTTCAGCTGTGAAAGTTTGAGCGAAATCCGCCAAGCATTGTCCGTAACGCTTTTCTGTCCGATGCCATTTCTCAATAAATGGCCGGTATAATTCCATGAAACTTTAAATAAATATGTACCAACAAAATGTGGTGATGCAGGTCAAGATTGACTTGGATCAGTCAATTTTCTCCGGTTATTACCCTTATTCAATGAAAAATGTACAATTTTTTCATTACTTAGAACTGTGTGTGAAAATTTCAATGACATGAGAAATTAAGTTGGACACATCAACATAAGGTCTTCGAGTAAGCATGCATGTGATCTCATCAATGATCCAACAGTTCAATAGATGCCTGTCCTGTGCTGTACAGAGACAGAAATAAAAAGTTGCCGCAAACAGACATTAATTCCTGGCTACAACATGCTATTGAACAACAAAAATTATTGACTTGCGATACTTGTTAAAGAAGAAATTGTGTATAACACTCTCGACTTTGAAGAATCTGATATTGAAATATTTGGAATAGCTCTACATTGTCATCAGCTAATATACAACATCATAATGGGTTATAAGCCACCAAATTATCCTGTTCAAAGGTTTCTCCAAAGTTTACAGACACATATAAGGAACTTACAGAATCTACTCATCCTTGGGAACTTAAGTCACGAAACACTGGGGCATTTAACCTTTTTTTGGACACCAATGGCTTCCAGCAATATAACAGAGCTCCCACCCACAGCATGGGAGATACTCTGGACCTCATGATCAGTCCTATGCCAAACCTTCAGACCACTACCGAACCACTGCCATACACAGACGACCACCTGATTGCAGCGAAACTGCATAAAACACACGCTGTCATGTAGTCAACAGAATAAAATTGATATCGTAAGATACATGCTTGTGATAAATCCCAGTACTCTAGCTCACATTATTACAGAATTATTATTGCCTGTTTATCACTTAGAAAATTTGGTTAAAGTTTGGTTACATGGATATTTCTCTAAAACTATTCAAGACATCGACTGCGCACTGTCCTCCTTCCTCCCGACAGCTCTTGTTTCGATTTGCTTTAGGGGGGGGGGGGGGGTATCAGTTAATCAAATTTTCTTGTTTCTTCATGGATTCTGTCACCTGTACTTTAAATTAATGGAACCACAATGCTAGCAATGTATAGAGCTTACATATAATATTATGACACTATTACTGTTACATTAACAATAAATGGAACCACAATGCTAGTAATGTACAGTGTAGTGCGAATATTTTCAACTTAGCTGAAGCAATATTAAATTTTATTCATTTGGACTACTGGCGATACATTTTCACAACATTTGATTGGTTATTTAAAAATGTCAAAAATTGTGACAGAGTAGTCAGCCACGCCGGAAAAAACTGGAGATAGAGGATTAATAGTTAGTGCAGTATAGCCCATCAAACTGAATCCTACATCATGGGATTTACTTGGCACACCGCTTGTCAAATGCGAGACTAAACGGAATTATGTGCTGCTAGCTTCAAGTAGTTTTATATTATGGAAATTAGGTCGACAGGAGCTTAAAAGTGTTTAGCAAATTGGTATTTTTATGCCATGTTGTGAACAACATTATTCTCATCAGAGTCGTTCGTACTGATGGGAAGTTTTGTTTCGCTTTTGTGGCAGTGACAATCATGTTTAAAATGTGGCGATGTTGTATTAGTCGATTAAAAATCAGTCGGATTCCATTGTTCAGTGTTTGTATTTGTGTGATCATTTTACAAAGCATTGTTATTTATGGATGTAATGGCATTAAAGTTCACAAGAGGAATACAAATGTAGATGATGATGAAGAAAGTTTAGAAGATTTCTTTGCAAGTGATGGATATCTCACGAACCCAGAGCAGGAAACGGTTGAGCCATTTGGTGGGATTAAAGTTGAAAATGAAGCCAAAAAGTTAGCTGCAAGACTTCGGCTTATAAGTAATGAGGAAATTGGTGTCACTAAGATGCAGGTAGGCTAAATAATTTGGAAGTTGTAATGTGCAGCATTTACTGTTTGTGGAACGATATCATATGAAGAATGTTGAATGAAGTTATATTTTACCAACTGCCTTTGTAAATGCATACCAGGACATAGCGGACCACTTATATAGACTTACATAGACTAAGCGAACCATGTCTGACTGAATTATAATAGAATATATTAGGCAATACATGCATTTGTTATCAGGGCCTTCCCCAGGCCGTTATAGCGCCACGGCCACGGGACGCTTTAATTTTAACTTGAACATATCCGGGACGCCTAAAATTAGTGTTGCGCTTATAAACATCACTATTTTATCAATTAATTAGCTGTGTTGACTGCAGCAGACCGGTGTGTAGAATTACCGAAATCACCGTAATTACCGAAATCCCTTGTTATTTTAATATTAAGTAGTATTAAAGGCATTTGAAGCATTTTATAGTACTCATAATTGAAAATGTATGCATACATTTTATTTATTTAACGTTTATGATGATGTACATTCATTATATAAAGGGATTTCAGTAACTACGATAAGATTTGCGTTTGTGTTCTCCCTTGCCGTTACCGAAATCACATAATATTGTGGTTTAAAGTAATATTATATCCATGTTTATGCAATAAAACTTATTCCAGATACAAAGCTTTAATTTATCTTGCATATGTATGCATCAGTGTTCTGCCGTGGATGCGGCCTTGCCCCATTGGCGCAAAAATAAACGATTTGTCCCCACCAAATTTTCGTAAGCGGGTCCGCGGGCGCACACAATTTACAAGTATATCATTTGGCGTATTTAGTAAAATTTATATCATTCATCGTGACGTCAATTTATTACCAATTTTTTCACTAGAACACTACTTCATTAAAGCTTTATTGTCAGCGCTTTAACAGTTCAGATACGGTAGTATCAATCGATAATTGTACACGCGGTCCACATGCTAAGCATGAAACACGTTTTTCAGCGAAAAACTGCTAGACGACAGCCGCATTTCGGCAGAAACATCAAAGACTTTTGAAGACGAATTACTGACACCGTTGCTATGAGTGTTGCTAATGGCTTGCAGTTTTGGATGCCCGGCTAATTGATGATGTAACACTGTTACACTTTGTAGTTTTAACAGGTTTTAATATTAACGCGTTGTGTTTATAACGGATTTTGTTTGTTTGTTCAAATTAAAATTAATAATGCAAGTTTATAAGGTATTTAAGAATGCAGTGTAACATTGATCAACAGAATGTTATGAATTAATTAAGAACACAGTATTATGTATTAATCCTTTTTTGAACAGAAAATAAAAACAAACATGAGTGAAAACAGCTAGTACATTGTGTATGTACATTTCAAAACAAAAATCTGCTTTGGGAATATTCATGAGGTGAGCAACTTTTTTTGTCTGTGTCCCTACATTTTTGTAATTTGTCCCTACTTTTTTAAGCCTAGAGGGCCCTTGTCCCCAATAGTCCAAATTCAAGGCAGAACACTGATGCATAATACTCATGTACTCAACGGGAATGGTGCGATACAGTAGTTAATTATTGGGATTTCAGTAATTACTAGAGTAGTTGAATGTTTTGCTCTCCCTTGTTTTCCGCGTTTACTTTCCGAAATCCCTTTCTTGTCACGTTATTGACTATTACCAAATGCATATTAAGGCATTACAAAATCCTGGATGCAGATCATTAAATTATAAATAATTTGTTGATACAAAGCTTTCATATAGGCAACGGATATGTAAAGGTACATTAATTAATAAAAGTGATTTCGGTAATTACGAGCGGAACAAAGTTATCTGTAAAATTTGTCTTTCAGCATTAACTGGATATCGGCAAGACGGATGTAAAACTTTAAATAATAATGAAAATATAGAATTTATATATGTGCATAGCTCTAATTTGTTTACGGATTAGTTAAGATACAGGGAGCAGAGTTATATGTATTGCTTCCATATGTAGAATTACCCGAAATCCCCCATAAAACTCGCTCTTCTGTTTCAGTTACGGACCAAAATTAATATTTTTGTACATTTGTACACATTACCATCTACTAACAACATTTTAGCAATGTTATATATGATGAATAAGACCTATAACTGTTGCTATGTAGGGGATTTTGCAACCCGCCCGATGGTGTGAGAGGCGCAACTTCAATATGTAGAATTACCGAAATCCCCGATAAAACTTGCTCTTCTGTTTCAGTAACGGACCAAAGTATATATTTTTGTGCACGTTTACACATAACCATTAACTAACAACATTTTAGCAATGTAATATATGATGAATAATACCTATAACTGTTGCTATGTAGGGGATTTCGGTACCTGCCCGAGAGGCGCAACATTCATATGTAGAATTACCGAAATCCCCGATAAAACTCGCTCTTTTGTTTCAGTAACGGACCAAAATTAATATTTTTGTACATTTTTACACATTACCATCTACTAACAACATTTTAGCAATTTTATATATGATGAATAATACCTATAATTGTTGCTATGTAGGGGATTTCGGTACCGTGAAAGTGTGTACGGACTTACCGAAATCCCAAAAATTTGTCATTTGGATCACATAAAATACATTATATGTGCACGTCTAAATATTTCCATTGTGTAATTCTCTTGTAACAATATTCTATATAATGTAAATTTACTTTAACTGTGGCAACAGATGGGATTTCGGTACCCCAAATACGTGTTAGAGACGCAACTATGCATACCTCAGCACATTAATTACCAAAATCCCCGTAAAAAAGTTGAAAAGACAAACATACATGTTTGGTTTTAAAAACAATGCTATATTATTTCATTTAAACACTATAAATACCATTATTTCATCACATTTGCCAAAATAATTTAATAGCCTAAATATATGCATAATGGGGATTTCGGTAATTACGGGGATTTCGGTAATTCTACACACCCGCAGCAGACAGACAATTCCTGCTGTGAAAGCTTATCTCTTATGTCACAATGACCGTTTTTCACTCAAGAAACATGTACACCCACTCAATGAAGTTAGCGAATGATTAAAGTGAGTGTCACTTTGCTGAAAATTTTAACAATTTACAGTTGTTCCTAAGCCGTAGTCAATAACCGTGAAGCACCGCCATCAGGCAGTAAAATTGATATGAACCAATAGAAATACTCAGTTTATTTGCTTTGGAATTACATTATGATTGACCAATTTGCACAATAGTCTTTACAGGGTTCGCACCGGTCTTGAAAAGTCCTTAAAAACGTATTTGCTCTTGGAAAGTCCTTAAATTGACAGTGTTCTGCTGTGAATTTGGACAATTGGGGACAAGGGCCCTCTAGGCTTGAAAAAGTGGGGACAAATTACAAAAATGTAGGGACACAGACAAAAATGAATATTCCCAAAACAGATTTTTTACGTACTAGCTGTTTTCATTCATGTTTGTTTTTATTTTCTGTTCAAAAATGATTCATACATAATTATTAATGTCTTAATTAATTCATAACGTTCTGTTGATCAATGTTACACTGCATTCTTGCATACCTTATAACCTTGCATTATTAATTCCAGTTTGAACAAACAATAAAATCCGTTATAAACACAAGGCGTTAAAAATGAAACCGGTTAAAACTTCAGAGTGTAACAGTGTGACATCATCAATTAGATGGGCATCCAAAACTGCAAGCCGTTAGCAACACCCATAGCAACGGTGTCGGTTAATTTGACTTCAAGTCTGATGTGTCTGCCGAAATGTGGCTGTCGTCTAGCAGTTTGTCGCTGAAAAGCGTGTTTCACGCTTAACGTGTGGACCGCGTGTACATTTATCGATTGATGCTACTGTATCTGAACTGCTCAAGCGCTGCCGATAGAGCGTTAATGAATTATTGTTTTAGGGAAAAAATTAGTAATAAATTGACGTCACGATCAATGATATAAATTTTACTAAATACACCTAATGATTTACTTGTAATTTGTGTGCACCCGCGGACCCGCTTACGAAAATTTGGTGGGGACAAATAATTCATTTTTGTGCCAATGACACAAGGCCCCATCCACAGCTTAACACAGAATTGGGTATAGCCTTGAAAAAATGCCAAAATGGTACTTGAATTTGACACAAAGTCCTTGAATTTCAGAAAACAACCTTGAATTTACATTTGCCATAATCGAAGCATAAGTACACGAAAAAATACAAGACAGGCGTTGAGTTTTTTTTGCAAAAAAATGTTTGTCCACGCAGAATTATGAATACGCTGTAGGTACGTTATAATTTGGGTACGAATCGAGGTCTTGTGTACTACGTCATAATTGCAAATGGCGGCACTAAGTAAAAATTGTCTTGATGGGTAAACACGGAAAACAAGTGTTCATTCAAACAGAAGTTTTACAGAACTACAGTTGGTTGAAGTCAATTCAATCTTAATTGTGATATAAAAATTGAATTGAAGTCAAGCAATTTGTCAATGTCCTGTTAATTTTTTTTATTTTTCTAAATGGGCGGAAGTGCACTGTCATCACATAAAAGTAGACTACAGACGTATAGTAGTTGAAAACGTAAAAATGTTGAGCTTGCTGCGCCTTTTGCAAATGATGGCATGTTTTTCACAAAGCAAGAAGACTCCATTTAAGTTTTAAACTACGACAAAGTTGCCAAAGTGACAGTGGACGCATGTGGACTTTACAGTGACCAATCATCGATCTTTAATTAAAATTGCACATGCACATTTTTGTGCGAAGTTCCTTGGCAGAGTACCATTGCAGGCCAGTTTATTTACAGTACTTATAGAAAATATAAGACAGCTTTCATGTATTTGGCAGTGTTCGGAATCGATTTCTAATTTCTAGAAATCCGTCAGTCTAAGCATCCAATTCTTGGTTTGATTCAGTGATGTTTGGTGTTGTTGTTGTGTTGCACTTATTTGTTTTTAACAGTGAAGGCTACTGATTATTTTGTAAAGATAATATTTTGTCTTCAACATTTCAGTTAATTTGATGTAAAAATAACACATAAACTGGTCCTAAATGTTTAAGTGGCTTATAGATGACCCTTGCAAAGTTGTTTTTGATGTCTATAAACGTACAAATATTTGCCCTGAAATCACAATTCTACCCTTGAACAGTCTTTGAATTTGTATGCAAGACTTGAGTATGCACCGTGCTTTTGGCATGTATCCACAGACAAGTAACCTTATATGCGCTTCATTGCGTATTAATATTATCGACCTAAACAGTAAATGCGCTTTGCTGAGCCTACAATACAGTTATAAATAGTGTGCATGGGCATAGTGGTACTTCATGTACATTTCATTCATATCGATTTTACAACTAACTAATTTTCCCGCACACGTGAAGTGTCACGTTGACCTCTTTTTATAATTATAAAAATATATTTTACTGTTTGTTTATAAAAACAAGACCTTAGTGTTAAATGATTGTGTTTAGTAAATACTTCTTAAAATATAATAATATTTTTGAAAATAATATACCGACTTACCGTATTGGCCGTTGATACACCCCTTTAAGGCTCTGAGTATTTATATATTAATTTGAAATACATTTAACATGACCGCAGTATGCGCTGCCCCCACTTTGTTTTTTTATTTAGTAATAAAATGCATAAATTTTCCAGAGTTTTAGTCTGTTTTGCTTCAGTAAGCAACATTTTGCAAACATTCATTTAATTATTCTAACATAACACTTATTTTATTTATTTTTATTTTGTTATTTTAAGTGTGGATCATTGTGTGCATCTGTACATTTACATGTATGTACTTCTACTATTAGTTTTATGTTTACAGCTTATCTATGACCAGCTGCCATACAATAATGAGAAAGCTGATTATAAAACAACATTAAAAGATGTAAGTATACTTTTCTAACAATATAACATACACTTTATGTTAAAGAACAAGTGATTCATTTTGATAACAGATTGTTCATACATTTAACTTAAACATATTAAGATTCTTGATATTTTTTTATGCCCCCGGCATCTTGATGCAGAAGGCATATAGTGATCGTCCTGTCTGTCCTTCCGTCCGTGACAAGGTTAAGTAGATTTTACCGTTTCGTCTAGCACCAACACCGCTTACTACAGCATTTTGATACTTACACAGTTGTTGCTTATGACCATTCCCTATCCACCCATATCACCCACCCTTACTTTGACCTTGACCTAATTTGCACTTAAAATAATTAAAATGGGCTGTTTCTTGGTTAACTAGATTTTACCATTTCGTCTAGCACCAACACAGCTTGCCACAACACTTGGATACTTACACCAGGGCTTTCCTTAGACTTTGAATTTCAAGAGTCAATGACTCTTGGGGTCAAATTTTCAAGAGTCAAAATCAAATTCGCCAAGAGTCAGATATAAACCCTCAAGAGTCGATGATTTGTAGGTAGTTTCCATTCGTTTTCCTTCTTTTTATTATTTTTTGTATTAATGTATTAATTATAATATAATATAATATTATTATTTAAATTTATTAATTATTATTTGTTATTAACTTATTATTTTCTTTTTAATTTAATTTTAGTTTCTTTTTCTTCTTATTTTTATATTATTATTATTATTAGGTCCAGTATTATTATTATTAGATTTATTATTATTATTATTATTAGATCTATTATTATTATTACTAGATCTGTTATTATTATTATTATTTATTATTATAATTATTAAGACGATTTGAGCATATTCTTTACATACTAAAAATACCAATGATTTTTTTTTTATAGAAATCGCATATCATGTACAACAATACGCCTTACTTCCCCCCAAAATATGCGTAGTTACGGTCCGCACATATTGTTTCACCGTTAAAAAGTTTTATTAATACACTGCAATAAAATAGTTATTCAAATTCTAAAGATCGCAAAGTTTTTGCACTACGAAAGTTTTATACAAAAAGAAAAGATTTCAAAGTACTTGCACTACGAATTTTTTATTCGTCGATGACATGTATATATTTGGTAAAGCACATGGTCGATACATGCACGCTTTCCATGCGTGGAACGTGACGTCGTTTGTGTCAGCATAACTTTCGTGTGCTTTTCTAGAAAACAAAGGATTTACATGAAATTCACAGACTATTAAAAAATGTGTTTATGACACTCGAACACTAAAATTGGATGGTGGATATTTCGGATATAAGAAATTTTACATAAGAGTCAGAATTTTTGTTGAAATCAGATTCCAAATGTTGGAAATATATTCATAATTTTACCCGAAATATAAAGGAAAGTAATTTAAAACAATGCCTTTATATTTAGGAATGTGGATATTATCAACAACGGAAGCGGTGAGAAAATTGTGTTTTAAACGTGAAATGGTCGGGAATAAACATACTCTAACAGACTCATGTACATAAACTTAAGTGTGTATACATGTATATTACGCCGATATGTCGATTGTTCACGTCATTGGAAGCATATATAACTCCGTTTTAATTGGTAAATAGAGATTTTTCTGAGCTACAAAACTCCGCCTAATGGGCGGAGCTGCACGATAACTTGACCGCTGATTGACAGCGTCTTTTTAAAGATTGACTCTGCCTCCAACCAATAATCGCCGAGTGTTTTATCGCCTTTGACATCGCTGTTCGACTGATTGGGATAATCAGCCAGCCGAGTTATGCTGTATGGCGCAAGTCTGGAAATTGCCCCAGGTGAAAAGTGACGCATGAAGTAATTACCTCGCGAGTCAAACAAGCGTATTTTGAAATTTCCACGCGTCAAAACCCGGGAGCTCGGGTCAAAGGAAAGCCCTGTACACAGTTGTTGCTTATGACCATCCCCAATCGACCCATATCACCCAACTTTACTTTGACCTTGACGTTGAACTAATTTGGACATTTAATAATTCAAAAGTGCCATTTCTTTGTTAACTAGATTTTACCGTTTCGTCGAGCACCAACACCGCTTACTACAACACTTGGATATTTACACAGTTTACTTATGACTGTTCCCAATCCACCCATATCACCCAACCTCACTTTGACCTTGACCTAATTTGGACTAAGAAATGGGCTACCCAGCACCAACCGGGGGCATGTGTGTTTATCAACCACAGAATCTTGTTTTACTTACATTCTAGTGGCTTAAAATTTTTTACAGTGTTGGTACTAAATGCCAGTAGGGAAATTTTGAATTTTAGTGTCAATTCACCTAAAACTGGGAAAAGTCTAATTGTTTGATTGATAAAATTTGAATAATTATAGATACGCAATTTAAAATATTCTGAACAAAAACATCAGTAAAACAGTTATTACAACTTCAACAGTTTTTATTTCTACAATGAAAACCTCTAATTTCCAAACATCTTAAAGTCAAACCATCATTTAAAACGATACTTTTTTCCAATGGGAATATGACCCAATCACGGCTATATATAAAATTGGCCAAAAAAGCCCCGGCCAGTCTATTTAGAATGATACACATGTGAGAATCCATAATTTTTTAATTTATAACATCAGTGAGTTTGTAGTTCTTAGACATCATACAAAAATTTGAAAATAATATATTTCTGTCAATCACTTTAGATGATTATTCATAATGATACATGTAATACAGCAGTAACAGTACTCTACTCTACTGAAATTGTAGATATCGATTTGAAAATGAGGTATGTTTACACATTTTCCAGGGAAAATATTAAAAAATTACAGGTATTTTTGCAAAATAAACAGTTTGGTTGACTACATGCATAATTTTGATCATTTAATGCAGATCTGCAGGGCTTTCATTAACTTTTATAAACTGGAAGTGTGAACTTCCTGGCCTCTGAGTTTGGAAGTTTTGCTCATAATATTTGGATGTTTTGACAGCATGGCGCGACATAAATATGTACATTATAATTTTCACAATTTATAATGTTTTTCACTCCAGGTAGGTTTTTTCAGACCTATTGTACTATGAACTATAATCGGGGGTTAGGTGAAAATTTTAGGATTCTTTCTTGGCTTTTTGATACTTCCATGGTTGCAATTTCCGAAGTCGAATTAGTCCTGTGACAAAACCTGGGAGTAAATTACTCCCAAACTTCCCTTAATGCAAGCCCTGGATCTACCTGTAGAAACTGTGCATGAGCTTAATAATGTTACTAATTTGTCACTTATTTTATTTGTGTCATCATTTTGTTTTAATTTTTCCCATCTCAGGGAATGTTTTCAATTTCTTCTTATATGTATCAGCCCTCTACAGTCAGTCCAAAAATCCAAATAACATATTCTGTAAAACAGGGGTGTAAAATATCACTCGCCCGCTCGCATTGGCGACTTAAATTTTGCTCCGGGCGAATACGATATCCGAAATACTCACCCGGTTAGGCGACCGCATTTAAGGTCAATCAGCGCTTTGATTTTGTAACAGGTGCTTGTCTGGTAGCCACGTGATTAGACTGTGTCACCGTTTCATACTATTATAAATAAATGTGTTGATGTTCGTAACTGTAACCAGTCAACTTGTGTGCGCATGGGAGTAATATTTACATCAATACCGTTTATTTTCCCGCAAAATGTCAAACAGCTTGATATCCGCAATTTATTTGGAGCTGTTCATGTGTTATTTTAAGAAATGGGGTAAATAAAAGTAAAAAAACTCAATAATCTCTACATGTTCATTTACACAATAACTCATTACAAACAGAACAATTTCAAACATAATTTGAATGATGATTTCTAAAGTTAACAATGACAATATAATGTACATGGATTATAGAATACTGTAACCAAAACTAAGGACGACCACAAAATTTGTAAGGGCGACCTGATTTTGTCAGCTGGTAGCCCTGCAGGGCTAGTCGCTTTTGACAAATTTTTACACCCCTGGTATATTAATTTTGTACATGTACAAATTATTATATTCACAAATGTAAATGACAGCATAGTGGATTATCTGGTACCATAGTTGTAACTGGATTATATATGACCATGTGTTAGCATGTTACATGTACATGTACATGTATGCCTTATACTTGGAGAGAACATAATATTATAACGATCCTGTAAGCTGCATTGGTACATGTAGCTTATGGGCATATGGCATAGCTTTGAAAGGGTTTTTCTCAGAACCTACATGTAGTAATGGAAACAACTGGCTTTGTCCATTTCCCCACATCGCATAGTGAGTGACATTGACAAATTTTAAATATGTTTGCTATATAGCAGGGGGCGAATATTGGCATCATCCCCCAGTGAAATTTCTTTCAAATCATGCACTTTTCCCCAACTCTTGACACCTCCTGGATTGTTTGTTCCCCTTTATCAAATGTGTTGCGATTATTTCCCCCAAAACCTAAGGCTCGGCCCCGTCCCTCAGCCTCTAAAAAACAGCCATGACTTTTAAAAAGAAATGTGGCATAGTTTGATTTAAACATTAATGGGAAGGATGCCACAAAATGCATCATAATTTTATGTACTTGTTTGTGTATGCTACACGAGCATAAACCAGTTACTTGGTTGGCACTAAAAGTAAAAGTTAGTAACCAGATTGTTAAGTAAAATTTCCCAATTTTTATGCCCCCAGCATCTTGATCTTATGACTATTTCCGATCCACCCAACCTCACTTTGACCTTGACTTAAGTAATTCAAATGGGCTATTTCTTGGTTAACTAGATTTTACCATTTCGTCTAGCACCAACACCACTCACTACAATGCTTGGATCCTTACACAGTTGATGCTTATTACTGTTCCCAATCCACTCAACCTCACTTTAACCGTGACCGTGACCTAATTTGGACTTAGAGGGCTGTCTAGCACCGACAGGGGGCATGTGTGTTTATCAAAGAAAGCTTCTTGTTTCACAATAATTTGAGATATTTTAGTAGTCATTACCATGTGAACATGTATGTTCTCTACAGTACTAATTAGTAAAACTAGATGTACATATATAAGATATGCACACACATATGTACATGTCAATGTTTGATGTGTCTGAGTCATGAAAGTGAGATAACTGTTGTTGTATTCGTGCGCTAGATGACGGAGCGTGTGAAGCAGAGGTTTCGGGACTACCTGCAGATCGTGAAGACTAACAAGATCATCGTGCAGAACCTGTACAAGTTCCACATCAAGCAGCCAATCTACAAGCAGCTCGACTGCTGTCACCTCAACTCCTCAGATCTCTCGTAAGCTAATAGCCTCATGTTGCATCTACAAATGTAGTAAACAGGGGATGCAAAATCTGAAATCTGATTGCCCTACTTTTGTCAATTGCTGTTTGCCAATTGATGGTGTGTACAGTAATTATAAATTGCAAATTCTGGTAAAATTTCACTTGTCCGTACATACTCTGGGACAAATTAGGCAATTCGGACAATTAATTTTGCCATCCCTTTAAAAAAAAAAAAATTGACATAATTGCTGAGGGCTACACTATGATTCGCCATTTATAGACAATGGCTATAAATTCAAAGAATTGGAAAGAAGCAAATTTTGATTTGCGACAATGTTGAAGAAGACTCCTGAGTAAACCCCTGGGTTGGCATAAAACCCATGTTTTATAGTATTGACCGGCCCGGGCGGGTAATACTGGAAAAAAAACGGGTTTTACTGGGCAATAGTGGGCAATACTGGGGAAAAAAGATATTCAGTGTTTTTTTTCACCTTTGGGGGAAAGGTGGCGGGCCCTTCCAGGGCTTTCATTAACTTTTGAAAACTGGAAGTTTGAACTTCCTGGCCTCTGATTTTGGAAGTTTTGCTCATAGTATTTGGAAGTTTTGACAGTATTCAGCTACATAAGTCCTGAGCATTTCAGAAATGAAATTTAGTATAAAATTCAAGTTTTCTTAAGGCCAGTTCTGTTTCATCAGGTGTTTATATGCCAATTAAATTACTGAATTTTTCTTCTAACTTGTTCATTATTACATGATGGAACTTCAATGGCTGAAATTTTGGAAGTTCTGAAACTTCCATGCTCTAATTTTGGAAGTCCTGAGACAAAAACTGGGAGTAAATTACTCTCAAACTTCCCTTAATGCAAGCCCTTCCCTTCAGACAGGGAATTTTATGGAAAAGGGGACTTTTTTTTAAAGAAAAGCATTAAAACATTTTTATATTCTACTTTGTTATAAAACATTAATCATTTGTTGTGCTTCAAATGATAACTTATATTACGCACAAACATGGTTTGATAAAAAATTGCTAGAATTGTTTTACAAAAAATCCTCTATCTTAGTCAATTTTTGTTCGATTTTGGTAAAGTTTTTTTTTTTTTCAAAATAAAGCTTACATTCTGAGGGGAATTTTAAGGTAAATATACGGGAAAAATATATACTGTTTTAGCAGTGGATTGGGGCCAAATATCGGCCCAAAATTTTCCCTTAAAAACCACTGAACATTGCATACTTATGTTTACATTGCATAATAATAATGGGTTTCTACATATAAACACATGTCTGTTAACAATTTTGCACTGTAAGTTACATTGTTTATATATAATATTTTATGTGGAAACATATTGATTTCTTTTCTTTTTCACAAAATGTTAGTTGAATTTTTTGGTCACTCTGGACAATATTGAGTATTACTTGGCATCTGTGTTTATACTCACTTTCATTATATTTTTCTCAGTATATAGTTGCATATGTAACAAAATTATGTTTGTAAAAGAAAAATAGGACATGTATAAGAGAAATCTGACAATTCTAACATATTTTTATGTTTTTAAATATTTTTTGTCGAGGTCATGTTGCAACAAGACCCATGCAGCCCCATGCTGTACTTTAAATTAATGACACAATATTGTAATATCATTTATGACCCTCCCACACTATGTACACCCTCTTAAACAAACACAAACATCAATTGAAATCACAGATGCAAGCAGGTAAACTGGACCCCTTGAATAAACATTCGATCTACTTTAAGTTCCATGAATATATTATTGCAACAATGTTTATGGTATTTGTTCATTATTTATTTCATTTTGGAAAGGGGAAAAATTAAATGTCAATTTGTATCTGATGTTATTTTCTGTTATATTTATCATTAATGTTAATATTATGGAACATTTAAAAAATGAAAGTTAGTAATGAAAATAGAAGATAACAGTGGTTTGTCCAATAATCCCCAGTATTGCCCAATATCAGATTATAACAATATTGACGGGCTCGTATTACTATACAGAGAAGGCCTCCATATATTTTATTGATAACAAAAACAATGGTTCAATGCAAGAAATAGGTAAGGATGAATAAGTGTCGACATATTTCATTATCAAGCGGAATCATTTCGCAAACAACATAAAAAATATTTCATGACAAGCTTTGCCATCGAAAAATGATCTAATGAATCCGTGGATATGTGCAGGGACTTAAAAGATACTGTTACAGTAAATATACATCATTACAGTAAATATACATCAGGGTTTCCCCAGGCCAATATGGCGTGTCGCTAGCCACATCCCTTCGTAATCCGGGGTGGTCTTCCGACATCCCTTAATCAACTGCCCGACATGTCATAAATATAGACCAATAAACTGTGAAACATTGGTTATTATCTACACATGCGGCTCGCTTGTCAAAGATAATCAATTAGAGGAGGCGGTTCTCGATTGCCAGAGTTAATCGACTAAATTACCAGGTAGGTAAGATAGCAAGTAGAGCGTTAATCGATACTTTAATGCACTTTTATTAGCACATACTGTATGCGTCTCTTTTTTATCTGAAAACTGTGAAAACTAAACGTTTGTAGTTTATAAAATTAGCGACATTAATAAAATGTTTACATTTTTTTTTTTTTTCATTACATTCATTATTTATCACGAGGGTTCTCGACCCTGAACAGGGTAAAGACGTAGCAGCGTAGTCGTCTAAACAACTAAACCCTCGCAGCTCTACTCATGATATCTACTATGGAAGGAGAGATGACAGAGCTGTTCCCTTATGACGTGGCCGTGTCGCAGTGGGCCAAGTGTAAAAACCGTCGTCTGGATGTTTGAGACCATTGAAATTTGATTCGTTTCTATAGTTAGATAACGATTATGTATGAAACATTGCATTTATGTATGAACGTATTTACTCCAAGACCATTAAATACTATGAATCAAGTGTTCATTGTTTTTGTTTATATTTTGTTTTGCAATACATTAGTGTACACACATTTAAAGGGGATATGTACGATTTCAGTTGAACATTCTCATAATTTGAACAACACACATGAGAGGAAGAATATGATCAAGGAAAGTTAAAATATAAAAAAAATAAACAGATATGTGTACCATATTTTATGTTTTTTTTTTTTTATGAACTCCCTAATAACCACACATTTATTCCTAGTGTTACGCCGATACCAACAACTTTAATCGTATTTGTGGAAGAGACAAAAAATGTGTCCATGTATCGTATGAACAATCTGCACAGAACTTAAGTAAACGCGCAACAAATATTGGGGATTTCCCAAAATTGTACATGTCAGTTTTCGACTGGAAGACGGAAAGTATTTTAATGGTGTAAAGCTCCGATTTCGAGGATTTTCGAACATCAATTCTTATGAACTTTTATTTTAGTTTGTTATTCATCAGTGTTTTATAGGTTTTATTTTACTTTCATATTTTTCTATTATAACAGTCTGCGCGAAATGCTTTTGAAAGTACAGGCCATTCGGGCTTGTGGGTTAAGAAATTTCATAGGCCCGAATGAAAATCTACAGGCCCGATGCAGTTTTGAAAAATTTATTCATAAAACAACGGATTAACATGTTTTATGTTCATTTAGACAACAATCATTTCAATTTGAATGTGTCCTGTATGTCAATAGACAGAACACTTTTACGGTTTTTTTCATAGTCAGCTGGTGTTTGCGTTTTACATTTATTTTTTACTCCAGGTTTGGCACCCGCAATGCACTTCAAGTTCAACAGTTTGACATTGCTAATGTAAACAATGGACTGCTACTCAGTTTGTTTTTCCAAAAATACGATCGAAAAATGAAAACGGTAAACCAGTCAAATCATGAACTTGTAAGGGTAAAACCCCGGTACACGGAGCATTTAACAGTTGAAGAAGATCCTAAATATTTACTTGACATTTTTAATAGCTTTCAAACCGATATGATAAGTTCTTGTCGTTAATAAAACAATATATATATTATATTTTTATATACCTACTACAATTCTGTTTCAAATAAGGTGATGAATGCATACCGTTAGACAAGAGGACGCCGAAAAAAAACACTGGGAAATTGGCTCCGGACAATAGACGCATGGTTGATGTTAACATGTATATCGGTGACGTAGAAAGGTCGCGCATGCGCTATATCGTAGTAAACTTTTCTAAACAGAAACCAGAGTACTGTGACGTGTTTACGTGAAATAAAACGTGTTTTTTTTTCAAACATACTTTTTTTTTAATTTACAAAACGTACACGCCCGTCGGGCGTTCAGCATCGAATATTTTACACGCCCGATACGATTTCTATACGCCACGGGCGTCGGGCGTGTGGCATTTCGCGCAGACTGTTATAATTTGATGAGATCGTAATACCCTCTTTAAGTATACACCAAATTGCACCAATAACGTTACTCAAACGTAAACTTTTCTAACTTCATTCGGAGGGGGCACCCCTCCCAAGCCCACCCCGTCTCGTCCTGACATCCCTTAAAATATTCCAGGGGGAAACCCTCATATACATATATTGGATCTACTAAGCTAAAATTAAGTAATTCTCTTTATGAGCATTTAGATTTATATAACAAAAAACAATTAAAACTGCATATTAAATGAAGAAAAAATAGTATTGCCAATTGCCCACTTTCAGAGTATTGACAGGGGTGGGAAAAACCTGTAAAACCCACCGGGAAAACCCGGGGGCGGGTGATTGGTGCCAACCCTGGTAAACACATGAAAATTCAGCTGTTATTTGAACAAGTAATGTTTCTTGAAATTTCTGTTGGGAATATTATTTGTCTCTTAACTATATTTCTACATGTACTCTTGTAGCAAACTAAAAGCTTGTACACTTAATGTTTTAATATAGCCTTTAGGCGGCAAAAATGCATGTTCCTAACTCCACTGAGATGCATTCTGCCTGTTTTTCACAGCTATGACAGCGAGTACCGATGCCCCGTTACCAGGACAACCAGCTGCGACCTGTTGCCCTACTCGTTGCCAGCAGGGTCGTTCAATCCAGGAAGGAATCTCACAGATGGTAAGTTCTTTCACTGTCTGGCATTGCCAGTGCTCCAGACAAGTGTAGCAGTGGTCTAGGTGAGGTTCCTGGTTAAAACCAAAAAACCCTTCCGAGACCGTTGGAATTTTTCTGTGTACGTGGGTACCTGTTAGGACATAAGTCAATGTGCTGTGGCTGCATACTGCACCAGGCATTAAAGGACGACTTATGAACCAGTGATCAGGAGGGGGCGGGGTAGAAAGTGAGAGTCAGCTGAAGATGTATATCAATATCAGACTATAAACCTACCCCTTCCCTTTACCTTTTGGTGTATATTGTAAAGGTACATTCAGGTCAGAATTTATGGAGGTAAATATACACTCAGTCCAAACATGTATATGCCGGGCTGGCTAGCTCATTTGGTAGAGTGCTAGACTGTCAATCTGGGGTTCGTGAGTTCACTTCCCAGCCCGGCCACATAACTTGTGTGGAGATTGGTCATGAAATTATTTATACGGCCATTCTCTCCGTTTCTCTTCAAGTAGGGCAGTTGTCAGTTACTGGCATAAGTATGTGCACTTAGTACTGGTTAACCGATTAGATCGGTTACGCTTGTCCAGGAAAAGTGTAAGTAGGTTAATGACCGCCATTACATGACTGAAATTCTGTTAAATATGGCGAAAAATCCAAACAGATGAACCAAAAATGTATGGGGGTAAATGTACATTCAATCCGATATGCACTCAGTGTTTTTTTTCACCTTTGGGGTAAAGGTGGCGGTGCCCTTCAGATGGGGAAAGGTGGCGGTTCCCTTCAGATGGTGAAAGGTGGCGGGGCCCTTCAGATGGGGAAAGGTGGCGGGGCCCTTCAGATGGGGAAAGTTGGCGGGGCCCTTCAGATGGGGAAAGGTGGCGGGGCCCTTCAGATGGGGAAAGGTGGCGGGGCCCTTCAGATGGGGAGGTGGCGGTGCCCTTCAGATGGGGAAAGGTAGCGGGGCCCTTCAGATGGGGAAAGGTGGCGGGGCCCTTCAGATGGGGAATTTTGCGACAAAAGGGGAATTAGTTTTGTAGAATAACTATATTTCATGTTTATAATCTACTTTGTTATAAAACATTGTTTTGTTACAAATGAAAACTTAGATTATGCACTAACTTAGTTTGATGAAAAATAGCTGGGATTGTTTACGAAAATGCCTCTATCTGAGTCAATTTGTGTCAGTTTTGGTCTTTTTTTTTTAATAATGCTTATTTTCTGAGTGGAATTTTAAGGTAAAAGTAGGGGAAAAATATATACCTTTTTAGCAGGGGAATGGGGCAAAATTTCGGCCCGAAATTGGCCCTAAAAAAAACACTGGCACTTGTTAAAAAAACAACAAAAGAATGCAATGGATTGACCTTAAATTGTGTAAATGTTTTAAATTATAACTTTTTACATATTTACACCTTTAACCTTTTCCATGTGTACACAAAATGTAGAAACTTTGTGCATAAATGAACATGCGGATTTTATTTTCTGTGCATATGTTGATAAATTACGCATGTACATGCCTTTTCTTGTCGTGTGGTTACCTGATAACAACTTTGAATACAGACATGGCGAAAGACCGTCACAATTTACAGGCCAGACTGTCCTACGGAGAGGAAAAATTTACAGGCCAGTTGTGAACTTCACAGGCCTCAACTTTTGGTATTTAACATTCACCACTTAAGAGTTTTTATTCTTAAATTTTAATGTGCCAATATTTAACTTTACTTTTATTTTTTCAATATAATGACATACACAAAATTGAACATTTTTCATCACTTTATAGAATATAGTACACCTCCAGTACAATGAGGAATCACAAGTTTGTGTCAAATCCTTTGGACGCCCTTCACACCATGAAGATTGAAATTTACGTTAGTATTTGGTGACTTTGGTGGGTGGGGAATGCGTTTTATCTGACGGAGCAGTTGTTTTTTTATTCGGCATTGCCCCCTTAACATATTTTAATTTGTCGAAGGCACTCATGGTTTGTACTTATAACACTTGAATATCACCGAAAATGTACGATAGATTTCGATAAATATTTTCGCAAAACACACACTGTTCGTATTAAAAACTCACTTGTTTACGTATGGCAACGAATCCGAATACACAGGAACAGGTAACTGCGAAATAATTTTGTTGTGAAAACTGCGAAGAGGTTACAAACTTTGGAAATGGAAACAAAAAAATTACCGGACAGTAAGTCCGACGATATTGGATTTCACCGTCGGCCTTTTAAAATTTTCGTCGGCAATGTCCGACGGGCCGACGGTCTTTCGCCATGTCTGGAATAGTGACCATTTGACCTATGCATGTTCTAGTTAAAGTGGGTATTAAAAAATTTTCAACTACCGTAAATTCTCGCGTATAGGACGCCCCCGCATATAAGACGCACCTAAAAATTCAGATCCTAATATGTGGGAAAAAAAAATGCAATTTGAAAGCTTCTAAACATCAGAATCGTACATCGTCCATTGTTATTAACACTGAAAATATTTTTGTCGTGAAAATCGCAATGCATGTTTATTACACTAGATGTGTTTTCGCTGTATTGAGAAGTCGCAAATGTCTACACCTTTTATTACACCATCGCAAATTGTCTGCTTGACAAACACGGTCAGTTTTGCAAGTATCATCAATGACACCATCCTTATTGTTTGCAGAGCAGTATAAAAGGTGTAAAGTAGTTTGTCAGGTTGTGTTTACACTATGGTTCATCTAACCCTGGTTCTTATTTCTTATGTATTATGGTTTATTGCATTTATATTTTGTAAAAATAAGAAATAAAAATATAAAACACACAACATAAGAATTTATATTATATAATTCTATATTTTTACAAAATCCCAATATAAAACAGTGCGAAACATATCGGGTACAAATACTTGCTTATATAACATCTTAGTGGCGTCGATCAAGCGTCTATTCAAAATGGCGGCCAAAACACCACAGATGATATTAATGATAGAAAAACTAGTTTTTGCTTATATCCGTGTATAAGACGCGCCGAAAAAATGCTACGAATTTTGGCTGAAAAAAGTGTGGCTTATACGTGAGAAACTATGGTAAGCAGATTGACAGTGACAGAGTTTCTTGAAATACAGTAGAAAAACATATAAATAAGATGGAAATGTACAAATATTGAGTTCAGAGTATAAAATAAAATAAATGTCTGATAAAATACATGAAGCTGTATCTTTTATGCCATTGCAGTTTTTAATTTATATGTTTCCCTGTTATTTCTGTGGTACAGCAATTGCTATCTGCTAGCAAATCTACCCACATGTAATCTCAGTTCAAGTTGTTCTAAAGCACCCAACTGATGTTAAAATACTTGGTAGCTGTTAAGCCAGTGTGCTCCCTCAGACGTAGATTCCACATTTTGTATGCATCAAACACTTGTGAGGGCTTTGGGTTTTATGAGCTATTAGTGAGACAGACATGCTGGTAAAGTCTTAAGTGTGCTAGGTCATTAAAACTGAACACAGGTTTCCCTAATGTAGGGGAATATAGTTGTACATAGTGCTGCAACTATTTACCAATTGCTTAATTCAATTTTGATCATTTAGTTAAATATTTTGATTCGATTTATTTGTGGCGCGTCGTGGGAAAACCGGACTTAATGCATGTGCGTAAAGTGTCGTCCCGGATTAGCCTGTGCAGTCCGCACAGGCTAATCCGGTACAGCTTTTTCCGCCTACAGTGTATTTAAGTTTAAAAGAGACTTCCTTGAAACAGAAACTACCATAAAAGCAGAAAGTGCCGTCCTGGATTAGCCTGTGCGGACTGCACAGGCTAATCCGGGACGACACTTTACGCACATGCAATTAGACCGGTTTTCTCACGACGCGCCACATTAATTTTTTACACAGGCTTGTTTTTGCATGTTTATGAGTCATGACTTGCAATATAGATTTATTATACCCCCACAAACAAAGTTTGGGGGGGTATATAGGAGTGAGCTTGTCGGTCCGTCGGTCTGGTCTGTCAGTCTGTTGATTTTTGGTTTACGAATGATAACTCAAGAAAGGCTTGACATATTCAAATAAGTTTTGGTACACATGTGTAGCATCATAGAATACTGGTCAAGTTCGACTTTGGCTACAAACCTCTAAATTTTGACATAATTATGGCCCCTTTTTGACTTAAAATTCCCTTTAAAAAACATGATTTCCAGAAGATAACTCAAGAATGGCTTGACATATTCAAATAATTCTTGGTATACATGTGTAGCATCATAAAATACATGTCAGGTTCGACTTTGGTTACAAACCACTCAATTTTGACAGAGAGTTATGGCCCTTTATTTGACTTAAATTCCCCAAAAACATGGTTTCCTGATGATAACTCAACAGTGGATTGACATATTTAAATAATTATTGTTACACATATGTAGCATCATAAAATACAGGTCAAGTTCGACTTTGGTAACAAACCACTACATTTTGACACAGTAATGGCCCCTTTTTGACTTAAATTCCCGAAAAACATGGACAATAACTAATGAAAGGCTTCACATATTTAAATTATTTTTGGTACATAGGTGTAACATCATAAAATACAGATCAAGTTCAACTTTGCTTACAAACCACTAAATGTTGACAGAGTTATGGCTTCTATAGAAATTAAATTTTTCCAAATACCCTGTTGACCATTCACCAATTAAAGCATTCTTTCTCTTGTCTATTTTTTTCAAATGGATGCCATAGTTTTGTGACAAGGCCATATTGTGTGGGTATATCTTTCACTCATGTGACAATTCTAGTTTATATTTATTATGATTAATGTCATTGTATTGGATAATGTGAATGTATGTGCCTTATATAGGGCAAATTCACCAAGGTTTGGACGAAGGTTGAATGCTTTCTACGCGCTGTGATATGTTACTGTGCGTAAATATTTTACACAAATAGATACGTATTTGTATCATAGAAAAGACATTTTAAACACATTTTAATATGATTTGTTGGCATTTCGGTTGGTTGTATATTATAAAAACCAGTCTGATAAAGATACACTAAAAATACCATGGTTCAGACATTACAACTAAGGCGTTGTTGTTACAGCTATTTACAGCTTACACCATTCAAACTTTGGCGCCGATTTTTCAGAAAAAAATCACATGATCAGCTCCAATTTTTCTCATTGATTATTTGATGACGTAATTTTGGCGCCATTTTACCTGGCGTTAATCTTGTAGGGGAGACAAACAGTGTCAGATAATCATTCATAAAACATCTGAAGCATAGTATAAAATATAGATTGTTTGAACCTTGGTGCATTTGCCCTATCTGTATTAATTAGAACAGTGAAACAAGGTGATAATGTTCAAGATAACCACTAAAACTAGTTCAGTATAACAGCTACCATGATTGCCTGACCAATTTACACGATTAATCTACACCAAACCATAATTGTTGCTAAAAAGTTCTATGAAAAATCATCATCAACTATATAAAAAAAAAAGATTCTAAATTGGCTGGTTTAGTATCGTCAATCGAATCAGGCCATTCACAATCGATTGATCAATGCATCGAAAGAATCGTTGCAGCTCTAGTTGTATATTGGTTTCTTTTAGTATTTGTTAAGTAGGGCTTCCTTCAGTTTTACAAATGCCTATGGAAGACATGGGTAAACTACGGTGCCCCTAAAGTGACATTATACACTTTTATGTTTAAACATAATATTTTTTGTTTATTATGTAATAACGAAATGTATTTCGAAAAAAAATCAAACGATTTTTTTTCATAAAATCTTAATACTTTTTCGTAAAAACGTAGTATCATTTTGTTTAAGCGTAATATTATTTTGTTAAAACGTAATAATATTGCGTAAAACTGTAATATTATTTCGTTAAAATGTAACATTATTTCGTTTAAATGTAATGTTATTTCATTAATGCAAAATATATTTCGTAAATACATAATTTTATTTCGTAAAAACTTAACACTATTTTGTAAAAACGTAATAGTACTTCGTAAAAACGAATACTATTTTGTAATTACAAATTTATTTCGTTAAAATGCAATAAACATATAGAGCTAATCTTATTTCGTAAAAATGTAATATAATTCGTTATTACGAATTAATATTATGTTGTTACACAATACTTGCGTAATAACGAACAATTGTTATGTTTAAACAAAATATTATTACGTTTTAACAAAATATTATTACGTTTAAACGCAATAACATTTTGTAATTACAAACTATTATTACGTTTAAACAAAATATTATTGCGTATTACGAAATACATTCATAGGGTTCTGTCTCTGGCTTGGGGGAAGAGTACCTGTACCCTCAGGCGGGGGAATTTTAGCTTCATTTTATACAGAAGGGGGAATTTCGACTTCGCAAAGATTAAAAAATAAAAGCTATAAAATATACCTTTAAAATCACTTTATTTTGTTTAGCTCTTTAGCTAACAACTTTATTCATAATTAATTATCAACAAATTTAATATTATAGTGACTAGTTGATTTTTAGCTCGACTATTCGAAGAATAGGTGAGCTTTCCTACTACCCCCAGCATCGGCGTCCGCGTCTGAATTTGGTTTGTTTTTATTGAAAAGTCTTGTAACTTCGAAACTACATAAGTTATTCACTTGAAACTTGGAATATATCTTTGTCATCAACTCCAGTGTCAGGGGCAACATTCCCCATAACTCTGTTTTGTATTTTGACAGAGTTATGCCCGTTTTTCACATTGAATTTCTTGTTAAAGTTTATATTCAAAAGTTTTGTAACTTCAATGCTAAATAAGTTATTCACATGAAACTTGGAACTAACCTTTGTCATCAACTCCAGTATCAAGGGCAACATTGCCTGTAACTCTGTTTTGTATTTTGACAGAGTTATGCCCCTTTTTCACATTGATTTTCTGGTTAAAGTTTATTTTCAAAAGTTTTGTAACTTCAATACTACAAAAGCTATTGACTTGAAACTTGTAATATACCTGTATCATCAACTCCAGTATCAGGGTGAACATTCCCCATAACTCTATTTTGTATTTTGACAGAGTTATGCCCCTTTTTCACATAGATTTTCTGGTTAAAGTTTATATTCAAAAGTTTTGTAACTTCAAAACTACATAAGTTATTCACTTGAAACTTGGAACTAACCTTTGTCATCAACTCTAGTATCAGGGGCAACATTATCCATAACTCTATTTTGTACTTTGACAGAGTTATGCCCCTTCTCACGTAGATTTTCTGTTTAAAGTTTATATTCAAAAGTTTTGTAACTTCAAAACTACGTAAGTTATTCACTTGAAACTTGGAACTAACCTTTGCCATCAACTTCAGTATCAAGGGCAACATTCCCTATAACTCTGTTTTGTATTTTGACAGAGTTATGCCCCTTTTTCACATAGATTTTCTGACTAAAGTTTATATTCAAAAGTTTTGTAAAAGTTTATATTCAAACGTTTTGTAAATTCAATACTACAAAAGCTATTCACTTGAAACTTGGAATATATCTTTGTCATCAACTCAATTATCAGGATGAACATTCCACATAACTCTATTTTGTATTTTGACAGAGTTATGCCCCTTTTCACTTAGATATTCTTTTTAAAGTTTATTTTAAAAAGTCTTGTAACTGCAGAACTGCATAAGTTATTCATTTGAAACTTGGAACTAACCTTCGTCATCAACTCTAGTATCAGGGGTAACATTACCCATAACTTTGTTTTGTATTTTGACAGAGTTATGCCCCATTTTCACAGATTTTCTGGTTAATGTTCATATTTAAAAGTTTTGCAACTTCAAAACTACATAAGATATTCACTTGAAACTTGGAACTAACCTTTGTCATCAACTCTAGTATCAGGGGCAACATTAGCCATAACTCTGTTTTGTATTTTGACAGAGTTAGCCCACTTTTTAGATATACTTTGTGGTTAAAGTTTTTGTTCCAAAAATTCATAAACTATACAAGGCTTCACTTAAAAGTTTTGTATTTTAACAAATTTATGCCCCTGTCACTATCCAAAATATGTACCAACTGAAATACTTTTAATAGTCAAGCGCGCTGCCCTCTGACAGCTCTTGTTTAAACATCTACCACTTGACCATGATATAATTTGGGGCAGTGTAACAGATAATTGTTCATGCAATTGGTTTTTCACTTCCATTTTTTTTTACAAATAGTTTTTTACTTCCAATTTTAACTTTAAATTAGTTTTTTTTTTAAATACTAATACTAATTCCTATACAGTAACTGTGTTATCGACTGTGAGACACAGTATTTGTGGTTATTTGCTTTATTATGAAGGCAAAAATAATCGGGAACCAGACAAGTCAAAATTGTCATTTAGCATGACCATAAGGAGTTGTTCGGATTTTATCGTTAACCGTTTGTAACGGTGATCAAGTAAATTTGATTCCGGAAATTACTCTCATAAACAAAACCAAAAACAAATTTGATGGTAATTCATTTAGAGGATTTAAGCTTGAAATAGGGGAAAAATATATACTTCTTCGTTGGGGGAATGATGCCGAATTTTGAGATCAAGCATGTCCTGTCACTTTAGGGGCATCATAGTAAACATTGTCAATATTGGGACCATTTTGTTGAGACTGAACATGTTTGGAATAAACACTTTAATAAAATATCAATGCTACACTACACTTCACCTGTACATTCTCTCTTGGGTTTGCATATGACACAGTTGTTTGTTCTTCTGCAATATCAAGTTGCTTTTAAGATGATATGCTGTCCCTGATGAAGGTTTTTTGGTAATGTGGCAATCTTCATCATGGGTAAGATTATGATGTTCTATTACTCCTGCTGCCTGACCTGTGTTGCAAGTGAATATGGGAACAAGGAGGCCAACGATTTATGGTTCAGAGCACACAACTCTCGTGTTCACACCATGCCTTTTTGTCCATTATTCGCATGTATTTTTTTCGAATACAGGAGTACATTGATATGTATATACAAAATTAAAGTCTTACTTTTTGCATTGGTAATATTTATAAGAATTCAGATTTTAGTTCAGTATTATGTGACATCAAGGGTAAAGAAAGTTAAATCTTCTTAGTTATTACATGTGCCTGACCATGTATTTATTCATTTCATTACCTTACATACAATGTACCTTAGGCCTTATTTAGGGACCTTCTCTCATACATTTCTTTATAATCTGAATTTTTTTAATAATATTTAAATGTGTAGCATTTGATATTATGAAATAATTGAAAAAGACAAAATAGATTTTGTCGTTATCTAAATATATAAGCTCCAAATTATGCATATATACTACATACATGTTCATTTTGATCTAAATGTACATGTACTTTTTGCCATAAAAATGTAAATGAAGATCATTTGATAATATTCATCATCTAAAATTTACATAGTGAACACTCTGTCGAGTTTTATTGTGGTTTACACATACAAATAGCTTTTAACGCTGAAGTGTGTGGTGTCTATTTCAATGATGGCTTGTAATTTATTACTTCAGTGGTACACAAAGAAGAAAGTTTTGGGTCTTTCAAAACTTTCACAGTCAATGATATGGTTCGTTATAAGGGTTAGCTACTGTGTATAAATGCAGTGAGATGCTGCCTAACATAAAATGTGGCGCGTCGTGAGAAAACCGGTCTTAATGCATGTGCGTAGTGTCGTCCCGGATTAGCCTGTGCAGTCCACACAGGCTAATCCAGGACGGCACTTTCCGCTTTATGGTATTTTCTGTTTCAAGAAAGTCTCTTCTAAACATTAATCCACTGTAGGCGGAAAGTGCCGTCCTGTATTAGCCTGTGCGGACTGCACAGGCTAATCCGGGACAACACTTTACGCACATGCATTAAGTCAGGTTTTCCCACGACATGCAACAAATTATGGTTTGTGTATCTAACACACAAGTATTGTTCCTTTTTCTTTCACATGAAAACCTGAGCCTGTATTCACAATGCTCCTTGGGGGAAATTTAAGTAAATTTCTTTAATTCGTAAAAATTCTAAAGTTTCTCGGTGTTTCGTGTATATGTCTATTTACATTAAAATGTTTGTAACTAGTAAATGTTGCTTGTTTAGTATTTTAACATTTTGTCAACAGAAAACTTTGGATTTCACATAGAAAATTGATCTGAAATTTTTACTTAAGTACATCTTATGTTAATATTTCAATTACATGTAGAAGCTGTGTGAGTATGTTTCCAGTTATCGTGCAGCTCAAACAATTGCTTGTTGTTATAATGCATGTACATGTACAGGCTTGTCATTATTAACCGATTTGCAGATCAAATTCATCGTTTAAAATCGTGAGAAAATCTGTTGTTTTTTTCAGGAACTTAAAAAACGTGCAATAGGTAATGTAAAAAATGGGCCCCCTAGACCCCTGGCCAAATCGCTTAGATTTAGATAAAAATGGCTTGTTTCATTTGATAATGACAACCCTGCATGTATCCAATCACAACAAATCCTTTTTGCTCAAGAGTATAAAGCTCTGATCACTAAATGTTTGTTGGTAAACAATTAGTAGCATACATGATGCATCCTACTGGCCACACAACTACAAATGAGGCGCATCGTTGGAAAACCGGACTTAATGCATGTGCGTAAAGTGTCTTCCCGGATTAGCCTTTGCAGTCAGCACAGGCTAATCCGGGACGGCACTTTCCGCCTACAGTGGATTTATGTATAGAAGAGACTTCCTTGAAACAGAAAATACCATAAAAGCGGAAAGTGCCATCCCAGATTAGCCTGTGCGGACTGCACAGGCTAACTTGAGACGACTCTTTCCGCACATGCATTAAGTCCGGTTTTCCCACGACGCGCCTCAAATATTCTTTTAAGCCTAATCTTAGTCTTGATTTTAAATATATGCCAATGAAAATCAAAGCCCATATGTGACAAGCTTTTTTATTGGACAGTATTTTAAGTTGAGACTAAGTTTGACATTGAGATTTTTTGTTATCGCAAGGCCTGCGGTCGTATTCCAGAAACATCTTAAGTGAAATCTTATCCTAAGCCTAAAAATCGTCATTTTTCTTAAACATTTTATTCCATGTATACATGAAATTCTGCTAAATGTTTACTAATTATCAATTTATTATTAACTACTATTTACTTAACCATAATTGGAATCATTGATTTATGTGTAGTTTTAAAAATATTGCCTAACAAAAATTGGAACTAAGGTGAAAATATTTAAGATAAACTTGAGATGTTTCTGGAATATGGCCCCTGATCTGTCTCAAAGACACCAACAACTGGACTGGTTTGTTTGTTTGTTTGTTTGTTTGTTTGTTGGGATTCCTACCACGGATTCAGTTAACCTACTCACACTTTTCCTACGTAAGCTTAGCCAATCTAAGCGGTTTACCAGTACTAAGTGCACATACCTGTGTCAGTAACTAACAACTGCCCTACTTGAATCAGAGGTAGGGGGAGAATTGCCGTAGAAATAATTTTTCCCCAGGCTGGGGTTTCAAACTCACAATCCCCATATTGACAGTCTAGCGCTCTACCAGCTGAGCTGGCCGGGCCTTGTACTAATCAGGAAACAGACTTAAGAGTGTCACTGGCTTGTGACATAATCATTACATCAACCATAGAAAGAGGCATATATGCCTAATTACCATAATTTTGTGGCCATTTAAAACTAATAGAATTTTTGCGCGTGCATCCAAAAACATTATCTGAATTACTATAACTGTTAAGTGTTACAAAAATTAGAATGGGAGGGCGAGTAGTTCATATCTTCAAACATCACACAACAGAATATACACTCTACATTTTATTTACACTCTACGATAATAAATATATACACCAATCTAGTTCATGAATAACTCTCACTCAAACTCCTCACATCATTACATGTCCAAGCTCAACTCCCAACTCTCCTAGATTCTGCGTGTTCCTGGCTTTTATACGAATCTGCTTACTCTCCCATATTTGGGTATTACCAAGGTGTGGATTGACAATGATAGGCCCCAATATTTATTAGGATAACTGTTAAGCGATTTATATTTCCAGAACACAGTCTTGTCACTACAATCATTGTTTATTATAATAACTGTTAAAAGACAAAACAGCATAACATGAAGTTACCTTCATTAATTAATATTTATGAAGGCAACTGTTGAAAGTTCACCCAAACAGACTCCGCCGAGCAACAGAACAGACCAGTCTTTGCTAATTTATGATGGTAAACGATGACAACATACCCTGTTCAGATAACTGATTTCCACCATACCAAGATGGCATCAAAGAAAGCAGTCTTAATTTATTTCTAGTACTTAAAAATACAACATAAGTGAATTGTATATTTTTGCAGTATCTGAAAAGGAAATCCTTTAAATGTCAACCAGTAAGTGACTTGGTTATTTAAATCAACAATGAATGACATTAAATACACAAATTATTCACTACCCTAAAACTATTTTGGAATTAAATTCATGAAATTTCGTTCTAAAAAAGCATATTATTTAGAACAGTTCTCCAAGGAAAATTGCCCATGTATGATTATCTCCCTTGTGTTTATTTTTCACTGGAATTTTGCTATTTACGGTAAAAAAAAATACATAAACAATCCCCCTTCCCTTAGTTTGACTGACATTTTCAAACTTTTAACTTTAAGTTAGCATTCCTACCCACGAATTGCTGTGTGCAATTGTATCATTTATTTAATATTTAAGAACAATAGAAATATTTATAGATTCATGAAGTCTAAAGTTAAACCTGCACAACGAAAATTGAACAAGTGTGTAGATTTTCGTCGTGCTTATATTGTTACCTTTTAAATAATATGATAAGGACTGTGTATTTATAATTATAAAATTTTCAAAAACACTAGTTTACACCAAGATTTTCATTCTTTGATCAGCACAGGCTCCAGCAAAAACAAAGTGAAACTAAATTGATGCTGTAAACACTCTTTCCCAACCAAAGTAGGTCAGCCAATCAGAACCTGTGAAATTATGAGAAGCTTCCAGACGATACAGATCAGTAGGGTCAGGTATAATAACATAACATATACATGAAATAACAACAAAGATCGGTCTTTTAATTACTTTGTTTGCAAAGAGCACATTGCAAATTGTGTTTTATCCAACTCATTGGTGAGATAACTGAATGAATTAACGCGCATGCGCCACAATCGTAAATAAGACCCACGAAATTAGGGTGACAAGGCATACTAAATCAGCAGATTTTTTTTACAGGTGTGAGAATGGGTCCCTTTTGCAACAGATTTGGAATTTTAAAGTTTTGAATTCTTGCTTATTGGAAACAAATGGTGAAGACAATTTAATTAATTAATTATTACATGTGGAACATTGATTGAATCAACATTTAGATACTGTTCAGCCTTGTAGCCATAAACATGCGAGTCTGGCCATTACTTTGAAACCAAAGTTTACACTCATAAGTAGGTGTATTTGGGATTATTTAATTCCTGTCAGTAAAAATGCACTGTTTTGGAGATTCCAAAATGGTCCTTTGACCCCATTCTCCCAAAGTATCAAATATGACCCCTCTCCCAAAGTATCAAACATCAAGTCACTGATAATATGGCTGCCTACCAGAAAGAAATTATAAACTAAGAAATACACTGGCATTAATTTGATGTGATTCCGGTGCACATTACCCCCATAAATGCTTGTTTGAATGTACCTTGACTATCCAGACACAAAAAGTATCTGCAGATAGATCTGTGGTGACCAGGTTCTCTTGAACCTGTGTTATCAGGGGGCCTGTCAGTCTGCCCACACAGGCTTATCAGAGGGCTGTCAGAACACCAGCAACTTGAAAGAGAATGTGGCTGAAAGCTGGAGATTTACACCCAAGCTTTATTGATGAATTGTGTTGAAAATGCCAATGTACATTTTGTTATACATGTACATGAGATATTTGTACATGTATTGATAACAATTAAAAATGGGTTAAAGTCGTTTTTGTTCTTTTTTTAAAGTGTTAAGTCTTAATATTGTATTTAATTTTCCTGAAAAACGTTTTCCTAACATACATAAAAAACAACATAATAATACATATCGTTCATTATTTAGGAAATGTATTTTCACATTTCATTGTTTTAACACATGTAGCCAGGGTGCCTCTTGATATAGTGTTTGTTATGATATATAAGTCTTAATTATTTACACTTGTATTTTGTTAATGATTGGCATTTTCAATAGAAGCTGGATTATAAATGCAAGTTTTACATTCACTGTGAAAATCTAGGATCTATATAATCACCAGTCACATTGGCTGATAATCTGTTAGTTGCAACTGGAATCTCTAAAAAACCATATTACATGTCGTTTTTACTGAACCAGCATTTTGATTTCTTTCGTATTCCTCATACATTACTGGGTATTACTAATCTTGACCAAGGCAGACTTTCTTGGATGGAAACTGTTTTTAATTTGTGGTGTTTTTGGCAATATGTCTTTTAATTATGGTATATTCGCCTAATAAACGCTCTCGGGGACTTTATATTTTCCAAAAGGGTGGCTTTTAATATATGTCCTGTTCTTGGTGTTTTGTCATATATTATCAGCACATATATTATCAGCATATGGAAATCATTACTATATTATTGTGTACTCAAAGTGAAATCATTTCATTCATTGATTAAGAAAAACCCTGCATGCATTTGCATTGTGTGTTTAAAGCAGAGTGAGGGCATTAATTAGTCATGGAGGTTTAGGAGTTATTACAAATTTGGGCGTGGCGTTTATAGGGAATATACAGTATTTATGATTATTTTAGGCAGCATATTATTTCACCTTGTTGTCAATGTTAGATAGCAAATAATACATATCATCTGCATTGCAGTTGAAATGTGATTGGTACCTGTCGTGATCATAAAAATTATTAAAAAAACTAAGCTATTATTTAGTCTGTCAGCGTGATGATGGGATAAAAACATGTACATGTATATTTTCAACCTTTACAACATTTGTTGAACAAACATGGATTCCAATACATTTGGTGAAATCAATGTGTTTCAAATCCACATAGATTTATATATGAATTCAAAGAAAGAACCAAGTCCCAATACCTACAGAACTCGTAGAGTATAGTCATTACATCCCCCAAATTAGTAATATGCAAACAAATAAAGTCAAGATACGAACATGAAACCTGCCTTGACGTTTTATCTATATGCAAATCCAGACGCAGTTATGCACAATTACGTTCTGGAACCCTTGCATTGGTAATTGAAACAGGCAGATACCATGGAAGAACTCTATGGCAAAGGTCTTGTCCAATTTGAAACACTGGTGAAATTGAAAATGAATTACATTTCTTACTAAAGTGCCTGTCTTACGCGACATAAGAAAATAATATATCTATAGCAAGCTTTTCACAAGCCCAAATATTCATAAATTGTTTATACTCTTATCAAGTAAACATGAACACATTATAAAACAAACTGCCTCGTATATCGTGCATGCATTTGAAACGAGAAATTTATTCTTGAACTATGATTATTATGTTTTATTGCCAAGATATCGTTTAACATTGTAATCCATGTGTTTCCATGCTTGTCTCTATATACGCATCTATATTAATAAATTATGTATACTCTTATAAGTAAAAACAAACATATAATTAAACAAATTGCTTCGAATTGCTTTGTAATTCATGTATTCGAAATAAGAAACTTGACCCTTGTATTATGTTATTATCTTGTGTGATTTTCTTATTCTATTGATATTACAAAGATATTGTTTAAGATTGTCAAAAGTGTGTTACCATGCTTGTCTTTATATATGTATCTGTATGTGCAAACATCATTGGATTTGTATATATTGTATTATATATGTGTCATGGGCCGGAGGCCTATATATTGCAAATAAAACAAATGAATATTTTCAGTGTGGAAGAGCAATGTGAAGTTCATCCCAAGTCTGAAGTGGCAGTACTACTTGTCCACGGAGGGCATTCACAACGAGTACCCTGGCAGCAACTTCCACTGGACCAACTGTCAGACACCTGCATGCAACTGTCCCACTATGCATAATGTCAGACACAGGTATACAACTGCCCCACCTTGCTTAATGTTAGACACAGTTATGCAACTGTCCCACCATGCATAATGTCCAGCACAGGTGTGCAACTGTCCCACCATGCATAATGTCAGACACCAGCATGCAACTGTACCACAGTGCATAATGTCCGACACAGGTATGCAACTGTCCCACCATGCATAATGTCAGACACAGGCATGCAACTGTCCCACCATGCATAATGTCAGACACAGGCATGCAACTGTCCCACCATGCATAATGTCAGACACAGGTATGCAACTGTCCCACCATGCATAATGTCAGACACAGGTATGCAACTGTCCCACCATGCATAATGTCAGACACAGGTATGCAACTGTCCCACCGTGCATAATGTCAGACAGGTATGCAACTGTCCCACCATGCATAATGTCAGACACAGGTATGCAACTGTCCCACCATGCATAATGTCAGACACAGGTATGCAACTGTCCCACCATGCATGATGTCAGACACAGGTATGCAACTGTCCCATGCATATGTCAGACACAGGTATGCAACTGTCCCACCATGCATAATGCCAGACACAGGTATGCAACTGTCCCACCATGCATAATGTCAGACACAGGCATGCAACTGTCCCACCATGCATAATGTCAGACACGGATGCAACTGTACCACCGTGCATAATGTCAGACACAGGCATGCAACTGTACCACCGTGCATAATGTCAGAGACGGGTATGCAACTGTCCCACCATGCATTATTTCCAACAAAGGTATGCAACTGTCCCAGGATGCTTTATTTCCAACACACGTATGCAACTGTCCCACGATGCATTATTTTCAACACAGGTATGCAACTGTCCCATGATGCATTATTTCCAATACAGGCATGCAACTACCCCACGATGCATTATTTCCAACACAGGTATCCAACTGTCCCATGATGCATTATTTCCAACACAGGTTTGCAACTGTCCCACGATGCATTATTTCCAACACAGGCATGCAACTGTCCCACCATGCATTATTTCCAACATAGGCATGCAACTGTCCCACCATGCATTATTTCCAACACAGGCATTCAACTGTACCACCTTGCATAATTTTTAATACAGGTATGCAAATGTCCCACCATGCATTATTTTCAACACAGGTATGCAACTGTCCCATGATGCATTATTGCCAACACAGGTATGCAACTGTCCCATGATGCATTATTGCCGACACAGGTATGCAACTGTACCGCCATGCATAATTTCAGAGATGGGTATGCAACTATCCTACCATGCATTATTTCCAACACAGGTATGCAACTGTCCCACTAGGCATACTGTCAGAGATGGGTATGCAACTGTCCCACCATGCATTATTTCCAACACAGGTATGCAACTGTCCCACTAGGCATAATGTCCAACACAGGTATGCAACTGTCCCACTAGGCTTAATGTCCAACACAGGTATGCAACTGTCCCATGATGCATTATTTCCAACACAGGCATGCAACTGTCCCACTAGGCATAATGTCTAACACAGGTATGCAACTGTCCCACTAGGCATAATGTCTAACACAGGTATGCAACTGTCCCCCTAGGCATAATGTCCAACACAGGTATGCAACTGTCCCATGGTGCATTATTTCCAACACAGGCATGCAACTGTCCCACTAGGCATAATGTCTAGCACAAGTATGCAACTGTCTGATTATTATATTTATTTATTATTTAGAACACTTGTAATACCGTGGTATGTTATGAAAATGTTTTATTGTGATACAGTTAAAAGATCTGTGTTCCTGAATTACTTTAATTGGATCTAAACTATGATGAATCGGGAAAGATTTACCGGTTGTAGTGTGCTGCACCTTGCTTCTTTTTTGTTCTAACATGCTGCCTCTCAGAGCTGTCTGGTTAACACAGGCATGCTGAATGTCTTTGAAAGTTAATGTATGTACCATAGCTAATATTCAATGACAGTGGCATTGATTAAACATTTTAAAAGATAAACCAACTGAAATTACTACACTACTATGTTTATGTGAAAGAATTGCTCCGACCCCCTTCCCTGTTCCTTTTGAGCTGCGTGCTGTACCTTTTCTGATCCTAGATTATTCCCTAATGCAGCACAAAACAGATTAAACGGATATGTAGAATTGTTTCATTACCAAACTTTTATGTTTTCAAATTGTTTGATTTGATTTATATGCATTTTGTTTCAATGCAAAAAAGGGTCCTTTATTAAGTTTGAAGCATTCATTGACTTATTCAAAGCATTTAATGACTTATTCACCACACTGCAAGTGGTAATAAAATATTGTAATAACTTATCATGAGTGCTGAATTAGCAATTTATAGCAGATTCTTCTTTTGAAGTAGAAGCCCTGAGAAGCCAGCGATAGACCAACTCTTCACAAATATTTGCTTGGTACACACTGTTTGAAGTTTGCCGGTCATAATTTACATGAAAGATTAGCGAAAAGTTGGATTCCTTTTATCGTTGCAAACTTTCTAAATGAAACAGAGGGCTGCTATTCAATATGGTGATCTGTGTCAATATTGTAACTTGGGGACTCTAAAATGTGTTTTCAAGTTTTGTGACAACCATCTTCATATATTAATTTGATAAGAGCTGTTTGCCACTTTAGCTTTTATCGGTTTTGGTTTGATAAAAATGAAAAAGTATTTCTCTTAGTTCAAAGGTTATCTGGTGATTTGTATCCAATTTATTAATGGCCTTTCTTTAAATATCCAAAAAGTCTGTATCATGTCTATACATGGTTTCAATATTTATTTTTACACATGATATTTATTTTCTTGCCAAAACGTACATTTATTTTTAGCTAGATGATTTCTTGTACATCTGAATTTTGGTTTATATGAGGCGTATCGTGGGAAAACCGGACTTAATGCATGTGCGTAAGTGTCGTCCTGGATTAGCCTGTGCAGTCCGCACAGGCTAATCCAGGACGGCACTTTCCGCCTACAGTGGATTTATGTTTAGAAGAGACGTCCTTGAAACAGAAAATACCATAAAAGCAGAAAGTGCTGTGCTGGATTAGCCTGTGACGACTGCCTCATATAATGTTCATTAAAGATTAATAGTTAGAACCTCTGTTAAGCCATGTGAGTGGCATCAAGCTTCCTTCTGATAAATTAAGTCGCCGCTAATTTGTTTCTAATAATTTTCCTCAAACTTCTGCTTGTTCTTATACTTTCTGATTAAGTAGTTCTTACACTTTCAAATATCAGTACAGTGGATACATAGTGTTCAGAACACTTTCAAATATCAGTACAGTGGATACATAGTGTTCAGAACACTTTCAAATATCAGTACAGTGGATACATAGTGTTCAGAACACTTTCAAATATCAGTACAGTGGATACGTAGTGTTCAGAAGCTCTATTGCTTGTGATATGTTAAATATTATTTGAGGAATTGCAAATTACATTAATTTTTTAGTCTTCATTTCTAAGCATGCAGTTTTCTGCTCAAATGTTATTATAGGTCAGTGTCACCATCAGTTATTGATGTATGGCAGTTTGTATTGTAAAAAAAGAACAGTTAAATATTAAGTACATACGTAAGTGGTTCTTTTGATTCGTTCTGAATAGTTTTTTATTAAATTTTACAAACAGGTGTAAACAAATATGAAGCATTCTGGGCAAAAACATATAACAACATCATAAATACATGCAAATTGGTGGAGAAAATGTTGCATAATTCTGCGATAATTTGCCATTGTTCATTGCACTATAAGTGACAAGTGACATTTGTGTATGGTCATAGAAATGTCATACAGAAATGCTTTTATATGGATTGAGGGGCAATCTGACAACAGAGCACGCTCCTGCAAGAAGATCTGATGACCGCACATTGAATTTTGTCTTCTTAAAAACTGTTTCAAATTTTCCAAAACCCTATTTATATCTCCATTCAATAAGATTTCTTGTTTCAAAGAGCATTCAGTGTTTAGTTTTGTGATGTAGTTTATGACCAGATTAGGTCATAATTGCCCACGTATAACAAAGGAATGTTGCATATAATACTCGTTATTTCCAGAAAGTGGTGGTTTTTAGGTGTGTTTTTTTTTTGGCAAACTTTTCAAAATCATACATTAAATTGTGAATTCTCACAAGCTAATGTCAGAGAACTATTCCAGCTTTCTGCTCTGTTCCTTATGATATCACACGATACATTTTTCCTCAGCCTTCATCTTTTCCTATAAATAAACCCATTATATACTGAATTAATATAATGGTGGTATTATGTACAGATAGATACTTATGTATTACTTTAAACCAACACAAAGCAATCATATGAGTGCTCATTACTTCTGTATTACTTAAAACCAACAAAAAGCTGTCATATGAGTTCTCTGATACAAGAGCTGTTCAACAAATTTAACAAAACCACAGCCTTTCTCAAAGTGTAACAGAAACCCTGGAATGCATCACTGTATACCCACAACCGTGAACCACTTTTCCACTCAGACTGCAATAGATCATAGAATGTAAATCTACACAAGGTGATTCAATTCACCATTTGAAAACATCAAAAGATATAAAATAGCTCATTAAATACATAAACATCCAGGGTCAGGTCGTTTCATGCCCACCACTGCAAATACACTTGTCTGGCTTCAAAGTAGTCGGCTATTTGTCTTGCCAAAATACAATGTTGAAACAAGATAAGGGTTTTTATTTGGCTGGTTAGAGTGATATTCGGCTGTGTTTTAATGTTTGAGACGTGTCGTGGCAAAACCAGGCTTAATGCATGTGCTTAAAATGGCGTCCAGGATTAGCCTGTGCAGTCTGCACAGGCTAATCCAGGACGACACTTTCCACTTTTATGGTATTTTTTGTTTCAAGGAAGTCTCTTCTAAACATAAATCCACTGTAGACAGAAAGTGTCATCCCGGATTAGCGTTTGCAGACTGCACAGGCTAATCAGGGACGACACTTTATGCACATGCATTAAGCCCGGTTTTCCCACGACAAGCCTCGTTTCATTTTCTAAGAGGGAGAACACTTTTATCTTAAACTTTGTAGGTGCTCTATCCCTATGTTCCTAATATGTTTTGCTGTGACTCAGTGATACCAACAACTTATAAAAGCATTAGATACTTTTCTTATAGTAACATAACAAAGAATGTATATATAGGATCTGACACAAGTTGTCATGTCTTACCATATTTTATTAAAAGAGTTCAGGAATTTTGTTAGTAAGCGAGCCTTTTATTGTTTATTACATTTATTTCTTCATAATATACAGTACCCATTTCTGTTCTTCATTTTTAGCAGAAGTTCTCTTTTTTTATGCCCCCGAAGGGAACTTCGGGGCATATAGTAATCGCATCTCCGTCCATCTGTCATCTGTCTGTCCATCCGTCACTGCTCTTGTGTGGAGCATAACTCCATAATTATTGAAGGGATTCAAATGAAACTTCATATAATGATAAAGGACGATGAGAGGAAGTACAGAGTACAAGAACCACAACTCTTTCTTCAATATTGACAGAGTTATTGCCCTTTGTTTAATTTTCTTATGCGGAGTAAATCTCCATTAGTATTGATGGGATTCAGATGAAACTTCATATAATGATAGAGGACAATGAGAGGAAGTGCAGGGCACAAGAACCACAACTCTGTCTTTAGTATTGACTGAGTTATTGCCCTTTGTTTTATTTCCTTATGTGAAGCATTAATTTTCTTGTGCGGAGCAGAACTTCATTAGTATTGAAGGCATTCAAATGAAACTTCATAGAATGATAGAGGACAATGAGAGGAAGTGCAGAGCACAAGAACCATAACTCTTTCTTCAATATTTACAGAGTTATTGCCCTTTGTTTAATTTTCTTGTGCTGAGCATCACTCCATTAGTGTTGAAAGGATTCAAATGAAACTTCACATAATGATAGAGGACAATTAGAGGATGTGCAGAGCACAAAGACCACAACTCTTTCTGTAATATTTACAGAGTTATTGCCCTTTGTTTTATTTCCTTATGTGAAGCATTAATTTTCTTGTGCGGAGCATAACTTCATTAGTATTGAAGGGATTCAAATGAAACTTCATATAATGATAGAGGACAATGAGAGGAAGTGCAGAGCACATGGACCATAACACTTTCTTCAATATTTACGAAGTTATTGCCCTTTGTTTAATTTTATTATGTGGAGCATATCTCCATTAGTATTGAAGGGATTCAAATGAAACGTCATATAATGATAAGAGGACAATGAGAGGAAATGCAGAATGCAAGGACCACAACACTTCATTAAGTATTTACAGAGTTATTTCCCTTTGTTTTATTTTCTTGTGCAAAGCACAACTTAATTAGTAATAAAGGGATTCAAATGAAACTTCATGTAATGATAAAGGACAATGAGAGAAAGTGCAGAGCACAAGGACCACAACTCTTTCTTCAATATTTATGGAGTTATTGCACTTTGTTTTATTTTCTTGTGCAAAGCATTAATTTTCTTGTGCGGAGCATACTACCATTAGTATTGGAGGGATTCAAATGAAATTTCATAGAATAGTAGTGGACAATGAGAGGATCTGCAGAGTACAAGGACTATAACTATTTTTTCAATATTACCGAGTTATTGCTTTGTTTAATTTTCTTGTGCGGAGCATTACTCTATTAGTATTGAAGGGATTCAAATGAAAGTACATATAATGATAGAGGACAATGAGAGGAAGTGCAGAGTACAAGGACCATAACTCTTTCTTCAATATTAATGGATTTATTGCCCTTTGTTTATTTTTTTGTTTAGAGCATATCTCCATTAGTATTGAAGGAATTTTATAAAACCACATATATTGATAAAGGACTTTGCGAGGAAGTGCAGAGTACAAGGACCATTACTCATTCTTCAATATTTACGGAGTTATTGCCCTTTTTTGCAGATAATTACTACCTTAGTATTGAAGGAATTTAATATAACACCACATTTATTGATAAGAGGACATTGAGAGGAAGTGCAGAGTGCAAGGACCATAACTCTTTCTTCAATATTTATGGAGTTAATGTCCTTTAGTTATTTTTTGTGAAGTGCATAACTCTATTAGTATTGAAGTGATTTTAAATGAAACCATGTATATTGATAGAGGATGTTGAGAAGAATTGCAGAGTGAAGGACCATAACTCTTTTTGTAGGAAGCGTCATTTTTGCCAACATGTAACTGACATTGTGTTGCCTTCCTCTGACAAGCATATGCTTCGGAGGCATATGTCACATCCTGTGACAAGCCTTGTTTTTACATTGTTAGTATTTGAAATTATAGTTCTCTAATGCATAAAAATATGAACATTAAGAAAAGGACTATTGTTTAATTAAAGAAACTTGTGTCCATGGTCAAACCATGGTAAACATGCGAACAAACAGGCTCGTGTCGTAGTTCGCCTTGTTTGTGTTAGACAAAACAAGCTCAAATAAATTGGTAATAGAAACTTTTATGAATAAATTAATTTGTTAGTGGAGCGTATTGATAAACTGATATATAAAACATGCTCGTTAAAAACAAAATAAAAAAGTGTCATAAAATTAGAAGTACAACTTCCTTACTGTTTCACCAGATGATGTTTGAAACATATTCTTTAATTATGCTCATTTTTGCTAGAAAAATGGATATTCATTTCCAAAGGCATATATTGTAAAACATGAGTAACTATTATCTTCCAATTTATCTATAAGCAAAAAATATGGCACCCTGTGGTGCTACTAAAAGGCTTTATATTATTCATCTTTAAGCATCAATAGAATTGTTATCAGTTAAGATAACATTAACTGTTCTCCAATATGTAATAAACGGGAAAATGCGTTGCGAGTCCATTTGCAGTATCCTAGAAATAGGGGTAGATTTGTAATATGCTTTTATTCTCTTGACAACAATCTTACAGTACTTACATTTGCGTGGTTTGGTTTGAAACATATTGATATGTTCAGACTTAGTAGTGAGAGTTGGAACAGCTTCAATGGAGCATTTGTCTCTGGTAGTAGTGAGTTTGCAAGTTTCCTGTAGATAATAGATGTGACAAATGAACATATTTAGAATAAGTTAAAGATTTTATTTTTTTAATTTATTTAATTCTATATATCAAAATAGATGCTCATTGCAGAAAGATGTAATTTTATTTATTTTTTGGCAAACCCACTCATTAAGCCTTGACATAACCAACCCACTCATTAGGCCTTGACATAACAAACACACTCATTAAGCCTTGACATAACAAACACACTCATTAAGCCTTGACATAACAAACACACTCATTAAGCCTTGACACAACAAACACACTCATTAAGCCTTGACATAACAAACACACTCATTAAGTCTTGAATTAACAAACCCACTCATTAAGCTTTGACATAACAAACCCACTCATTAAGCCTTAACATAACAAACCCATTCATTAAGCCGTGACATAACAAACCCACTCATTAAGCCTTGACATAACAAACCCACTCATTAAGCCTTGACATAGCAAACCCACTCATTAAGCCTTGACATAACAAACACACTCATTAAGCCTTTACATAATGAACACACTCATTAAGCCTTGACATAACAAACACACTCATTAAGCCTTAACATAACAAACACACTCATTAAGTATTGACTTAACAAACCCACTCATTAAGCTTTGACATAACAAACACACTCATTAAGCCTTAACATAACAAACCCACTCATTAAGCCTTGACATAACAAACACACTCATTAAGCCTTGACATAACAAACACACTCATTAAGCCTTAACATAACAAACACACTCATTAAGCCTTGACATAACAAACACACTCATTAAGCCTTGACATAACAAACACACTCATTAAGCCTTGACATAACAAACCCACTCATTAAGCCTTGAAATAACAAACCCACTCATTAAGCCTTGACATAACAAACACACTCATTAAGCCTTGACATAACAAACACACTCATTAAGCCTTGACATAACAAACACACTCATTAAGCCTTAACATAACAAACACACTCATTAAGCCTTGACATAACCAACACACTCATTAAGCCTTAACATAACAAACACACTCATTAAGCCTTGACATAACCAACACACTCATTAAGCCTTAACATAACAAACACACTCATTAAGCCTTGACATAACAAACCCACTCATTAAGCCTTGACATAACAAACCCACTCATTAAGCCTTGAAATAACAAACCCACTCATTAAGTCTTGACATAACAAACACACTCATTAAGTCTTGACTTAACAAACCCACTCATTAAGTCTTGACTTAACAAACCCACTCATTAAGCCTTGACATAACAAACACACTCATTAAGCCTTGACTTAACAAACCCACTCATTAAGCCTTGACTTAACAAACTCACTCATTAAGCCTTGACTTAACAAACACACTCATTAATCCTTGACTTAACAAACCCACTCATTAATTCTTGACTTAACAAACCCACTCATTAAGCCTTGACATAACAAACACACTCATTAAGTCTTGAGTTAACAAACCCACTCATTAAGCTTTGACCTTGAACAAACCCACTCGATAGCATTGACCTAACCAGAGCTATAGACAAGGATTCAGTCAGAATTGGGTATTACCCCATCATATTCTAAGTAATTGAGTACTGACAAATGTATTTCAGTACTTGAAATTTTGTTATCCCATTAGAATAAAAATAATTAAGTATTAGACGAAGATGATTTTTTCAAATTTAGTAAAACAACCACAAAATGCAAATGGTATGAGTTTTTTTTCTAAACACTAAATCTGCATTATTTTTCTCAACACATAAGTAACTAAACTTGTGATAAATTCTAAAAATAATTTAAACTTTGTTTTCTAAATAATGTAGTTTTCAAGGCAAAGTCTGGTTAGTAGACCCGATTTTGACACACTATAAAACATTGTCACAAAACATTTACACTTATAGTGTAATTCTTGTTAATATATGCCTCTGTGTATTTTGGTCTTTCAATTGTTGGGAGTTTTCATTAACAGCGGTCTAAATGAGTTCGGCAACACTCCTTTATGCAATTACCCTGATATGTCCCAAGTTCGATGTAACATTAATTCGGAGATGTTTTGATGTTATTTAGAAGATCTAATGTCAATGTATAAATGCAATATAACACTGATTATTTCAATGGTTTCTCAAAATCTCACCTAGTTTCACATAGGAAAAAATATATGATAACGTCAAATTTAGGGAAAGTCTAATTCAGGTTGCACTAGGATATAATTCTGGGTCAAAGGCAGTAAAAGGCAATAATAACCGCGCCAATAATGTTATGAAAAATAGGCTTGTCAATGGGAATCGACGATGACGATGAGTGCAAGGCAAAAAATTTGGTAACCCTTGTAGTTTTTTTTGTACAATTTCAATGCGTATTGCCTGGCCCTGTTTGCGACATATTTACCCGGAATAATCACGAAGAATTCTGAAAGCAATGAACAGAAACAACAAAAATGAGAGTTGCATTATGACGTCATAAAACACTGACCATTACAGAGATATTTGATGAATTTCATTGGACAGGTGTGGTTTATGTTGTAAGCAACCTCCAATTAAACTCATTTATATTACACACGTGCCTGTCATTTCGTAACATAATAATTTCGTAGCCTCTCATTTCGGCTGTTTGGTACTTGTATTTTGGTCATTTCGTACCCATGTCAATCTCTTTACGCACTGAGTTTGCCATTTATTGCGTATTGGGTATTTTAATTGAGTTTTGTTACTCATAAAAGATAAAAATAAATTGCGTAAAAGGGGTTTCAGAATTGCGTATTTACGCAAATAGGCGCCTTATCTGTTGCTCTGCCTAACAAACCCACTCGATGGCATTGACCTAACAAACCCACTTGATAGCATTGACCTAACAAACCCACTTGATAGCATTGACCTAACAAACCCACTCAATTCGATGGCATTGACCTAACAAACCCACTCCATAGCATTGACCTAACAAACCCACTTGATAGCATTGACCTAACAAACCCACTCGATTGCATTGACCTAACAAACCCACTCGATGGCATTGACCTAACAAACCCACTCGATGGTATTAACCTAACAAACCCACTCGATAGCATTGACCTTACGAACCCACTCAATAGCATTGACCTAACAAACCCACTCGATAGCATTGATCTAACAAACCCACTCGATAGCATTGACCTAACAAACCCACTCAATAGCATTGACCTTACGAACCCACTCAATAGCATTGACCTTACAAACCCACTTAATATGGTTGAACTAACAAACCCACTCGATAGCATTGACCTAACAAACCCACTCGATAGCATTGATCTAACAAACCCACTCGATAGCATTGACCTAACAAACCCACTCGATTGCATTGACCTAACAAATCCACTCGATTGCATTGACCTAACAAACCCACTCAATGGCATTGACCTAACAAACCCACTCGATGGTATTAACCTAACAAACCCACTCGATAGCATTGACCTTACGAACCCACTCAATAGCATTGACCTAACAAACCCACTCGATAGCATTGACCTAACAAACCCACTCGATAGCATTGACCTTACGAACCCACTCAATAGCATTGACCTTACAAACCCACTTAATATGGTTGAAATAACAAACCCACTCGATGGCAGTGACCTAACAAACCCACACCATAGCATTGACCTAACAGACCCACTCGAAAGCATTGACGTAACAAACCCACGCATTAAGCTTTGACCTAACAAATCCACACATTAAGCTTTAACTTAACAAACCCGCTTATTAAGCTTTTAACCCACTCATGATCTGTGTTACAGGGATGTGTACGTGTCGACAATGCAGCCACAGTCGAAGCACATCGTGATTCTCATGGACCATGGTAACTCTTTGAGCCCAACACAGATGGCCATGGCCCGTAGCATAGCAACCAACCTCATCGCCTCTTTCACAGAGAACGATCGGGTAAATATGGTTTGGCTTTATAATATGAAAGATGCTGTTGTGTGATGTTGCGTTTATTAGTTTGTAACTAAGTATTTAAATTTGCATATATTAACTTGATACTAATAAAATGAAATTGTGTTTCAGTACTTATTCTAGTACACTTTCTGCTTTTGAAATGTTAGTTTTTACCTCAATAATTGATTTTTGCACATACATATAACAAAATTTTTGGTATTTTAATTTCTTTAGAAATTTTCTGTTTAAAAATTCATGAGGTTCAGATGAAAAAAAATCTAAGAAAGTGTAAGAAACACACTTGTTGACTGTGTTGTTGACGCAGGTTGCTGTTATTGGACTGGCTTCTGACATAACGTTTTCGCGTGACGATACGTGCGTAAAGAACAGCCTGGTCCCGATGACTTACGAAACCAAGTTCTACTTCACACGATTTGTTGAGAATCTCCAGAAAGAAGAAGGTGAGACTCCAGTGTTTACCTTGCTGTACAAGAAAGAATTACAATTCTAACATGATACTCGCTAATTTGTCTAAAGAAAATAACATAATTAATGTTGTTAAACTACCCAATAAACAACACAAAAAGAAGTTCCGATTCTGAGCAGAACATAGTAAAAAGTAGTTCCAATTACAATTGCAAAACTATATGTCAAACATTGTTAGAATCGAAATAGTTTTTGCATTATTGTTGTTTATCGGCCAGTAAACAAGTCTTTGTCGTTCTGATGCGTGGCTATTAAACTACTCGGGCTAAAGCCCTCGTGGTTTAATTCCTACGCATCAGAACTCCAAATCGTTGTTTATTGGCCAGTAAACCACGATAAATCAAAAATTATTTCTTAATAATTATACTACATAGTGTATAGCGTAGTGAAAAGAACATAATGTTTTGGTAAGATGTTAAAGGCCCCTTCTGCTAGTATTATGTGTGCTAAATATTAAAAAAATGAAAGTTATTTACTTAATTGGGAAAAAATAGTGAAAGGTTGTAATGTAAAACATCCCCCTACCAACCTTAGAGGTGTTCTTTCTTTTTTCATTGATAGACCAGAGAACATACATTATCAAAATTAAATACACATTTGTCCATAAGAATGTTAATATCATACATTTATATTTTTTAAACAACAACCAAGAATTTACTTCTTTATTACAAATGAATTTAAACTTGTATCATGTTTTAATTGTTGCAGTGTTTTCAATTTGTCAAGATAAGTAACTAGCATAGTTGAAAATAACTTTGCAATTTAAGTATTTCAAAGGTCAGTAACTAGCATAGTTGAAAATAGCTTTGCAATTTAAGTATTTCAAAGATTAGTAACTAGCATTGTTGAAAATAACTTTGCAAATTCAAGTATTTCAGTCTGTGTCATATCTACTTGTTTTAACTGTTTTTACTATGAAAACTGCTGTATATTTCAAATGGACTTATTTCAGCTTCAACAAACCATTCCCTCGGGTTTCAGCAAGCTTTCAAAATGATAGCTACCTCACTGCAGCAGCATAACAAAGGTCAGTTCATTGAGTGTTTGTTCATTGAATCTTCACCAGCTAGGAGCTTAAGGTCAGTGCTAATGTTGATGGCAAATGATCCATCTTCAAAGATAATATTTCTGACATGTTTTCACTCTTATTGAGTTAAGAGATATAAGTAAATGACTTTGTTTTACTGTGTAATCATTGCTTTAATGGAAATATTACCTCATCCAAGTGTTGGTTTGTCTGTTTGTAGTTAGCAACTTTATGTCAAAAATTATGAACAAATTTGCATGAAATTTTTGGGCATGGTTTGAAATCGGACATGGACAAATTGTTCCTTGAAAGCCAGAAGGTGTTATCGGTATATATGCAAAGAAGGCAGATAGCCCCTTCTGGCTTGCAATGGATTAAATTACTAGCTTTGTTAATTACTGTAGTGATAAATGGATCCAGGATTTTTTTTTAAGGATTCTTTTATATTGGACAATTGGGCAAATTGCCACATTATTCTGTATAACTAATCAGTTGCTTTCTAGTTACATATAACTTCAGTAGTTACATTGTTATATCAGAGGAAGGCATGATCATCTATGTGAGCCGTGGTTTGCTGTCCTCGCTGACAGAGGCCAAGGATGTGATGTCCACCATCGCCTACTACAACGGACGCATCGACAACCGTATCATCATCAACACCTATGCCGTCATTGACAGTGAGTCTGACATTGTTTTTTTTACAGTGACCATTAACGATAGACTTTTCCTCAAATGTAAATCATATGCAAATCAATCTAGTAGTTGATCCAATCATTGTACTGGAATATTACATGTTTAACGGTTAACCTATTTTACACAAAAGAGCATGTGGTAAAACTGGTGAAGTGTTTGTGATTATCCATGAATGAAAATTAATCGTTTAACAGTAACTTGGGAGCAGCTTAAATGTTAGTTGCAAAAATCGGGAAAGGTCTTTTGGTATTGTAATTCTGCTTACTCTTAAATTGAAGTCACAGTGGTATAATGGATGTGGTTTTCCCCTTGGCATAGAGAGATCTTGAGTTTGATTCCCACTTAGGGAGTGATCTTTCTCAAAATCACCAGGTACTGGTTCTACCCAGGAAACCGACTCAAAAGTGTCCTCTGGCTTGTGACACATCCAAGCTAAAATAAATAGTAGTAAATTATTTCTAAAGCTTTTTCATTTGCTGTTTAATAAAGCATACGTATACATTCAGCTGATTTCTAACTAATACTATATATGATGTATGTATTTTCTTAATAGATAACAAGCCCATTATGTACGAGAAAAGTTTCCTACAAGATATTGCTGACCAGAACTACACCAAGTACAAGGTCGTATCCCGTAGCAACTCTCCAATCAGGGTAAGCAATACTTGGTCAGTTTTGTCTCTCATTGTTCTTTTTGGTTCTTTAATGTTTCTTTTATCTTCATATAAAGCAATTGGGTGCGTTTTAGGAATATACTTCGTTCGCAAGATCTGTTGGATGATATACTGGTACATTAAAAAATTGTTTATAAATGAGGTAGTAAGTTGGTGCACATGTGCCGAATATCAGTTCCATTGCAAGTTATTTTAATATACTTTGGTTGATATATTGACACATTAAAAAAAAATGTTTGTCACGTTTGTGTGACTTCAGTACAAATGCAGCACGTGTATCGAATGTCTGATGATTAAAGAATTGTTGCTCATTCTTGCTTGGGTTCTAATATCTATGGTGTATTCATGACAGCCTGGTCAAATGGTTGCCGTGAATAACACTCAAGACCTCAGTATGGCGGTGGGCCAGTTCTACAAGCCGTTCAATCGCACCACGACCGAGGATGCCGTATTCTCCCTGCCCTATATTGATAACGCCGACGGAGGTGAGACAGCCTTTCTTCAGCATCATTTGAATAATTTAACATGGTACAGAGTAGTGGCTCATTACTTTGAACGTTCTCTGTTCCGTACATTGTAGAAATAATTCATAATGCATTTATCAAAATAGAAGTGGTTATTGAATAAGGTATTCATAACAGACAGTACTGTATCATCAAACGCTTGGGTTGAAATTTGTTCTCTGTAGGATTAAAACATGTTCAGTTGTGTCCCTCTAGGCAGGAATACTGTACTACATTGTCCCCTTATAGTTAATGATTCTAAAATCCCACCCTGCTAACTATCGCCATGTGTACACATAATGTGAATGTGCAGGTCTGGTGATGAGTATCAGCATGGCGTGCCTGCACAACAAGGAGCCAATCGGGGTATCCGGGGTGGATCTGCACATGGAGGACCTTGTACAGGACATCACGTACTTCAACCAGGCTGACAGCTCCTATGCCTTCATGATCACCGACGCAGGTGAGAGCTGGTATTTTACTCATGTGTATCTCTCATTTATTGAGTGCATACTGTATGTGCCATATTCACCGACCCATTCTTAGACTTAAAACTTAAGAATAAAGAATATCCTTGAAATTGTTCTGTTCTAAAAATGCTGTTAATTTAAAAGTTACATGGTATTCAACGATGCTTATTTTAGTGTTCTTTGATTAGAATTGTTTATTAATGACAAAAGCAGCATTGATACTCGGCCTTTTTGCAAACACATAAATATTATTTTTTGAGTCTAGGCCTATTCTTTATCCATATGTCTAAGAATAGGTTGGTGAATACGGGCCCTGCATTCATAAAACATTATGTTGATTATGTTATTTATAGATGGAATAAATGAAAAGGTCTTGCCAGATAGAAGCATTCAAATTAGAATAACTAAGTTTTAAGTCGGGAATGAAGAAAATTTGACCAGCAGATTAAATTTCACTCCATCCTAGAGTTTTCTGTGCAGGGTACACGATCATGCACCCGACCTTCACGCGCCCCATCAAGACGAGCATGCAGCCGATGCACACGGACATCTGGCACTTCGAGAACGTGCCGGGCTTCGAGAAGGTGCGCAGTAACATGCTGCGGCATCCCGAGGGGGAGATGAACATGACCGTGCGCCAGTTCTTCAACCAGTCTGGAGTGGTCACCTCACAGGACGTCTTCTATGCCAAGTACATCTGGAAACAGGTGTGTCCTTAGTTTTTTTAGTTTAAACCTATTTATTTTAGCTCGATTGCATCGAAAGCCTAAGGCTTATTGAAACACTCTTAGAGTCCATTTCCTGGGTAGAACCAGTGCTTGGTGTCGTTTGTGGAGATATGGAGAACGCTCCCAGAGTGAGGATCGAACCCATGACCTCCGCCGTAGCGGACACCATATCCTTTAGACCACCATGACCTCTTGTGTACTTGAATGCAGGAATTGTAGAATTTTTGAGCATTGAAAGTTTGGTAATTGGATTGTTATTTTGTATGATTTATTTTAAGGCATTGATTCAGATAAACCCATTTAGTTAATTGGTAAATAAATACATCAGGAAAAAGTGATTGAATTATAGATCCAGAAAAAATTTGGTTGGTATGCGCAACGAAACTTTTATTCAAAAGTAAAGATCTCACAGTTCTCTGCGCTACAAAGTGTTTATATGGCCATCAATAGAATTACAGTCAAACCGGCCACAAGTTAAACCGGCCACACGTTAAACTGGCCACAAAAATGTCAAACCGCGGCCACACAGTCATTCGAAAAACAGTCAAACCGGCCTCATTATTTCTCTATACTAATTTGCTGATGTGCTGTTTGATTTTATACTAGAAATAGGTTCAAGATCATAAAATAACGACAATAAATGTATTTAAATATAATTTTATTTGTTTTCTTTATCAACATTAGATATATATCAAATACATACCAAATACATACAACAGTGACATATAATTAGTATATTATAATCAAATACGTACCAAATACATCAACAGTGACATATGTGTATTGTATTAAAAAAGCATAATCATGTTCACAATTTACACTTTAAAAACGACAACATTTCACTCTATCAACAGCTGAATTTGGTGAATAATATATTATTTGGGCTCGCTTGGTTTTCTGGTAGCTGGCACGAGTCGAGTTTTATCTATTGTGTCACTGACTTGACAAAAGATACCAGTATATGTAGTTTATTTGATGATATCTTCTGAAGAAGATATACGTTCCAATGCAGTAAGCGAGTAATGAACATACAAAGGTTAGCTAAAATTCATAAGTTTAGGCTATATATCACACCTTTTTCAAAGTGTGAAGGAGTCTTTAACACATCGGTGTGAAACAAAAACATTTCATTTTAAGCAAAGGTGTTAATATATCAACAGATCTGTCTGCATTAGTCATTGAAATTAGAAAAATATTTTCTATCCTTTTTTAGAAAAAATACTCGTGTTTAGATATAATCCTACATAGTAGTAGAAAAATGTATTTGAATAAGACAATTACACACGTTTGTATATTAAATTTGATAACCTCGATCATAACCTATTTACATATTTTGTTATCCATGTGTTAAATTTTACAACAGACTTAAACGCAATTGTATGCTTAAATCTAATAAATTATGATCGTTATTGTTGTTGTTGTAGTTAAAAATATATGTTGTTGGTGTCTAAATAAATTAGTCAATAACTGAAAGGATCAATATCAATTGATACAGTATTTTAATAGTACATGTGGCTCCACATCTACTGCTTTGGGACCGTGAAAACGCAGCGTCAGTGTCCACTAGAGATAACGATTGACATATATTAGTACACCAGACATCAAGGTGTTAAGGTGTCATAACATCGCCAGTTTTCTGATAATGGCAATCTTACTTTACTTAGTTTGCTTTACTAATCCGTTTGAATAACTCATCGTGTCTTTTTGTTTTAAACACCAAGTACTCAATTGCCCAAAAGCAAATATTAATAGTAGTCATTTCAATTAAACGTTGGTTTTGTTATTTTTTATACTTTATACACCAGACATCAAGGTGTTAAGGTGTCATAACATCGCCAGTTTTCTGATAATGGCAATCTTATGTGTAATTCGAATCTTATGTTTAATTATTATGTTAGTAAAATATATGTTTGCTTTACTAATCCGTTTGAATAACTCATCGTGTCTTTTTGTTTTAAACACCAAGTACTCAATTGCCCAAAAGCAAATATTAATAGTAGTCATTTCAATTAAACGTTGGTTTTGTTATTTTTTATACTTACACCAATGGCTTATCGGGATATCAATTATTATTTAACTGTAATGCTGTTAATAAATGCATATACCATACAATTAAACTATGAATTGTTGTGTATTGTATACTGTAATGGATAGCCTCGTAAATGTTCAACATATTTATTTTGTCCATGTACTCATGTTGTCACTTTTCATGAACTGAGTTATTTTCACTTCTGCAAACGAAGGACAAACGATCGTAACAAAGATCCTTTTTTTTTTTTTTTTTTGAAATCAATTACCTGTAAATATTTAAAATATTTTCTGATTATCCCTTAAGTACTATGTACAAACCTTAATTTGCATTGTTATTGAATTTTGTGACCGGTTTGGACTTTCTTGTGGCCGGTTTGGACTTTTTGTGGCGGGTTTAACTCTATTTCTCGCAGAGTGAGGCCGGTTTAACAGTTTTTGGGCCGGTTTGACTTTTTTTGAGGCCGGGTTGAGTTGTGGCCTGTTTGACCTGCTTTCCCACCAATACACCCACGCTTTCCATGCGGATGACGGGACGTTGTACATGTCAGCATAAGTTTTGTGCGCTTTTCTAGCCGAACAAAGGCTTTTCATGAAGTACATTTGTATTTTAACTGTAAATAAAATTTGTGTTTATGACGTGTGAACAGTAAAATTCGGATAGGCGTTTCGCATTTCGATATAGTATATGTGTTGTGATAACTGATTTAAAATTAAATACAAGGAACTATATAATATTTTTATATACAAATAGAATATTTTACATATGGATATAACACATTATGGATGTCAACAACAATGAAAATGTGATTTAATTACATTTACTTTTTGAGATAGCGAAAATAGGCTTGTGTTTACATGTATATGCACATGAATGACCTGACAAGTTATATCGCGATTGCGATCCATGGACCTCGCGATTCACGGTATAATGGAGTTGTAGTGTATTTCCATTTTCGGTCTTTTAAATGAATACATTAAATTAATTAAGAATTACTTTTACAAAAACATGTGTTGCATATTGATATTAATTATATTAGTTTCATATTTCCGTTATAAATTGTGCTGGGCTAGAAAATCGCGCTAACTCTTTATTAACGCCGGCGAAATCACGAAAAACGTGGAAATGACGTGTGTATAGCTGCAATGTTACATGTATGCTGCAGCCTAGTCCAAATTTTAAGCATTATTGGTAGATTCTGAGCTATGGATTTTTTGTGCTACAAAAAAATCAAAGTTATATTTATAGGAGTTTCATTTGCCGTAAAGATTTCATGACATTTTTACCAAACGACAATTAGACGCGAGTTTGTTCGGGTTGAGTTAGTTTTCAAATCAGTTAATCTGTAAAAACTTCCATATTAAAATATTCCCCCCGGTCAGTCAAAATTCCCTATCAAGAGGGCGGTGGGCCCCTTCCCCCAAAACTGATTGAGGGCCCTGATTATGTTTGTAAATTAAGGATACATAAGTTGTTTAGAAGGACTGCTTTAGTAGTGTGGCTCCAATAATCAGTATATGATACATCACTCATTTTGAACCTGTTTATTCCTGGTATGTTGTCAGGTTGAAGACACTCCGTTCATAATAGCGATCAAGATCCTGCAGAAGTTTGATGAAGTCAAGCACCTGGATAACCAGGCCAGTCTTCCTGACCTTGTCTACCACCGTATAGACATAGTGCCCACCAACAACATGTGCATGCACCTCAAACAGCTGGCAACCACAGGCAAGCGACTAGCTGATAACATCACTTCATTAACTTACTTGGATCCATAGTATTAACGTTTGGAGTGTTTCACATCTTTTAACATGTTCTGTATCTTCATTATGTTACATTGAACCATAGTTTAATGGTTGAAATCCAGACGGTACTAACTGCCATTGAAATCAAATGCAGTTAGTACCTTCTTTTCAACCCTCGATTTGTTTTTCCTCCTCAAGAAATGTCCATTCATATGTGTATGGAATGTGTTTTAACTTGATCAAGTGTGTCAAGAAAGACACAGAAATACTAGCAGAAACAGAATATCTAGTATTGATTTGAATGGAACACTACTACAAATATTGAAATGGAGTGCGAACGAAATTTACCTGTGGATATTGGTGTTCACTCTAGCTGATTATCTTCTTCGACCAAACTTATCTTTCATAAAATCATGATAGAATAATGTCTTGGACTTGTAAGGATAATGTTAGAATCAAACACGGTTTGTCATGGCCAAGTGTACAATTTTTAATTTCTTGCGAATTTGAGGCACAACGTCATAAAGTATAGAGTTTCTATTCAGTTGCATCTCATGGTCTTTGCAGCCTCGAGCACGGTGTTTCTCTCAGCCAACAGCTTCGTTCAGCCGTTTGAGCACCTGAACCACGGAGTGAACAAGCGCATGGTGCAGAGTTACGTGGCCTACCTGAGCGACGACACCAGGCTTATCAGCAACCCAGGATTCAAGGTAGGTGGTCTGTGAGTTACATACACGTTTAACCTTTTGAATTAAATCGCCATTTGTTCTAATGATTCCCATGTAAGACTTTTGATTTCCGATGTAGGCTTTCTTGTGGACTTCATGTTCATACACATACCTCAAATTTCGTTGCACTTTAAAACTCATAGTGGTACAGACAATCCCTTTTTAGCTCGACTTTTTGAAGAAAAGGCAAGCTATTCTACTCACTCCGGCGTCGGCGTCCGAGCTAGGTTAAAGTTTTTCTGTAAGCTAGTTTCTCAGGAATGGCTTGAGGGATTTCATTCAAGCTTAAAACATTTATTCCCCACATTAAATGAACCTATAGGCCAAGTTTGGTAACTCTAGTTTGAAATTTGTCAAAATTATGGGCCTTTTTACACTTAGAAATTTTACATATAACTATATGGACAGGTTAACGTTTTTCCGTAAGCTGGTTTCTCAGGAATGGCTTGAGGGATTTCATTCAAACTTAAAACACTTATTCCCTATATTAAAATGAACTCATTGGCCAATTTTGATAACTCTAGTTTGAAATTTGTTGAAATTATGGGCCTTTTGACACTTAGAAATTTTACATATAACTATATGGACAGGTTAACGTTTTTCCGTAAGCTGGTTTCTCAGGAATGGCTTGAGGGATTTCATTCAAACTTAAAACACTTATTCCCTATATTAAAATGAACTCATTGGCCAATTTTGATAACTCTAGTTTGAAATTTGTTGAAATTATGGGCCTTTTGACACTTAAAAATTTTACATATAAACTATATGGACAGGTTCAAGTTTTTCGGTAAGCTAGTTTCTCAACTTTTTTTTCCACTCTCTAACTCCAGAACGGATTAAGCTATTGTAATGAAACTTCAAACATAGATATCTTGTAGCGAGACCTCGCTTGGAATTGCATATGGGGTGGGTTGGGTCAAGGTTAAGGTCACGGTCACTGTTACTAAAAATAGAAAAACAGTTTCCGCTTAATAACTTGAGCACATATTTAGATATATTAATAATTTGTAATACATAGGTACCTTAAATCAAGACCTCATTTGGGATTGCATATGGGGTTGGTGGGGTCAAGGTCACTGTTACTAAAAATAGAAAAAAAGGCTTCCGCTCAATAATTTGAACACGCATTGTGATATTTTAATGAAACTTAATACATATATACCTTATATCAAGACTTCGCTTGGGATTGCATATGGGGAGGGTGGGGTCAAGGTCACTGTTACTAAAAATAGAAAACCGGTTTCCGCTCAATAACTTGAAAACGCATTGGGATTTTTTATTAAACCTTATACATACGTACCTTATATTGAGACCTCGCTTGGGATTGCATATGATGTGGGTGGGGTCAAGGTCAAGGTCACTGTTACTAAAGATAGACAAGCCGTTTCCTCTTAATAACTTGAGAACGCATTGAGACATTTTAATGAAACTATACACACCTTATATCGAGACCTCACTTGCGATTGCATATAGGGTCAAGGTCAAGGTCACTGTTACTTAAATAGAAAAACGGTTTCTGCTGAATAACTTGAGAATGCATTGAGATATTTTAATGAAACTTAATACATAGATACCTTATATCGAGACCTCGGGTGGGATTGCATATGGGGTGGGTGGGGTCAAGGTCACTGTTACTAAAAATAGAAAAATGGTTTCCACTCAATAACTTAAGAACGCATGGAGATATTTTAATGAAACTTAATACATAGATACCTTTAATCGAGACCTCGCTTGGGATTGCATATGGGGTGGGTGGGGTCAAGGTCAAGTTTACCATTACTTAAAATTTTATCGATGTGCTGATTTTAATGCATTTTGTTTGAAAATTTAGTTATCGTGGAATTTCCATGTTTCTTGTTTTAGAAAAAATAAATGCCAGTAACTCTGACAAGCACAAGAAAAGTCGAGCGCACTGTCATCCGACAGCTCTTGTTCATATAGGTTGTATGTTTTGAATGAGTCACATACATATTGGCCTCAATTTGTCCAGGAGTCAGTCAGAAATGATGTAGCAGCCACGGCTGGCATCGACAGTGTGTGGTTGAACCGCTTCAGCGCGGGTGAGATGCGCAACTACATTGTCCGCCGGTTTGTGACTACACCCAGCGGCGTATTCCGGTCCTTTCCCGGGGCCTTGTTTTATGAAACATACGACCCAACCAAGCAACCATGGTAAGACTTTGGAATACATTATCTGCATAAAAAATTAGTTTTAACATTCTTTTAACAAATATTCGTTTTAGGGAGTCTTCAGTACTGGAAAAGGCATGTTTTATATGTTTAAAAAAAGAACAGCAAACAAGTTATTTTCATGGAATATAAATCTGTCGTGCCAAAAGATTACTCAGAAGTACTCAGAAGTGCAACCTTCAAATTCTGCATACTACTAAAATCTTAAATCTGAAACTGCTGCATTGTTGCCCGCTTTTGCACAAACCTACCATACTGGGAGTAAATGATACAGTATCCAAAAAGTGTGCAAATAAAAACAAATTAAATTAAATAAAGCATAGAAAATGTGTGACAATTCATTTTCAGTACACAGTCAGTGTTCATGCTGTATTTTTCTTCTCTAGGTACGAGAGAGCGATGAAATACCCCGGTCAGGTGACCCTGACGGCCCCCTACCTGGACGTGGGAGGGGCGGGCTACATCGTAACCATCAGTCACACGATATACGAGGGCCAGTAAGTTACTCCTACCCCATTAACAACACTCCATAGATATGTGTAGGTTTGCTTTGGTATTGTCATATCTCCTTCTTTCCTATGGATTCGGCCACCCCTGTATATTCAGCCACCCCCTGAATAATGTTTATTAATAATTATTTTAAACATTGTGAATTTTATATTTTGTCTTACAAAATTAAGATTTTTGAAAAAATTCTCTGAAATTTGCTACACACTATGGCTGATCTCTTAATTATCTGGCCTTTATTTGGTAGGAGATACATTAAATTTAAAGATAAAAGTCTCACTGGTGTTGAAAGTGTGTTCATTTAGGATAGAAAAGTAATTTAGCTCTTAAGTGGCTGAATATACAGGAAAAGAGGCTCAATAGTGTAAAGTTTGTACAATATTAATGTAAGATTTATTATATTTTCATTTCAAGATATCTTCTCAGTCTTAATAGTAAAATAATTGGATATTGATACGTAAGTTGCTGAAGAAATTTATTGTCTATTGAAATGATATCTTGACAAATATTTTTTGGACATGAATGATTTGTCTTGCCATTCCCTATCTTAAGAAAGACATCAGAAATAATTTCTCCCGATGTGAGATACGATTTAAACGCAATCTAGATAGAAAAAGTAAATTTTCAAGCGTTAAGCAAAAAGTCTAATCTGCTATAGAATTGTTAAGCATAGACAACAGTATAATGCTAAACCTTCGTAACTTGGACGTAAGCAGTAATTTATTGCATGTTTATTCTTTCTCAGTCCCCAGTCCCTGCACAGCACTGCAGACAAGATCATAGCTGTGATGGGCATGGACGTCACACTCGGTTACCTCTACAAGATGCTGCTGGACCACATCGGGGTGTGTCGGGCACCTGGCGTGCGCTGTTTCCTCATCAACGACGATGGCTACATGGTGGCACACCCCTCCCTGATAGAGCCTGACGGGCGTGGGCCTGTGGAGGACCTGCATGTTACACATAAGGTACAGCTTGTTCACATATGAGTGTAAGTGTTTGATGTATGTTAGGTGTGCACAAGCAGCAGCCAAAATAGCCAGTGGCTACTTAAATATCTAATTTGCAATTAACATTTCAGATAATATTTAAAAATGAAGCATATTTTGCAACTTTCAATAGAAGGTATTTCTAAATAACAGATATCATTGTAAACTAAAAAATCATATTTTCTTGGCCCTAACCTATGGCGTGTCTTATTTGTTCCAGACAATGTTCTAATAAAACATATTCATTTAGTTATCTAAAATATTTGCTTTAATAACAAAACATCATCAGTTCTTGTTGGCATTTCATTACCAAACCCCAGGTTAAATGTGTGTACCGGGTACATGTGTTTCAGGAACCGTTGGTCGCCAATGATATCCTCAACCACCGCCACTTTGTCCACAAGCAGCTGTGTAACCGTTACAATGACAGGACCATCCAGAGGTTCTACACGGTATGTACCTCGTCTTGGACTGCAAATAATTCCTCATTAATTTTCCTGTTTACATGAAGTAGTTTCAGCACTAGAAAGTTTACTAAGCCACAATCCTGACTAAGTGATTAAGTGCTTAGAAAAGTTGTTTTCTGAATGTTGAATAGTGAATTCATACATTTGATACTTAGAAAAAATAATGTGTGCATTTAAACATGTGTCAAAGCTTTAGCAAAGCATTGACAGTGCAATCACATCTCTGTGTCTAGGAAAATAGTTTTCAGAATAGTGAAAAATGCATTAACAATACCCATTTCTTTTTAAAGATATATTTTTCCTGATGTGTATTTTAAAATGGAAGATTACCTGTGTAATATCTTATTGTGACAGTTTGTTTTTCTCTTTTATTTGATTTTATAAGGCACATGAATTTTAGCTTTAGTCCTCATGATAATAATATGTCTTAATTTTTTCCTTTTTTTAAAATTAAATTTAATTGTTGTTTTATGTTTTCACACTTTATATTTCAATGTTGATACATATATTGTTCCTTTTAGATGTGTATATGTTTTTTTTATATACTTGTAAAGCACTTTTGAACGTATGTTATATATGAAAAGAGTGCTATATAATTTGGTATAATAATAATAATAAGGTGTACTTTCAAAGTTATGACCAAGAAAATTTGTATAAGTGAGTGTACTGATATTTGGGTGAAGAGATTGACAATACAATTACCTGGCTGTGTTTTGTACAAGTGAGTGTACTGATATTTGGGTGAAGATATTGACAATACAATTACCAGGCTGTGTTTTGTATAAGTGAGTGTACTGATATTTGGGTGAAGATATTGACAATACAATTACCAGGTGTGTTTTGTATAAGTGAGTGTACTGATGTTTGGGTGAAGATATTGACAATACAATTACCAGGCTGTGTTTTGTATAAGTGAGTGTACTGATATTTGGGTGAAGAGATTGACAATACAATTACCAGGCTGTGTTTTGTATAAGTGAGTGTACTGATATTTGAGTGAAGAGATTGACAATACAATTACCAGGCTGTGTTTTGTATAAGTGAGTGTACTGATATTTGGGTGAAGATATTGACAATACAATTACCAGGCTGTGTTTTGTATAAGTGAGTGTACTGATGTTTGGGTGAAGATATTGACAATACAATTACCAGGATGTGTTTTGTATAAGTGAGTGTACTGATATTTGGGTGAAGAGATTGACAATACAATTACCTGGCTGTGTTTTGTATAAGTGAGTGTACTGATATTTGGTTGAAGAGATTGACAATACAATTACCTGGCTGTGTTTTGTATTAGTGAGTGTACTGATGTTTGGGTGAAGATATTGACAATACAATTACCAGGTGTGTTTTGTATAAGTGAGTGTACTGATATTTGGGTGAAGAGATTGACAATACAATTACCTGGCTGTGTTTTGTATAAGTGAGTGTACTGATGTTTGGGTGAAGATATTGACAATACAATTACCAGGCTGTGTTTTGTATAAGTGAGTGTACTGATATTTGGGTGAAGAGATTGACAATACAATTACCTGGCTGTGTTTTGTATTAGTGAGTGTACTGATATTTGGTTGAAGAGATTGACAATACAATTACCTGGCTGTGTTTCAGCTTAACAAACTTTATTATAGGATGTATTATTTATATGTATAATAAAGATTGAAGATTTCTTAGATTGAAGGAAGTACTTTGATGTTTAAGCAAACACCTTGACAATAAATAATATTTCTGTGTCTTTATGTATGAAAATAAAGTAAAAAAACTGGACCAGAACTTTTGTCCGGTTTAAAGAGAACTCCAGTTTTGTTAGGATCCAGATTAAAGAGGATTCCAGTTTAGAGAAGATTTTTGTTTAGAGAGATTTCTGTTTAAGCAAGGATCTGGTTTCCATTGTATTTCTGTGTTTTTATGTACGAATATAAAGTGATAGAAACAGGACCAGAACCAAAACTTGTGCCTAGTGTAGAGAGGATTCCAGTTCAGAGAGGCTTCCGGTTTAGAGAGGATTCCAGTTCAGAGAGGCTTCCGGTTTAGAGAGGATTACAGTTCAGAGAGGATTCAGGTTTAGAGAGGATTACAGTTTAGAGAGGCTTCCGGTTTAGAGAGGATTCCAGTTCAGAGAGGCTTCCGGTTTAGAGAGGATTACAGTTTAGAGAGGATTCAGGTTTAGAGAGGATTACAGTTTAGAGAGGCTTCCGGTTTAGAGAGGATTCCAGTTCAGAGAGGCTTCCGGTTTAGAGAGGATTACAGTTCAGAGAGGATTCAGGTTTAGAGAGGATTACAGTTTAGAGAGGCTTCCGGTTTAGAGAGGATTCCAGTTCAGAGAGGCTTCCGGTTTAGAGAGGATTACAGTTTAGAGAGGATTCAGGTTTTTGAGCTGATTCCAGGTTAGAGAGGCTTTCGGTTTAGTGAGGATTCCAGTTTACAGAGGATTCCAGTATCGAGAGGATCTGGTTTAGAGAATTTCCACTGTATTTCTGTGTTTCAGTTCAATACGAGCCTGGAGGGGGTGCTGACCAACCTGGTGCACGGGGAGCACTGTGCCCGGTACCAGATTGTGGCCGTGCCGGGTACCAACCTCTTCCTCGGCATGATCAACCAGACCTGCGACATCGCCACTGCCTTCTGTCCTTGCAGCATGGTCAGTTACCTCTATATATCATATCAGTGTCATGTAAAGTAACCTATAAAGTAACCTACTAGTGTTAGGCATCACTTTTTGACCACTTTTGATTGACAATTGTATCATTCAGATTCTGAAACTTTAGAGCTAGCTTTTTTCATCTAGTTACACAAATGTTTGTTGACACTGTTGTAAGTCATTATTGTTTATGTTGAGTGTGAAGATATTGAAACCTGTGAGCAAGCTCTCTTCTACCGCAGGTTGACCGCTTGTGTTTGAACTGCAACCGGATGGGCCAGGCCGAGTGTGAGTGTCCATGTGAGTGTCACCTGGCCATGGACTTCTGTAACGGGGACCTCCTCAAAACTGATGACATGTGAGTTATACATGATGAAGATGAAATGGTTGAAGCAGTAGTTAGTCATCTCAGTGCTTTGGTACAGGAGTCCTTTGATAATGTTTTGATACAAGCTTTGTGTGTTTGGAAACATTAAACAATTAAAATGATTGAAGAACTTAACATTTTTTCTGCAAATTTCCCTGTGCAAGCAAAGTGCTGTTTTACTGTAAAGAATTCATTGATTTAAGGCTTGAAAACTAACGTATGATTACATGTTAATATAAAGATCCTGAATTAATTGTGTATGTTGAGTTTAATGTGACTGTGATTACATTAGCTTTCTACATTTTGTTCCATTTACAGGAAAATGTTCACGGTTTAATTAGTGTTAATGTAAATGTTATTAACTAACTCCTACGTTTCACTCTTGCACATTAACAGGAACCCAAGCTGTGCTCGGTATCCAGAGAAGGATGAGATCCCGGTATTGTCTGCGGACGTCACAGACGGCCTGGGGCAGTGTATAGCCATCAACTGCGAATCCAAAACCACCCAGATGTAGGCATTGCTTTACATGTTGTTCATGTCTACCATATCGGATTTATGTCACAATACATAAGGGTCACACATAACTCTTAAAAACAGGGACATGTGTTTAAAAGGGACTAATTCACAGACTTTTTGTAGTTTTTTTTTTAAATATGCCCTTAAATGTCTAAACTGGACATACTAGTGCATCTGATCTAAGGACGTCAACTATTGTAGCAAACAAGTATAAAAACAGGAAAAAAAAGTACCGCCACCCGGGATCAAACTAACGACCTCCTGAACAAAAGTCTGGCACGCTAACCACTCGGTCATTCAGATTCATATGAGGCGCGTTTTGGGGAAACCGGGCTTAATGCATGTGGGTAAGGTGTCGTCCCAGATTAGCCTGTGCAGTCTGCACAGGCTAATCGGGGATGGCACTTTCTGCTTTTATGGTATATTCTGTTTCAATGAAGTGTCTTCTAACCATAAATCTACTTAAGCCTGAAAGTGTCGTCCCAGATTAGCCTTTGCAGACTGCACAGGCTAATTCGGGATGACACTTTACGCACATGCATTAGGTCCGGTTTTCCCATGACACGCCTCATATACATGTCAGTGTATATTTTACTTTATGTAAGTGATTCACGTGTTTTCAACAATTTCAACAAAAACAACAGAAGCACTCCAAAATATTTTATTGTTTCACATTAGAAACGTTTTATCATTTTATCCATTTCAACTGATGATTACTCATTAACGCAACCTAATTTCCAATACATTTCTACGTTAATAGTGCAATTTCTCTCATTTATATACATTATGTGTTTTTATTTTGGAAATTTTGTCAATCTGTGAACAGGTCCCTTTAGTATAAAGTGTACAAATGTGTAGAATAAACAGTTAAAGTTAACTGCAGTAAAAATGGCTGTTATTCTGGAATTTAGCAGCCATCATGTAAATGAATGTTACAATTTTATCCTAATTTTGGGACTTATTCCATGAATAGTTTTCTTTGTACAATGTTTTTGTATAATTTTGGAAATGTTTACTGTTAAAATAGTTGTCTGGAATGGACGTTTCGTTCATAATTTTCAGTTATGCGTGTTGAACAGAATAGAACATATTTCAGAAAATGGGTAAAAGCCGCACGTAACCAAAAGAATTGATAAAACTATACATTTTGTTAGTGAAGTACAAGACAGTCACATGACCCTAACCAGCCAATTGGTGTAGAGACCTGTCCAGTTTTTTTGCCATGAATATTTGAAGTTCATCCCCAGCAATTGTTTGAGGATCAATTTTTGTTACTGCTTTGGCAAGGGTTTCACCAGCTTTGCCACATGCTCTTGTGTGTATAAGGGTTAAACAGGTGATACTGAATTGTAATGATTGGATAAAACACCAAATTAATAGACGTTGGCACATACTTGACATTAGACCTTTACAGGTTTTGCCTCATATAGTTTAAACTCCTCCCCAGCTATTGTGGAAGGATTGATGTCCATTCATCGAATATCACAAATCTTAATCACAATCTCTTTTGTGCAAAATAGGTTAAACGTGTGATATCCATGTGCAATAATAGGGTATTATTGATATTTCTGGCCGCATCTATTGTGCAAACCTCTACTTGAAGGGACTGCGTGGGTGTGCTGGGCTGTGAGTGGTGCCAGGCCAAGTTTGAGGACGCCTACACATCGGATGGCTCAGAGTTGCGCAATTCCCTGCCACGCCCCTTCTGTGCCAGCCAGGCCACGTGCTTTGGGGGCATTGTTGGGGCGGACACACCGTACGGGGACAGGGTTGTATGTAAGTGAACCAATCAGGGTCCAATTTTTTTAAATTTTCTTAAGAATAACGGGCTTAAGTCTCTTATTTTATCAATAAAAAATATTAGTAGCATTATTAAATGTGATTTTCTGGCATGCAAATTACATTTAAATGTGATGTGTCTTAACAATATTATTTATGCACACTATTGCATTATGGAAAAATGAGTTGGAGCTGATCCTTTATACAAAAACATATATGGTAAATGCCTGAAAATAAAGTTTTATTTTATGTTTTAAACATAGTGCAACTTATGAGGTTGATAATCAGGCACAATGTTTTATCACTTGCCATAAATAAAGGACCTCATGCTAATAATTTTTTGCATAAACATGTATCAACATCATTAATCTCGTAGCAGAAACTACTCGCCCATCTGTTCCAAGACCAATACATGATATGCAAAAACATCCATCAGCATCATTTACCTTATTGAAACCACTTAGAACATATCTGAAAGAAATTACATAGAGCTTAGTTGAAAAGAAGTAAATTTTTTTTATAGAATGCGTGTTTAAAACATGACAAAGTCTGAAATTTATACCTTTGGAACTGTGTTGCAAATCTTCCAAAAAAAATACATTTGGTCAAATGTTCTTGGCCAGAAAGTCCATTTATAAAATTTCAGAATTTTAAGAATTCTTAATGTTCAAGTAAGGTTCTTTGTATACATGTATACCATCTCCGTACAAAACTACATATAGAGTATCTGTTACAGTTCCAGAGGAAAATGATGAGCCCATGGAGACAAAGAGTGCACCCGTGGGTCCGGTGGCGGGTGGCATCATGGGCTGCTTCCTGATGCTGGCGCTGGGCATCTACTGCTACCGACACCGGGTGCACCGCAACCAGCTGCAGTACAGCTCCACCCTGCCTGAGAACCAGAACAGGCACTCACAGTTCTATGAGACAGAGGACTTGGATCAGCCCGAGGAGAATGGCGATGGTAAGGTCTCAATCCCAGAGGTTGCAGTGGGTTAATGGATAATGGTGGCTGTCTTGCGATCGATGAGATTGTGAGTTTGATCCCTAGTCGGGGAGCATTGGAAGAATCTTTCACATAAGACAGCAAGTACAGGCTTTTCCAAGGAAACTAACTCAGACATGTGTCAATAAGCCTCTGGCTTTTGACATAGTCGAACTGAAATAAATAGGTTATAACTTATCCCAGTCTTAGCATAATGGTTTGTGCAACTGATCATTTCCTTTGAGTTTTCATTGTCTTTTGCCAGTTGTGGTAAGAAAAAAAGAAATGTAACATCTTAATCCAAGCATACATTTTAAGTTCATATCAAAAGATGATGACAAGTTGTCATTTTCTTTGGTGTTACTTCAATTGAAGATTCTTTGCTGTTGTAAAATCTTGGCATTTGCTGTGTTAAGTCTTAGCATACATTTTTGTACCAGTTGTTTATTATTAAATGCTGTGGAAAAGAAAATGTATCTGTAACAGTCTACAGTTAACAGTGACCTAACGCACGTGTTTATTTTCTATAACCATCAGGTCATACCAACTTTGTTCTGGCGACATTTGAGAATCCCGCCAGTATATCGCCGTACCGTGTGAACACCTCGTACCGTCGGCCTGCGGGTGGCGACAGTGACCATGGTTACAGCACCATGACTCCGCACGATGACAGTGAGCATGCGAGCCTGCCATGCTTGGAGCCGTTAATCGTTGGCAAGGACAGGTACAAGCCTGGAGTACACACACCTTCCAAAATGCCGACAATTCCGCCACCCCCTAGCGTGGCCAGTAGGCGGAGTCGCAGTCCCACCCCACCCCAAACCAGACTGTCAGGGTATCAGCCAATCATAGAGCAGGCAGACCCCTCCCAGACTGTTATAGACTCGCCTCCTCAGGCTCCACATAGCTTTCAAGCTAACGTTCAGGTACACATGGTGGACACACACTGAGGGAGCCTAGGATGTGAATACATGTAAATGTACATAATTATGCTTTATAATGCAATATTTCTCATGGTAAGGTGGTAGTGTGCAGGACAGGAGACCAGGGTTGGATATTTGTCTGTGTTTCTTTGTTTATGTCTGATTGTCATTTGGAAGGCAGTATACAGCACCTTTGGCCACGACCAAGAAAACAACATTGAAGATTTACTATAATTCTTCTGCACAAAAGATGATGAAAATCTGTTTTAAGTATCAGTCACTTCATATGGGCAGTTGCTAACAGATGCCATCTTCAGGATCACCAGCATCCAGAAAGATCACAAAGAAGCCGGCCTCTGTATGTCCAAGAACAGCTGGAGACATGAGAAATGTGCTGGTTATTTATTCAGGGCCCATATTTATAAAGATTCTTAAGTTATTCTGAACTTAAGTTGAAAATTAGTCAAAAATAGAATTCGTGTTTGAAACACTAGAACATGGCTTGACAAATATTAGTAATTTATACACCTTGAATAATACTGGAATGTCCATGTCAAAATATTTAGACATCCATGTCAAAATATTTAAACAAGAAGATTGTTCTTAATTTTGATTAAGATTCTTTATAAATACAGCCCAGATCAACACCAACAGAGGTGTGCATTTTACTGCAGTTTAAGATATGTGTTTTGTTATGTGATATGTTGTAAAGTGATATAATGGTGTATTTTTGTTTTTGTTCAGGGACAATTGAAATACATTCTTGGCAGTGAGTTATTGTGTGTTATTGTTTAATGAGTGTGTTGGCATTATTCTGGCATTGTACTATCTCTCAGTGGGATAAGCTTTTTTGTATTGTTGGTAATAATTATAGTGAGTGCTTTACAATTCAGTTTGGATTTATTTTCTTGTTATCTTGTACAGATTTGAGAATCATTGCATTCTTTGTCTGCGACCAAACACATTAAATATACATTTTAAACATGATTTCAGTCAGAATTGGTAACCTGTATTACCGGGTAATTTCTGAATTGCAAAGAATGTGAACAAAAACACTGATCTAGGTTTGAAATTAACTCAGGAATGCTGAAGTGTAGTAGCAATACATGTTATTCATTTTGTATTTTTCACTCACATATAATCATTTAGTAAAAACTGTTTGCAGCATGATATGTAACATTTGTTTGCAGCATGATGTGTAACATTTGTTTGCAGCATGATATGTAACATTTGTTTTCTAAAGGCTGTTGTAGAAACTATCCAATCCACCATCCAATATTTAAATGACTTGGACTTTGATTCCGAAGCTAAATGGTGCATTAGGTGTACAAATGTTGGACAATGTTTCTTTGTGTAATAAAAATGTGTACATTTATGTGAAAAATAACTGACTTACTGTAGAATTTTTGTGTGCAGATATAAGGGTATCTTTGAAGTTAATGTTGTATATCTTTCGTTAGATCCTGGAAGCACTGGTATTTTAGAGCAGCCTTATATCCATGATCATTTATGAATCAAAGACTATGGAGAGATATTACGTCACCTTTGGTTTTTAACAACCTGATTACCTCGTTTTACGATGTTGTTTTTGTCTCTGCGATTTGTTGTATGATTACATATGTCTGTTTGTTGCTGATATAATGCTGTATGCTTTTAAAATGTTTTACATTTTTTGTGTGAAAGATTGGTTTTTCATTCTATATACATTATCGAAGTAGCACAAATATGTTAAGACTTCATGCTTGGATATTTGTTTGTATTTAAGAATGTGTGCTGGTGCATAATTCTGTATGTTTGCATATTGTTTTGTGTATACATATGAAATCAATAGCTTTTTAAAAGTTTTTATTATGCTGTATATTAACTTTGTGTATGATAAAATAATTAACAAGAGTTTACCAGTTTGTTAATTAAATGTGTTGCTGTATATACAGTGTCACGATGCCAGTATGAACAAAATGGCTGCCTTTAGTGTTGCTTTGCTCTGGTTCTAGTAATGTGTTTGTATAGATTTCACCATCTATGTCTTATTTTTCCATTGGATTAATAAATTAACTGTATCAACTAGACCCTTGCTTATAATAGGCCATATCAAAATGCAATTCTTATCATGTTTTATCAAACAACAGGCTGTTTGTCAGCATTCATTGTCTAATTAAAGATGATAGCGCAGCAGCTCCTGTTATATCAACACACACTTGATTATATTATCAAAAGCAATGTCTCGGTTATATGCTATATTTTGACGCTAAATGGATCGTTAATAATTTATTTTTTTTAAGTGTAAAATTGCCTTGTATGACTAATTAAGTTAGTTTCAAACCCTGATTTAGTGCCAAGGCCATATTGTAATATTTCATATCAGTTAAAAATGCTGTTTTTTTGCGTATTGAGTTAAAAGGAGACTCTGACTTGTGCATTCACCATCTGTCAGAAACTGTGCCATTTGGGGACCCAGGGTAGCTACACTGCATGATTGACCTTAACCTCACCCATTTAATTGTTATCAATGAATTATAAAAGGAAGTTATGATCCTTTCTGCTAAAATATCACTAGACGCTACGAGGAATTTGCAGTCATGTCCATAAAATGTTTTTTATAAAAGCATATACATATCATCACAGTTTCTTATAAGTTTTGATTTAGATTTAAATACGATTGTGTACCTTATTAAAATGTATAAGTAAAATGCTTCATAAGAAAATATTATTTGAAAAATGAATAGTGGGACATAGTCATAAAATGTAGCTATTTATCGTTAATTTGTTTCTATTTTGTTGACAGTATATTTTCAGCCAAGCTGAGCCTTATATAAAGTGCTATATTATATGTTTATTTTAGTAGTCTATGCATCGTACATCCAGTTTTCATATAACCTGTGAGAGCCCTGGCTAAAGTTGAGGTAGTAGTAAGTACTTATTTCACATGTGTGTTTTATATGTGTGTTTTATATTTGTCAGTTGTAGTCACGGCAACCCAGATAGTTATAAATTCATTGTTTCATGTTGTACAGTGTTTGTGCCAATTTTTTGCAGGTTTTATATACTGTAAATAATGTATACACAATGTAAATGTTTTGATTAGTGTCTTTAACTAAACCATTGATAGAATTTGTTTTTATACTATAAGATATTTTATGCAATGTATTGGAAATGGGAATGTCAGTGGATACTTATTAAAATATCAGGCTGCTCTATGAGCATGTTTTAAAAACAGAATCTGTTACTGATTGAATGAATTTTAACTAAGTGTATGAATTTCAGAAATATAATTTCATTTTACTACCAGTGCCGAGTTAAAACAATAACTAAACTAGTGGTCTTTTTTCAATACATCTTTGAAATGTGTTATACACTTTATATGGATAGTTGAATGCCTGTTCAAGTATTTGTAAAAGTCCCTATATATTAAAAGAATAATAGAAATTCAGGGAGTACTAGATCTGAACCAACAGGTTTTTTTACTGTGAACATTATGGATTTTTTTTTTATATACATATGATACTTATGTATTGATACTAAAGTATATATATATATATATACACTACACTTAAGTTTTGATGTTCAGCATATTTTAGTGTTTATAAACTGAATTTAACTTTCATATATTTTATATAATTGTTTTTATTTATTTGCGTTTTAATGTAAATAGTGTATATATAAATTGTCATATTGTGTTGAACTATTTCTAAATGAAAAGTTATGTCATATGTTTTTACATTGCACATATTTTAAAAGTGAAAACATTTCACTGCTTCAAATTTCTATCATAATTGCTGTTCATTTATTTCAGCAATTTATATTAGTTTTCATTGCTTGTGGCAACTTTAATTTTGTAATAAAGTAGCAAGTTTAAGAAAATATAATAACAGAAATTTTGTTGATTGATCAATCATAATAAACATGTACGTTTATTTGTAAGTAATAAATATTTCATTACAGTGATTACACCTACATTTTATTTATAAGAATCATGTTTAGTGGTTCCAATAAAGTGAAGAAATTTTTCTGTTCCTTATGTGTCTTCCTGCTTGTATTTATGTCCCAAAGAATAAACAAATATGAATACAGACAGAAGTCGGACCAAACTTACCGACACTCTTCCCAAGCATATGCAGGTGCGTACACTTGGCTGAAAAATTGAACACAATTTGAGGCATGTCCTGGGAAAACTGGGCTTAATGCATGTGCGTTAAGTGTCATCCCGGATTAGCCTGTGCAATCCGTACAGGCTAATCCAGGATGACACTCCGCTTTTTTATTTTTTGTTGCAATGAAGTCTCTTCTAAACATAAATCCACTGTAGGCGAAAAGTGTTATCCCGGATTAGCCTGTGCAGACTGCACAGGCTGATCCGGGACGACAATTACCCACATGCATTAAGCCCGGTTTTCCCACGACACACCCCATTTAAACTTAATAAAACCTACAAGAAATGAAACCTTGCCTGGCAAAAGTTCTTATTTGACTATAACTTTTTGTCTCATTCTGTTGTTATATTTTCCAAATAAAATGAATGCCGGGACCGTTCAACAGCCTTTGAAAAACATCTGCTTTGAAATGGACATTGTTATTGTATAGATGCACTAAATTACATATTCCACATTTTAGAGACTAAATAATACAGTTGGGGGTCCCTTCCAGGCCCCCTGAAAACCTCCCTGCCCCAGCATCTGTATCAGAGATTCGACATAAGGCATGCATCTGGCAGTATATGTGGTTGGTCATGGATTAATGGAGGACTGTCAATGATTCATCCAACTGAAGTTACTGCTGATTTAACGGGAGTTGCATAATTTTCTTCACAGATAAGTAATGTTAGAACAAGTGTGTACAGATTTTCAGTTCATGTACAGTGCAGTATCAATTATTAGTCTGCATTGCAATCTTGAATAAAGGAAAGTCCACTACATCGTCTATTAGTATTTTCATTTTCTTGTAGCGAAATTGTTCTTTTGCCCAGCTAGGATCTTATTCCCGGGTAAGAAATTAATACGGAACCGTTTGTTTTCATTAGCAACCGAACATGTGCGTGAATGTCATTAGCATAAATTAATCCGCATTTCGTTGAGTTTCGGTGATGAAGAAGATTGTACACTTCAACCATTGAAATAACGTGCTTTAGTGTTTGGTAATTGACAAGTAATAATTATAGATTAATGTCAGTTATTTCAGTAAACGACAAAGAAAACTACTTTCAGAACTATTTATTTTGTTCCTTAACTTCCGGTTGTGTTGTTCGGTTATAGGGTAAATAAAAAGAATGACAAACCATTAAACTTTGAATTATCGAAGCTATTAACGCAATATTGTGAAGGTGAGAAGTGTTGAACTAGCAGTTCTTTGTTTAGGTAAAACATATCTATATTGTACACAAAAACCATCAAATTAAAAACATAAAACATTAATGATCACTGTCAACAAATTAATGATCATGGACACGATGATGATTGAGTCATTGACAGATTCTGGGTTGCAGATGGGCAAGATGCTAAAATGTTAATAACATTTAAATGAAAACTACAGAAAATATCTTCATGTTCTGTATATTGTGACATTCACAAATTCATCAACTAGAATCTACTTATGTAGAGATTAACTGCGGTCGTACTAAATACTGCGGACAAACGGACACAGACACACCAAGACTCTCAAAGATGTACAAAGACACACAAAGACTCACAAAGATATTTAAAATAATATTATAATGACCATACATCATTATAATATGATATGACTATGTTTATTAACGAAATTGTCCCTAAATTAGGAAAACCAACCCAAGCCGTCACACAATACAAAGTGAAATCAAACTTACACACACCGGCCCTACGTGTATGTTTTGCATTTTTTAAGAAGATATGAAAATACGCGAAAACTATGTGACAATGACTGAATTCTGCAAAACATTTGAGATTTTTTATAGCGCAATTAAGAACGGGTAGACACAAAAACGTGCAAAGACATACACAGATGATGTTATAATGACTTTATAAAAGATGCTCAAAGACGCACTAAGATGCTACCAATTATATTATAATGACTTTATAATATGACTTTATTTGTTTATTAATGAAATTGTCTCAAAATTAGGTAAACAGGCTCAAGTAAAATAAAACCTGGACACCCAGGCCCCTTGTTTTGCTTTTTTTTCTGTCAGATAGAAGACGCACAGTCACATGTCACAGGGTGAGAAAATTGTGCGGCCAGTCCGGGACTCGAACCCGAAACTCCTCGCTATCAGGGCGAATGCTCTCCCGACTGAGCTAAACGGGCCGCCACACAACTTCTCCCCAATAAGTGACCAAGTTCATGCCGTGACATACATGTACACCCTCGCTCAAATATGAATTCGTCCTCGAATTCAGGGATTCATGGTGTTATATAATTACCACGGGCCCTCTGAGGGTTAACCCGGGTAATGTCACGGCCCCACGTTGGGCGCCAAATGTCACAGGGTGAGAAAATTGTGCGGCCAGTCCGGGACTCGAATCCGGGACCCCTCGCTATGAGGGTGAGTGCTCTCCCGACTGAGCTAACCGGGCCGCCACACAACTTCTCCCCTTTAAGTGACCAAAGTTCATGCCGTGACACACACGTAGACACATAAGATGCACAATTAAGACACTTAAATTGATAATTTAATTTTATGTTAAATCAAGTCACATTATTGTTCTTAATTTTGGAAAAGATACGTACTAAACCAATTAGCCACGTAAGACAAAGTCAAGTCAAATTTTCTTTTACTACCTGATCCTCTATATGTATGTTTGCATTGTTTCAATTATGTAGTACCCATATATTGAGTTGTTATTAAATATAAAATTCTACAAATAATCATACTGAGACCATTGCATACTGAAACAGATATTTGAATTAACTGGTTCTTAAGAGTAAGTATTTCGTCTGAAAGTTAAAAAAAGAGTCTGGTTGACAGGCATAAATTAATTCCTTTATATATTTGAATCAATCAAATTGTAAAATATGTCGAATCTGAGTTGATTCGTGCACGTGGATCACGGATTAAGGTGCGATCACTACTGTGTTAGTAGATTCTTAAAAAATTTAAGTGTTCGGGTTGGTTCGCCTTTGATAATTAACAGTTTTATTTATTTGTGTATTTTAATAATTAAAATGTGTGCTAATCGATGTAAAATTTAAAGTGGATACTTTTACAACCTAACACAAAACGACTTTAATATTAAGTTGTAATTGGTATCCTAGTAACACTTTTGAGCAAATGTATAAAATAAGATCCAAAAGACAAACAAAAAATAAAAATATTTAGTGCAAAAGTGGTGGCGGTGAGATACTCTTATAATAATAATTATAATAATAATAATAATTACAATAACCTATTTTACTGATATTTATTAAAAATAATACAATGTTTTTGTCGGTCTTGTCGTCAGTCTTGTGTTTTTTTGTGTCTTTGTGCGTCTGGTCCGACTTAGTATAATATTATTGATACATATTACTCTTATCTATAAAAAATTAATGTATATACAAATCTTTGCATGTCTTTGCACTTCTTTGTGTGTCTTTGAGCACTTTTGTCTGTCATAGCAGCAAAAACAACAAAAACAACAACAACAAAAAACAACGTCGGCAAGATAATAATAATCATAATTTACTGATATTGATTTACAATTATTATAATACAACTTCTTTGTCATTCTTTTTGTGTTTTTGTTCGTCGTTGTTTGACTTTGTGCGTCTGGTCCGACTTAATTTTAATAGTATAAATACATATTACTGATATTTATTAAATATTTATGTATATACAACGTCTTTGTGCGTCTTTTTACGTCTTTGTGAGTCTTTTTGTGTCTTTGTGCGTCTTAGCAGTATTTAGTAGGACCCGATTAACTGTGTTAACACTAGAGACTGATGGAGTTGTATTCAAAAATGTAACAGAGAAAAATATGGGAAAACCAATTGACTAACGTCATTTACCATGGAATTTACAACATTCCGAAAAGTGCCTTACTGTAGGTCCTGACAGGTTAATTCATGCCAGTCCAGTAAATGATTGAAGGTAGCAGGACCGAACGTCCTGTGAAATGTGCACAAATTCCACCATCAGATCCGTTTATGTCCTGTGAAGGCAAATTCGGCCGTGGGATTCTGACACAAGCGCAAGACCTTATGTCAAGTTATCCCCAAACTGAAACACTTCAGTATTTTAGAATGTGATGCAACAAATCTAATTTTCAAAAATTTCCAAAAATGTGTGTGTTCACAAAGATTTTAAATGCATCTAGTTATTATTTTTATCAAGGTACATGTACCAGTTTTGATAACCCTAAATGCTGTAACAGTTTATATTCTAAATGCCCAGTGTCATAATTGTTTTGATTTCTGCCAAAAAAAATTCACATTAATTAAAATGCTTGTTTTTTACAGTTACGATTACTTTGGTAAATGTTGTGTTTGCAGTCTTGTTTAATTAGCCCCTCTCTTGGTGCTAAATTTTCAATAGTACCACTATCAGGTTCAGCGACCCCCATTTATTCTTCAGTGTACATGTTGAAACACATTTATATTTTTACATTATCCAGTACTGTGAAAACTTATTGCCAAAAACTTTCAAGATCCCTAAACAGGTTTATTGACGTTCATTTATTTTATTTATGCAAATTATTTGACATTTTGGATGCAGAGAGGGACAGATCATACATGGGCAAGTACAAGGAAATACCAGGCTTTCTGCAGTAGAGTTGTTTTTATTGTTGTGCTTTTAGTAAATTTATTGAAACTGCTGGTGCTCTGTTGAAGATTTGCAAGATGGTGAAGCTGACTATAGATCTTATTGCCAGAGGCACATCTGGGTATACAAAGAAAAAACGAGATGAAACCATGCATCAGTATCTGAAGAGACTAACACATCTCTACCTGGAAAACAAACAGATTGACGAAGTGGTAAATAAATTATGATATATTTTGTCAAGTACATGTACATGTGTACTTTAATTATTTGTTTGTCCACTTAATTAAAGAATAACTGGCCCTAACAAATGAACTGGGTAGAGTAAAGTGAACTAATATCAGTGTTCTGTCGTGGATGCGGCCTTGCGCCATTGGCACAAAAATAAATGATTTGTCCCCACCAAATTTTTGTTCGGCATATTTAGTAAAATTTATATCATTGATCGTGACATCAATTTATAACCAATTTTTTTACTAGAACACTAATTCATTAACGCTTTATCGGCAGCGCTTGAACAGTTCAGATCCAGTAGTATCAATCAATAATTGTACACGCGGTCCACATGCTAAGCGTGAAACACGCTTTTCAGCGACAAACTGCTAGATGACAGCCGCATTTTGGCAGAAACATGAAAGACTTTTGAAGTCGAATTACCGACACCGTTGCCGTTGCTTGCCAGTTTGGAAGCCCAGCTAATTGATGATGTCACACTGTTACACTTTGTAGTTTTAACAGGTTTCTTTATTAACGCCGTGTGTTTATAACAGATTTTATTGTTTGTTCAAATTAAAATTAATAATGCAAGGTTATAAGATATTTAAGAATGAAGTGTAACAGAATGTTATGAATTAATTAAGAACACAGTATTTTTTGTATTAATCCTTTTTTGAACAGAAAATAAAAACAAACATGAATGAAAACTACTAGTCGTACTTTTCGGGAGGTGAACAACTTTTTTGTATGTGTCCCTACATTTTTGTAATTTGTCCCCACTTTTTCAAGCCAAGAAGGCCCTTGTCCCCAATATTCCAAATTCACGACAGAACACTGCTAATATTATTGTTGAGTAGTAAGATTCGTTGGTAACATTATGTTTTTGGATTCATGTCAGTTCTGAAAAATATAACTGGACGATATATTGGAATCGTTCATTAATGGATGTGTGTTTATCTTTTTTATGAAATGGGAATCCTGTGGTTATTTGAGTTCGTTCAAGTAATGTGATTTATGTTCAAGTAATGTGATGTATATTCAAGTAATGTGATGTATGTTCAAGTAATGTGATGTATGTTCAAGTAATGTGATGTATGTTCAAGTAATGTGATGTATATTCAAGTAATGTGATGTATATTCAAGTAATGTGATGTATGTTCAAGTAATGTGATGTATATTCCTAGAAAAAATAAGAAGTAATGGTATTGCTTTGAAAAAAGTATTCCTTTATTCATTAATTTGGAAAGGAATAGGGGAAACAAACAATTGGGTTCCTTAATGCCCAGCTTGTCTTAACATATTTTTCAAAATTTCCTATATAATTTTTCTACAGACAAGTGACAGTTTTTTTTTTCAAAAATGAGCAAGTAAGGCAATACAAGATTCTGTCACAAATGTGAAGAAATAAAAAGTAATGTTATTGCTTTGATGGGAAATATCTCTTTATTTATTAATTTGCGAAGGATTAGGATAAACATGAAACATATGATGGGCGTCGTTGGAAAACCGGACTTAATGCATTTTATGGTATTTTCTGTTTCAAGGAAGTATCTTCTAAACATAAATTAACCGTAGGCGGAAAGTGCCATCCTGGATTAGCCTGTGCGGACTGCACAGGCTAATCCGGGACGTCACTTTACGCACATGCATTAAGTCCGGTTTCCCCATGACGCGCCTCATATTAATTTTACCATACCCAGTTATTATATTTTCAGGGTGATGACTTATCATTGTGTAGGAATCTGTCCGTGTTATATCTCTACGACAACCAGCTGACATGTATCCCCAACATGAACCAGAATCAGCACCTCACCATGCTGTACCTGCAGAACAACCAAATCAGCCGCATAGATGGCCTGGCACATCTGAACAGGCTAACTAAACTGTAAGAGAACTATTCCTATAAAAAATACTATTAGCAGGCAAAATGACACCTGTCAGACATGTCAGGAAAATATTGTTGATGTCTGGCAAATTTATAACACATGCCACTTATTTTATTCTTGTTTGACTTGATTTTATAAGTAATGGGCGTATAACTGGGACAATTAGCTGCATGTATCATGTTCAATCAAATAATTGAATTAATTTATTGAATGTACACTTAACAGCACTCCTAACCAGACACTTACAAAATTTGCAATAAATGGTTATTTTCAAGAAACCATCACCAAACTTGCCCAATGATTAGTTCAATGATATACGAGTCCGGCTGGAAAATTTTGATGCATTATATACATTATTTTTGAAAAACCTAACAAATTAAAGCAATCAAGCGAAAATCAAAATTCACAAACTACTGCGATGATAATCCTGACCAATATTAAACTATTGTTTAGCATTTGGACGTTCATCTAAGAAAAAATTATGGCTTATAAGTTTTGTCTAATTCCATTGCGCTTGAGACAAGCACACAGCACATGTAAATCTTCGTTAACTTCCAATTCAACGGGTCCCAACATTAGTGAGCATCTTTGGGCCCGTTATAAGCGAAATGCAAACTCGCCAAATCGGGTTGAAAGGACGGGCACTCTATGCTATATGGCTCTTATAAAAAATAACAGTGACTTATATTTATTGTGTCCTTCCATTACTCTTAAAATTTAATGATACCTATGTCTAATAAATTGTAGTCATTTTCATATAAAACAATGTTATTATTCCTCCATTTATAGACATGTGCCTCTTCTAACTCAATTCCATTTGATGGTGGCATGTTGCGAAATTTTATTTTAGACAGTGGGTTTTAATTCCCTTGGTTTCATCATCAATTTAATGTTGACTTGAATAAAATTTTACAGGCAGGCGTTTATGTCATTTTTTAAATTGTTAAACGTTTTCTTAAAAGTTAACCATTTTATCTCAAATTATGTAAGTTTCATGTTAGCAGTGCTTTTCTGTGTATGTCATGTTTTAAATGCATGGTACGATGGATACATACCATAGTGTCTGACAGCTGATTTAAATGTTTTGACAGCTGATTTGAAGATTTTGAATTTGCTATCTATAAATTTGCAATTTGGTGGAATGTGTGACTTAATGTTTGAAATTTCAATTATGTATTTCATATTGTATCTGTGGCCATGCTTTCAGATACTTGGGTGGCAACTGTATAACGGTAGTGGAAGGCTTAGAAAAGTTACAGAAACTGCAAGAACTACACATGGAAAACCAGGCGTTACCTCCGGGGGAGAAGTTGCTATTTGACCCTCGGTCACTTAAGGCAATATCAGTGAGTATAAAACAGTGTATACCTTTTCAATAATTACCTGTATTATTTTGTTTCAATATTCAAACATTGTTGAAAACATTTACATCCAAATATTCAAACATTAACAAAGTTATTATATTTAACTGACGAAAACTCATGTAATATATGTTACATAGAAGTGCGTGCTAGCAACCAGTGCTGTAATTGAATTACCTACATTGGTATTGAAAACTTATTTCTTATTGTAAATTGTACAATATAGGCAACATTGGTAAAATTATTACTGGTTATATACAAGTCTATAATGCATGTAAATAGAATAGTACTTCAATGTAATGTCTTTCTGTATGAAATTTAAATGTTTGATACAAAACTATCTCAAAAGGCAGATATTGTTGTCTATGTTGAGCCTTATTAGTATTAATTGAAGATATGATAGCAATTATTAAAACATATGAAGTGTGTCGTGGGAAAACCGGGTTAATGCATGTGTGTAAAGTGTCGTCCTGGATTAGCTTGTGCGATCCGCATAGGCTAATCCAGAACGGCACTTTTTGCCTACAGTAAATTTATGTTTAGAAGAGACTTCCGTTAACAGAAAATACCATGAAAGCGGAAAGTGCCATCCTGGATTACCTGTGCTGAACCGGGACGACACTTTAGGCATACGCATTAAGCCTGGTTTTCTCACGACATGCCTCAAATTTGTTTCAGGAATCTCTTTCATTGTTGAATGTGAGTGGCAATAACTTGGACAGTATCAAGGATCTGGAGTGTTTAACGAAGCTTACACATTTAATTGCTATAGACAACCATTTAAATGACATGAAAGAACTCGCACATGTCTTTGGACAGTGGTATTTCTTGAAGCGCTTGGATTTAATGGGCAACCCAGTGTGTCACAAAGCAAAGTACAGGGATCGGGTCATTGTGATGGCTAAACAGCTCGGTGAGTATCCAAGTGACGCTGGAAAATCAAGTATATTTTCTGGCGTGCATGTTTATCATCCCTTGAAAGCACAATAGGGCTATCAGCCTTCTGTGCACATGCTGATGACACATTCTTGCTTTCAAGGGACGATATGGAAGGGATACAGCATTTTATTATGTTTTGTTGAGTTTTGTCTTAAAGGAATTAACTGGTATTTGGAGACTGTAACTTGAAAAATATATTTTAAATTTTAAAATGGATAAACAACAACGCCAAAATAGAAGGAGCTGTATGTAAATTAAGAAAAACAAATAAACATGGTGGTGACAGGCTTAAAACATGCTGGATTTGTTAATCTTAAATAAGTCTCTCAAAACATTGCCTTGCTGTAATGTAAACCATATCAAAACATTGCCGTGCTGTAATGTAAACCATAGAACCCAGCTGTAAGTCTCTCAAAACATTGCCTTGCTGTAATGTAAACCATAGAATCCAGACGTAAGTCTCTCAAAACATTGCCTTGCTGTAATGTAAACCATAGAACCCAGCTGTAAGTCTCTCAAAACATTGCCTTGCTGTAATGTAAACCATAGAACCCAGCTGTAAGTCTCTCAAAACATTGCCTTGCTGTAATGTAAACCATAGAACCCAGCTGTAAGTCTCTCAAAACATTGCCTTGCTGTAATGTAAACCATAGAACCCAGCTGTAAGTCTCTCAAAACATTGCCTTGCTGTAATGTAAACCATAGAACCCAGACGTAAGTCTCTCAAAACATTGCCTTGCTGTAATGTAAACCATATCAAAACATTGCCTTGCTGTAATGTAAACCATAGAACCCAGACGTAAGACTCTCAAAACATTGCCTTGCTGTAATGTAAACCATATCAAAACATTGCCTTGCTGTAATGTAAACCATATCAAAACATTGCCTTGCTGTAATGTAAACCATATCAAAACATTGCCTTGCTGTAATGTAAACCATATCAAAACATTGCCTTGCTGTAATGTTAACCATAGAACCCAGACGTAAGACTCTCAAAACATTGCCTTGCTGTAATGTAAACCATATCAAAACATTGCCTTGCTGTAATGTAAACCATATCAAAACATTGCCTTGCTGTAATGTAAACCATATCAAAACATTGCCTTGCTGTAATGTAAACCATAGAACCCAGACATAAGTCTCTCGAAACATTGCCTTGCTGTACTGTAAACCATATCAAAACATTGCCTTGCTGTAATGTAAACCATAGAACCCAGACGACTGGATAAGGATCATACGTGCATAATTACGCAAGGAAAATCAGAAGATACGCACAGAAAATAATATTGGGGTATCTATTTACTCACAAAATTTAGAATTAAAAACAGACTGTTATAGAAATTCCTAATTCTTGAAACTATTAATAAATCTTCTTGAATCTACATTATCAACAGTAAATCCTTTGCATTCTTGGGCCCTTTTCTTAAACGTAGTCGTTTTAATTGTTGCCGTACATGTGATGAAATTTGGACTTGCATACTTGCAAAATGCGGGTACAAATTAGAAAATGCGAGTAAATTATTGTCAAAACTTGCAAAAAAAAGGCATATAATTGTTCAAATTTGCAAAATATCTGTGGTCAATATTAGACCTAGCTTATGTTGTGTTATGGGGAAATACATTGTTATTCTTGGAAAGTTAGTAAAAGAATATAAATACTAGTATAGTAATATTTTGGGGTAATAATTATTTCTCAGTCCACCTGAAGTAACTGTTTGTTTTCGCGAGTTAAATTTGTTATTTTGCGAGCAGTACCTCGATAAATATTATGATAGTGTTTTAGAAGTACCTTTTAACCCTGCCGTACACGTGTTGCAGATACCCTGGTCATTTGGTCGTTATGCACATGGTCGATGACACCATAATATCATAATCTGTGGCAAGTGTTGTAACAACATCGTAAATCTTTACTGTACATGTGTTGCAGATACCCTGGATGGAAAGCAGATCAGCGAGACGTCGAAGCAGTTCCTGAAGAACTGGCACGCCAACAAGGAGACCCAGAAACAGAAGAAGAGTGACCTCTTGAAGCGCGGGGCCTCGTTTTATGATGACTATGCAGGTATTATATGTGGGTATCACAGAATTTGAATTATTTGTGATTTTTGAACAGTCATAGCCCAATGTAATTACAAATGATAGTTATAGAATTAAAGGTGGTACAAGAATATGGGTATTCATTGTTAAGAACTTTATTTTATTTTAGCTATCTTGTTTTATGGATACATTTTTAAAATCTGAATAGTAATACTGTATGTAATGGTAAACTGAACTTTGTTTTGTGTTAAATTCTGTCATTGTCATTGTTATCGTCGTTATTGAATGTTGATATTGTATGAAAAACAATCCCTATTAGAACTTTATATTTAAGTCCGTTAAGTCAAATTTAAACAAAAAATGCAGTATTATAACTGCTTGATATGCGTCTGTTATTACATGGTTTTTAGCTCACCTGAGCACAAAGTGCTCATGGTGAGCTTTTGTGATCGCCCGTTGTCCGTCGTGCGTGCGTGCGCGTGTGCGTGCGTCGTCAACTTTTCTTTCAAACAACATCTCCTCCTAAACCGCTTGGCAGATTTTCACCAAACTTCACAGGAATGATCTTTGGGTGGACCTCTTTCAAAGTTGTTCAAATCTTTCCTGTCCGCTTCATATGTAGGTCATCAGAGCTAAAAATAGATTTAAAAAGTTAAAATTTTAAAAATCTTCTCCTATGAAACCACAAGGCTGAGAGCTTTCATATTTGATATGTGATATATCCTCTAGTAATCCTCTACTAAGATTGTTCAAATGATGCCCCTGGGGTCAAAACTGGCCACGTCCCAGGGGTCACATGGTTTATCTAGACTTATATAGCATAATGACTTTTAAAATCTTCTCCTCTGAAACCGCATGGCCTAGAGGTTTCTTATTTGGTATGTAACATTGTAAAGTGGTCCTCTACAAAGATTGTTCAAATGATGCCCCTGGGGTCAAAACTGGCCACACCCCAGGGGTCACATGGTTCATATAGACTTAAATAGCAAAATGACTTTAAAAATCTTTTTCTCTCTGAAACCGCGAGGCTCAGAGGTTTCATATTTGGTATGTAACATTGTATAGTGGTCCTCTGCAAAGAATGTTCAAATGATGCCCCTGGGGTTAAAACTGGCCACACTCCGGGGGTCACATGGTTTATACAGACTTAAATAGCCAAATGACTTTAAAAATCTTCTCCTCTGAAACTGCAAGGCCTAGAGGTATCATATTCGGTTGGTAACATAGTATAACAGTCCTCTACAAAGATTGTTCAAATGATGACCCTGGGTTCAAAATTGGCCACACCCCGGGGGTCACATGGTTTATATAGACTTACATAACAAAATGACTTTTAAATTCTTCTCCTCTGAAACTGCTAGGCCCAGAGGTTTTATATTTGGTATGTAACATTGTATAGTGGTCCTCTACAAAGATTGTTCAAATTATGCCCCTGGGGTCAAAACTGGCCACACCCCGGGGGTCACATACTGCAGCACTTTAATTTCAATAAGCCTCTTACACTCAAAATTCAATCCAGCAGACGACATTCCAGCCAGGTGTATACAGTGTGCTATTTTTAGATCTTATCAAACCAGCTAGCCAGTTACACAGTGTTGTGAGGGTGCTTTAGAGAATCATTGGAGATGACCATTGAAATGCATAGAAAATGTTACCCACCAGCATGGTCAATCATGCTGTTGTGTAAGTAAATTAGCTGGATGTAATGTTTAGGCAATGTGTAAGAAATGTAGTTAATCAGTCTTAGTATCTAAGACCGTCTTATATAATACATTTTAACTTTAGATCTACTACATTGAATTTGTTTACAGGCGAAGTGTATATTTCTAATTTAATAATGAAATGCCAAATATGAAATGATAGCATTAGATCTATATCTAGTTTAACTTAGGTGGAACTGCACAATTTTTTGGTCATACAAAATGATGCAGCAATCGAGTCTGTGGCTCTGACACTGCAGTCTGTTTCACCAGCATGTACAGAAACACGTAGCATAGAGCCTAAAGTCTAGTCATCTACTTTAAACCTGTCATTTGTACAGTTTCATTAAATGTGTGCAGAACACAAAAAACTACACACAGATCATGTCTCTCCAACAAAGCTCTTTGTTGGCAGCCTTCACCCAAGGACCTCTTCTCAGAAGAACAACTTTTTAGTACCAGATATTGGACATGAACACTATGCCTCATCAACATGTGGGTGGACATGTGGCACCAGCAGAAACCATGAAGGATAGCTTTCTAAATTTGTGTACAGGGCCTGCACTAAAATGAAATGTTTGTGTTGGATACAAGTGTTGGATAGTGGAAGACCTGAACATTTCAGACAGGAAATGAAGTATAAAATAAAGCGTTTAAAAGTCATTGCTGATAATTTTGTGATAATATGCCAATAACTTAATTGAAAGAGGTATACATTTAGGTAAACCATGTCATTATCTATTTCCAGGTTACATTACTTTGCAACTTATGTTGTTGTGTTTCCTTGATAAAATTTTATAGTGTGTGAATTTTATGATTATGTTATGTCATTGGGAAACAAAAGAGAGAAAAAAAACTATATCAAAAGGCTGTTTATTGTTGTGCTTCTGTAAGCTCTGAAGAACTGTAGATTTTAATTAAGTACACATAAACAGTTTTTTTAAATCTAACGTCAAAGGGGGTTCCCCCCCCCCTTCCACACCCACCCCCAACCGCAGTTATTTGTACCGGTGCCAGCAAAATCCTGGGGAAAGGCTTAAATAGTAAAATGACTTTAAAAATCTTCTCCTCTGAAACCGCAAGGCCCAGAGGTTTCATATTTGGTATGTAACATTGTATAGTGGTCCTCTACAAAGATTGTTCAATTAATGTCCCTGGGGTCAAAACTGGCCACACTCCAGGGCTCACATGGTTGATATGGACTTAAATAGCAAGATGACTTTAAAAATCTTCTCCTCTGAATCTGCAAGGCCTAGAGGTTTCATATTTGGTATGTGACATTTTATAGTGGTCCTCTGCAAAGATTGTTCAAATGATGTCCCAGGGGTCAAAAATGGCCCTGCCCTGGGGGTCACATTGTTTATATAGACTTAAATAGCCAAATTACTAATCTCCTGAAACTGCAGTGTTTACGTATTTGATATGTAACATTGTATAGTGGTACTCTACAAAGATTGTTCAAATTATGCCGCTGGGGTAAAAAGTGGCCATGACCCAGGGCCTCACATGATTTATATAGACTTATATGGCAAGTGGGCCTTAAAAATCTTCCGTGTTGAAACCGTAAGGCCCAGAGGCTATATATTTTGCGTGAAACATTGTGGAGTGGTCCTCTACAAAGATTGTTCAAATGCTGTCCCTGGGGTAAAAATTGGCCACCCCCTGGGGGTCACATGGTTTATATACATTTCAATAGCAAAATGACTTGAAAAATCTCATCTGAAACCGCAAGGCCCAGTGGAATCATATTGGGTATTTAACATTGAAAAGTGGTCCACTACAAATATTGTTCAAATGATGCCCCTGGGGTAAAAGGTGGCCATGCCCTGTGGGTCACATGGTTTATATAGACTAAAAAAACATCTGAAACTGCAAGGCCCAGATCTTTATACTTAGGTAAGGCATTTAGTGCCATTTTTCTGTCTTGTTATTAGCCATTATGATGCCTTAAACTCAGGTGAGCGACCTAGGGCCATCATGGCCCTCTTGTTCATTGTTTCAGTGAAATAACAATGCTTAAATGACTCACATGTTGCTTTATAAGTTCAACTGTGTTTAGGTCTTAAGAAGTTATATAAGTTATAGCATAAAAAGTCAGTTTTCAGTGCATTATAGGGGTGTGTTGACGAACAAAAATGGTCGGTTATCATACAGTGTTTTTCCTCTATATAAACTTGGTACACTAAAAAGAAACCATTCTTATCATATTTACCTACTTATTTTATAGTGAAGATAAAAAATCCCAAATATCTGGGAAAATAATTCACTGTATGTATGAACCTATATTTAACTTCCATTTTACATCATGGAAACACAAGTACAAGTGAAAGAATCCATGAAAAAGTTGTTTTTCGCGCTCGACTATTCGAAGAATAGGTGAGCTTTCCTACTACCCCTGGGGTCGGCGTCCGCGTCTTAATTTGGTTAAAGTTTTTAGCTCACCTGAGCACAATGTGCTCATGGTGAGCTTTTGTGATTGCCTTTTGTCCGTTGCCCTTCGTGAATCGTTCGTCGTCAACATTTACCTTGTGAACACTCTAGAGGCCACATTTAGTGGACAATCTTCATGAAACTTGGTCAGAACATTTGTCCCAATGATATCTCGGCCGAGTTTGAAATTGGGTCATGTGGGGTCAACAACTAGGTCACTAGGTCAAATTGAAGAAAAAGCTTGTGAACACTCTAGAAGTCACATTTCTTGCCCAATCAACATAAAACTTGCTCAGAACATTTGTTCTAATGATATCTTGGCCGAGTTCGAAAATGGTTCCGGTCCGTTGAAAAACATGGCCGCCAGGGGGTGGGGCAGTTTTCCTTATATTGCTATAGGAAAAGCTAGTGAACACTCTAGAAGTCACATTTATTGCCCAATCAACATGAAACTTGCTCAGAACTTTTGTTCTTATGATATCTCGGCCCAGTTCGAAAATGGTTCCATTCAGTTGGGGGTGGGGCAGTTTTCCTTATATGGCTGTAGAAAAAGCTTGTGAACACTCTAGAAGTCACATTTATTGCCCAATCAACATGAAACTTGCTCAGAACCTTTGTTCTTATGATATCTCGGCTGAGTTGGAAAATGGTTCCGGTCCGTTGAAAAACATGGCCGCCACGGGGGGGCAGTTTTCCTTATATGGCTGTAGGAAAAGCTTAGAAGTCACATTTTATGCCCAATCAACATGAAACTTGCTCAGAACCTTTGTTCTTATGATATCTCTGCCTAGTTCGAAAATGGTTCCGCTCTGTTGACAAACATGGCCACCATGGGGGGGGGGGGGCAGTTTTCCTTATATGGCTATAGGAAAAGCTTGTGAACACTCTAGAAGTCACATTTTTTACCCAATCAACATGAAACTTGCTCAGATCCTTTTTCTTATGATATCTCAGCCAAGTTCAAAAATGGTTCTGGTCCTTTGAAAAACATGGCCGCCATGGGAGGGGAGGGGGTTCAGTTTTCCTTATATGGATATATTGAAAGTTTTAAAAAGCTTGTGAACACTCTAAAGGCCATATTAGTATGCCAATTATCATGAAACTTTCTCTGAACATTTGTCGCAATGATATCTTGGACAAGTTTGAACCCAGGTCACATGTGGTAAATATAATAGGTCACCAGGCCAAATGGAAAAAAAAGAAGCTTGCCAACAATCTAGAGGCCACAATTTTAGCGGAATCTTCATGAAACTTGCTCAGAACAGTTTAATTCCTTAGCCCTTCAGGTGAGCGACCTAGGGCCTTATGGCCCTCTTGTTATTCAAAAGTGTTGTAACTTCAAAACTACATAAGTTATTCACTTGAAACTTGAAATATACCTTTGTCATCAACTCCAGTGTCAGGGGCATTATTCCCCATAACTCTGTTTTGTATTTTGACATAGTTATGCCCCTTTTTCACATAGATTTTCTGGTTCAAGTTTATATTCAAAAGTTTTGTAACTTTAAAACTACATAAGTTATTCACTTGAAACTTGGAACGAACCTTTGTCATCAATTCTAGTATCAGGGGCAACATTACCCATATCTTTGTTTTGTATTTTGACAGAGTTAGCCCACTTTTTACATAGACTTTGTGGTTAAAGGTTTTGTTCCAAAAATGTATAAACTATACAAGGCTTCACTTAAAAGTTTTGTATTTTACCAAATTTATGCCCCTCCCAATATCCAAAATATGTACCAACTGAAATACTTTGAACAGTCTAGCACGCTGTCCACTGACAGCTCTTGTTATTGTAAATTATTGTTTTTAGCTCTCCTGAGCACAACATGCTCATGGGTGAGCTTTTGTGATCACCTTTTCTCCGTCATCCGTCATCAACATTTACCTTGTGAACACTCTAGAGGCCACATTTATTGGCCAATCTTCATGAAACTTGGTCAGAACATTTGTCCCAATGTTATCTCGGCCGAGTTCGAAACTGGGTCATGTGTGTTCAAAAACTAGGTCACTAGGTCAAATTGAAGAAAAAGCTTGTGAACACTCTAGAAGTCACAGTTTTTGCCCAATCAACATGAAACTTGCTCAGAGCATTTGTTCTAATGATATCTCAGCCGAATTTGAAAATGGTTCCGGTCCGTTGAAAAACATGGCCGCCAGGGGGTGGGGCAGTTGTCCTGTTATGGCTATAGAAAAAGCTTGTGAACACTCTAGAAGTCACATTTGTTGCCCAATCAACATGAAACTTGCTCAGAACCTTATGATATCTTGGCCGAGCTCGAAAATGGTTTCGGTCTGTCAATAAACATGGCCGCCAAGGGGGGGGGGGGGGTCAGTTTTTCTAATTGGGCTATAGAAAAAGCTTGTGAACATTCTGGAACTCACATTTTTTGCCCAATCAACATGAAACTTGCTCAGAACATTTGTTCATATGATATCTTAGCCGAGTAAGAAAATGGCTCCGGTCCGTTGAAAAACATGGCCGCCAGGGGAAGGGAGGGGGTTCACTTTTCCTTATTTGGATATATTGAAAATTTTAAAAGCTTGTGAACACTCTAGAGGCCACATTTGTATCCCAGTCATCATGAAACTTTCTCAGAACATTTGTCGCAATGATATCTCGGGCAAGTTCGAACCCAGGTCACATGTGGTAAAATAGTAGGTCACCAGGCCAAATTGAGAAAAACAAGCTTGCGAACAACCTAGAGGCCACAATTTTAGCCGAATCTTCATGTAGCTTGCTCAGAACAGTTAGTATAACAGTTATAGCCCTCTTGTCTAATTCTTTTTGGCAGTTTTTGCTAAAAGTGATAAAATTCCCAATTAGTTGTAAACGATGCTTATTTTCCCAATATGACTGGTACTGGTACCATTCGCAAAGTAGTGAGGAAAAACGCTGTCGTAAAAAAGATGTATTATTCAGTGAAGTCACGCGCCAGTAAAGACCGGCTAAGTGTTTTACTTATGCTTGAACCGGGCCCCATGTTACTATTGTCCATTATTAAACCCTTACAAGCTTAAATAACAGTATTGAGATATCATGATATTAGGGGTGTTGCAATATACTGGTATATTGGTGTATTGCAGTATTTTATTCTGCAATAAAATATCGCAATATGAATGTCCATACCGATGTATTGCAACTTGTATGTGTTTTTTTTTCAGGTTTGTGCTCTTTCCTGTTAATAGCTAAATTCCACAACTTTAGATTTAATTAAAACATTCTTATTGTCAGTGATAAATAACATGAAAGCCAGTACCATTTTAAAATGGATAGTTTTGTATGGACTAGTCTAAAGCCTGGCCATAATAGATTATACCGGCAACCAATAATTTTCCATTTATGGTAACTTTGGTAAACATGTATTCTCTTAAAATGTTTATACAAAATATCCATTAAACCAGACTTTTTTTCCAGTTTGAAAGACATACTGTACATAGTTTATGGCTTTATGCACAAAACATGTATACACCTGACTGGAGTACCTGCACATGTAAAAAATCACTATATCTGTTATATAATAAATACACTTATACAGCCATGACAATGACAGGCGGTTTGAGAGTGTTGCTCAGATTTGTTTTGCTTTTCTATCTGCTGTTTAAATGTTGCAAATTTTGCACTTGTCATCAACATGGGTGATAATGAACAACATCATAAAAGATACTCCACTGTTCATAGTGTATTTATCAGTCTTAAACTTATCAAATGCATAAATACAAATGTCACAATATATTGCTATAAATATTGTGATAAAATTAAAAATATCACAATACATCGCAATATGGATTTCTCGTATTGTGACACCCTTACATGATATGAGCCGCGTCGTGGGAAAACCGGACTTAATGCATGTACAGGCTAATCCGGAACGGCACTTTCCACCTACAGTGGATTTATGTTTGGAAGAGACTTACTTGAAACAGAAAATACCATTAAAGCGGAAAGTGCTGTCCTGGATTAGCCTGTGCGGACTGCACAGGCTAATCCGTGATGACACTTTACGCACATGCATTAAGACCGGTTTTCCCACGACGCGCCTCATATGTATATTATTTGCTATATATGTGATGCAGGTTGAAATCCATGTAAACTCCTGTTTAAAAATTCCAATCTAGGAAAACACTGAAACAAAATAGCGACATGCCCGTGTGATTCCAGCCCGGCTGAACACGGCCCTGGTAATAAAATATTAAAAAACTATAAACAAGCAGATGCGCGATTACTGTATACTATAACAAATATGATTTTATAGTAAATTACCCATTTGATTTGGTTTTATTACTCTAGATGTTTGTTATTATTCTATAATAGCGAGAGTACACCTTTTTTCGGTCATTTATTTCCACTGAGGCCCTTAAAATGCATTGTCCAAGCTATGCATTTGGGCTTTAACTCATTTTTTGCACCCCTGCAGACGTTAATGACCTCATAAAGGTATATTATCCCTATAATAAATCTCCAAATAATGATTATTTCTCACTTCAGTGGGGGATGGTGTTGACTTGCCCCCAGTGAGAGAGCCAGCCAGAATGGGAACCATACCGGGATATATGATGCCAGGTATGAATGCTTTCCCCACCCACTCTGGTGTACAGGTTTGAACATCGGGCATTTTGGGGAGTTATTTTCATGTGTTTTTCATAACAATTGTTTGATCATGATAAAGTCTTGTTTATAAAACACTTTGTAAGCCATATCTTTTGGACCAGTTTTTGTTGTCAATTTCATTCATGATTAATCCTAATTTTGATACCATACCTTTTTGCAGACCTAGGAAATTAGATTTTTTAAAATGGTTTTTATATAACTTGGCCTAAATATGCGCCTAGACGGGACAGTCTCTCCTGTTTGTCTTTTGCACGAAGGTCATGGTAACACTAGAAGGTCACACCCCATAGGCTCTAAGGTCTCAGAGAAAATGGTGTGCTGCATGAAGAACCCGTGTCTTAAGGTCAAAGGTCAAAGTTACTTTTATTGGTTAAAAAGTAATGATTTCCGTGAAACTTCTATATCCAATGTTTAATCTAAAGTACAGAGAAGTTGTTTATGAAAATAGTTCACATTCATTTTGATACCGTTTGCTCAAATTGTGACTCTAAAATATTTTGTTCTTGCATGTCTTCATCTTATTTAAACATTTTGTTTCGATCATGCTGCTGTATATAAACATATCAATGTTTGAAATAAAAATTGATAATACATCTCTAGTATGTTTTTTAATGAAATTTTCATTCAATCCTTTACAATAAACTTATTATGTGTGTTTTCATTTAATCCTGATGCTTGGGATGTTTCCCACGTTATTCAGTGTAATGCAGCCGTCATATGTATTTGCATACAATTGTTTCAAATGTGCATATGGCAGCTTTTTATGTCAGCTTTTTCTGTTGTCATCATGTCTCGTTCGTTTTGATCGCTTTTCTTCTGTCATTTTAACATAAATGAAAATATGAACTACAAGTAGATTTTGTTATTGCACTTACTGATTAAATTGTAAAACTGATATTTTAGTTGGTGTTTGCTTCACATTATTCAGCTTCATACAAATCTATTTGACGTCTTTCACATTAACACATTAATCCATTAATTTTCCCATGTTTTGCTCTTTGTCGTTAGATGATAGTGTGTTGCCACGCGTGTATGGACGATCAGCTAGGGTATTGTGTACATTTACGCCCCCCACTTCTGTGCCGTATAAATCTGTAGCACACTGGACGGTTTCTTTGTAATAACATTTAAATTCAAGAAAATAACAAGCATATTGTATCACACGCAGCTATTTTTTAACTTATTCTTAGCATCTTTGGTCTAGTTATAAATAGCAAAATGAAAGAATCTGCCTCATTTTTTACAATTTTATTTTTATGTTTAAGTACTAGTATATGGTTTGCTATGAACTATTTCTGAATTTCATTCCTCGAGAAAAATGCTCATTGCATTCTTGAATCTGTAAACTTGCAAATTTTTGTTAATAATTATATACTGATATAAATAATATAAATAAACCTACTTTTTTTACACACAAACAATTATTAACATTTTATATTAGGAATGGTCAAAGAAAATGAAACTAAATGCTGGTGGAGTGAAAATACCATATTTACCCTATGTATTGGGACACCCTAAATATTGGGACACCCCTATTTTTTCCAAAAAATAATTATTGAAATTTGAATTTTTTCTTGTCCCTAAATATTGGGACACAAAAATATAATGGTAAATTTTCTTCAATTTTGCCAGTTTAAAATAAATATCTCTCGATTTCAATATGATCAGAGTAGTATAGATCTACTGTACACCGTATATTGCAATAGATATGCTGCAAATAATAAGAGTGTACCCCTTTTATATAATCAAAACTACAAAGACTGCGCTTTTCAAAATTTTAATGCATGTATTACGTCATGTGCGTAAAATGATATTCATATTAAATAATTTATTTACAGAACAGAACAGATAATGGTTTGATTATCTTTTAAAATTTTCAAGTATATTATCAATTTACAGACTCGTTTAAGACATGGAACTGATGTTGTTGATAGAACAGTTTTTAGGGTAAGGTTTGATATTGGTTGATTAAAAAACATTTAAGCATTGTTCTCTTTGTGTTTGGAAATACGGACAAATTAGCAAATAATGTTCTTCAGAACCAACTTGATCATTGGTACATTTTATACATTTTCTTTCATTGTATGGGGTACCATCATATCAGCCTGTTTCAACTGGAAGACTGTGATTTGCAGTTCTAAATTTAAAAAGACAGTTAAGTTCTCGTTTAGGCAGAATTGTAAGATATTTTTCAAGTGCTGTTCTGTTCTATTAAATAATTTATTGAACTTCTTATAACAAACTATACAATTGTCAAGGAATGTCAATTAACAGTTACCAGTATCAGGGTAACCACCCGGTAGTATGTGATAATTGTCGGGTCTCTCATGAAGCCAATTAGTGTGCCACATGCGGCGTTCTTATTGCTAAACAAACACATCTAGGGCCTGTTTAATTGACCCGTGGTGCAAACTGTGTACTAACATTCTATATTACCCGGTGTTTTTAATTGACACGCTCCACTCAGTTAAGCACGCGGCATAACGACAATCTGTGTGTGTTGAAAATATTGGGTCGAATATTACCCCTATATTTTGGGACACATTTTAGGGAATTATTTTTTATGACCCTTTATATTTGGACAAGAAAAATTGTAATTATTTTTAAGTGTCCCAATACATAGGGTAAATATGGTAGTACTTTTAAACTAACCACACCACTTTCACAGCTTTGGAGTGTATCATTGGCTGATTGTCTAACACATCAAATTGAAATCAGTCTTTTCTCCTACATTTATACATAAGTGTAGCCAATACTGAACAGTAATAATTACATATTTAGTGAATCATAGTTTTGTTTTACAAAAACTGGTAAAGGTATGTTGTATGATTGGTATTAAAGTTTATATTGTATTGTGCATTATCAGGTAATATCTGATGTTGTGGAATTGTCAGGAGTATTCACAAGAGAGAATAAGCTCTACAGAATTATTAAGTGATTTGATAACAACTGATGACCATACTGTTGAAGGTTGGAAATGTAGTTAATGGTTGTTCTACATTTACACAGGTTTAAAAGGTAAATTTTGTAGATTTGACGGAGCTTTCTATATCAGAATTTGTAATTTTTGTTATTGCGATTTCATGAAAATGAACTAACAGCATGACGAGATAATTTTGTTGGTTTTGAATTTAATCAATATTTTTTAAACATTTTCAATTTTTAACAAAAGCTAATTAATTCTTATTGACAATAGAACAAAAGGAAAAGCATGTTGAGATAACATGTGGTTATATAACACTGAAAGCAGCATTCCAAAAACTTTGCAGAAATCGTTTCTAATGGACATCCTACCATTCAAAATACAAAAAAAATGTATTGAAATAGGTGCAATAATAATATTTTGGTTACTTTTTATCGTCTATTTTCTGTGTGCGATAACTGGTGATGCCTCTGGAGTAAATCAGCATGTATATTATTGTATATTCCATTCATACCAAGCGTTTTCGAACATGGAAACATTTTTTAGTTGAATGTATACCATAAACGTTCATTAGAACTATTGCCAATTTACGATGTATTTGAATTATATTCTGCGGCTTTAATGTTTGAATGGCTCTAAAGGGGGGTTTACACAAATCATAGGTCTAGACAAATGAGACAAGACCTACCATGTAAACCACCTAAAGTCTTGAGGCCTATAGGACTTTTGAAGACCTATAGGTCTAGACTTTCTTGGGCATGTTCTAGCTGCTAGGTTAGACATGTGGAATTCACTGATACGATAAGGGTTGCCTAATAGTTTATTGTACTGCTGTTGGTGAAATAACCTAATGCCATTATATGTAAATGTATCGAGGATTTACATAACAAGGATTTTAATTAATAAAAATATCTCTCTCCAAATTTATAGCATGAAGACTAATAAGAAATATGACACTGTCAGAGCAACTACAAGATAAAAGAAATAATAAAGTTTTCCTAAGTACTGGCTATACAACTGTGAATTATTATAAAATAATTACATTGATGCTGATAGGCTTTATTGAAATACATGTATTTTAAAATTAAATCACTGGATGTAGAAGACTCATAGGTCTAGACCTAACGTGTGAACACAAGAGGGTCCAGACCTGATGATGAGTCTAGTCCTGTAGGTCTAGACCTAACATGTGAACACAAGAGGGTCCAGACCTGATGATGAGTCTAGTCCTGTAGGTCTAGACCTGATGATGAGTCTAGTCCTGTAGGTCTAGACCTGATGATGAGTCTAGTCCTGTAGGTCTAGACCATATGATGAGTCTAGTCATGTAGGTCCAAACCTGATGATGAGTCTAGTCCTGTAGGTCTAGGCCATATGATGAGTCTAGTCCTGTAGGTCCAGACCTGATGATGAGTCTAGTCCTGTAGGTCCAAACCTGATGATGAGTCTAGTCCTGTAGGTCTAGACCTTATGATGAGTCTAGTCCTGTAGGTCCAGACCTGATGATAAGTCTAGTCGTGTAGGTCTAGACCTTATGATGGGTCTAGTCCTGTAGGTCTAGACCTGATGATGAGTCTAGTCCTGTAGGTCTAGACCTTATGATGAGTCTAGTCCTGTAGGTCTAGACCTGATGATGAGTCTAGTCCTGTAGGTCTAGACCTTATGATGAGTCTAGTCCTGTAGGTCTAGACCTTATGATGAGTCTAGTCCTGTAGGTTAAGACCTTATGATGAGTCTTGTCGTGTAGGTCTAGACCTAGTGTTTGAACACAAGAGGGTCCAGACCTGATGATGAGTCTAGTCCTGTAGGTCTAGACCATATGATGAGTGTAGTCCTGTAGGTCTAGACCTACCGTGTGAACACAAGAGGGTCCAGACCTGATGATGAACTAGTCCTTTAGGTCTAGACCTAACGTGTGTACACAAGAGGTTCCAGACCTGATGATGAGTCTAGTCCTGTAGGTCTAGACCATATAATGACTCTAGTCCTTTAGGTCCAGACCTGATGATGAGTCTAGTCCTGTAGGTCTAGACCTTATGATGAGTTTAGTCCTGTAGGTCTAGACCTGATGATGAGTCTAGTCCTGTAGGTCTAGATCTAGTGTGTGAACACAGTAGGGTCCAGACCTTATGATGAGTCTAGTCCTGTAGGTCTAGACCTAACGTGTGTACACAAGAGGGTCGTGACCTGATGATGAGTCTAGTCCTGTAGGTCTAGACCTAATGTGTGTACACAAGAGGGTCCAGACCTGATGATGAGTCTAGTCCTGTAGGTCTAGACCTAATGTGTGTACACAAGAGGGTCCAGACCTGATGATGAGTCTAGTCCTGTAGGTCCAGACCTAATGTGTGTACACAAGAGGGTCCAGACCTGATGATGAGTCTAGTCCTGTAGGTCCAGACCTAACGTGTGTACATAAGAGGGTCGTGACCTGATGATGAGTCTAGTCCTGTAGGTCTAGACCTGATGATGAGTCTAGTCCTGGAGGTCTAGACCTAATGTGTAAACCTCCTCTTAAGATTGATGATGTACTGAAATAACTCAAATTTCCTTGATTAGAAATGCTTTAAATTTTGTCTAATAAATTTTCAGTTTCCAGAAAATGACATCATACTCCATGCAAAAAATAAATGACATAAAATTCAATGTAGTTACATAATAATCTATATAAAAAAGAAATAGCATTACATGGCTAAATTGGTTGAAAATTTAAATTTGGTACCAAAAGGTTGTTTTGACCTTAAGAATGCATGTATGACTTAGTTATAATGTGTTAAATAAAACATATCAGACACTACAAACTGGTTCTAGAAAAGACCTTTTTTCAGGTTTTTTTCCATTAAGGGTTGCTGGAATTAGTTTTTTTCTTTCAAATAAAGATCAGACCTGGTTAAAGTTCTTTAAATATTTTCTCTGTATCTTGGTGTTCAAGAATTACTTGGCTGCTTGTGGCGTTATATGGTATTATTGTTTATTACTAAACTTGAGTTTCTGTTGTTTTTTGTGTTAAAAGCTCATAGTATTAACAGGGTAAGCCATAACTGACTAGTTAGTGTCTCCCAGCAGTAAATCCTGTGTTAATTAGTATGGTAGCTGCTGGAATGGAATGTTACTCTTCACCTGACTGTATGTTTAGATTACATAGATGAACATAGAATATTAGATATAGGGGGTTCTTAAAGCAAAGCATGCTCTAAAGCAGTGTTTTGTGTATTAATCATGTTTCAATCATCATAATAAGGGTTATGTCTACTTCCAATTCCTCATAAAATTCTCTGAAAATAATTATTTCATTCTGGAAAGAATATAAATGACTAATGATTAGTCACAGATACTGATTTTTACACCTATTTTTTTTAGCTCACCTGAGCACAAAGTGCTCATGGTGGGCTTTTGTGATCGCCCGTTGTCCGTCGTCCGTGCGTCTGTCGTCAACTTTTCATTCCAACAACATCTCCTACTAAACCAAGTGGCAAATTTTCACCAAACTTCACAAGAATGATCATTGGGTGACCCTCTTTCAAAGTTGTTCAAATAGTTACGGTCCGCTGCGTATGTAGGTCACCAGAGCTAAAAATAGATTTAAAAAGTGTAAACTTGAAAAATCTTCTCTGAAACCGCAGGCCCCAGAGATTTCATATTTGGGATGTAACATCCTATAGTGGTCCTCTACAAAGATTGTTTAAATTATGCCCCTGGGGTAAAAATGGGCGACACCCCGGGGGTCACATGGTTTATATAGAATATATAGCAAAATGACTTTAAAAAATTTCTGCTCTGAAACCACAAGGCCTTTGTATTTAGTATGTAAAATCCTATAGTGGTCCTCTACAAAGATTTTTCAAGTTATGCCCCATTGGTCAAAAATGACCACACCCCAGGGGTAACATGGTTTATATAGACTTTAATAGCAAAATGACTTTAAAATTCTTCTCCTCTGAAACCGCAAAGCCTCGAGGTTTCATATTTGGTATGTAACATCGTATAGTGGTCCTCTACAAATATTGTTCAAATAATGACCCTACATAGACTTAAATAGCAAAATGACTTTAAAAATCTTTACCTGAAATTGCAAGGCCCAGACGTTTGTTCAAGATTTTTCAAATTATGCCCCTGGGATAAAAAAAAAGCGACGCCTCGGGGATGCAAATTCCTATTTAGTTAGAAGGTCTCAGGTGAGTGTCCTAGTCTTGTTTTAAGTAAAAGTGTTCTCATACTACATAAGTTTGTGTAATCATTACCAATATGATAAGTGATGGTCGGTGAAGTGCTGTTTCATCAGTTAAGTGCCCATTCTTGTTTTATTTAGAGCTCTTGATTATACGCCCATCCCAACTTGTGCGGCCCAATCAAACTAAGCGCGCAATGAGCGCGCCGCCGGGGCCACGGCGCCAGGTGACGTTATGTGTTTACCCTCTATATGGATGGTTGTATAAAGGCGAATGCTTCCTTAGTTATATAGAACTTTCATTTTTTGTATTGACATCTTTTCACAATCATCTGCAAAAACATGTTTTCTTCAAATTGTTTCGGACTAGAAAAAATAAGATTTAAAGTTTCTTATAACATAGATGGCTGATACAATGATACTTGTCTTGGGAATACAATTATTATAGATTATAGCTTAGATTTAAGCGTTTACAGATTTTAGGATTACAGCAATTTTCAAAAACCAACAAAGAAACCCATTTTTGCAGATGGTGTTAAACTTTAATATATCTGACCATAACTTTTGTATACATGTTGTTTAAAATGCTAATGGACACAGTTCATATACATTTACTGCACTAACCTGTATGTCAGTTTAGTCTGATGAAGGGAGAGCTTGTAAAATTCTTTCATTCGACCTATGAGCTTCTCATGGGTTATCGCAAACGTCCTAATCAATGTTGATGCTAAGAAATAAAAACTAGTAGCCAAATTTTATTCATTTTACAAAAGGTGTCATTTTGAAATATTTTCCCCAGAAAGCAGCACATTATACCTCATTTTTAATCATTTTCAAACATTTTTGTAACAGTAGACATTGGCTCTTTTGGCTACTGGTAAAACTAACATACGCTTTGGAATTGAGCTTTCAACATAGTTTACTATGTCTTATCCATCATTAAAATGTTAATCTTTATTGAATGAAGGTATGATGGTTTTTATGGATTATTGGTGATGATTTAGTTGGCTTAATGGAATGCATGTTTCTATCAATTGATTTTTTTTTTCATTTGGTCATTAAAAAGGTCTGTTTTCAAGTTAAGATTTGGTAGTAATGAATGTATTTTTAACTCAGTTTTATAAACACTTGATACACACAACTTTATGTACATTTATGTTGTCAATTACGAACAGTAAAATCAGTGTTATTTTGCATGCAAATAATTGCAAAAGTAAATAGATATGTTAAGCATTTGCACACTTATTAATTCGCTCATTGTTTATTTTATTTTACTCATGCTATTAAAACTTTTTCCTAATGTTCAGCTGCTTCTTATTCCGTCTGGAATGTTTCTTTAATTTGCTTGACCTGACCTTATTTCTAAAGAATGTTTTGGTCTAATTTGCTTGACCTGACCTTATTTCTAAAGAATGTTTTGGTCTTAGATGTTAATGCATGCATGGTACTGACATAGATATCTGGCGTTGGTATAAGAGCCTTTTATTTGCATGATATCATGATATGGCAATTAAATGGCCGACACAGTTTTTGTCAACTGATAACATTTTTTCGACATTTTATGTTTGTTTTATGTTCAACAGAAGCTGTCTTAGATTTCCAGAGCCGATAGACTTTTTGGGGTTTTTCTTTATACAATGCCTTGACAAATGAAGGAAAGTGATAACTGTACTGGGTTCCTTGTCGCCATTTGGCTATGCACATCAATTTGAATATTTGGCTTAAGAAAATTCTGTGTGGTTGCAATTGTTTCTTCGTAAAATCTGTCATCAAAATTAGCAGTTTGGCCAAGAAAGCCAGAATTTTATATTATTACTTGAGCAGAAAAATGGTACAACAGCACCTATATATGGCTGAGAATCTTAGCAAACCTGTTTCAAAATTTACCAGCGCATTGCTTACAGACTGGTGCTTATTTCGTCCAGACAGAGTGACGGGCCTGTTTGGTGCCTTGACACTAAATTTGTACATATATGTATTAAACATTGTTTCTTACACGATCTGTTGTATTTGCACTATAATAAGAAAGTGTCACTCATTTCATTGCCATTGTCATGAACGTTACGAAAGTGTCACTCATTTCATTGCCATTGTCATGAACGTTACTTAACATGTGGATGTTCACCAACAGTGCATGGTTCTATGTTACATATCTAGTGGGGTATCATGTGTATATGTGGCTTGTTTCAGAGAACATTATCAAAGGTGGGTGGAGTGAGACCTAGGTACTTACATGTGATGGAAGGGTACACACACACACACATGCACGCATGCATGGCTCGTTATTGATGTTGGCAGATGTGTCTCTTCACATTTCTTAATCCTGATCAGAAATTTAAAAGTATAAAAGTATAAATAATAGTTGAATAATCATATGAAAACTAACGTTAGGTGTCCATGAAAAGACAGAAATTTGTTGTTCAAATGTGACAAGTGCTTATTGGTTCCATGCTAGGCAATTGTTGTTGGATCTTTTGTTTATTGTTATCAGCCATTTTAAATCAATTGAGATATGGTAATCAATTCCTACTTGAAAAGTAAATGAAAATAGAAAGCTAAGTAATACTCTTTTGATTTATATAAAAAATTATATAATAATCAAGTCTTAACATTTCAACATATGTATTTTAGTTCCATTTGTAGTTTCATACACTCTTCGCATCTCTTTGATTGTAGTTTTGAATTATTTCAGAAATATATTACAAAAATATTGATAACATTCAGTATCTCCGGAAAACTGTACCATCTTTGACTTAGTTCTCATTAGCGGATTAAGAGGGCGGGGCAGAATTAACTCCGCGTACGCCACCCGTTCAATTGTCTGACATTGGATTATTAATAACTGAGACATACTTTCTCATCAAAGACTGATACAAGTTTATCAGCTGTCTTATCATGTAATGTTCCTTCAGGTCCTGAATCTTTGCAAATGGCCAAATTATATAGCGCAATGTATTTGTCATTCTTTTGCAAAATACATAAACTAATTTATACATTTATAGGTCGGTAGGGACTGAACTATTCTGCCTCCTGTATATGCGCCTGGTTCCTATCTTTGCTGCAGTGTGAATGTGCAGTTACAAGTGCATTATGGGGGCCATCTGTACTCTTGTCACGGTTATTAAAGCTTTGTCTACCCGTTTTGTGATGCACTTTTAGAGAATTGACGTGTGGTGTGTACTCTACCATCTGCTTGTCAGTAGAAATGTTGTTTTCGTTCGTTCAGTTCCATTTTTAGTTCAACATTATGTTCATGATAAAAAAAGTATCTACCATTGACTTTACACAGTATCACATGATGATTTTAGAATGAAAAAATGTTGGATATAAGGGATATCCTGAGAAATTGTCATCTGCTTTTATAATTGAATATGAACAGTTACCAATGTCAAATTATTTGAGTTTATCATTATACTATTCAGTATCATGTGACATTATTCACAGTATGACAAGGTATTACAAATATGTGTTCTGAGACCTTTTACTGACCATATAAAATTCCAAAAACTTGACAAAATTAATGTTACAGCATTTAAGCTGGTGGTGTGTTTATGTTATATGTTGATAATATTTGTGTTTTGTTTTGTTTTAAAGTTTTAGAATATGAAGGTAATTAATATTGTGACAAAATCTAGTGCTAAAATTAGGTTTAGACAAAATGGCTAAATTTTCGGGCCAGGTAAAGAGTTGGGGAGTGAACCCTGGTGTAAGTTGAGTGTTTTAGCCAGTAATTAATGAAAGTATTATTTGTACATTTGTGAATAATAACATTTACAATAGACTGTGCCCTTGTCGCAATTGTTTCAGGTGGTAAAATTATATATTTAACAATTAATGTTATAGAAGATTTTGAGTATTAATTTTATAGGCATAATGTAAATAAATATCTGTATTTACTATTGTAGAACAACTTCCTATCTATGTACACTGACATAATTCAAATTAAAAGGTCCAAGGTTGGGACGCTTTTATTTTCTGCCCAATTTAAACTGGCTATTGGGTGTTACAATCATTGTTAAAGAAGAATTTCATTTGTGAGAATAAAATTCATGTTAAACTGAAAAATTAGTAAAGTAAAATTGTTTACAAGTATGAACTTGTTTGTGCATTGGGGTGTTATTGGTAAGTAAAAACGCATGCAAGCAAAATGTAAATAATTTAATGCAGCATGTTCTTCAGTTATAACATATTATGTTTTACTGAATTTTATTTATTATAGTACATGTATGTTTAATTTTATTTATGTAGATGCAATATTTTGTATGTCGTAGTATCTATGCACCAACATTTAAGTAGCACCTTACTTTATAAAATAGTTCCCAGTAGATAATGGACATTTATTATAGAAATGCTAGAAGAACATACTATTTTTATTATAGTTGTAACTATTTTATTTATTTTCTTTTATAGATATTAATTTTATGTAGTCCATTACTTTATCTTAAAATAGTCACATTTGTTTACAACTCTCATTAAAAAGTGATTAAAACAATAACATTCTTCTGTTTAAAAATCGTTTAGTTTCTATTACATGGTGTTAAAGTATAGACAACAACAACATAGTATTTGACGAGCACCACTGTTACTAATGGAACTCGATACTAAATAATAATAATTATGTGTTGCTCCAATAGGCAATCCTTGATTCAATGTTTCTTCCTCATCACACAGAAAAACAAAGTATTACTAGCCAAATTTGATTCAATTTATTGCAATAGCCTTTAAAAACATTTTTGTTCGAATAGATGTTTGTTTGTTATTATTATTATTCTATATTTTTTAAGATTTAGAAATAAGTAGAGGGAAGAAATATTGGGACTGCCTTATCACTGACATATTAATTATTAATGAATATATATGTATATTAAAATTTATTTTTGAAGGCCTTCCGAGAAAACAGTTTGACGAACTGTTGGCCCGAACGTCCACGCTTGCCGAGTCGGGTTTCCAGCGCGCAGCACCGGTCAAAGCAAGAAGTGGCACCCTAAGATCCAAGTACGTAACGCCTGCATTTTACATCGTTCGTACTGTAACAACCCAGGTAGAAAGTGCATTTCAATTAGTTTGCAGATCTAGCTTTATTCATTTCATACGTTTCTCTAGTCATCTAACATATTTGAAATATTATCTAGCATAGTAGTCCTTTAAGGAAATGTGGTAGCAGTATAGATATATTAAAGTATACTGGTATCTATGTCCAAGCAACAAATGCATGCATGATAGGCTTATTATGAGTGTGGTAATTAATTTTGACTTCCTTGTCTGCATGCCGTCAAGTCTGCATTATTGTGCTTCACTATATAAGTGCAGTGGAAAGTTTGTTACTTAGAAAGCAGTCTTGATTTTCTGGTCTTACAAATCAATTGATTCTCGTTAAAGTCGTGACCAATCCACATCACCCCGGTTCCCACACAGGTAGCCTTGGTGAGCATCGACCAATCACAAGGCACGGTCAGCGGGCAAACGTTTTACTGTAGTTCATTGTGTCAAACAGGCTCATATTTCAGCGCTGTTAGGATCAATTTTACAATAGTTTTGGGACAATTATGTGACATCAAAATCTGGCATTTAATAAGTTAAAAAGAACTGCCATTGTAATGATAACGATAATTCCGCCTGAGTTTGTGTTTCAGCTCCCGTCAAAGGAGAAGCTAGATTAACAAGTTGATTTGGAATGTTCATTTCAGTTATTTATTTGACTTCATTGCTACATGCTTGAATTACTATAAGCAGTACATATCAAGACAGGAGGATGTACTCACAACTTTCAAGTGTCTGGCATTGGAAATAATTATTTTCTTATTTCATGTGTAATAATTTTGTTGGGTCCTAGTCATTGTGTGTTCATTCATTCAGAAAGTTAAACGTTTGAAGTATTTTTCATAGAAATCTTGTATGGCCACCATTTACACCAATGAGTCCATATTCCCACTCTTCTAACCCAACAGATAATCAGGTCTATGCTCTCATTTCACTGCAAATGTATGATAACTTGTAGTGGTAGGATAATAAGTTTCTCCAGGCAGTGTCTTGAGAACCTCATCCATACATCCATACATCAACCAACGTAAACTGGGTGATGGCTGCACAGCACGGGTGTTGGGGTAACTGCTTGCATGGCATGGAGTTCTTAGCAATCGGGTGCAAACAAAAAAACAGCTGTAGCCAGTGTTGGAAATTGGCTCTTCATGTTAAATTGGGTGGGCTTTGTAAATACCACGGGTTGGATGTGATGGAATCATTTTGTCATGATTGAAAAACCTGGTTTAAACACAAAGAGAATTTCGCCACCTTAGTATTAAAAGTATTAGAAATATCGAATTTTATTGGTTAAAATAAAATTTTATATTTTCACTGTTGGAGCAGTGACAATATATGATTTTATATTTTCACTGCGTTGAAAATATAACAAAACTGACTATTTTTCCATAAATAGCATCGATCTACAAGTAGTGGTTTACAACCCTTGGCAAATTTATATACATGTACAGTATGTACATGCATGTGTTTACATAAAACACATTATAAAATTCAACAAAATTCTAATTACATGACAACGACCCACAAAATATGGTACATGACAACGACTGACAAAATATGGCACTTTCTTCCCACCATACTAAGGGGTGACAGTTTTGGAATCATTTATGACGTCAGAATACAAGAAGTTGTGACGTTTAAGCCTATCTTGCGCAATTTTATTTATTTATTGTCCAAAAACATAAAATAGACCAGATATTTTCACGCGTGGCTGCACCACTCGTGAAAATATCATTTTCCATGAACACTCGTGAAATTAAAATACGATCTTACACCGAAATCAACAAATATCCTTTCTGTAATCCTAAGGTGGCAATTTGTGTGTTTATTCTGGCTTGGTAATCCGTGAAGTCTGCCTATAATAAAATTAATTAAGATTTACAACTGTTTGTGGCAAATAATTTGAAATGGGTCTGTTAAGAGGCATCACACAGTGAAAAGGAAATGTATGAATAATAGACAGACAAACAAACATTATAAAGCTTCCTGAACCGCATGTTCATTGAGTTACTTTGTGTAATATTAAATTGTTTTTATTGCAGTTGGACATTACCAGTCAGGGACTTAAACCCATATCCATGTTTATTTGTGTCCTCTCCGCGCTATTCCTTGGAATAAATATGGTAGTAGATGCATGCAGAATTACCCCACTTGAGTGCTTTAAAGCATGCAAAGTTCACACATAAATATTTAAAAAACTTCCCATCACCTCTAATAGACAGAAACAGTCCTCATGTTTAAATTATTACCCATTTTACGCTTGAAAAACAGGTTGTTGCCACAAGCTTGAAAATATTTCCCATTTTCCACCTATAGTAGCTACCATTATTTATATAAATGTGGAAATAACTAACTTACCTATGATATACTTGATAAAGAAGTTGGTTGTAAAATGAATACAGTAACCCAATTCTTACATGAAAATCCCAGGGCATAATGACGTACACATATGATGTACAACAGTTTTGTTATTAAACGCCCCGAACTGCTTTTCTGTTTTATGGATTTCAATAATTAGGAATTGATTTTTTATACATGCTTACTGCATATATAAATATGTTGTGGGAAAACCGGGCTTGATGCATGTGCATAAAGTGTCGTCCCGGATAAGCGTGTGTGAGACGACACTTTCCGCTTTTATGGCAAGTCTCTTCTAAACATAAATTCAATGAAGGCAGAAAGTGCCTTCCCAGATTAGCCTGTGCAGACGGCACAGGCTGATCCGCGACAAGTCTTTATGCACGTGCATTCCCACGACACGCCTCATATATTTTTTATTCATTTATGAATATGTAATGTTAAAGACTTAGTTTTCACTTAAATTAAAGAAATGGTGGATGAAAACATGAGAATTTCCAAATTGGATAAATGATGAATATAAGTTTAGCCATGTTCTCATGACATCTATTAAAAAACCTAAACAGAGCCATGGACTGACCATCTGAATGTGTTCTAGTATTTTTTAATATTAAGTTAAAAGTAAACGTTTTCAGTTCATTCTTAACTAGCCTACATAGTTCCATTGTAATAATGGTTTCCTCATGCCATGTACTATTCTCATATATGGTAATTGCTAGTTGTTCTTGTTCAACAGGATAATTCCGAAAAAATGTCTGTTATACCAAAATATTGGTGTTGATTTGAGAGAGACCATTTCTGTAGTGACCAAATGTCTGCCCTTGTTTTCAGTACGATAGTTTTGGGAGAGTTCAAGTGACGATAGGTAACCATGACGATTGTGTACCGTTTTTTTCTGTACTGCAGATCTCTAATTTATCACTGATATATATGTTTATATATATGTGTTTTTGTATTGAAATCTTACAATTAAAGACTACACTTGTTAATTTTCATTCACTCTTCAACATTACTTCCCCTTTGTTGTACAACAGTGTTACAATCAAGGGAGATAACAACTGTTTGGATTTTATTTATTTATTTTTTTTATGTATTTTATTTAAGAACATTCTAAAGCAAAAAATAATAATTTTAAGAAATAACGATCTGTAGAATTGTCACTGTTTATTCATTGTTTGCTTTTCTTTGCATTCAATCTAAAATTATTATTTCTTTCATAAAATAAGTAAACAAAAGTAATATAAAAAATTACAAAACTATAATACGTGGTTATATCAGAAAATTACTGGACTATGTTTTGCAATAGATGTCACATATGTTCAGAATATGTGCAAATTCGTTTAATGCAATTGATTTGTTTCGAGGCAGTTGGCAACGAAAAGCATGTAAAGCCCAGTGCATTGTCACTTATAACAAATGTTGCCATGTATGTATGTCCCTCTCTGTAATTGGGTTGCTTTCAGATACTCGCAGAACTTTAACCAAGCCCCGTTTGTATTAATATCTCCTTAACCAAATAATATGCTGTTCACCTGGTTTTCATTAATATTGATTGGTTGATTTAATTTCACCTAACACATGAATTATCATTACATTGCTTGTACATGTCCATTAACTTCACCAGGTATGGGTATGCAATATATAAAACTTACAATGCCTTTCCATTCAACACTTCATTGCAGATTTCACAGATATTCACAAGTACCAAAAGGATGTTTTAGAAATCCAAATATTGTACCTTCTAGATACAATGTCCTGATTTCTTTGAAAATTATTTGATATTATCATAATAATGTTCTGCTGTTGTTGTTTTTATGCCCCCTGCATCTTGATGCGGAAGGCATTATAGTGATTGTTCTGGCCTTCTGTCCGTCCCTGAGTACATGAATCTGGCCGTACGAGGTTAAATAGATTTTAACGTTTCGTCTAGCACCAACACCGCTTACTGCAACACTTGGATACTTACACAGTTGTTCCCTATCCACCCATATCACCCAACCTCACTTTGACCTTGACCTAATCTGGACTAATAATAATTCAAATGGGCTTTTTCTTGGTTAACTAGATTTTACCACTTTGTCCATCACCAACGCAGCTTACTACAACACTTGGAAACTTACACAGTTGTTGCTTATGACCATACCACCCATATCACCCAACCTCACTTTGACCTTGACCTTGTTTGGAGTGGGGGCATGTGTGTTTATCGAACACAACGTCTTGTTTTCAATAGACTTAATGGTTGTACACTTTCATTAGTTTAGTTTAAATTGATTGAGAGTTTTTAAAGGACTTCAATTTTTTTTGCCTAATTCTGAAAGATTTGGCTCAAGTTCATCTTTGACCTAAAAATCTTGTTTGTTGACACTGAGCCAGTTTAACAGAAGGATTGTACATACAGGGTACATTTTATTGTGGAACATCAGTACTGTTTAACTGAAGGATTTGCATACATTTTATTTCTAGAGATGAATCCAGACTGAATCTGCAAATTTTGGTGAAGAAATTGATATCTGCCTCACACGAAAATGTACATGTTCTTTGTGTCCGTTACAGTGTTGCCATGTAGAAAATATACAGTTTGCAAAAAAATGTACAGAAAAAAAGAACACAGATATTTTTCATGATATATATAAACATGATGGTCTTAAGTCAGGGCAATTATTTTTTCTGTGCATTGTAAACATATTTGTTGTCTTCCATATCTTTATGAATTTGTTATTGTTTCAACTTCACCAGTTTTGTTGTTGTTGTAGCTCTGAATTAATGTGAATATTTCCAGCAATTTATATTTCACCTTAGAATTGAGCACTAATGTTGCTTTCAGAATTATGAACAAATATGTCAGCTGACATCTCATAGAATTGCTGACATCTCATAGAATTGTTTCAGGAACATGTATCTTAGGTAGCTGTTTACTTTATTATCTGTCAGTACATGTTGCCATTTTATTGTTTTACAAGTTAAATTTATTCTTTTTCTGTTTTGTTTACTATGGAATATACTTTATTATCTGTCAGTACATGTTGCCATTTTATTGTTTTACAAGTTAAATTTATTCTTTTTCTGTTTTGTTTACTATGGAATATACTTTATTATCTGTCAGTACATGTTGCCATTTTATTGTTTTACAAGTTAAATTTATTCTTTTTCTGTTTTGTTTACTATGGAATATACTTTATTATCTGTCAGTACATGTTGCCATTTTATTGTTTTACAAGTTAAATTTATTCTTTTTCTGTTTTGTTTACTATGGAATATACTTTATTATCTGTCAGTACATGTTGCCATTTTATTGTTTTACAAGTTAAATTTATTCTTTTTCTGTTTTGTTTACTATGGACTATACTTAAGTAAAAATTCTATATAACGAGAGGGCCATTATGGCCCAAAGTGCTCACCTGAGAACTGGTACAGATGAAGACATACTGTTGTGACTGGTTTGGTATCTGAACAATACGCAGAGGGGGATAGGATCAATTTTGATTTAAAACATCGGTTAGTGCAATGGGCTAACTAAAGTATGAGTTGGGTAGTGGATGTGCGTTTTTTGTAGCTCACCTGAGCACAAAGTGCTCATGGTGAGCTTTTGTGATTGCCCGTCATCCGTCCGTGCATCCGTCCGTCCATCTGTCGTCACCTTTTCATTTAAACAACATCTCCTAAACCACTCGGCAGATTTTCACAAAACTTCACAGGAATGATCATTGGGTGACCCTCTTTCAAATCGTTATGGTCCGCTGCATATGTAGGTCACCAGAGCTATAAATATATTTTAAAAGTGTAAACTTGAAAAATCTCTGAAACCGCAGGGCCCAGAGGTTTCATATTTGGTATGTAACATCCTATAGTGGTCCTCTACAAAGATTGATCAAATTATGCCCCTAGGGTCAAAATGGGCCACGCCCCGGGGGTCACATGGTTTGAATAGAATATATTGCAAAATGACTTTAAAAATCTTCTCCACTGAAAAAACCAGGGCCCAGAGGTTTCATATTTAGTATGTAACATCCTATAGTGGTCCTCTACAAAGATTGTTCAAACTATGCCCCTGGGGTCAGAACTGGCTAGGCCGGGGGTCACATGGTTTATGTAGAATATATAGCAAAATGACTTTAAAAATCCTCTTCTCTGAAACTGCAAGGCCCAGAGGTTTCATATTTGGTATGTAACATCCTTTAGTGGTCCTTTACGAAGTTTGTTCAAATTATGCCCCCAGGGTCAAAACGGGCCGCGCCCTAGGTGTCACATGGTTTATATAGAATATATAGCAAAATGACTTTTAAAATTTTCTCCTCTGAAACCACAAGGCCCAGAGGTTTCATATTTGGTATGTAACACCCTATAGTGGTCCTCTACAAAGATTGTTCAAATTATGCCCCTGGTGTCAAAACTGGCCACGCCCCGGGGGTCACATGGTTTATATAAACTTAAATAGCAAAATGTCTTTAAAAATCTTCTCTGAAACTGCAAGGCCCACGGGTTTCATATTTGGTATGTAACATCTTATAGTGGTTCTCTACAAATATTGTTCAATTTATGCCCCTGGAATCAAAACTGGCCATGCCCCAGGGGTCACATGATTTTTATAGACTTATATAGCAAAATTACTTTAAAAAACTTCTCCTTAGAAACAGCAAGGCCCAGAAGTATCGTATTTGGTATGTAACATCGTATAGTGGTCCTCTACAAAGATTGTTCAAATTATGCTCCTGGGGTCTAAACTGGCCACGCCCCAGGGTTACATGGTTTATATAAACTTAAATAGCAAAATGTGTTTAAAAATCTTCTCTGAAACCATAAGGCCCAGAGGTTTCATATTTGGTATGTAACATCCTATAGTGGTCCTCTACAAAGATGGTTCAAATTATGCCCCATGGGTCAAAACTGACCACACCTCACGCGTCAAATGGTTTATATAGACTTAAATAGCAAAATGACTTTAAAATTATTCACCTCTGAAATGGCAAGGCCTAGAGGTTTCATATTTGGTATGTAACATCGTATACTGGTCCTGTACAAATATTGTTCAAATTATTTTCCCTGGGGCCAAAACTGGTCATGCCCCAGGGGTAATATGGTTTATATAGACTCATATAGCAAAATGACTTTAAAAATCTTCTCCTCTGAAACGGCAAGGCCCACAGCTCTCCTATATTTGGTACGTAACATTGCATAGTGGTCCTCTCCAAAGATTGTTCAAATTATGCCCCTGGGGTCAAATATGGCCACACCCCGAGGGGTCACATGGTTTATATAGACTTCAATAGCAAAATGACTTTAAAAATCTTTACCTGAAACCGCAAGGCCCAGAGGTTTGTTCGCAATTTCTCAGTGAGCTATTGGTATAGGGCAGCTCTCCGGCGGCGTCCGTATGCTGCAACAATTTGGACCATTATCGCGATAAAGATTACATTTTTTATTCAATCTTGACCTAACTTGCACAGTTTGTGTATGACCATAAATCTCGGATGGGATTGTTATCGGGTCAGATCACACCAGTAACACTAGAGTTATTGCCCCTTTTTCATGCAAAAAAAGTGCAAACATGCCTTTTCCAAATTATAGACTTTATTTTTAATCCAATCTTAACCAAACATTCACAGTTTGTGTATAACCATCAGATCTCAGCAGATGCTAAACAAGGGCCAGCTTGTGTTTCAAACACCAGAGTTATTGTCCTTTGTTTATTAAAAAACTATACAAAAATAGACATTATTCAGGATAGAGACTTCATTTTTCATCCAATCTTCACCAATCTTGCGCAGTTTGTCTATTACCATGAGATTACAGTTGAAGTCGAATATAACCAAGATCGGACCAGAATCACCAGAGTTATTGCCTTTTGTTTGTCAAAAAAATATGCAAAAATGGACGTTATTCAGGATAGAGTGTTCATTTTTCATCCAATCTTCACCAATCGTGCACAGTTTGTCTATAAACGTAAGTCTATAGGTGAAGTTGAATATAAGCATGATCGGGCCAGAAACACCAGAGTTATTGCCCCTTGTGTTTGGAAAAAAACATCAACAAGTTATCAATGACTGGCTTGCACACAAGATGTTTTATTCAATGTTGACCAAACTTTCACAGTTTGCGTATGACCATAAAAATTGAATGATAAACTTAATTCCAACAGTTGCAAACCTTGCATGCAGTTATTTGAACATGCAGCATTGATCAGATGGCTTCAGAGCCTGCATTAACATCATTTATCATCATTGGACAGAAAATTATCAAAGAAACAGCAAAACTTGACCTTTTAGCACAGCATCGCAATTATCGCATTGCAACTAGTTCTCCAAAACTGTCAGTGAAAAAGACATAAAAATCTACTGTTTCTGCATTTTCCAGAATTGTCAATGACTTAATGAAAAAGGGTCAGGAAAGAATATCGAGAAAAATGATTTGAGAACTGTTACCAAAAAAAACGCACATCCACTACCCAACTCATACTTTAGTTAGCCCATTGCACTAACCGATGTTTTAAATCAAAATTGATCTCCCTTGTTCAGATACCTTAATTTTCAAACCTGTCACAACAGTATGGTCTTCATCTGTACCTGTTCTTAGGTGAACGCATTGGGCCATCATGGCCCTCTTGTTTAAACAACATATTAATTTTGTTAAAAAAGGTATTATCAAAAGTACAGGTTATAATATTTGTCTAATTACAAACAAATAATGCATCATTATATATTTTTGTTTGATTGCAAACAGACAAAAAAGCATTACAGCAATATATTGATAATCTTACAACACTTTTTTACAAAAATTCCATTGTGATATACGTCTGTTTGTTTGCAAACAAACAAGGAAACAATACACAAATATCTTTATGATGATCTTACAAAACTATTTTAAAAAATCTATATAATTTCACCCAGTTTTGTTAATGGTTTTGTTGCAGGTACACAGACAGTGGTAAACCTAGCAATACTGACGTGTTTTCTGGCTCCGCCCCTCCCCGACGTCGTCCTTTGATGAGCGTCGCATTTGAACTGTCTGGAAACTTCAACCCGACCCGACACATTCCTCCCAACCTTTTCGATAAAGTCGGGTGAACTCATTGGAAAAGAAATCAAACATTGTGTGATAAAACATTAAGCTCACAGCTTTGAATGTGTTTTATTCCTAAATATAGCTTTGTGAAAGCTTGATTACGCTTTAACTGGGGCTGTATTTATGAAATTATCAGTATCTGGTCAGTGGAATACTGGGAAAAAGTTATTTTGAAGAGTTCCTAGGGAAACTTGTTAAATTCCTAAATGTTCAGGTATGTTATTTATTTACCGTTTACTTGTGTAACAAGTTACTACGGTAAATGCTGGTTAAAAGTGTAAAAGTTGATTTTAAAGTCAGTATTAAACATTTCTTAATTTGAAAAAAAATTCACAAATTGTATTATCTGCTATCTGCTAACTGAACCTGTTTACTTGTATAACAAGTGATTCAGTTGTGGTCGACAGTTGAATTCTGACAAACCTCTTTCAGCATGCATTAATATTTGAAACAGTACCATAAAAATGTTATTTAGAATATAAAATAGCAATATGATGGTTCGAATAAAAATACTATTGTATGATATTGACTTCACTGTTCCAGGTGAAAACTAATGTTTCCGGCTTATTATAAATAACTTTATAGTTTTTAAATATCACTAATTATGTTGTTCACATTCCAAATTTAATTGTGATCATAAGGCGTAAAAAAGTATGTTTGTTTCAGGTTACCCGACCTACCCTAAAAAAATGCCCGACCCTAGAACATTTTATTGGGGTTGTCAGATATTTTTTTGTTTTATTTATGTTTTTCAATAATTAAATGGTTTTTTTTGGTTAAATAAGTGTTTAGTTTTGATAGAATCGACTTTAACACAATGTTTAGAGATATTACTGATATGTTTTGACTATTAATTCAGTTTTAGAATCTTGAAGTTGACCATTTACTAAATAAAAAAAAAATAAAAAAATCCCTACCTACCTACCCTAATTTTTTTGGTCATGTAACCTGAAATAAACATAATTTTTTGTACGCCAAACTTACAATACTCGACCATAGTTAATATTTTTATGTGTCACATCCAAAAGTAAAAAGATTTTATTGTTTGAAAAACGTAAACAAAGCTTAAATGTTGTGCAAACGATGCTCAATAAGATATAAAAATTTTGAAATAAAGACTTGATGTACAAAATGTAGAATATTAATATGAAAAAAATGCAAAATTATCTAACAGTATATTGTACAGGCAGACTGGCCATGATTTATTTCACTGCACCAATTCCTGTATGCAACTGGCATTTAATGCATCTGTGATTTTTTTTTTCTGTGATTTTCAGAAGCTATATATTACTTTGCATGCATTCTCAATACAAATATAGGACATGTACCAGTATTACTCATATGTCATACAGTACCATTTTTAGCTCACCTGAGCACAGAGTGCTCATGGTGAGCTTTTGTGATCGCCCGTTGTCCGTCGTCCGTGTGTGCGTGCGTCTGTCCGTCGTCAACTTTTCATTCAAACAACATCTCCTAAACCACTTGGCAGATTTTCACCAAACTTTACAGGAATGATCATTGGGTGACCCTCTTTCAAAGTTGTTCAAAACGTTACAGTCCGCTGCATTTGTTGGTCACCAGAGCTAAAAATAGATTTAAAAAGTGTAAACCTTAAAAATCTTCTCTGAAACCGCAGGGTCCAGATCTTCCTATTTGGTATGTAACATCCTATAGTGGTCCCCTACAAAGATTGATCAAATTATGCCACTAGGGTCAAAAAGGGTTACGCCCCGGGGGGTCACATGGTTTATATAGAATATATACCAAAATGACTTTAAAACTCTTCTCTGAAACCACAAGGCCCAGAGGTTTCATATTTGGTATGTAACATCCTATAGTGATCCTCTACAAAGATTGTTCAAAATATGACCCTGGTGTCAAAACTGGCCACGCCCTGAGGTCACATGGTTTATATAGACTTAAATAGCAAAATGTCTTCAAAAATCTCTGAAACCGCAAGGCCCAGAGGTTTCATATTTGGTATGTAACATCCTATAGTGGTCCTCTACAAATATTGTTCAATTTATGCCTCTAGGGTCAAAACTGGCCACGTCCCAGGGGTCACATGATTTATATAGACTTAAATAGCACAATGACTTTAAAAATCTTCTCCTCAGAAACCGCAAGGCCCAGAGGTTTCTTATTTGGTATGTAACATTCTATAGTGGTCCTCTACAAAGAGTGTTCAAATTATGCCCCATGGGTCAAAACTGACCACACCCCAGGGGTCCCATGGTTTATATAAACTTATATAGCAAAATGACTTTAAAATTCTTCTCCTCTGAAACCGCAAGGCCTAGAGGTTTCATATTTGGTATGTAACATCGTATAGTGGTCCACGTCAAATGTGGTTCAAATTATTCCCCTGAGGTCAAAACTGGCCACGCCTCGGGGGTCACATGGTTTATATAGACTTAAATAGCAAAATCACTTTTAAAATCTTCTCTGAAACGGCAAGGCCCACAGCTTTCCTATATTTGGAACGTAACATTGCATAGTGGTCCTCTCCAAAGATTGTTCAAATTATGCCCCTGGGGTCAAATCTGGCCACACCCAGCGGGGTCACATGGTTTATATAGACTTAAATAGCAAAATGGCTTTACAAATCTTTACCAGAAACTGCAAAGCCCAGAGGTTTGTTTAAGATTGTTCAAATTATGCCCCTGGGATAAAAATAAGCCACACCTCGGGGATGCAAATCCCAGTTGGGTTACAAGGTCTTAGGTTAGCGTCCTAGGGCCCTCTTGTTTAACAAATATGCATGTCTTATCACCTGTTGTCATTTACTTCATGTAATACAGACATCACATTTTCTATGGAATTATGATACAGTATCATGATGTCATTTCAGAATTGTTTTGAAATTGTGTTTGGACCTAAAGATAACTTGTATCTCACTAAAATTGCCTGTTTGTAGTTGTGCGATACAATAATCAAACATTGCTTTTTAATTGCCGTAGATGTAAAACTTACACATTGTTTTTTATTGTTACTGATGTCAATAATTGTTTTAGTATGTATGCCCACAATATTATTTTTATTCTTTATAGTATTACACATATATGCTATATTGCTTTTAAGTTGTTTTTTTATGCCCCAGGCATCTTGATGCGGGAGGCATATAGTGATTGTCCTGTCCGTCCGTCCTTCCGTCCGTGACAAGGTCAAGTCGATTTTACCGTTTCGTCTAGCACCAACACTACTTACTACAACACTTGGATACTTAAACAATTGTTGCTTATGACATTCCCCTATCCACCCAATGACCCATATCACCAAACCTCACTTTGACCTTGACCTAATTTGCACTAAGAACAATTCAAATGGGCTGTTTCTTGGTTCACTAGATTTTACCGTTTTGTCTAGCACCAACACGCCTTACTACAATACTTGGATATTTACACAGTTGTTGCTGATGACCGTTCCCAATTCACCCAACCTCACTTTGACCTTGACCTAATTTGGATTAAGAAATGGGCTATCCAGCACCAAGTCAAGTGGGAGGAATAACTTCATGGTAAATATGGCTTCAAAGGCTTTTGTTTATATACAAAATGTAGATACAAAGGTGTACATCGTCCCTGGGAAGCAAGATAAGGTTATCATCGATCTTTGCACATATGTTGATGACCACTTCTGGCTTTTAAGGGACGATATGTTAGGTCTGCTGATAATGTTATTGTGTAATTGTGAGTCAGTGTTTGTTTTTACTTTGGTAAAAATGAATTCTCTTCAAATGTGTTCATGTCGTTTTAGTTTGATATTTGATGGATATGGAAACATGCATGTACATCATACATGAAATGTGTTTTCAGTCCATTACCTTGAGGGTATTAGGAAGAGCAAGGTGCAGAAACATTTGTTTTGAACTTTTTATATTACTGTACATGTCAAGAATTACATAGAATACTGGTCTCTTATGTTTTATGTGTTCAGTAAAGGTACTTGAATTTAAACAATATGATCACCGAACACACTCTTATGTGAAGTTAGACACATGTCAAAAACACGATCAGTTTTAAAGAAAAGGTTTGAAGACAATTATATCATCAATATGGACTGTATATCACAAACATACTTAAACAACATGAAATGCCCAGCTACATGTGCACAAAAAAAAGAAATATTTCAGATCCATTCTATGTTTGATGTCTTATTCTAACTTCACATAATAGAGTATTAATGGTAGACTTTAGTTTGCCCCACATCGAAGATGGCGGGTTATATTGGTTTGCTAATGTCGGTCATTAGACCACTTTCGTTTCCGCTCTCTTAAGTCCAACAGTTTTCATCCAATCTTTACCAAACTTGATATTTTAAACATTGATTTTAACCTAGAGGGAGGCATACATGTTTTACAAACAGCTCTTGTTATTTCAGTTTTGTAAGTTAATGTATCCAAATCTGAACAATATTTAATGAATATTTAACCATTTAAACAGTGTTCACATTGTTAAGCTAATGCAGTACCAAATCTGTACCTTACCTTCGTGTTAGATACATATAGATGCAGTTTGAAATTAAGAGCCTTGTGTTGTTTGTTTTTTGAAAACATATCCATTATTACAGTGTGATTAATAATTATGATATTATTATCTGAATTTCACGTACATTTTGGTTGTTTTCGCTTGAATTATTGTGCTTTGTTATTTTGTTATGTATTTACTACTAGAATTAAGAGTTCGTTATTTCAGTCGTTTTTATTCACAATTTTAAGTCTGATGCCAAAATATTAGGTGTTTTATGGTTGAAAAACACAAACACATTGCTCTGTTATCTGTAAAGTGAAATTATTATTCAGTTATTAATGTTTAACATACCAGGATAGACTATAGTGTTCAACTGTTGTATTAAATAGCTCTTCTAGCTTTCAGCAAACAGTCAAATTCTTATTAGCTGTAAAAAATATTCGAAGGCGTTTCATTTTCTGCATTGATTTGCTCAACTGATGTCGCTTTTTTTATAGACGTGCTATCTAGTTATAGTTTTGTAATGTACATGTACAAAGCAATTGTTCAGATTTCCACTTGCGTATGTTGTGCTTATTGCACAGTCATGTAAATTGTCAGGCATTGTAGCTATTTATTGTTAGATGTTAACCGATTTAATAAAATGGAAAACTGTAAGCATTTTTTATTACCCTATATCATCACATTTTTTTGGTGTAGTCTGAAAGGCGACATATAGGGGTTACTTTTGGTGGCGGCGGCCCCTTTAGTTTCTGCAGACAATACTTTGATACATTTTTGTGTTTCATATTTAAATATTTCAAATAAGGTTTGTGCTGACTAAGTTTTTGTTAAATAATCATAAAAATTTTCGAATAGTGTTTGGAATCATAAAACGATGGTCAGGTCGGTTGTCAGCATAATTGCTCATATCGAACTAAAGTAATGCCCCTTAAAAAATCTTTGTAAAAACAGTTCAAACAAGGCTTGTGCAGACAATAACTGAGTTTTTGTACAGTCATCATAAAAAAAATAGCATAGAGTTTATCAAAAAAGGTCAAGTTCGGTTTTCAGCAAAATTGATCATACCGTACTTGAGTAATGCCCCTTTAAAAACATAGTTGAACCAAGACTTGTGCAGACTATAGGACTGCCAGCTCTTTGTTTTGATGACAGGGTAAATAGTGTTGATGAGGACTTGGCCTCGTTAATGATGACACTCCATTCTTCAGCCCAATGAGTACATTCAAGGCCTGAGTTTGGCTGCGGTGGCATGCTCCTCTTCGCACCATAATACCAGGTCATCTTCATATAAATGCTGCATGTACTCCTCTTGGTAGTTCTGACACCCCAGGTTATTGATGAAGAGCAGGAACAGCATTGAGGAGAGGACTCCTTGAGGGACACCGTGTCGTAGAAGGAACTTCCTACTGCTCGTCTGGTCCAAGCTGACTATTGCTCTTCTGTTGTGGAGGAAGGATTTCATCCACTGTAGCATGTGACTGCCCACTCCACTGCTCATCAGCTTGACAAGAAGCCTGTCAGTCCACACCCTGTCGAACGCTCTCTGTAGGTCTATCCATGTTGTAAGGACAACCTTTTGCTCTTGGAAGGCGTCTTCTGTTTCTTGGGACAGATTCTGTGGTCTGATCCTCGGTGCAGCGGAACTGTCGGAATCCTGCTTGTTGTGCAGCAAGTGGTTGTTAGTCTCCAGCTACCACTTCAGGCGTTGGTTTACAATTCTCTCCGTGGTCTTCCCAACACAGCTGGTAAGGCTAATGGAACGATAACTACCAGCCTGTTTTTTTGATTCTTGCATTTTTATGCTCCCCAAAAATTTTCAGGAAGCATATAGTCCCGCTTTGCCCATCCGTCCCGTTTTCTTTTCTCGAGTATTTCTCATCATGAACTACTGACCAGAATTCAATGAAACTTCATGGGAAGCTTCATTACCAAGAGGGGTGCACTGAACCAGGACGTTCCGCTTCAATGATTTTTCTCAGTTATAAGACTGAAGATTTTTAAAATAAGCATTTAGTAGATAATTCTTGTCTGGTCTATTTCTACACAACTACTGGGCGATGGTCACTTCCTCCAACTGTGTGCTGACTTCCCTTAACATATGTCCATATCTGTGCAGAACGCTAGGTCTGGTGTGGTTGTGGTGTGCCAGCGTCTGGAGTAGAAAGTTGGAGGATCATCAGTGTCATTGATCAGATTAAGCTCGTCATCTTGCAAGGTTTCGACTTTCTCATCTCGCTTGTCCATGTGGTAGTGTCTCCAGCTTTGCGAGTGGCTGTTGAAGTCGCCTACAATGAGGTTTGTATTTTTTGTAGGGATCTTGTCCAGGGTGCCTTTGGGGGAGTACATGTTCACACTTGTCATGCTCAAGCATTCTGAGACTCAAAACCTGGAATTTGGAGTCCTCCATATGTGACTTAGTCTGGATAGCATTTATATTGTTCCCGACTAGTGTGAGGATGCCTACTTTACTATGTCCTGATCTATCACAGCATAAACGCTGATATCCTCTGACCTTCAAGGATTTAGCTGGTTGTGAGTCTCTTGGATGCAACAGACACTGATGGCTTGCTCTTGTTGAAAATTTTCAAGCTCTGTATTCTTGTTGTAGACTCCTGCATTCCAATGCATCAGTTTGAATGCTTGATGCTTGTTGGCTGAGTGTAGCCTAATGTGTTCTTCCCTCTTCTATTGGATTGGTGCAAAATGAGGGAAGGACCTCCATGAGCCGAGGGTGGACTCTGTTGAGGCTCACAGCCCGGCGCTGTTTCTCCCTGACGGGACTTAAACGATCCAACCCCACTAGTTGATCCTGTAGTCATTGCATTGTTGCATGGTGCTGTGGTTGGTTAAGAGAGTGCCAATGGCCAAAATAATAATGATTTGTGTAAGTAATAATTCATAAATATCACTGCCCATTTCCATTTGTGCAATGTTAGTCATTTCGTCTGTTATTTTTTAGTTTTTTCCCCTCTCCAACCAGACACTTTTCCAAAAACGTCCAAGAACCTTTCTATAAAAAATCTCTGGCATAACTGAGTTTTTGTTCAATCATAATTACTGTGTTGCCTGAAAGTGCGACATATAGGGTTACTTTGGCGGCGGCGGTGTCTCAAGTTTGTGCAGACAATAACCTTTTTTGTGAAATCATTAATCATGAAACTTTTGAGAAGTGTAAGTAGGCATAAAAGGAAGGTTAAGTTTGGTTTTAGGCTTAATTGCTCTGATCATACTTGAGTTATGCCCCGTCAGACAAAACATCCGTTTTTAAGTGCTAGTTTAAATATTTAACTTGCAGGTTTCGACATGTACTATGAAATTTCAACTTTGCATGATCTAGTTTTAATTCGTCCACACATCTGGAAATTATCCATCAATGTAAATGTTTCCAATGAGATTCTATTACAGGGACCTGTATATGAAGAAGCAAAATAACGACCCCAACGCAGACATCTATTAGTTATGTTTGCAATCTATGAATATGGCTCTTTATTGTAGTCATTTGGAATGATTATTTGTAAATCTTATTAATATTTATGCACAATTACTGCTCTAGAATTAACTTATTAAACTCAACATTGCATACAAATGGCAATAAAATGTTGCAAACATTTACTGGACCCTTGGGTGGGCAAGTTATGTACATTGTTCTACACCATAGACATTTTCTTCAAGAAATTTCAAGACATGTACCGTATAATACACAAAATGAATCTGATTTCGAATCCACTATATCTTGAATCCGGAAATGCAATATGCTATCCAATGATGTCAATATTCAGACTGGGCCCTTGTGGTATTGTCCTTATTTTCGATCATTCGATCGATGATCGATCATCAAGTCTGATCTCTTGCAAGCATTTTTTCAGAAGAATAATGGCAACATCTCTGCAGTCAAGGTTAGCACGTGAGTAATTATTGTCCAGTGGCGATAAACCATGTAAACCCCATTCTCAGAAGCCATCAATGATGCATGTGCAGATAATTGTGAGAGTTTTGTAATAGTTGGAAAACTCCATTTCTTCAGTTTTTCACCAAATAAGCACATTTTAATCTATCTGAATGTAAATGTAAAACTGGTAATATCCAGTTATTCAACAACGTTAATTAGGTTTTGCATGATAAACATGTTAGAACCTGTGCATACTCGCTGGTAACAACTTTGTATGCACAGGTTAAGTCAGCGATTGATGACAGGGTTTCAAGTCTAGGTACCTGGGTCCAAAACTACTACCCCACCAGTCCCTAGTTTGAGTAATAGGAACAAAAACTGTTGACAGATGTTTATTTAGGCATATTTACAAGAAATGTCAGATTTCTGCTGCATCCAGAAACTTCGGCCAACCTGAAATATAAAGAGTCGTTCATTTTTTCATGCAAAGAACAAATGAGTTGAAAATTACAAAGCTTAACAGACTGAATTACTGACAAAGAACTAATTTCTTCTTGACATTTTAAATTTTAAGGCATATGAAGACTTTAAAGTTGAATTACCATTTGAGGAATGAGAAACTTAATTTATTACACCAAGGATTGTCTGTGTGTGATGAAAATATGCACAAAATAAAAATACAATATAAAGTAGTATCAGAGTACGAATTAAAATGTTCTTCTTTAAACAGACATACAGAGAATGTAAAGTCACGCTTGCCTTGCTATGCAAGCTATCGGAGTCGCCTGGCTTCTCTTTCAGATTCGAGCAGGGTGAGGATGTCGCCCTCTCTCACTGGACCCTTCACATTGCGGATGATGGACCTGTTGCTGTCATCAATGAATTCAACGCGTACCTAACATACACAACAAATAGAGAGGTTACTTACTCTTTATAGCATGCCACTTTATGATTTAACTAAAACTGCAATGACATAAAATATACTGCCAAAGCAAAGCTAAAACATTCAACTCAAAATCAATTCAATAACCTTACAATATAACTTGAAATCAACAAGGATATCAGTAAAACTGATGGATGCTCCCCAATGCGCTTTGTCAAGCAATATAAATGAGAAGGGCAAAGATATTAAATGACTAAAAATCAATAGGAATGTGTACTATATTTCAGAAATTTTCAAAGTCTCATAACTCTACGAAAAATCATTTAAGTGGAACATCCTGCTAATATGCAAACCTCCTCTTGGCAATGAAGCTTTCCATGAATTTCATTGAAATTTGGCCAGTAGATGCTGAGAAATAGCCCGGACAAGAATTGGGCACTATATACTATATGTTAGAAATTTTTAAAGTCCCATAACTCCAAGAAAGATCATTGAAACGGAACATCCTGCTAATATGCACACCTCCTCTTAGCAATGAAGCTTCCCATGAAAGTTTATTGAAATCAGGACAGTAGTTGCTGAGAAATAGCTCGGACAAGCATTTATGCAGTGTATACTAATTTCAGAATTTTCACAGTCCCATAACTCGGAGACAAATCATTGAAGCAGAATATCCTGGTAGTATGCAATCAACAAGGATATCAGTAAAACTGATGGATGCTCCCCAATGCGCTTTGTCAAGCAATATAAATGCAATGAGAAGGGCAAAGATAGTAAATGACTAAAAATCAATAGAAATGTGTACTATATTTCAGAAATTTTCAAAGTCTCATAACTCTACGAAAAATCATTTAAGTGGAACATCCTGCTAATATGCAAACCTCCTCTTGGCAATGAAGCTTTCCATGAATTTCATTGAAATCTGGCCAGTAGTTGCTGAGAAATAGCCCCCACAAGAATTAGGCACTACATACTAATTTCAGAAATTTTCAAAGTCCCATATCTCTGAGACAAATCATGAAGCAGAATATCCTGGTAGTATGCACATCTCCTATTGGTAATTAAGCTTCCCATAAAGTTTTGTTAAATTCCATCAAGTAGTTGCTGAGAAATAGCACGGACAAGAAAGTGCACTACATGTATATACTGATTTCAGAAATCTTCAAAGTCCCATAACTCTGAGACAAATCATTGAAGCGGAACACCCTGGTAATACGCACACCTCCCCTTGGTAATGAAGCTTCCCATGAAGTTTCGTTAATTCTGGTTAGTAGTTGCTAAGAAATACTCTGAACAAGCAAGTGTGACAGAAGGACGGACGGACCGACAAAGCGGCGACTATATTATCCCCCGAAATTTTTTGATGAGCATAAAAACATAGATTCATCTTAATTCATGAATTATTACAATAAATTACATGTCATAATTTTACTATCAAAGCAATAATTGTGAACAATTTCTTCAATATTGTGCATCTGCTTCAATTTATGATACCACATTTGTAACTAACGACTAATGCTTTCAAAACAAAATCCACTTTAGTTTGTTTTTAATTTAAATTTCTGTGTAAGATATGAAATTAACTGTTTAGGATGCAGTGTTGTTTTTTACAACTGTGTAAACTATCAAGTGTATTGTCTTACATTCAAATTAGCCACAAAACTGAACATCATTTGCCAGTTTAACCTAATTAAAATTTATTAATTTTTTTGTGTGAATTTCCACACATTGACAGGACATTCACAAAATGTGTAAAATAAACTCCAGAAGTATTGAAGCACAGGTTGGTCAATAATTTTTAACCACTCAAGAAAAAGGTTTGTAATGACTTGTGTTATATTACAGGGTTAACCGCACGATTTGTTTGAAAGCCTAGCTTTTTTCTGCCTTGAAATTCTGTCACGATAGCTAGTTGTTTCAAAAACCATTCTATTTCACTAATTGTTTTTGGATATGAAAAATAAAACATCAATCATTATCAGTTATACTAAATGCCAGTGTTTGTTTTCACCTCTTGGTGAAAGGTGGTGGGGCCCTTCAGACAGGGAACTTGACAGCAAAAGAGGAATTGTTTTTGTATTAAAGCATCATAACATTTTTATATTCTACTTTGTTATAAAACATTAATCAATTGTTTTGCTACAAATGATAACATAGATTTAATATGCACAAACGTAATTTGCAAAAAAAAATTGCTGAGCTTGTTTACGAAAATTCTTCTTTGAAAATTTTTGTCCGATTTTGGTCAAGTTTTTTCAAAATAAAGCTTACATTCTGAGGCAGGGCTCCCGCTGCCTATCGCAATTGTCGCCAAACAATGGCGTAAGCGACTCTACATAAATAGACCGGAAACATGTGCCTCTGTGCGCGCATCACAGACATGTTACTAGCACATGCATTCCTTAGCTGCAGTCAGACACCATGTAGCTCCGCCCCCCCCCCCGGCTGAGTTTTATCGCTCAGAAAAATCTTCATTATCCAATTAAAACACAGTGTTATTTACACTTGCCAATGTCGTTAACGATCGACCAATCGGCGTGAAATACATGAATGCACACATTAGTAAGTGTAAACAGGCGTCCCTTGAAAGCGTGTGCGGCTATCCCAGACCATAAAACGTAAACACAATTGACTTGCGCGTTTTCGTTGTTCATCATATCCAAATTTAAATTCCTAAACAAGGCACTGTTTTAAATTAATTTCCTGAAAAATTTGGTAGAATATGGTTCCAAATCAGATTACGACGACTTTAAATTTTCACATAACACATTCTTATATCCGAAATCTCGTAAACACATTTTTGTATGTTATGTAAAACCTTTGTTGTGCTAGAAAAGCGTGCGAAAGTTATGTTGACACAAACAACGTCAAGTTCTACGCATGGAAAGCGTGCGTGTATCGGCCATGTGCTTATACTAAATATAGACGTACTGTATGCTCTGCGAATAAATACGTTGTAGTGAAAGAACGTTTAAATTGTTTGTTCAGATTAGGCATTACACACGTCTTAAAGGATCAGTATTGACTGTTGTAATCGATGGAGTGTGCTTTGTGTCAACACTGTGTGATACTAGATAATTGATCAGGCGATTAACAAGTATGGCTTCAGTGGCTGATTTCACAGTCTGACATCGATGTTACAAACAATGTCAGTGGTGATTAAAGTAAGTTAATTAAGCAGCAATTTAATAATTTAAATTAATTGCAATTAAAATGACCGCCAAATAAAAAGCGTAATAGATTGTTACAAATACAATTTTATCTATTGACTGAACAGCATATGGATTAAGAATGGCTACAAATTGGCTCTTATTTTATGCAAATGGCGACAGATTTTTAAAAATGGCGAAAATGGTGGCGAAATATTTTTTCCAGCGAGAGCCCTGCTGAGGGGAATTTTAAGGTAAATATAGGGGAAAAATATATACTTTTTAACTGGGGAATGGGCCCAAATTTAGGCCCCAAATTAGCCCTTAAAAAACTCTGCATGCGGACACAAAAAGCCGAAAAAATCACCTTTGCTATTAAATACTTTGAATATGCGGTTCTTAACTGACATAAAATTTGGTCATGCATCTCCATGTAAAAAGTATGTTTTGCTACAAGAGCGTGCGACAAGGTGACAGATGCCTCATGAAAAACATCATGCGTGTACTGGTCAAGTGCTTAATTGCATATTGCAATAGTGTTATGTGCACAAAATGACAGTTTGACGACGTCCAATTGTTTTTTAACCATGATAAAATGTTAAAAGGCTCGCTGGTTAATTCCAAGATGGACTTACTGTCAGGTATTTTTTTCATATCCGTAAATATAATATGTATTTCAAACTCAATTTAGGCTGATGAAATTTACAACTGGCCTATATTTTTTTCCATTTTGTAGGACAGTCTGGCCTGTTAATTTAGACAGTCTTTCGCCATGTCTGGTCTTTGCCTATTCGCTTTTTCTGGCAAGCGCTAGTATTTGTTGTCAAACTATTTTTTAGTTCTTAGTAAGGCCTTTCAAATTGCGGTATTTGATTGCAGGGCTTTTTTTCCTTCTATAGTAGGGGTCGTTAAAGGGTGCCATCCCCTCAGAAAAATTCTCTCAAACATGCGGTTTTCGCCTTAAACTGATCTTACCCCAGGATTTTTCATGCGCCTGCTATGAAAAATTTTCCCCCAAAATGCCAAAAATAATGCTATTTTCTCCCAAAATGAGGGCAAAGGGCCCCATCCCCAAGGGCTAAAAAAAAACCTGAATTGGCTTATGAGATCGTTATGGGCTGGACTACACTGTTCAGTTACTTGTCAATCACACTGTTGGAAGTGAGACCTTATGTTTATGACCCTTCGATTAAAGACCTGTGTAATTAAATCAAGGGATTAAGGGTGCTTGTTTAGAAAATTAAGGCATGATTTAAGCATGTCTGCAAACGACTAACTGCTCTGAGGGCATGTCGAGCCCGACAAGCAATACAGGCCTGTGGGAAACCCTGTATTATAACTTATCAACAATAAAGTCTTAATAATGACAAGTGAATGTTTTAATGATAGAAATAGTGACTTTAATACCAACCTGTGTACACTGTCCTTGCGAGCCTGTTCGGCCAAGAACCTTCACAACCTGAAAATTGCAAAATACAAGCAAATTGCAAAACAATAGAAGATTAAGAGAGCTCTATTAAAATCAATCCTTGACAAGTGTCGCGAAAATGTATTACTTTTCCATAAAAACTGAACACCGACTACAATGACGAAACAAATAAAATAAATTCTATAGACTCAATAACAAATAAATTATGTGACCTCAGACAAAACAATAACGACTATAAGATGAATGAAAATATAGTTATATGCTAACTTTTGCCAATTTCACGGGTTGAAGTTTATCCATGGCGAATATTTACGGAAAAGGAAGTTGAATGGGGCTTACACGTGAACATCGATTCAGGGCTACAATGCAGTAATTCAAGCTTTTCTAGCTGTATTCTTGATTACCTGCCCCGATCACTGCGTTCTTAGTACGAACCGGGAACCATGCTATTCTAGCTGGGGATCCAGACATTTCGACCCTAAGACATATCGACCCCAGTGCAATATCCAGGACATTTCGACCCCAATATCAAGACATTTCAACCATAAGTACAGCTGTTAATAGCGAGGTGGTGGTTTAAATTATTACATATTTTCTTGCACAGATTCAGATGGGGTCTGGGATATTATTTTCGGACAAGACTTTGATATTTCCACCGTTGATAAAGTGCTGGAGTATTAATTCATATTTAATTACATTTTAAATCGATATTTATTTAAATGTTCAAGTTATGTATTCTATAAAAATATACTATAGTTACATGTATATTTAAATAAATATATTGATAAAACCGTATTAAGAATTGCGTAAGTTTTTACCCACAATATGCAGTTTATTTATGACTGCAAACACAACAATACCGGGAAAAGTTTATTTAATTAATAAATATATTTTACGAAGAAAATAAATTGCTATGTTGAAGACTATTGGCAAGATTAACAAAGTTTTTGTCAATTTTACTAAATGTATCCTTCGGAGCTGCTGTGCGAGATCAACCTTAAACTACAAACTTAATTTTTAATGACATACTAGCAAGTTTAATCATTTACTATTCAAACTGAATCACATGTTTAATCAATACATCTATAAAACATACATCTGGGTTGTCCTGGGGTCTAAATGTCTTGGGGTGAAAATGTCCTGTCAATTATGGGGTCGAAATGTCTTAGGGTCGAAATGTCTGGAAGCCTTCTAGGTGTATAAGAAAACTCAAAATGACGAAAAACACTTTGCTACGCTATTGTTAACCTATTAGCACAATGCGTGCACAATTTCATGTCAATCCACAAAGAACAGTAGAAATGATTCAAAAACGCATAGAAAATGGCGCATGATAAGCCGTCTAGCTTGCGTTTTCAGTGAGGCGCCTAAACCAAAGTAGGTCCTGAGATTTATGTTTATTGATATATCTTTGTATAAACCAGTACATTTAGAAATACAGCAATGCAATAAACATATATGATGTAACTTGCCGTCACACGTTCAGACAGTAACTGACGTTACTTAACTTCACACCGCAGTCAGTACACTTTTGCATCACTGAAAAGCTTGCTCAACAGGAAAGCTGTTGGAAGTGACAATATTCGCGCATAATCACTGCACTCAATACGTCTTTATCTGTTGAAAACCAAGAGCCATCGTAGAAATTTCCAGCTCCCTGAGCTTTTTGAGATTAGATATGCTGAGAGATGCAAAAAGCGAGTTTCCGTATTGTTTTTGTTGTATATTTCACCTTAAAAATCTTAATGAATATTCACATTTTGATATTTATCACAATTTTTCATGGAACAACACAAACGCAAATAAAAACACACAGTTACATAGCGATTTTATGTCATAAACGACCATAACGTGCCGGTTACTGGTTTTCTTAAAAGTACGACACCTGAAAATCAAATCCTTATAGGGTTGAAAAAGCAAAATCTCGTTCACCTCTATCATTTATTTCAGATGTTGTGAGCCTGTTCGCTTTGAAAAAATGGTTGCCTTTTCATTCAAAATTTCAGAATGTTATGATAATTTCTATATATACAAACATTAGTATATAACATAAAATGCTTAAATAAGTAAAATAAATAAACAATTTATGGTAAATAAATTGGAAAGAGCAACAGCAACACATATTCAACTGATTGTAATATTGATATTTTAATTTGTTTCACGTTCTGACGATTTGATTTGATTTAGATAACACTATTAGTGTTATTTAACCGTTTGGTCAACTTTTTTATAATCAAGCGTGTCTATTTTTGCCAACATGGCTCCCAAAACAGGAAAGTTGATTGCTAAATCGGATTTTCCGATGTATACTGTCAAATCTTTGGACGAACGACATTTTCTCGTTGCTGGTGGCGGTGGACAAGCAAAGACCGGAGTGGCAAATTCCATTGTAAGGTCTTGAAGTCAATGTTTATCCCAAACAGTTGACTTCTGTCAAAATTTATCAACTGTGTGGCCTGTAGGGTACACTGCAACAAGTTTTATACTGATAATTGTTATATTTTTAAACAGTACACGCAACCCCAGGGCATACAAATAATAATTTTATATTTTGACATTATATATACACAAAAACTATACATTACAGTGTTCCCACTGGTATTTTTTATTTGAGGGTAGATGTTCCCCATCTGTTGAATTTGGGGGGTACAAAATAAATTTAGGGGGTTCATTTATTATCATATATACTTAAACCACACAGTATTCCAAAAGGAAAGTAAATAAGAATACATAGATACGAAAATGAACATCTGACATTAGTGGGCAGTATTTCATAAAGTACTAAGTTGTAAATAATTGCTGAAACATATATTTAAGTGACAATTTTATCCAATGCTGTTTGCCAGACTTGTGTATCCGTAATGCATACTAATATGGAATACACTGCTGTGTGACATGAACTTAGTTATAAACATTATTTGACATGTTCACATTTAAAATTTCAATCTGAAAAATAAATTTTTCCACATCATGTCATTTGACAAGTTGCCTAAAACAACTTAACTGCTTCTTGGCTAAGCAATTACAATTCCAGCAATCATGAACTCAGATTGATTTATTTTACACAAAACAATGTTTTGTTTCCATATTTGTATGTATCCATTGTTTTGACATTTGATTTCTTCTTCTGCTTGGCCGTTTATTAAAAAGCAGACCGCATTTGCTTAGGCGACTTTTTAAAAAAAAGACTGGGTTCAATTTGGCTTAAATATCAACGACTATAGCACGAAACAAATCAATACCAGTCAACAATATCACTCGGTATTCAGTGTCATTTATCATGTTCTTAAAAAAGCTATTAAAATCCTCTACAGTCTTCGTCTATAAATAAGCATGCGGATTTCCTAATGCTCGGCTAAAATCTACTATATTTTTTGTGCATGCATGTATGTTCAAGGTCAATTTTCTATGCATATTTCTTCGTATGTGAGTGATTCATGCACATTTATGCGTAAATAGGAACACTGGTTAGAATGTAATAAGTATAAGAAATATGATAACAAATGTCAGTCCATCATCTGAATAAGATATTGCACCACTGAGGCTATCTGTCCTCAGCTGTCTTGTATCAATTTAGGTTCGTAAAACCATTCTGACCAGTAGAATTTATCAAAAACTCATTCAGTGATTGTAGGTATTCTATTTAAAATATATGCCATTTAATTTTATATATTTAGTTAAAATAATAATTTTTATATTACTGGCTCTGCCTGCAGTTTCCTTCATGGAAAAAACAAAAAAAAATTATTGTCATTAACCACTTTCTGTAAAAAAAACTTATGAATCCGAAGGAAATGTTATTAAAAACCTTCAGATTAATGATTAAATTAATGAACATCATATTTCCTTCGGTTAAATATGGGATTTAGGTATAGCAGACTGTAATTTGGTCAAATGCTATGAGATCATTTGGTCAGTGATTATAACAGCTTTGTGGCATATTTTACTTCTTGACTCGTTAACAGGAAATCTATGAAGTGAGAGGAACAGAAGACGGGTATGAGGCAACGAGTGTGTGTCGACACGATGTTGGTCCACAGGCCCCAATGAACAGTGCTTGCGCCTTTGACGGACGAAACCACATTCTAGCGGCGGGCATGGACGATGAATGTCATTTGTTCTCCATCAAATATAAAGTTGTCAGCCCTGCTAAGAAAGGTTGTATGTAAAATTGACTGAATGAACTTTTAGTGTCAGTTTTCCTCAAAACACTAATTGGTGGTTTCGTAGCTAAAACTGCGGTATCAAGCCCGGGCTAACTTACCCCAGTATTTTTTTATGAAAAGGCCATTTATGAAAAAGAGTGGGAACAAACAGTGTAATTAAATTAATTACAATTTACTAAATTACAAGATTGGGCATTGACAATTCTAGTATATCTTGGAACGATTTGTGATAGATATAAATGGAGTACCTAAGTTAGAGTATAGATTCTAATTGGTTCTGTTAGGCAATCAAAGACACTCTGTGTATAACTACTTAACATTAAATATAAGAAACAGCGCAAAAATATTTTAAAGAAGCTTTTGTTGACTAAAAATAAAATAAAAAGCAAATGTAAAATTTGTAATTTACTCATAATTATCATTTTAACAGGTTTCAACTTGAGTTTCTATCTACATTTGTTCTTTCAGATCAGAAATCATCGCCAGAGACAGTGAAAAGAAGGAATAAATCTGAAGATAAGAGTGATACAAAATCTAATGGTACAATAGACACAAACACTGACTCAGATAATTGCAAGCATATAACGTTTGAAATAGTGAACTTACGGACAGTAACAACTGATTTTTCTAAAGGCGGAGGTTTTCAAAAATGTGTTCAATTTAGTCCAGACCGAAACATTCTGGCAACAGGTGGTGGGGATGGACATCTCAGGGTTTGGAAGGTAAATAACATTTTGGTAGTTTCTAAGAAGTAAATATGTTGAAACAAGAAGAGTTTGATGATATATTATTTGAAGGGCATATTTAAGACATTTGGAAGTTATTTACTATACTATAATGCTTTTACATGTACATGTATTTTTAAAGATATCAGAGAAGGTTTTGATATGATATTATTTGAAGGGCATATTTAAGACATTTGGAAGTTGTGTACTATACTATAATGATTTTACATCTACTTGTATTTTTCTAGGTTTGAATGTCACATAGGGCAAATGTAACACAGTAGTAGTCTTTGATACCTGGGAAATACATGTAGTAAATGCCTGTGTGACTTATGAATAGATTATTTATTTTCCGTGCTTAATGCCTATTGTTTATTGTTTCCCAGGTGGATGATTTTACAAAACTGCATGACATTGAGGCTCACAAAACAGAAATTGATGATTTAGCATTTTCTCCAAAGGGCAACAGGGTAGGTTATTAACTTTTATGATTGTGATAAAGGGTTGACTAGAGAGCTAGGTAGTTTGTACTTTAGAGGTCACTGGAAATTGTAAACGTTTTGCGCATGGGTTGATGTTTTTATGCCTGACTTGTCTTGTTCTAGTCGGTCACCTTTTTTTTCTGGATTCATAATGCTTTTCTTGGTAAAATACCATTGTTATTAATCAAACAGGATGAAAATTTGAGCCACACAGCATTTGAGTGTTAATAAGTGGGGGTGTGAGGACTGCAGCCCCCAAAATCAGTAATTCTGCTAATTAACAGCAGCTTTACTGCTACATGTCTACTGCTTTCAGTTGAGACGTGTCAACTTGCAACTAACGAGATGCACAGATGGCCATATTGAAATTTTTTTTATACCGTTATCGTGTTCTCTGTTAATTATTTTTTGTTATTTGTGGTTTTATGAGTATAAGTCGCTTTATTCTATTTGCAAATTTTGTTTTACGTGTCAAATAGTTACGCATGACTGCATCGATAACTATTTTTCAAATGGTCGACCCTTTTATAGAATGCGGGTTAATCGCAAATATATGCGAATTTGAATTAATATTTTGTGAAATATTTCACAAAATATTCATAAAACTTTGCACAAAAATCACAAATTTTCGGTTATTTTTGCGTTTTACAGCCGATTTTTTTAAATTGCCCTGATGTGGCGTGGCTCTCTATATACATGTATACGCGCATCTAGTCCTTAGTTACATAGAATAAATATAGTATTTCCAGGGACCGCTAAAGTAAAGGTGTTCCTAGCTTTTGGTTTTAATCACACTGGGACCAAGAAAAATGTCAATGGTTAATTGTTAAGAATAGTAGACAAAGAACATATTTGAATATAATGTATAGTAAAATTAAATAGAATGTTAATGAGGGACTGCCTGATTTGTATAGATTTATTTCATGTCTCTTTTGCTACCCACTAACAAAAAAAAAAAACGTTTTATATAACTATAAATGTCAACATCAACAAAAACTATTTATTGTAAATCAAAAAATGCAAATATGAGGCATGTCGTTGGAAAACCAGACTTAATGCATGTGCGTAAAGTGTCGTCCCGGATTTGCCCTTACAGTCAGCACAGGCTAATCCGGGACGGCACTTTTCGCTTTTATGGTATTTTCTGTTACAAGGAAGTCTCTTCTAAACATAAATCCACTGTATGCGGAAAGTTCCGTACTGGATTAACCTATGTGGACTGCACAGGCTAATCCGGGATGACACTTTACGCAAATGCATTATATCCGGTTTTCCCATGACGCTCCTCATATATATTTTTTGTCAGTACAGGCCAGTTTATCCTACATTCAATTTTGAAAAAAAAATAAATAAGGACTGCGCATGCGTCAGTAACCGATCTGACTCGTCTGCACACTGTGTATACATGTAAATAATAGTTTGCTGCACAGTGAACTATTATTAAATTTAAGAAGTTTTAAATTCCTCTCTTAATACGCATTTCTGAACAAAGGTTATTCTCATTATTTATTATAATTTTATTTTTAAAATATACAGTCATCATTAGAATCATTGGATGGTTTTAAATTATAGTTTTCGTACAAAATTGTACAGTCCCTCTTTAAAGAATAGATTACGTGGCCTAGGAGTATTTAGAAATATCAGTAATCTATACAATTCTATATCTATCTATCTATGAAAAAACATCCTCATAGATGGTACTAGGAAAACATGTCAAATTATATCCTTTTCTTAGATTGACAAGAATTACAATCCCCATTCCTTTGTTGAGAAGCAATACTTTACTTAACTACAAACCGAGTTGCATGGAAAGTTGGCTTGCATGTATGTGCTGTATGGTATAATGCATTAAACAGATATTTATTTGTGGCGTGGCATGGGAAAACCGGGCTTAATGCATGTGCGTAAAAGCATTGTCCCGGATTAGCCCTTGCAGTTCTCACAGGCTAATCCGAGACAACACTTTCTGCCTACAGTCGATTTATGTTTAGAAGAAACTTCCTTAAAACAGGAAGTGCCATAAAAGTGGAAAGTGTCGTCCTGGCATTAAAGCCGGTTTTCGCATGACACGCTAGATTTCTACCTCCACTTAGATTGTCACGGTATCCCGTGGCAACACGTTCTCGGTGTGGAACACTGCTGATGGCAAGAAGCACATGGATGTGGAGTGGCCAGGCAAGGCAGGGCAGCACAGATTCAGGGCCTGCAGGTATGCATGCACCGGTGCATTACATCAGTATAGCCAAATTGTTACACATACACGTATGGTACACATGCACCGGTGCATTACATCAGTATAGCCAAATTGTTACACATACACATATGGTACACATGCACTGGTGCATTACATCAGTATAGCCAAATTGTTACATATGCACGTATGGTACACATGCACTGGTGCATTACATCAGCATAGCCAAATTGTTACATATACACGTATGGTACACATGCACTGGTGCATTACATCAGTATAGCCAAATTGTTACATATACACGTATGGTACACATGCACTGGTGCATTACATCAGCATAGCCAAATTGTTACATATACACATATGGTACACATGCACCGGTGCATTACATCAGCATAGCCAAATTGTTACATATACACATATGGTACACATGCACTGGTGCATTACATCAGCATAGCCAAATTGTTACATATACACATATGGTACACATGCACTGGTGCATTACATCAGTATAGCCAAATTGTTACACATACACGTATGGTACACATGCACCGGTGCATTACATCAGTATAGCCAAATTGTTACACATACAGGTATGGTACACATGCTCCGGTGAATTACATCAGTATAGCCAAATTGTTACACATACCTGTATGGTACACATGCTCCGGTGAATTACATCAGTATAGCCAAATTGTTACACATACACGTATGGTACACATGCACTGGTGCATTACATCAGTATAGCCAAATTGTTACACATACCTGTATGGTACACATGCTCCGGTGAATTACATCAGTATAGCCAAATTGTTACACATACACGTATGGTACACATGCTCCGGTGAATTACATCAGTATAGCCAAATTGTTACACATACAGGTATGGTACACATGCACTGGTGCATTACATCAGTATAGCCAAATTGTTACACATACCTGTATGGTACACATGCTCCGGTGAATTACATCAGTATAGCCAGATTGTTACACACTTTTCGTTGTTACGGATTCTGTGTACAAGATGTATCACACTTATTATTGTTATAGATTTGGTGAACAAGATGCATCACACTTTTCCTTGTAACAGATTCCATGTACAAGATGTGTTACACCTACATGTACAATTGTTACAAGTTTGGTGTACAAGATGTATGATACTTTTCATTGTTACAGATTTGTTGTACAAGAGGTATCACACATTTCATTGTTACTGATTCCATGTACAAGATGTATCACACTCTTCATTGTAACAGATTTAGTATACAAGATTTATCACACTTACCATTGTTACAGATTTAGTATACCAGATGTATCACACTTACCATTGTTACAGATTTAGTATACAAGATGTATCACACTTACCATTGTTACAGATTTAGTATACAAGATTTATAACACTTACCATTGTTACAGATTTAGTATACCAGATGTATCACACTTACCATTGTTACAGATTTAGTATACAAGATGTATCACACTTTTCACTGTTACAGATTTAGTATACAAGATGTATGACACTTACTATTGTTACAGATTTAATATACAAGATGTATCACACTATTGCTACATATTTGGTGTGCAATATGTGTTACACTTACAATTGTTACAGGTTTGGTGTACAAGATGTATCATACTTACCGTTGTTACAGATTTGGTCTTCACGATGTATGACACTTCATTGTTTCAGATTTGATGAACAAGGTGTATCACACTATTGTTACAGATTTGGTGTACAATATGTATCACACTTTTCATTGTTACAGCTTTGGTGTACAAAATGTATCACACTTACCATTGTTACAGATTGTGTGTACAAGATGTTTCACACTTACCATTGTTACAGATTTGGTGTATGGTATGTATTACACTTACCATTGCTACAGATTTGGTGTACATGATGTATCACATTTTCATTGTTACAGATTCGGTGTACGGGACGGCAGCCTAGAGAAGGGATACAACCTGTACACCATCAATATTCCCGTGCAGCGCAGTAGCAGACCTAACCCGTGCTTCATAGCCCAGTGGGACGGAGAGACTTTCAAGCCCCGACTCATCATGAACGCTGGCACAGAGGTGCTTTCGGCCATGGCTGTCAGGTGGGGGTCTTCAACATTGCTGTTACAGTGTCCTGTTGCATATTTAGCATTCCTGAAATGTATTTTGTTAAAGATGTAGTTGAAAGTGTACTAGATATTATTGCTTATTGTGGTGCTTTTCAAACATCAAAATTAGGTTTAAATTTAAAACCAGCATGTTGTCTTATAATTGGTTATATATTATATATTGTATATTGCCCATGTTAAAATCATTGTCATGGTTTGCCCTGGCTGAAATATTTCTTTATACAAATTAATTGTACTTCATTAAAAATCATATTCGGTGTGGGTAATTGTAACGTTAAAAATCAGCCTTTAGTCTGTAGGTTTGCTGCCAGTTTGTAGACTTAAGGCTGGTAATACTTATGTGTGTGTCATGCTATTTTTCCAGTCAAGACGGTCTGTATGTGGGCGTGGGTATGATGTCAGGCAGTTTGGCTGTTTACATCTCCTTCAGTCTCCAGGTACGTGGGTCTTTGGCTGTTTACATCTCCTCCAGTCTCCAGGTATGTGGGTCTGTGGAATATAACATCTTCAGTCTCCAGATATGTGGGTCTGTGGCTGTTCACATCTCCTTCAGTCTCCAGGCATGTGTGTCTAAAACACTATGTTTAAATCTGCTCCAGTCTCCAGGTATGTGTGTCTAAAACTCTATGTTTACATCTCCTTCAGTCTCCAGGTATGTGTGTCTAAAACTCTGTGTTTAAATCTCCTTCAGTCTCCAGGTATGTGTGCCTAAAACTCTGTGTTTAAATCTCCTCCAGTCTCCAGGTATATGTGTCTAAAACTCTTTAAATCTCCTCCAGTCTCCAGGTATGCATGTCTCATTTACCGGTAAGATTCTTGACCTCAAATTTTAACTGCATGTACCAATTAACAAATTCACATGCACTTCAACTTTCCAGTTTACATGTACCAGTAACATAGAAGTAAAATCGTGCTTGTGGAGACATTGTACATTAAGGCCTAATATCTCATTAGTGCCATTTCCAATAACTATTTATAGATGTTTAACGTTTATTTTTATGCTCCTGAAGGGCATATAGTAGTCACACCGTCCGTCTGTGGGTGGGTGGGGGCGTGCGTACTTGCGTGAGTGCGTGCATGGGTCTGTCCGTCCAGACTTCGTTTCCGCTCTGTAACTTTTTAATGCCTGGGTGGATTTCAATATAACTTCAGATAATTATTCCCGATGACTAGACGATGTGTCACGTACAACTCCCATGCTCATCGGTCAAAGGTCAAGGTCACAATTCAAGGTCAAAGGTCATGAATTTTTGTTTCCACTCCATTACTTCTAAATGCCTGGATGGATTTCAGTATAACTTCAGATTATTATTCCCCATGACCAGACGATGTTTCGCGTACAACTCCCATGATGGTAGGTCAAAGCCTGTCATTTTGAAATATTTCCCCCAGTAATTGTAAATTGTAAATTGTAAAAAAACAGTAAAAGTATGCCTCATTTTGTAAGAAATTATTTTAGTAGCCATTGGCAAATTTTGCTGCTGGTAACTCTAACGTAGAATTTTGGAACCTTCACCTCCCCGTTATTATTAAGCAATTTAAAACAATGCCTTTTATTTAAGTAGTAAACTAACTGCAGATATTGTGAACAACGAAAACCATTTAGTAAACTGCTTTTACTTATGGTCAGGATTATAAGTATCAACTTCTTTATCAAGCATTATCAACTGATGTCACGTACAACTCCTATGCTCGTCGGTCAAACTTCAAGGTCACAATTTAAGGTCTAAGGTAATGAATTTGTGTTTCCGCTCTGAAACTTCTTGACGCCTGGAAGGATTTTAATATAACTTCAGATTATTATTCCCCATGACCAGAAAATGTGTTGCTTACAACTCCCATGATGGTAGGTCAAAGGTCAAGGTCACACAATTCAAGGTCATAGGTCAATTATTTTTGTTTCCACTTCATAACTTCTAAACCTGTGAAGGGATTTAAATGTTACTTCAGATTATTCTTCTCCATGACCAGACAATGTGTCGCATACAACTCCCATTCTCATCTGTCAAAGGTCAAGGTCGCAGTTCAAGGATTTCTGTTTCTCCACCATAACTTTTAAACGTTTGAAAGGATTTTAATATTACTTCAGATTATTATTTCCCTGGCGATGTGTCGTGTACAACTCCCACGGTCCTTAGTCAAAGGTCAAGGTCACAATTCAAGGTCAAATGTCAAGGAATTTTCTTTCTGCTCTTTAACTTCCAAAAGCCTTGAAGGATTTTAATATTCAGATTATTTTTTCCCATGACCAGATGATGTGTCACATACCACTTACATGTTCCTTGGTCAGTGGGTCCAAGGTTACACTTAAAAGGTCAAATATTAGAATGAACTTTTTGTAGGCAGCATCATTTTTGCCGACATGTAAGGAATGTAATAACTGGTGGGAATGAAGATCATTATGAGGCAGTGTGTCACAACAACAAACAGTTGCGTTGCTGAAATCTCAAGATATTTGTCCAGGGCATAATATTATACTCTGACATTGTTTTGCCTGCCTCTGACAAGCATATGCTTCGAGGGCATATGTCACATCCTGTGACAAGCCTTGTTTACTTAAGTAAATTAGTTTATATTCACTTGTTCTATTGTTTAATTGTTATAAAAACTGCATATCCATAGCTTTAAAACAGTTTATAAACATTTTTATTATTGTATTAGGCAACTTTAAGATGTGCCAGAACCACGCATGTATTATGTAGGTTGCATCACTATAGATGTCATCATTCAATTGTTTGAAAAATAATTTCTGCAAGTTTTCTCATCTGTTACAGAAGAAATTATTTTTTCGAAAAAGCCTGTCATTTTGAAATATTTCCCCCAGTAATTGTAAAAATATGCCTCATTTTGTAAGAAATTATTTTAGTAGCCATTGGCAAATTTTGCTGCTGGTAACTCTAACGTAGAATTTTGGAACCTTCACCTCCCCGTTATTATTAAGCAATTTAAAACAATGCCTTTTATTTAAGTAGTAAACTAACTGCAGATATTGTGAACAACGAAAACCATTTAGTAAACTGCTTTTACTTATGGTCAGGATTATAAGTATAAACTTCTTTATCAAGCATAATCAACTGATGCATGCATACACTTACTAACGCATGTATAAATGTGTATAACCCCAATTGGCCGATCGTTCACGGCATTGGCAAACTGAAATAACACGGCGTTTTAATTGGCTAATATACATTTTTCTGTGGGAATGAAGCTCTGCCTTGCAGGCGGAGCTACTCGGTGACCGATTGCAGCATAAGTTAACTTTAAGTTAATCTAATATAGCTATTCACTTTGTATTAATTCTGGGACATATGAACTAATTCCGGGACTGCTGGACGGGCACTGCAGTTCCGGGATAATCCCGGACGATCCGAGACGTATGGCATGTATGCCGTTATAGATGAATTTTAGGAGCATTGGCAAATTTGGTTACTGGTAACACTAACATAGTATATTGTAACCTTCCCCTCCCCTTATAGATGAATTGTAAGAGCCACTCACAGAAAATTTGACTGCTGGTAACGCTTACATATCCAATACGCTCACATTATAGATGAATTTGAAGAGCCACTCATTGAAAATTTGACTGCTGGTAACACTTACATAGAATATTGGAACTTTCCGCTCACATTATAGATGAATTTTAAGAGCCACTCATTGAAAATTTTACTGGCTGTAAGACTAGCATAGAATATTGGAACTTTCCCCTCACATTATAGATGAGTTTTAAGAGACACTCAGTTAAAATTTGACTGCTGGTAACGCTAACATAGAATCTTGTAACTTTCCCGTCCCATTATAGATGAGTTTTAAGAGCCACTCACTGAAAAACTGACTGCTGGTGACGCTAACATAGAATATTGGAACTTTCCCCTCCCATTACAGATGAATTTTAAGATCCACTCACAGAAAAATTGACTGCTGGTAACGCTAACATAGAATATTGGAACCTTTCCCCTCCCGTTACAGAAGCTGTACTATGTGAAGGAGGCCCACAGCATTTTCGTGACGGGTCTGTCGTTCCTTCCGGTGTCGAAGAGCGTGGCAGCGGTCAGCGACTCACAGGATTTCAGTCTGCTCAGCATCTCCGCGGACAACACAGTGCGCTTGCACCAGGAACCTACCAGGGGTGAGATATCTTTCTCGTGTTTTGTCACGGGATGGGGTGGTGGGACCTACCAGGGTTAGATAAATTGGTTGTTTTCTCACTGGATTGGGGTGAGGGTGATTATCCATTGATTTAGATTAAGTTAATGCCTGGGGTGAGAAATTTTTGTCGTGTTTTGTTACGGGATGGGGAGGTGGGATACATTGGTTGTTTTCTCGCAAGAGGGTATAAAGGTGATTATCCATAGGTTTAGATTAAGTAAATGCCTGTACTGCCCTTGCAGCAATGTTTTAGAAGTTTCCATTGTTGTTGTATACATTTATTTGTAGCCAGTATACATGTACACTATTAAGCTCACCTGAGCGCGAAGTGCTCGGTGAGCTATTGGTATAGGGGACTTCTCCTGCATCGTCTGTCGTACGTCGTATGTCGTCTGTGTGTATCAACGACTTGTTTCGTTCTCACTATTGACACTTCACTTTTTGTATCTAATCTTAACCAAACTTGCACAGTTTGTGTATGACCATAAAATCTCGGACGGGATTGTTATTGGGCCATATCACACCACTAACACTAGAGTTAATGCCCCTTTTTCATTCAAAAAATGCAAAAATGCCTTTTTCCAACATATAGACTTTATTTTCCATCCAGTCTTAACCAAACTTTCACAGTTTGTGTTTGACCATCAGCAGATGCCGAAAATGGGCCATATCATGTTTCAAACACTGGAGTTATTGCCCTTTGTTTGTGGAAAAATATACAAAAATGGACGTTATTTAGGATAGAGACTTCATTTTTCATCCAATCTTCACCATTCTTGCACAGTGTGTCTATGACCATGAGATTACAGTTGAAGTTGAATATAAGCAAGATCTGACCAGAAACACCGGAGTTATTGCCATTTGTTTGTGAAAAAAATATGCAAAAATGGACATTATTCAGGATAGAGACTTCATTTTTCATCCAGTTTTCTTTGCACATGACCATAAAATTAAAGGTGAAGTCGAATATAAGCAAAATCGGGCCAGAAACACCTGATTTATTGGCCTTTGTTTGTGAAAAAATATACAAAAATGGACATTATTCAGGATAGAGACTTAATTTTTCATCCAGTCTACACCAGCCATGCACAGTTTGTCTATGAACGTAAGATTACAGGTGAAGTCGAATGTAAGCATGATTGGGCCAGAAACATTTATTTATTCCCCCTTGTGTGTGGAAAGAAACAAGTGATCAATGATTGACTTGCCCACACCATTTTTAGCTCACCTGAGCACAACGCGCTCATGGTGAGCTTTTAGGATCGCCGTTTGTCCGTCGTGTGTCGTGTTTCAACAGTTTCATTCAAAGAACATCTTCTCGTAAACTGCTGGGCAGATTTTCACCAAACTTCACAGGAATGATCCTTGGGTCACCCTCTTTCAAAATTGTTCAAATCGTTCCAGTCCGCTGCATATGTAGGTCACCAGAGCTAAAAATAGATTTAAAAACTGAAAACTTTAAAAACTTCTCTGAAACCACAAGGCTTGGAGCTACCATATTTGATATGTGACATCCTCTAGTGGTCCTCTACAAAGATTGTTCAAATGATGCCCCTGGGTTCAAAACTGGCCACACCCTGGGGCTCACATGGTTTATATAGACTTAAATTGCAAAATGACTTAAATAATCTTCTTCTCTGAAACCGCAAGGCCTAGAGGTTTCATATTGGTATATAACATTGTATAGTCGTCCTCTACAAAGATTGTTCAAATGATGCCCCTGGGTTCAAAACTGGCCACACCCTGGGGGTCACATGGTTTATATAGACGTAAATAGCAAAATGACTTTTAAAATCTTCTCCTCTGAAACCGCAAGGCCCAGAGGTTTCATATTTGGCATGTAACATTGTATAGTGGTCCTCTATAAAGATTGTTCAAATGATACCCCTGGGGTCAAATCTGGCCACACCCCGGGGGTCACAAGCTTTATATAGACTTAAATAGCAAAATGACTTAAAAAAATTTCTTCCTGAAACTGCAAGGCCCGGAGGTTTCATATTTGGTATGTAATATTGTATAGTGGTCCTCTACAAAGATTGTTCAAATGATGCCGATGGGGTCAAAACTGGCCACACCCCGGGTTTCACATGGTTTATATAGACTTAAATGGCAAAATGATTTAAAAATTCTTCTCTGAAACCACAAGGCCCAGAGGTTTCATATTTGGTTAAAGCATTATATCGAGACCTCAATTAGGATTGCATATGGGATGGGTGGGGTCAAGGTCACTGTTGCTAAAAATAGAAAAATGGTTTCCGCTCAATAACTTCAGAAAGCATTGAGTTATTTTAATGAAACTTAATACATAGATACCTTATATCGACACCCTCGCATGGGATTGCATATGGGGTGGGAGGGGTCAAGGTCACTGTTACTTAAAATAGAAAAACGGTTTCCGCTCAATATCTTGAGAACCCATTGAGATATTTTAATGAAACTTAATACATAAATACATTATATTGAGACCTCGATTGGGATTGCATATGGGATGGGTGGGGTCAAGGTCAAGGTCACCGTTATTAAAAATAGAAAAATGGTTTCAGCTAAATATCTTGAGAACGCATTTAGCTAGTTTAATGAAACGTAATACGTAAGTACCTTATATCGAGACATTGCTTGGGATTGCATATCGGGTGGATGGGGTTATGGTCACCGTTACTAAAAATAGAAAAACGGTTTCCGCTCAATAACTTGAGAACTTGCGATATTTTAATGAAACTTAATACACATATCTTATATTGAGACCTCACTTGGGTTTGCTGATGGGGTGGGTGGGGTCAAGGTCACTGTTATTAAAAGTAGAAATATGGTATACACTAAATAACAATAAGAACGCATTGAGATATTTTAATGAAACTTCATACATAGATACCTTATATCGAGACCTTGCTTTACGTATGTGGTGGGTGCAGTCAAGGTCAAGGTCACTGTTACTAAAATTAGAAAAACAGTTTTTGCTCAATAACTTGAGAACGTATTGAGATATTTTAATGAAACTTCATACATAGATATCAGGTGAGCGACCTAGGGCCATCATGGCCCTCTTGTTTATTTAGTGTTTACCCAACTTACACAGTTTGTGTTATGACCATATTGATCGATAAAATTTGATTTCCAACAATTGCAAACCTTACAAGTTATTTGTACATTCAACATTGATGGCTTCAGAGCCCTCATTAACATCATTGGACAGAAAATTATCAAAGAAAAAGCAAAACATGACCTTATAGCACAGTCATCACAATTATTGCATTGCAACTAGTTTTCCAAAAGTGTCTGCGAAAAAGACATCAAAATCTACTGTTTCTTCAATTTCCAGAATTATCACCGACTTAATGAAAAAGGGTCAGGTAAGAATATCGATAAAAATGATTTGAGAACCATCAGCAAAAATACCGCACATCCACTACCCAACTCGTACTTTAGTTAGCCCATTGCACTAACCGATGTTTTATACAGGCTGTCAACTAAGTCCTATATTCCTATATTTTTGTATATTTTTGAAAGAAATCCTTTTTTTTTTAAACCTATATTTTCCTATATTTTAACAATTGTTCCAATATTATTGTTAAATTTGGTCATTCATGCATCTGAAATTGGTCTGTGAACAGTAAATCATGAACCTATGCTTTGATTTTTAGCTCACCTGAGCACAAAGTGAGTTGTCAACTTTTCATTCAAACGACATCTCCTCCTAAACCACTTGGCAGATTTTTACCAAACTTCACAGGAATGATCATTGGGTGACCCTCTTTCAAAGTTGTTCAAATCGTTATGGTCCGCTGCATATATAGGTCACCAGAGCTAAAAATAGATATTAAAAATGTAAACTTAAAAAATCTTCTCTGAACCGCAAGGCCCAGAGGTTTCATATTTGGTATGTAACATCCTATAGTTGTCTTCTACAAAGATTTTTCAAATTATGCCCCTGGGGTCAAAACAGGCCACGCCCCGAGGGTCACATGGTTTATATAGAATATATAGCAAAATGACTTTAAAAATTTCTCCTCTGAAACCGCATGGCCCAGAGGTTTCATATTTGGTTAGTAACATCCTTTAGTGGTCATTTACAAAGTTTGTTCAAATTCTGCTCCTGGGGTCAAAACGGGCCACGCCCGGGGGTCACATGGTTTATATACAATATATAGCAATATGACCTTAAAAATCCTCTTCTCTGCAAGGCTCAGAGGTTTCATATTTGGTATGTAACATCCTTTAGTGGTCCTCTACAAATATTAATCAATTTATGCCCCTAGGGTCAAAATTGGCCACGCCCCGGGGGTCACATGATTTATATATACTTAAATAGCAAAATGACTAAAAATCTTCTCCTCAGAAATCGCAAGGCCCAGAGGTTTCTTATTTGGTATGTAACATCATATAGTGGTCCTCTACAAAGATTGTTCAAATTATGCCCCTAAGGTCAAAACTGGCCACGCCCTGGGGGTCACATGGTTTATATAAACGTAAATAGCAAAATATCTTTAAAAATCTTCTCCAGAAACTGCAAGGCCCAGAGGTTTCATATTTGGTATGTAACATCCTATAATGGTCCTCTACAAAGATTGTTCAAATTATGCCCCATGGGTCAAAACTGACCACACCCCAGGGGTCACATGGTTATATAAACTTATATAGCAAAATGACTTTAAAATTCTAATCCACTGAAACCGCAAGGCCTAGAGGTTTCATATTTGGTATGTATATGTGGTACTCTACAAATATTGTTCAAATTATGCCCCTGGGGTCAAAACTGGTCACGCCCAGGGGTTCACATGGTTTATATAGACTTAAATAGCAAAATGACTTTTAAAATCCTCTCCTCTAAAACGGCAAGGCCCACAGCTTTCCTATATGTAGTACGTAACATTGCATAGTGGTCCTCTCCAAAGATTGTTCAAATTATGCCCCTGGGGTCAAATCTGGCCTCACCCCAAGGGGTCACATGGTTTATATAGATTTAAATAGCAGAATGACTGTAAAAAGCTTTACCTGAAACCGTAAGGCCCAGAGGTTTGTTAAGATTGTTCAAATTATGCCCCTGGGATAAAAATAAGCCACACCTCGGAGATGCAGATTCTAATTGGGTAACAAGGTCTCAGGTGAGCGTCCTAGGGCCCTCAGGGCCCTCTTGTTTACTTGCTCGCCTCGCTCGCATAAAACTTAAATACTCAAATTATTTTTAGGCCATGGCTTGCATGTCTCAGTTGCAAATTGATTACAATGAATATGTACACCAAAACCCCACTTTACGACCACCTCGATTTTACGACCACCCCGCTAAAGCGGACACTTTTTTTAAAAACCGGATTGTTACCCTATATATTTCAATGGTCGCAAACCCCGATTATACGGGCACCCCGCTATTCCGTATTACGACCACTAATCCCAGACCGAACATACCAAATAATGCTGAAAATAACCCCGTTATTGCGTCCAGTGTCATTTGGTTGTTGACACTTAACATCATCAGTTAACAACATATGCCGTGGAGATAACAATGCTTTGCGGTATAAAAGGAGCGTGTGAAAAACAATGTTACAATGTTTTGATAAGGGATTAGCACATCGACTGTGTATCAGATTACGTTAATTGACACTAGCTGACAGTGAGCGGGTAGCACTGATATACTCATACCGTCATGTTGTACCAATTATGTATCATTTGCTATAAACATGTATAGCTATAAACATGTATATGTTTAATGCAATAAACCTGAAAGAATGAATGCTGAACCTTAAATGTAAAGTTCATACATGTATCCATAACTATAAGTTACATAATCTCTATTCAATAAAACATATTATTTAAAACACATTGGAATTTTCATTATCTATTGATTATTCATTATTTTCATAAAGAGCTTGAAATTTCACAGAAGTATGAATGTACTGACTCGGTGATCTGCCGGACCTCGATAATACGACCACCCGGCTATTAAGACCACTTTTATTAAGACCCCAAAGTGGTTGTATTAGTGGGGTTTTACTGTATAGCAAATGTTTTGTTCATTAAAACACAAACTGTATGACTTGTCAGTCTGAAATAGGATCCCATCTAATCCTTGTAATGAAGTATTTATATATATATATATTATATATAAAATATATATATTACTTATTACATTATGGTCAGTGTGTTGTCACCAGTAATCACGTATACAGTTAATTTGGTATGCATGTCATTGTGTTTGTTACCTATTTCATAGCATCACGCAGCCCTTGCAGTATGTTTTTATGTCCCCACTTTAAGAGGGGGGCATATAGATTTGCCCTTGTTCATTATCAAACAGCTTTGGAATGATGATAGATTGATAAAATCCCTCCTGACATTTCAGCTTCTTACAGTGCGGTCATTTTCATAGTGGGGTTGCTGTTTATGATAGCTGCTGTCTTCTGGATATTGGCTCAACTGGGATTGTGATCCCCACACACCCTTATAGATCGTCTCCTTCATCTGCTGTCCAAGTATGCAAGTAGCAGTGCTTGTGAAAAGATGCGAGCAAGAATTTCATTTGATGATTATTATAAGAATAATGAAAGGAAAATTGTGATTGATTGTGATTGTGATTTAAATGTGAATTCTGTTAGGAAAATAGTGATTGGTTGTCTTTGATTTCAATTTGATTTATGAAAATAATTGTGTGATAGATAGTTATTTGAATGTGATATGTTACTACAGATATTGTTTGTTAGGGTTATATTTTTATGGGTGCAATTTAATAGTTGAAGAAATCAATTTCTTCTTTATCTGAACTTAGCACAAAGACTTTAGTGCTCACTAAGATACTGGTATAGGGTTCCTCTTAAACAGATGATTTTAGACATTCCAGGGCAGGTTTTTATAAAGACTCTTTAGTCTAAAATTTAGAATAATCTGAAAATTCTGAAATTTTTTAATTTGATTTTCTGACAAAGAAATGCATTGATTGAAGATTTTGACACACAAGTTTGAATGTAAAGCTAAGTACACCAGTATTAGTATTTAGTATTTGTCATGCACATGCCCCAAAGCATGTGTTTTCAAACACAAATTTTAATTTTGTCTTGTTTTCAAGTTAAGAATGCATAAGAATCTGTATAAATATTGGCTCAGATGAGTGTATCTTTCACTTCTTTTTTTTAAGTGTAATGTTTTAGATATGATGTAATATTTTTGTTTCAAAGGAGTTGCCAGTTAAGCATCCGTTTTGTAATGAAATTGTAGTAATGTTGGAATGTTATGGGTCCTCTTATTAAACTTTGACAGGAACTGTGCGTGATTTCTACGAGTATTAATAACACCACATTCTGGTGCGTAATTGAGTACATTTTATAATTGTCAAATACAGAATATTTCCAAGAAAAAACAAGCGAACTCTTCCTTAAAAATGCTGACCCTGTTATTGTGCAGGCTACTGTTGTGACAAATGTTCTTATAAGGTGAAGACAACTTTACGCATGCAATATTTATTAATTTATTTGTTACATATTACATTTGTTACATATATACATGTATGTATGTAATGCATTTATGACTGAATAAAATACATGAAGTTAATAAAAGATTCCAGTATTTTTCTTACTTACAACGGCAACACGTGTTGCTTTGCAGAAGCAGGTTATCTATGTACACAATTTTTCTATACGTGTGTTCGAGATTTACCTTCTGAAGCAGATTTACTTTATTCATTGCAGCAAAAGTACTAAATATCCCTTTGTTGCTTTAAGTGCTACCAATTAAAAAAACTGAAAACAACTATAGTATAGCTGGTTCGTTTTGAATTGTCTTGCTCATTATATGTTATCTCAGACAAATAAGTTCTGCTCAATGACATCTTTTGACACTTCCGCGAATATGTTATATTCACACACAACAAAGTTTTTTTTCAAGGAAATTTGACATAATGCAATGTTTATTTGAGGAGCGTTGTGGGAAAACCGGACTTATTGCATGTGCGTAAAGTGTCGTCCCGGATTAGCATGTGCAGTCCGTACAGGCTAATCCAGGACAGCACTTTCTGCCTACAGTGAATTTATGTTTAGAAGAGACTTCCTTGAAACAGAAAATACCATAAAAGTGCTGTCCCGGATTAGTCTGTGCGGACTGCACAGGCTAATCCGGAACGACAATACGCACATGCATTAGGCCCGGTTTTCCCACAACACGCCTCATTTATTTATTAGTTCCATTATTATCGTATATGTAATGTGAAGCCTATAGAACCTTCAAACTTTCGCTCCTTATGATGACATACATGTCGTCGTAGACTCTAGGCTCTGTATAAACCGTAAAACTGACCACATCTTTTAAAGCACAGAACTCTTGCTAACTTTGATGCATTCTACGACATTAAGCACTAAAGCATTAATTTGTATCTTAACTAATGCCTAGCAAATATTTTTCCATAAACATTGATTACTGGCCATACATAGTACAATGGACATCGAGCATTGATTACAGTTGTGATAGTGTGAGGTAATAAACGAATTTCTTCATGTGCAATTTCATACAACTTACATAGGTTGTGAATAATCTAAAAGCATTGTTGGTCGATTTTGGATTTTTAAAGCGATATTATTAGTTACCATGTCGTGGATCTTACCTCTTTTCAAACTATATGCAATAGTGTGTATGCGGCATAGTTACCACCCTATACTGATAACCGAACATATTTGGTACGGTAGGTCTCTCAGGGGGGTGAGCGGCGGGCAGACAGGGGAATTTGACAAACGTTATTTTGGGGGGTCTAATTCTCCACTCTAGAGCCAAGCATATTTGTCTAAATCCCCTCAGTGGGGACACTATGCTATACATCTATCAAATGGCCGGGGCGTATATTACCGGGATGTAAATTCCGACCAATGTCTATTTCCCCGGGACCCAGAATCATTAGGCTTGTCGAATTCCTACTTTTCGGAAATCGCTTGCAGTCTAACGCCCTATATGCCCGACGCTGCCCCCTGGGGGAAAACATTGATAGGTGCATAAGGCCCCCCCCCCAAAAAAAAGTCCCGTTTCTGGTCTCCCGACCGACCCTTTACTTTTGCTGCCGACCCTAAATATTTTTGGTACAAAAATAATCTATTTATTTCCGCCGATAAATATTCTTATTCATTTTACCAAACAAGACTTTAATTGGCTATCGCATTTCATAAACCTGATAATGATTTTACCAAATTGTGTGCATGTTTTTTATTATTATTTTCTGGAATATTGAACTAAATTTACTTTCACAAAAACGTAATCAATGTGAATTTCAGATACGCATACATAATTACCTTGTGCGCGAAACACATATTAAACTGTTAGACAATGGCCCCAGCTCAGCAGTCACACCCTGACTTGGTTGTTGCTAACGGCTTGCAGATTTTAAAGACCTGGCTTATTGATGACGTTGCGCTTTTACTCTTCTCAGTTGTAACAGGTGTTATTATTAGTTACTGTGTTTTTAACGGATTTTATTGTTTGTTCAAATTGGAAATATGATTGCAAGGTAATTAGGATGCAATGTTTTGTTAATAAAAAATAATGAATTAAATATAAAATAAAATATCACTAAATTTCACACACAAAAAACATGACTGAAAAAGACTGTAACCGTGTACAACGCGCGCCAAATTTTCATAGCTGAATTTTAGGGTAAAAATGTGCGAGTAATACATGAAGTACCATAATACACGATACTCATCAGAATAGAAACATATATTGAAAACACACATCATTCTCCCATCATCATCAAAATAAAAAAATTCCTACCTACCAACCCTTATTTGTTTGGGCAGGAGACCAGAAACGGAACAAATTTTTTTTGGCCTAATGACGGATTGAATAAAAAGTTAAAAGGCTGTCCCTGAAAAACATGACACAAAACTTAAGATGGTTGCTTCTTGTGTTTGTTCCGTCGTCTGCCATGACGTCTCAAGTGTCGTCTGTTCCTACGTCTCGCCTGCTCAATGCTAGTGCGCAAGCGTTCCGCGCGGAATAAGTGGAGCAGTTCCTGGAGTTCAACGTCCGACTCAACCTTAGCCCAGACGCCGAGCACGAAGGACTCTATCTCGCACTCGTTGGAGCCCCTCACGATCCGGAAGTATCCTTTCTCGCCCCAGTCTGTCCCCCACGAGTTTGCGCACAGCTGCGAAAAAGGAGAACACAACTCTTGGCAATTGTGTTTATTTACAGGCTGTGAAAGGGTTCTTCATGAAATTAAATGCTTGAATTTTTAAAAAAATGATGGACTCCTGATTGGCTAGAAAATAGAGAAAAACGCTAAAGAAAGGCTGGAGGTTAAAAGGGTTCCATTACGTCTTCTCGCAATTGCTTTTATATGTAAGGGTTTGGGTTTATGAATTTCAATGACACATTTTACTTTTATATATGTTCAGGTTCATATTTATATCAATTCATTCGGTTTTCTATGACTACGCGATGATACCATTTACTGATAAATATTTGCATACAGAAAAGATCTAGATCTCCAACATATTAAAGATGTATAAAAATATGCATCTACTATGCCGATATAGAAAATATGCAGCTGTTCATGACATAGATATATTTGACAACGTATTTTGTACATTATTCAACCGTCCACTACTTACCCAGTATTTCACAAGGCGTTGACCTATCACCTCCTCACCCCATCTGAAGAATTCAGTACATTAAGTCCTTTAATTGTTGTTAAAGGATTGATTCTCTATTATTTATTGAGACAATTATACAGGCCTGAATATTTGACAAATGCATCACATACACAACAACAAAAGAAGATGCACAAGCACACGCAAAAAGACTCATTTCAATACGACAATCAAATGCTGACGAAAATCATATATGACACTACATTCCCTATGATCCTGACCAAACATATACCCTATGATCCTGACTATTCACATACTCTATGATCCTGACCATTCACATACCCTATGATCCTGACCATTCACATACCCTATGATCCTGACCATCCACATACCATATGATCCTGACCATTCACATATCATATGATCCTGACTATCCACATACCCAATGATCCTGACCATCCACGTACCCTACGATCCTGACCATCCACATACCATATGATCCTGACTATCCACATACCCTATGATCCTGACCATCCACATACACTATGATCCTGACCATCCACATACCCTATGATCCTGACTATCCACATACCCTATCATCCTGACCATCCACATACCCTATGATCCTGACCATTCACATACCATATGATCCTGACTATCCACATACACTATGATCCTGACCATCCACATACCCTATGATCCTGACCATTCACATACCCCCTGATCCTGACTATCCACATACCCTATGATCCTGACTATCCACATACCATATGATCCTGACCAACGACAAGCCCTATGATCCTGACTATCCACATACCATATGATCCTGACCAATGACAAACCGGTCATACCCTATGATCCTGACCATCCATATACCATATGATCCTGACTATCCACATACCAGATAATCCTGACCTTCCACATACCCTATGATCCTGACCATTCACATACCATATGATCCTGACCATCCAAATACCGTATGATCCTGACCAACCACATACCATATGATCCTGACCATCAACATACCCTATGATCCTGACCATCCACATACCATATGATCCTGACTATCCACTAATCTATGATCCTGACTATCCACATACCCTATGATCCTGACTATTCACATACCTTGTGATCCTGACCATCCATTAACAATATGATCCTGACTATCCACATATCATATGATCCTGACCATCCACATACCCTATGATCCTGACAATCCACATACCATATGATCCTGACCATCCATATACCATATGATCCTGACTATCCACATACCATATGATCCTGACTATCCACAAACCCTATGATCCTGACCATCCACATACCCTATGACCCTAACTATCCACATACCCTATGATCCTAACTATCCACATACCCTATGATCCTGACCAAACATATACCATATGATCCTGACTATCCACATACCCTATGATCCTGACCAAACATATACCCTATGATCCTGACTATCCACATACCCTATGATCCTGACTATCCACATACCCTATGATCCTGACTATCCACATACCATATGATCCTGACCATCCACATACCATATGATCCTGACCATCCACATACCCTATGATCCTGACTATCCACATACCCTATGATCCTGACCATCCACATACCCAATGATCCTGACCATTCACATACCATATGATCCTGACTATCCACATACACTATGATCCTGACCATCCACATACCCTATCATCCTGACCATTCACATACCCCCTGATCCTGACTATCCACATACCCTATGATCCTGACTATCCATTTACCATATGATCCTGACCAACGACAAGCCCTATGCTCCAGACTATCCACTTACCATATGATCCTGACCAATGACAAGCCCGATGATCCTGACCATTCACATACCATATGATCCTGACCATCCACATACCATATGATCCTGACCATCAATATACCATATGATCCTGACTATCCACATACCCTATGATCCTGACTATCCACATACCCAATGACCCTGACTATTCACATACCCTATGATCCTGACTATTCACATACCCTATGATCCTCACCAAACATATTCCATATGATCCTGACCATCCACATACCATATGATACTGACCAAACATATACCATATGATCCTGACCATCCACATACCATATGATCCTGACCAAACATATACCATATGATCCTGACCATCCACATACCATATGATCCTGACTATTCCCTTACTATATTATCTTGACTATCCACATACCCTATGATCCTGACTATCCACATACCCTATGATCCTGACCATCCGCATACCATATCATCCTGACCAAACATATACCATATGATCCTGACCATCCACATACCATATGATCCTGACTATTCACATACCATATGATCCTGACCATTCATATACCCTATGATCCTGACCATCCACATACCATATGATCCTGACCATTCACATACCATATGATCCTGACCATCCTCATACCATATGATCCTGAACATCCTCATACCATATGATCCTGAACATCCACATACCATATGATCCTGACTATCCACTAATCTATGATCCTGACTATCCACGTACCCTATGATCCTTACTATTCACATACCCTATGATCCTGACCATACATTAACAATATGATCCTGACTATCCACATACCATATGATCCTGACTATCCACATACCCTATGATCCTGACCATCCACATACCATATGATCCTGACCATCCACATACCCTATGATCCTGACAATCCACATACCCTATGATCCTGACCATCCACATACCATATGATTCTGACTATTCACATACACTATGATCCTGACTATTCACATACCCTATGATCCTGACCATCCACATACCATGTGATCCTGACTATTCACATACCCTATGATCCTGACCATCCACATACCATATAATCCTGACTATTTACATACTCTATGATCCTGACTATTCACATACCCTATGATCCTGACCATCCACATACCATATGATCCTGACCATTCATATACCATAGGATCCTGAGTATTCACATACACTATGATTCTGACTATCCACATACCATATGATCCTGACTATCCACATACCATATGATCCTGACCATCCACATACCATATGATCCTGACTATTCACATACCCTATGATCCTGACCATCCACATACCATATGATCCTGACTATTCACATACCCTATGATCCTGACCATCCACATACCATATGATCCTGACCATTCGCATACCATATCATCCTGAGTATTCACATACCCAATGATCCTGACTATCCACATACCCTATGATCCTGACCATCCACATACCCTATGATCCTGACCATTCACATACCATATGATCCTGACTATCCACATACACTATGATCCTGCCATCCACATACCCTATGATCCTGACCATTCACATACCCCCTGATCCTGACTATCCACATACCCTGTGATGCTGACTATCCACATACCATATGATCCTGACCAACGACAAGCCCTATGATCCTGACTATCCACATACCATATGATCCTGACCAACGACAAGCCCTATGGTCCTGACCATTCACATACCATATGATCCTGACCATCCATATACCATATGATCCTGACCATCCAAATACCATTTGATCCTGACTATTCACATACCATATGATCCTGACCATCCATATTCCATATGATCGTGACCATCCACATACCCTATGATCCTGACTATCCACATACCCTATGATCCTGACTATCCACATACCATATGATCCTGACTTTCCACATACCCTATGATCCTGACTACCCACATACCATATGATCCTCACTATCCACATACCATATGATCCTGACTATCCACATACCCTATGATCCTGACTATCCACATACCCTATGATCGTGACTATTCACATACCCTATGATCCTGACTATTCACATACCATATGATCCTGACCCTTCACATACCCTATGATCCTGACCATCCACATACCCTATGATCCTGACCATCCACATACCATATGATCCTGACCATTCACATACCCTATGATCCTGACTATTCACATACCCTATGATTCTGACCATCCACATACCATATGATCCTGACTATTCACATACCCTATGATCCTGACCATCCGCATACCATATGATCCTGACTATTCACATACTCTATGATCCTGACTATTCACATACCCTATGATCCTGACAATCCACATACCATATGATCCTGACCATTCATAAACTATATGATTCTGAGTATTCACATACCCTATGATCCTGTATATCCACATACCATATGATCCTGACTATCCACATACCATATGATCCTGACCATCCACATACCATATGATCCTGACTATTCACATACCCTATGATCCTGACCATCCACATACCATATGTTTCTGACTATTCACATACCCTATGATCCTGACTATTCACATACCCTATGATCCTGACCATCCACATACCATATGATCCTGACCATTCACATACCATATGATCGTGAGTATTCACATACCCTATGATCCTGACTATCCACATACCATATCATCCTGATCATCCACATACCATATGATCCTGACTATTCACATACCCTATGATCCTGACTATTCACATACCATATGATCCTGACCATCCACATACCCTATGATCCTGACCATTCACATACCCTATGATCCTGACTATTCACATACCATATGATCCTGACTATCCACATACCATATGATCCTGACCATTCACATACCCTATGATCCTGACCATCCATATACCATATGATCCTGACTATCCACATACCAGATAATCCTGACCTTCCACATACCCTATGATCCTGACCATTCACATACCATGTGATCCTGACCATCCACATACCATATGATCCTGACCATTCACATACCATATGATCCTGACCATCCACATACCGTATGATCCTGACCAACCACATACCATAAGATCCTGACCATCCGCATACCCTATGATCCTGACCATCCTCATACCATATGATCCTGAACATCCACATACCATATGATCCTGACTATCCACTAATCTATGATTCTGACTATCCACGTACCCTATGATCCTTACTATTCACATACCCTATGATCCTGACCATACATTAACAATATGATCCTGACTATCCACATACCATATGATCCTGACTATCCACATACCCTATGATCCTGACCATCCACATACCATATGATCCTGACCATCCACATACCCTATGATCCTGACTATCCACATACCCTATGATCCTGACCATCCACATACCATATGATTCTGACTATTCACATACACTATGATCCTGACTATTCACATACCCTATGATCCTGACCATCCACATACCATGTGATCCTGACTATTCACATACCCTATGATCCTGACCATCCACATACCATATAATCCTGACTATTTACATACTCTATGATCCTGACTATTCACATACCCTATGATCATGACAATCCACATACCATATGATCCTGACTATTCACATACCCTATGATCCTGACCATCCACATACCATATGATCCTGACCATTCGCATACCATATCATCCTGAGTATTCACATACCATATGATCCTGACTATCCACATACACTATGATCCTGCCATCCACATACCCTATGATCCTGACCATTCACATACCCCCTGATCCTGACTATCCACATACCCTGTGATGCTGACTATTCACATACCATATGATCCTGACCAACGACAAGCCCTATGATCCTGACTATCCACATACCATATGATCCTGACCAACGACAACCCCTATGGTCCTGACCATTCACATACCATATGATCCTGACCATCCATATACCATATGATCCTGACCATCCAAATACCATTTGATCCTGACTATTCACATGCCATATGATCCTGACCATCCATATTCCATATGATCGTGACCATCCACATACCCTATGATCCTGACTATCCACATACCCTATGATCCTGACTATCCACATACCATATGATCCTGACTTTCCACATACCCTATGATCCTGACTACCCACATACCATATGATCCTGACTATCCACATACCATATGATCCTGACTATCCACATACCCTATGATCCTGACTATCCACATACCCTATGATCGTGACTATTCACATACCCTATGATCCTGACTATTCACATACCATATGATCCTGAGCCTTCACATACCCTATGATCCTGACCATCCACATACCCTATGATCCTGACCATCCACATACCATATGATCCTGACCATTCACATACCCTATGATCCTGACTATTCACATACCCTATGATTCTAACCATCCACATACCATATGATCCTGACTATTCACATACCCTATGATCCTGACCATCCGCATACCATATGATCCTGACTATTCACATACTCTATGATCCTGACTATTCACATACCCTATGATCCTGACAATCCACATACCATATGATCCTGACCATTCATAAACTATATGATTCTGAGTATTCACATACCCTATGATCCTGTATATCCACATACCATATGATCCTGACTATCCACATACCATATGATCCTGACCATCCACATACCATATGATCCTGACTATTCACATACCCTATGATCCTGACCATCCACATACCATATGTTTCTGACTATTCACATACCCTATGATCCTGACTATTCACATACCCTATGATCCTGACCATCCACATACCATATGATCCTGACCATTCACATACCATATGATCGTGAGTATTCACATACCCTATGATCCTGACTATCCACATACCATATCATCCTGATCATCCACATACCATATGATCCTGACTATCCACTAATCTATGATCCTGACTATCCACGTACCCTATGATCCTTACTATTCACATACCCTATGATCCTGACCATACATTAACAATATGATCCTGACTATCCACATACCATATGATCCTGACTATCCACATACCCTATGATCCTGACCATCCACATACCATATGATCCTGACCATCCACATACCCTATGATCCTGACTATCCACATACCCTATGATCCTGACCATCCACATACCATATGATTCTGACTATTCACATACACTATGATCCTGACTATTCACATACCCTATGATCCTGACCATCCACATACCATATGATCCTGACCATTCACATACCATATGATCCTGACCATTTACATACCATATGATCCTGAGTATTCACATATACACTATGATCCTGACTATCCACATACCCTATGATCCTGACTATTCACATACCCTATGATCCTGACCATTCACATACCCTATGATCCTGTCTATTCACATACCCTATGATCCTGACCAACCACATACCCTATGATCCTGACCATTCACATGCCATATGATCCTGACTATCCACATACCATATGATACTGACCAACCACATACCCTATGATCCTGACCATCCACATACCATATGATCCTGACCATCCACATACCATATGATCCTGACCAACCACATACCATATGATCCTGACCAACCACATACCCTATGATCCTGTCAACCACATACCCTATGATCCAGTCAACCACATTCCCTATGATCCTGACTATTCACATACCATATGATCCTGACCCTTCACATACGCTATGATCCTGACCATCCACATACCCTATGATCCTGACTATCCACATACCCTATGATCCTGACCATCCACATACCCTATGATCCTGACTATTCACATACCCTATGATCCTGACTATTCACATACCCTATGATTCTGACCATCCACATACCATATGATCCTGACTATTCACATACCCTATGATCCTGACCATCCACATACCATATGATCCTGACTATTCACATACTCTATGATCCTGACTATTCACATACCCTATGATCCTGACCATCCACATACCATATGATCCTGACCATTCATAAACCATATGATCCTGAGTATTCACATACCCTATGATCCTGTATATCCACATACCATATCATCCTGACTATCCACATACCATATGATCCTGACCATCCACATACCATATGATCCTGACTATTCACATACCCTATGATCCTGACCATCCACATACCATATGTTCCTGACTATTCACATACCCTATGATCCTGACTATTCACATACCCTATGATCCTGACCATCCACATACCATATGATCCTGACCATTCACATACCATATGATCATGAGTATTCACATACCCTATGATCCTGACTATCCACATACCATATCATCCTGCTCATCCACATACCATATGATCCTGACTATTCACATACCCTATGATCCTGACTATTCACATACCATATGATCCTGACCATCCACATACCCTATGATCCTGACCATTCACATACCCTATGATCTTGACTATTCACATACCATATGATCCTGACTATCCACATACCATATCATCCTGACCATTCACATACCCTATTATCCTGACTATCCACATACCATATGATCCTGACTATTCACATACCATATGATCCTGACCATTCACATACCCTATGATCCTGACTATCCACATACCATATGATCCTGACTATTCACATACCATATGATCCTGACCATCCACATACCATATGATCCTGACTATTCACATACCATATGATCCTGACCATCCACATACCCTATGATCCTGACCATTCACATACCATATGATCCTGACCATTCACATACCATATGATCCTGACTATTCACATACCATATGATCCTGACTATTCACATACCCTATGATCCTGACCATCCACATACCATATGATCCTGACCATTCACATACCATATGATCCTGAGTATTCACATATACACTATGATCCTGACTATCCACATACCCTATGATCCTGACTATTCACATACCCTATGATCCTGACCATTCACATACCCTACGATCCTGTCTATTCACATACCCTATGATCCTGACCAACCACATACCCTATGATCCTGACCATTCACATGCCATATGATCCTGACTATCCACATACCATATGATACTGACCAACCACATGCCCTATGATCCTGAACATCCACATACCATATGATCCTGACCATCCACATACCATATGATCCTGACCAACCACATACCATATGATCGTGACCAACCACATACCCTATGATCCTGTCAACCACATACCCTATGATCCTGTCAACCACATACCCTATGATCCTGTCAACCACATACCCTATGATACTGACCAACCACATACCCTATGATCCTGTCAACCACATACCCTATGATCCTGACGGAATGGTAGAGCCTCTGTTCGTTCTCCGGGAAGCTGGGGCCCTGGTCCGTGCGCGAGTACTTGTACACCCCGGAACTGTACATGTAGAAGTCGTCCTGAACCCTGAATGTAGCTGTGGGAAAACAAAGTGCTCAGATTTTGATTTGTATAGTTATATGAATGAAAGTACCAAAAGCCTAAGATCATAACCTGAATATTATAAGATATGCATTAATCACCTTAGTTTAAATGAACTTAAATTTTAAATTATGTCGTGCATTTGTTCATAAATATAGTTTCTTAATGTTCTCGTCATCAGATTTATGAATACATGCCTAAAACGAACATAGTAAGGATCTCATTAATACTTGTTAAAAGATGTCTTTACTTAAAAAAACGTGCTGACAATATATATACGACCAAGTAGGTAAGTACTGAGCATCTGTATGTTTAAGTTTTCATACACACACTTTGTAACGACCTAAACAATTAAGTTCTATACACGTATGTACAATACACGTACGTACCTTGCACTGGCCCGTTCATTTCAATTTCCGCCATAATATCATTTTCCTGAAATAAACAATTTTATGCCATATTTTAAACAGCCATATTGATTATTTTGTGTACACTTAACCAAACATTTTATCATTTTTATGCGCCCGTTTAAAAAAAGGGACGTATTATGGGAACGCCCCTAGTGGGCGGGCGGATGGGCGGCGGGAAAACTTTGTCCCGAGCATAACTTTGTACAGAATGGATGCATTTTCAAATAACTTGGCAGAAGTGACAAGCATGATGAGATGAAGTGCCGCGTGCAAGAACCAAGTCCCTAGGTCCAAGGTCAAGATCACAATTCAAGGTCAAAGGTCAAATTTAAGAAATCAATCCCAAACACTTTGTCCGGAGCATAACTTTGTCTAGCATAGATGGATTTTTAAATAACTTGATAAAAGTGACAAGCATGGTGAGATGGAGTGTTGCGCACAAGAACCACGTCCCTAGGTCCAAGGTCAAGGTCAAATTTCAAGGTCAAAGGTCACATTTAAAAATCAATCCCAAACTGAGCATAACTTTATCCAGCATGGATGAATTTACCAAAAGCTTGGCAGAAGTGACACGCATGGCGAGACGGAGTGTCGCGCGCAAGAACCGGGTCCTTTGGTCCTAGGTCAAGGTCACCACAATTCAAGGTTAAAGGTCAAATTTAAGAAATCAGTCCCAAACACTTTGTCCAGAGCACATCTTTGTCCAGCATATCTTTTGATGGATTTTAAAATAACTTGGCAGAAGTGACAAAAGCATGCTGAGACGGAGTGTCGCGTGCAAGAAACAGGTCCCTAGGTCCAATGTCACAATTTAAGATCAAGGGTCAAATTTAAGAAATCAGCCCTAAACACTTTGTCCGGATCATATCTTTGTCCAGCATGGATGGATTTTCAAATAACTTGTCAGAAGTGACAAGCATTTGTTGTATTGATTATAGATTTTAGAATATACAACTCACCACACAGAGAGAGGCTTTGGAGATGAATTAGATGCACAAATACCATGACTCTACCTTATTAGTTTTGGAATTGTTCTCTTTAGTCGTTGAATCTTTACCCCAAAAAGCTTCTTTGACGGGAGTATCTTTGTGACAATGGCACTCTTGTTTTTGTTTTAATTTGGAAAATTCTAAATTCAGTTGTATATAACTTTCGAGATATATTAACGGCCATAACTTATCTGAAGTCAGTCATTTTGTTTATTACTATAGTATCTAGTACACATTCAGTAATTCATACAATCTATATCACAACGCTTAAATATTTGTATTACGTCGATTTATAAATGTTACTTATTTGAAGAAATGAACTTATAATAGTGTAAGAATATATATAAGTGTAAGAAAATATATAAAGGCAAGACAATATCTAAGTGTAAAGAAATATCTTAGTGTAAGAAAGTATCAAAATCTTATTAAATATCTTACTGTAAGGCAACATCTAAGTGTAATAACATATCTTAGTGTACGAAAATATCTTTACATAGTGTAAGAAAGTATCTTAGTGTAAGAAAATATCTTTAAATGGTGTAAGAAAATATCCTAGTATAAGCACATATATCTTAGTGTAAGATAATATTTTAAAAAATATCTAAGTGTAAGAAAATAACTAAAATCTAAGTTGAAGAAAATATATAAGGTAAGAAAATATCTAAGTGCAAGAAAAGAAATAAGTGTAAGAAAAATATACTAGTAAGTGTAATAAAACATATAGTAGTAAGTGTATGAAAATATGTAAGTGTAAGACAATATCTTAGTGTAAGAAAATATCTTAGTGTAAGAAAATATCTTAGTATAAGACAATACCTAAGCGTAAGAAAAATATACTTGTAAGTGCAAGACAATAACTAATTGTGAGAAAATATCATAGTGTCTCGGTGTTAGAACATATATGAGATTCTTCAGTTTAGGTCGCGGTTACCGATGATGAGATCCTGTGGGGAGGTGTGGCCTGGTAGATCAGCTTGTCCCGCATCTGTCGGCCGACCGGACACCACCGGTCACGTGCCAGACACGTGCCGTTCACGCCGCTGGCGCCGCTCGTGTAGGGGTAACAGTCCTCCGTCGTGACCCTGGGTTCATTCATTACATTACATTACATTTAAATTGATTTATTTAAGCTCAATTGTGTCGACAGCCTGAGCTCATTGAAACATTTTCGAGTTAGTATTCTGGCCAGAACCACTACTCGGTGTCTTTTTATAAGGAGCATTTGAACGCTTCCGGGGGTTCGGACTCACGATCTCCCGATCGCATGGCGGACACTATAGTCTATATCCATTGCACCACGTTGACTCAAATTTGTTACGTAACATTAAAAATGGCGCTATTTTGCATTAACGGGTATTACATTTGCAGCATATTTTATGGACGTGATTGTTAAATGTATGTATCTCTCAAAAGAGCAATAAATATGTACAGACAAAAATAGTACAACATAAGTAGTACAAAAGATATACATGTATTTGTTACAAATTATAACTTTAACTATTATAGAAATGTGCTTTACTTGTCCCAATACTAACTAGAATTTAAAAAAAACTTATTTCTCCCCCACGCACCGCCACATCTCCGCCCCAAATCCACCTACTATGACATGCCGAAGATATGCACAACCACACTTGGTACTGATCAATCCTGTGAAGTTTTGTCAAATTCCAGCCAGTGGTTACGGAAAACAAGCACAGACAAGATATGTTATGTCAAAAACTTCAAAGGGCTATAACTCCGCCCAAAATCTGAAGATCATGACATTCTAACAATATGCACAACTACACTTGATAATGAATACACTAATGATGAATCCTACGAAGTTTCATCCAAATCCGGCCAGGTGCTGAAGAGAACAAGCGCAGACATGGTCTGTTTGGTGAAAAACTTAAAAAGGTCATAACTCCTCCCCCGACCACGACATGCTGACGATATCCACAAACGAATTTAGTATGGATCAATTTCCAGCGAGTGGTTTATATGGAAAACAAGCGCAGACAAGGTATGTTATGTCAAAAAAAGCTCAAAGGGTCATAACTCTGCCCCAAACCCGCCTACCACGACATGTCGACGATATGCACAACGTACTAGACTTGCTACTGATCAATCCTGTGAAGTTTTATCCAAATCCGGCCAGGTATTACAGAGAACAAGGGCAGACAAGGTATCTTTGGTGAAAGAACTTCAAAGAGCCATAACTACGCCCGAAGTCCGCCAACCACGACATAGACTTGGTACTGATCAATCCTGTGAAGTTTAGTAAAAATCCAAACAGGGCTTACAAAGAACAAGAGCAGACAAGTTCTGTCATGTGAATAACTTCAAAGGGCCATAACTCCACCCTAAAATCCTCCGACCACGACATGCCAATGACATAAAAAAATTGACTTCGTACTGATCAATCCTGTGAAGTTTCATCCAAATCCGGTCAGGGGTTACAGATAACAAGCGCATACAAGGTCTCTTAGGTGAAAAACTTCAAATGGCCATAACTCCGCCCGAAATCCGCCGACTACGACATGCCGACGATATGACAACTAAACGTGGTACTGATCAATCCTGTGAGTTTTCATAAAAATCCAAACAGGGGTTACAGAGAACAAGTGCAGACAAGTTATGTTATGTGAAAAACTTCAAAAGACCATAACTCCGCCCGAAATCCGCCGACCACGACATGCCGACCATATGCACAACTAGACTTGGTACTCATCAATCCTGTGAAGTTTCGTCAAAATCCTAACATGGGTTACAGTGAAGCACAGACAAGTTCTGTTATGTGAAAAACTTCAAAGGGTCACAAATCTGTCCGAAATTCGCCGACCACGACATGCCGAAGATAAGCACAACTAGACTTGGTACTTATCAATCCTGTGAAGTTTCGTCACAATCCGGGTTACGGAGAACAAGCGCAGACAAACGTTTTTCCGTCCGTCCATCCGTCCATCCATCAGACAGACAGACAGACAGACAAAACCCTTTAACAGAAATACGATCAACAACTCCCTTTTAATACACATGTCGTTTCGTTTCATGGAACGTGATAATTACATTCACTGAAAACAAGAAAACATAAACATTACGTTACCCTCGATGACGCAGGAACCACCAGGCCCTGTCGAGGTTGCCGCCCAGACAGCCGTCCTGTTCGTTATTGTTACAGGACAGCAGGTTCTGTACGGACAGGTCTTTCACCATTGCTCCTCGGGACTCTATGGACAGACGGTCGCCCGCCAGGGCTGTAAATTTCAATGTCATAATGTTTTATGCAAACGCCTAAAGCAATAACAGAAATGCAGAACTAATATTGCTGCAAAATATGGTGGCATAGAACTGCCTTACGATAACTACTTAAGGTTCGCAAAAATTTTCGTGTTACCACTTAAGTTTCGTGTTATTTATCTTATATCTGCATAGCGTTTGCGAATTTTTTCGACGTAAGATATTTATTTGCTTCATGAAAAACAGGCCTGAAACTGCCTAGAACTGACATCAGAATTTCAGATTATAAAAACTTATTTGGTATCACAAATATTTACTAGTTAAAATTTGGGTTGTAAGATAATGATCATGATAACATTCGTGTTAGATAACTGGCAACACGAATTGGTTTGCAAATACATTTGCGATACATTAAAGTTAAGTGGTATCGCAAATGTTAAGTAGATAAGATTTGCGTTGTAAGATAATTATCATGATAATATTTGTGTTAGTAAGATAATGCTGAAGACCTCGCGCACAAATTAATAGGTAACACAAATAATGTCTAGTTAACATTCGCGTTGTCAGATAATTATCATAATAATATTCATGCTAGTAAGATAACGAATACCTCGCGCTGAATTAATAGGCAATACGAATATTATGTAGTTAAGATTCGAGTTGTCAGATAAGTATCATGATAATATTCGTGTGAGTGAGATAATGCGGAAGACCTCGTGCACAAATTAAGAGGTAACACGAATATTATGTAGTTAAGATTAGCGTTGTCAGATAATTATCATGATAATATTCGTGTTAGTAAGATAATGCGAAAGGCGTCGCGCACAAATTAAGTGGTAACACGAATATTGTCTAGTTCAGATTCGCGTTGACAGATAATTATCATGATAATATTTGTGTTAGTAAAATAATTCGGAAGACCTCGCAACCCCAAGAAAATGTATCTAAGGTCAGTTCTGGGCACTCTTAGGCCATTTAGTATAATACTAAAATATCTTGCAGAAAATATTGGCAAACGCTATCTTAATATCCAGATAAATATAATTATAAATAAATGGTAACACGAATCTGTTCGCGAACGCTAAGTAGTTAATACGAAAGTTTTAGCGAACCTTAAGTGGTTATCGTATGGCAGTTCTATGCAACCATAGCAAAGCATGATACAAGCATTATAATTCCGAATTATAAATAATGGACAGTTAAAATTCATTTATGAAATATAGAAGCACAATTTTTGTTTTTCGGTGAATAAAAAAATCATTATCATAAATGTATTTTATTAAAGGTATAGCCTTATGGATCTATTTAATTTTAAGATATTTTCTCATTTACCCACCATAAATATAAACATATCACAAACACATCTATAAGGACAATACTTGCGCAAAGTCTAAACCCGCCACTTGCCTAAATCCGCCACCCCTTCCCAATAAGCGTTTTTTTACCGGCGATTTCTATTTTGTTGATCTTGATCAATCAGATACTTTCCCTTAACAACGCTGACGAGTTTTCATCTTGATTTATGTATAAATTAATATTTTATCCAATTAGTTTGTACATAACCCCCAAATGCAAACTAGTTGCATGCGGGGATTCTATTTCATACTGCGCATGCGCAGTTTTGAGGCCCAGCATGGTGTCCATGATAAAATTAAATTATTGTGTTTTAATATTATGTCCATGTGAGCATGTGCAGCATAAAAATAGCCATTATTCATTAGCATAACATTTTTAAAAAATGCGGAAAAAAGCTTATTAAGAGCGCAAATGTCTCGCTACTCAAAACCCTAATTATTTGTCCCACGTGCACGCAGGGCCACAGTTTCAGAGCTATTTTTAGAAAGACAAATAAGTATTTGAAGAAATTTAATCATTGTGTTGACAACGAGCTGCTTAATATGGAAAATTAAATAAGAACAATAGTTAAATGTGAAATAAGCATGTCTCGGTTCCTGATCTACGATTTTCACCATGCAACTTCGGATCACCGTGTTTATTTGAAACACTAGAAAATGAGCCTTAAAGAAACAAGTGGGAGTTTTGGCAATAGAAGTCAATAGAAGTTGCTTTGAATACAGAATTCATAAAAGAATACTATTTCGAGCAATTTGAGCATTTAAAAGAGGGGTGGCGGATTTAGGCATCGTTAAAATACCCCCCAAATGTGGCGGATTTAGGCACTGCGCCAGTATGCATTACGACATATAAGATATGTGTGGCAAAGCCTTGAGGACTGATTGACTGATGTTATTGAGTCATCACCTGTGGTGGAGAAGGCCCACGAGGCGGCACAGTTCCCCTGGTCCCGCACCCCGTGCACCCAGCCGGGCCACTTCTTCCTGGAGTCGAAGTCGCGCGGCAGTCTACCGTCATGCAGTACCTTCAAAGTTGTACCAGTAGTCAGCTCTCGAGAATTAACGTGTACTAAATTACCAAAACCGTTTATCGCTTAACCATCACAATCCTCAATCATACTCATCCACATCATTAACCTCCTCCTCATCATCCGTCTCCTCCTCGCCATCATCACCATCAACATCATCATCACCATCTTCTTCTTCTTCTTTTTTTCTTCTATTATCATTATAGATCTAATTATCAGCAGCAGCAACTGCGACAGCAGCAATAAACCCGTCACAGAATGAATGGCATTGAACATTCCGTATTACTAGCAGTTTAACAATAGTTTCAGCAAATGAGAATATCAATTTGAAGATAAAAACTGCTGAATCTTAAGACAACAAACGACTTTGTGGTTTAATTTATACGCATCAGAACTCAAAATCGTTGTTTATTAGCCGGTAAAAAAAACCCTATACATTAAACATTTTTTCTTAATTAACATCGTGTTTCCCACAATGTTCTCGATCAAACCTCTATGGGCGACATGTTCATGACGAGCTCATCCGGTTTGTTGGTTCCCAGGCGGTAGCGGCGTCCCTCCTCCAGCGTGAGGCCCCAGAACTGCGAGTAATTGCTAGCACGCCACCTGCAACAGTGGAGCAAATTGCCGTAAAATGATGGAGTACTTACCCGTAAAAGGAGGGAAGCACATATCCGTAAGAGGGAGAACTTACCCGAATGAGGGAGCGTTTACCCGTGAAAGGAGGGAGCGCTTACACGTAGAATGAGATAACAACAACCATAAAAGGAGGGAACACTTACCCGTAAACGGAGTGAGAACTTACCCCTAAGAGGCAGCACTTACCCATAAAAGAAGGGAGCCCTTACACGTCAAATGAAAGAAAACTTACACGTAAAAAGAGGGAGCCTTTACCCGTCAAATGACATAACACTTACCTTTAAAAGGAGGGGGCACTTACCCGCAAAAGAAGTGAAAACTTACCCGTGAGAGAGAGCACTTACCCGTAAAAGGATGGAGCACTTACCCGTCAAACGAGAGAACACTTACACTTAAAGGAGGGGGCACTTACCCGTAAAAGAAGGAGCCCTTACACGTCAAATGAAAGAAAACTTACACGTAAAAAGAGGGAGCTGTTACCCGTCAAATGACAGAAACACTTACCTTTAAAAGGAGGGAGCACTTACCCGTCAAAGGAGGGAACACTTACCCGTAAAAGAGGTGAAAACTTACCCGTGAGAGAGAGCACTTACCCGTAAAAGGACTGAGCACTTACCCGTAAAAAGATAGAGCACTTACCTGTCAAACGAGAGAACACTTACACTTAAAGGAGGGGAGCACTTACCCGTCAAATAAATGATGGAGCACTTACCCGTACAAGGGAGGAATCACTTAACAGTAGAAGGAGGGAGCACTCTCCCGTAAAAAGGAAATAATTACCCGTAAAAGGAGGGAGCACTTACATATAAGTCAGGAGGAAACACTTGTTAAAGGAGGGAGCACTTACCTATAGAAGGAGGGAATACTTGCCCGTAAACGGAGGGTATACTTACCTATATAAGGAGGGAATGCTTGCCCGTAAAAGGAGGGTATTCTTACCTATAGAAGGAGGGAATACTTGCCAGCAAAATGAGGGTATACTTACCTAAAGATGGAGGGAATACTTGCCCGTAAAAGGAGGGTATACTTACCTATACGAGGAGGGAATACTTGCCCGTAAATGGAGGGTATTCTTACCTATAGAAGGAGGAAATACTTGCCCGTAAAATGAGGGTATACTTACCTATAGATGGCGGGAATACTTGCCCGTAAAAGGTGGTATACTTACCTATAGAAAGAGGGAATACTTGCCCGTAAAATGAGGGTATACTTACCTATAGAAGGAGGGAATACTTGCCCGTAAAAGGAGGGTATTCTTACCTATAGAAGGAGGGAATATCTGCCCGTAAAAAGAGGGTATACTTACCTATAAAAGGAGGGAATATTTGCCAGTTAAAGGAGGGTATACTTACCTATAGAAGGAGGGAATACTTGCCCGTAGAAGGAGGATATACTTACCTATAGAAGGAGGGAATACTTGCCCGTAAAAGGAGGGGATATTTAACTATAGAAGGAGGGAATACATGCCCGTAAAAGGAGGGAGAACTTACTCGTAAATGGAGGGAGCATTTACTATTAAAAGGAGGCAGCACTTACCCGTATTTGTCCTGGTACTTGTTGACGATATCTATGACGTTCTCCTGAATGAGGCACTCGTTGGTCTCGCACTGGAATGAGTAGCCCGAGGTGCTGGTGTAGTCGATCAAGCACTGACTGTAGAACACACACGAGAACTTTCGGGAGTTTTACATGATGTCAGACCAGCGTCCATATTCAGACTTAAGAATAATGAATTGACTAAGACTCAAGAAAAATACGTTTAAATATGCCCTTGGACCCATGTCCCATATTTCATTAATAAATCACGCAAAATAACGAATGCTTAAATTAGTGTTTGCGAATAGCATGTAAAATTCAAATTATAAAAGTTTCCAGAATATTCTTACGTCCTAAGTCTAAGAATATTTGGTGAAAACGGGCCCATGCGAACAATTTAACGTCTCGTGTAAAAGTCAACACTGTCTGACACTCTCTGACAAAAATTGTGTGTCTGACAATATTCAACAAGGCTCTGACACTTTTTTTGTTCCTTGACAGTATTACTGTGCCAACGACGAAGTGCTTGTATTACTGTTGTCAGTAACGCTATGGTATATAATACAGTATATATCTAAAAAGAAATAATGGCATAAATTTGTGGTTTACCGTTATTTATCTGCCAATAAACAACGATTTGTCAGAACGACAAAGTGTTGTTTATTTGCCGATTAACAATGATAATGCGAACATTATTTTGATTCTAACACGATTTGACATAATTGTAATGGAAACTACCTTTTAATAATACCGCTCAGCATCGGGACTACTTTGTTTGTTGTTTATTGGGTAGTTTGACAACGATAATTTTGTTCTTTGTCTATAGACCTTTAGCTAGTATCATGTTAGAATATGCAACAACATGCCTGACAGTCCATTGTAAAGTTGTGCTTAGTCTGTTATTGTCAAAAAAAGTGTTTTAAAGGCCTATGTCTACGACAAGGCCTCGAGGTCGGTTGGGACACTATAATATTTAAATCTGAAAATACTATATTTATACAGGCATAAAACAAATGAGGCGTGTCGTGGGAAAACCAGGCTAAATGCATGTGCGTAAAGTGTCGTCCCGGATTAGCATGTGCAGTTCGCATAAGCTAATCCAGCACGGCACTTTCCGCTTTTAAGGTATATTCTGTTTCAAGGAAGTCTCTTCTAACCATAAATCCACTGTAGGCGGAAAGTTCCGTCATGTATCACTTATTTTGATATAGTATATAGTTTTTCTTACCCATATTGCCTTTAATCGCCAAAAACATGTTGGCTATTAGTGAATATACTACAGTATACGTGCAATAAAAACTTCACATGTATACTCAAAGTAGGGTCTTTTAAAGTACGCGGGGCAGGCGTAAAGTTCCCGGACTCCTTTTAATTTTCGTGTATCTTACGTCCAACAATGATATAATTGTATACGATTCATTATTAGAATATTTGTAACGTGTATACAAAGATTCATTTAAAATATCTTTAAGTATCTTTCATATTTAAACTGTTATATAAACATAATAAACGATGTACGGAGCTATTTGAAAAATTATCATTCTGAATATTATTTGACCGTGTTAATATATCGGCAGAATCTTTATTTGCGCACCAAATGTTGCCACATTTTACATGACGTCATATTAATGTCAAATGCAAACACTGAAAAAATCAGCGCAAAATATCAAAATTTAAGTAAATTACAAAAGAAAATTGAAAGGCACCTAAAACTTTCAAACGACAAAATGACGACGTCAATTTAGCGTACAGTCCAGTAATCAAGTTTTGTGTGAAGGAGGCAGTACACCTACAGAATCGTGGATATTTACATGACGTTACAAATGGATGGCACTGAGAAATTTTAAGAACCGAACCATGCAGATTTGCCCCCTGGCAAACCACCATGAATCGATACTGTATCGGTGTTTCATCTAGTGACATATTTAATTGTATAAGGAAGGATAGACGCGGTATTTGGGCTCCTTTATGTCGTATCAAGAAGTTATAAAGTCGTGTGGCAAAGATGTAGGGAACTAGTGGCTATAGAAACGTAAAGCAGGACCCACGGTAGTTTGAATACTATCTTTTCTTTATAACTGATGCTCTCTGAAACGACCGAAAGGCAGTGATATTCATATACTTTCAGTTATTGTTTTGATAATTAGATTAATTACTAAAGTAACTTCTTCATATATGTATTATGCCTTGAAAGCCAAAAGGCGTTCTCAGCCTTCCATGCACCGGGATACGCTGATGACACCCTCTGGCTTTCAACGGACGATACAATAAGTTTCATATATTTAAGTATAACAATTCGGTTCTCGGGTCATTAGTATGACTTACCACGGATTGCAGTTAATCTTCACTTGGTCGTTGTTGAAGTAGTATTTTCCATTGTACACGCAGTGAGCTGAAAGGGAATCAACAACGAATGAATGATGGGGATGGTAGAACAGCAACAACAACAACTATTATTACAGCAATTTTGCTACGTCTACTACTACTACTACTACTACTACTACTACTACTGCTGCTGCTGCTGCTGCTGCTGCTGCTGCTCCTCCTCCTCCTACTTCTACTACTACTACTACTACTACTACTACTACTACTACTACTACTACTACTATTGCTACTACTACTACTACTACTACTACTACTACTACTACTACTACTGCTACTGCTACTACTACTACTACTGCTACTGCTGCTGCTACTACTGCTACTGCTGCTGCTGCTACTTCTACTGCTACTACTACTACTAATGCTGCTGCTGCTGCTACTGCTACTGCTACTGCTACTACTACTACTACTACAACTACTACTACTACTACTACTACTACTACTACTACTACTACTACTACTACTACTACTACTACTATTACTACTACTATTACTACTACTACTACTTCTACTACTACTACTATTACTACTACTACTACTACTACTACTACTACTACTACTACAAATACTACTACAACCCTCGCGGAATTCATATACAAGTACATACGCGCATTCGCAGCATGAAGCTTGCTCTACAGTGTTTACATTAGACTGATGCAGTTGTTTCTGTCAAGTATCGAATTTTTCATATATAATGTTACTTTTCTCCTACTTTGCTCCTTGTATAACGTGCTTGCCATTTTGATCTTGCTCAAGACAGTAACGACTGACGAAATCCATATTTGATCAGATAAGCCGGTACCATTTACTCTATTAGCTGAACTGTTAATTCAATAGGTTCCAGACTGGCTGCTTTCATAAAACTGTATTTGACCCCTGATAAATGACCATGTCAAATGGATCTCCCCTAAGTATATCCCTCATGAGTTTGTAGTTCTGTGAAAATTAAACTGTGAGCTGTCAGGAATTTTAGTTGATGCCTTGATGCAGTATATGCTGTAAAATATCATTTTATCAAAACAGGATGGAATATATAGATTTGTGTCAAATTTGAACAGAGTGGGTAATAGTTGGCAATAATGTTGTAAAACATGTAAACATGCACTTATAACATATTTATAGTTTTGTGATTAAAAATAGTGTTAATTTCAGGGGCGGATCCAGGAATTCGGATTGTGGGGCATAATATTGTGATCGTTTTAATGTGCAGTTATAACCCCTTTATGTTGTCTGTGGCTATGCACTGATCAACTCTCAGTTTTAAACTGTCAGATTTCATTGCTAAGTATATATAACGTCACGATGATTACATTTCCACTCATATAATTATGTTCAATATGCATTAAGCGAGAGAAGGAAGCATTAAAACTGTCCTGGCCCATTGTGCTCTTTTGGGGTGTTTGGTGAATTTCGTAGGGGAGTTTAACAGTTCCATCATTTTTGTCAATAAATACAAGTAGCCTAGTTTTAAAAACTCAAGAGCGACCGACCCCGTTGGACGTTCCACCAGAACTCACACTAAAACCTGATGAGACTGCCAATGGAACACTGAACGATTCAGATATTTGGGAACTAGGCTCTTTGTTGAGAAAACACTTTTCAACCTCGAAAGTAGTCATTGATTTGACTTTCAACTTAAAATCACATGTGTTCAAAAAATATAAATGTCTTTTATATGGTATGCTTTGCAAACTGTTTATTGCATCTGAAATTTTAGCATAATTTACAAACTGTTAACAAAAGAAAACAAAATAATCCAGAAATATATAAAGTATGAAAACTGTCCCAAGGAAATGTAACTAAGTAAGATAAAACAAGAAACAGGATTTGTCGACCTTTGCATTGCATACACAGTTTCAGCAGTATGTTTTCAGGGACTAAAATTAGTCTATGTTTACATGTAACGCCTGACAGCGATTTTAGGAAATCACGCTTCCTGTTCAACCCTTCGAAATACATTGAGTGTTTATTTATTTTCGTTTTTAGGGGGATGGGGTATATTTTAAAAACGATAACAAGTCTGCAACAGCTTAAAAGCGATACACATATGTAAACTAATGTATTCTGAAATCTGCACGAAACTTTCATTTTTATTTTATCATAACTTTTATTTTACTATGCAAACCTTATATTCGCTCGTTAATCTCATTGAATGCATGGAATGTATACTAGAAGTCACATACTGCTGCGTTTAATGCACGGCGCGGCTGTGTATGTACATGATAGAGAACTACAAAACCTCAAAATGATGTTTGTTAGCTTGGATATGAGAGGAATTGATTATAAAACCGAAAAAGGATAATATATCAAGCAAGTTTTATTCAAGTAATGGTTACAACACAATAGAGGATTTTCCTAAAGTACACAAAATATATACTAGTAATTGTGTCAGTTATTTCATTACGTCTAGAAGCTTGATGTATTGGTGCTTTTTTTTTCTTTTCATGAGTTCAGGCTGACAAGTGGCCGTCTGTGAAAACGTAGGGCAAAAGTAGGGCTCAATTTTTTAAAAAAGTAGGGCAAAAGTAGGGATTTTGCAGCTAAAAAGTAGGGATAATAGGGATATTTTCTTACCTTTGCTCCAACGAAATTGATATAAAAACAGCTCACTGTACTGCAAATAGGAGACCACAGTGCTTCAGGCTGTTGTTCTTGTGCTTGGGTGTTACCTGGAATGGTTTTTTCAATCTTTATTCATGCACACTAAAAACCATTCCTTTTTTATAGTAACATTTGAAAAAAGTCTTTTCTGGTAAGCACAGCATATCATTACACACAGCAAGCATTAGTAAATACAATGCATACATATAAGGTTACATAGTCATAGCGAATTCTATAGCAATCTAAAGTAATCTAGGTAAAGCCTTTGTACTTTATCACTGTTAGTGTATACCAAATGGTGACAAAAAGCATATGTGGAATGCAAGGTGAGAAACAGAACTAGTTATATACAAAGGTACACCATTCACCACCAAGAGCAGATGCATACATATGAATGAGTAAGCAAAATCTAACACACACTACAGTGGTTATTAAAGTTTCAGCTACTAAACCAATTTACAACATGTACATTCAATAACTGCTTAAATACACCTATTGATTGTCATTGATCTTTTTTTTCTTAGAGTCTATGTCTTCTCTCTGTTCCTTAATCTTTGAAAGAGCTGATCTTCCTTCATTTAAATTCTTATTTGCCACTTCCAACATTTCCTTCGCTAGAGAGATTTCAGAGAAGTTTTTGCTCTCAAGTCCTTTTGTAAGCCGCTTATTGGCATCTTCAAACATCATTGTGGCCTTAAGAAGACCCTCTTCTACCTGCTTTTCACTTTTCTTGATATCTCTCTCTTTTTCAGCAATTTTCCTCTTTCTCGTTTCATTCTTCTTTAAGATCTCCTCCCTCTCTTTTTCTTCTGCTTTCTCTTTTAATTTCAATCGTTCTGCATCTGACCTTTCTTCAGCAAGCCTCTCCTGATACTTACTGTGTGCATTTCTTACAAAGTGTATCATTTGCCTAGTGATTGGCACATCAGACACTTTCCCTCCATGAAGAGATACAGCATCTCGTGTAATTCTCAAGCCATTCAGAGCATCGTCAGACATGAGTGTTCTTTCTGGTGTTAAGATCTTCTTGTTGATGGAGAGACTTCTTTCAACATCAGCATTACCATGGAAGAGGCTGAGGCAAGATGTTACCACTTTCTTCAGTACTGGAAATTTCAGGCTGCCTGTTGATGACTTTCTGGATAGAATCTGATTCCAATAATGGTCTACTCTTTTCATCTGTTTGTCTTTGTCATAGATATCAGAATTCTCCACTTTTTCTTCCCTATATACTTTCCACTCATCTGCTACTCTTGTCTCTTCATCTTTGGTGATGTTTGGAAGTTCAGAAGCAAGTCTGACAATCATCTTGGTAGCTATATCCTGGTCCTTGACCTCTGGATGAAGGCACTGGGCATTCTTTACAACTGGTTCATCTAATGGTAGTTTCTTTGCTAAATACTTGCTGACTTCTTGGTAGAATTTAAGGATCTGCATTCTTACCAGCTTTTCTTTTGAAGATCCTAATTTGGATAGATGTTCTGATGCCTTTGCACCAATGTGTACTTCATTCAATGGCATGATGTTTTCTTGCTTTTCCACATCAATCTTAAGCAAGTTGGAGGTACTCTTGCCTGAGACAGAATCAAACTTCAGAAATCTCTTCATGATCTTCTTCAAAAGATCTGAAGCCTCTGGAAACAACAAGTGGATGAGAGGTTCTTGTTTTTGGAAGATTGTCAGATATTCTTGGAACATAGGAGCTAGAAGTCAATCTGCACCAGGATTTCAGCTGATTTCAGTCTTTCACAAATCCTCTTGTATCTGTCATTTCCTTTCAGGTGATTTGAAGTGTAATTTTTCTGGCTTTCCTGAGGTAAATCTTTCAAGAAATATTGGCAAGTGGTAGACCAATTTTCTTTCAGTCGTTGTAGACAAGGCAACAGAGTAAGCCATCTACACTGTACATGCCTCATGAATGTGTTACCTTCACTTTCCAACTCTTCAGCTGTCTTCGCAAAGTCTTCTTTTTGGCAAGGATGGGTCTTAAACCACTGGAAGATGTCATTGTTGAGTTCTTCAGCTTCTTCTCCGTACACCATGAGCCCTTTCCTAAACGCATTGTGAACAGTGTGGAGAGGACAGGCTATGAAATCAACCAGGCCATGCAAACTGTAGTCTTTCATCTGTTCATTGATCAGGCGCCAGACAGTTTTGTTAACATTTGGACCATCACTACCTATTGATAGTAACTGAGCAAGTGGCAATTCATAATTCTTTTCAAAGATTGTATTTATCAGAGCAGAGGCCAGATCTTTTCCTTTGGCATGGCCAAACATAACAGACTTTACATACTGGGTGGAAAATGCACCAAGTTTTGTATTCCAAAATCTCACAAGGATATCGCACTGTTTTCTTCCCTATGCATTTCCTGTTTCATCAAATTGGATGGTATAATACACTTTGTTTTCTGTTATGTTTTTTTATAAGTCTTCCCTGAAGTAGGGTCCCAGACCATCAGACAGAATATATGACACTTTTGTTCTACTCAGACTGAAGTCCCGGCTAATTGCACCTGGAAACATTTCCTTGAACATTTCCGTCACCTCATCACATGACCTGAAAGAATATCCTGAGAAGGCGACTTTCATCACCCACATAATTTCTGCACTTGTCACTTGGTCCCTATGTGTCCTGCTTTCTAATACCACAGTCTTGTTGACATCTCCTCCTCCTTGAGTTGATGTGCTTGGCTTGCTGGCCTCTTGCGTGAAGAAATGTTTCTGCTTTTCGTCAAATCTTGTTTTAGCTGTTGTTGTATGAGTCTTACCTTCAGCATGCTTGAGTATTTGAGCTGAACCACTGTTTCCACATTGAATAGACTTGTTACATATGAAGCAATAACCTGCATATTCAGAGTTGGGGTCCTGCCTACACCACATTCTTAGTTGATGTCCATTTTCATCTTTTTGATTTAACCATGCTGGATTAAACTTTGTCCTCCCGTGTGGCATTTTGACATTAGATGGACAATATATTCCGAGTTGTGTTAAACAGTTAGTTTTCACAAGTATTCAGCACCTGTAAAAAATCTTAGTCAAGCAACCGAGCAGGGAAAAGCATGCATTTGACTCATTTTAAGCACTAACCAATCTAAAATCAAAGCAAGGTATGCTAAAATTTAGAATGCTTTTTACAAAAACATTATTGAACTTTTAGAGCTAAAAATGAGTCAATGAGGGCACCTCCACCAATGAAGGATTAGTTAATATATGTTTGTTTGTATAATGATTTTTACTGTTCCTGTCTTAAGCAAAATATTTCATATCATATTTCAAATTTCAACTTGCTCCTGCTGATAGCAAGAATTGAAGATACATATTCATTTTGTTAATTTGAAAAGCATGCAGTCAAAAGGCATATCTAATTTGCTGATAATTAAATTATGGATGAAAAACAAATTAAATGTCTACAGACAATGAAAACTCAATACCAATTCTAAAAATAATAATGCATAAGCTCCCCATAGAAACAAGCCTTCTTTAACTGAAGGTTATTGAATCAAGAGGTCATAGCTCACGCCTTGCACACTGACCATGAGGTTTAAAATTCACGGCAGTGTCATCCCTCAGCCATGGCATCATTGGGCATTTGGCCTGTTAAGAGTGAGTGTACAAAGGCTTTCCTACAAAATGAATAATGATAATAATGAAGATAGTAATATATTGTTAAATATAATTGTTAATTAGTTATCATCTTACTGTTCAGTGGCTCTGCTGAAGAGTCATCTGTTCACCTCAGTCACACAAGAACAACTTCTCTGAAGCAGTCTGTAGGTCATCTCCATCACAGAAACAATCTTAAATGTACTCAAATAACATGTAGTTAGCAACAGCTTGATGTTAACTATCAAAATAAAAGACTTTACAATGTTCCTATCTTTTTGTACAACATGACATCCTAAAAAAGTAGGGATTTTAGGGCTGTTTTGAGAAAAAGTATGGAAAAATAGGGCTAAGGTTAAAAAAGTAGGGAAAAGTAGGAAAAGTAGGGCCCACTTGACAGCCTGTGAGTTTAAATTTGCATTCAGGATTCGTGGCCTATTCAAAAGAATGTCGTCGTTTAAGAGACGAACGATAAATCATCCTACAAGCATAATTATAAATGGGAAGGCAAACATTTGTAAAACTCGGTTAATTCAGCTTTAAACAGAATAATATGCACTTATACCATCATAAAACATTTTTCAAAAACACGAAAATCAGTTGACACATTACTTTAATGAGCGTTATATGCATACTGGCAAAATGGTTAACTCAACGAAACTCAGTAGATCGTCAGAAAACAATAACATGTAGCTCATGCGTTAAATTGTCGAGTAGCGCAAAAACAGGTTGACATGTGAACTGCTGCAGCGAGGATACAGACTGCAATAATGGATTTACAAAGGCCACACATATTTGTCTTCCGTTCATGGCGAACTGTCTGCATGCACTACCCACGTCGACTCGTTGACACTGCTTTTTCAAGTTCTTCATGCAGTTAAAGGGGCTTATTAACAGATTTCCGTGTTGTTGTTGTTGTTTTGACAAAACATGTATTAACTTCATAAACTATAGAAAGCATGTTGGTTTACAAGCCCAAAAATTCTGCCAAGAAAATCATTAAAAAATAGAAAAAAAATGCGTCAACCGTGGCTCGACCTTCGGATCAATAGCCGAATGCGCTAATCAATATGATAAAAGGGCTGGCGTTAATGACGTCAATTGTTAACACTCTGTAAATGATGCACGTGTTTTAAATTAAGCGAAACAAACATATTTGAGGCGTGTTGTGGGAAAACCGGTCTTAATGCATGTGCGTAAAGTGTCGTCCTGGATTAGCCTGTGCAGTCCACTCAAGCTAATCCAGGACGGCACTTTCCGCCTACAGTGGATTTATGTTTAGAAGAGACTTCCTTGAAACAGAAAATACCATAAAAGCGGAAAGTGCCGTCCCGGATTAGCCTGTGCGGACTGCACAGGCTGATCCGGGACGACACTTTACGCACATGCATTAAGGCCGGTTTTCCCACGACGCGCCTCATTTTTACTCTGTATGTTTGTGAATACAAGTTGCTAACATAACAACCTATAATGTCCAACATCATTGATTTAACAATTGCAGAAAACAATATTTTTATATTAATTCTTAATAATTGGATACATTTAATTCTTAAACATACAAATACTGAAACGTTTACAATTAGCGTTTGTAAAACGGGACGCGATGCATCAAACCTGAAAAATGTGTCGGTATGTAATTTCGCTATTTGCCAAACCGATGAATTTGCGGAACAATTATTTTGGTTGCCGTGTATACATCGTTTATTTTTAAATGTGAAATCGTGTTAAAAATGACGTTTATTTTTATTGTGAACTCGTGATAAATAATGTTCATTTATCTCCGTCACTTACAGCAATCATTAGTGGTTATTTGACTAAAGTGACCTCTTGAACTTAGCGGTTACCCCCAAGTATGGCTTCCCCAGCCACTGTGAGTGTGGCGGTTACCCCCAATTATGGCTTCCACAGCCACTGTGAGTGCGCTACTTAGAAGCCGTGCAATACATGTCATTTTCAGTAATCATGTCCAATCCCGCTGTTATAACTGATCGTTAACCTCTAGATTGGTAATTTCTTAACTGTGAGGAACATTTTGCATTCCAGATGTATGTGATCGGAGGTCATGAAACGGTCCTGGAAGCGATCGTTTTTAGTGGTGGACATCAAGTTTTCTTCCTTTTTATACACTATACACTATAAATACTATATATACACTATAAAATTGGTAGCTTCCAACAATAAACTTATTGCACTGCAAAGTTGTAAGGCATTACGCATTGTTAGAAGCACATTAAACCGGTTTGATACACATATGTGTTGTATTGACTAAAAAAGTCGTGACTTTCAACCAAACACAACTGCACTGTACAGTTGTAACGCATAACGCGTTGTTAGATGCTTGTTAATCCGTTCCACAAACAGTAGACATTGACAGTAACATATTAATTATGGAAGCCTGTTTTTACTCTGTTCCATTTTCCCTTACAGTATATGTAACACATAGGGATTAAATCAAGTGCCTTTTCTAACAGCTTGTCACCTGTTTGAGACATATATTTTGAGTTTTAAACCTATGTTTTTACTGTTGTTGTATATGTTTTAGTGGGATTTTTAGCAACACTATTCTTGATAAAAAATGAAATATTTAACCGTGTTGCGCAAATGCAATACCTGACAAACAAGCAAATATAGAATGATGAACTATAAACGATGCGCAACGATTCCACTCGCATGCATGCATGCACATTGTGTTCCTAATGCTGTGCTCTATCATCGTCCCAGATTGTTTGTCGTTACCATTTAACCTGGTAGAACAATTATTCAAAACTGCAAAAGATGTATTCGTATACAGTACACAACCTTGCTTGATATGCGAACCATAGATAGGGATGTTTGTCATATGATTCTGTTATAACAAACTAAATAGAGCAGTCTGATATTACAATATTGCATATTATTATGTTGTCAGAGGAAAATATTTTAAAAGACGATTTTTACATTTGAGGCGTGTCGTGGGAAAACCGGGCTTAATGCATATCGTAAAGTGTCGTCCCGGATCAGCCTGTGCAGTCCACAGAGGCTGAGTCAAGACGACAATTTACGCACATGCATTACGCCCGGGTTTCCCACGACACGCCTCATTTGTTTTTCCTTTCAGACCCTTTTCACATTCCAGTTACCGAGTACTGTAGGAACTGTCTCCCTTGATAAAGCGAATCGAGAACGAGGCTGAATATGTATTGGCTGTAATTGTCCAAAAAGGAAAATAATGTTCAGTGGAGAAAATGTCGAATAAACTTATAAAATGTTGTTTTGTTTTTCCATTAAACTTGTCTCTGTTTTACTCACTAAATTATGTATACGTGGATATATTTGAAATACTTAAATTATAATGCAAATAAAGTAACAATCACAACATAGCCAAATCTGCTAACGAAACTATGTTGGACATCATGATTACGTTTCTTCATATTCAGGTCTGAATTTTTAATGATTGAAATAAGTCTACAATTAATGAATTTATTGCAGTTTACATATTTAAATATTAATTAATTAATTAATTACTATTAATTCATTAATTAATATTTAATTAATAGAAGCAGTTCGTTTATTCCGGATTCAGTGTCAGCTGGAGTAATTATTTAACAGCTTGACAGTTACAAATAGCATTATAGAGAACAAAAACAAACAACAGATATGACTAAGAAATGAAACATCATTATATAATTTCAGTCCGCACAGGCTAATCCAGGACGGCACTTTCCGCCTGGAGTGGATTTATGTTTAGAACAGACTTCCATTAAACAGAAAATACCATAAAGCGGAAAGTGTCGTCCCGAATTAGCCAGTGCGGACAAGACTGGCTGATTCGGGACGACACTTTACGCACATGCATTAAGCCCGGGTTTCCCGCGACACGCCTGATTTCATTCTTTTAGCAATAACAATTGGTCTTGTCTCATAGGACTTGACTTATAGGTCTAGACCTATCGTGTACCCCCTCCCCCCTAAAAACTTTAGGGGCTTTACAAAGAAGGTCTTGTCTCATGGGTCTAGACCTATCTTGCCCCCCACCCTTAACACTTTAGGGGGTTTACACAGAAGGTCTTGTCTCATGGGTCTAGACCTATCTTTCATCCCACCCTTAAAACTTTAGGGGATTTACACAGTAGGTCTTGTCTCATGGGTCTAGACCTATCTTGCACCCCTTTAAAACTTTAGGGGGTTTACACAGTAGGTTTTATCTCATGGGTCTAGACCTATCTTGCACCCCCCCCCCCTTAAAACTTTAGGGAGGTTTACACAGTAGGTCTTGTCTCATGGGTCTAGACCTATCTTGCACAACCCCTTAAGACTTTAGGGGGTTTACACAGTAGATCTTGTCTCATGGGTCTAGACCGATCTTGCACCCCCTCCCCTTAAAACTTTAGGGGGGTTTACACAGTAGGTCTTGTCTCATGGGTCTAGACCTATCTTGCACCCCCTTAAAACTTTAGGGGGTTTACACAGTAGGTCTTGTCTCATGGGTCTAGACCTATCTTGCACCCCCCCCCCCCCGTTAAAACTTTAGGGGATTTACACAGTAGGTCTTGTCTCATGGGTCTAGACCTATCTTGCACCCCCTTAAAATTTAGGGGGGTTTACACAGTAGGTCTTGTCTCATGGGTCTAGACCTATCTTGCACACACCCCCCTTAAAACTTTAGGGGGTTTACACAGTAGGTCTTGTCTCATGGGTCTTGACCTATCTTGCACCTCCCCCCCTTAAAACTTTAGGGGGTTTACACAGTAGGTCTTGTCTCATGGGTCTAGACCTATCTTGCACCCCCTTAAAACTTTAGGGGATTTACACAGTAGGTCTTGTCTCATGGGTCTAGACCTATCTTGCACCCCCCTTAAAACTTTAGGGGGTTACACAATAGGTCTTGTTTCGTGGGTCTAGACCGATCTTGCACAACCCCTTAAAACTTTAGGGTGTTTACACAGTAGGTCTTCTCTCATGGGTCTAGACCTATCTTGTTCCCCCCCCCCCCCCCTTTAAAACTTCAGGTGGTTTACACAGTAGGTCTTGTCTCATGGGTCTAGATCTATCACGTAAACCTAACTGCAAAACTTTTTTTTTCATACAAAACACAGATGCAGCAGACCAATTGTTCTTGCAGACGACACATATCACAAATCAGCGTTTCTCGATAGGACGTTTTGACATTTCAAACAATCTTGATAAACTTGAGTTTAAAATGTCATACACAGCATATAAACGGCACGTTTCAAAGCAATTTAATACGGCATATTTCGTAATTGGATATTCGCTTCTCCGTTTGGTTAGGCACATTTCTCGGTCATAATATAAAACTATGTGGAAAAACGCTAAACAAACCACAATATGGACATCATATAGGGTTAATATTATTCTTGTAATTATTTGACGATGCCGAGTATGTAAAAACTTGCATGACAAACTTACTTCAAAATATTAAAGGGGCTTGGGATTTATGTATTTTTTAAAATATGCCATTCAATGTCTGAACAAAAGCATCTGAACTATAGAACTCAAGTATTTTAACAAGAAAAGCTTCAAAAGCAGGAAAAAATCTGCCGGCACCGGGGATCGAACCTATGACGCGCAAGGCGCTCGGCCAACGTAATTTGTATACATGTCAGTGTAATTTTTAGACTGTTAGCGGAAGCCAACGGTCTTTTGAGAGGGTAATTTCCAAAACAGGTATCGCGGAAAACTTCTCCTTTTCTTTGCAGGCTATTAGTCAGTAAATCGAAACCAAAAAGAGTCCTTCTTCAAAATAACAAAATGTCACACCTGTTTTCTTACATTTTTATTATTTAAGATAATATATGTAATATGTATTATAATGTGTATATGATGTAATTTATTACAATTTCAATTTCTAAAAGAAGTCAATTTATTAAAAATGTAACTTTAAACTAATGACACCCCTACTATCGCTATTTACTTGCATTTAAGCGAAAAAATTCACCTGAGTATCCTGGAATAAGACCACTATATTAATGCCCTACATCGGTTATTTTTGACTCGTTGCGGAAGTGTTTTTGATTGTCATATATTCTCAATTTGACTATTTTGACAACACATTAACGCAATTTATTAATTTGCATATGTAGCATTGTCAATCGAGGGCTTGCATCGTATGACCTACTTTTGACTAAGTAGGCTACAAAGTACTAAAAATCGGTGCTCCTAACTTCGACGCTTTATAGGTTGTTAAGCGTTCATATTCAAACAAGGACGGAGATTTTTAAATGCATTTTTTAAATGTTTCGTTTGGCAATATACAATTATAGTTTAATGACAAAACGCGCTTTATCTATAGTTACTGTTTATAAAATGACTTTTAATGGACGCTTAATGAGGTTAATTATGCATTTAATATGCTTTTGAAAACATCAATAAATAATCAAATATACGAACATCTCTTGTTCCAAACGACCGATTTTGTTAACAAATGTCATATACGTGTGTCATTGTATACTGAAACTAAAACAGTGTTAAAAAGTAGGGGTCACCAGCCTTTATCCGGAAATATTGAGTTTTGCATACGGTACCTGTCGAAGCCCCTTTTTTCATTTTGGACTTTTATCAATGTTTTAAGTATTTCGGAGAGCTTTTTCTTCAAACAAGGTTATGGTTCTTTCGACTGGTATGTTTTCACATGTCTTGTTTGGCAATATACAAGTGTATTTTGGTAATAAAAAACGCTTTACCTACAATTACTGTAAATATAATTAATTTGACTGGACATTGAAGTAGGTCAATTGTACTAATAATACCTTCTGAAACGTCATTTATTATGCATCAATATATTTTGTTCCAAACAACTTCTTTTTTTTTATTTTCGCACATACATACACCAATGTATGCTTACACCAAAACATTAATAAAAAATGGGTCACCGAACTTGTTTGGGAAATATTAGACTTCCAATAGGGTACCTGTGTAGCCTTTTTCATGTAAACAACGCATCAATGCCAACATAGAATGGAGATATTTAATGGATCTTTTTTTAACTAATTTGTTTGACAATACATTGTATACGTGTGTTTTTGATTATTATAATGCTTTATGAACTTTTAACCATTGACTAGAACTTAATGACTTACACATATTTATATTTATTGATTGAAATTAGTATAGTGTAACCTATGTACAATAAATAAATAATGAAGCAAAAGGAGAAATTAACCAAATTATTATCTGTTTGTTGCGAACGTCTTTAATCGCTTTCCGAAGAACAATTTCTTCATGTCTTTACCAATATGAAGTGGGAGTTGTTGTATTAAATAGTGGTACATCATGTTTAACATCGTCAGGAACATATTAATTTATTTGAATCTAACTAGAACTCCGCGAGTCGGATGTGTCGCTTGACGGGGCATAATTCAAGTACGATAACAGCAATTATGCCAAAACCCGAACTTGACCTTCCTTTTATGCCTACTAACACTTTTGTAAAATTTCAGTACGATTGCACAAAAGCTTCTCAAGTTATTGACTGCACAAGCATTAACTGTACTTTTTTTAAAAGGGGCATAACTCAAGTACGATTAGAGCAATTATGTTGAAAATCGAACTTAACCTTCCTGTTAGGCCTATTAACACTTCTATAAAGTTTCATGAAGATTGAACAAAAACTTCTTAAGTTATTGTCTGCACACGCCTTATTTGAATTTTTTTTATAAAAGGGCATACCTCATGTATGATACGAGCAATTATGCCCAATATTGAACTTTACCTTCCTCTTATGCATACTAACACTTCCATAAAGTTTCATAATAATAGCATAAAAACTTCGTAAGTTATTGTCTGCGCAAACTGAAGGGATGCCGCTGCCGACGTTGCCGCCGCCGACGCCGCCAAACCCTATATGTTGTCTTTTCAGGCGACACAAAAACCAACTCATAAAATAATTACTTTAAACGTATACTATTGAATCTGTAGTAAACTACTGGGCACTTTTGCTTACAGTTCAATTGGGCATTTTATTAAAACACACGAAGACATTTTTGACACGGTTGAACTTTGTTTCAATGGGGTTCTCCATGAATATCGCCATCAGATATACTGGTTATGGCTATTATAGACAGAATGCATTTTGTGTCTTGGTTAACGCCTTAGTCAGTTGCAAAGATTTTCTCCTATATACATGTGGTAAGGTGGCAGTTTTGAAGCAGGATAATTTATATATCCTGCTTAAAAATGTCATAATATTGCATGTTCCTGAATTGAAAAAAACTATAGACCACGATGTTCTCGTTGCATTAATATTATAGAGTCACTCGTTTGTGGGTTCGCACAATAAACAGAAATTTCAACTTAACCACAATACAAACTGTTCAAGTTCACATGTTATATATCTGGTAACTTGCAAGAAGTGTAATATGCAATATGTTGGACAGACTGTCAACAAGTATCAAAACGAATGAATAATCATCGTTATGATATACATAATTGTGATAATCCTGCATTTTCTACGCTAACTGCAACTCACTTTAAATAGAATAACCATGATCTAAATGATTTCAGTTTTATGCCTATAGATGTCGTACAAAATGACATGGAAAGGTTTTTAAAAAAAACGTATTGGATACAAACATTGGAAACTAAGCATCCTAAGGGACTTAATTCAAAAAATGTGTATACTGTTTAATTTTAAAAAGAATTGTTTTTCAATGTACAATATTTTATAGTTCTATTTACTTAGTATTATCTATTTATTGTTTCTTAAGTACTGTTTTATGGATTCCTAAAACTTTTCATAATAAATGGTGCAGTTTGTTACTGTTATTTATAATATTTTGAATTGAAAAAACTATTAACATATGTGCACTGCCCATTTCATAAAATATTTAAGTGCCTTAATAAGTGACAAACATTCCCTTCAATAACTTCTTTATAAGTGCGTTTTATTCTCAACAAACAGAGTCTACGTACAACGGAAAGATGTTGGAATGGAATGGTCATGGTCGAAATACACATTTTTAATAATTAAACACTCACCTGAATAAAAACTTAAAACATGTTCACAAAATGTCAACAAAAGCCGGCAATATTTATTGCACAGACCTTGGGGTCTCACTTAAAATTTACATGCGCATCATTTACGTCAACCCCCCCCCCCCCCTTGCTTAAGATACATGTACATGTACTTTCACCTAGGTGGTTATGTTTGTGCCGGCGTTGGTTTGTCTATTTTTTTTGTTTGTCTGTTATATATGGCAACTTTATGCAAACAGTTATGGACGGATTTGCATGCAGGAAGATTGAAGATTGGCCGTTGAATTTAAAACAAATTAGATTTTGGTGGACATACGTATCGTTTGGGTCCAATGATTTAAAAAAAAAAAGTCTTTATTATTGAGATATTTCGAACATTATAAATGGTGGTATCGTTGGAAAATCGGGCTTAATGCATTTGCGTAAAGTGTCGTCCTGGGTCAGCCTGTGCCGTCCGCACAGGCTGATCCGGGACGATACTTTCCGCTTTTATGGTATTTTCTGTTTCAAGGAAGTCTTTTCTAAACATAAATCTACCGTCGGCGGAAACTGTCGTCCTGGATTAGCCTGTCCGGACGACACAGGCTAATCCGCGACGACACTTTACGCACATTAATTAAGTCCGATTTTCCCACGACACACCTTATATGTAAAATAACTCCAAAGTTTCGCAACACGTGGTGGAATGCGCCGCCTTGGAGGAGGCCTGCGCGCGCAGTTCGATTGATTGATAGCTAAAAAGGAAACCACTTCTTTATGGTTGCAGTATTTATGATCCGGGTTATCGTCTGAAGTGTTATTATCTCTTAAGCATCATCTTTTAAAATAATTTCACCAGATAGATTGACAAGCAGTCAGACAGACATCATCGTGAGATGTACTACTGTCAAATGTGTACGTAAATTAGTAGGTCAGTGACTTTTGAGACAACGTACGACTTAAATTATAATATAAAAACAACGAATGTCTCGTATTTTAATGCTTTTTTGCAGAAAGTGTTAATGACCCTCAGTAATTTCACTCAATCTTTCCAAAACAACAACAGCCATGTAATGCGATCTTTACAGTTATGCAATGCATCAAGTATATTATGGCGCATGTTGATCATATTTACGTTATCATGGACATGAAACTATAATTGACAGATTTTTAAGTGCCCTTTTATTCATAAAGTGTGACATCGCGGATCGTAATTTTGTGATTTATTGTAAAAAAAGACAGGTCTCAATATTGTTTAACAATCTACGGTTGTTCTTTTAAATACTATGTCGTATTACAGCATTTAGTTGTATTATAAAAACCGTTGTAACTGGCAATAGTGTTGGTTCTTCTGTTTAATTGTTATTTGAATTCATATAATGCTAGGAATGATCAGCTGATATATTACCAATATTGAAATATAACTTTAATGGCGTGTTATAGTGTTACGTGGGACGCACTATGTTTTTACGCAAATATATTCTTTGGCACCCGAATACACATAACGTTCTTTCAACTGCAAACTATTGTATCGAACATTCATCACTATAACTGGAACTTTATTAATCCGTTTGTTTCCTATACCCACATACGTTAGCTACAAAACAACTCAATCGTACTTGACAATAAAACATGTATCTATAAAAAAAAAACCTCGTTTACGCCGATATTGTTCCATAAACATTAAAATAATGTGAAATTAAGCAAAGCTGACCAATGGACCTTCAGTGGAGGTCAGTGGACTCCGGATAAGCCATTGAATGGTCACTTGGTAATTGATTGTTTATTTTAGCGGTTATCCGGACACCAGACACGGTTCAGTCATGTTTTCGTTCAATGCCTAGTGTCGTGTAGTGTCATTTACAAAGGCAATGCACCCGCGTGTCACTTTCACATAGCCAATCCACAATTGTAGAGAAAACCATTATTTCTTTACAAAAAAAACATTTATGATCAGCGCGGTCGTTGTTATTGGCCAAATTAACTTTTTACGACTTCTAAGTAAGAAGATATTGAATATACGTAAAGCATCCCGTTAACTAACAACAAAATCGTATCTTATATTAATCTAAGAAAGATTCATTGTCGAATATGCTAGACCAATTACAGACAAGTTTTGGCGTATGATTTGCATAATATGAGGCGTGTCGTGGGAAAGCGAGCTTAATGCATGGCGAACAGTGTCGTCACGGATTAGCCTGTGCAGTCCGCACATGCTAATCCAGGAAGGCACTTTCCGCTTTTATGGAATTTTATGTTTCAAGGAAGTCTCTTCTAAACATAAATCCACTGAAGGTGGCAAGTGTCGTCCCGGATTAGCCTGCGCGGACTGCACAGGCTAATCTGGGACGACACTTTACGCACATGCATTAAGCCCGGTTTTCCCACGACACGCCTCAAGTGTATTAACATTTATATGCATATTTATATGGACCATCATAAAAATGCAATATATAAATGACATATATGGCGTATGCAATACATAAATAACATATATGGCGTATACGCACATGTAATTAATTTATTGTATGTCATATGAATGCAATTTATGCCTTGCCTGTACGTATGTACCGGGTAGTTTCTATAGATATGCATACAGATCTTAAATAAATATGCAACACATAAACCAAAATGTTTCTGTAATTCGTCAATCATGCTTAACAATGGTTCTTTTTGGAAAATATTTTACAAGATACCTCTATAAATAATAATGTTTGTTTAAATTTAGGTTGGGTCAGAAAACATCAAGGATCCACACTATACGCAGCTTCGAACGGATTTAATAAACCTAATAAACCAAAAACTCGTATTTTAGAAGATTTTGTGACCTTTTTATTGATTCAGGTTAGTATTAAAGGGACTTATGTATGAAAAGGATCCCAAATGGGGGCAACATCAGTGAAATTTAGATGAATTGTACGTGTATTAATATTGTCATATATTAAAGGTTGAAATAATATACAAATGATGGGAAAATATTTACACATTCTGAGAAAAACACAACAAAATTATATTATTTAGGTCATGTATTTCTGGCCTAATTCTTCACATTTTGACGTCAGAATTGTGCGTAGCTTGTATAAGCATAGTTTACACATACACACGCTAGAACAGCGCAGATGGTAATAGAAATTTCATTGTCCTTACGACGTCGGAGTCGTACGATACCCAGTCTGGGCTTTCTATTTTTCCAAGCATTTTTGTTTATTTGGTATATACAAACAAATCCGATAATATAGAACACTATTCATACTTTAATTATCTATATATACGCCTTTATATTGCTAATTTGAATAAGATCATGCCATTTGCATAGCTAAAGAAGATCAGTTTTTCGTATACGTAGTCTCTATAAAGGAGGACCACTTCACCATTAAATGAACACGCAGCTGAATGTCGTGTCGTGGGAAACTCCGGGCTTAATGCATGTGCGTTAAGTGTCGTTCCGGATTAGCATGTGCAATCAAAGACACTACCTTGAAACAGAACATACTCTAAAAGCAGAAAGTGCCGTCCTTGATTAGCCTATGCGGACTGCACAAGCTAATCCGGGACGTCGACACTTTACGCAGATGCATTAAGCCCGTGTCGTGGGAAACCCGGGCTTAATGCATGTGCGTTAAGTGTCGTTCCGGATTAGCATGTGCAATCAAAGACACTACCTTGAAACAGAAGATACTCTAAAAGCAGAAAGTGCCGTCCTTGATTAGCCTATGCGGACTGCACAGGCTAATCCGGGACGTCGACACTTTACGCAGATGCATTAAGCCCGTTTTTTCCCACGACACACCTCAATTGTAATCACCAAATATGCACACATATCACATACGACGAACAGAGCTGCATTGCGATATGTAGGCCAGTGTATGGCTGTATTGCATTCCCACAGTAATTGCACAAGGACATTGAGGTAACATACCGGCCTCATGTACATGCGCAGTTTGCGATCCTCTTGATTCATATACCCCATATATATATATATGCCACAATCGAAACGTAGCCATGTCGCAATTCTGCATTTACGAAACAAAATTTACTTTATGCTTAGATTTTAAGACAACAGATGAGTGCAGTAAACCAATATGAAAGATAACAAAAAGACAGATTGACCGACAAAATGCCTATCGTGTACCCGGTATATATTAACAAACAACATTTGACTGACATAATGGCTATCGTGTACCCGGTATATATTTACAAACAAATTATACTGGTTTAATAAATATAGTAACTTACTAAATAAAAATGCAAGAACATGGATATTTTTAACCTCTATTTTTTCTCACTAAGTATAAAACTATTTTATTTCATTATAACAATGCAATAATTAATTTGCATCCAATCAATCAATGACAAAAGCAGATATTCTTGATCATGTGAAATATCAATGGAAATACCTTTGTTACTGAGACATTTAACCATAAAATAGAAAAAAAAACTAATATCAATGTGTGTAGTAATATATATCATCTGAAATATCAAGAAAATACCTTTGTTACTGAGACATTTAAAGTAGAAAATACTTATACCGGTGTGTGAAGTAATATATGAATTGTACATGTTTACAGATTACTAGACGAACTGTTACCGGTAAGTAGGCCAGACTGTCAGTTCACATAGGCATTAATGAGAATGGTTTTAATTTGGTAAAAAATCAACAGATACTTATTATTTTATCATATTTCAAAAATAAAATAATGATTTTTAAAAAGAAAATTGTATTTGAATATTTTACTTAAATATGACTTAAGTTAAGATTTTCCTTGGGAACTTTGTGGATACAGCTACTGGACACGGTTCACTTTATTTTAAATATTAAGCCATTGGATACAAATTGTGATCCAAAATAATATTTTCAGGTATCCCATTTAATATCTGTAGAAGTCAGATACTCGCAAACATTCATTGGAATTGCTTGAAATAGATAACTGTATCTTGGCAGACGACATGTTTATCAGACACTAATACCGGCAATCAAGGGCGTACCTAGGCCGAATATGAGTATACGCACAATGCGAGTTACAACTTAAACCTTTGTAACTTTAAGTAATAATTTTTAATCAGCTTCTGAATAATCTAAATCAAACGTGTTATTCGGAACATATAACCGTCATTTCTTTCAGATAAAACAATACAATGATGTTAATCAGATAGTGCTGATTGTATGCCAATCTCATATTGACCTCGGTTGTTATTTATTAATAGTTTTTCTTACTATTTAGGCCTATCACATTCTTTTGTTATGAGGGCTTTGCAGTTTATACGCACGTGCGTACAGGAGTATGCCTAGTTACGCCCCTGCCGGCAATTGTAGTATGAGATGTTAGTCCTAACATTGGAGTCATTATAACACGTGTATAATCTTAAATAGGCACAACACTCACAAAAAATGCAAAGAGGATAAGTGTCATCTTGATTATGTTTTTTTTTTGCACAATATATTTACGTTATGTACACGTTTTACTGGTAAATGTTTTCTTCCAGACCGTGTATCCCAGATGGAAAGCAGGGCTAAATCAAAATGGTCGCTTGACAATGACTAGGAGCCATTCTATAAATAGCGATCACGTCACAGACACAAGACGGTTCACTAGCAAAATGTTACTTTTCTACACATACGCGACGGTAAAGAGGCAAACTATAGTTCCGAAAAAAGTAAATAAAATACTATTATATTCAAAGTATTTTATAAAAAAACGTATAGTGTCATAGTGTAAATATATAAATAATTTCGAAATGTTATGCACAATTAACAACCTATATTATATGCAAATGTATATTTCCATGATAGTCTTGTATTTCGTTTAAAATTCAATTACTGGGTAACTCGCCCTTAAGTCGAACATGTCAACGCTATACCTCTTCAATTCAATTCTCATTGTACAAAGCCGGGACTCAGCTGGTGCAGGCCATACGCACCATATCTAATGACTCTGTTTTTAGACAAACTGTTTGGTTCCCGGCTTGTTTGATTTGAATGTAGTTGACTAACCTATACCCACTGAATTCGCCCTTGAGTCAAACACATTCGCCCTTACGACAAACACAAGTTGCCATAGCATTGGTCAGATTATCCATTTCCTAGACACAATCAAATTCAAATAATCACATCTAGTGTCCTTTGTAGAACTAAAAAAATAACGAAATGCTGACAGAAAAAAGTGTTTAAAAAGACGATTAATTACACGGGCACTTCTAGCGTCTATTTGAACATCGCAACAACATAACCATATTTAGTACTGGTCGGGACACAGAAAAAATGCGTAATAGAAGATATAAAACATTTTGTGCTGCTTACCGTTTGTTTATAGAAGCGTCCTAGAGCCACAATCCTTATTATTGTTGTATTCCATTATCTCATAATTAGGAGATAATAAGTCCTAATTAGGAGTTACTTTTGTCCTAATTATGAGATAGTAAGTCCTAATTATGATATAGTAAATCTTAATTAGGAGATAGTGAGTCTTAATTAGAAGATACTAAGTCCTAAATAGGAGATATTAAGTCCTAGTTAGGAGATAATAAGTCCTAATTAGGAGATAGTATCTCCTAATTAGGAGATAGTAAGTCCTAATTAGGATATACTAAGTTCTAATTAGGAGATATTATCTCATAATTAGGAGATACCAAGTCCTAATTAAGATACAATAAGTCCTAATTACGAGATAATAAGTCCTAAATCCTTATTATGACTTAGTATCTCCTAATTAAGAGATACTATAATAGGACGTAGTATCTCGTAATTAGGACTTGTTATGTCTTAATTAGGACTTACTTTCTCTTAATTATGACTTACTATCTCCTAATTAGGAGATACTATATCCTAATTAGGACTTTGAATCACCTAATTAGGAGTTAGTATGTCCTAATTAGGACTAACTATCTCCTAATTAGGAGATATTATCTCCTATTTAGGACTTAGTATCTCCTAATTATGAGATACTATCTCAATATTAGGACTTAGTATCTCCTAATTAGGACTTAGTATCACCTAATTATGGGATGCGATCTCCTAATTAGGACTTAGTATCTCCTTATTAGGACTTAGTATCTCCTACTTAGGACATATTATCTCCTAGTTAAGACTTAGTATCTCCTAATTAGGACTTAGTATATTCTTATTAGGAATTACTATCTCCTTATTAGGACATCGTATGTTCTCATTATGAGATAATTGATTGATTGATTGATTGATTCCTTTATTTCCTCCATATTTGAAGAGTTGAACATATGTACACAGTAAATTAACAAATTAATACAGCATCCAAATATAAATAATGCAATTTGTGTGATCACAATAAGAGTTCACACTACGTACATTCCAATAAAGAAAAATAAATCTAAGATGTTTTATCATATACAACGAATGTGTTCAAAAGAATATCACATTTCCAGGTAAGCAGTTTAAAATATAACAATGCAAGTTATAGCAAACATCTCATAATAACAACACAATGTATCCTGCTATATATTAGCATTACCTACATAATATAAATTTGACTTGGTTACAGAAACAAGACAAATTAAGTAGGAAGCTTATGCATAATATTGTATAAGGGTTTAGTCTCATAGTGTTAAGCCTTAAACGAAATCGAAATTTAATACTAAGTTACGAGCTATCACTCTTTAAAACCAGATCAAGCATTAACCCTGCGTAGCATTTTAACAAGAGCCAATTGTTAATGTATGGTTGATAAAGCAGCCGTCGCTGTGCTCTGTACACAACACGAACAGTTCTGAGCACTGGTCGTTTACTGACATGGACATAATTGCCCTAAATTTGTTATGGCCACATTGTTCAATAATTGCATCCCACATTTTCAAACGGTTATAATCTTTCTTGTGGCAAAACATAATTGAATGCACGGTTAAATCGTCCGTCAATAACTGACAAGATACACATGTTTGTATAAAGGGTTTAGATATAAATAGCCCAATATTGAGCAGCAGTACTTTGCACACATTTAGTAATTTTGGTTTTCGTTTGGCAATCTCCCAAAGAGGTGAGCAGCAACGTTCACGTATCACATTTCGGTATGCATAATTCACAAATTCACAGTTTTCAAAAGTTCTGTGATTAGTAGGGATTATCACATTATAGTATAATATTTTCTTCCAGATATATTTAGAAGGAAATGTACCGGATTCAACGTATTGTGTCAAGTGTTCAACGAGATTATATTTTTGCAACAGTCGATACATTTCTGGCACAAATCCAATAGTTTGTTTATCAAAATTTAAAAATCGAACGAGTCGTTGATTAAAGATTTCTTTTGCTATATACTGACATGGTAATCGGCACAACTGTCCCATGAACTGCAGCTTCTTATAGTCAATCATAGTTTCAATGGGAGTTATGTCGAGTGTTGATAGCACGTAATCGGTATGTATATTTCTCTGGTATCCTTGCATGTGCTTAATACAGAACCGATGCGCAATTTCTAGTTTAGTAATGTCTTTTTTCGAGTAATTTATCCACAGTTCACAGCCGTATAATGCCTTGGGTATAACGGCTGACAGATAAACTGTTTTAAGAGTCATCGCACTTATATTATCGGGGCAAACACCTTTGTTACACACATTTAAGTATGTCCCTCTTAATTTGTTACAAGCGTTATCAATAGATTCTTTTACAGACAGTGTTCCATTACTGATTATACCCAAATGAGTATATTGAACAGTATTAGAAATTCTCTCTTCTCCCAAATAACACGACACCTGCTGAGTTGGTGAATTAAATAACATAATAGCACATTTATTCACATTATATACAAATCTCCATCGCATTGAGTATTCATTGCATAGTTGTATCATACTGTCCAGGCGATTCTTCGAATAGGAGACAAGTACCATGTCGTCAGCCACCGTAGGCGAGCACATATTAATGTCATATATACAAAAGCCGCTCCCACTTCGCGTTAACTGGTTGATTAAGCCGTCGATGAAAACTAAATAGAGAAGCGGCGAGCTTTTACCTCCTTGCCTGGTTCCCTGGTATATCGGAAATTCCTCGGAATAAAGTCCTCTGTATTTTACTCTTTTTAGATCGAATCATGTTAAATCACATAGATATGTGGTTAATTCCCATGTATTATACATATACCAGGAGTTAAAGACCTGTTCGTCATAAGGGCGGACTGCGTTCGTCTCAAGGGCTAATTGACTTGTTACGCAGATTTAATTGAGAAATCGATGAAAATAGAACGAAACACTGAAAATAGCCATTTATAATTTTAGATTTAGTTAATGTGTTCAATATTTAGTCCTTAGTGGATGCTGCAAAGGTATCTGACCAAAATGTCGATGGTATCAAGTTGCATCGTATTTGAAAATTCTGAATTTTCCGTCTCGCGAAGTTATAAATAGTGCTACATGTACAATGTCATCGTGAGAAAATGTTTCATGACATTATATTTCGACTGATGTTTTTAACTTTGAGTAAAAAGGATGGATTTTTAGTTAAACTATCTCAAATCATGTCAATATACACCCATCTTTACACAATACAAAGAACAAAATGTTCGACTCTGGGGCAAATTCGACTCAAGGGCGAGTTTAGCAGCATTGTCTAGTTTGCAAAGTATTAATACCCAGGTACTTGTAACAATGATTTTTTAATGTTCCATACGTATATACACTATAATCAGAATTTTTATTATAGTGTATATACGTATGGAACGTTAAAAAATACTCATTGTTACAAGTACCTGTGGTATTATAGTTTGCCGTAACATACATTTGTATAATGTAACCGTATTTTACAGCGTGGGCTAAAACACTTTTCACAATGATAGAATTATTAATGTATTACCCGTATCGTGCGACACACATGATACAGTTGAAATACAGTTGATGAAATATCACACATATCAAATAGATTGAGGGTAATATAACAGTAATTATGTTTGTCAAGTAAGAATATCGATTTATATTATATAAAAGGACAATTTTCAGCATGAGAAATTGTTAAGAACTAGCTAATGGATGTGTGAGAACACACGAGTTATTATCATATTTGTATAAATATGTGCTGACGTACTCAGATACAGTAAAGGCTAACGCATTAATGATTTGGAAGTATTGACATTAAACATTGCATTATTACATCAAAGAACGCACGGTGTACATCATACTTCTTAATACTATTTTCTTGACCAATGGACAGACTTGCTCTATAGAATGTTCCGTTCATAACTGCGCCACACTAATCAAAGCCTCTCAGAGAAACGATATTACACCAGATAGCTGTTATCGCATATAAAGTGGAACTTCCGTTCGGATTTATTGATAACTAGGTATTCTTCGTATTCTGCGATAGAATTGTATCGTATTTCCCACCATGGGGTGGTTACGCAGACGACAATTGACTGAGACAGGTAACAGACGACATTTATTTATGCCATGCATGCCTACATTCAACGTGCTTGAAATATTTCGTTATACTACGAATGATTGAAAAAAAAAGAAAGAAAAATTTAAGGACAGAATAGGAATTGTTAGGTTTTAATCATAACAATATTGAGGAACATAATGTCGTTTACGATACACGTGCTGAAATAAACCTTGAAGAACACTTTAGCGATCAAAATGAATGACGTGAATCACACGGATATTAATTATAAACACCATCATGGTATTAAACCGTTTGCGTCTCAATTTTGAATAATTCATTGTTTACATGTGGGTGCTCCGAAATTTTAATTACGCGTTTCACGGTTTCATCACAACAGCGCATCGCCGGAAATAAAACAATGTGTTGTTGGGCGCAACAATAGCTTTTGGTCAGTTTTTGAATGGTTAAAATAGCACGCATCTACCGGTAGTTCAAGCTGTCATCAGGTGATTAAACTTAACATTGCTATAGAAGGTCACTTGTTAAACTAATACTGTTCCATAATATACACATGTGGTTGTTTTTAAGCGAAAGAGACAGGTTGAGGTCAAGGAGAGCCATGGATCAGCTCTGGTGACGTCATCGTACGAATCTTGCGAGACGGAATGCTACCAACATTTTTGGCAGGCCTGTGAAAGAATTTCTAAATAGCACGATATTTAACATCGCGTATAGATCTGTCCTGATATTTGCGTACTTCATACTTTTGAATTCACACACGTGTACATGCCTACAAACCACGCGTTCTTTTTTATATAGCATGAACAGTGCATGCGTGTAGTAAATTTTTTCGTCTTTTGCTAATAATAAATTAGATCTATGTGTCTCATTTGAATTTTGTTCGATTACCCGGTATACGCACCATAATTATTAGTTCAACGAAATGGCAACACTTAAATAAGCATGTTCCAGGAACATATTTATTAAATGGGTGTATAGGCTAACTTACGGAAATATTAATACGTTCTTCCGTCTTTAAACCAAAAATAAGCCTATTTATTTTAAACATTATTAATTCAGGTATGATTCGTTCATTATTTTCTACAAGTACAATGTTTGATTTCAGTTTAAATTCAGTTTTGCAAATATAGCTATACACACAAACATATATGGTTAAAATATAGTATATGTCCTTTTATTTAACTGGCAATATTAGACAAATATATGTATAATACAAATAGTGAACTCACAAGATGTCAACGTATTAAAATTCTCAAATATGGTAGAATATAACTGCAAAAAAATTCCTACACGGATCCTTAGTACGCACATGAACGATAGTCATTCATGTATACACTGTTGGGGGTCATCGAAATTCTGCACAAAAAATACTTCTATTTCCTTTTTTAGTTACATCAGATTAGATGTTTTCAAAAATGTGTATAAAGAAAGTGACGTTGTTTAATGCCTATACATGCCCGACGAGTTTCTAAACGAGCCTTGACAATCCTGTGTCTTTACGTTTGATTGTCTTACATCTTAAACTGACAACATAAAGCTTAAACTGACAACACAAAGCTTAAACTGACAACATATAAAGCTTAAACTGACAACATACAGCTTCAACTGACAACATAAACTGACAACATAAAGCTCGAAAGGATCATTTATAAACGCGGTATTTAACTTTAGGAGTTGCATAAACAATTTTTCATAATAGTATATTTAATAATTACATTTTATTTACATTTTTAAAGGACCTGTTCACAGATTGTCAAATTAACAATTTTCAAATTTGTTGTCAGAGATCCCCAAAAAATCATTATATAAACAACCGTAATAACACTACTGACCAAAATATATTGAAAATATAGTGATGTATATGACAAATCATGATTTAAAATGGATAAAATTATAAAACGTTAGCAATGTTTGTCATCGTAATTTGGAAAACACAGGTGTCACTTACATTGCGTTAAAAAGTCCCCTGTATGATTGTAAGTCAGAATGGCAGAGTTTTTATTGCGACGGTTTCTTTTTATCTCGGGGGTCGTAGTTCGAATCCCAGCGATGGCAGTGATTGTTTTCTTTATATAATATGTTTATTTTGTTAGTCCAACTGCTTTAGCTTTTGCACTTAATTCATTAAATCACTTTTTTTTTTAAATACGACAATCTGTGAACAAGTACCTTTAACAGCCCAAATCGTGGTCACGTATATAAGGTAGTCCTTCATGTACTTGAGAATGCATTTGCATGAAAACCTCTGTCTCATGTTCTCGCTTACGAACAAAACACAACTACCTCATTAATTCCTTAATTATATGAACGCGATAAGAATGTATGAGAGAGGGTTGTCACATTTCAAGCTGATAGATTTCAAGCTGCACGCGGTTAATGACACCGATAGCAATCAAGTCGGACACCGAAACTGATGATCAAAGAATAGTAAACTGGATTTCCTTTCAATCACAGTATAAATTGTCGAGTATGTGTTACATAATCAATATATTACATTACGATAACAATCAACCTTGAGATGATGTATTTTCAAAATGTAACGTAACATTTTGCTACTGTGTGAAACTATTGATGCCTACATGTACCTATCTGAACACTATTCTGCTAAAATTGACAGACACACTGACAGAATTTAATACATACGGACGGATAGACGGACCGATCCACCGAACGACCAATAGACAAGAAGACGAACAGGCAGACGGGCAGACAGACCGAGACACAAAGATCTGACAGACCGACCGACAGACAGACAAGTGCTTTTATCGCTTAATAATTCAGATAAGACACACAACCTATTCCCACGGCTTGTACCCGGATAATCCTGACGCAGTTCAGCGACCCTAACGCAGTTCCAATATGGCGGACACAGAGACAAAGTCTGTAATTGTTTTTTTTGTTTTTTTATCATGTTTTTATACTGTGTTGAGTATCCGAGTAAAGCTTTTAATAGCTATAGTGTCCTGCGCTTTATGTACTCAATATGTTGTTTGACAATTATTTTTTGATGCTGGAAGTCATTAAAATGTACTCGAAAAGGTCTTCATAAAGAACATTTTTATGTGTCCGACCGTTTTAAATATTTTAAAATGCAGTAGTACCTTACTGGTAATTTAAATAAGTTAAATGAACATCTTTATGACCGTGTGTAATCATATCAAAGTTTAAAGTTGATGTTTATTGATAAAACATTGTCTTTATTCTGGAGTGGTTATGGGCTTGCGGATACTTCCTGACCGATGTAGGAAACTGTAATGGATAAGTACAAACGTAAAAAGGTCTCATGACTACTGAGTATTTGTGGCGGATAAAAACAATATTATCTTTCACAACAAGTTCTTTGCAACTTTATGTAACAGCGGAAGAAATAGTACCTTATGTAATTTTGAAATGTAGCCATATGTGTGACCCTGCATACACCCCAAAGAAAATTCACGGTATTTTAAAACATTGTCACTATGTTTCGAAAGGCAGTGTTCAACTGTCAGAAGATGTATCGCGATATACGGGTACACACTAGCTAAACTTTGGACGTTCAGAAATACTCAAACGAGTGTCACCTTTTATATTTTAAAGCTGTCTTCGCATTTCCTGTTCCACATTCATTATTTTAAATTATAACTACGTCGTCTTTGAAAATAATTGAATGTTTTCTGTCTTTGCAAATCTTTTGGCACTATATCAGGACATAGTTTCTACTGGTATTATGAACCGATACAATACACGTGGTCACTCTTAAACGAGCAAATTATGCAATACGATTTGAATGAAAATATAAACATTTATAGAGGTCCATTATAGTCGTTCATCTTACATGTATATCAATTCATTTATATAGAATATTAGTTGGTTAGTTGTTTATCCTTCACGTTTTTATGCGTTGGTTTGGTTTTTATCCGTTCTTATTATACATTGCGATCGGTTATTATCAACTAGAAATTATGTTTTTATCCATGTTCGCATAGTATGCGCATTTGAATGAGTATTGTGTCCATATGCAGGGGTATCACACCAAAGTGTAAACGAACTTTTGAAGCAGTATACGTCTGCTTCCAAACAGCGAACTAGTATGGCCATTTCAAGCATCTAAGTATTTTTAAAGATTTTTTATAAATATTTTAATTTAATGTTTGGCCTTGTTCCTCCGCATTCCATCTTGCACTGTGTTAAGATTATCCGGGTACAGGCCGTGATTCCATGTTACAAATCCACAGCAAGGTCGGGTGCATTTGCCATTTGAGTACAATGAAGTTATTGTATATTTATGTGTATAAAGAGTATCTCCACTTAAGAATCTGTTCTTTAAATGCATTTTTAAATGGCGAGAATTAATATGTTTGAATAGCAGATTATTGCAGTTTGAAAAGTTTATACTTTCGCTTTAACATTACTTAAAGACTGGTTTAAATGTGCATGCATTTTTTTTTTTACATTAGTCAGTATTTTGTACAGCAGCCAAGCCAAATACGCAAACTAAATATGGTAAAAAAATAAGGCGAAACGCCCACTGCGAATAATATGGTTAAACTTTTTAAAATATGTGGAAGATATAAATTCAAATACATCGTGACCTAAATTAGATGGATTTAAATTACGATTAGATGATAAATAAACAGAAGAGAATAAGTCATGTAAATAGATCTAACTAATCTCTGAACTAAATGCGCTGTCTAAATAACTTCGTTCATCTGTTCATTTGTTGCAACTTGCAATTATTACTTGTGAAGAAAACATTCACATCTTAAATAGTAAATAACAATAATGTAAATGCGATAAAAGGATTGAAAGCTTTGTATACCCGTGTGGGTCTCTAAAAGAGAACCGTTCGTGGGATATTACTCCAAACCCCGGGTCTTGGGCCCTATCCGGTGCTAGGTATCTATAGGGTATTAATAGCGTAATATGAACATTAGTGTTTCTTTCAAATTCTTTGAGAACTTACCGCGTACAGGCTCGGGCGTATTCGGCCGACGGCGACACACGGAGTGGAAGTCCGGGCAGCAGTCGCTGCGTTCCCGGTCACAGAAGTCGTCGCAGTAACACCGAGTGTCCAAGATGGGGACCGAACACTCGTCCAGTCGATCCCGGCAGCACTGGGGCGCCCGCTTGGCGCAGTAAGGGCCGACGATATCCAGTCCCCATTCTATGGAGCGCTTTTTGCGGTGCAAGCGCTTATCGTCCGCAAATTGTTTCGAAAACGCCACCGTTATCTCCAACACAATTAACAACGATATAATTCTGAACCGTATTTTAAAAGTCATTTTCATAAACAGATGTTTCTAGTATGAATAACCTGAATCACTTGTATATAAAATCCATGCGCGAATTACCGCGAGCAGTCAATTAACACTTTATCGCAAACGCAGCTATACAATATCCATAATTTTCTGATCTACCCGGTTTATTCTAGCGAACTTACCAGCCGCAAAACGAAAATCGACTAATTAATTTGTAATCGGTGTAATATCTTAAAACAAGTACTTCCGTAATTGCCTTCCTGTCTGCTTAACGTCAAAAAACGTCACCTCGTAATGCCGTCGGTTACTATTATCCTGCCATTCCCGTCCCTTATCATGACCAACATACTGGCCCACCGAAATTCACCATCCTACCGACAACTCAGAACCCGCGATTGCCGACGCTTTACGGCCAGAATGTGGCAGGCGAGCGATTACATTCAAATCCAGAAGACATAATGATAAAATTACGCCCAATTTTTGAAAAGCGATTTTATGTCTCTCCTTTTTTAAACATAGCAGACGACAATTAGGAGAGATGTGCGGCTTCCCACTGATTTAACGCTATGTTTGGAGACTGGTATTCGTTTTATGTAAACGCTATATCCAAACAAAACGTGTTTGCTGTATACCATGTTACCGATGAAATGGTTAAGTACACCGGTATTCAAAAGACTCTTCTTAAAAAATAGTGCACCGTGTCACTAAATATGAAAACTTTATCATTAATTGGTTTATAAACTTGCCAGTGAATCCGACCCAGTGATGATACGTGGCCCACTCGATGGGAAATTATAATTATACGTTATCTGTGTTAAAGCAAATATTTTACAAACCTATTTAGATCGTTTATCAAATTTAAAAAGCTCGTAATCTGTATACAAGGCCGGTAGATGTTTTCAGTTAAAGTCACACGATCAATTTGTAACATCACTAACATGTCAGCGTACCCTATTTATGTGCACATTTATGTTAAAAGGGATTAAACAAATCACAACTTCCATTTATTTTAAATAAAGTTATGCATAATTAAGTCTATACGTATATTTTAATTGTCGTACATCCTGAGACCCATGTAATGCCTGACATTTTACATCAAAGTGAGATACAACTGCATTATGTACGGATATAAAATATTATATTAAGCAGCAGTTTTAAGACTGTTGGCGGAAGCCAACGGTCTTTTAAGAGGGGGATTTCCAAAACAGGTATCGCGGAAAACTACTTCTTTTTTTTGCAGGCTATTAGTAAATCGAAACCAGAACGGGTCCTTCTTAAATACAGCAAAATTTCACACCTGGTTTCTTACATTTTAATTATTTAAGATAATGTGTGTAATATGTATTATTAAATATGTATATCATGTGATTTAGTACAATAACTGTTTCTACAACGTCAATTTATTAAAAATGTAACTTTACAATAATGACACCATTACTTTTGCTATTTACTTCTATGTAACCGAAATATAAACCTGAGTGTCCTGGAATAAGACCACCAAATTACTGCGCCACATCGGTTATTTTTGGCTCGTTGCGAAAGTGTTATTTCTTGTTACCGATTCTTATACTGAATATTTTGAAAAAAAATTATTGCTATGTATTGATTTTAAACTGTAGAACGGAAAATCGAGGCCACGCATCGTCTGGCCTACTTTTAACTCAGTAGGCTACGAATCGCTAACAATCGATGCTCCTAACTACCACGCTTCCTCGGTTATTCTGCATGGCTTGTTGCAGATCGACTTGTTAACTGGCATGTATATAATTCCTGTTGCATTAAATAATTAGCTTGGAAAGTATTTGTTCGTTACTTACAAATTATTTTTATGGTGATGTCGTATACTATTGAATAAGAAGCCACATTATCAAGTTTAAAGGTGGAACATTGAACTTCATTCAAACAAATATTTATTTTTTAGCAAAAATGCAATCATAAGTCACATGATTTTAGTTTCTTTTGTTGCCAAAGGTCCTTCTACGCTGTCAGCGTTTTGATTTGTTTATATCTGTGGGTCAATTAATACGTCTTTATATGTCTAAAACAAAACAAAAAAATGTGCTAAAACGATTTTCTGTTAATATTACCGCACTCGCGCTATGTATTATAAATAACATAGTATTACAAAGATATTGTTATATTTATATAAGAGTACAACATGTCTGTGAAAAGCATGCAAATAAATAAGGTTACAACACGCTGAAAACAACTGACACGTCGCACTGATTTAATAATCATATATTTTTAATTGCCTATATTAAATGGGGTCTGATTGAACACCACATACACTCGTCAACAGGATTTCTCCGGTGGCATCGAAATGACAAGCGAACATTTTTTCTCAGTATCGCGTTCACACGCAATACTTTAAGAACATTTTATTTCGCGGTGTCTAAATTGTCCGCATTCTTTAAAAACGACTACTTCGCGCGGCCATCAATTTTATCTATTGCCGTCTTAATAATCATAATTTTTTTTTACGCGGATCGTTAATTCGCGCGTTGTTCAGACCGCGAAATACGTGAAAATTAGATCACCGCGAAATAAAATGATGTTACAGCAGTACGGATGCCTATAGGGACATGTAAATAGTTTCGTGCGTACGCGAAACATATCGCATGAGAACGCGAAATGTTAAATTATCACCCTCCAAACGCGATGATTATCGCACGCGATGATAAAAATATTTTTACATTTCACTCTCATGCTTGCATAGATTTCAACTTTAAATAGCTTTTAAAATGTTAGAGGACATAAGACGGCATACAAACATTCGTTATTTAAATTTACCCGAGCATACAAGACGTGTACTCTTGCAAAGTTTACGTGCTCGTGATTACTATTGGGTTAGTTTAATGGTTTAAACACGTAAGATCCGAAATCACATCTTTGTAAAGACAACTGATGTTTGCAAGTGGTATATTGAAAACACATAATTTATTCCGAAGGTTAGGATAGAGGTTAGCTCGACGTTTGGCATACAATGTCTGAATCACGGACTGCATATATATTTACCCAGTTCCCTGGTTTGTACATTAAAAATTAATTTACTGCACCAAAAAGATCAGATGGAAATTAATTTAATAAATGTCTACTCATAGTAGTAAAAACGGGAAATATATCAAGAATTATTTAGATCTACCAAGGGCATTAACTGGTGATTATCGTTTCGAAAAGCGTTACAAAGTTATTTGCCCAATGGACAATAACATACACCGAGCAACACGAGATTCGACTATAGTAGACTACATTCCTGGGAGCGATTTTCCAGAAACGTCTTAAGTTTACCTTAAAATATGTTCACTTTATTTTAAAGAGACGTATCGCCGGTCGGTCGACAATAAAATTTACAAAAATAAAGTTCAATTACAGGTAATTAATCAGAGGTCCAGTTAAGGCGCGTACACGCGTAAATTACGGGAAAAAAGCTGGAAGATTGCATTGAAAATTGAAATTAAAGTGTACAAATACGCAGAGAAAGTAAAATTTGGGTGTACATTTACGCACAATTTTCTCCATTAATACATAACTTCACATTTTAGTGACTTTAAGCTATATAGAAGATGGAAGTTTTCACTGGCCTGCACTACTGTATATGCAATTTATATGTAGTAAGCAATAAAAACATTACAATGTAAAATGAATTCGTACTTGTAACATAATTGTATTCAAATGGTGTTGCCACATTATTAAGGATTATTGTAATAATCATATGTTATTTTTCTGTACTGTTTAGTTTGATGTAAATTTACCACCAATTATCCTAGTGACATTGACTGTACATTTACCCCCATAAATTCTGGAGTGTACATTTACTCCCAAATTTTCAGAAGTAAGCGTACATTTACCCCCCAGTACAAAAGCTTATTGAAGCCTTGTTAAATACAATGGTTTTGTTTTTATAAACAATTGGCAAAACTATATTATTGTATTATATACACCGTTGTCATCAGTGACCCTTTCATGAGGAGAATGTCAAAGATAATGTGTGGTTTGAAAAATCGAATTTTATGCAATTTTACGCAGGCGTACGCCGCTTCCGCCCCCACTAAATCCTCCTATATAAAGATGTGACTGCAATGACCATGTTACAAATGTGTAACAAAGCCCGACAAATGATAAGCATTTGACAGATAAAACAACGAAAAGATATTCAGTATATTTGAACCTTTTATTTATAACTTCCTATATTTACATCAAATACACGAGACCAGTTAATGGATACTTCAAAAGTGTTTACATTCCTAAAACTTCATGTTTTGTAGTTAAATGTGCCTTCTGACAAAAACGACATGAACGTTTCCAAAGTTCTTTTTTATATAAATACACGCATTTTTATATAAATACACGCATTTTTATATAAATACACGCATTTTTAGATACAAAACGCTGGTCAAATCATCATACACTGTTAACCATGACAAGTATTTGTAAAATCCATATTTCCGTAACTATGTTGGGTGACATCAAAAACTATCATGCGACCACAAGACGTTAGTACTCGATACATAAATACATGGAAAACACTTAAAATGCCAAACAACAAGTTTTTTGTTTACCCTTCAGAACAAGAGAAATTAATACAAAATTAAGTCTGTTGCTGAATCATTTAAAGTGAATATTGTATTAAATGGTTTTAATTTGGTAAATAATCAAAAGATACTTACTATTTTACGACGTTCAATGGTTTCAAACATAAAATAATGATTTTTACAAGGAAAATTGTATCTGAAATTTTTACTTAAATATGACTTAAGTTAAGATTTCCCTTAGCAGCATTGTGGATACAGCCCCTGGCCCCATAACCCCTATACTAAACAAACTAAAAATTAGTTTTAGTGTTTAATATTTTCCGATGACTACAGTTGTTACATAATAATCATTCTTAATTTTCAATGGTCAATACTGAAGATGAAGACTAAGACTTAGTGTGAGAACCTTAGTACTGGGCCCCTATCCACAAAGCTCCTTAGTGAATACTTAAGCAAATTTCTTAAAAATAATAAAATTCCTGTCTGTCGCTGGTTCATTTGAAGTTGTTTTTTTTTAATGGTTTTATTGTGGTCAATAATCAACAGGTGCTCCTTATTTAACTGGATTTCAAATAGAATACATTGGTTGTAACAAGGAAAATTGTATTCAAAATGTCTACTTAGGTATGACTTAAGTTAAGATTTTTATTAGGAGCTTTGTGGATACGGCCCCAGGTGGATCTTCAAGTGAGTTCAGACATGCATACCTCATACATAGTTCTGAATATGAAAATGTGTTGTTCAAAAGTTCTGAAAAAATATATGAGGCGCGTCGTGGGAAAACCGGTCTTAATGCATGTGCGTTAAGTGTTGTCCCCGATTAGCCTGTGCAGTCCGCACAGGCTAATCCAGGACGGCACTTTCTGCCTACAGTGAATTTATGTTGAGAAGAAACTTTCTTGAAACACAAAATACCATAAAAGCGGAAAGTGCCGTCCCGGATGAGCCTGTGCAGACTGCACAGGCTAATCCGGGACGACACTTTATGCACATGCATTAAGTCCGGTTCTCCCACTACGCGCCTCATATTCATTTTTACAAAACACACCATTCCAGATGAAAGTGAAAGCATGTGGAATGCAATACATAGATTTTACAAGAAAAATTAAAACTTTTGAATTCAGTGTTGAAAGGGAAAAATGCTTTACCAAAGTATAAACATTGGAAGAACATGAATACATATTACTGTGGTTATTTTTTAATCATGTAGCTCAAATATGTTTTGCTTTATATCATATCAAACACACAAATCATTAGTATAAATACATAATGATATTGAAAGTGAATAGTTAGGTTACTTTCATTCAAGTTCAGTGTGAAAATCACATATATGAATTATATGATGAAATGAAATATGGATTCATTTTAGAACAACTGTTTCTATCAATTTTTCTTAATGTTTTAAATATACATACATGAAAATGAACAAGAACAAACATTCTGAATTGAATATTGTGAAATAACAACAAACAGATCTATACACTTAATAATTTTAGAAAACTTGTAGTGGTTACTTAAATGGTATGTAGTTCACAAAATGGAAAAAATGGAAAAGAACTTTAAACATTTACCATATATGAAAACCTGTAACTTATTTTTTTAATGCAGGATCGGTAAGAAATTAACATGTCAAACAGGCAGCATGGGAAACTGTAACAGTTCATGTCTAAAAGTGAAAGATGTTACATTTCACTTCCTTAGTGACTTGCATCTTTAGAAACCAGTATGGGTAAAGAAAAAGACTGGATTCTGTTTGTTGAAAAAAACAAACACTTTTTGCTCCACAATAAATAATGCTGTTATCAAGAAACCATTATAATATTCAAGATTAATTAAAGATACAATGGCAGGCAAGGTTGTATGAAAAACATTTTCACAACATTTTAATTTCAACAAAACTGGTACAACTTCCAAAATACACAATATATACCATTCAAAGAACACATAGTTAAAGCCAGACTCAGCTACAAGTGTGTGCTAGTTATTGGCCTGTTCACATGCGTCTATCCAATCACTGTACACGTCTATTGCTTCCGAAAGATCTGGCACAAAGTCAAGGTCAGCACAACATTTTTGAGTACGTGATATGTTACATGTATAAATATAATTCAAGAAATAATGCATACAATTATTTCCTTTTCTCTTATATTGAGTACTAGATCCTTGTTTTTTATCAGTTGAATTTCTGTAAATAACGTAGACAACCATTTAACAACGGTTAATGTTTATCCCATAATGTCCAACGCCACGATGTTTTTTTAATTGCAATGCTGCTTATGCTAGTTAAAATTATAGAAGGACATTCAAGCAAACAGCAGCCCTCCAACAGAGATTGATTTCTTTCTAAACATTAAATAATCCAGACCAGCCCAGAGGGTGACTCGTAGTCATCTGTTTCGTTCAGACTTTGCACTGTCTAAAGATCAAAACGATTTTCACTTTGCCAAAAATTTTGACATGTCACGTTTGCATTCCCAAGCTGCAATTAGTCACCGTGTAGCTCTCCCCTCAAAGCAGGGTTTTATCGCACAGAAAAAATGACAAGTGAAAAAATGGAATACAAACATGACTGTAAAATAATAGGTGTCCTAAGACTATATGCTGTGATAATTGTAATGTACAGTATATTTATGTCGCACAATACTGTCAAAACTTCCAAATATTATGAGCAAACTTCCAAAACCAGAGGCCAGGAAGTTTAAACTTCCAGTTTTCAAAAGTTAATGAAAGCCCTGGATATTAACCAATTAAATTGCAGAGTTAGGTATGCTTGCCAATGACGTGAACAATTTGGCGTAATATACATGTATCTACACATTAGTTAGTGTATAAATGCGTCCACTGATAACGAAAGACTCCAAATAATGTTACCTTGGATTGATGTCTGTCTTTAGATTTCTTTAATGAATCAATGGAATCATACTTCTGTTTCAAATTAAATCATAGTTATTTGTTCCACTTGTAACTTCAGCATAACACGTATAAAAACTAATAGTTACATATACATGTATTTAAACTTAACAATTGATTTCCGCAAATAATGTCTGCAAATAGTTTTTTCATTTACCAGACTGTGACTGACTGTCATCTCTAACATGCCTAGTAAGGGAGATAACTGCAGAAGAGTTTGAGAGATAATCAACACCATAGCAGAGCTGTACAGAAAGGATACAATTAATGTTTGTTGAGAAGTCCTCCAGGCATACTCCACATGAAATGTAGCCCGTGTTTCGTTGTCGATCCCTGAATAAAAAGATTACTGATTATGTAAAAAAAAAACAATTGAATAAGTCTGTACAAATTGTTTAATGTAGTGTTTTATCCAGACCTAATCAGCGCGGCGCCGCGCCACGCCCCTTTATTGATCCGCCATCCTGCCCTTTTCAAAGGCAATTAGCGCCTCGTGCCTTCTTATCTATCGACTGTATTGATTGTTAACGAGGGCCCTTTGTGATGGCATGTTATTATAAACAAATCTGTGACCAACTGATAAGATCAGAAGTAGGGGCAGTCAGATTACGAGTTTGTGTCCAGATACAATAAAACATGCTGATTTTGTTTTAAAAATGACTTAATGAGCATAAATTTTTGTCTGCTTTTAACAGCCTCGTTTTCATATGCGATTTCTAACATGTTTTTGTTTCATGAATTTTTATGATAAACGTGATAATAAAGGGCAGAATGCATATAAATGTAGACTCAATGTCGTCTTTTTAATAAACTATGAAAAAATACAATATTTCTTCCAATACTAACCAAACATCCCTGAAAAAAAATGAATTGCAGAACTAGCTATCATTTAGAAAAACATATGCAGATATATCATTTCAATCGCAATTTCAATGTTTGTTTTCTTAATGTTCAGTCTTGACTTTTGCTTTTTATCATTAATCAAAATAGTAGTAGCAAGGTCATCATCAACAGCATAATTGATATAAACCATAATGATGAACATAAAAATATTTATAAAAAATAAAAAGTATACCAGAGTAATAGGATTTTATGGTATTTACCATTAATAAACATGATTTTAACTTGCCCATAAACCGTTTTAGTTTAAAAGTTGTCTTGTTTGATTGCCTATTGGAAATGCTTATGAATAAAAAATAAATAATTTGTCTGATCTTTACAAATAATATAACTTAATAATAAGAAGAACTTATAATATTGGAAAATTAAAATGTGTTAATAAATTGACTTAATAATCATCAAATATATAAAAGGAATCAGTCAGCAATACTTCAAGAAACAACTAGTTAAATCTAATGTGCCCTGTTTAACAGTGTCACCAAGCACACAATGCCCCTTTTCTAAACTAAGTGCCATGCCCCTCTGCCCTTCTAGATTAAACACTATTAATGTGTATGCAAATTTACTATTATTTTTGAATTTATAATAATTTTAGAATATATATATTTAGAATATATGACTTACATGCTATATTACACAACTGGCGTTTTTAGTAAACATTCTATAGGTCAACACTTACAGCTTGACTTCACATGAGTTCTCGTGGTTACAGAATGGACAGTTGAAAGTCACAGCCATTTTTTCGATATTTTTCACTTTTGGTGGGGGCTTCCTCTTTGACTTCCTTCTACCCATCTTGACAATCCAAAATTATCTGTTAATGAACAAACATAAGTAACTAAGTTGTATGGAGTATCACATTTGATTCCATATATACAAATAAAAATGAATTAACCAGCTTTGACATCAGATTTAAAATACAGTGTACTGTCTACAGATTGGCCTGACATTAGCAATTTCAATTTCAAACGCAAACCTATGATTACGGGTTGTTTCATGCCTGACTTGTTTAGCCTTTGGTTGTTTCGCTCCAAAAATGTTATATGGATAATCTTTTTTTTATTGATTATCATTGATTTTACTAATTGAATTGTTGTCATCAAAGTCGAGAGCTCAACATATTCTTACATACTAATGTACATAACATATGTTATGGCAGCTGAAAAACTGATTAAGAGTCTAACTATCGATTTGATGACAGCTGACAAAGTTTCTTCAAAATGCATCGTAAGTTTTATTAGTGTATTCATTTTAAAAATTAATTAATTATCACATTTGAAGTCAGTGCTTCGAAAATTATTATGTATTCCACCCCCCCACTCCTTCCCCGTGTAATTGGAAGCGAAACGACCATAGGCGAAACGACTTGGAGTCGAAATTACTAGGGGAAGGAAATTAGTTTGGAGCGAAACAACTTGATACCCCAACACACGCGATACCCATATTTGCATCCTGCAATGGCCATGATAATTTAAATTGGTGAATTTACCGCATAGTACTAATAAACAATAAATACGCTTATTTGATGTCATCTATCAAATACAAAAGGATAATTTACATTCATTTTAATTTACAAACAAAACGGCTCAGAACCTGCGTGTGTCGAATGTTTGTGAAAGTTGTCGAACTTGATTTTACAGTAGGAGAATGTAAAACCGGGTTATTGCTTAGACAAGTAGAGAAAATCCTTTTTTTTTCGTGGATTATGGCAAACCCATTGTTTGGAAATGCATACTCTAAACAGCGCAAAATAAATATTATAAAAATCCCTGTACTAGGCTGCAAGGAAGTGTATAATAGACATTTTAATCGAGTAAAACTCATAGAATCAATATATTCATCCAATATGGCAGGGTCCAGTAACAATATGTGAGAATTTTTTCGTAAATGACCCGTTTGTAAGTAATTAATAAGAATAATATGAAATAATCAGAAAATTTAAATACAAATACATTTCTACATCCGGGTTTTTTTAAAGAATGTTTATATATATGTCAGCATAATTCCAAACTTAAATGCTTATTTTCATTTATTACATTTCGGTCATATCAGTTCGGATAACAGTGCACATATAAAAGATACTAAGTGCCATACTCTCGATCTTCAAATTAGGTAATATAGCTTAAGTTAAACCGAACATTTTATGGATGAAGGACATAGTATACAAGTTGCCATAAAAGACTGTCAAACTGAATTCATAATCATTCATGAGGTTTGGAATACTGAAAGGGGTTCCGCTGGCTCAAAACAAGTTGTTGCCCAAAAAATAGCCACTTTAAAAAAGTTTGAGCCAATTTTATTTGTCGATTGTATATTGACATGCTTCAGAATCTAATTAACAGTAACTGTCGCTATTAAATAGCATTAATAAATATATTATTATAATTAAAACTTAGCAGTATAATCGTTACTTGTAGGAAATTAAGATTTTACAACACTTCATTTGAACAGATCAAATATCAAATGATCGTTTTGTAGGGTCGCGAAAATATATGACAATATCAAAATAACACTTTACTTGCAGATTGGTAAATCCTCCGTCTAATGCACATCTTCATTTGTTCATATAACAACTGTCTGCCCATAATTCATGTTAAAATTCATCATGATTGTGGACAAACAGTTTGTTAATGTTCAGAAACAAATCCCGACACAGAACAGTTTTTCTTTGTTTTAGGCTATATTTAGGTCAGCCTAGTTTTGGAATGAATGTTTACCACATGTCGGAATTAGCTCTTTTTTGCTACCTGTGTTGTTATTTTGAACTGAAATTTCCCCTAATTGCAGATAAAATCATTACACAATAATAACTAGTCAGAAGATTGAGAATCAATAGTGCTGATGTGGATTTCAACTGAGCGTGACTGTGCCTAACCAAGCGGAAAACTGATGCTGCGACGTCAGAGATAGGCTTTCACACCATGACATGCTTGTCTGCAACAACAGGCTAATTAATGATCTGATAACAAACAATGCCCTAAGGCCATGTGTGGAGGCTCTGCGGTTACTTAATCCGCCCCAGTTGTGTCTCAATTGAGATTTCACATACCAGATTTAGCACTGTCTAAAATAATGTTGTCACGAATAAAATTCGCCACTTTGAAAATACTGTCACCACTTTCACAATTTTGTCGCATTTGGTGACAGTGGCGATCGACAGCGAAACCCCTGACTGATCCTCATATACAGATAATGGTTTCTGTTTGTTTATGGTAGTTTCTCTACTCGTCACTTAATTATATCTACATATATATGTGTATAGTTTTGTGGCTAGTCTAATCCCAGGACCCCTACTCATTAATATCATAATGTGGATTATCATACCCAAATAATCAAATATTTGAAGAAGTGTATATATTTTTTATTTAAAATAATTTGTGAATAATGATAGTATTTATTTTTGTCTGCTATGATAGTGCAGGTCCATTTTTGACGCCCTTGACATTTTCTCTAGACTGCTAATTCATTAATCTGTATTTATAGCGCTTGAGCAGTTCAGGTATAGTATTACACTGCAGATCCATTGTATCGTGATCCGTTATTTCGTGATATCCAGTATATTGCGAATCTGCCGTGGATCCGGATTTTTTTCATGTACTTCAATATTTGAATTTTCCACTATGTTCATAAATAAATCCACTTTGGTCCAGATTTTCATGCCTATATCCCTACTCTTTCATTCACACTCTCTCAGTGCGACAAAAATTCTACCACGGCACGCGGCTAGTGGTCCATAGATAAAGAAGGAAAATAACTGTGTGTTATTCTGCAACAAATAATGGGCGGAGCTTAATGTTTTGAAAATAGTTCCGGAAATTCGAAGAAATTGTTCAGTAAAATGCACGTGCTTAAACGCGCGACAGCAAATTGTGACAAACAAATCATTTTTGCATCACAATTAAACCACATTTGCACTACATATTTTATACTTAAGTTCACAAGAACGTTGACGTTTTGTAATTTTTTTTTTTATTTGCGCTTTTTGGCATGATATTTTCACCGTATTATATCGATAAGTATGACTTCATTCGCTCAATGTTTATCAATATAGCTGACGTCATTTTGAATTGTTATGATTTATTGACGTCACAGAAACGCACGTGTGAATGCATTTCTCGGAAAATGGGCGGAGTATAGATAAATATAGTTCTCATTCATAACCTTTAAAAATACTAATTTTATATAAGATCGTGTTAGAATCGAAATAATTGACGGGTAACAGTTTGTTATTGCGTTAATAACCAACGGCTTGTCGTTCCGATGCTTGTTATCAAACCACTCGGGCTACTGCCCTCGTGGTTTAATTCCTACGCATCGGAACTCCAAACCGTTGGTTATTACCGCAATAATCAACAGTTAACCGTCAATTATTTCTTAAATAACCAGACCTGCTCAGCATCAAAGTGTAACAGTTTGACATTATCAGCTGACATCGCGCGTGTCACCCATGACAAAGTCGTTTCACTGCTGTCGCTTTTATTAGCAGCCGAATTACACGCCGTTCACGTGGAGGGTGTATACATTCACCGTATGTCATAGATCAATACTGACCTATCAGAATGACAATAACGTTATCAATACGGCGTAACTGTTCCTTTTTTGTTTAAGAGGAAATGCTAACTGCTAACTGTTCGCGATATAAATGTAGATACCCAGTTTTGTTGCTATGCGCTACGAAACTTTTATACAAAAGTAAAGATCTCAGTGTTCTCTGCGCTACAAAGTTTTTATACGGCAATCAATTCACCCACGCGTCCATGCGGATGACTTGATTGTACATGTCAGCATAATTTTCGCGCGCTTTTCTAGCAGAACAAAGGATTTACACGAAATACATGTGCAGTTTAATTGTAAATATAATTCATGTTTACGTCATGGGAACAGTTAAATTTGGATAGGCGTTTCAGATTTGGAATTTATTATACACAATTTGAAATTAATTACACAGAACAATATTTTATTTTTATATACAAATGGAATAATTTACATGTGGATATGACACATTGTGGATGTTAACAACAATGAAAAAGGTTAGTTAATAAGGTTTTTGTTTTGAGATCGTGAAAATAGGCTAGTGTGTACATTAAAGATTTGTATCTATATGTACATGAATGACCTGACAAGTTATATCGCGATCCGGCTATAATATGTCACGATTCATGGACCCCGCGACTCGCGATATAACGGATCTGCAGTGTAGTAGTATTGATCGATACTTTTAAGCACCATCCACATGCTAAGATTGTCTTTCAGTTTTCAGTGACAATCAGTTATACTATAGACATAGTTTGGCAAATACTTCAAAGACTTTTGAAGTGAAGCCCTTACCATTGCTGTGGGTGTTGCAAATGGCTTTCAGTTTCAAATGCCCTGCTATTTGATTAACACTTTGTAGTTTTAACAGGTTTCGTTATTAACGCCTCTTGTTCTTAAAATATTTTTGTTCAGATCGAAACTAATATTGCAAGGTAAAAAGAAGGCAGTGTAACATTGGTAAACTGTATGAATGAATTATGAACAAAATATTTTGAATTAATAACCAATATTTTTGATGGAAAATTTATTAAAAAAACAACAACAACAGCATGGCTGAAAATGACAGTTACCATGTATAATGTGCACCAAATTTTCAAAGCCACATTTTAGGGTAAAAAGTGTGCATTGTACATGGTCTTGCCTGTTAATATTCAGTTTTAAAATCTTTAAGCTGGTTACTGTTTTCAAACTAGATTATAAAGTAGTAGATCTATTGGCCATTGTGCTACTGGTACATATTGATTTGCTATTGGTTCTTTTTGTTTCAGAAACTGTTGAAATAACTGACCGTAATCATGAATCTTCTTGAATATGAACAGCAAATATTTCTGGATGCTTTCCATGAAGATGGTTTACTAGTCATGGCAAAGTAAGTTCTTACAACCAACATTTCGCTGACCAGTGGTGCCTGGAAACCTCTGGGAAATTGATCCATATCCAATTGTATACCTGATAATTTAAAATATGTCAACCAAGTTTCCCACATTGCATACGGTTTCCCCCTAAAAACATTGCTTTTGCAAGTAAACCGTTTTTTTATAAACACAGACTAATTTACATGCCACTGCCTGCATCATGGCGACACTTACTGAATCCAAATATTCACTGTTTCAACTTTTTGCTGCACACTATTCTAAATAAAACAAAATAAACTTTGATTAGTTTAGTCATGTTGAAAATATAAAGAAATAACTGAAATAAACTATTCAAATACCATTTTTGTATTTTATACAACGGTAATCTTGTTTTCTGCTCATATTGTATTATTTTATTTGTTTGTCAAATCCAAATTAGCTTCAAATGTTTATCTGAACTTATAGCACCTTTTAAGTGCCTTTAAGGGTCCAGGCATCTTGGAAACGCAAAACCAAGCGTATTTGGATGCATATTTTTTCAAAAGGAGGCATGTCAAAACCATACCAAGAGTCCTGGGACGCATGCATGTCTGCTTACTGCGTATACCCCGTTTACCCTGTTACATAACACATACATGAAAGCCCGCAATAAACTCGGCAGTAGTGGCGATATCAATATCGGCCCCTAGTACGCGCTGCAGCTGTCATAGTCTAGTTACTTAGCTCCGCCCACAGCAGTTCCGAAGCTCCGCCCACACCATTCCTGACAGTTACTGTTAACTTTTATTGGTTAATTTATATGTCACTCATTGGTGCGCTTTAATCCACAAGTCAATTAGAATGCTTTGTTGCCTGCCTGCTGTACTGCAATCACCACATTATACATTTTTACTAGGCCCACACATTTACAAAGGAAAGCAGTTCACTCTTCTAAACCATCAATTGCCAGTTGTCCAGAATATACCTGTTTTAAAATTAATTATGGTTAAAAAAATGTTTTTCATTATGCCTGATAATTATAGTGTAATATATAATAATAATACAATTACATAACTCAATAATAATAATATAATTACATGACCCTATAAAAATAATAATAATAATAGTAGTTATAATAATAATAATTATTATTATTATAACTGTCATATATTGTATAATATTAACAATTTCATTCAATGTCACGCGCCGCGTGCTATACTTGCAATTTTATTTCTTCTTTTTAGGGGGAAGGAGTCCCAGGACTCCTGTTTTAAAATCCTAGTGAGATCCCTGAATTGGGTGTAATTTATATCTACGCCTCAGTGTGATTCTTGCATAATATATAGTGACTCCATATTTGTTGTAAGGAAATGCCTACTCCAAATCTTTAATTTGGCTGAATCCATAATTTGAAAGCTGCGTTAAAGGTGGAAATCGTCAAATTTAGAATACATGATTAAAACAGTCATTTAAATGTCTGTACAATTGTTTTATTGTTTGTTGAAGCATCAGTTATGCCCTGTGTCAGGAAACTATTTAGTTTTTGGATACCATTTCAAATAAAAACACTGATCCTCCAAGTAAACTGTTTATAAACACAAGCTTTGTTTATATGCAAATCACCGTGGGGACGCAATCTTAATCCGAATATTCACCTTTACCATTTGGCGAGCTGCATGATAAACTAATAAAACACGAGGATCTTCGGTTAGTTGCGTTGTGTTTAAAATGTCAGCAAAACAGTGGAATTAAAACTTGTCAAATACCAATAATTTTAAGAAAATGTAAAATAGTTTTTTTGGTCATAATGTTTTACTTTTATGTGTTTGTAAAATATTAATTAAAAACATAATGGTGGTCACAACTTGCATAACCTTGTGTGTGCCTTTAACCTGGCTGACTACCGCTACATGTACTTAGGTCACAACTTGCATAACCTTGTGTGTGCCTTTAACCTGGCTGACTACCGCTACATGTACTTAGGTCACAACTTGCATAACCTTGTGTATGCCTTTAACCTGGCTGACTACCGCTACATGTACTTATGTCACAACTTGCATAGCCTTGTGTGTGCCTTTAACCTGGCTGATTACCTCTACATGTACTTAGGTGTTGATTACTTTGCTGTGATTTGTTTCCTTATTTGACAGTGTCCAGTAAAGCGACCCATTACAATCTGCAAAATTGTTGAACTTTCCCAGTTGAAAGTAACAAATTCCCCAATCTGAAGTGGAAAACCTAGTAATTGCTTTCATCGTTTCAGGGGTCTGGGACTAGAGCGAATTTTCTTAAGTTTCCTGAAAGTCTACTGTGATCCTGCAAATCTTGTGTTGGTACTAAACACTACAAATTTAGAAGAGGTAAGAGCGTTCTGTATTTGTAGCTTCTTCAGAGGCCCAGATAAGGCACGTACATGGGTAAATTACGCACACAATTTCGGAAGATACGAAGAGAAAAATAAACTTTGGGTGTACTGATATGCAGAGAAATTAAAATTTGAGTGTACATGATATATTGTACGATATTTCTCGTACGTAACGTCACATTTGAGTGACTTTACGACAGAAAATGTGAGTTTTGACAGGCCCGCCTACTTGAATGTGCAAATGGTTTATTAGTTAGGCTAGCAATCAAAGTCTTAACATGTTCAGAAGTCTTTATTGTAACATGATTGTATTCAAATGGTGTTGCTATACATGATTTGGATTGTTATTATAATAGTCTGTTGTTGTTTTTTCCACATAGTGTAAAGTTTGTTGGATGTAAATTAACCATGCCACCAATCATCCTATATAGACTGTACATTTACCCCCATCAATTCTGGAGAGAGTGTACATTTACCCCCATCAATTCTGGAGAGTGTCCATTTACCCCCAGATTTTCAGAAGATTTACCCCCAGTACAAAAGCTTATCTGGAGCACTGCTTCTTGTTAGTTTCTGGGCTGGTCTTTATAAAGAATCTTAGTCGAAAATTAAGAAAAATCTAAAAAATTCTGAAATTTATTTATTGGATTTTCTGACAAAGTAATGCATTTCCAGAAGATTTTGACACATAATTTTCAATATAATTCAAAGTGTATTAATATTTAGCATTAGTAATGCAAATGTTCCAAAGCCTAGTGTTTAAAACACAAATTCTACTTTTGACTTATGTTCATCTTAAGTTAAGAATGGCTTAAGAATCTTTATAAATATGGGCCCTGGTATTGGTTAGGTGTGGTTAGGTGTTAGACCATTTTTTAAACACAAATGTAAAACCCAATTCTTATACTTGTTGTTTCAACATTACCAGTAGTTTATTAGGAACGGTATATTTTAATAAAATATAATTTTAACAAGTATTTAACAGTTCTCAAAATGTTAGCAAATTTCCTTGAACAAAGCACATGTTGCAGCTTGACTTAAATGTAAGTGTCTTTCAAACTTGAGATAAACTTTAATAAAGGCATAAAATGTTGTGTCGTACATTGCATGTTGCAAGCAAGGGCAAAGCTAGTGGGAAAATGTATAATACAATATATAACAGAATCTTTAGTACTGGTTCCCATTTTGTATTCAACTACTTAATACTGTATCTTATAGACAAGACAATACTTTTTTAGCTATTGGTATAGGGAACCTCTCCGGCATCGTCGGTAGTCTGTTACCGTATGCCGTCAACAATTGGGACCATTATCGCGATAAAGACTACATTTTTTATTCAATCTTGACCTAACTTGCACCGTTTGTGTATGACCATAAAATCTCGGTTGGTATTGATAATGGGCCAAATTGGACCAGAAACCTTAGAGTTATGGCCCCTTGTTTGTTGGAAAAAAAATGCAAAAATTGCCTTTTTCATTCATAGAGACTTCATTTTTCTACCAATCTTTACCAAACTTCCAAGGTTTGTGTATTATCAAAAGATCACAGTATAAGTCAACATTAGGCCAGGTTGAAATCAACATTGGGCCAGATTGGGCCACAAACACCAGAGTTTTACCCCCTTTTTTGTTGAAAAATAGGCAAAAATTGCCATTTTACCTTGATTAAGACTTCATTTTTTTCCAATCTTGACCAACTTCCACAGTTTGTGTGTGACCAAAAGAGTTAAGCAGGAGCGTGTGTGACCAAAAGAGTTAAGCAGGAGCCAAAAATAGATAAGGTTAGGCTAGAGACACTTTAGTTATGGCCCCTTGTATGTGGAAAAAAAAGCAAAAATTGCTTTTTTTTCATAGAGACTTTATTTTTCGTCCAATCTTGACCAAATTTCCACAGTTTGTATGTGATCATACGTCAGCAACAGAAGCCAATAATAGGTCAGATTGGGCAACAAACATCGGAGTTATGGCCCCTTTATTAGTGAAAATATGCTAAAATTGCCTTTTTCGTGGCTTAAAAAAACTGACACACACAGTTACTTGCCCTTATATGACATTCAAAATGTCAGCGCTGTTACATAACATGACAGTCACTTTCGAATGGTCGCGTGTCAAAAAGGTTGAAATGTTTTTGACAGTCAAACAATGTCTTTCTCGGGTAATGGGAATTTATCATTGCAGACAGATGTGAGGTATAATAAATCCAGATATCATGAAGAGATATAGAACAAGAGTCTGGGTTGTTGATATTGGTGTGGTATAGCATTATGATATAATTATTAAAATATAAAATTTTGATATTTGCAGGATTTCTACATAGAGCAGCTAGAAAGAGAGAATGTGAGTCCATTACCAAAGTCCATCAACAATGAGTTCAATGCAAATGAAAGGTAAGTGCAATGGAAAGTTCGACAGTGGAAGTTGACTTGGTCTTATTTTATTTCTTCAGATTTGTTTAAAATATTAAAACCTCCCTGGATTGTTTTCACATAATATTATAAATATAAAATTAATACTGTTGTTGTTCTTTTTGCTTCTTCTACTCTTCTATGCATTTATTTGGTTTAGTTTTATGTGGTTGTTACAAAGTTAAAAACAGGTGTTTTATTCTTACTTATTATTTCTGCCTGTTGAATGCCAAATTTCATACAAAAAAACTACAATCTGTTGGAACTGTCTGTGAATTAAGAGTGTTGATGAACCCTTGGAAGTGGAACTGTCTGGGAATTAAGAGTGTTGATGAACCCTTGGAAGTGGAACTGTCTGGGAATTAAGAGTGTTGATGAACCCTTGGAAGTGAAACTGTGTCTGGGAATTAAGAGTGTTGATGAACCCTTGGAAGTGGGTACAGTTGCAGAAGCATTTCTGGAATCTCGGCTACTGTTTACCAGTAGCCAAAATAGCCAATGGCTACTACAATTTGGAAATTATTTGAAAATGAGGCATATTTTCACACACAAAAATACTTCAAAATGACTGGTATTGTTTTCATTATCTTATAATGTGGCTACTACTGGTAATTTAAATTTCTTAGTGCTAAGACCCAAACAAATTTTTCTGTGTTTTGGGCAGCCCGACCCTACCTTGTTAAAAAAAAACCACCCTAAAGTTTTTAATGACGATTGTTTGCAGTGAAATCCATATTCGTCAGATTTTAGATAATTTTCAATGTTTTTTACCGAAATGTGTCTTTAAAAAGAAGTAAAAAAAAACAACAACTCAATCTCCATTCCTAGATGTACCTAACATTTTTGAGACCGTTGCCTCAAACTGTGAAACACACAATAGATTTTTTTTTTGGACTAACTTGCAGGGATTTTGTCCTTCTATATTAGGGGCCCTTATAGCGCATCATCCCCTCTAAAAAATTCGTTCAAAAAATGCAGTTTTCCCTTAAAACTGATCTTACCCCAGGATTTGTCATTCCCCTACAATGAAAATCTTCCCCAAAATGCCACAAATAATGCTATTTCCCCCCAAAATGAGGGCAAAGGGTCCCATCCACAAGAGGTGAAAGAAAGCCCTTACCTGGGCAATGTTTTTTGACTGTTTTGTGTTGCAGACAGAAGTTGTACCTGCAAGGAGGAGTGTTGTTTGTGACCTCCCGGATTCTCACAGTGGACCTGCTGTGTGACCGCGTACCTGTGAAGAACATCACTGGAATCATGGTGGCCAGGGGTCACAAGTACGCAGGCTTCCAATAAATAGACCTGTTCATAGGGAAAGATCCGGAGCAAAATACAGGGGTGCCACACCCTGATCCTTTTTGGCTCCGTCTGCTGCCCCTCTGGGCTAGTAAACACATCAGTGTTAGATATCTTTTGAAATTAAATATACATGTACGAGTTTATATTGGGAAATATTCAATGACAATTGAGTACACGATGTTGAAACACCTAAATTGAAAGCAAAATAAATTGATAAAAGCATTGGAATTACCAAATTATTAGAAAATATTTGATAACTGACCCAGCTGTTCCCCCTGCTTCTTTTGAGTAGCACTCTGTACCTTTTTTTATCCTAGATCTTTCGCTATAAAAAATTCAGTTTTTGCCAGCTCATCCCCAGTTATTGTTAAATGGTTAATTTCCATGTATTGCTTTTAGCAAGTGTTTCTTCACCTTTATCATATGCTCTTTTGTGTGAACCAGAACAAGAGTTAAACATTTGATTTCCAAGTGCAGTGATTGGCTGAAACACTAGATCAATTTGCATATGATTGGCATTGGTAGAAATGTTCATTGCTTAAAGGGACTTGTTCAGATTTTCGCATTTTTTGAAGTATGCCATTAAATGTCTTAAATTGACTGATTTAAACAGCGGAACTAAAAGATTAAAAGGCCATCGCCTTAACCTCTCGACCATTCCAACTTTTATATGTTACTCTGCATTATTTACATTATGTAAGTGTTCCACGTTTTGTCAAATACATGTATTTCAACGAAAACAACAGAAACGCTCCGAATTATTCCATCGTTTAGCGTCACAGATGCTTGATAATTTTATCAATTTCAACTGATGATTACTCATAAATAAAACAGTTTTTACAGTATATTTCTAGGGCGTAGTGTTATTTTGCTCCCTTGTATTCCTGTTCATTTATTTTTGGAATCTGTGACAAAAAATTGAAAAATTGTAAATTCATCAATCTGTGAACAGGTCCCTTTAATGTTCTTAATTAATGTTCATTATATAAATTGCATCCAAATGTGTAACGTAATGGTTTTAGTGTAGACTGTTGAATACAATAAAAATGGAAAGAAATTGGAATAAATCTGGGGCTTCCATTCTTGTTGCTTTACCAAATGCATCCGAGTTCCTTCAATGTTTGAAATAACAGTACTGGCTCACCATCTTCATTTATAAATCAAGATAAAGTGAAAACTACAGGATTTAGTGTTGTCATTCAATGATCGACCCTATACAGTGGATCTCAGATTTATTTCAGATTTATTTTCATATGGTTATCTGTAAGAAAGCTTACTAACAATAATTATGTGTACCGGTACTCTTCATGAATAAAAATTTGTTATGCATAAAATGGTGTACTAAATGTGATCAGCACTGGTTTTGGTTTTCACAGAATTGCTGAGTCATGCCAGGAAGCATTTATCCTTCGACTGTTCAGACAGAAAAATAAGGTACAGTTTAAGTTTGAATTTAAGAGAGTTGTGAGGCATGTATCCTAACCATAGCAAAATCTGCTATTAACCGTTTAAATATAACCCCCCAAAAATGTTTCACTGCTGCTGATGCAACTGGAATTTATAGTTGTTGTTTTTTTGCAACAATTTAATATATCTGAATATAATAGACTTGTAATACATATTGAGAATATATGAAACTGAAAAATGTAAAAATAATATTTTCAATTAAAGAGTGACAAAAGTCAGACAACATTAAAGAATTGTTTGATATATGCAATTCTTGAAATTTCTTTTTGCCCTTTTCAGACTGGTTTCATAAAATCATTTTCCCACAATGCCACTGCGTTCATGACTGGTTTCAACCATGTGGAACGAGCCATGAAGAGCCTGTTTGTGCGTCGGCTGTTCCTGTGGCCGCGTTTTCAAGCCAATGTTCAAGAGACAATGGATAAACACAAGGTATCTACTGATTACAAAGCAATAGTACATACCGGTACTGATTACATTGTCACTTCTTGTATTTAAACATGTTTAATGCGTTTTTATTTGATCAGCATGTTTTCTTAATTATAAGACTAGAAAATTTGCCTCGGAATTTTGAAAAAAGTAATAAAATTTTCTCCCTAGTTTCAGTATATTTTTGTTCTGCTGTTCAGATAGATGTGTTGGAGATGCACATCCCTGTCTGGTACAGCATGCTATCAGGAGATGCACATCCCTGTCTGGTACAGCATGCTATCATGAGAATAGATAATGTAACAGTCTAACAGAGTGTCAATTTTGACAGTAATTCAGGTTTTCAGAGTTTTCCGTTTGAACAGGTTCCACTATATAATCGCTATCTATTTTTGATTTCACCATTTAGATAGATGTGGTGGGGATAACATGTTGCTTTCATAGTCGGTATGTAATCATGAGAATAGATGTAATAGAGCATCTATTAGACTTTGACAGTGATTCAGGTTTAAAAGGGTTCTGTTTGGACAGGTTCCACTATATAATCACTATCTATTTTTGATTCACCATTTAGATAGATGTAGTGGAGATACATGTGCCTCTCACAGACAGCATGGTGGCATGCCAGGCCGCACTATTGGACCTTATCAACGCCTGCGTGAAGGAGCTCAAGCGGTACACCAATGCTGTACGTGACTTGTATTGGTTGAGACTTAGTAACTAATACTAACCTTTTGTTTCAGCATAACATTTCATCATTTAAGTTTGAAGTTTTTTATGTTTATATTTTTTTTTCTGATTTCAAATTCCTTATTTTGTAAAACCTTTTTTAGCTCACCTGAGCACAATATGCCTTTAGTGAGCTTTTGTAATCGCCTTTTGTCTGTCTTCCGTCGTTAGTCGTTCATTGTCAAAATTTACCTTGTAAACACTAGAGGCCACATGTGTAGCCCAATCATCACGAAACTTGCTCAGACCATTTGTCCCAGTGATATCTCGGACCAGTTTGAAACTGGGTTATATGGGGTCAAAAACTAAGTCACCAGGCCAAATCGAAGAAAAAGCTTTCAGCACACTCTAAAGGCCACATATTTAGCCAAATCTTCATGAAACTTACTCAGAACAGTTTAGTTCCTTAGCCCCTCAAGTGAGCGACCTAGGGCCTTAGGGCCCTTTTGTTATTAAAATGTTTGTAATTTCATTTTTGTTTTGTTTTAGTTTGAATATGATATAATATTATACAATATTTGCTAGTTCATCAGTAAGAGATACAAACTGAGTAAAAATTACATTTCTTTGAGCACCATTTCTTTATTAGGAAGGAGAGCAAGATAGCAGGGAGCTGCAACCTGCTCATTTTCACCCCCCCCCCCCCCCCTTTGCAACCCATCTGGGCTGATCAACAGAGGAATGTTGAATATCTTTTTAAATATACTATGCTTTTGCAATTATTCAAAGACGAATGGAGAGGCCATGTTCAAAAACCATCATTAGAAGCATTAAATGATAAAACTCCAGGATTTTATTCCATATTATAAAATGTCAAACAATGGTCCAACTTACCCCCAGCTCCTTGTTAGCAGCACCCCATACTTTTTTTGATCCCACCTTCCGCTGTTTCGTATCTTGTACCATACTGTATATCAATACTATGATCTGATCTGTAGATTGACACAGAGGAAATCACGGTGGAGAACGCGATCTCAAAGTCGTTTGAGCAGATAATCCGTCTGCAGCTGGATCCCATCTGGCACCAGCTGGGTGCCAAGTCACGACAGCTCGTGTCCGACATCAAAACACTTAGACTTATACTCAGGTAGGTGTCAGCAAAATAGATGATGAGTACAAACATATATAGCTGATTATTCAAGAAAATGCTTAGTCAAGTAGTGTTCACTGTGGCATTTTCCAAGCCATAACAGCTCATGTCCAACATTAAAACACTCAGGCTTATACTGAGGTTGGTGTCAGCAGAATAGTCTAATTATAGATTATATATACGTATATAGCCGATTATTGAAGAAAATTTTAAGTCAAGCAGCGCTCACTCAGTCAATTTCCAAGTCAGGACAGCTCGTGTCTGAAATCAAAACACCCAGGCTTATACTCAGGTGTGTAGTCAGTAAAATCATTGATTTCTTGTATTTCTCAATTTGTATTATTTCCTATATGACATTGATTTTCCCCATCCAATGTGCCCCAATCCCCCAACAGCTGAAAAAAAACACTCGTAGTAAATGAACTGTTTCTTTTTATTCTCCAGGCACCTCACGCAGTATGACTGTGTCACATTCTACAACATGGTCAACTCGGTCAAGTACGTCAGCAGCATTTTGGACAGATACTGTTACATTTTATTTAGAAGTGGTCTCAATTTTGCGTATTTCGAAGTCTGAGCGTAGTGTGGATTTAACACCTCGTGTAAATTTGTCCTGTAAATTTGCCCTGTAATTTGATACATTTAATACATAGAGCTGTCAAACAGGTCTTCCCCAGATTTGTTTGCTTTTTGTCGGTATACTCTGATTAATTTAATAGTTTTTAATAACTATTGATCATTTATCATTTGGAAAGTTAAACATTAATTGCTCAAGATTCTATTTTGATATATAATTAATACAATTTTCATTTTTTATGATTATTCAGTATATACATCAAATAAAAAAAATTGCAAATTTAAGACCCTGTGAAATAGCCGTATGTCACGAATGAGCTAATTTTGGACACGGCAGAATAAAATGAGGTGTGTCTTTGGAAAACTGGGCTTAATGCATGTGCGTAAAGTGTTATCCTGGATTAGCCTGTGCAGTCTGCACGGGTTAATCCACGACGGCACTTTCGGCCTACAGTGGATTTATGTTTAGAAGGACTTCCTTGAAACAGAAACTACCATAAAAGCTGAAAGTGCGGTCGTGGATTAGCCTATGCTGACAGCATAGGCTGATCCGGGACGACACTACGTACATGCATTAAGTCCGGATTTCCCACGACACGCCTCAAATGATTATAGAAATCAGTATAAATGGATGACGCAGTGAGATATTTGCATATTGCATTTTATTTCATTTGAACTTGGAAAGTTTTATAGCTGAAGTTCAAATTAATGTATGTTTAATTTTGTGTGAATGGTATGCTTTTAGAAAACAATGCACATACAAGTTTTATCTACAACTAACTGAATATATTGTGTTATATATATATCTTTTCAAATAATTGAATGAAGGTTTGAGAATTAAAAAAAAAAAGTTTAAACGTTTGAATGTAAATTCACACAACACAGTACATGTGTGCATTTCCAGAACCAGTGAGAAGCAATTTGGACAGAACACAGGCTGGTTGTTTCTGGAGGCAGCAGATAACCTTTTTGTGGTATGTAGGTCACATTTAGAGCTGCAACTCTTCTTTCGATGCATTGATAAATCGATTGTAAATGACCCGATTCGATTGTCGATAATAAACCTTCCAATTTTGATTTGATTCTCTTTTATGTATTTCTAAATGATTTGTCATGAAACATTTCATAAAAAGTATGATGTTTGTGTATATTAATCATGTAATTGGCATCATGGTGGCTGGTATATTGAACTTGATGTGCAACATTTATTACCAAAGGTTTCCATTGGTCTTACTAATATTGATTTGTAAGGCATACGTTGACATTAACCGATACAATGGCATTAATAATAACAAATAAAAATCTTCACTATATCGCAAGTCATGACTCATGAATACACTAAAACAAGCCTGTAAAAAGTAAACATGAATCCAATCGAAATATTCAACTTCTTGATGTTTGAAATCGAAATTGAATCAAATAGAGCCATGGATCTATCATTGCAGCGCTTGACACTTTCCTTGTGACAAGTACTGGTTTTTAATTGTAGCTACTAGCAGACGGTTTTGTTGTATAAGCTTCAATGGCTAAAATTCTTTTATCACATTGCGCCTTGCTGTGCGGAAGTCCTAGTTATTTTAGTATTTTGTTAGGCCCTAGCCTAATAGAGGTTTCTAAAAATGTACAAATGTTAAGATTTGTAGCCTCAGTGGTTAATTTGGTGAATGGTGGAGTGAATTTTGTTCTGCATGAAGATTTCTGTCCATCAGCTGATCAGATGTTGTTCTGCATAATGATGTTCCCCATCGATAATGGCGGGTATTGTGATTTGCAAAATAATGTTGGTTGGTCGATAGAAAACATTCTTTTCTGCTCAGTTTCAGTTGTTTTCATAAGAAAGCAAATTGATGAAAATGTTTGTGGGCAAAATATCTTAGCCAAGCTCGATAATCAGCCAAATTGCTGAGTTATTGCCCTTGAATTGTGAAGAATTGGCCTTTTAGAATTTATGTTCTATAAGTTCAGCAGTTTTTTATCCAGTCTTCACTCCAATCTTTACTCTGTTTCAACAAGTAATGGATTCAAGCACCCAATGTGTTAAATGGGATGTCAAAATAACTGTCAAAACAGAAGAGAATAAAATTTAATTTTTTATATTCGAATATCTTTATTTTATTGGAATATTTGGTCCGGTATTCAAATAATCGAATATTGGATTATTTGTTGACATCCCTAATATATACTCAGGGTACCGTCTACCGGTGTATACTGTCTATCGGTGTAATCGGAGATATGCCGAGTATGGTCGAGGCGGGGCAGTCATTTATAATGTCCCCATTGCTCTGAATAGGCTGTTATTATTTGGCAAGATTACTAGAGACTGTGAGAATTTTAGTCTGCGATAGAAATACATTAGATTTGTGAATTGATTACATGAGATATTGTCATATCTGATCTTGATGTAACGGTATATTTATATATATATCATCCTGATTATACCTTGAAAAAATAGAAAAAGCAAAGTCAAATATATTCAAAAACAATGTTTTGTGTTTGTCAATAATAGCTTTCAGGCAAGTCATATAAACGAAAGGTTTGGTACAGCAGCTGATCATGAAACAAGGGAAATAATTAAAGTTGCACCGTTAATTGGTACATTCGTCGTAAAACACAAAAAACGACCCTAGGTTCAACAAAGAGGTCACTGTCGCATTTACAAAAATATAAAATCATACGAAAGTGCCAAATTATGTGCGGCAACATTATTATCGTAAATATCACTAACTATTGTACAATATAAATATGATTTTAGTCACATTTAATCGTGTTTTAAAGCTTAATACACGGGTAGACGGGACATCCAGTATAAGAACACATATGGTTTGTCTTTAAAATATCGTTGTTTGTTCTTTTAATTCAGTGCTATCAAATAAATGTGTAAATAAACTATTAAGGCGTAAAAAAAAATATTTTTGTTTCAGGTTACATGCCCAAAAAAATTAGGGTAGGTAGGTAGGGATTTTTTTTAATGGTAAATGGTCAACGTCAAAATTCTAAAAATGAAAGAATATTCAAAACATGTCTATAATATCATAAAACACTGTTTTGAAGTGGATGCTATCAAAACAAAACACTTATTTGTCAAAAAAATTATTGGAAAAGTAAAATAAAAAAATATCTTACTCAATAAAATATTCTAGGGTCGGGGCATTTTTGTAGGGTAGGTCAGGTAACCTGAAACAAACATTTTTTTTTTTTATGCCTAATGACATGTGGGACTGAATACTTAATATGGTTTAATGGAAGTCTTATGCAAACAACAATGTAAGATTATTTCTTGCAGCAATATTTTATTTTAAATTTTTTTGGCCCCGGTCGCCTTCCTTGCCTATCTTGTATGTCCTTTCATTTATTCTGGCCTCCGCTGGTATGGCACAGCAGCTGTATATATGTCTGTAGTACTTGCATATCTTCATCCGTAGATACTTATGATTTCGGGCCATGATTCCACATCCTAGTTGTCTCTGATGTTGCACTGTTTTCGCTAGCAGTCCCTAGCCACAGCTCCACTTAGACTACTTATGTTTTGTCCGTTTTACATCCACTTTACATGCACACTGATAACTGTAAGTCACATAACTGGACATGGGAACTTTGACACTTGTAACACTTCTCCTCATGGTCAGTATGATTTATTGTGGTATGTCATTTGGGCACATTTTTGTCATTTTTAATATTCCTGCAGCGGTCTGGATGCTTCCAGGTGCTACCAGTTTATACCTCACAACAATCGGATGCAGAGTCTGGGGTTACTTTCAAGTTCACTAGTGTTTCTTTGCATATGCTTTGTAACCACTTTGATCTTATGCAGTCTACTTGACATAACCTTGTCACAGGTCAGCAACGTGTTACTCAGGAATTTAGTGCTAGGCATTTCTGACAGGCCAGGGTGTTTTATTATTGATGATAAATGTGTGTAATGATTGGTGAAGAAAGTGAAGGATGAAAGTGGGGACCAGGTTCCGGACCGAGAATTGAACCCCGGACCTTCCGCTCCCAAGTCCTGTGTTTTACCACTAGACCACAGAGGCCCCCCTTGCAGCAATATTAATGAAACCATGTTTCACTTGTGTTTGTTTTCAGTGTGCCAGGTCCCGTTTATATGGAGACCACTGTAAACACAAGAAGCAGAAACAGGATGTAGACACCTCTAAACCAGGTAAGTACTGGGTATTTATATGAGGCGTGTCGTGGAAGATCCGGGCTTAATGCATTTGCAAAAAGTGTCCACCCAGATCAGCCTGTGCAGTTTGCACAGGCTGATCCGGGACGACACTTTCCGCTTTTATATTTTCTGTTTCGAAAAAGTCTCTTCTAAACATAAATCCACTGTAGGCGGAAAGTGCTGTCCTGGATTAGCCTGTGATGACTACACAGGCTAATTGGGGACGACACTTTGCGCACATGCATTAAGCCCGGTTTTCCCACGGCACGCCTCATATATTAACGACTAAGGCAAGAAGGACAACAACATTAAAGTCACCAACAAGGTGTTACAATTTCAAACTAAACATTTATAATGTAATTGAGAGAGAACAAACATATCAAATAAATCATTATTAGCAAAAACCTATAAACATTTCCATAAAATAAATGGTATTGGAACAGTTTGAAATAAAGTATATATTTTCAACAGAACGAAACCAGCCGAAGGTCCTTGCGTTTTATGTAGAATATTGTACAGCTTCTCGAGAGCTAATGCAGATTAGTCGGATTTAATCATCGTTGCAACGATATTTGTCATGTAAATATATGTACCGCTAGTATTTGTCAACAGTTGTACTTGGAGGATAAGTGTTTAGTAATAAATCCAGCAAACCAAATGTTCCTGACGTAGGTTATATACAAATGTAAACACATAATAAGACAGACAATAAGATGACCGTTTAATTCGCTCAGTTTGAATTTGGCCACTTTTACCTTTTCTGCGGCTTTAATAGTTCTCAACATCTCAAAATTACTATAACAACAAAAACGTAATTGCCCATAAACATAATACCAAACCAATAGTTTGATCTGATTTTATCTTAAATATGTCTGTCTCATACAAGTGCCCAATGCTGAATGACTAAGAAAACTATCTGAACAGCGATTGGTATAACCGACCAACACAAACAAGTTGGTGTTAACCAGTGGGATTTAGACAAAAGAGGAAAACATTTTCCACCTTATTCTTCAATTCTAACAGCAAGAAATACATATCGTGGCATTAATATATATGATCTGATGACCATATTGTAGAAACACCCCAGCTGGAGACGTGTCCCAAGTGGACGGCGTTGGGGCAGGTGATGGAGGAGATAGGGGCCCACAACAGTCAGTCTGACCCCACCCTGGGGCATGGGCGTGTCCTCATTGCCACTGAGGATGATCGCACGTGTGCCCAGATACGAGAAGTAGGGGCCTGTTGTTAACTGTATAATATAATCAACAGTAATGTGATGGCAAATAGGAGTGTATTAGATAATTTGGTCATCCGTAGATCATAGTATGATCTTAAGAGTGTGATGGGAGATTCCTGTACACATAAATTAATAGGGTTGTTTTATTATTAGTATGTGTTACTGGTTATTGAACATTTTTAGGATGGATAAACACTTTCAATTGCAGGTGGAGTCTATGGGGACAAGATTAAGGCAACTGATAATGTATTAACAGATTCTCCTTATTTAACTATATTTTCAAATTTGAAATATTGTTGCGTTCCGTGGTTCTTTCTACTCTACAGAATTACTGACACAAAGTTCCGTTTAAAGTTTCAACAAGTTTATTAATAACAGTAGTAATTCGCCATCACGTTACATGCACAATACTATAATGATTCTTGTATCAGTATTCACTAATAGTATGGTAGCGTTAAGTAGCCGTCTTTAGTTCAAAAGTCCACTGACAAAGTAATGAAATAAAGTTCAATGCAGAAAACACAATTGTACTTGTTCAAAATTCAATAATGTGGCTTCCACTGTTAAATTCATACTAATATTAAATATTCTGAAGCTCTATAAACGTTTACTTATTTTGTTACTTTAATGTTTTCATATTTTTAAAGAAAATTCTACATAGATGTTTCCAGTTCAAGATGTTACACTAGAATGAGCTTGGTGACCAAGATCTGTCCACCTTTATATACCCAGCGTTCGACTGGTGACCAGAATCTGTCCACTGTGACCAGAATCTGTTCACTGTGACCCAAAACTGGTCACCAGTGACCGAAATCTGGTCACCTGTGACCCAAACGGGTCACCACTTGACCACCAACAACGGTTGTGACAAATAATAGAACGCTACTTAGTTACAGACATTAATCGTAAAATAGACTATAACAGCTCAAGTATTCTTAAAACAGACTATACAATCAGACACATTTACACCTCGTCTGCTAAAAATATCTGATGTTCTTACATAATGCCTAAAAATAGTTTTATGCATCAAAATGTAGTGTGTTGTTATGCACAAATTGCCCACAATTCAACATTCCAAAATGGCGGACAATGGAGGATTGACTGTGCAAAATTCAGTGCAAATTTCAAATAACGATCAAAATAACGAAGTACATCGTATAAGAAGTATGGATTGATGAAATCAGAGTGTCCTACAATTCTGGAGAGTGCTTTTTATGTATTGACAAAGAAAGTGCTTTATGAAAAACCTGAGTGAAAATGTGTCTTGGAACAGACAGGTTTCAAGACAACTTGACATGAAAGAACAATTTCAAGATACTTGGTCTAAAATGGTAAATAACAGACATGGTTCGATTTATATGTTAGTGGGTCTGTGTATAGTCAGGTCCATATGCATATTTTGCTTACTATGTTTGTTACACAACACAGACTACAAGGAAAGTTACTGCAATGACAAGTTATTTAAAGGTAAACACATTTCTTATAGACCCCAGTTCATATCAATATCGATTCCAACATGGAAGATTTTATTTTAAATTTTCACTGAAGTATAACTTACATTAAGAGCTTTATCGATATCGACTCTGACTGAAGAAAGCATTCATTTGCGTGTGAATAATTCATACTCGCCTGTACTTCCAGTACCTGTGTGATGGCCGTGAAAGCTTGCTCGCCAGACTGTACAACAAATCTATAGCCAGTAAGGGGGAATACATTGAATATGTTAAGGTACGTTTACACAGGCCAGACTGTACAGCAAATCTATAGCCAGTAAGGGGAATACTTTGAATATATCAAGGTACGTTTACACAGGCCTGTTTACAACAAATCTATTGCCACAAAGGGGGAATACATTGAATATGTCAAGGTACGTTTACACAGGCCAGACTGTACAGCAAATCTATAGCCAGTAAGGGGGAATACATTGAATATATCAAGGTACATTTACACAGGCCAGACTGTATAACAAATCTATAGCCAGTAAGGGGGAATAGATCGAATATGTCAAGGTACATTTACACAGGCCTGTTTACAACAAATCTATTGCCAAAAAGGGGGAATACATTGAATATGTCAAGGTACGTTTACACAGGCCTGTTGACAACAAACCTATAGCAGGTAAGGGGGAATACATTGAATATGTCAAGGTACGTTTACACAGGCCTGTTGACAACAAATCTGTATGTCAAGGTTAATTTATGAAGCATATTGTTTAGGCTGACAAATTATTGTCATTGGAAACAACCCAGCTTTAAGAAAGATAGAATTTGGGAACAGAAAATGTGCGCTATGTACATATTTGTCAGGAAATAAAAATATTAAATCTTGCGCAGCCTAAGTCAGTAAATCACCCCAACAAACTTAATGTTAAATCTCACTCAAATCTCACTCAAATAAGTTAATTGAATTAATATTTATTAAAGTGTTCAAAGTTGTTGTCTGTTTACAAAGCACTTCATATAAAAACAACCTGTTTTAAATAATTTTCAATTATACACCATATTGTTTTCTACCATAGACAATACGAGTCATCTGTACAGAACATAATTTTATGATGGAATTTCTTTTAGAAAAAGCCAGTTGCTAAGCAACTAAAGGACACAGAAGGTCAGCAGACGCTGACACAGATGGAGGGGTCAAACCATGAAACCGAGGGGGCGGCTGATAATGTAAGGAATGTGTTAAGGCTATGTTTGCCGTTACATATCCACGCCTTGTCATCTCACCTTAACATTGTATAATTATTTTCAATTCAATTACAATTACCTTGAAAAAGTAACGTGTTTTTGTATGCCACCTAAAATAAATCCAAAACTGACTTATTAATAGTTGTTATGTTCATGTCATAGAGTTTGATGCAAGTACTAGAAGAACAACTCATACTACACTTCATAAGTAACTTTGTGTCAGGCAACATTTTATTCTTTTCAGGTTTATTTGTATATATTCAGTCATGTAGATGAAGTGTAATGTTTATGCTTATACAGCTGAACTTCTTTATCCCGAACGTGCTTAAATTGAAGTTTCGCATATGTCGAAGAGGAAAATAACCACCTTGACCTTGACCTAATTTGCACTTAGAATAATTCAAATGGGCTGTTTCTTGGTTAACTAGATTTTACTGTTTCGTCTAGCACCAACACCGCTTGCTACAACACTTGGATACTTGCACAGTTGTTGCTTATGACCATCCCCAATCCACCCATATCACCCAGCCTCACTTTGACTTTGACCCTGACCTAATTTGGACTTATAATAATTCAAAGGTGCCATTTCTTGGTTATCTAGATTTTACTGTTTCGTCTAGAACCAACACCGCTTAGTACACCACTTGGATATTTACACAGTTGTTACTTATGATTGCTCCAAATCCATCGATATCACACAACCTCACTTTGACCTTGACCTAATTTGCACTTAGAATAATTCAAATGGGCTGTTTCTTGATTAACTAGAATTTACCGTTTTGTCTAGCACCAACACCGCTTGCTACAACACTTGGATACTTACACAGTTGTTGCTTATGACCATCCCCAAACCACCCATATTATCCAACCTCACTTTGAGCTTGATCTTGAACTAATTTGGACTTATAATAATTGAAATGGGCTGTTTCTAGGTTAACTAGATTTTACCGTTTCATCTAGCACCTACACCGCTTGCTACAACACTTGGATACTTACACAGCTGTTGCTTATGATTATCCCCAATCCACCAATATCACCCAACCTCACTTTGACCTTGACCTAATTTGGACTAAGAAATGGGCTAATCAGCTCGAACCAGGGGCATGTGTGTTTATCAAATACAGAATCTTGTTTTGGTTAAGTTTTTTTTGCCAGAGTTCATTTCTTAAAAACTATCAAAGGTACCCATTTGAAACTTTAAATACTTGTTCACTATCAAAAGGGTAATGCATTGTAATAAAGCAAGTAACCCTGTGATTTTTGTATTTCCAGAGATATCTGCCCTGGTTTGGACTTTTTTTGGTTAAAAATAAAATTTCTCAATAACTCTCAAACACATTAAATTGAAACTCTAGATACTTGTTTATGGTGATAACCCCATTCTGCAGACATGAGGAGGTAAGTCTTTCAAGGATTTTGTTGGAGTTACCCTTTTAACTTATATTTTCGCTTTATGTCAAATTTTTCAATACCTGTATGAGGTATTGACTTGATACTCTATCAAGGATTTCGTTTGAGTAATTGCCCTTTTTCAACTTAGTATTTTAGCTTTAGCTCAAATTTCTCATGATTAGCAGTATCAGTGGCAGTGGCAGTAGTATACGTATTATTATTATTAGTAGTAGTAGTAGTTGTAGTAGTAGAAGTAGTAGTAGTGGTAGTGGTAGTAGAAGTAGTAGTTGTAGTGGGAGTAGTAATAGTAGTAAAAGTAGTAGCAGCAGCAGAGCAGCAGCAACAGTGATAGTAAGAATAGTAGTAGTTGGAGGAGTAGTCGTAATAGTAGTAGTAGTAATAGTAGTAATAGTAGTAGTAGTAGTAATAGTAGTAATAGTAGTAGTAGTAGTAGGAGGAGGAGAAGAAGAAGAAGAACTACTACTGCTGCTTTTGCTGATTCTACTACTGTTGCGGCTATTGCTACTGTTACTGGGATGTCCTTTGATTTAAAAAATAAAACCATGTCCTTTTTTTTGCCATATTAAGGTAAACGCGCTAGCACAGGTGACTTGAGAATAAGGGGAGGTAATATTCAAAGTGCTAATACTAACACTAAGTCGTAATTACGAGATAAAAAGTCGTAATTACAAGTTAAAAAGTGGTAATTACGAGATTAGAATTCGTAATCAGGGGATACTAAGTCATAATTACAAGAAAAAAAGTCGTAATTAGGAGATACAAAGTCGTAATTAGGAGATACTATGTCATTATTACAAGATAAATCGTTTAATATTCAGTAATTTTTATTTATTTTTATTTTTACACCTGGCACCAGGACGCTTCCATGCATGATCTACAAGAGTTATTGACTTGAATTCAACACACTTCATCACACTGATGATTCCATTCTATTAACAAAAGGTCGGAATACTATCAAATACAAGAAAGCCGAGCGTCCAGCACCAGTAGGCTGTTAGGATATGTCTTTAATCTTTGACATGTCTGTATAAATCTTTAAAAACAAGCTTTCTTTTAATACAATTTTTCAGCGTGCTGGTACTCCCCCATGTTCGTCACAGGAGGCTTATTTCACATTCCTTCCCGAGCCTGTCACGGTGATACACCCACTCCACGGCTGCTCCGACCCCTTCAGTCTCGTGCGAACGCTGGAGGAGGTGCAGCCAACCTACGTGGTCCTCTATGACCCAGATATGGAGTTTGTAAGGCAGTTAGAGGTAGGATGTGTCTATACTTGTACCTGTTGTTGTTAAGGCAGTTAGAGGTAGGCATGGTGATCTGGTGATGTTCCTTTAAACTCATTGATGCCTCTGTATTTGAGAGCTTATTTGATGAAATATGCACACAAGTAATCATGGTTTTAATAATAAGGCATTGTCAAGCTAACATATTTGCCTGTCACTTTATTAAACATATATCCGCCCATATACATATGATACTTGTTACCACTATCATGTGATGGTTTTCCATGGCAGGTGTACAAAGCCACTCACCCTGACCGCCCCCTACGAGTGTACTTCCTCATGTATGTGGGCTCCGTGGAGGAGCAGCGATACCTGACCACCCTCCGTAAGGAGAAGGAGGCATTCGAGTTCTTGATTAGGGAGAAAGCGGTAAGAATTACTAAGATGTTTGAAAACAGTTTTTAAACTTTATTGACACCAGGCTTTTGCATGTATGTTTTTTAGAGAGAAAGCGGTAAAAACTACTGAGATGTTTTTACATTTCGTGACATATACGTGTCCAGACTCCATGCTTTGCATGTGTTTTGATAAGAGAGAAAGCATTAAGATTTACCTGTACTAATATGTTTAAAAACAGTTTTTTGGTTTTGTGTGTGTAAATTATACATGTCCAGACTCCAGACTTTTGCACATATTTTGATTAGAGTATGTTTGGTCTCTTGTTATTCTAGACTGATGATGTACCAGGGCGCTTATAATTGTTTGTGTTTTCTAGCAAAAATCATGAAAAAAAACGGTTTAACATATTAAATGCATTATTTTTTAACATAATTAAAAAAAAAGACCTTTTGAAAAATTCATGCAACACTTGCTAAATTAATTGTCTTAAATTACATATTTGTGTTATTCAGCCCAATTTCCTGTGTGCTAAACCTTATTTGTAATTCTATTTGTTCTCCATCACACTTCCAGCTGGTGTAATACATGTATCTTTTGAACATTTATTCAATGTGACTGTGTGGGCTTTTTGACAGAGCTGATGACTTCTTATTCTAGACCATGGTTATCCCGGAGGAAAGAGAGGGCAAAAATGAAACAGACCTTTCAAGGGATGCAACTCCTGCCAATGCCACTGTGAACACTAGGAAAGGGGGACAATCCACAGTATCTACAGTTAGCAAAGTGAGCAGCTAACAACCGAGTATTGATATTTGAACGCATATATTTAGATTCTAAGATAGATCAAACATGTTCATAGTGTCGGCTCAGCTGGAAAACAAAAATATTTGGATTGTTTGTCAACAACTCTCAGTATCGTCCACTTATGCATAAGAACTGATTAGGCTACATGTACATTCCTGGATATAGGGAAAGATGTAGGATCAGAAAAGCATACCGTGCCTCTGAAAAACAGCATGGGTAGCTGGACTACATGTAGTTCTTAGACATTTTTGTATAATTTGTAATTTCCAGGGTTTTTAGCTTTTTAATGCTTAGAATTGAGTTTTCATATATGATTTTTATATTTGTCATTAAACATTTTAAAATTTCAATATACACTACCAGTAAACTACCAGTAAACGTTCCTCTTTTGACAATCCCATATTAGCAGCAGGGGGTGGGAACAAGAAAGGAATAGGGTGCACCACCCTGCTCTTTCACTGTGACAGTGTCGATCTTTTCTACTTTATGACTGCCTTCTTTATCACTTCAGGTGATTGTAGACATGCGGGAGTTCCGTAGTGAGCTGCCGTCCCTCATTCACCGTCGTGGTATAGAGATCGAGCCAGTAACACTTGAGGTATGACCCAATGTTCATTACGTTGGATTTGGTTTTAGTCCATTGAATGCGTATAGAAAATGTGTTTTATGTGTTCTTGTCAGAATTCAGACAATATCCATTTGACTATGTTAACTTTAGTGTTTGAGACAAGTCACTTTATCGTTGCAACATGATTCCATACATTTAATACTTAATATATTAAATTAATTGGCCATCAAGTTTGTTTATAATGATTGGTTATATTTTGAAGGATTCAGGTATACAAGTAACTATTCTGAACATAATTCTGAATTCTGTTTATGTTTGTCAAAACTAGTTAATTGAGCCCCATGACTTTAAAGATTCTTAGTTTTAAATATAAGCCAATGAAAGCTTAAGCTTTATATGTCTAACAAGGGATTTCATTGAGCTTAATGTTTGATATTTTAGTTTTGTCCAAGTTTTAGATTAAGAAACGTTGTAGTCATAAGGCCAGACTATCCAGTAATTCAGTCATTCTGTGGCCGTTATAATGCCTCCTGTATCTACCCTGTCTGGCAGGTGGGAGACTACATTTTGACACCAGAGATCTGTGTCTTTTGTAGTAATTAGGCCAGACTAACCAGTAATTCAGCCATTCTGTGGCCATTATAATGCCCCCTGTATGTAACCTGCCAGGTGGGTGACGACATTTTGACACCAGAGATCTGTGTCTTTTGTAGTCATAAGGCCAGACTATCCAGTGATTCAGTAATTCTGTGGCCATTATAATGCCCCCTGTATGTAACCTGCCAGGTGGGTGACTACATTTTGAAACCAGAGATCTGTGTCTTTTGTAGTCATAAGGCCAGACTATCCAGTAATTCAGTAATTCTGTGGCCATTATAATGCCTCCTGTATCTACCCTGTCTGGCAGGTGGGAGACTACATTTTGACACCAGAGATTTGCGTCGAGAGGAAGAGCGTGTCGGATCTGATTGGCTCGCTGAACAATGGCCGCCTGTACAACCAGTGCGTCTCCATGACGCGATACTACAAGAAACCCATGCTTCTTATCGAGTTTGATCCAAGCAAGCCATTTACAATACAGGTATTTACTGTTCTTTAGTGTTCTTTTCATATTTTAGCTTATCCGAGTAATCCTAGTCCATCTACCAGACATTCTTTGTTTTTACATGTACGAGAGGAAAGCTGCATGTTACCTCTCCATACTGATGTTTCACTGACAACTAGGGAATACACCATGTTGCAGGGCAAGTTCCCGATGTCCACCGATGTGACGATGCAGGAGACGACCAGTCGACTCTCGTTGCTCACCATTCACTTCCCGAACCTGCGCATACTCTGGTGCCAGAGCCCCTACGCCTCAGCGGAGCTCTTCGAGGAATTGAAGGTACATGTAGAACTGGTAGAGACGAGTGTATGTCTTTGTTTCCAGGTTCTTTGGTTGTATGCTTGATAAAGCTTCTAGAAGGTGTACAATAAAATAATTATTTTAAGCACATGACGTATCTTTTACGTAATTCTACCGATTTTTTAGAAGTCCTATTACAGATACAGGCTTTGAAACTTTAATGCCTGACATATCTGTTGTATTTCCTTTCTCTTTTCCTTTGTCAATACAGTTGCAATTTTCTTTGTGTTCATGGGTTTCATTCTCAAATTTATTCATACAATGTTACTAAGGCAGGGAAAGAGCAGCCAGATGCTGCCACCGCAGCCGCAGTTACGGCCCTTGCTGAGGGGATAGACTGGTCGGACAAGTACAACCACGCACCTCAGGTACGACACAGTAAAACTGTTGTGCAGTCTAATTCTTCCTTATGTTTCATAATGTTTACATTAAGGTGTTGTGACTTTGACCCAACCACGAACAGAAAATATTTGCAGAGCAGAAATTAGTATACTTTTTGACAAATTTCTGTCATATGGGTACGGAATATATTTATTATACTCCCACAAACAAAGTTTAGTGGGGGTATATAGGAGTGAGCTTCTCAGTCCGTCAGTCTGTTGGTTTCATGGTTTTCGGACCATAACTATAGAAAGGCTTGACATATTCAAATAATTTTTGGTACACATGTGTAACATCATAAAACACAGGTCAGGTTCGACTTTGGTTATAAACCGCTTAATTTTGACAGAGTTACGGCCCCTTTTCGACTTAAATCTCTACAAATATGGTTTCCGGACAATGTCTCATAAAAAGCTTCACATATTTAAATTATTTTAGGTACATATGGTAGGTGTAACATGATACACTACAGGTCAAGTTCGACTTTGGTTACAAACCATTGAATGTTGAGTTATGGCTCCTATTGAACTTAATTTTTTCCAAATACACTGTTATACATTCACAATTTAAAGCATTCTCTTTTGGTCCATTTCTTTCCAATGAATGTCATAGTTTCGTGATAAGGCCATATTGTGGGGGGAGCTGAAAAATTCGTCACTCGTGTGACAATTCTAGCGGTACTATTTCAGTTCTATGGGATATGCTGATTTTTTTCAGGACATGTTAATACGGATGCCAGGAGTGAACTTCAAAAACTACAAGAGCCTTATGAACAGAGTGAGAGACATTGCAGAGTTGTCTACCTTGTCAGTAGAGGAACTTCAGGGAATTATGGGTACTACCCAGAATGCAAAGCTGCTATGGGACTTCCTGCACACGGAACAAAATGCAGAGCAGACAGCAGGTGCTAGTAAACCTGAACAAAAAGTTGGAAAACGGTGGAGCAAATCCTATAAAAGATGATAGTAAAGTTTAAATATAGGTGATTCATCTCATTTTTTATGGAATATTAAATTCTCTGCATTGTTCACTTTACCAACATGTTCAAGCTGGTTTATTAACAATGAACTTAACTGACCTTTTTTGAAGGGCATGACATTTTACAATTTTGACACAGTAGATTTTCAGTGGCTCGTACACAGGTATGTGATTACAAAAAATGCTTACAATGAATCTCATGATTTCTGATAACTGATTTCAATACGGGTATACATGCATCTATCAATAATACTATATATTCATTGTTTCAAGTAAGATTCTGTTTTTGTTTTTAGCTCACCAGAGCATGAAGTGCTCGGTGAGCTATTGGTATAGGGGACCTCTCCCGCGTAGTCCGTCGTCCGTATGCCGTCAACAATTTGCCCCTTAATCGCGATAAAGACCACATTTTTTATTCAATCTTGACCAAACTTGCACCGTTTGTGTATAACCATAAAATCTTGGTCAGGTTCGATAATGGGCCCGATCGGACCAGGAACACCAGAGTTATTGTCCCTTTTTTGGTCCCAAATACATCTATTCCTGAATAACTAACCTGGTAAAGGGAGGTAAATGAAGTATCAGGAAGATAATTGCCAGAAATGTGTTATTTCCCTTTGTAGCTTATTCACAGATATAATCCAGATAGTGGAGTCTGCTTATCAGTAAAATCAATACATCGCTCTGAGTCAACATGGTACTTCTATTTGAGATCAGCATCATTACACATAGTAACCATTGATAGCCAGCTTCTGAGCTATATTTTGGCTGTGTGTGCAGCAATAAAATTTTCCACTGTCTGTCTTGGCATCCAGTCAGGAAAAAGATTAAAACAATAATCAATAGCTATAATTCATGTTGTAAACAAGCAATTAGAATAGATCATGTGATCTAGTGCCTGAAAGGGTTAATTATTTTCTGTAGTTTTTGGACTGTTTAGTTAGTAACTTATTCAGTATCATTTAATCATGTAACTTTTGGACTGACTTTTACATTTGAATAGGGATTTTGGAAACTCAAGTAATTATCTTACATGATTTTTGAAGCCGAGTTATAGATTCTCCTTAAATGAAAAATACTTTTACACTGTTTTACATTTTCTCTTTAATTTAGAAATATTTTTACACTATTTAGAGTGCACCATGCTACTTGCTGCTTGTATGGTATATATAAGTAAGGGCTTGTAGTTTTGGGACACTTGTTATAGTTCAACAAAATAAAAGTGACTTCATGTGCATCACTTTCATTACATTTCATCTCACCTGAGCACTTAATGCTTGATGAGCTATTGGTATAGGGGGACTGTCCTGCGTCGTCCATCGTCCGTAGTGCATCGGAACAATTGGGCATGTGGACATGATACAAACTTCACTTTCATTCAATCTTGACCAAACTTGCACAGTTTGTGTATGACCATAAAATCTCGGATAGATAATGGGCCAAATAAGGCCATGAACACCAGAGTTATTGGCCCTTTTTCATGAGAAAATCTGCAAACTGGACTTTGTGCAACATACAAAATTTCATTTTTCGTCTGAATTCGACCCAACTTGCACAGCATGTACATGAACTAAATATTTCAAAATAATCAAAATGGCCTAGATTGGGCTGCAAACACCAGAAATATTGCCCCTTGTTTGTATGAAAAAATGGACAATGTGGAGTATAGAGACTTCATTTATTGCCTAATCTTGACCATCTTGCACTGTTTGTGTTTGACCATAAGGTCTCAGTCAATTCCCAATATGGAACAGATCAGACAAGAAAGACCAGAGTTATGACCCCTTGTTTGTGAAAAAAAATCTATAATTTGTCAAAAATTGGCTTTCAGTCTCCATAGTGAAATAACTTTTCATTCCTTGTTGATTAAACTTGCACAGTTTGTGTATGACCATAAGATTTCATCAAGGTGCAAGGATGGGCTAGATAGAACCAGGAACACTGGAGTTATTTCCCCTTCTTTGTGATGAACTTTGCAAAAAATGGACTTTGTGTGACATAGAAACTTCATTTTTCATCTAATCTTGATAATACTTGCACAGCTTGTGTATGACTATAAGATCTCATAATAAACCAATTAGGATATAAAGAACAAAGTTATTTGCCCATTTGTTTGTGAAAAATAAGCAAAAAATGGACTATGTTCAGGATAGAGACTTCATTTTTTATTTGGGATGGCAGCACATAGTATTTGAGAAACCGGTTAATTAGTTTTGGTATTTGAGCTGTTAACCAGTGAGCTGAATATCATTTACAAGACCTAAAACACAATTAAAATGGAACTACATCAAGTACAGTGGTCTGTTTGATTGAATAGTCCTAAATCCTAATCGATGATATACATAATGCTGACAAATGTCTTGTATTGATGTCTTTTGTGACTGTTTTAATAATTGTTCTGTTGAAATAAGAACAAAGTACAGTACATGGAATTCAGCCGGATGTTTGAACCTAAAAAATGTGCCATTGCAAAGATTGGATGTCAACCTATGTGTAATGAAAGTGTGATTGTGCATTGTAAACATATTATCGTGTGCTTGTGGTTCATCTTGGTCCCAACAGTTTCGACCATAAATGCACCTGTATTGCGCCATTTATTTGCCAGGTAAATAACAGAAGAAGGCCAGGCAGGCATGTGACTGTATATGCCTGTATATTGCCAGGTTAGCTACATAAGAAGGCCGGACAGCCATCTGTATTGCACGTGTCGAATTGCCTGATCAGATCGTCTGATTTGGGTCATTTTGTAGGTGATGACATTTAGCTGATCTCTGTCATTGCCAGTACTCAGGTGAGCGCTTTGGGGCATCATGGCCCTCGTTTATTTGTTTTTTTTTGGGGGGGGAGGGGTGGGGTTGTTTCTTGTTTACAATGAGAGATGTATTTCATTCCTGTGGGACCAGTTTGCGGAAAGCTAAAAAAAAAACACTAGGTTTATAATGCAGTGCCTGTAATTATTCCATTATGTAGGTACTCTGTATATGTAAATATTTATCAAATGTTACTGTTGATCAGGAACAGTACTTTCATGCAGAAAGTAATATTTAATGGAATAAAACAGTACTTTTTTGTATCATTTATTCCAATTTGTGTAAGATACCCAGGGATTCTAAGATTTATTGACTGTTTCATATTGTTTACCTGTAACTGCACGGCCATTTTACACATCTGATATACCCGAGATGTATGTACATGAACTATTTTGTTTATTGTTTTGTTGCACAATACATTTATTATTAAATTAATATAAATTCTTATATGGTTTTATCAAAATAAGTAAAATAAACACTGAGACATAGAAGTTTATAAAACGAGCAACATTTCTAACTTTAAGGTCATTTTAAAATTGATACTTTTAAAATACATTGATCGATGAGTGTTCTAAAATACGGACAAGGGTTACTCACTACAAGACTATCTGTGTTCGACGATAACAACTTTATCAACAACGTAATGTATGCACATAGATCTAACTAAAAATAATAACAAGATTTAACACACTTACGTAGACAATATGATCTCACTAACAGACTAAACGAAGGTCTACACTTCCAAGTAAAATGAAAACTAAGTTGTACCCCAGTTCCAGAAGGGTGATAAGTTTCAAACACATTTTCTTTAAAAATAAAAACATAATATCCGCACTGGCTAATCCAGGACGGCACTTTCCGCTTTTATGGTATTTTCTGTTTCAAGGAAGACTCTTCTAAACATAAATCCACTGTAGGCGGAAAGTGCCGTCCTCGATTAGCCTGTGCGGCCTGCAGAGGCTAATCCGGGACGACACTACGCACATGCATTAAGCCCGGTTTTCCCACGACGCGCCTCATATGAACTCGGTAGGCTACAATAGTCTAAGTCCTTCTAAATGGTAAAAGGACATATTTTGAAACTGATGTAGATCTAGATACACGTTGGCTAAGCCAATTATTTAAAGTGTTAATTTAACCGTTATCAAATTAATTAGATCTAGATCAAATGAAAGTTACATGTAGCAGTTTTATTCAGTGTTAATGTTCAATGATCATAATAGAGAGATGTTTTTACACTTATAGTGTTAGTCATTTTCGAGGTATGTGTAGTTGCTGCTCAGACGTCACAAGATTGCGTCACGTTTGTGCGTCATGACGACCAGTGTGACGTGGTTGTCACTCTGCAAGATCATGCTGCCCACCTCCTTGTGGTCATTGGTCAACACGTACTGACCATTCACTGAGTAGATGTATTGACGGACCTGCGAAAAGTGGCGTTGAGTAAATTAAACGAATGTACATGTACAGTAAATGAAGGTATGGCAATACACTAACGGCGACAGCATCACATTTAGATTGTATCATCTAGATCTAAATCTGTTTACAGATGTGCAGATGTGCACACATGTGTATTAGTCGTTGAAATCTTTGTTCAGATAGAGATGCAAAAGTATACACGCTCGTGATTTAACCTCGAATATTAATTGTAGTCATTTTCAGCAGACCTTCTATATTGATTGTTGCTTCTTGTGTGACAATTGGAATTTGGGAATACATTTAGAATATATTATGAACACAAATGTATACGGCGTTAACGAATTTTTTTAATGCAAGTCCATGTCCGGTCTAAGATAAAACATTTTTTTAAGATAAAACATTGTTAAAAATGTTGATTCTATATCATCAGCAGTGAACAAGATACTTTCTATACCGCATAATCCTACACCGCACAATCCATCAAGTAAGGGTTATTAAACTTGTTCACCGTGTTGCGGAAATTAAAACTTCGTGCCCAAACTAAGGGTTGTTCGCCGTACGAGGGAGGGGTTGCTATGGTGACGTACCTTGAGGCCGGCCGAAGCGGCGGGTCCCTGGGGGTCGACAGCCTGCACGTAGGTGGGGCTGCTCCCGCGGATCACGAACCCGTACCCCACGGGGTCACTGCGCACCTGGGGGCGAATAGTACAGGGCCGGTATTTATAAAGAATTTACAAGTCAAAAATGAAGAAAAATCTTTAAAATTCTCAAATTAAAAAAAATGATTTTCTGACAAAGAAATACATTGTTTCAAGATTTTTGCACATAAGTTGCAAAATAAATCAACGTGTATTAATAGTATTTGTAATGCAAATGTTCTAAAGCATAAATTCTCATTTTGACTTATTTTTAACTTATGTTAAGAGTGGCTTAAGAATCTTTATAAATATGTGCCCAGGTGCCACTTTCAAGAAATGACAAATGTTCACGGTGTTAAAGCGAATCGGTACCTTCTCCGTTAAAAATAACCCAAAACGCTCGCTCTCCGTTACGGTACCTGCCCCTCTCCGTTAAATCAGCAGATTTTGGTGTACGGAGGCATCGAACAACAGAAAACAACGGTAGTTATGGGGTAAGTTACTTGAAAATTTATGGCGCACGGAACATTGGCATTATTAAGCTATGAAAAAGCAGTTTGTTTTTTGTATAATTGCAATAAGGAATTCAAATGAAAGAAAACAATTTCAGACAGTCTTCAACCACACATATTTACATTTGAAATTTGTGTCTATATTCATATCGGTTTCTTTCAATTCCTGTTTTGTACATTATCGGCTAATATTCTATTAGTAAAAATCACAAAACATAAATGTTGTCTTAAATATGTTCAAAACGAATAAAATGAGAATCACACCGGCACCAGTATCGTCTCGGATACTACATTTTTTTGTGGTGCCTGTATCCTCTCTGTGGTGCCTGTAACCTCTCCATTTTAGTTCATTAATACGTACACGAGTTCTTAGCTATACGGTTAGTGATATGGGGATGATTTCTTTAAAAAAAAATTCGCTTCAACTAAAGCTGTGCAGAACTCAACCCCTTTGGTGCTTCAATACAACGATACACGCGATTTTCAGAGAAAAATACCGTTTATGCATGCAACAACGAGTGTATTTATTATCTTTCTGCGGCTTGTTAACCGTGATAAACTATTTAGAAGCGTTTTGACTTCTCTATATAGGACTTAGAATGATGCGTTGTATCGTGAGTTATAAAAGCAAAAAAATAGGTACACATACATGTAAACGAAGTAACGCGTAACAAAAGCAATTTATTCGTTAAACTTCGAGTAATTAACACCGCCAGACACGCTCATTTTGAGTTTTGCTTTACAAAGTAAAATCATTTAGAATCATTTAATTCCAAATGAAAATTATTACAGTGACATTTTCCTAAAAAATGAAAATGTATCATTATTAATAAGCAACTACAATTAAAAATATTATTGAGATTATGTCAGCTTTATAAAACAAATAAATTTGACATCGTATAATAATATAAATAATAATAATATGAACATATTCTTTGCTTATATTTTGTACGTAATAAATGCGCCTTGTTTTCACTATATCAAATGCTAAAGCTTGCCCTATATTTATTTTCAAGCCACACCGGATAACTTTCTCCGTCTGGGCACAACCATATATTCTTTATATCCCTAATTTATTAATTAAAACGCTATTATACAGCTGAGCGAATTATCTTTGAACAGACTTGTGCCATCACAAGACTGTCTGCAAGTGACTGGCGTGAATGTATCAATCAACTTTAACTTAATATATTTAGAGCACTAAAAATAACCATGAAAATGTGAAATCTAGCGGTAACTCCGGAAACATACACTTAAAAGACGCCTAAACGCATTTTGCGATGCTTTACAATTATTGCTAATGCGTTCTACACTTTATGATAATATATTATTTTTAAAGACGCAAAACGGAAAGGAAATGTTTGGCCCCATCAGCCTAAAAAGGTGAATCTGGACAGCCAACAAGAGGGGCCACAATAAAGCCCACAGATCCCACTTGGACACCCATTAAGCGTGTAGGAACTACTAGTACATCTGCGACCACTGACACACAGGCGAGAAAATTTCACAACATTTAATTGGATATTATTAAGAAAGACCAAAAGTTGGGTTAGACAGCTACGCCGAAAATACTTCAGTTAGATTCGAACCGAGGTCCTCTTAGTCATTAGACAAATACTTAAACCACTATTTAGTGTCTTGTTATCACCCCTGTAGCTAGCCTGATGTATCGTGGTGCACTGTTTAGATAATAGAATATTCCGATTGTTGTTAGTAGCTAGTTGCATTATGTGGTGGAATCGGAGAAGATTAAAATCTATCAGCTGTGAAAGTGCTCGTCTTCTTTTAAAAAAAACATCACACACTAGACGGATTATAGATCTGCAGTCGTCATCAAACTGAATAAAATTCGTAATTTGAATACTTTGATTTATTTCCTTAATCCAATGTGTATTGTAAAACCGTGTATAAAAATATCCGGGTTTATTGACCGTATAATTATAAACTAGTGACCATTAATTATAATATGATAATAATTACAAGACACAAGCAACAATTAAGAGTCTCAGATCAATTCAAACAAGAGCCTCTTGCGCTTGATTATTCATACTTCTTTGTCCGAGTTATGTGCCTTGGCCATCGACCTTATATAATGACCCAAACACGTGTTTCAATTGAATATATGTAGTAGTTATAGAGGCATGAACTTGCTCGAAAAGTTTAACCTGAATATTTCTCAGTACAAAAGGGCATAATTCTGCTAAAATCCATGTCACAGTTAGAGGCCTTAATCATGTGATCTTATATAATATCCCATGAAGACATGTGTGAAGTTTTAATTGAATATCTTAAGTAAACATAGAGATATAACCTTGTTGCACGCAAACATTAACCTGAATTTTCTCGTTATAAAAAGGGGCATAATTCTGCATAATAGTTGCAGGTCAGTCACGGGCCTTTGTCAATATCCTAACATAATGACCCTAAGACATACGTGAAATTTCCATTGAACATCTGTAATTGTTACAGAGATATGTAATTGTTGCACGCAAACCTCGACGCAGACGAATAGGTGAGTAGAATAGCTCGGACTATTCGGTAAATACCGGTAGCCTAGATAAAAAGGCAAACGTTGCTCATATGCATTTGCTATGTCGTGAACTGCCGTAACTGTGCATAATCTATACGTTTGTGCCATTTTGCGAATTCAAACAAATAACAGTACCCAAATTCCGAATACTAGGAATTGTGAATCAAAATAAATAAGAGTTGATGACGAAAAAGCTCTTTTTGTATGTTACAAAAATATCATTAAATAAAAGCTGTGGCGACGGAGAGGGTACCGGTTCCTCATACGGAGAGGTTACATGTATCCTGCTATACTGGGTCGTCGCCTAGGTTTATGTTATTTATATAATTTTTCTACCAATTATGTTATCGGTAACAACATACATACATCGGGGAATCATTTTAAAACTAAGTTACGTTCATGATATACAGGCTTTTAATTCAACAAAGGAAAAAAAACGACACAAAATATCACTCAAATTAGGAAATGTCAGTCACAGTTGAGAACTGTTTTTACTATTTCAAGAAAACAGACTGCTTTGTAGATAATCCGTGAAATCAATAAAACTCCAATTATAGCGATAGAAAACATATTTATTAACGTGTAATTGACCTACCGGTAGTTTTGCGTGTTGGTTTATAACGGAGAGAGGCAGGTACCGTAACGGAGAGGGTGCGTTTTGGGTTATTTTTAACGGAGAGGGTACCGATTCGCTTTAACACCGTGAATGTTACAACGCTGTTAGTTCATTAATCATGAAAAGTAATGGATCAAATGACAGCACTCATATGTATCATTTTTAAACTTGCAAAATACAGCACATTTGTCAGTTCAAAGTGTCCAACTGCCCTACCCTGATGGACTGTTTGATGTAGGGCGTATCCGGCGACAGTAGCTCGTGCACGGTGGCGTGACGTAACAACACTGCGGGGAAAGGAAGGGGCATTTAGTACACGTGACGTCATGAGCTGTGTGTACAGTCCGTTACTGTTTTGACACTTACATTTCGATGGTTGAACACCAGAAGGTACTAACTGCCATTGAAGGTACTAACTGCCATTGAAGGTACTAACTGCCATTGAAATCAATAGCAGTTAGCACTGGCTTCTGGTTTTCAACCATCGATTTTATGTTCATGATTAGAAAATCATAATTATCATTTTGCTGGATGTAATAAATTCAATTCAAACCTACATGTAGCCTAGTTGAAACTGATTGAATATACACCAAGCTTTCAATATTAATAATGCTCTAACTGCTATTTCGTCTGTTAGAGTTCGTTGATTTTATGTGCATTACTTGACGTCGATCCATGTTCCGCGGTTTTCATACATGTAACTAATGATTTTCTATATTACTCATGAAAACACCCAACTCTATTTGTAGCCTAATTATTACAATGCTACGCCTGGTCTTGACCGTTACCTGAACGAAAGCTGCTGTTGTCAGTCGCCGTTTCACTGTTGTCCGTATCATTTCCGGAATCGCACGAGAGCGTCCGTAATCCGGCGTCATCGCGAGGGACGTCACTACGGACACGTGCTTTTGCATGACCGGGTACAGCGGACTCAGATTTCCGGCGCTGCTCAGGGGTGTTGCTCGGGGAAGCTGTTTATTTATCCCAAATTATCATTACAACGTGATTTTGGTGTAATTTAGACTTATCGATGTTTTTAATCGAGTACCCCATTAATTTGAAACCGAGCGTTATACATATGCACGTTAAACGTCAGACATAGGCTATTGTTTATGTGTGTGTAACTAACAATTAATGGGAAACGTTTATAATGGTCACACAAAAGCAACAAAACAACAAAAGCGGTCCGTGCTCAACACCCTATTGAATCAACAAACAAAATGCCTTTAAATACAACAATACTATGTTGCGTACACGTTGGTGTGAAGAATTCAGGGCGGTGAGATTTGATTGCCGACCGCACCCTCACGCGCGGGACTCCCGACCGACACGCGCCCTTGCCGACGTAGCTGAACACCTCCGACAGAAGTCGTCTGCCGGCGAAGTCTACCGTGAACTGGTACAGCAGGCGCCGGTCGTCCCGGAAGTGGAAATCGTCTGTTACTAGAATTCAAATGTTCAATTAGTTGAGCATCTACCATGAGAAATGGTTCGAAACTCGAATAAAAATACTTGTATTTGACAGAACCAGGATAGTCAATAAACATACCTCGTTCTGATTAGAGATATATTTATTCTAGTACGATAATATTGTAATGATGCCTTTGGTACACAAAGTTTCACATTTATACAGCAATAACATTAGTCATTGTTCAATTAAAATACGAAGACAATTAGAATCATTTACAATGATATAATGTCAAAATAAACATTGGGCCATTAAACTTTCGAAAAAAGAATTACTTTTAACAGTGTCTGAAAAATAACACTTAGAGAATCTATTTATATTGGAATGTAAAGTTTGTAATAAAAATATAGTTTCGTCACGAACGGAGGTGAAACCTACCATGCCTGATAACGTCATTCTCGAGGAGCTTCCTGCCCAGCCCTAGCCCCTCCTCCCTGCTCCCGACGGTGCCGTTCTGCATCACGTGGTCCACGAACTCCGCCCCCGGGAAGGCGCTCCGGTAGAGCTCCCCGTCCTGCTGGTAGGAGCGCATGATCCCGTGGGTGCGGGTCGACAGCCTGCGCGGAAATTGGCGCTCAGTTAGAACATGTTATAAATTACACGTTGAATATTTTAATAGCATTGCTTTTTGTATGAACGCTTTTATTTCATGCTGTGTTAAATCATTATTTTATTTGCCATCAGTATGCATAACTTGATACGAATCTATCCTCTATAGTTTTCGAATGATGTACCCTTCTTTTATGACCAGTGTAGTGCGCATATTTTCAAATTAGCCAATTATTATAATATTATGATTTATTCATTCGGGACTAGTCGCTGTGAATTTCACTATATTTTATTGGATGTTGAGAAGGTATTGGAAAGGTATTGGAAAGGTCACAGGTTGCGTTAGACAGCTACGCCAAAAAACCTACGAGTTTAAAGATGACCGGCTGTTATATTTTTACATAACACACCTCTCATACCCCATTCATAGTGTCTAGTTCTCGTCGCCTCGTTTAACTTCGTTGCACAACGCTCACGTAGTTCAACGTGGTCGCAACGCGCCTCAACGTGGCCCAAGTTGGCAGGTACGTAGTTCAACGTAAACGACAAATCTAAATTTTGAACATGTTCAAAATACTGCTACGTTATACCACAACTTACTAATAGGCTAAAAAAAATTGATGAATTGTTTGTCAGGCAGCGCCGCAACGTTTTTTTTTATGGCCCGCTACGAATTTGATTTAAAGTATTTACTATTTTTGACGTCCGCGCACGGGATTTAAACGAATCCGAGTTTTAACATAGTGGGAAAGAGTATTTGACTTAATTGTAAATGGATTCACTATGTGTAGGTTTATACAAATGGTTACTTTAAAAAAAAAAGATCATAAAACGTATTTTTCTATCCTGAAAGAAACAGTATTTCACCAATTATTAGCGGTACCACAAGTTATACCGTGTTTTTTAATAGAATGGTCCCATGTCATATCAAACTCCTAGCAGCGGTTACCGTACTTCCTATTTCGGTTATCAGTAACCACTTCCGTCGCAGGTAAAATCTTTATAGAAATGCAAGTTTTAAGTTTTTGTGACGTTTACTTATTCAATAACGTTTACTTATTTCATTCAACTCAGTGCAATTTTCTACATATTTTTATTTGTGTATATAATTTAAAGTGAAAAATGAAAAAGAAGCTAATTTAAACCATAAATATTAACTAGAAAATTTTAATTGATCATAATTACATTTGTTATGGCAGAGATTTGACTTGAGCTATGCTCGGAACCGGTCAAATCTCTGCGCGGAGGTTGATGTCATGTGTCTGACTTAAAAGTATTAAATTGACTTGTGTCAGCGGTCACTCGTCTAGTTGCCAATAAGACACGCCTTTACCAGACAACGTAAAACCACAACGGGTAATTGTAAATTGAAAAAAGTGTTACAAAATATTTTACAAAAGTGCTATCAAACATTGAGCAGTCATTAAAGCCGAGAAATATGGCTGAAAATGCAGATAAAAGTATGCTTAAATTGGCAGGAACGAATAATTTATAACTTCCTCAATCTCTAAATATGTGCTTGTTTTAATAACTTATTACATAGAAGAGTATGAGAAAAAAAAATAGTTCAATAAAATAAAAATCCGCCCTCCCTCCTGATTTTTTGGAAAAAGTGCCTGAGAAACAATTCATTTTTTTTTTCGCCATACGTATATAGTGGTACACATGGCACAACTTAGAACAACGTGATCTTTACGTAGAACAACGTGAACAGAACGAGAGTCCTGTCAAATGCTACGTTATGCCGCAATATTCGCTACGTTTAAACTACGTGAGTGTCAAATACGTACTACAAGGCTCGTTATAACTTGACACTATGACCGGGCTATCAATTTATGAGAGAGACATTGCCTACCCACCCGGTGTACAGATGGAGCGCGGTGTAGAAGAGCTCCAGGTCAGGGAACTGCCGGTAGGTGTCGTCGTCGCGCCGGAAGCGGTAGAACAGCGCCTCGTCCTTGACCTCGTGTTCGTCGCACACTAAAACGGAAGTCGGCATGACTTAACATTGGGTATTCGTATTTTTGAACGCGACGGACTAAACTCCCTACTCCAATTGCCATGTTAAGTCATGCCGGTGCGTATATGTATTGTTATTGTTATTTGTGTTTATTGTTTTGTTATATTTGCACATATTTTTTTTAGGAAATATAAGCAGTAAACTCTCTCGCGATTGTGCATTATTCGAAAAGGATTATATACGTGTATACGATTTCAGTTCATTGCATATTTGTATATTATAAATTTATATCAGTACATACAACGCACATGTAGTTACTGGTAAAATGAAGTTGAAAACCACGCAACGTGTTGAACCATTGAGTATCACCCATACGCACCATGATGAACAATGTTGTGATCTTGCAAGACTTTCAGCCCCTCCAGTGCGCACTGACGGGTTTCGCAGTGCTTGTTCCTCACCAACCAGTCTAGAAGTTCCCGCCCCACCACGCAGTTCCGGTACGTACGCAGATGGTACTTCCGGTTCTTGATCATGCCGCCATCTTGCAGAGATTCCCTGAAATTCCAGACGTGATTAAAGTTTTCAAGATATATTGGAAAATAGGCCTCTTAGAGGCATCAGTTTTAACAAGCAAATATATAAATGCATCTAAATAAAATTCTTAGTAGTGCTCTTTAAACATCAGTTTATAAATTTGCTGTATGAGGGGAAAAATGAACAAATAACTACCGGGTTTATATCAAGTTGTCCGATTGAAGATTTCATAAAGTAGTAACCGAATCGGAAATCAAATATGTATATTTAGGTAATTATGTGAATAAATATCGTGTTCCGCTATTAGCGCGAATTGTTCATTCTAAGATTTGAAAACAATGTTCATGTTTGCTCGATATTCATTAAAAAACATTAAATAGTATATATAACCACGAGTAAATAAGAAATAGATCCATATTCATACGATCATCAGTCGTGGATGTTGTCACGATATTTACAAGAACACATCTGTATGCACATTTTTGCACTTTTCACACGAATTATTTGTATTTATTACCAATGTCATTGTATCTCGAGCAAATCTGAGTTTCTCGCCAATGAAGGGTATCTCGAACATACCTGAGGTTCTCGCTACTGAGGAGTATCTCGAACATACCTGAGGTTCTCGCCAATGAGGAGTATCTCGAACATACCTGAGGTTCTCGCCAATGAGGAGTATCTCGAACATACGTGAGTTTCTTTCCGATTAGGATTTTCTAGAGTTTATCCCGATGAGGAGTATCTCGAGTCTACCTGAGTTTCTCCCCGATGAGGAGTTTCTCGAGTCTACCTGAATTTATCCCCGATGAGGAGTATCTCGAGTCTACCTGAGTTAATCCCGGATGAGGAGTATCTCGAGCCTACCTGAGTTTCTCCCCGATGAGTAGTATCTCGAGTCTGCCCGAGTTTCTCCCCGATGAGGAGTATCTCGAGTCTACCTGAGTTTCTCCCCGACAAGGAGTATCTCGAGTCTACATGAGTTTCTTGCCGATGAGAAGTATCTCGAGTCTACCTGAGTTTCTCCCCAATGAGAAGTATCTCGAGCATACTGAGTTTCTCTCCGATGAGGAGTATCTCGAGCATACCTGAGTTTCTCGCCGGTGAGAAGTATCTCGAGTCTACCTGAGTTTCTCCCCGATGAGGAGTATCTCGAGCATATCTGAGTTTCTCGCCGGTGAGAAGTATCTCGAGTCTACCTGAGTTCTCCCCGATGAGGAGTATCTCGAGCATACCTGAGTTTCTCGCCGATGAGAAGTATCTCGAGTCTCTCGCACTGCTCAATGTTGCCGGCGAAGATGCTCATCTCGATCTCTGTGGTTATATCCGGTCGCTCCGAGAACGTTCGCAGAACATCCGGTACTTTGAACAACAAACCATCCCAAGATGGCATCACACATTAGCTACCAGGCTTCCAACTAGGCCTGTTTATTATTGTTACCGACCAGCACTTCGTTAACCGGGTGATTTTGGATTTAAAATAAAGTATTTATATGTTCGGCTATTGTATTATCACATGATACGTACGTACGGTGTTCTCATATTAAAACTAGGTGATATCGCCATCACTTGACGCATATCATCTGTGAACGGTTAGTAATTGATAACTGGGACCCAGTGGTGTCAAATCAGTGATAATTATAGTTACTGTTGTTTAATTATAGTTCAATGTTTGTTTTTATAGAATACATGTACATTCGCTCATTAATGGTCATGCTATATCTGTCACGTAGCTGTCACGTAGCTGGGTCATCTGTAAGTCATGGGGAGCTATCTACCGGACACACGGACAAACCACACATAGATTTATAATTTTCCATCACTCAAAAGTAAAATAACTCGTAAATTAACCTCACAAACTAATAATAGATCTACCGGTCCTAAACAAATGTCATTCATGCAATAATGTCCTACTTCAGATTTATTTAACTTGTAAAGTAGTATTACTCAAAAATTATATAATTACCCGAATTAATTATAAATTTCAGAATAATGTATCACTCAAAAATCAATCTCGTATACATATACACGAATCTGGTGCTAAACCAATGCTATGGCTCAATGAACACTCGTATATCTCTCTCAGTTGACAATTATTCAACTACTTATAATTATAACTTCACAATTCCGACGACTTTTTTTACAAAATAGCACTCGTAAAAAATCACACACGAATTATGTCACTAATAATCTATGATAACTGCTACATTTATATCACGCATTCATCGATTTCACTCATAAATCAATGTTAAATCAGACATCAATTTCGCCCCACCTCTTATTACAGCACAGATGCCAGTACCAATTTTTATTTTATGTTCCTACCCACGTGTACATTTAATAAGATACCGTCGACAATTACATTTGCAAAAACAAAGTTCGATTTCAAAGTTTATACATGTATGTTGCGGCATTGTTAAATACGTTGGTCTCGTTTATAAAAACAATCGACATCGCTACTGCAACCGTGTATCCTAATTACTTTGGTGTGTTTGTATAAATATTTATTTTCTTAACAATTCCATTCATATATTGTTGCTTCTCGAAAATATATTTGAGATAAGTAGGAAAGTACATTTATCTCGTTTTAATATTTATCTTTATTTTTGTTAAATTCCGTCGATGTGCCCCTTTGATAATTTACTTATCCCTTGCACTCATGAAGGCGATCTCAGGGGGCTCGAACGTTAAAGTGACCTCTTCCGGAAATCAAGCATTCTTCGTTGTAAACTTAGTCAGCGTTTTTACATTAATTTCGTTTTCACGATCGTATTATTAACTCGATTCATCTACCTTTGACTAAGACAATGAGAGCGTGAAACTCGACACTTCACGCGCAATTAACTGTGTCTTAACCCATTCAGGATTTGAAGTCAGTCAAAACATGAATCACTATAAACAATTATTGATAAACAAATAGATAAATGTTTAGCTAAAAAGTTTCACGAATTATGCTTGTTAATTTTATTCTGAAATGGAATTATTATTTTAATCGGATAATCCGGCTTTCATGGTGTAAATCGTAGACGAAATAATAAAAAAAGGGAAAATAAAACCCCAATTATTTCTTCATCACAGCTATCGTTCACTTGACTGGCACCTTTGTATTAGTGGACCTTTGTGTAAGAAAGTGATCGAAATCTGGACATGAAAAGAGTGAAGTTTAACCTCCAGACGGCCCAGTGTGGACTGTGTCCAGAGAGAGACCCGCGCGGAACGGTTTCGCCAACAGACGACCAGTCTGAGAACGGAATAGTTCCCAAACCCGCGATCGTCTTTTGTAAGACTTGTGGTGCGTTCATCTGTGTCACGTGTCAGCGGACACACCGGAAGCTGGCCGTAATGGCAAATCACGTGATTCTCAATCGAGACCACGTTCTAAATGATGTGAAACGCGCAGACGACAAATTTGTGCCACGACCGGAAGTCGGTGCTACACTGACTGAAGTCGATGACATTTCAGAAACAGGAATTCTCAAGGAAAGTATTGAGTCTATATTAGAATATGAACGACAAAGACTACAAGTTTTAAAAGATTTGTCAAAGGGTCTGGTGAAGGCAAATGAATACGAAAGTGACAATGAAGACGAAATAACAGATGTTGCTGAAATTGTTCTGGATACCGAACCGGAGAAAAGGGAACGGGATTTTAATTTTTCAGAAATGTGTTCCGAACATGACAGTGCTGTGAAATATTTTTGTCAGTTCCATAAACGTTTGTGTTGTGATATTTGCAAAGTAATTAATCATAAGCTGTGCTCAACAAACGCGAAATTTATACCCAGTATAATAGAAAATGAGGCTGATCTTAAAGCGCCGTTTAGAGAAATAGAAGCACAGGTAAGAGATTTTAAAGACTACGATCGAAAACTGCAGGGTGATCTGAAGGAGTTAAGAAAATCAAAAGATCACTTTCTCCACGATTTGAAGGAAGAGAAGCGCGAGATTTTGAACTGGATAAACCTGATGGAGGTTAGATCGCTCAGACGACTGGAAATTTTGTTTGACAAATGCAAAAGGGACATTGAAACAAAGAGGAAGAAAGCTAAGCAGGCATGCGAGAGTCTGAGGGCCGAAATTTATTTTCTCAAAGAAATCATGACCAACAACAGTCACGACAACATTTACAGGTTTGTTAAGATCAAACGGGCGGAAGATCACATTGAAGAGTCGAAGAAGAAAAAAGAGCCGCGAAATTTGACAACGTCCAGGTTTCAACTGAACTTGAACAAGGAATTTGAAGAAGTAAAGAGAAATGCTGATCAGTTGTTTGAAATTGGTATTGAGAAGAGTGGTGAAACGAAATACAACGTTCGACTGAAAGAGGACAAACACGTGCCCAACATAACCGGATGTGACGTCATGCAGTCTGGTGCTCTAGCCTTGGCGGATAGGAATAACGCGATGGTCAAATTGTTCAATTCGCAGATCAAGCTTATTGGACGGCTTTCTTTACCGGACGGTGTGTTTGATTTGACGACTATCGGACCTAATGCGCTAGCTGTTACCTGTCCACTTAAAGGTGCCCTTAACATTGTTCAGATCCGACCGGAAATGGAGGTTGCTAAGACACTGGCGACGGGGCCAGGTGCGTGTTGGGGAGTGACGCACCACGAGGGTCTGTTTGTGGTCAATTGTTCATCAACATCCGAGTCATTTATTCGAGGGATTGATATTGAATCAACAATTGTGTTCCAAATAAAGACGAGGTGCAATTTCTTTTCGGATATTCAGTTTTCTGATGAAGGCATGCATCGCACAGTGATATCATTGGTGACGTCATACACCGAAGGAAATGAAACGGGAGAGATGCCTTTTTTAGATGAATACCATGACCCGCAGAGAGCCGATGTCGTTGTTAAGGAATATAATTTTTTAAAGGTAGTATTTTAAGTTGTATGGAAGTGAAAAAAACAACACGAAACATATGCTTCATGTACATGTATATGTGTTTAATATTTTTGCTAAACTAGTCATCAACAGATAAACCCAATTCAAGAAACGCTTTTCTTATTGTATAGTTAAAGAAAGCAGAATCACTCACGTACATTCGAGCTCGATCACAGTGCGCACTTCGTGAGTTGTAAGTTAATTGAAGAGTAGATACCATTAAAGGATTGAGATGACCAATCATGGGTTTATATTTCAGTGGTAGATGGTTGCATAATCCAATAAAAAAAAACTTGGACAAACAGAGAGACAAAGCGATTTATGTCCCTCTACTGGTTAATTCTTCAATACTTGTCACTATGGTCGTGACAAAACGCTTAAGTTATATAAACCTAAACTTTGATTTTGTTTTCAGAATTTGCACACGCGCGGTGTGACGTCAGATCGCCACGGCAATATTGTCGTCTGCTGTAAAGACGTGGACCAAATTTACACTATTGTCTGTTCCGGTGGTGACGAGGTGAAGCTGCTCCTAGCCGAAACAGACGGTCTGGCCGCTCCGCAAGCGCTCTGCTACAGCGAGGACAGGTCCAGGCTGCTTGTTACATCAGAAAACACGGACTTTATACAGATATTTGAATTTGAACGATGATAAATTAAGATATTTATATTCATAGCCTAAAATAAAATAATGTAAGCTCTTACATAAGAGCCACTGTATATTATCAAAAGATGTTAACTAACTTGTTTATGTTGTTTGTTTACAAACATGTACATTTACAAACTTGGTGGCATATTTATATATTTTTATAAACTTATTTGCAATTTGATCTAATGCAATGCAATATCGTAACAGTTCGCACACACTATGGTCATATATTATAGCTTGACTGACAGGAGCGCTGCATACTCGTTTACTCGTTCAAGTAAACATTGAAAATAAAATCTTAAAAAATAAAAATGTCATTTTACTTCGAAAAATGGAATAAAAATCTGTGCCAAAGGGGGTTAGGGGTAAAAAATATTCTCATAAATACAGACAATGGCGGTTTTTATTTTTTTATTTTCGCCGATCCATGTTTGTCCAAGCTTCGATCGAGGCACAAGTTCTAGTGACACAATTACACTCCGACAGGAATGACGGCAGTGTATAGGCACTCTGTTTCATAAGGCAACAGACTTGGCTCAGCAGTTCGGTGTGGAGGCTTCCCTACCTCGTCATGCGGGTCGCAAATAAATCGACTAAACGCCCCGTCAACATATCCCTCTGATTTCTGGAAAAGAAAAATGAACCTTCCATTCGTTGACCACCTGTGCAGAGAGTAGACTGACCGTTTGTTGCTTCAACATGGTCGCTTCAAGGCACAATATCTCATTCCTAGCAAAGTGGGAGAGCTTAAGGACGAAGTTGTCCTAGCTTTGCACAGCGAATTCACCGGCGACGAAGACGCTAACTTTAATAAATTCAGTCAGAAAGTTAGGGGCTGAAAGACGAGGCGGGCGTTGATGAAGGCAAACGAGACACTGAAATCGCTGGAAGACGCCATACCTAGGGCTCTACATGATTTGTACCCAAATGTAAGAACGTACCTCGCTATTCTTCTTGCCATGCCGCTTTCTAGGTCAACAGCAGAGAGGTCATTCTCTACAATGCGGCGTGTGAAGACGTACCTCAGAAACACCATGACTTCTGAGCGTCTCCCCGGCCTTGGTCTTCTTAACATTTACCGCGAAAAAGAAATGAATTCTGACATGTTGGAGGACATTTTCGCAAGACGAAAGGAAATACGACTTGCTTTGATTTAAGGGTGTAATAGCAAATTTGTCAAGCTTGATGACAAATACCTTGCACATGTCATAAAGATTCGCTATAAAACTAACAAAACCATTAAGTGTTGTTTTATACACATATTTTAAGAGAAACACCTTAATCAAAACAGTCTGACTATGAAAGTTATGTACAGTCCATATTTGTCAGAGAATATAAGGTTTCTAAATGTCAGGAATGGCTTTTTAGTGGGTTATAAAACGCTAGCTTTCAGGAGCTTCCGGGGTCCTACGCCCCCCCCCCCCCCCCCGGACCCCTAGCCAGGCCTTGCCCTGGACCAACCGGGGTCCCTAGCGGTCCCCAGCCTATATGGTATTTATATTTCGAGTAACAACGAATTCTGCTGCGCTACGCCCCTGGCGTTGATCCGTAAACGACCACGAATCAAAGACTGACCCCGACACATGTGTTGTACAACTGATACCAAATACAGACCTTTTATGGACCAACAATATACAATTATTGACTAGATGGCCATTGGACATGGTCTGATGTTCACTGGATAAAACTCATATTGACCGAGGCGATAGCCAGTGAACATCAGACCATCGCCTCGGTCAATATGAGTTTCACCCAGTGAACATCAGACCATGTCCAATGGTCATCTAGTCAACAAATGTTTTGTTATATAATCTATAAATAGTTTTCTAATATTTTTATACAATAAAATGCTCAGATCATCTTTAATTTTGAGCCGGCTTGCTCATATTCTTAGTTGTATATAGACGGGCTTATCACATTATCCTGCTCTCAAGTATTGAGAAATAAGAGTCCGTGCTTGCTTGGCCAAATTGCTAATTTCAATCACTGTTAAATGACCATCCCAGAATAGTAGGGGTTTTTATCTGTACATAGCAGCCTTTCATAAGTGAACAAATGTAAAAACTATAACATCTTTGACCCAACAAATCGCACGATCCAGGTTTCTTGATCATTGGGCATGCAATAACCCAATTAAATTGACCATCTAGTCAACACATGTTTTGTTATATAATCTATATATATTTTACTTGCAAAATAGCAGATCAACTTATTATAATCCAACGCCGATCTGTTATTCTATTTATCTCACCACATTCTGATAAATTCGAAAAATTACCTACTAAATCAAACATGTTGGTCATAACATGTTACCTGAAGAAGGCTTTTCAGCCGAAACGTTGTGATTGAATAAATTAGCTATGTTTGAAGTTTTACTTCTTCATAAAATATATATTCTACTAAATCAAACAAAACACATAAAATGACGTCACGAAAATAAACAAAATGACGTCATTGTTGTATGTACACAGAAAAGAACGCAGTGTAATGCTGGTTGCACTGTTACAGTTTTCAATGCACATGTCGGGAATCAAACGACGAATTCCAAAAATCTATTTTTATCCCATATAAAATGAATTTAGTTAAGAGTTCTGGTTCCCGTTGCTGTGTGTGAATTTCTATGTGTAAGCAGGGTCAGCATTTTTTGGGAAATCCACAAATCTATTTTTAGCCCATAAGGCATGAGTTTAGGCCGTGCGACAAATCACTTTTACAATATTATTCAGTAGTAGATGTCTGTTCAGACCAATGTGAGAGCGTCTATTTATACATTATATAACAAATTGTTTCTTGCGTTCAGTTATGCTTAAATATGCTTGTGATTTTTGCCAATGACAAAGAAAACATTGAGTGCATTCATGGTGATCGTTTTCAAATGTTTTATAATATTTAGTAAGACTTTCTATGGAATAATTTCTTCATAACGGCATTTTCCAATGATTTCTTGTAAACTACATATATACATATATTTATAAATATTTTCCCCAGTACGTTTACCAAACGTTATCGCACGCTAAATTGTAGTATAAACTTAAACAAAATTGCCGGGCCATATCCACAAAGCTCGTTCGTGAAAACTTAAGTAAATTTCTTAAAATCATAAAATTCCTTAAGTGTGTGGCAGGTTTATATCAAGTTTAGGCGAGAGTTTGTTGATTTCTTGGTTCTCGGATCCGCCGACCAGATTTTTGTCCAAAAAGCAAATAATAAATAATAATTTGTAGAATGTAACTGATATCGTAAAAATGACCCTGTGAAAGCTGAAGAAATTGCTAAATTTTATGTAACATGCATTGTGGCATGCATCATGCAACACTTCAAGTCAGAAGAAAATACTCAGTAAAAACAAATTAAGACCTTAGAATCATTGTATTAAATACACATTTATAATTTTATATCAATATTATAATTAACAAATTTCATTGGTATACATTGATTTATTAATAAAATATATTCAGTTAGTTTTCAATTCGTTAAACATGCTGTTATACATATAATATGGCCACTGTCCAGCGATATCTGACGTACTGTATTTAAGTGTGAGCATATTTTGACAGTGGTTTTTACATGATAAACGCTGCCCTTTAATGTTATTGGTATTAATGTCATGTTTAATCATGCAGTGGTTAAGTTAATGTTGTGTAATATGATTTTTGTAAGTAATAATTCATACAGATTTTCTGAATATCACTGCCCATTTCCATTTGTGAAATTATAGAGATTAATATACTCAAGTCTGTGTTATTTTTATTTTTTATGTTTTTTTCCTCCTCCAACCGGACACTTTTCCAAAAATGTCCGAGAACCAATAAATAAAAAAACTCTGGCCTTATTTGGTCTAAAATGGTTTTAAACTGGTAAAGAAACAACAGATGATTCTTATTTCACCATATTACAGATATACAATATTGATTCTCACAATGAAAAGTTTATTAAAAAGTTGTCCTTAAATATGACTTAAGTGAATATTTTCCTTATAGGGGCTTTGTTGATATGGTCCCAGGTGATATTTAGTAAAACTAATAATCAAATATTGGAACAATACTTAGCAGGAGCAGCTTTGCTATTACATTAATATGTACGATCCGGATAATTGTTTTATCGGGAATAAGAAAAATGCAAATTGCTTCCTAAGTAATACATGTCACATGCTAATTAAATTATCTCAGTACATTATTTATATGTTTGAGAAATTGCTGTGTATAAACAGTGTATCCTGTAAGCGATGTACTTAAGTTGATATTCACGAATATCTTTCCCCCTTTTGACGCTTCGCTGGCTGCTGTTGACAAACCTACTCGAGCGACAAATTTGGGACTACATTATACGATCAATCAAAACGTTATTCACAGTTTATTCAGATTATAAAGAATCCAAAATAGAAACATAGAAAGCGTCTGCCACTGAATATATAAGTGCATTGAATTGATGCAGTGAATCGATTTCGTAAATCGATCGTGATTTGAATAGAAACGCGAGGAGCGAAATTTTATTGAAATTTAGGACAGGATTGTGGGCACGCAGGTGATATTTATACACTTTAAACTGGTTAAGGGCACAAACAGTATACATTTTTGCATTTGTAACAGAAAATGGCGAAAATTGTGATTAACCGGTACAGTGATAACTAGCAGAATCCGTGTGTAAAGACTCGGCCGTGTCGAGGAATACGCTTTATGTGATGTTATGAACAAGTGAGCATTTATATACAGTGTATTAGAATACAGCATACATAAATCTTAAGTTCTAGGTGTATAGCGCCAGTGCTATTTTATAAGCTGTACTCATTTTGTGCGAGCGTTATCATGAAATGTAACGCACGCTTCATACGTTAATGCGTTAAATACGACTCATGAACTCTTGCTCGCACCGGAAACCATGGCGGCGAGTGGCGAGTTCCATCCGGTGAGCATCCCCCGGCCCTCCAGCGCCCTGCTCTGGTCCGACCGGTCGCTCAACCTCGAGGCGCTCCTCAATGAAGTGACACTTCCGGTGGTGGTGAAGATGAACGCCGACGACGCCGGGAAACAGAAGAAGGACGCGGGCGCTATGCTCCAACAGCCTCTCCTGCTTTTCAAGGTTCAATATGTTCCTTATAAATGTTAGTTTGTTCCTTGCGAATGTCGGAGGAAGTTTACTTCTTAATGTGTTAATATGAAATGATTATTTTGGTAGAACAAATGACATAGGTTTTCAAGTCACAAGTAGATTCATGAATACAGGTTGGTACTGGTAACCTTTTAAAACAATTTAAAACTTCATTGCCTTTCTTAAAGTAATAATTTTTCGAATTAACAGTAATCGACCAGGTTCACAGGGATTTTCTCATGCACATCTTGAGAGTGCGCGTTTGTACGTTTGTACGTTTCAATCACAATGCAAGTGTTTTGCTACTCGAACGGTCATCGTTAACTGTGAGTCACTAAGGCGGAGATCACGGCCTGTACCCGGATAACCCTAACGCAGTGCAGCGACCCTAACGCAGTGCCAATATGGCGGATGGAAAGTCGGGGCTACTTTGTTTTATGCATATTTTTCTTATGCACAGGTATGTTTTGGTTGTAATATCCGTCGCCATTGATCAAATAAATATTACATTCAATATATCTAATGTTACATCTAGCAATTATTGGGTTGTGTGATGGAATGCTGAAGAACAATGCCAAACATCCAATAAAAATCTTTAAAAAAAAATCTTTAAAAATACTCAGATGCTTTAAATTGCCATATTATTTTGCTGTTTGGAAGCAAACATATACTGCTTCAAAACCCCGTGTACTCTGTGTTGTTATCCCACCGAACATGGACAAAATACTCGTCCGAATGTGCAGACTGCGAGAAAATGGATAAGAACCTAATTTCTAGTTGATAATAACTGAACGCAATGTATACTAGGAACGGATAAAAACCAAACCAACGTATAAAACCTGACGAATAAACACCCAACCGACTAATATTCTATATTATTGAATGAATATACATGTATGCTGAACGACTATAATGGACCTCTATATATTTCTATTTTATTCCAATCGTATTGTATAATTTGCTCGTTCACCAGTGACAATTTTTAGCGTGAATATACATATAAAACTTAACCATGAAAACCTTTCTTGAAAATTGCGAGCTTTTGCTGCACGAATATATAGTTGGAAGTATGGGTATCGCTCGAAATTCTATCTTGATAGAGTGCCAAACGATTTGCAAAGACAGAAAAAATCAAATATTTTTAAAGACGATGCAGTATATATAGTTTAAAATAATGAAAGTGGAACACCCTTAAAACTATAAAAGCATAGAACGCATTCATAGTGACCCTCTTGTGAATATATTTGAACGTCCAAAGTTTAAGTCTGTATTATAATTTTTTTCATTGTAATACATTTTCTGATAGTTTAGAGGAAATGATTGAACAAGCACATTAATAACACTAAAAGAAATTATTTCATATAAACAGGACAAACATATATCTTATTTTTCAGTTTGTTAGGTAATTATCATTTTTACGTTCGCACTTATCCATCACAGTTTCCTACATCAGTCAGGAATTATCCGCAAGCACATAACCACTTCACAATAAAGACAATGTTTTAGCTGTAAACATCGACTTTAAACTTGGATATTCATGATTGCACATGTCGTAGAGATGTTCATTTAACCAATATAGTGTTTAAGTAAGGTACTAATACATTTTAAGATATTTTAACAGGTCGGAAACATAAAAATATGTTCTTTATGGGGACTTTTTCAGGTACATTTTTTTTTTACTTCAAGCATCATAAGAGTGATTGTCAAACAAAATATTAAGTACATAAACCACTGGGCACTATAACTATTAAAAGATTTAAATTTATACTTAACACAAATATAACAACCTGATAAAAACATGAAAATAATAGCACATTCTTTCTCTGTGTCCGCCATTTTGGCACTGCGTTAGGGTCGCTGCACTGCGTTAGGATTATCCGGGTACAGGCCGTGGAGATATTCCCGGTTAGATCAGTCGGGAGAGCACTCTTCCTGTTAGCTAGGGGTACGTACTGTGTTCGAGTCCCGAAGGGGCTGTACTATTTCCTCACACCCCAATTTATTGTTCTTATAGTTAATTTTTATACGAGCGCTGGTGAAAACAAGATTCAGCCATCACATTACACAAATACCATATGGCTGTAGGATTGCGGTGTCATTATTACTGGTGTCTGTGAATTACACTTCAGGAGTCGAAAGGGTTCAAGGTCGTTGCTAGGAACGTGTCCAGCCTGGTTGCCGTGCGCACGTCACGTGACGGCGTGCAGTACCGCGAGGGCGGGGCCAGCATAGTCATTCCCGTCCAGTACTCAGGTCAGGAAGGTTAAATTTCAATGTAGTTTAATTTAATATCGTGACAAGAAGGCGTGCAATAAAATATACTTTTCGTTCTTCTAGGTGATAATTTGAGCAAAGCAGTTTAATGTAACACATTTTTTTTATTTGTGCTAAATTTCATGTACCGTATTACGGTATTTGTACTTTTACTAAATGCAGCCGCCTGTTTAATGCACCATTGTGGGTCAGTATATCACCCCATATCCCACAGAAACACTACACCGTTCATGTCGATTTATGTGACACATAAACATTTCAGTGCGCATTTAAAGTACCGAGAAACTCAAGCTTTTTTCAGAAATATGTTAAGCTACTATAAATTGTTAATGAATTGCTTCTGTGGTGTAAAGGCACTCGCATGATGTTACAAATTAAAACTGACGATAAGATTTACCAAAGATTTGACATACATATAATAAATAATAAATTCTGGTAAAACAACCAGTTTAAAACATTTCTTTTTTTTTTAAAGAAGTTTTAATTTCAGTATATTTCTTTTATTTTCAATACAGTGGAATTACCTGGTAATCGAAGTCCGTCGTTTTTAGAAGAGATTATTTAATAAGCCAAAAGATAATATTTAATATAGTTAAGGTTATATACCGGTACTCCCTTTACAAACATACGTGGACACTCAGTTTGCCATGATATCATAAAATACGTGTATATGACTGTTTTAAGTTGTTCATTCTGAATTTGGTCTCCTTGAATTCGTCAGGGGCTTTAAGCTAGAGATGAAAACATTTCAGGTTGGTTCCGCATCTTGGAGGAGGACACGGTCCCGATTCTCAGCGCGGCCAACCTCGTTCGGGTCTTGCCGACTTCCTTCCTGTCCGCCAAGCGCGTACCCGGCTTCACGCTGCTGGATCCCCTCAACCGGAAGGACATCATGTACGAGAAGCTGGAGTTCCCGCCGGGAGTCTTCACTCTTCACAGCGTCTTCGAGGACCACGTAAAGTACACCACCGCAAAAAACACGGTGAGACGTAAACTGCTTCGATGTCTCGTCTGCGTGACCGCTGAAGGGCTGGATTTGCTTATTCCTTTCGACGTCACTGGCGAATTCTACGTTGTTGAGCACCGGAATCCCGCTTCTAAGTCTGTGAAAGCGGATAAAAACGCGTGTGCGTACACGCTCAAACAATTGATCGCCATGGGCGTGTTTACACGTCCGCTTGTTTTGAAACTTTTAATAGGCGATCCACCGAATAAAGCGTGCGGCTTCACGGGTGTAATGAAAGTTGTAGATATAGTCAAAGATTGGACAGTTATAGCCCAGACTCTGGATGGAAACCGGAAATTATTGGAACTTCCGGTTTTGCCGTTTCCAGAATTCACACCGTCCACAAACGGAAAGGACTTACTAGAATCTGGTTCCCTGCGGGCTGAGCTCACTCACCTACGGAGCGGGGCAGCAGACAAGTACGCGAAAGAAATTAAAGTGAAGACAAGTTTCAGTCTGAAACCCACTCAGCCACAGGCGGGTGAGACTCTACTTCCGGTTCTGAATGGCGCATGTGCACCACATGATAAACCGACTGAACCGACTAAACCGAAATCTAAAACTAAGTAATAGATGCTTTTTTCTACCGTTGTACATGACACTAGTGCTTTCTTAAATAAATAAATTCGGAAGATAAGCATAATTGTCATTCATTATGCCATAGTGCTTGGTATTTTAAGAAACAAGTGTTGTGTTGTAAAAAAAAAAATAAGAACATGACTAATTGCAATATCAGCGTATTAATAACTCAAGCTGAGCCGATGTTCATAATGTAAACTTTAACTTCTAAAAGCAGATAAATTGAACGGCTCGCGACTTCTTCAACAGTAAAGAATAGACACATGAAGAAATACATAATATATTATATTTCGTTATAAATAAAGCACCACACACAGTGAACCTACAGCAATAGTCAAATAAACACACGACAGCAAATACAATGGAGACAGAATACACTTAATGATGTTAAAATTGTTCATTTGATAGGGAAAAGGTAGTTAATGTTTGTTTGTTTGCTTGTAATTACTTCTTGTGCACAATTATTTAATGATCTGTTAAAATAGCGGATACGCTTATAATGTATTGACACTTTGAAATGTTCAGCTCATTCTAGTGAGAGACATGCAAATAAATACATCACGAAAATTTAGTGTAAAGCTATTACGAAAGTTTTAAATTATTATACATAATTTAAATATGAACACTGCACTCGGCCTAGGTATAAAGAAGGAGTTAAATATAAATAAAAGTGAAGCATACATGTGGTGACCCGCTTTTTGATCAAGAGTTTAAGCCTCTTGGTAACTACCGGTGTGTACTTTTATTGTATCTTTGATTATAGGCACTTTACTTTGTAAGCAGCCATTCAGTTTGTAAATAATAATGCGACAAAATCTATGCATCGCTGATTAGCTGAGAGGTCCGAGGCAGAGTTATCTCCCGCAAATCCATCATCTGTCCGAAACCCAAGGGTGGTAACTCCGCACTTTGCACTGAATCATTATCGGAACTCTCGAACATGAAGTCTCGCGGTTCATCGTCTGTGAGACTGATGTTAGTGATCAAATCAAGCGTCTTAAGGCTCTCGTCACGTGACTTCCGCTTCTCCGTTGGAATGTGCTGAATCATCGGTTGGTTCGTATCCATTTCCGGCGAGAGCTTTATCAGCGTTCCAAACGAATGAGCGTATTTCTTGCATAACAACTGAGCATCGATATACGTCCGCATGTTTTCAAATTCCTCCGTGTTGACTGCGGTTTTAATGTTACAATTCACGTTCACCGGAAGTTCGAACAACACGTTTCGTTTGTTTAAAATCGTGCTAGCTATGATAGTGTCTTCTTTGGTCTTGTCTTTGAGCGCCAGCATCCCGCTAAAGATACACGGCACCACGGGCGCTTTCCCGTAAACCATTCTCACTTTCAGCGGAAGCTGCAAATCGGCCAAAATGTCCTTCATCCTGTACACTGCCCTCAAGTCTCGCACTCCCTTCTCGTACACGAGACTGAAGCGCCCTCTCGTCGATAGCGGGACGAGCACCTCCATGTTGTCTGTATCGAGGCACTTCAGGTAGGGCATCTCCACCGTCGTGTATTCCTTGCTCTTCCGTTTTATGAAACCAGTCTTAGCTGTCGTCTGCCATTTGGCGGCGAAGGTACCTCAAATGTAAATGGCGATTTAGATTAAAGTCTAAGTTCTATAGCGAGAGTAATAGAGATATTTAGTATTAAACCATTTATACGAGAATTTCAAACTGTTATATACAGTCAATGCTATTAGTCCCGAAGACCGCTGGTCAGTATTTTGTTCGAAAACGTGCGTACATATATAGCACAGAGGTCAAACACGAGCGTCCGAGTCAGTTACATAAGAAACCACAATTTTTGTTAAATATGACTCACAAACACGAAACACAAAAAACACGGCTAATATTAAATGGTGGCTGCGTTACCCTAGTACTACACTAAACGTAACAGCCTATATGCATTAACTAAATAGATATGTAAATGTACCGTTAACTGTCAGCACACTCCCCGCCAGAATTTTCCGCTCTTTGAACGACTGGGCCTCCTTTTCCTCGGCCGCCCCGTCCTCCGCGTGCACCCTGATGGCCCGGATGTTGGTACGCGTGAAGAACTTCCTGCCGCCACTCTGGGCAACCTGCTCGATGGTCCGGAACACGTTCCCGCGTCCAAAATCGGGCGGAACTACCTCGAACCAGCCTGTGGTCGGAAAAACAACAACATAATGCAATAGTTGCGCATTAAACTTTAAGGGACCTGAGTGTTCAATGATCATTTAACTGACAAGTTTTAGTATATAATATTTATCTGGATTACATGTATATTTGCTCTGTAATTTTCATTGATTTTCAGTATCACTTGATTCAGTTTTCTATTTTGAAATTCACCATAAATCGCTACGGCATAGTGATTCCCGACAGGCGGGAATTTGACACGCCTAATGTTTCCGGGTACCGGGGAAATAGACTTTGGTCGGATTTTAGATTCCGGTAATATTGCCCCCCCCCCCCCCCCTCGACCAGTTGGTACACCTATAAAGCATTTAGTCCAAAATGCTTAGTTCTATGGTGGGGGGAATAGACCCACATTCAATAAAATTAGGCAAATTCCCTGGGTCAGTCCGCCGCTCCCCCCCCCCCCAGAGGGAAATATTGATAGGTGCATAGTAGTTAGGTAAGCTCGAGGTACGATTCGATTCTGGGTACAACCATCACTTTGTCCTTTTTGTCAAAGTCGGGAGAAATACCTCGAAACAGCCTCTGCTAAAGATGCAGTTTCACAGTTTTTGGTTTTGAGAAACAATTTACTAAAACTGACTTTTTGTGTGTTCTATAATACATTTATTGTTCATATTTTATAAAACACTTGATAAAAATTTGCTATTTTGGGAACTTTCTAACTGGTAGACATACCTTAGGCTAGAAATTATTTTAACACAAAAAATGCATAATTTTAAAATATTAAGTATTTATTGTTTGCAACAAAAACAGCATAACAAAAAGACCTCAACAAACAGTGTTAATGGTTTTACAAAATTCTTTTGTTTATTCCATCTTTAGAAAACGGTGTTGTTTTTTTCAATCCCAAACTGTGAAACTGTCCCTTTAAATATAAATTGATTACAGGTGTACATGCAAACAAAATGCTGACAATAGACGATTATTCACGCACGCACCTTGAAAATCGTCCGGTATATCAAGCGTCTGTCCGACCTCGAAGTACGGTCCCTCCCGGTCGTGGTAGATGGTGCGAGCCTTCGCGTGACCCTTGGTCGTGCGCTCATGGAGCAGCACCGGTTGCCTCGCGTAGATAGTCAGGCCCGGGGGTAGGGAGCTGGCCCCCGCCCCCGCCGTGGACTCGAGCCGCACGACACACGGGAGATTGGGGCCATTCTCGAACGCGTATAACGAGGTTGATTCATCACTCCAGTCAATATTGGACAAATCTCCTAAATCCTCTGACACCGGAGATTCCGTATCCGCCATTCTTATCACTGTACCATTTTCTGTACAATCATATTATCACTTATTTTGAAATCAAAATCGGTATATTTTAACTTTTCTTATTCAATTCCTCGCGACCAAGAGTGTAACATGTGTTTCGTTTCGCTACAGCGCTTCAATGTTTATTTATAGAACCATTGAAAACCGGTTTTAAGGCAATTAAATATATAACAAGGACTAGTGGACCGGAGCGTTGGGTATTGATTATTGAGACTGTCGTGTGGTTAGAATACCTGTATTTGTCGCCCACAAATATACACTAATACGAAAGTATTTATGACGTCTTTACACGCTTTAAAATGCGTTCAAAATGTTTGATATTGATGTTAGCTTTTTCAGTTGCAACCGTATAGTATGGAGTATTAAGATATGCAAATTAAGTGAACTGTGAGCTTAATGCAAATGTCTAATGCAACTGTCTCGGAATGCGTGAGTCATATCTTGGTATTAAATATACCAACGCCTTAACGCCTATTTGGATAGCGACAGTCATTTGTTTATAAAATAAGATACAGTTAAATACATCCAATTTTGTTGGTTTTCTATTCACCGACATATATATCTAAATCCGAACTCGTTGATCAAAGACCTTCTAAGCTCTTATGGACTTCTGCATGGCTGATCACATTTACCATTATTATCTTATTTTCATTTAGGTTTTATTTTAGGTCCTCAAATTCAGTTCCAGCGAACATGCGTTAGGTTTGCAACGACTGTGGCCAAAAAATTAAATAATAGATACTTTTTATGTCGTGCGTCATAAATACCATGAACTTTTGTCACTATCCAGTTACGAAACCGCCGTACAATCCACAACGCTCCGATTATGACCACCGATGTAAACGGACATTAAGGCCATACCAATATGACACTTTATCGTCCCCATGATTTTTTTAAACCTACCAACCAGGCAGGAAAAAACATACAAACAATCGAAAAAAAATATTTTCTTTCACGACTTATTCATGGCAGTAGTACAAGCTTACGCAAATGTTTACTTGCAAAACTGCTGTATATCATGTTCATATTGGGAACCTACTATAACACAGTAAATTGACTGGTTGCACGCTAGGTTTTACAAATATTAGTAAAACAATCTAAAAAAACCACTTTCCCCAATTTGTTATGCCATTTAAGTCTATTTTTTACATGGTCAAAATTGCTGTTTTTTTCGTCAAGGCGTCCGAAAAACTTCCAGCTTGAGGACGCTAAACATTGAATCAAATTGGTATGGCCTAACTTTAAACAAACACTATAATTGTGCGAAGTGCATTTTTTATCATTCAAGAAATAAAGATCTGCTCTGCAAAATATCAAGTTACAACTGTATTAATAAGTTTCCAAATTTAGTTCCAGCGAAAATACGTTCGCTTTGCAACGACCGGATTAACTGATTTACTCTTCAAGTCGCGATCCATACTGTGAAGTTTAGCCACTATCTGCTCGCTACTTATGTTATCATTGTAATCTTCCATTAACTCTCCAAACCAAAGTAAGAACATTAAGGTCAACGATGTTAACTACTCATGACAAAACACACCGTTTTTGCGAAATGCATTTTATTATCGTGAAAGAAATAAAGATCTGCGCTGCAAAAGTTACAACTGTATTAATAAGTTCCTAATGCTCATGTGAAAACTACTACAATCCACCTGGCTAACAACACCACCATCTCAGTTCCCACAACATATGCCTTCATACTCGACGCAGGTTTGGATAAAAAAAACTAAGTACACATATATATAAATATAACAAAACATTTGGAATATACTTGTAGATGTGCAAATCTTTGTTCACCTGAAAAATACATAATAATGGTCATAATGAAAGTCAATACGTTTAAAGTTAAACAAAGTTTGTAATACTAGAGGTGCTTACTGTTTCCGCAATACACAGAGGCATATGGTAATTTCATTGTATTTAGATACTAGTTGATGTGCCCCTTAAAGGCCATCGATGTCAATGTTTCGCCCCAAATCCGGACGCTGTATGGTACGAGAATGTTTTGTGGACACTGACTCGATAAGCTGCATTAACAATTCAACATCAGAAAAATAACGAACATGACACGTGTATTAATTTATATACATGTAGTAGTTATAGTGAATCCGTTTTTAGTTTGGCTTAAAACGTCTCTGATTCTTGAAGAACACAGCAAACCCTCTGTCAAACCGTCTACCAGGCCATTTCCAAGAAGCTTGGCTGTATGTACACAAGGGTACAGGGTATGTACCCATAAAGCTCATATTGTAACTTGCATGTTTGTACGCCCCACTTCTAAAGTAAACATTCAACGGTGCCATATTTACGTCCAGGATTCATTAAAATAGAACAGTTCTGATCAAATTGAATCGCAAAAAAACAAAATGTAACAAACCAGAACATTTTTTTAAAAAGAATTTTCATTTCTTTTACTATTTTCGCTTATGACCTTTACGATACGGACGATTGCAAACAACAGGCGGTACAATGTATTAGCGGTTCTTCAACATTGAGGCCCAGCCATGATTAACCTAATACATGTATTCGTTGTTTGGTAGGAACGCTTCTACTTTTCATGGTACTTTTGAAAGCACATCACAAATAATTAGCCCACAGATAATGGGGAAATTGTTAAATCAACCATGGGTCGGAAAACATTGCAAAATGTTAGACACTGTAAATAGCAAGAATTAATACAAAGACGGAAATATTTCTACAAACCGTGGAAAGAAAGCTACCCGAATAATACTTTACATGTAATCGGACATGTCAACAAAAGCTGATGCATGTATTTAATAATAATTTATAATGAAGATATGTTGATAACAGTCTATGAATCAAACATGGACAACTTGGCACATACAAATGAAACTGGCACTTAACAGCTGCTGAGTAAATATTTGAAAATATATATGAGTAAACTGTCTTTATAACAGCAGAATGAAACATGTTTAGTGAATACACTATTCCTGATTTCGCAAGAGGTCAAACTGAACAATGTTCAAGGTAATTCAAACAACTTTTCTTGTAAGGCATGTCGACTTGAGAGAATCAACTTTTGAAAACTATAATGAATCTGGTTAATTCAGTTTTATCAAAACCTCCAAAGAATCAGTCATGTATGGAATACTTAACTCCCTGGATGTTTAAACAAAACAGGTAAAATCAACGACTGATTACTGTGTTTCTCTTACTTAAACTTTCCTATTAACAAAAATGCCTTTTTGTAAATTTTAAGAAGCGTTCTAGCCTTTTTCTACAAAAGAATATGCTAGACATAGGCAAATACATGTACAGAGATGTCTCATGGAAGACCAATAAAATATAATGAAAAGTTCATACAATGAAAAGTTCCATACTTAATATGGCAAATTTACCAGCTAATTAGAGGCGATTAAGCAAAAATGTTTTATCCAAAAATAGATAACCGATACTAGTAATAAAGCAGTCACATTTCTACACACATGTACTTGGTTCACAACCTTCTTTCATTTGATAAACTTACACAAACAATGCAAAAAATGAACCTCAGAGATTGTTTGTTCCACCTTATGCGACTAACAAACCACTAGTCCAGTGATGATTCTTCTAACAAAGTCAGATTGAAAATTTACCTTAACTGAAACTAAGATATTTGGTTAAAATAAGAACTGCCCGTCCTAAAAATAAATCTAGAGGCACTGTTTATTCATTAATTCATTCAAAGGTTTATGGAATGTAAAATAAAAGAATTATACATAGAGCAAGCATTTTTTTTTTCATTGGTTTGCTGTTAAAGAATTATACTTAATAATGTTTGTAGTCATGAGGCCAACAAACCGAAGAGTTCTGTTATCCAACCTGAAATACATTTCAACCAATGCATTCATGTACCAAACCAATCAGGGACATGTCCAAACCTAAAAATAACTACTGATAACCCATTGAGAAACGCAGTAACAGCACATAATTTCACCAAAAACACATTTTAACAAGAAGTGTTGCAAAACCATTACTTCCTTCTGAATACGTAGTAAACGAAACCTTTAAAAGCCTTTCGTATGAAATAAAACCAAACATGAGCATGGAAGACGAGTGTTAACACGTGAGAACATTCAAATGCATCTGTGTAGTATGTGTCTTTATAACATGTGCAAGTAACACATTTCAGTTACTGCAAATAACCTAGCATTATATTATGGGAGTCAAACGAGTTATAACGAAACTACATGTAATACCTGTCTATTATCAATCTGTTTTGCAAATGTTATGCTTGATGGGTTCAATGAAATCGCACACTGAAATAGCTTGATTACCAAGACACATGAAATCGCACACTGAAATAGCTGAAGTGATTACCAAGACACAACAAAACTAAAGTAAATCATAGGTTTTGTATTCTCTGAATACAAACAACAAATGATCTAGTAACAATGCAAACAATTTATTATAAACAATTTGATACAATTCCTGCAATTATTTGCTTAAATCAATAGTTCACAATCATTTTTATACATTATGGACAATTATAAAACAAACACGATGAAGGGAAAGATCTAGGATCAGAAAAGGTACATGTGGTGCTAAAAAGGAGCAGGGGGGAAAGCCTGGCCAGTTCTTTCGACTTCTTCTAATAAAATGTTAAATCCAGTGTATTTATCAGTTAAAGTTAAAATACTACATCTTTTTATCTGTCAGTGACATTGAATATTAGCAAAAATATACTGAACTTCAAAAGATATTCAAAATTCCTCTGTTGATCAACCCAGAAGGGAAACAGGGATGGGGGGAGTGGGCCAAAAAGGAGCAGGGTGCAGCACCCTGCTATTTTGCTCTGGATCTTTCCCTAATGATGCCCTACTGACTGATCTGTATAGCGAAGTCGTACAAATCTAAGCTCCCAATCAAGAACCAAATATCAGCATCTAACAGTAATTAATTACTATCACAAGGAGAGTAATTTAACACATTGTCTAAAAGTGGAATGTACACTTAATATTTGACTATTTTCCAATCTGAACTAAAAAGATATTTGAGGGGCGTCGTGGGAAAATCTGTCTTAATGCATGTGCGTAAAGTGTCGTTCCGGATTAGCCTGTGCAGTCCGAACTGCACAGGCTAATCCGGGGCGACACTTTACGCACATGCATTAAGACCGGTTTTCTCACGACGCGCCACATTTATTCACCAATAATCCGCCTTCACTTACACAGTATCTGAAATCATTCAATTACCGTAATGACACTAACATCATTATGCTCAAAAGGGTCAAGGGACAATGTCAAAAGGGTCAAGGGACAATGTCAAAAGGGTCAAGGGACAATGTCAAAAATGAAGAACATGTATGTAATGGCATCGAATAAACAGCTGCCTTAATTATTCTTGCAAAATGAAAACGAAGCTTTTTTAACAGGACATTATGTATCTAGCATCTAATCTACATGTGTATCTCTAATTATTCTATATTTAACAAGTAAAGTCCCCCCCCCCACTGAAAAAAAAGAAAAACACAGACTTAAAGCACAAAATCAATGTCAACATTACAGTTGTTTATACACTGTTGATAATTATAAAGACAAATAAGATGTAAAAACCCCCATTTGTTTCAGGTTTCATGCCCAAAAAAATTAAGGTAGGTAGGTCAGGATTTATTTTTATTTTTTTATTTGTTTTTTTCTGGTAAATTGTCAACTTGAAGATTCTAAAACTGAATATATATTCAAAACATATCAGTAATATCCTAAAACATTGCTAATAAGTGGATGTCATGAAAACAAAACACTTGTTTATCCAAAAACATTTAATTATTGAAAACAGGTAACTAAAACAAAAAAGTATCTGACAAACACGATACAATGTTCTAGGGTTGGGTCATTTTTTTAGGGTGGGTCGGGTAACCTGCAACAAACACCTAAGCAAAAGCAAAACTAAACAGGCCTAGGATAATCATTGGAAAAACATATTTATAGAAATTAAATTATTATTAATAAATTATTAAGTTCTTATAGCAGTGTCAAAATTGTTTTTATATACCATAATTAATAAACACGCTAGTACATAAATTATGAAATGGACAGCATAATACTTTTATGAAATGTTAATTATATACAAAATATTCTAACATGACATGTGCAGTTTTATTTATAGACAAAGAACAAAATTCACCGTTGTTAAACAACCTAAAAAAATAGTTCCGAAACTAAAGTTTGCACTTTATTTGCAGAAAATGTTGTAAGGTCATGTTAGAATTGAAATAATTTTTGCATTATCATAGTTTATTGGCTGATAAACACTGATTTGTTGTTCTGAAGCTGTATATTAACTACTCAGGCGAACACCCTCGTGGTTTAATATTCATACACATCAGAACTCCAAATCGTTGTTTATTAGCCGATAAACAACTCTGAATAAAAAATTATTTTTTTAGTACCTAATAATACATTTTTTAAACAATAATTATTTGTTTGATAATAGAAGCATTAAAAATCGCATTATTCGAATTCAAATGGACTGAAGTTCTGTGTCTAATACAAACCTTTTCTGAATAAAGAAAATATATATCTGAATAAGACTCCAATCCAATACAACAGTGATGAAAATAATTATTAATTAAATAACAGTAAGTTATTTACACAATTAATTTCTGAATATTAAGATCATGGTAACAACTCGACCACAGATGTGAAATCAGTGAACAAGAGTGTGATTTCTGGGGAAGTAACTACTCCACCCTTCCAATGGCTACCCAACACTATTTTCCCAATGGATCCAGCTAATTGTCCATTTTTGTATAAATCTGGAATTAAAAATGAGAAAATCAGCAGAAAGGAGGGAAAATCACCTAGTGGTAAACTGCAGTATAATGCAAATATATATGTATAATGATCACAGGTGCAAAATGTGAGTTTCTGTACAAGTAAGTAGTTGTTGCCAAGTTGTTTTTGTGTTAAATTGCATGTAAATTAAATGTACCGGTACATCACTAAATCCTTTTTCTTTTAGAAGTGACTGAAATATTAATTCATTTATAGACTGTGTCAAAGAGCGAGAGAAAAAACACACGCTGTTATGCAACAATTTTATTTTTCGTACATAAAATGTTACATTTCTTTGCTGAAATTAACACATTTTGAAAATCCTTCAAAGTCACAGTGATCTGATATAGTTTGATACGATATACTAAATACCAAATGAACCACATGTACTATGTTGAAACCTTTTCTTATTCAGTCAAGACTGATATAAAACATAAAATATTTATGTTCTGAAGAAACTTCTGAATAACAACAATCTATGGGACTTGTCAAATTGTACGTAACAAATATAATTTGTGAGATATATCAAAAATATATTTGTTCAACTATTACCGTAACAGAAAAAAAATCAAACATTTCTGTAGCTATACACAGAATCTGTTTTTTCAAAGCTGCATACAGTCGATACCCCATTGTTATCGTTGCTAAAGTAAACTAAATGGAATTATTTTTGCTATAATTAAAACTATAAACAAAATAGAAGAGTACCCACTACACGAGTTGGTGAAATTTGAAGAAAAGTTAAATAATTTATATTATTTTGTAACTATTATAATATTTATAATGACTGTTTAAGTGATAATCAAAATGAAGTCTAAACAAGAGCTGTCGGATGACAGCGCGCTAGACTTTTCTTGTGCTTGTCAGAGTTACTGGCATTTTTTTTTATAAAACAAGAAATATGTACATTCCATGAAAACCAAATTTTTCTAACGAAATGCATTAAAGTCAGCACATCAATAAATTTTTTAGTAAAAGTGACCTTGACCCCACCCACCCCATATGCAATCCCAAGCGAGGTCTCGATATAAGGTATCTATGTATGAAGTTTCATTAAAATATCTCAATGCATTCTCAAGTTATTGAGCAGAAACTGTTTTTCTATTTTAGTAACAGTGACCTTGACCGTGACCCTATATGCATGCAAGTTATTGATCGGAAACCGTGTTTATATTTTTAGTAACAAGTTATTGATCAGAAACTGTTTTTCTAGTTTTTAGTAACAGTGACCTTGACCCCACCCACCCCATATGCAATCCCAAGCGAGGTCACAATATAAAGTATCTATGTATGAAGTTTCATTAAAATATCTCAATGCATTCTCAAGTCATTGAGCAGAAGCCGTTTTTCTATTTTAGTAACAGTGACCTTGACCGTGACCCTATATGCATGCAAGTTATTGATCGGAAACCGTGTTTATATTTTTAGTAACAAGTTATTGATCGGAAACTGTTTTTCTAGTTTTTAGTAACAGTGACCTTGACCCCATCCACCCCATATGCAATCCCAAGCGAGGTCTTGATATAAGGTATCTGTGTATGAAGTTTCATTAAAATATCTCAATGCATTCTCAAGTTATTGAGCAGAAACCGTTTTTCTATTTTTAGTAACAGTGACCTTGACCCCACCCACCCCATATGCAATCCCAAGGGATGTCTCGATATAATGTATGCATGTATAGTTTCATTAAAATATCTCAATGCGTTTTTAAGTTATTGAGCGGAAACCGTTTTTCTAATTTTAGTAAGTGACCTTGACTCCACCCACCCCATATGCAATTCCAAGCGAGGTCTCGATATATGGTATCTATGTATTAAGTTTCATTAAAATGCGTTCTCAAGTTACTGAGCGGAAACCGTTTTTCTATTTAAAGTAACAGTGACCTTGACCCCACCCACCCATATGCAAAGCCAAGTGAGGTCTTGATATAAGGTATCTATGTATTAATTTTTATTAAAATATATCGATTTGTTCTTATGTTATTGAGCGGAAACCGTTCTTCTATTTTTAGTAACAGTGACCTTGACCCCACCCACCCCATATGCAATCCCTATCGAGGTCTCGCTTATAAGGTATCTATGTTTGCATTTTCATTACAATACGAGGGATGTTCAAAAATAACGTAGACTTTTTATATTGTTTACAACTAAATAAACTTAATTGAATACAACCTATATCAAAATGTATCAGGATTCAAATGGAGCATCTTTAGTAAGTAATATTGTGAAATTAATTTGTTACGCACCTGATCTATTTGATAATATAACCATGGTAACCGTTAAGCGAGCACGCCATTTATTTGCATTATAACAAGCAAATAGATCGTAAATTCTGTACGAAATAAGTATACTTACTTCAAATATTTTTGGTATAATGTAAGACAAACATACATAGACATCATACCAAAAGTTGGCTTCATTGTTAAGATTGCCTATTAATAAAAACAATATTTATATGACGGTGATGCACAACGTCAATTGAGAAAAAATGTAATTGTGAGATCAACTCTAAATTCGAGTGGTGATGAAATCGAGTAAAGATATTTGTAAATCATATATGCAGACATATGATTTTATCAACAAGCCGCATAGAATACAGTTTTTGAGTAGGGCACGTGTTTTCACATAGTGCAATATAATTTTGAGATGGGATTGTAAGCACTGAAACATGAATGGATAAGGGGAACAAAAGCCGCGACAATGACAACGTCAATCAGCTTAAATTAGCTTGATCAGCACAGACAATCAATGGTCAGGTAGCTGTGCGAAATGTCTCGCTTGGTGTATTTCTCCATGATTAATGCATGTTGATAAGTAAGAAATAAGTAGAAAATGTCAATGACAAATTACATCATTATTTTAATTTTAAGTGTACATGCTGATTTAAAATAAGTCGAAAATATTACTTTATTGTAAATATTTTTAACAGGTATTTCCTTTCTTGATTCAGTTAAATAATGTATGCATATGTTAACATTATACTTAAAATGCAGAATGTTTTAAAATATACTTTATATATTGGTATTCAAAACGCCATAAAGCGCTTTGTACAAGTATATGCGGCTGGTTATCATATTGCCTCAAGACCATGATGAGAAAGGCCTCTTTACGGAGATACCAACACAAGAATCATTGATATGATAGTATTATTTAAATATCAGAAAATATTAAATAATAGTGAAATAATAATATTGAAACAAGAACATTTCCTTCGTGCCAAATCTTCCCTGAAGCAAATGACGTTAACGTTAACATTAATTTTGATCATCCCTCGTAGCTTAATCCGTTCTCGAGTTAGGGAGTGGAAACGAAAAGTTGAGAAACTAGCTTACCGAAAAACTTGAACCTGTCCATATAGCTTATATGTAAAATTTCTAAGTGTAAACAGGCCCATAATTTTGACAAATTTCAAACTAGAGTTATCAAAATTGGCCCATGAGTTCATTTTAATATAGGGAATAAGTATTCTAAGTTTCAATGAAATCCCTTAAGCCATTCCTGACAAACCAGCTTACCGAAAAACTTTAACCTGTCCATATAGCTTATGTAAAATTTGTTAAGTGTAAAAAAGGCCCATAATTTTGTCAAATTTCAAACTAGAGTTACCAAACTTTGCCTATAGGTTCATTTTAATGTGGGGAATAAATGTTTTAAGTTTGAATGAAATCCCTCAAGCCATTCATGAGAAACTAGCTTACAGAAAAACTTCAACATAGCTCGGATGCCAACGCCAACGTGAGTAGAATAGCTTGCCTTTTCTTCGAAAGGTCGAGCTAAAAATGAAAAAAACACATGATAATGGGTACGAAACATGATATGCAATAAAATTAACACCCGCGTTTGATGTAAAATTATTAAATTTAAGCGCTTTAAATGACTGGCGGTATACACATTTAAAAGCAGCCCACTTATTGAAATCACAAAATTAAACGAGAATATATTCCAAATAACTTGGTAAATGATAAACTAGCTTTTTCAAGAGCAACACAACAAAACTTAAGAAACAGAACTGTAGGTTAACAAATCATTGTATGATAAATAATTGGAGGCGTGTCGTAGGAAAACCGGGCTTAATGCATGTGCGTAAAGTGTTCTTTCAGATTAGCCTGTGAAGTCTGCACAGACTAATAATTCGGGAAGGCACTTTCCGCTTTTAAGGTACTTTCTGTTTAAAGGAAGCCTCTTCTAAACATAAATCCACTGTAGGCGGAAAGTGCTGTCCCGGACACTACGCACAAGCATTAAGCCCGGTTTTCCCACGACAAGCCTAATTGCAATTTTCATGGAAATGAAGACATGATGTTCAAGAGAAGAAAGACAAATGAAAAATAGAAACCTTGATATTTTAGTAGACTTGACAAATTATTTACAATTATATATGATATAATTTCTGAGTGTTTTAGATCATAATACTTATATTTTATTTTTATAAAAAATATATAACTACAATGCCAACATAATACATTTTAAAAAGACAAAGTTTATAGGGTATCATTTTTGAATGTTTTAGATCATCATGTTTATATTCCAATATAACTACAATGCCAACGAAACACCTTTTAAAAAGATGACGTTTATTTCTAACAAGACAGTAGATTGGGAATCAAAATGAGGCCCGCATAAGAATATAACAGCAAAAGAAAAGGAATTAGCAAAAAAGGTTAGTTTTTTTTAAGAATCAGCAAAAAAACAATAACAGTGGTACTTTTAAATAAATGAACTCAATACTGCCTCGTAACAGATCATTCCAAAGGAAGGACATACTTTCAGTTCAATAACATTGCACATCAAAATACTGGTAAATAATGAAACGTCAAGAAAACATAGTCCACAATCTTGTCTTCACTTTCTTTATTTCATGTGATTTTATATGATGAACTATACGCAAGAAAATAATTAACTGATTCTTGAATATAAGCCTTTAAGTTGCAAGATGGTTCATGTTAACACATTCTAGATTTCATGTGATTTTATATGCTGAATTATACAGACAGAAAAAATAAACTGATTTTGGAGTACAAGTCTTTATGTCGTAATTTACATGTAAGCAGTATTTCTGCCTTTGTTGATTAAGAATATTTGATAAGATTGCTTATATTACTTAACTATCCCGGTATAAAACACAACATTATTCTCCATACAAGCAGATGATTTTCTGCATTTAACATCATACATGAACTTGAACATATACAGTTAGTTTTCAACGAAGCACTTTTTGCATTGCTTTTAGAGCATCTGTTACATGTCCGAAAAGTATAATTTTCTATATTTTTATTTACCCCAAATAACATTTCTGGTATATTTAAGTACATATTCAACATGATTGCAAGTTATTGTTGCATTGTGTTGTTATTCTAAAGATAAACATTTATGAATAATTTTGCAGACTATTTAACAAAAATCTTGTTTAAAATGTTTGAATGGGAACTTTTTAATGTAACTGGCTGAATTAAGTCAATCTTTATCAAAATAAACATTTCTTTATCTTATACAAGTGACAACAATTGTCAATCAATCTTACCTTATTTAGGCCTCATTTCTTCATCAAAACTATCACACATATATCACAAGGTTCTGAAAATACATAACTGATAGAGCTCACAGATCGATGTATATACAAGCCAGGTAGTACCCGGGTAATGCCATTGTAAAGGTGCCACTGTAAATTTACAGGTCATTTAAACTTCTATTAACAGATTTATAATCAAACACAATTTAGGTACACTCAATGTAAGGGTTTTCTCTACAAGAATTCCTCATTATGTTGCAGCTCTAAATTAGTTGAGTTATTATCAAACACAATTTATGTACACTGAGTGTAAGGGTTTTTCTACAATGAATTACTCATTATGGAAGCATTCCTAACTTCTACGATTTTTTTGTTGGAGTAGTATAGGGGTATAAATTAATGCATTTACGTAAGAAATTAATTGGTAATTGCAAATGAATGGAGCAAACTCTGTAATGTAGTAGAAATTTGAAGAAGATTAAATCCTTTTAAAGTCAGATATCATGATTTGGATTGTTTTTTCATTTCCATAAGTACACAGACATTTGAAATTGTGGGCGTAAATCTACAGCCTGATTTTGTTTTCTGTGCGTATGTAAAGACTTTGCATGCTTGTATTATGCCTGTACACACCTTATTTCGTCAGCTGTTTAACAAGCTCATATTACTACAAGTAGTCAATGCGAGTTGATGAAAACTCAAATTTGTTATGGGAATAAACATTTCATTTTTACCCTAAAGAGTGCATAAACCTATTTATGTAGGAAATTATTTTATAAATTGAATTTGTAGATTACAGGTTAATAAAAATGAAAATACGAATACATGTTCTCTTTTAGTAAGCACTTAATTCTGCCAGTCAAAATACAATAATTCACTGTTTATAGTTCCAAAGTAATCAAAATTGTGGAAAGTTGGTGATATATTCTTCCACGTTTAGACAATAAATAAAGGCAATAAATACATACAGTCTGATATGCCAACCACAACAAAAGGCAACAAAGTAGCTGTCATAATTTAAAACCTTACTTAAAAACTGGAAAGAAATAATAAAATGTGGCATGTCGTGAGAAAACCGGTCTTAATGCATGTGCGTAAAGTGTCGTCCCGGATTAGCCTGTGCAGTCCACACAGGCTAATCTGGGACGGCACTTTCGGCTTTTATGGTATTTTCTGTTTCAAGGAAGTCTCTTCTAAACATAATTCCTCTGTCGGCGGAAAGTGCCGTCCCGGATTAGCCTGTGCGGACTCCGGGACGACACTTTACGCACATGCATTAAGACCGGTTTTATCACGACACGCCACAAATTGACATAAAACTACTACCTATCATGGTTTACCCTAATGACACTGCAAAATGTGATGCACACTGATCAACATGTGGTCGTATACCATAATATACTTGAGCAAATGAGGAAGAGCTGTTTTATTACCCAATATATGAAGTGTTCATTTAAGATACTTTTGTACGACTTTCAGAACAATGTAACTGATACCAACTCACTTAACAACTGATAAGACATAGTCCAAGGAGCCACAAGTAACACTATTCTGTTCAACTGTTGTTTTAACAAACCCACCACAAAAACTGGTATTGGTTGACAAAACGACGGGTTTCTTTACCAACATTCAAATAGGACAGTTTACTAAAGTAAAAGCTAAAATTATGCCAATATTCTAAACAATAATTTCCCAAGGCAATCTTAAGTACTTTATTAGTGACATGCAATTCAGTTTCAATTATGTAATGCTTCTTTAACAATATTTGACTGTTAACTAGCAAAACTGTGCTATTGTACTACTGGTGCTTCCAAGCTATAAAATACCTGGTATACTATAACAAAGTAATCAGGACTAAGTTTCCAATATCCATTCAGAATATTCTTTCTGTTCTTCAACATTATCAGGATCAGACGATGGGAATCTGTCAAGAGAAAAGCAATTTTCCACCAAAGATTGAATCCAAATGTAATTTACCTGCAGTCTTTAAAGTTTAATTTTAAATTATAATTGTGAATTCAGAAAACTAGAACTCCGTGAGTCGGATGTGTCGCCTCACGCCAAATAGCTTACGTGAATCCAAATGAAGAAGCACTTATGTGAACCTGATGAAAGAATCCCAAGGTTCTACTCTAGAGATAAAGCCATTTAAAGTTGCTTAATCATTGATGTATTTGTTTTCCAAATTAATCATAAACTAAGAAAATCTTGAAGAATTAGATCATTACCGTAGTTCAACGAGTGTGTTCTACATTAATTATATATATTTGCATAAGGGCACTGGTCAGTTTAAAAGCATGTCAGGTGTTATAATGGGACCTGGAAACCTACAGCAAAACATATTTACAACTGTGAGGATTACCACATACTTCATGATGCAAACTTTATACCTGTTTAAAAAAATATTTTGTGTCACTGATACGAACAACCCAAATACAGTCTTTTATTCAATGGAAAAAAGAAAAAACAAACGGCAAAAACAAGGAAACCATGAAACACGTTTTGGAAAGTGACCCCCCAAAAAAAGCTTAACTGTTGCAACATATATTCTAATCCATGACATATGCTGCATAATTTCCATAACAAAGTCAAAATTTCACTGTCTACAATATAAAATATCTTAAATACAACAACACAGTTTTCTATATCATTACGATTTGCAAATGTTGATTAAATCAATGATTTAAACAATTTTCAAGGAACACTTCTTCAGAATTAATTAATAACACTATATACAAACAATTAGTGTAATGATTGATAAATCTACAGCATCTCTTATCATTGCAGCATAAATGAGCACACATTATAAAAATAGTCACAATTCACAATACTAATGTAGCAGGTGCTTGGACACCTAATTGACAGCTCCGGGAATCTAAGCAGACCTTCCAACACTATCCTATGGCAGTCGAACAATACACTGAAACGAGTTATATCGCCGTAGCTTAGCAACCGTAATCACTGAGAACATACCATGGGGTGGAAATAAATGAGATATTTCCTGACAAGTGGACAAAAGTTACCTCCCTTGGGAGCACTTTGAAGAGAAATACATGAGCAAAGTTCACGATGATTGAAATACATGTACAATACACTGGTTGCGTGTGAAAACAACCGATTGACAATTAAAACACCAGTCCGGAAAGCATCCCTGGAAATTGTTCTGAACAGTTTCACCAAAAAACCACTGTTCTGAATTGTCACACAACATGGACAGTCAGTCTTATGATCACAAAATCTGTCAGTTTTGCGCATCATCTGATTCGGAGTCAGAAGAAGACAGAGTATCGTTGAGTTCGGATGGATTTGGCTGGTAGACTAGTACGTGTTTGGGGCTCCAGGTTTTGGGTATGGATGGTTTGCTGATGCCATTTCGGAGCCCGTGCGGCCGCTGACTCTGCACCTGTTTGGAAAGGTTTTGAAACTCCTTCATGTCATCTTCGGTGATCACATAAACCTCCTCATCGGCCTCGTTCCAGCCCATCTCCCGTAACAACCTGAAGCAAATCACGCATCAACCACTGTAAAAGACTTTCTTTTGTGACTTGTTTATTTTGCTGTTTTATCATTTCCAATTCATTTGAGAGTTCTTGAATTTGTAAGAATGGAAATTTAATCTCCGGTTTTATGACTAGACAGCTAATTAAACCGATCAATAGGGACCCTTTGTATAAAAGGTGTGATAAACAAGCCATGGACTGGTTTGATATGTACAGGCATCAGTAATTTACAGCGCTATTGACATAGTTAGGGTAGACAACACATTGTATACTGTAGATACATGTACAAATTGCCATTCATTATGTTCCTAAAATAATGAAGCAAATTTTCGCTCAGAGGACAATTTCAAAACCTCAGTCATTAGCAAAATATAGCGTAAAAAATTTCCTCATGAAAAAAAGGTCTTAAACAATTGTATTGGCAGTTGGTAAATAAGGGTTTAGATCTTGGATCAGAAAAAGTACGGAGTGCTGCTCAAAAGGAGGAGTCTGAATAATTTTTTGACATCTATTACATGTAATAATGTGATAATTTCCTAATGTTATTCTTCAAAATAAAGTTGTTTGAAAAAGTCTCACCAACAAATATTACACAACAGCACATATTCATTAAATTTCAAAAGGTATTAAACATTCATATATTGACCTTCGCAGGGCGGAACAAAACAACTACATCGTTCAGGATCTTTCCCTCATACCTGTATTAAATCAGTAAATTTGACCTTGTATTTAAAACTTTATATCAGAGTTGTTAATTGGTGTCTTTCTTTTACTGATACAGTTCGAACTTCATAGTCTTGTAATACATGTATCGAGACTGTGATAACTTCAGGGCAGTTTTAAAATTGTATCACATCATAGGGTTCACCAATAGAATATATCACAAAATATTCTGTTAATGACTATAACAAAATTATCATTGTCAAACTACCCAATAATTGTCGCATTATCGTTGTATATCGGCCAATAAACAATTCTTTGTCCTTCTGATGCATGGCTATTGAACAACTCAGGCTAAAGCCCTTGTGGTTTAATTCCTATGCACCAAAACTGCAAATCGTTGTTTATTGACCGATAAACAACGATAAATAAAAAATTAATCCTGAATTTAACACTTAAGTAATATTTTGTACAATACCATCTCAGTCTATGAATACCTTTGCTCTGCCTCTAAAGACGATGACAGGCTTGAGTCGTCCAAGTCCAGAGCTCCCACGCCATTGACAAGCTCATCACCCTCCTGTAAACAATGACAGCAAATACATTCTTAGTATGTATTAAATTTTAATATACAGTAAAACTTCTTTAACTCGAGGTCGCACCAGGATGAAGAAAATGCTCAAATTTTATCGAAGGTCTCGAGTTATCGAGGTGTCCATACAGAGAAATGATTATTAACTTTAGTTTATAAAACTGTCAATAAAGTACATATGCAATAAAGTTGCTTAGTTGTCAGTATTATTCTAGAGGCATTATGTTTTACAGTATAATTAACTAAGAACATTTCAATTTTCTTATTTAAGCTAATTAAATTCTTCTTGTTGACATTTGTTGAGAACGTATCGTATTGAGAACACGTGGGTGATTACCCTTAATCCATTCGCGGCTATCAAAGGGTGCGAACGGTTTGCACCTGCTAGACAGTCACTACACAGAGGTGTGAACAACCTCCTCGAGTTATGGAGGGTAAATGTCAACAGTGATAGAAATTAGCAGAAGCCCGAGGGCAAAAACCTGGTTAAATGGTTTTCGGGCTTGCTCATTTTTTGGCTTTTATATAGCAAGCTTGTTGAAAATGTTTAATGCCACCCATTAAATAAGATATCAAGCTTGTTCGTTGAAAAGCCTAATTGTGATGACTGTTCTAATTGTACACTGGATTAGAGACCGACATCTGTGCTTGTGCTGTCATCAATGCTGAAGTTAAAGGCGGTAATTTCTTATAAAAGTATTTACAAATTCACCGGGACTTTGAGATTTGTTCGAGTTACCATAGGTATTCTAGTTATCGATGCTCGAGTTAAAGAAATTTTACAGTAATATATATCAATCAAGTACACATTATACTACCACGAATGATGCAAGCTAAATGGAATTTACTTATTTTTGATGCACATAATCTGCATTGCATTATTTCGATGCAATTGTTCTTCATTTACCAATTTCAAAAGCACAAGAAAATATTTTTATTCAAAGTAAGATACTTACCCTGTTTTTGTTTTTAACCTTTATCAACACAACTTACAATCTGCATATGCAGAAAAAAAATCCTGTGACTCCAATATTAAGACCACTGAGATTTTCATATTGACCCCTCAACATTTCAAGCCTTTCGATTTATATTCGATAAACAAAATTATCTTCAGTGCAATTGGTTTAAAATTAGCAAAAATGTTGTATTTGTACCTTCTTTCCAGCTTTATCACTATCCTCTTGTCGTAATGTTTTCAAGAAGTGACTCTTCTTGTCGGAGAGTGTTTTCGGCTGGGTGACAAAGCGGGTGTTGAGGATGTCAATGGGAGGGGTGGATGGTTGTGCAGCACTCTGCAAACAAAATACATATGAGGCGCGTCGTGGGAAAACCAGTCTTAATGCATGTGCGTAAAGTGTCGTCCCCGAATAGCCTGTGCAGTCAGCACAGGCTAATCCAGGATGGCACTTTCCGCTTTTATGGTATTTTCTGTTTCAAGGAAGTCTTTTATAAACATAAATCCACTGTAGGCGGAAAGTGCCGTCCTGGATTGCACAGGCTAATTCGGGATGACACTTTATACGCACATGCATTAAGTCCGGTTTTCCCACGACGCGCCTCATACTGTCATCACTGATGAATGCTGAGAAGCCTTTTTTCCATACATACTGTACAATTCCTTTTGCATACAAAATATACCTGCATCACCGCTCCATATAAAATGTTAAGTTAATGGTACTGGTACACCCTTAATTCAAAACTAGAGGGCTATGATGGCCCAAAGTTCTCACTCGAGTACTAACAATGACGGCGACCTGACTGTTGAAAACAGCAAGGTAACAATAAATCCTGTGTTACTGGTCTGGTTGGCCAATGATCAAACTCTTCCTAGTTCTTGTGGCCGTACACAATTATGCAAGTCAACATTGATTGAAACGTTACTCTACCTTGCAACTATTCTTTTAAGCGAAAATATTCAATAACTCCAGTGATTCTGGTCATACGCAAGTTTGGTCAAGATTGGATTAAAAATGAAGTTGCTGTTTTTGTTCAAAACAAGGTCACTACACCATGCTTAATTACAGAATCCTTGATATGATCATCTAAAATGCACGAACATAATGAACTGTCTTTGCAAGCATCCATGCTCAACAAATAATACTTCGGTTGCATTTCACCATGATGTAATTTTTTTAGTGCTACCCTCTGTAATGAACAGAATGTAACAGTATACTAAATAATCATGGAAGAGAAACAATTGTTTTTAAATTACGTTCCAAATAATAAACTCTCATTAGTACGTTATAAATAAAATTAATTATACTCCAAATAATCTAAACACACAAATACATTTAATTTCAAGCACACTTTAATACATTTCACAAATTAAAATCCAATCCAAGCAAACAAAGAGTACTACAATAGAGGGATCCATTCAGGATTATTAGGCAACATGTAGTAGTACCTCTTTACTAGTTTTCACACTGTTAGTGCTAATGCTTGTCGGGCTGCTGATTTTCAATGCAGCAAACGAGGGTTCATCGCGCAGGAAGCTGCCATTCACTCGGGTCGGTCGCCGCGATAGTGACGCCTGGTTGCAACAGAGAACGGAGTACCCTAAGTTAGTAATCAAGGCAACAAACCAGTTCCAGGGATGGTGAAAGCCATTGTCCGTATTGGCCAGCTTGTCCAAAGTCTTGTACTTTATGGACAAGCAGAAAACATCATATTTTCAAAAACGGACAAGTAAGGCAATATGAGATTTCTCCACCCCTGACAACTGTCAGAACTACCAACTGTACAAACCTCAGCATGCTATCTATTAACCACTTAAAATCACAGAGTTCGAAAAATATTTTCACACAAAAAACAGCTAATGACTAGTTTAAGATTATCTACTGGCATAATTAAATGACATCTCATGGCAATTATAAAGACTATCTACAGTCATAATTCAGTAACAGCTCACAGCTATTATAAGATTATCTATTGGCATAATTCAATGACTGCTCACTGCTATTATAAGATTACCTATTGGCATAATTCAATGACAGGTCACAGATATCATAAGATTATCTACGGGCATGATTCAATGACAGGTCACAGATATTACAAGATTATCTATTGGCATAATTCAATGACAATCATTTACTTGACTGGCAGAGTACATAATTATTTAATTCTCTAACTTTTCGATCACTGAAACTGATTAAAAACGAAATATTCACACTGATTGAAACTAACATACAAATGAAATCATTAAACCTTTTTAAATTTTTTTTTAGTTTAAGCTATATATCAGATGTAGTATGTACGTTAATAGTCAATTGCACAAGAGCATAAACAACGCCTGAGAAAGTATTCTTGAAACAGTTTTAAATTTTATACTTATATTTAAAACAACAATGAGATCAACAGAGCAACAAATGTCAAGAATATTCAACATGAAGAACCACAACTGAGCAAGTATTTTTTAAAACGAGAAACCCTGGTCAGTCCCTTCCTTAAAACAATGCGAGTCAAACAATAAACTAGGTCTATGAAGCACACGAGATACAGAAACACTGATAAACGAGCACGCTACAACAGCAGGTCCCTCGTCTACTGGCATACCTTACTCGGTACGAGGTATTTATAAATAGTGGAATCTCGGAGCACTTTCGATTGACTAGTTTCTCCCTTCTCCTCGGTTGTTTCGGTACTTGATGTTTTGGTACTAAGTGGTGGATTTTCTGTTAAAGACAGGCAATATACAATGACCAGATAAGGCAAATTCATGCATAATTTATGCACTAAAATGTTCACGATATCGACTTAAGCCGTTCATTTATGCACAAATTTCAAATTTCTGCGCACACATGGAAATGAACTTTAGATGAACGTTAGACCCATAAATGTTTAACGACTGATAATGGTGTTGACATGCAGAAATACCTAATTTAAAACATTTCAATTATTTGCTTGAAATTTCCACTACATCGTTTAACGTTACTATATTGCATTTGTTCGCATGTAACAAACAACTAATATAACTAATATAACTAATTTCTGACTTTTTGTATTAGTAATTTAGTTTGCAACTTAAAGAACATTTAACCCCATACTATTTGAACAGAAAGTTTATTTACCCCATAAATTCTTGCTGGAGTGTATAAAGAGAATACATGGTTGGTGCCGGGATGGAGAAAGTTTATCCGGTGAGGCTTAGCAAATGAAAATTGGGCGAGCTTTAGCGAGCCCTATTTTTGTTTTCCGGCCGAACCAGATAAACTTTCTCCTTCCCGGCACCTACCATGCATTCTATTTATCCTGTTTTCTACTCAATTGCATTTTAAAAACAGTTTAATTAAAACTATTCTGTTTTTTATGACGAGCCTCGAACCTTATAACTCACTAGCATTTATGTGCACTTCCCGAAAAAATAGTCCAGGGTTTCTTACCAGTAATCATTCTAAAATTATAAAAATAATCTGATCTGCTGACACCAATAATATTCACGAACAAGAATTAGTATACAGTAGCCACTATAAACCAACATCGATTTTTTTAAGTTGCATTGCGTAACGCCCACGTCATTCGGTTGAGTTTGAAGTTTACACAGTGTACAAAGACGCGAGCGTTTTGAAATTCAAAATAAAAGCAATCGGAATACAATAGTTGGTGTTTCTGTGTTTTGGATGGATTATGTTAAAAACATTTAAATCAAAAAGTGTATGTAATATATGCCTGGAATTGAACTGGTGAGATTAATCCCATTTGAATTTCACTTTTCTAGAATGTACTCGGATTGTGGGTGGAGAACATCGTGGCCAAATTGAAGATTTTAGTAATTTATAGATGTAGATCTACTCTTCGTTCAGTTTCAGTAACATTTTAATGAAAATTTATATACAGGGTTAATTCTTTCATGAATAAATTGTATCTTTGTTTTTGAAAGTCTATTCAGAAAGAATAACCCGCTTACATCAAGTGTTTTGAAATGGAATAGAATGAAGATGTTGTTTACACTTTTATCTATTATGCCATACATGTGCGAATTAACAACTCATTATGGAAGCTAGGATCTCTGTAAAACTAGACAACACGACGTTTTTATCAATGAAAAACAGGTGAGTACAGGTGTATTTGATTTTTTGCCACGTCATTCTGGGCAATGGTGCTATTCGGCGCAAAGGAATACACAACTAACTGGATAAACCTTGCCACTTCCTGTTGACTGGAGATAGGAAAATTTATCCGGTCACCCATTTATAAGCTCACTGTTGCAGGTAGAAACAGGATAAATCTAAATATTTCCCTCTACACAATCTAAAGCAGTGGCAATATTACTTTAAACAGTTCAGTAAAAGCTACATACATACATGTAAATGTTTTACTAGAAAGTGATATTTTTATAAAAAATATAATTTATTTTTGTTTTAAAGCACAATCAGGCCTTTTTCTGACCTTTTTGGGAAAAAGTACCTTGGTAAAATTGGGAAATTCACAACGTAAAATTTTCATAATTGGGAAGAAAATGTATTGCTAAATCGTAAGTATTATGATGAAATTTACAGTTTAAACCAATAAATAAGAGATTACCGGCACTAAAATTTTTAATTTAACTCTACAATTGTATTTTACCTAACCAAGCTATGCAACCTGAGTTTGTAATCCTAATGCATGTCTTATTTCCTTTAAGTTTGTGTATATTTCTAAAAATTCATCACCAACTCCACCAAAATAAAACAGTGGGATCTACAGTCTACATGATTTAGTTTTAATGATGTGTTAATAAACATAGTGTAGTACCTACACTAAATAGGTCGCGAAAATATGTGATAACTTCCAATGAAATCTTTACCTCCGTTTATTTAAATCCTTCCTTTAACTGACACATCCACTTGTGTAAATTACAAAATATTTCACCATAATTCATGTTATATTTCATCATGATAGTCGACAAACAAACAGTTTTTTTTTTGTGTTGCCAATTTTATTACAAGGCTATTAGAGTGTCCTCCCCTTGCAAATGATGTCAACGATAAAGTCCAATATGAAAAATCGGCTGTAAAGTATTGAAAAATCGTATTTTCACTTCCATTTTCGAAAAAAAACAACAGATTTTTTACAATTGGGAATTTTGGGGTTAGAATTGGGAAAAATTATGCATATTTGGCATTGGGAACAAGTCTGACTATCGGACCCGTGAGAGCGGTATAAAAAGGCCTGACAATTCACAGGTACTATAGCAATAATCTATTCCATCAAGTTCAAATTACTTCCTTGCATCTTCCTTGCATGTTTAATGCTTTTTTATGTAATACTGTGAAAATAAATTCTATATTACAAAAATTTTCTCTGCCTAGAACAATATTTTATTTTAACCAAACAATTAGCATGTAGCATTCATGTATCAATGAAATTCGATGTTTGCACATGTTTGTGCAGTTCTGTCTACTGATAATTGTGTCTGACCATTATTTTTGTGTTTCCTAGGCTACACATAAGATATACATTTGTTCAAACATTACCCCAAACTCCCGTGCCATTGACGTGCTTGCTGGGTTTTTCTACGTTCTCCTCATCTCCATTCAAAGATGGCTGAAAAACAAACAGTTCCTTACCGCCATATTCTTATGTAAAGCAGAGGTGTTTAGCATTCATGAATTTCTATAGCTCTATCTATACATGTATTAAAAGGACCTTAACTTCACAAACTTCTTAAAGGATCTTTTTGTGACGCACTAGATAACCTACAAATAATTATGTATGTTCTCCCTTTAAATAACTGCATTAATGCCACTTACATGTACATAATCGTAAAATGAATAAACCAACAGTGATGTACAAATGTATGGTATGCATATTTATGACTTTTTTGCAGTCGCTCGACAAGTATGGCTTTCACACCGTGATAGAAATACCTGCCTATTATGTTTTAGTGCATTCAATAATCAAGCCAGGGAATAACAGTTTTGATCCAATATGTAACGAGGAGACTCCACAAGACATACATTGTGCAAGTGAGGCTTGTCACCAGAACCAGAAAGGATTCTTGCAGTCTGCACTCAACAGACTAAATATTTTCTTTCTGCAAACGGTTCCTAACTTGATGAAAACATGCTAATGTTTACTTACTTATAAATTGTTTTAATAAAGTAAATGTAACCAATCAGAGACAAATATTTAAATGTGTATCTATTGGCTAATTTGAACATTACATAGTGAACCCTATTTTAAACTTATGATTCAAGAGGGCCTGCTGCATGAATGTTCTCATGCAAGAGAACACCACTACCACTTTATTTAAACCTATTTATTTAAGCTCAAAAGCGTGAGGTTTATTGAGACACTCTTAAGTTTGTTTCCTGGGTAGAACCAGTACTTTGTGTCTTTTGCAAAAGATCATTCAAACGCTCCCCGAGTATGGATCAAACAACCTCCTGAGCGCAAGGTGGACACCATACCCACTACACCACTGCCACCTGCACCACTTCCACTTACCTACAATGTCCTGTTTGAAAGGCTTGTCAAGTAAGAGAACATCACTGGGAACACTAACAAAGTCGTCTTTGAAAGGCTTGTCAAGGTTAGAGAACACCACTACCACTTACAAAGTCGTCTTTGAAGGGCTTGAAAAGTAATAAAGCATCCCTACCACTTACAAAGTTGTCTCTGAAGGGCTTGTCAAGTAAGGAACGTCACTACCACTTACAGTCGTCTTTGAAGGGCCTGTCAAGTAAGGAACGTCACTACCACTTACAAAGTCGTCTTTGAAGGGCTTGTCAAGTAAGGAAACATCACTACCACTTACAAAGTCGTCTTTGAAGGGCTTGTCAAGGAAACATCACTACAACTTACAAAGTCGTCTTTGAAAGGCTTGTCAAGTAAGGGAACATCACTACCACTTACAAAGTCGTCTTTGAAGGGCTTGTCAAGTAAGGGAACATCACTACCACTTACAAAGTCGTCTTGGAAAAGCTTGTCAGGTAAGGGAACATCACTGGGGACACTTACAAAGTCGTCTTTGAAAGGCTTGTCAAGTAAGGGAACATCACTACCACTTACAAAGTCATCTTTGAAAGGCTTGTCAAGGTAAGTGAACATCATTGGGGACATTTATAAAATCGTCTTTGAACGGCTTGTCAAGGTAAATGAACATCACTGGGGACACTTACAAAGTCGTCTTTGAAAGGCTTGTCAAGGTAAGTGAACATCACTGGGGACACTTACAAAGTCGTCTTTGAAGGGCTTGTAAAGGTAAGAGAACATCACTACCACTTACAAAGTCGTCTTTGAAAGGCTTGTCAAGGTAAGTAAACATCACTGGGGACACTTACAAAGTCGTCTTTGAAAGGCTTGTCAAGGTAAGTGAACATCACTGGGGACACTTACAAAGTTGTCTTTGAAAGGCTTGTCAAGGTAAAAGAACATCACTACCACTTACAAAGTCATCTTTGAAAGGCTTGTCAAGGTAAGTGAACATCACTGGGGACACTTACAAAGTCGTCTTTTAACGGCTTGTAAAGGTAAGTGAACATCACTGGGGACACTTACAAAGTCGTCTTTGAAAGGCTTGTCCCCGTCCGTTTCATCGTCTTTCTTCTCATCCTTTTCCTTGCCCTCCTTGGAGTTACTGCGGCCATCTTTCTCGTAGTAACTTCTCTTTGAGCTGCCTCGGGATGGGTAGTTGTTGTAGTACTCTCGGTCGTAGTAGTTCTCGAAGGGTGGCAGGAAATCGTAGTAGGGAGGATAGGCCACGTTCATACCCTGCTACAACAGAATCGTGTATAATAAGAAATTATCAAGAGGTTAAGTTGTTATACCAATTATGTCAAATCTACATACAATATTATAGTAAATAAATTTGTGATAGGAAAATTACAATGCTCTGCATGTTCTTCAGCTACATTACAATGTTCTGTAGCAAATTAACAGAAATTATATGTCTTCTATATGACTGTGGTCCATGAGAAGTTAGATGTCTTAGTTAGAACAAGTAAACGATACATTTATTACTGACCAAGCAACTACATGCAATTCTGTTACTATGTTAAGCAAATTGATGCTAAAATAAATATTGAGGTTCTTGCATTCCCAAGCCATTTATAGAAAATTCCAATGGACCACTGATCAACACCATTTGAATATTTTATTAAAAGCAAGGCAACAACAAGCCAACCAACCTGACCAGCTGAAGTACTGATTTATGATTCTATCCAGAAAATTGACTCTATCGTCACAACAAGCCTCTGGATTTCGACACAATCAAGCTTGAATAAGCAGGTTTCAACTAACCTGACCAACTGGATATCTGGCATGTGGGTGCTGGTACTTGGTGTCGCGCTGACCGTTGGCTCGCACCAGGGTGGGCTGGGAGCTGTAGTGCATGCCATACTTGATGTCATGGTAACTGTAGCCAGGGTAGTAGCCGTACCCGTTGTAGTATGCATAGTAGTCGTCGTCCACAGAATGATGGCGGTACTTGTTGGTCGGACCCGGAGGAAATCTTTTACCTGCAACCATAAAAAGTCTCATAACAAAAGTCCTGTTTGGAACTAAACTCTTAGTACTTTTACATGTAAATATGTACTTTATGCAGTACAAATCATGTATATGTTATCAAGGGGATTTTCATATAAACAACTTAAAACAAGACAATGAGGATAACAAAACATGTGCATCTTTTGACTGTGAATGCTTGATAACATTCATCTGCCACACTGAACATATGATGATGCGCATGTAGAATCTGTCGCTGTATTAACATACACCATGATTGAACATTAATGCATGCAACATTCTTCCATATGTAAACATCTTTTCCTTAAAAGAAACACAGATTTAATTTTGAACACATGTTAAATGCATCCAATATGGAATAATATACCAATAAATAATCTTTTATACAAAGGCATTGCATCACAAATTGAACTAACGAGTCCTACCATTACCAATTTGAAATGAAAATCAACAATAAAATAAAACCAAGCACTGTACCTTTATTCACTCCGGATGGCTTCTGAAACAAAACAAAACAAAAAGTTAGTAAATTAATGTTTGCAAGTACACAGTATTTTCGTTAAAACTACATGTATACAGAACGGCTCTAAGAAAATAAATGAGGCGCATCACGGGAAACCGGGCTTAATGCATGTGCGTAAAGTGTCGTCCCGGATTAGCCTGTGCAGTCTGCACAGGCTAATCCAGGACGGCACTTTTCGCCTACAGTGGATTTATGTTTAGAAGAGACTTCCTTGGAACATGAAATACCATAAAAGCGAAAAGTGCCGTCCCAGATTAGCCTGTGCGGACTGCACAGGGTAATCCGGGATGACACTTTACGCACATGCATTAAGTCCAGTTTTCCAACGACGCGCCTCAAACATATTTCATGACTCACAAAGGGCTATCAAATCAGACGCAAAACAGACAGTTTTCTACACCAAATATCACTCAGTAGTTCTATCATGATCAGTCAGCAATAGTTAAGTTCCCAATATAGCTACAACTATGTTACTAAATATTATTTTGTTCATAATAACACTCTCATTTTATCCAGAGTTGAAATTCATTGACAGAAGCAATACAAGTTTATGCCTTTTTCTTTTTTTGACTACATTTTTATATGTGCATGTACACGTACTTATTCTGAAAATGTATGATTTCTTAAAATTGCTAATGACCTTGAAAAAAAAAAAATATCCATGTTTGCTTAACATTCTGAACTTGTACAAAGAACAAGATTACTATATATATGTGTTTTATATTCAATGAGGAATAAAGCTGTTAAGAAGTGTGCCAGGGTTAGAAATTGCCTATAAAACGTGCTTGTAATATTCTGCAAGTTTTTTTTGTGTCAACTGGCAAAATGACAAATTTAACTCACAAAAACACATTTTTATCCCATCATCACGCCTGCATTGACGAAATAACACCCTGTGGGATAAACTTAGCTGTATTCCACCTTGTTGAATACAGCAAACACAGGCCGCATTATAATGACATTTTTTGTGTGTGTGACGTCATTTAATGTTTTTTTGTGTTATTCAGCTATTTTATCTTTTGTTTATTTTCAAAATAAAGAAAGAAAATGATGGGATAAATAAAATACCAGGTAAGTGTTGAATACAGATACGTTTATTTGCACGGCACAAAAACCTTAACCACTCGCCAAGGCGCGCGCTTTAGGTTTTCTAAGCCTCGCTAAATAAACTTATCTGTATTCAACACTAACCTAGTAATTCGCTATATTTCAGGTGAACTGATCAATATATTACCCTAAAGTATGACTATACCAGTGTTTTATTTGTTTTTCGAACACTGAATAACTTAAACAATTTAATTCCTTCCTTCATAACACGACACATGCTAGATCTATTATTGACCATGGATATTTCGCACATTTTCACATATACCTTTTTTCACTTGCAAAATTTTGCAAGCTTGGACAAAACTTACTCTCTTTTTTCAGGTTTAAACTCTCATTTTACGAGTATGCAAATCCAATTTCCAACCCTGTGTGCTATATTTAAACGCATAGGGTACTTACAGAATTCTCCGCATTTGGGATTTTCAGCCAGGCCGGTGCAAAGTCATGCTTTGGAGCGTTGTTTGTTGCCATATTAAACCATGGCCAACGCAAAGACTGAAATAATAAAACAACAATTTCATTTTCATTGCTATTTGTATTTTCCGAGATAAAAATAATTAAATAAAGGAAATATACCCCGACTTCCCGAAAGCTAAAAAAAAGTGTCAGACATTCGGTCCGACAACCTGTCAAAACTGTCGGACCAAAATAAAATTTTCCGGACTGTAAATTCATTCATGTATGTATAGTCTATAGTATACATGTACAGACTAGTGTATTTTCGCGACCTCAAACAGCAGACGTAATTTGCTCACCGTTTTCATTGTTATTAACATCCATAACCAGTGTTTTTTTTAGGACCAATTTGGGGATGAAATTCATCCCTATTCCCCTGCTGAAAAAGTATATATTTTCCCCATAAATTTACCTTAAAATTCCCATCAGAATGTAAGCTTTATTTTGAAAAAAAAAATTCACCAAAATAGGACAAAAATTGGCTAACATAGAGGAGTTTTTGTAAATAATCCCAGCAATTTTTGTTCAAACCAAGTTAATCTAAGTTATTATTTGTAGCAAAACAATTCATTAATGTTTTACAATAAAAAAAGTAGAATATAAACATGTAATAATGCTTTTCTAAAAAAATTCCCCTTTTGCCATAAAATTCCCCATCTATGGGGCCCCGACACCTTTCCCCCAAAGGTGAAAAAACACACTGATAACATACAATATAAAATCCATTTAATTAATATCAAACAACGATATGACAACGAAAATCCGAAACGCCTATCCAAATTTTACTTTTTATGAGACATTCCTATTTAGATTTAGTATGCACATGTTGTTCATGTAAAACCTGTGGTTACCTTAAAAAGCCAGCACAAATTATGCTGACAATTACGTCACGTCATCCGCATGGAAAGCGTGGACGTATTGACAGTGAAAAAAAAATTTTGTAGCGCAAAGAACTGTTAAATCTTTACTTATGTATAAAAGTTTTGTAGCGCAAAACAAAAAGGTGTCTATACAATCGCGAAGGATGTGCAAATTGTATGTGTCATATTTTTACTCAGTCTAGATCTTGTGTAGACACCATTTATTTTACCTCTAAAACGCGAAAGCAGCTACGCGGTATAGATAACGATGTTTTCGTATAGGTAAGTATTGACCTAACACTTACAGTGACTGTGAACACCTACCATGTGGACAGCGTGCAGCTAGTTTTTCACGACCCACAGCTGTTTAAAATTAGGCTGCTAATTAAAATGACTGCAGTGAAAGGACGTTGCGCGATGTAAGCTGATGACGTCAAACTGTTACAATTTAATGTTGCTCGGGTTGTTATTGTTTGTCGCATATCATAAGTTTAAATGACAAAGAAGCGATGAAGGCGTCAAAAACCGGACCAAACAGGATTTATTTACGGCAGTTGGGGTAATAAGATAAGCATTAAAGAGCATGAAAAAAAATCATGATAGGATCTACGACCGATTTGCAAAATGTGGATCATGATATAGCTGTGCTGTATAAAATTGCTACGATATTACCGTAATTTCTCGCATATAAGCCACACTTTTTTCAGCCAAAATTTGTAGCATTTTTCCGGTGCGTCTTATACGCGGATAGAAGCAAAAACTCCTAGTCTTTCTCTCATAAATATCAACTGTGGTGTTTTGGGCGCCATTTTGAATAGACGCTCGATCGACGCTTATATAAGCAAGTATTCGTACCCGATGCGTTTCGCACTGTTTTATATTGGGATCTTTTAAAAATATAGTATTATATAATATATATTCTTATTTAGTGTGTTTTATATTCTTAATTCTTATTTTTCTGAAATATATATGCAATAAAACATAATACATAAAAAATAAGAACCAGTGTTAAATGAACCGTAGTGTTAACACCACCTGACAAACTACTTCACACCTTATATACTGCTCTGCGAACAAAAACGATGGTGTCATTGATGATACTTGCATATCTGACCGTGTTTGTCAAACAGACAATTAGCGCTTATGGTGTAATTAAAGGTGTTGACACTTGAGACTTCACAACACCTCTTGATACAGCGAAAACACATCTAGTGTAATGTATCCGCATTGCGATTTTCACGACAAACGTATTTTCAGTGTCAATAAACAATGGACGCGAAATTGATGATTTTGATGTTTAGAAGCTTTCAAATAGCAGATTTTTTTCCCCACAAATTAGGATCTCAATTTTTAGGTGCGTCTTATACGCGGGGGCGTCCTATACGCACGAATTTACTGTAGTTTTTTTTTTCCAGTTACAAATAAGAATAAGTCTTGAAAAAGATGTCGGACAGTCGGACCGATTCTTGGTAAATACATGTAATACACTCAAAATTTACCGGTCATGTCCGTCGGACTGACGGTTTTTGGGAAGTGTAATATACCTATCTTATTTAAATGATCTCTAGTCTGATGCTACTATACTATTCGCTGACTAAATATGAAGACTTTGCGTAAGGAAGCTGAAATGCAAGCATTTGGATTTGACTTTCATGACATGTTAATGAATGTTTTCAGACAAGTTTCATTCAGTTTCATCATAGGAGGTGGAGTCCTACAAGAAACCATTTTTAACTTTATTTTACAATAATTACATCTAAAGTGCAATAAATTTTTGACTCTTTGTTGTGGAGTCCGTAAGTTTGATTTGTATAATTCTTGTTTTCAATATTTCTCTTTTTTTAGCAAAATGCTGCCAGGGCTTTCCTTAGACTTTGAATTTCAAAAGTCAATTACTCTTGGGGTCAAATTTTCAAGAGTCAAAATCAAATTCCCCAAGAGTCAGATATAAACCTTCAAGAGTCAATGTTTTGTGGGTATTTTATATTCGTTTTTATTCTTTTTATTATTATTTGTATTAATTTATCATTTTTATTTTATAATTTAATAATATTACTACTTTAACTTATTAATTATTTATTTTTTTAATTTAATTTTCTTCTTATTATTGTTATATTATTATTATTATTAGATCTATTATTATAAGGCCTATTAGATCTATTATTATTATTATTTATTATTATTACTTATTATTATTAATTATTATAATTATTAAGATGATTTTAGTATATTCTTTACACACTCAAAACACCACTGAATAGTTTTTACGAAATCGCATATCATAACAGTCTTCGAAATTAGCACTTGACCGCTCACCTGTGGCAAGTAAAAATATTGTCGGACACAGAATAAATTCTAAGTAGGTCGCCCCACTAGCTTGTAAAATGTTTTGGCCCCAAAAAACGGTTATTTAAAAAAAAAAATGTTTAGTTGCTAAAAAAACGTAAACATTATCTGAAAATTTTAATTTGCAAACAAATATGTATCCGCAAATTCTTTAAATATAAAAAAAATCGATTTGTTTACAATCTTACAACACGCACCTGCTCGTCAATTTTTTTAAAAAGTTTATATTACAATTTAGCGTGCGATAACGTTGGGGAAAATATTTATAAATACATGTACATGTAGTTTACAAGAAATCATTGGCAAATGCCATTATGAAGAAATTATTCCATAGAAAGTCTTATTAAATATTATAAAAACATTTGAAAAAGATCACCATGAATGCACTCAAGGTTTTCTTTGTCATTAAAAAAAATCACAAGCATATTTAAGCCTAAATGAACGCAAGAAACAATTTGTTATATAATCTATAAATAGACGCTCTCCCATCGGTCCAAACAGCCATCAATGACTGAATAATATGTGACCTGTGCTGCAAAAATCGGTCCTATGGATGAAAAATCACATTTACAGTTTTTTACATTTTCATTTATTACTATCTTTAAAAAATAAAACACTGAAAAAAATTATGCTTTTATCATTTAAAAAAAAAAGAAATTGCCAGAAACATAATACCACCGTTTAATACAAAATGTAATATTTTGTGCAAAAATAAGAACAAAAAAGTACACTTTATATTACTTATATTGATATACAAACAATACACAATGACAACACTATTATCAAAGACTATACTACAGTTGTATAACATAAATAACTTTGCGAATAACCAATGGCAATAGTCATGACGTTTCTAAACGTAATGGTGTGAAGGTAAAATATTTTATTTTTAGGGAAAGTTTTCTTAAAGTTTGTCTGCAACATGGGTCCGAAAAGAAAAAATTACACATGACCAGTTAATTCTGGTCAGGTTCTACCAAAAATCGTCCGAAAAAAATATGTTAATAGAATAAAGATTGGGAGAAGTTGTTTAGTTGGTGAGCATATACAATGGCAGTCCTTTTTTTATGCCCCTAGTGAAAAAGTATACATTTTTTCCCAATTTAATCATAAAATTCCCCTGTCAGATATGAAAAATAAATATTTAAAAAATCACTAGCAATGACTGGGTACTGAACAGAATACCGGGCAAAATTTTGTTTGTGTCCGCATTTTAAACGCGTTTGACTGTGGTTTCCGTTCTCGCTAAATCTATAATACAATAAGAAATATCACGAAGGGAACAAGACCAGATTCTAACATCCGCTTTCGATTTTCAACATGCCGCACAACAGCCGATGTTACGTAAAAAAACTGAATAAAGACACAGCTAAAGGCTGTAAACGCATTGATTTGTTGTTTAAACAAGATTCTTTAGATAAAATCTCAAAGAAACCGAAATACGCTGATAAATAACCAATTTCTGAGCCCTCTTGTTCGACTTCCAAGAGTTCGTCGTCAGACCAGCTGCAGGAACCTTCAGTCTTCACGTGAGTGTCTGCAACCGTTAGATGTACCATTTGAAAACAAAAAGAAATCGATTTGTAACTCAGATAGTGATAGCGATTCAACCCAACCACTCCATATGGTTCCAGACGCTCGTCTTTTTACATCCGCTAAGTACGAGTGCAAGTTTAGATTGCTACATTTTTTTGCGGTGTTGAGGATGTGGCTGCCATCTTCAGGGATGATGAAGTGATGGTTAGGTCCTTGGAGTTTCTAGTCAACCTTAGTGGGATTTTGCCCACTTCAGCTGCATGTGTAGAGAGGCTGTTCAGCCTGATGATTTCTATCTGTACACCATCAAGAAGTACCCTGGGGCAAGTCAAGCTTGAGGCCCTGATACGAATGTGCTGTTGTGAAACAGATCTATCGAAGAGATACATTGAAAGTATTATGAACATGTTCAAGTCTTGTACCAGGGTCATTGCCTTGTCAACAAAATTGAAATGTACTACAAACATATATTATGATTTGTAGACTAACACTTAAGATCAGGGCCATCTTATCACCTTCCACTTTGGTTATCAACATTAAACATTAAGAAAGGAATGACATAGAATACACTAGACAACAATTTTGTCGATTTCTTTGGAAATATATCATGATGTACATATTTATTATATTATATTTGCAATGCTAATGCAATATAATTTATTTTAGTAAAATGCACGAAATAAATGAAAATTATTAAAAAATGGACCATTAATAATATGCATGATAACATCAAAGAACATAAAATAAATAAACATTAAGACATGTAAATTAAAGACAATTATTAAAATAACTGCCTATAAATGAATGTAAATAAACAAACGGACGTAATAAATGTAAATTCTTAAATAAACGTAACATTATTGAAATGTATGATAACATCAATGACCATAAAATAAATGAACATGAAGACGTGTAAATTAAATACAATTAATAGAGTGTGCTATTGTTGATATTTTAATAATCTGTAAAATTCCCCTATTATACATATTTTCCCCTCTTGAAAGGACCCGCCACCTTCCCCTAAAAGCCAAAAAAGGGCTGAATGGAACTACACAATTTAATAACATGTACTGCAAAGGTGCAATGGTATGGTAAAAAATGCACACTGCACAAATTTTCAACATACTACTTATTCTAGCTAGACATGCTTCTCAAAAAACACAAAGTTAAAATTACTTGTGTTACTATATATAATAAAGAGTTAATTGCATTATTGCATTACACATCTTATTAACTGACTGCTTATATTCCCATCTGAATAAATGAAAATTTTTGAACTCACACATTTAACTTTGGGACTCGTAGATTTTTAGTCCAGCAAGTCCTAGGATTCATGGCTGTGAAATTGTAAAAAAATCACTGAAGATTTCAAAGTTCTTGCACTGCAAAGTTTTTATTCCCAGATGACATGTATATATTAATTATTTGGTACGCTTTCCATGCGTAGAGCGACGTCGTTTGTGTCAGCATTACTTGTGCGCACTTTTCTAGAAAATAAAGGATTTACATGAAATACACGGACTATTAAAAAATGTGTTTATGACACTCTGACACTAAAATATTTGATATTTCAGATATAAGAAATGTTACGTTAAAGTCAGAATTTTCAAATTTTGGAAATATATTTCACCCGAAATATAAAGGAAAGTCATTTAAAACAATGCCTTTATATTTAGGAACTAAACTAAATGTGGATATTATCAACAACGGAAGCGGTGAGTAAATTGTGTTTTAAATGTTTAATGCTCAGAAATAAACATACTCTAGCGAACACATGTACATTTACTAAAGTGTGGAGACATGTACATTCCGCCGACTGGTTGACTGTTCATGTCATTGGAAGTGTACATAACTATGCATTTTAATTGGTCAATATATCTTTTTCTGAGCGTCAAAACTCTGCCTAATGGGCGGAGCTACACGGTAACTTGACCGCTGTTGGGCAGCGTGTATTTGAAGATTGACTGACTCCACCTCCAACAAATTATCTGAGTGTTCATCAACTTTGACATCTCTGATGGACTGATTGGGATAATCAGCCTGAGTTACGTTATATGACGCAAGTCCAGAAATCACCGCGGGTCAAATGTGACGCATGAAGTAATTACCTCACGATTCAAACAAGCGTATGTTTTAATTCCCACGCTTCAAAACCCGGGAGCTTGAGTCCCTTAAAGATCTGCCATTATTATTGACTGAACTTAATTGTCAATGTCTGCAGATAGAAAAAATAGCGAGTCAGTCCGGGCTTCTAATCCTGGACCTTGCACTTATGCCTAAAAACAAGTTTTGCTTCTGGTTAAATGACCAAAAGATATGGGTCGGTAGGACAAAGAATGAAGTAAACAGAAACAATTTTAATATAAAATAATTTACACACTAACCTAGGAAAATGGTTGTCCAAGTCTTTGTTTTGTGGTCTGCTGTTATTTATGTCCAATGAAAGAGCACAAGAAATCCACAGTAAGGCACATTGAATATGCGCGACTGCTCAAACCTGAGGCAAGGTCCAATAGCACCAAAAAAACACAGTAATTGCAATTTGAGTCCTGTGAAGCACAAAGTGCATTCACTTACGGATTAGTGCTACAATATGTCTTCTTCCATTATTTACAGTGGCTATCTGTTAATTTGTTTACTATTTACAAACTCCTCAATAGTTTTTCCCGATGAAAACAAACGCATTAAAACATGATTGAAGACGGTTTTTCAACACGCCATGTTGTTTTTGTAGCACACCGACATTAAAAAATAATCGTTTATAATCCAAATGTCTACTACAGGTTCATAATAATAGTTTCAAAACAAAGTTTCAAACCAAATCGTTGTAAAAACGCGGTGCTCTCAATTTAAAAGGTCACATCTTTTACATAGCTGTAAAAGCTGATCTGGAAATTGGTCACATATATAATTTAAACTGTATATTCCAATTGCTTTATTAAGTTGCTTGTTAATGTTAGAAACAGGTGACAAATCATTTAACACAAGTATAAATAAACTTTGTTTCTAGTATTTTCGGAAAAAAATCATTCCCTCTTATCAAAATGGCGACTCGGGTTTTACCCACAATCCTCCCTCAAATAAACTTCCGTGAAGGTCAGTGTCACCCGAATTTCTCGCCTATAGGCTTGATGTGTCAGAATCAAACAATGAACATAATTATGTGTATGGGTAAATGATACTCAATGTGTTGTTTCATGTTTGCAGACAAAACAGCAGATGCACGTAGTCACAGCGAAACAGTAATGAGTCTCACATTTACTCACTGTCAAAAGAATCGGGGTTCGTTCGCCCTAAAATGTGTTCGCCCTATTTCCCATTCGGCCTATATCCCGTTCGCCTTTGGTCCGTTCACCCTATTTTTTTTATTATCAGATCAGGTTATTGATGTAAACCGATAAATTCTAATCGTTAATTAAAAAAATAAAGCAAAATTTAATTTCATGATACTTTTATTGTATGAAATTAATTTCTATTTGGGTTTTATTGAATAACACATCGAATTTCAATATGATTAACAAATATACATATATGCATGTCAAAGAGATATATATGCATGTATGACTTTTATTTTATTATATTTGGGTTTTATTGACATCAAGGCGAAAACGAGAGGCAGCTGCTTCCGCTTCCCGTCCTTCTGGATGAAGGCGTGAATACTCAGCAGTTTACCACGGCTCTTCAACAGATCCCTCACAATCTGCATGAGATATAATGATGTCATAAAAAACAACAACAACAAATTAATTGATATATGAAGTATGAATGATTTAAAATATTAATGGAAAAATGTTTGTATTTTAGATAGATATTAGATATTGTGTTTATGTTTGGTTATTGTTCATTAATACCTCGAAAGTGCCATCCATAAACAACCGAGTCGCGTGCTGTAGAAGAACTAGCTGAAATCTGGTGGCAAACACAAGATGCCGCTGCTCGTCAATGCGAAGATCAGCTATTATAAAGTAAATAAAAATACAAGTGGGTTTCACTATTCGAGTGTTACAACATAATTAATTATATTATATCCTATAAATTTATATTTATTTGTTTAATTCTGTCAATATCTTCCATGATGTTTTTGTTTCAATTTTAATATAAAATAATGAATAATATAAAACGATTGTGTAAAATAAAGGCCATGTTCTGATAGACCAATTAAAATAAATGCCGATAGTAATAGACCCTCTTTAATACTGTAGTAATTAATCACAATCAATTAAAAGGAGCCAGTTATCGCATGCATAACACCCTGTAATAAATTAACACTTAAGATCAGGGCCATCTTATCACTTTCCACTTTGGTTATCAACATTAAACATTAAGAAAGGAATGACATAGAATACACTAGACGACAATTTTGTCGATTTCTTTGGAAATATATCATGATGTACATATTTATTATATTATATTTGCAATGCTAATGCAATATAATTTTTTTAAGTAAAATGCACGAAATAAATGAAAATTATTTAAAAAACGGACCATTAATAATATGCATGATAACATCAAAGAACATAAAATAAATAAACATTAAGACATGTAAATTAAAGACAATTATTAAAATAACTGCCTATAAATGAATGTAAATAAACAAACGGACGAAATAAATGTAAATTCTTAAATAAACGTAACATTATTGAAATGTATGATAACATCAACGACCATAAAATAAGTGAACATGAAGACGTGTAAATTAAATACAATTATCAAACTAACCGCATCTAAATGAATTATCATAAGTAGACGAACGATGTATAAATGTAAAATATATAAAAACTTGCAAGTTCAACATAACCGATGTTGCCACCGCTCACAAATGTTGTCTCGGACGTACCTCTATATGACACGAAATGCACATTTAATTATCAATTGTTGTAAAAATGAATTTTGATGTTCGAGCTCCATTTCGGAAACTTTTGCAAGAATCAGGTTTTAATGATGTTTGGTTATATCCTGAATCTGTTAATGTTAACAATTTTATTACAATTTTCGCAATAGATTACAAGATGTGTTCATTTCACAATGGCGAAGTTATGCACATGAAAGTTCATCATTATTTCTTTATAAGGAATTGAAACCCATTTTCGAAAGATCCATGTATTTAGATAAAATGGAAAATTCAAAATTTAGAAACATAATAGCAAAATTGAGATTGTCCTCGCATGTTCTTTTCATAGAAACTGGTAGGCACCAACACATTCCAAGACATGAGAGAATATGTAAATTGTGTACTCTGAATGAAATTGAAGACGAGTACCATTTTGTTCTAATATGTCCTTTATATGTCAATTTGAGAAATACACTTATATCTGACATTTACAAAAGAAGACCAAGTATGTTTAAATTTTTACAATTACTGAATGAGACCAGAAAATCTGTATTGATACGTCTTGCAATTTTCTGTATTAAAGCCTTTAAACTTAGATCCGATAATATATAGATTTATGAGAGTATACTTTTTGTTCCCAAATTGACTGTGTGTATAAATATCTTAAAGCATAAAATTTTTCCAATCAATTTTCAGATTTTAAAAACATTCACTAAACTTTGTTAAAACAAAGCGAGCCCTCTCATAAAATCCTGGCATTCTCACGCAGTTATATATTTGTAAAAAAGTCATAAATTGTAATTGCATGTTTGTACTTTCACATGTTCTTTTTTGTTATTATGACGCATGCGCAATTATGTTTGCCTAATGGCGTGTATGTATTTGACGATGAGCTGTATATGCTTTAGTCATAAATAAACTTTCTGTTCTGTTCTGTTCTGTCCATTTTAAAGGTTCGGATTAACCACATTTTGCATATACACAAAACATCCAATAAGGCCACGTTACCGAAATATAATTGATGTCTTTAACTTGAAAGTGTGCACCTGATCAACAGTCAGTAATTGCTGATAAATAGTTTAATTAGTTTGAAATACAACGCGTGAACTTGTGTAAATGTGTGAATAAAACTCCATAAATTAATTGTAATAAACTATATTATATTTGCGATATTTTGCAAACTGTTGTTTGATTACATACGGCACAAATAATTAACACATATACAATAAACGCACGCATGAAAACTTCTATGAAACACTATTGAGAGGTTAATAAATGGCGGCGCGGGGGCATGGCTCGATAATAGCCCCGGCAAAGCGATAATGGCCCGAGGGCTTTAGCCCGAAGGCCATTTGCGACTTGCCGGGGCTATTATCGAGCCATGCCCCCGCGCCGCCATTTATTGACATTTTTAATACATATGTTTTCATTATCATTCATATTTGTTTCTTATGACATTCGTGTTTTCTTTATTTCCTTCCAATTTATTAAAATTCTTGTCAAAAGAAATGTAAATGTAAACATTTTTCACGCTTTATCATGTTTATTTACATCTTAACTTACAACCGCACATGTTATGGCATTTTAAGTCAGCATTTTTTTTATTCTGAGAAGCGACCACAGACAGTTTTCATGACGCAACATGGGTGAACGTAGGTTAAAATGTATTTAATTTTACCTTGACATTTCTACATTTGCCATACATGTAGATCTAATTTATGGTCCATTTCGATAAACCTATATCTCAGTTAAATATAAAACGTTTTACAATAGGAAAATGCATTTGTAGATTTGTATTCCAATGTTATTCCTATGTAGGACAAGTAATGTCCAAGCAATGCAAAATGGCTTAGATACGCCCATGTGGGTACTATCAAGGACATGTAGATTGCACACGTCATCACTAGTGATGTCATTTGTTTCAACAGATCTAGAGAGTTATTTTCCTTTTCTTGTGGAGTTTAAATTTGGATATATCATAATATATAATTCATTGGTGTGGATTTATTATAAGATTTGTGTTAAAAAAAGCTGATGTGTCCAGGGTCGGGTTGAAAGCGTGTAAACGTCTTCACCTGTTGTGTTAATAAATCAAAAGGAGTCTACAAGACCTGTTAAACTTCCAGCCTAGGAATTTTAATGTAAAAGTGGTAGGACTGTAGACTCGGTCAGGAGCATTTACGATGCGGATTTAGTCTTACTAGCAAAGCACCTCTAATGCTAAAGCATTGATAGTGTTTGGTGCTTGTTGGCTCTATCGGCGAAATAACAGAACTTCTTGATGCCACATGTATTTTTGCCTCTCTTTACTTTCTATTTTAGTTTTGTGGCGATATGTTCTATCCAGTGTAGAGCAGGGTCCGACATGTTAAGCTTCGTATAGGTGTTTGAGACTGCTATAAGGCTGTCTCAAAATGTTGAGTTTCACGTTGTCAGCCATCTTTTTCGTGAAGTGACGTCAGAGGCGCGCGTGCGAAAGATCGGCGGGCAATTATCATAATCTGCCCCGCTGTGGTGGGGTACTTTTCGATAATAACATTTGAGGAGCAATAATGGGGATGTTTTACGTACAAAAATGTTACTATTTATAGTAACATATGTATTAAATGCACAATAAAACATAGGGCGAACGAACCCAGGGCGAACGGACCCAGGGCGAACATGTAATCAGGGCGAACGGACCCGATACCCAGTCTAAACTCACCTTAAAATTCAAGTGATTGACTTAACATTTCAAATTCTGCATTCTATGGAAAAGAGACAAGTGCACTTTGCAACAAGCAATGTGGTCATAGATTTTTTTTCTGATATATTAATAGTCTGTAAACATAATTATTTATGCATTTCAAATAGATAACAATATTAATCTCTTTAAACTAACCGCATTACTAACGTACATTCATATCATCGAGCTTATCATAATTATACCGCAGCTCGGACACATAAACCTGACACTCGTGAACTCTATTATAAATTACGCGCTCGAATTGTTTCCTGTATTTTTTCTCGGCTTTATTCGTGCACGTGTTTCACAAGGTTAATAATACCATAACTGTATTCCATCGATTTAACTGGATTCAAGTACGGACACTTCTATATTAATCGTAACGGATCTATTATATATTCACGCATAAGTTCGTGTGTCAGATTAAAGTGTCCGAGCTATATCATCATATCCCCCCATTTTGGTGGTCCGCAATATCTTATGTTGGGGTCCGAGATGCCTCGGGGCCGAGATATATTGGAATATCGACAGGGTCCGAAATGTCTACATTTCCGAGATGTCAAGACACCAACAACACAAGACCGCACCAAAATTTAAAAAAAGCTATTTTAGTAAAATAGTAAATACATTTAGCTGAGCATTTAGACTAAGATTCGAAATTCGTCCCAAGCAAATATATATTAATTAATTGATTTTTCTCATAACTTTCGATGTATCATAAAATAAAAACTAGAAATATATTTAAAAAGAAAGACTGAATTTACACTGTCCTTATGCCGAGAAGAAATTGTTTACGATCGTGGGATCAATTTTCCCTAGAAATACGCTCCATTCATGCTGTGGGGGCCACATGTTCCTGTAACAATCTTTTTTAACTGTTCGTAGACATATTCATTGTAAAAAGTGTGTATATTATGTACGGAGCATTGTCCAATTGCTATTTATATAGCGTATACCCTATGTAGGCTAAACAAAATAGTTCATTACGACAATGGATATAACATTCTGTTCGTGACAGACAACGAGACAATTTGTTCATAATTATGCTCAGTTCTGGAACGTATATCGAGGATATGTTCATAACTTGATTGTAACCGCTTACTTGAGGAAATTGGTAAATTTTAATCTAACAAATTAAGCCTTAAACCATTGTTGTAAGTTTGCATTCCCTAAAATTCTCCCGCGCAAAAAATATGCTAATAGAATATTAATAATTACTTTTACCGCTGCATAATTAACTTACGCGCCAAATGTCTAGCTTTTCGTTGATACACATTACAAGAAATATATGTCAAAAGTGGTCTTAGACAGCTACGCCGAAAAAACACGGTAGGGTTGTGTTGTTCACACATAATGCACCTTTGGCACGTAAGGAGCTCGTAAACTTAAAAATGCACAAATACATATCATATCCTACTATTTTATCTGGATCTTATTAGTTGTTAATGTGAGTCTAAAGAGACATTACCTTTCAAAATTATATTAAAATTACTCCATATATTGATAATTATTATAAAATATTATTTAAAGAAGTATTACGATTTATATTTGGTAAAAATACTGCATAATAGTACATAAATATAAATTTGGTACAGTAAAAAACACATTAATTAATTGTATACACACTATAAAGATACTTGAAAAAAGCGACATTCCATATAAAGAGTGTTCATATTTTGCTAAACTCATCCGAACGATCTCCCCTATGTCGGAATATAGCTCTATAGCGAATGTTAATTTGTTATACAAACTGACGTTTTTTTTTTATATATTGAAGAACTATCCACTGCTATGCTATACTGACATCTATGCAGCTAAGCAGCGGAAAAGCCTGTTGCATGTTATTATTTCAAATTGTTTTTAATACTTTGTATATCTAAGTTACATCTTTTCATAAATTTACTTTTCTAGAATGAAACATAATAAAAACTGTATTATTATTATACATTCATTTAATAATTTTATTATATTTTTTAATGGTATGGATTATCTTCCTTTTGGAAATAGTACGTAAACGGGCGTTTGCGCCCAAACATTTGTGTCACAATGACCTTATTTTGCGATTATTACAAACTTCACTGTTAAATCAAAATGGCTGCGCCCACAAAAGTCAGTTGTGTATTAAGTCACTTGAAACAATTTCGCATTAACACAGAATGGAAACATTTAATTTTCACTAAACACAGACAATCATATAATAACGTTGTTAGATGCTTTGGTCGTTTTACAAGTAAGTTCTTATTTATCTGTACATTTGCATTTATGTTGTAATATTATTACTGACAATAGAAATGCAGACGAATTTTTAGTGAACTCAAACACGATGTGACTGAAATAACCTAGTAACAGATATGTTCTAGTATTTGGGAGCCAAATACATCAGTTACGCTGGAGATGTTTTATGGAGGCATCTGATGAACGTGAAAGCCCCATCCAAACATCCTAACTAATTTTTTAACCAGCTTTTCATTTATTTATAACTTCTGGTCACTGTCCAGTCACTTTTGTGAAATAATATTTTTTTTTCCAAATACACTTTTTTATTATTTTTTTTTTCACTGGTAGAGTTAAACAAACAAAACTGTTATTTTCAAACACCCTACTTATATTTGATAGATTTTTTTTTTTTTTTCCCTTCATATACACCTTTTCAATTGACCTCCCTGACAAAACATTAAAACATCTTTATTTTTTCTAGACATACTTATGTACAAGGTTTATAAATGGTGTTTTTGTATGTTCAAGTATAACAAATATGTCTATGAAAATTAATAAATTTGGAATAACAAAAAAGTATGTGGGATGGTTACAGAAGAATTGACAGTAGATTTGAATGTAAAAATTTGATTGACATTTAGCTGTAACTGCTGATTTGATTTAAGTTGTTTTCACAAATAATTACCATTGCCAAGGACGGAGCCCATGAGCGCTGATAGTTTTGGCTTTTGCCTGCCTTGGTTTGCTTGTCTTTTTCGCTAGTTAATTAGCAACTGTAATAAAAAAGTTATGAGCAGATTTCAATAAAATTTTGTGGGAAGCTTCACGGTTGGAAATGTGCCAATGAACAAATGATAATGTTTTGGTTGTAATCCATATCACCTTCTGGATCCAGTTTTTATGCCCCCGGCATATTGATGCGGGAGGCATATAGTGATTGTGATGTCCGTCCCTCTTTTCTTCCTTTCGTCCGTTCTTGACAAGGTTAAGTAGATTCTACCGTTTCGTCTAGCACCAACACCGCTTTCTACAACACTTGGATACTTAAAACAGTTGTTGCTTATGACCTTTTCCTATCCACCCATATGACCCAACCTCACTTTGACCTTGACCTAATTTGCACTAAGAATAATTCAAATGGGCTGTTTCTTGGTTAACTAGATTTTACCGTTTCATCTAGCGCCAACAAACAAACAGTGAAAGTATTAAAAGGTAAGATGATAAATAAATATGTTTCAATTTAGATGAAACACTTTTTTGTTTTGGGATGTAAGTCTAGATCTATTATCGCTGTATTGAATTTTCGGTTTCATTTCAAATTTGCATTGAACGTAAGCAAATTAAAATACTAAGTTATTATCTGCCACTGGTCAAAACAGTTGATAACTGTTTCGCTCTTTTTGTCGCTTAACAGTTATATTGCAGTAACTATAAAGGTATAATTTATCAACTTTTTGAAGTTTTCAAAAACGCTTACCATCAAGTTACCAAGTAAAAATATTGAAACATATACTTATACATTACAGCAACATTGTTTTCAAACAACATTTATGATAAAAGTATTAAGTTTGCGTATTAAATATTGGTAATAAATGAATGTATCAATGTGATTACAGACGACGGTTTGTTTCGCATTGTATTTACACCTGTTTACCTTCCGTTATAATTTCTTTGGGTTCAATAAAATGCAAGAATTTGGTTCCCTGTTAGCAGGTGCACTCAGCATTGTTTATCGTTACTGAAACATGGAACCTATGCATGAAATCCCAGAACCTGAAGGATCTGATTGCTATTGACACTTATGGAACATAGATTTTAAAGTCATTAGGTATTGGAAATGAAACAACAACAACAACAAATAAATAGGTACTCACGTTATCTATAGGCGGAAAAAAAGCGCGACCTTGGTTTGCCCGTATTAATTTGTGTATCAGTTTTTTTGTTTGTGTTAAGTTGAACCATAGCTGCCATGACTAATAAAGCAATACAATGAAAATTAGATTTTCTATTTGAAAAGTGCCCTGGGAATGCAGAAGGCAATAACTACAAATGTTTTTACAATGTTAATGGATTAACTGCCATATGTTTAAGTAAATAGAATGTTTCAGTGTCATAGTTTTCAAACTGGTGACAGAATGTCTAATAATGGTTTGCTTAATGTGCAACTGAACTTATTTTTTAGATAATTTATTGAGGTTGTTTGTTAAAATAACATTTCTTTCAACGTAACATGCATTTGCAGATCCCCTGTGCCATGGAGAGTATGAATACAAAGACCCAGTTTCCGAAGAGGACATGTAAGTGTATCAAATGGCTAAATGTACATTTATGTTACCCTCAAGTGTACTGTAGTGTTATTGTTGTGTTTAATGATTTCATAATTATTGTGCAGTCTGCTTTCTTTATGGTGCAAATTGTTAATTAATGATGTCAACTGTGAGTGACCAAATGACACTAGGCGAGACCTTGGGTTGATTGATTGTTTGTTTGTTTTGTTGGTTTTTTTTGCCGTTTTTAACAGTATTTCAGTCATATCACGGCGGTCAGTTAACCTACTCACACTTTTCCTGGGCAAGCTTAGCCGATCTAAGCCGTTTACCAGTACTAAGTGCACATACTTATTCCAGTAACTTACAACTGCCCTACTTGAATCAGAGGTTGGAGGAGAATGGCCGTAGAAATAATTTCATGACCAATCCCCACACAAGTTATGTGGCCGGGCTGGGGCTCAAACTCAAGATCCCCTGATTGACAGTCTAGCGCTCTACCAACTGAGATAGCCGGACCCGGCACCTTGGGTTGAAAAAACAGGGTTTTTTGCGGCCTTAATTAACTAGTATTAACGTTCCTGTATAATGGGGTTTGTGACCATTAACAAATATAGAAAAACAAAAAGTCCCCACTTTAACAGGGTAGTCGAAAAATCTAGGTGGTCGTTAAGCAGGGTTTTAGTGTATTTTCAGAGGTTATCAATACCCATGTTAAATTCTCTTAACATCTGGTAATCAAATGCCTTGTGCATGGCCTCAATGATAATAATCTATATTTTGCTTTTCATATTGTGGAGAAGTTATTGAACTGTAAATGTTAACAATGTATTGTTTAATAAAAATGATAATCAAATCACCTCCTCATTAATATGAATGCTAAAGTAGACATTTCTAAAATGGGGTTGTTAATGTATATAACAGCTCCTCTACTTCTAAAACCTTACGGAAGAAAGTGCTTATCTTTACAGAGTCAAAATCACATATGTGGACAAAAGTGGCAAGAGAATTCCAGTGAGAGGCAAGGTTGGAGACAATGTCATGTATCTCGCACACAGATATGGAATTGAACTAGAAGGTACCAGATTCACTTTGACCAGCTTGATATTGGATGTTTCATAGATTAAAATGTACCAAAAATCTGTATTAGATCACGGGGACAGAGAGCTGGGCTGGCTAGCTCAGTTGGTAGAGCGCAGGACTGTCAATCAGCTGTTCATGAGTTGGTCGAGTGCAGGACTGTCAATCCGCTGTTCACCCCCCCGCCACATAACTTGTGTGGGGATTTGGTCATGAAATAATGTCTACAGTTGGTTGCTGCAACAAACACTACTTATATGTGTGATATATATTCTCTTGTATACACATGTATTTATTACTTTACTTGTTAAAAAAATCATTGCATTGACATGTCCATGTATGTAATATTTCAATAATACTTTTTAAGAGTACTGACCCTTGTTCACCAACCCATTCTTAGAATCAAGACTTAACAATAAAGACTGTTCTGTTCTAAATTGACATTAATTTGAATCTTAATTGTTAGTCACTAACTCTAATTATAGCTTTCTTTATCAAGAACGATTTATGACATTAGCGACATAGTTACCAGCATATTCGTCAGTTCACAGTCATTTTTTTGTCGAGTCTAAGTCTACTCTTTTTTCTTTAGTCTAAGAATGGATTGGTGAATACGGACCCTGGAACGTTTTTCTTTGCCTAATTCAGGTGCCTGTGAGGCGTCGCTAGCATGCTCCACGTGCCATGTGTACGTACACGAGGACTACTGTGATAGGCTACCAGAACCCAAAGAGGCGTAAGAGCACAGTTATTAGCACGATAGCGTTACTGTTACAATAAACGAGGGGTGTTCAAAAAGGTTCGGAACTACATATGAGCCGTGTCGTGGGAAAACCCGTCTTAATGCATGTGCGTAAAGTGTCGTCCTGGATTAGCCTGTGCAGTCCGCACAGGCTAATCCAGGACAACACTTTCTGCCTACAGTGGTTTAATGTTTAGAAGAGACTGCCTTGAAACAGAAAATACCAGACTGCACAGGCTAATCTGGGATGACACTATACGCACATGCTTTAAGACCGGTTTTCCCACAATGCGCCTCATATATTTCTATAACTAATTTCATTTGTAATATTATCCGCTGAAATTTGTCCATAAACATAGCTACACACATATTCTTATTATTTTATTGTGTTGATTTTATAATGGTACCAATCGCCTGCTAATTCTTATTGCCTTAACAATGTCAGATCAATGTAAGCATGGCAACTGAATGCGTTAACATAAATTTATGGCTCTTGTGTTGAACATTTCTGAACACCCCTGTACCAACAGAAACGGTGATATTCAGGCCATCATCGAAATATCCTATATGGATATGAGAAAAGCCCATCAAGTTATTTACTGTGATATACTGGGCCTATGTTTTTGGTTTATTTGTATAAATGGAATTTCAGTTTGGCAACATATTAATTTTAAACTTTTTTTATATATCAAACATTACAACTTAACTTTGTAGAATATTGATTTTAGTGGAGTAAAGTAATTTGGTTAAGGAAACTATTTAATGTGACATGTGTATACTAACAATCAACTTAACTTGCTATTGATGAAAAGTTCTTTGATTAAAATCCATTGCCTGTATTTGTCTTACTTGCATTACATGTATATGTTTAATATTTAATCACAGTTGTAATCACTCGTCTCTTGTTAAGGTGTAGAACAATATTCTTTTCAGGGAAGATGACATGCTAGACATGGCACCATTTCTTAAAGAACACTCCAGACTAGGTAGGCACATCACATGGCTTCTCATTCTGCAGTTTATTGCTTCAATCAGTTATGAATTTGAGCACTTGAATAGCCATTAACAAAAACAAGTGGTTTGTTGGCAATGAAATTGTAAGTACAATTTTTTGTTTTAAACATTTTAGCTCGACTTTTCGAAGAAAAAAAGTCGAGTTATTGTCGTCGCTCTGTCGTCAACGTCTGCGTTAGTTAAGTTTTTTGCTTAAGTTTTTTGTCAGAGTCCATTTCTCAAAAACTATCAAATGTATCCATTTGAAACTTTCAATACTTGTTCACTATCCAAAGGGTAATTCATGACAACAAGGCAGGTAACCCTGTGATTTGTATTTCCAGAGTTATCTGCCCTTGTTTGGACTTACAACTTAGAATATTTTGACTTTTTTTTGTTAAATATAAAATTGCTTTTTCAAGGATTTTGCTGAAGTAACTCTTTCAAGGTTTTTGTTGAAGTCATTACCCTTTTTTCAACTTAGAATTTTTGCTTTAGGTCAAATTTCTCAATACCTTTATGAGGTATTGACTTTAAACTCAAAGTACTTGATCACAGTGATAAATTTATTCAGTAGACAAGAGGAGGTAACTCTATCAAAGATTTCATTGGAGTAATTGCCCTTTTTTCAACGCTTTAGGTCAAATTTCACAATAACTGTAAGAGGTATTGACTTGAAACTCAAAATAGTTTATCACAGTTATGAACCCATTCTGTATACAAGATGAGATAACTATATCAAGGATTTTGGTGGAGTTATTGCCCTTTTTTCAACTTAGAATTTTAGCTTTAGGTCAAATTTCTCATGATCTATAAGAGTTATTGACTTGAAATTCAACACACTCTATCACAGTGATGAACCCATTCTTTTAACAAAGGTCAGAATAATATCAAATATGAGAAAGTCTTGCGTCCAGCACCCATAGGCGGTGCTCTTGTTATATTCAAAGGAAGTAAAAAGTATTGGGTATTCAGTAGTAGTGTTAATATGTATACCCATAACCAACATGAAATTACTTATTGAAAGTTCTCTTTCTTCTGCAGGTTGCCAAATAATTCTTACCAAAGATCTAGATGGTATAGAAGTGACACTACCACAGGCAACTCGTAACTTCTACGTGGATGGACACGTGCCCCAACCCCACTGACACCAGTTGCCATGGCAACCAGGTATTATATCCCAGGATGAAGATCAAGAGCTGCATGTTATATCGACATTCAGTGGAGTGCTTTTCATAATAATGTGTGTGTCTTTATCTCGCCTCACTATCTGGGTAAACTCATTTGAAAAAGAACAGGTATTGTACACAATACGGTGATATTCAGGCCATCATCGAAATATCGTATATGGATATGAGAAAAGCCCATCAAGTTATTTACTGTGATATACTGGGCCTATGTGTTAATGTAAACAACTATAATGATTTGAATTCAGAAGTTAGTTGTATTTCAAATCCAGTGAATCCGACAAATTATGTTAGGGCCATAAGGAATAAAAGTTTACAATAAATATATAATACATATTGTTGAGCATTCATGTTGATATTTGAGCCAAGCATACATATACATTTCTTTGACTGTCCAGAAGATGCATAGACATGTACATCAAACTCTATTTGTGGCAACCAAGCTTTGGACGTGGTAGCTTGTTTGACACAAATCTCTGGGTGAATTTTCACCACAAAGTCCTATGGATATGAAGAAAGCCCATAAAGTTATTGCATGTATATACTAATCAAAACTCCTTATGCATCACACACATGTATTCAAAGCTCCTTGAATCCTTTTAATACATACCGTAACAAAATGCATGACAAAAACAAGAGTGGTCACCATTCCTGTGGACGTGTGTGATTTTCTATTATGTCCCTTGTGCATGTTATTAAGCTATACCTCATTGGATCATATTTGTATATCACTATATGAGGTGTGTCGTGGGAAAACTGGACTTAATGCATGTGCGTAAAGTGTCGTCCCGGATCAGCCTGTGCAGTCCGCACAGGCTGATCCATGACGGCACTTTCCGCCTCTAAAGTGGCTTTATGGTTAGAAGAGACTTTCTTGAAACAGAAAATACCATAAAATCGGAAAGTGCCATACCGGATTAGCCTGTGCGGAGTGCACAGGCTAATCCGGGACGACACTACACACATGCATTTAGCCAGATTTTCCCACAACGCGCCTCATATCATGTTTTGATTACCTGCAACTATCTTTGTTATGTGTTAAAGGGAGCTTTGAATATGTTATGCGTTAGGAGTTTGATTAGTATGTGACATGGAGGAAATTTGTTTAATGCAGTGTAAGATCGTATTTTATTTCATGAGTGGTAAATTGAAACGATGTTTTCACGAGTGGCACAGCCACGAGTGAAAATATCTTGTTTCGATGACCACGAATGAAGTAAAATACGATCTTACACTGTATTAAACAATTTTCTTTTTATTTCATGCTTTTGAACAATAAATAAGAAAATGAGCGAGATATGCTGGAGCGTCACAAGTTTTGTGTATTATTACATCATAAAAATGATGTCATTATGATTCTAAAATTATCGATCACTATTGTTGTGGGTAAATAGTGCCACTCTAACTGCGTTGTTGTCAATTATATTTGTATTTAATTTTATTATGTGTTTTCTGTTGTTTATAAGAGCCGATGTTTACACTGACGATTAGAGTATTCACATACTTTCAAAAAATAAACATAAAAACAAAGTTAAAAGTAGTTCCATATAACTAAGAGTGAAATGATCAAACGTTATCATTTCCCTCGACCTAGAATAAATTATCAGATTATCATTCACTGGTATTCTCCACTCATTCACTGCATAGCTTGAAATAACAATAATTCACTTTAACGACGCACATTCAGAAGGTAGTTGTATTAAATTTATATTGTGAGAAATAAGCATGTAAAGCCTTTTACAAAACACATTAGTTTAGTTTTTAGCATAAACAATGCTTGTAGACATATTGTTGATGTTTTTTTCCAAAACAAGCTTATATCAATAAATTGAAGTGGAGAATAATTCTTGTTTACTGATATTTCATATTGTGTCAATGATATCTCATATTGTGTCAATTAATCTGTATTTTTTATAAACGTCAGCTGTTTTCTAAGGTATGTTCCTTACAAGAGCGAATCATTCTGATATTATTTGTCGTCAAAATTGGATATGACAAAACTGAAAGCATGTCCAAGATAGAGCAGTTTTAGGGTGGCCACCAAAAACTGAAAAACGGGGGAAAAATGTAAAAAAAATCCTGCAGGGAAGTTGAATTTTTTTAAATCTGATAAATTGGCAAATATTTATGGATATTATAACCAATTGTACCAGTAATCTGCAAATAAATGTCAGGGAAAATCACGTATCAGTCAAGGAACAATTATGGAATTTTATATGAATTGTGTTGGTTTATGCTACCAAACATGTAAATTGATATTTTGTTGAACATTCTGGCATTTTCTTGTCATTTACTTACACCACAGAAAATGTAAACATTAGAAATGACTGTAGCAGTGCCGAAAGTTGGATAAGTATGTCGTGTTAGTATATATATAATAATATAGAATGTAAAAGAACAAGACTTAAATTCTAAAAACGTTTATTTTGTATGTGATATGGAATGGCCGAGTGGTCAAGGCGTTAGCCTTTCAAATATAGAAGTCTGAATGGCCGAGTGGTCAAGGCGTTAGCCTTTTGATCCAGAGGTATGAGGTTCGAACCCCGGTGGCAGCAAATTTTTTTATCCTTTTCATGAACTATCATACTTCAGCTCATTAGTTCTTAAACCTGTTGCGTTAAGACATTTAATGCCATACTTGAGAAAAATACAAAAATCTGCAAACTAGTCAATTAAAAAAAAAATAAAACTCATCAAATTTAACTTAAAACATATATAACACAGTATTTTTAAAATTAACAGTATTTTCAACCTAATCATTAAAAATGTACTTAACACAAAACTACACATCATTCAATTTAAACAGTACTATAATAAATCCACTAACACTTAGAACATATATAGTATATAACACATATAATGTATTTCTCTTTGCAGAACCAGAGATAAACACGTGGCAAAACTTCTGTTCTCACAAAATTGCACAGCATATTTCCTTGAAATGAAACACCCCAAACATCCCTGACATATCTTCCTGAATCATCAAGGCAATGCTATTAGTTTTATGAAAACTGTCTCAGTAGCTGCATCCGTAATTTCTGAAAACTAGTTAACTGGACCCATTCTAAGACCATGCCCCATGACTACGAATATTCTTTACCTTTACCTTGGTCTTAAACATTAGCCAATGAAAGTCAAAGCTCGTATGAACAAGCATTTTCATTGGTCAATATTTAATAAGTTGAGATTAATTTGAGATTTAGCTCTTTCGTAGTCATGGGACCAGATTTCATATGCTATACTGTAGACTTCCGCAGATCACATCAGGGTTCATACGCCCGCTCATTGACGAGCCCTCCTTCCTCCATGCATGCTCGCACCCAGGCATCTGTCACGATGTGGAACTTGCGTGTTCGGTTCCAACGCTCGCGTTTTATTTCTGGAACACGACTGGTGTCTCTGCAAGAAATACATTCCTGCATAAATAATGCGCAAACAATTTGATTAAGCTTTTAAACATAAATGGAACATAAATGATTACCAGTACAGGTATCACTATCGTAGTGTCAAGATGTGAATCCCTACACAATAGATTACTTGTATGAATATTAAATAAAACAAACAAGATCTAACTTAAGAAATGATACGCAGTTTTAAAATACCTAGTCGTTTAAATTCTCCTTAGACAAAAACCTCCAATAACCAGCACAAATTACAAAATTTGCTTGTTGACTTTTTGAATGGATTGCAAAACAGAAAAAAAGCAAACGTGTTTTAGAATTTTTCACAAATATGCATTAATAAAGATAATAAACATAGATTATGCAGCTGAGAGGACTTGTGCTTTTAAATTACAGTAGCCTAATGGAAACTTTCGGTAGCCTCTGGGTTCAGTTTAATTGATATGTCAGACACTGAAGACTTGAATGTATATTTGCATTAAACCAGTTTCACTGCGAGAAAAAAACTACAATATTGTAACATCATTATTCAGTCTGAGACATAGATAACACAACAATAGTGTAGAATAAAAATAAGGTTATTTAGCAAGGCTTAGAAAACTGCCACGGATCATGGTTTAAATTTTCATGCTGAGCAAATAAACTTAAATTTAATCAACACTTACCTAGTTTTCTGTTTATCCTATCATTATCTGTCTTCATTGTGAAAATAAACAACAGAAAACATACTTAATAACACATGAAAAACATACAAAGACGTCACAACTATCAACAAAATGACATCATTAGACTGCACGCGTTCGCTGTATCTCGCAGTGAGGAAATAACGCTAAATTAATCCACGGGCTGTTATTTCGTTGATGCATGCACGATGATGGAATAAAAACACAAAGTGAGCACCTGGTGTCCACCATGACGTGAGTCACATCAGGGGATAATGTGGTGGAGATCTCGGCACCAAAGAACCGCAACTCCAGCGTCAGGAAGTCCAGGGAGCTGTCTTTGATGTGTGTGCTGGCATCACCCACTACGGCATTGCTGTCCATGTACATTCTGCGAGCGGGGGAAATCATTTAATTAACAGTTTATTTGAATCTTATCAAACAAAATGTAAACAAGAGCTGTTTGTAAAACAGTTATGCGCCCTCTAGGTTAAAACAGCTAAAAAGGCTAATTTTAGATAATCAAGGACCATAACTCCACAGTTACAGGGATGATTTGGTTGATTATTGAAAAAACCGAGCTAATACAGCCACACAGATATTCACCAAGTTTGGTGAAGATCGGCTATGAACTGTTGGACTTAAAGAACAGAAATTGTTAAAAAGGTCAATTTGAGATAATTCAAGGGCAATAACTCACAATTCCTGGGGCGTTTGGCTAATTATTAAACTTGGCAAAGATATTATGCCCACAAACATGTTCATGAAGTTTGGTGAAGATTGGATGAACATTGCTGCATGCTGAAACCGCTAAAAGGCCAATTTTAGATAATTCAAGGGCAATAACTCCACAATTCCTTGGCTGATTTGACTGGTCATTAAACTTGGCCGATATATTTTTATAACAAATAATTTTATAAAGTTTGGTGAAGATCGGTTGAACACTGTTGGACTTGGAGAGCGGAAACTGCTAAAAAGGCCAATTTGAGATAATGCAAGGGCAATAACTCCACAATTTCTGGGGCAATTTGGCTGATTATCGAACTTGATCTAGATACTATGGCCACAAACATATATATGAAGTTTCGTGTCAAGATCGGATGAAAACTGTTGAACTTAGAGAGGCGAAACGAAAGTGGTCTAATGACAGACTAACTCACCGATCAACTGATATTAGCAAACCAATATACCCTGCCATCTTCGATGGGGGGCATAATAAACCCTGCACTGTCTACCATACAATGTCAGTACAGCTGAACTTCATTATCTTGAATTTGCGGGGAATCTGAAATGACTTAAACAAGTTCAAAATTCGAATACAGACTTTATAAACGTATTGGGGTCCAAATGTTTGATAAATTGTAATATAAAATAGTAATCTTGTATGTATATATTGGACTGTTAACCAAGAATAAGTTACTCAAGAAAATGAATAGAAGACGTAAGATGTCCACGGCAAAATTGAATTCGATTCTTTTCAACTTAATCTCAATTCTGGGCTCACTGTTTTTCATTTGCAATAATAACCAATTGCTAGAGTTTCTTTTATGTCTGCTGTTGAACATCTACAATTTAGTCTTCATAAAACCCTATAAAACACCAAACATATCTAGGATATTAACGCACAAAGTCAAACAGGATTGTTTTATATATTCAAGCCTCTATCATACTTGCAGGTCCTAAAGAGACCATACGGTGACTCGTCTGGGAAATACTTCTCTTCTAGCTCCGCAATGTCATGGTTACTGAGCTGATCAGATGGTTTCTGAAACAGCCATTAATTTTTGGAAATACTATGATAATAAAAGTGATCACTTATGACTAACGATATGTCAGCCTTCCCAATAGCCACAATATCGCTTGCCTACATAAAATCTGGAATTATTTGAAAATAAGGCTGTCTCATTTTTTGTGGAACATATTTGGCAGCACAGTGAACTCAGGAATTCATGAAAATAAAATCGTTATAACTTCAGTACATGTGATATGGTTACAAGCAATGTCATATCAATTAAAATATATAGGGATCCAGCTGGGACCTTAGACTCGGCTTTTTAATATGCGATATATCGCTGTGAGCGATATAGTTTCATGTGGAGTTTAATGTACATCTATCTGAAATTAGTGTAAACAACATTAGGGTATGTTTTTACAATCATGCATCCACATGTAATATAAGGTACATCTAAAGTAAAAATTACTTGCTAAAATGATAAAATAGTGTTAAAAAACAAACAAATGAGGCGTGTCGTGGGCAAACAGGGCTTAATGCATGTGCGTAAAGTGGCGTCCCCTATTAGCCTGTGCAGTCCGCTTTAATGGCATTTTCTGTTTCAATGAAGTTTCTTCTAAACATAAATCCACTGTAGGCGGAAAGTGCCATCCTGGATTAGCCTGTGCGGACTGCACAGGCGAAACCAGGACGAGACTTTATGCACATGTATTATGCTCGGTTTTCCCACGACACGCCTAAAATATATTCACATTGAGGCCACACATGAACAATGTCAAATGAAAATCTAAAAAGATCTATCCAAACATAGTTAACATGATCTATCCAAACACAGCTGCTAAACATGAAGACTTACGATTGTGATGTCAGCCATGATTTGTTTTAATATGTCGGGATCTGTGTCCTCCACATAGCTGTCTCCATGCTCGTCAAACTCCTGTTGAAACAGAAGCTGTGTTGAAGGCTTCGTACTCAGCATATCACTGGGACACCTGGAAAAAAAACAACATCATATGCTAGCATAGAATTTATATATTCTTAAACAATGCCTCTAATGATGCCTCTAATGATAACCTACCATTGATATGTTAGCGTAGACAAATTATTGATATATCCTCGATGGGAATCTTTGAAAAGACAATCTTTCGTTCCTATCCTCGAGTAGACATATTATTGATATATCTTCAGCAGACACCTTAGACAACAACCTGTCGTTTCTATGCTCGAGTAGAGAAATTATTGATACACCTTACTGGATGCCTTGTTCATATACTACCGGAAACAATTATTCATATATACTTACCTGATACCTCTGAATATATAATCTTTCATGTTTGTGCTAATGAAGAGTAGTCATTGTCATATTACTGGTATACTGTTAAAGCCATAAAGACTATGTTTCAACTACAGTAACTGTATATCCTTGCAAACGGCACTGTAAATTACATCACTTGGGCCCATGGCTCAAAAATCCATTCTTTCATATACCATACAAGTGTACACAAGTACATACAAATACATGTTTCTAATATCCCAACTCCTACAACCATAAGTCTTGACAACTACAATACTATATTGTTCTTGATTACAAGAAAGCATTACATAGTGCTTGCCTTAATGTAAAACATTTCTAGACAGTGTCACAGCCCCAAATGCCAGAAAGCGCTGAATGATCTACCGGTATGTGCTATAAAAGAGTGTAGTACAAAAGCCCATTGCCCAAAAGCCCCTTGGTCTAAAAATGCACACATGGACATAAGCCCCTTGGTATATTTGACAGAGTGGACATAAGCCCCCTGGTAGATTTAACAGGGTGGACAAAGCCCCTTGATGATTATGAATTCGTGGACAAAAGCCCATTTCTGATATTGTATAGCATGTATGCATTTCAACAGGAAACTCCATTCCATCAAATGGAACAAAATATTAATTGCAATCAACTGTTGACAAACAGACAAAAAACATACACAAAGTGATAACACTAAATTCATCAAGGGGCTTTTGTCCACTCTGTCATATTTACCAAGGGGCTTTTGTCCACCCTAATAAATCTACCAAGGGGCTTATGTCGACTCTGTTAAATATACCAAGGGGCATATGTCCATGTGTGCAATTTTAGACCAAGGGGCTTTTGGGCAAGGGGCTTTTGTCCGGATACCGCTATAAAATTGTGTCGCCAGACTGACCCGTAAAGACTAATAACTCTCACTAATAGTCAGCTGCCAAGCTTACTGTTCTACCAAAACGTACACAAGTTATTCATATTCTGTGAGATATTCATTTAGAATCAGGACCAGCTGTTCGCTCTGCATGCACAACAGCATATTTCACAAGAATGTGGGTAGAACCGATGGATGCTCCCTGATGCCACTTTGACCTCTCATTGTGGCCTTGACTTTTAACCTATGGACCTGATTCATATGGAGACAAGATGTCTTGTTGCATAAAGATTAGGGATGGGACCGAATATTCGAATATCGGATAATATTCGAATATAAAAAAATGAATACGAATATTCGATTTTCAAATTTATTTACAGAACACAATTTCTTTTGAAAAATCATGTTTTTTTTCAGTTTGATTGCAAAGTTAACATGAATTCCAGTCGTATTTCCTGCCTAGCAGGTGGGCAGGGGCAGTGTAACGTTGTATGTTAGTATGTTTTTACAACACATGTAAAACATGTCCAATTAACGACAATTGATAATTGGCAGGAGGGCCACGTCTTTACAAGGGCCGTTAATTAACGTTTATAGGAGGCGCGAATATGACGCATTGTATCAACAAATAACAAAACTGGGCCATGTTGTGATAACGGTTTCACAGTTTGCACAAGACGTACATTGTTGTTTATTGTCCTTAAGTGACATCTATACGGTTAACTTGTTTACAGTAAATCACAATTACTCTCTAAGTAAACCAATCAAAATGAATCAATTATCAGCCAATCAATTTCTTTAACAGAATTAGCATGATCTGGTCAATCTTAATACACGTCAGTTGTAAATTATTCTCCATTATATCAACACCATATATTATAAAAGAGTCTTGATTAATAAACAATGCCACCATCATGTGCTTGGACGTACTTTAGGCGGTCATTAGACAAAACCCAGGCAACGTGTAATCTGCACAGCAGATACCAGCTTTATGGTTCTGAAAAAAAACAACAGAACGATTAACAAATTAATTAACAATACATTTAACAATATCTTACATTTCTTTATATTTGCCTAACACTCTCTAAGTTATATCGCTCATTTACCACTGAAACAAGGTAAAACAACTACGTACACGTAGTATACATATTTCGGAAAGGTAAATATTCGGACAGAGTGCCGTATATAGTATTATTTAATGTTTTGTTTGGCAATATGCAAGTGCAGTTTAATGATAAAACGCACTTTATCTACAGTTATCATTTAACAAACGACTTTTAATGGACACTTAACGAAGTTAATTATGCATTAAATTATGCATTAAATATGCCTGTGAAAACATCAATAATTTATCAAATATACGAATATCTTTTGTTCCAAACAACAGATTTTGTTAAAAGATCCCACATACATGCGTCATTGTATACTGAAACTAAAACAGTCTTAATAAATAGGGGTCACCGGCCTTGTTCTGGAAATATTAGGTTTTGAATAAGGTACCTGTCGAAGTCCCTTTTTCAGTTTGAATTTTTATCAATGTTTTAAGTATATAAGATAGTTTTTTTTTCAAACAAGGTTATGGTTCTTTCAACTGATATGTTTGTACATGCTTTGTTTGGCAATATACAAGTGTATGTTGATAATAAAAACGCTTTACCTACATTTACTGCTAAAATAATGAATATGACTGGACATTTAAGTATGTCTAATGGGAACTAATAATGCTTTCTGAAACTTCATGGTTATCAAATGCATATTTGGTTCCAAACAACAGATTTTCTTAAAATTTCGCACATACATGCATCAATGTATACTGACACCGAACTTGTTTGCGAAATATTGGATTTGATATAGGGTACCTGTGTAGCCTTTTTCCTGTTTCGTTTTAACATACATAAACAACGTATCAATAGAATGGATATATTTAAAGGATCATTTGTTTGGAAATACATTGCATAAGTATGTTTTTGATTATTATATATGCTTTATAACCTGTTACTATTAAAAATATTTATTTTGAATGGACATCAGAGATGAAATTATTATATTGTAACCTACATACAATAAAGACAAAATGAAGCAAAAGGAGAAATTAACCCAAGTATTTACTTTTTGTTACAAACGTCTTTAAGTAGAACCTTGACCTTTGACCTACAGGACTAGTTCATGGGCTTGACATCTCATCTCATTTCGGCAAACATTTGTGCCAAGTAAAGTAAATCCCTCAATCCATGGCTAAGTTAGAGTCCAAACAAGCAAAAAGCCAATTTTGACATTGACATTTTAAGTATGATCTTGACCTTTGACATACAAACCTGGTTCATATGCGTTTCATGCAGTCTCCCAATTCCATGGCAATTTAAAGCAAGGAGAAGCAAAGTGCTAAATTAGAATTCAGATGAACTTAATAGCACCTATATGCTCCCCCATCCCCGTTTGGGAAGAATAATAAAAATGTTGATGCCAATGAACTTATTTTTTCATAATTGTAAAGTTTTTATCTGAATACTTCAGTAGTACTTTAGTTAAGAGTACATTGAATTCTGTAGTTTTCAATGTTTGTTTGCCATAAAACAAAAACATGATCACAATGTCACCTTTTATCCATGTATGGCTGTACTCTATACAAATGTGTTGATTACACGCAAATAGATAACACAGGACACATACATGAACATTTTCTCCATGTTTAATAAACATATTTCCCTTCCAACTGATATTACACATGCTAAGATGGATATTTGATGTATGCACAAACTGTGTGAACATGATATTTAGCAAGCAGAAGATGTTTGTCAGCATGCAAAATAAATAAATAAATAAATACACAATGCACTAAACCATCCACCATTATTTTAATATCAATGGACAACATAATTCTGTTCAACAACCTTTTATTGGAAATTTGCATTTCTTTCCTAGTACTAAACCACAACTTAAACACAACTTAAACCTACCACCATAAATAAAACAAATACATTGTATGTTACACAATAGTGACTCACAAAGTTCTGAATAACAAAAATTCACTAGTATGATTGCACCAACTATAACAGCACAACAGGGGTGGTGAAATCAATCGTCGGTATTTAATTAGCAGATGATCCCAAAGCATGTACGGACAGGTGAAGATTTCGCATGAATTCACTATAAAATCCCTCTACACAAAAAGTGGCAAACAGCATTTGTAAAACAGACAACTATACTGAGGGGAGAATATGAAATTTGGCCTCCCCAGAATAGACTCTTGTGACAGTTATGTGAGTGATTCTGACCATTTTCAAAACACCTCACTTCTTGACATTAGCATCCAACAATTGCTGCACTGCTTTTACTCTGTGCGAGAACAGTGTCTTCAGGGAATCTTTAATTCTTGGCACACATTTCTTCTTCCAAATATCTGAACCACAGTCAGGGAATTCTCTCAGCACACATTTCCGGATGGCCTGTAATCTCCTTTCCGAAGCAATGGGCAATCCGTTTTGCAACTCCTGTAGTGTGAAAACACGAAACATGAGATCTCTCGCAAATATTGCTGGGTTTGATTTGCGGCACCTTTCAGCTACCTGAGGATCAAAATTTCCAGCGATACCCAACACTGGATCAGATCTGTTGAATGCATGCTCTGACATCCTCACCAATGCTTTCACATAGTTGGCAGACACATACCCTGCAATTCTGTGTGCTTTAACATCCTTTAGCCTCTCATCGAGGAATCTTGCTCCAGTTTCACTCACTTTCCTCGTGTTAGTTCTGAAATCGCAGTTGTAATAGTTGTGCACTTTCTCCACCACGGACATGTCTTCTTCCTGTTTCTGGTTGGCTGCGGCAACAGAGGCAACTGACAAACATTGCACACCATTCGGAGCATGCATTTCCTCTCCCTGCTTATGGTTTGGTGTTACAGTAACAGAGGCAACTGGCAGTCTTTCCACAGTTTTGGAAGCAAGTCTGTCTTTTTTCGCATCAGTCACAAATTGGTTGGTTGTCTTATGTGGTTGAATTTTCTGAACCGGGACACCAAGCTCAGCATGTGACAGATCTGCTGGCACACTGAATGCTTGGATGGCCAGTTCAGCATTTGACAGATCTGCTGGCACACTGAATGCTTGGGTGGCCAGTTCAGCATTTGACAGATCTGCTGGCACACTGAATGCTTGGGTGGCCAGTTCAGCATGTGACAGTTCTGCTGGCACACTGAATGCTTGGGTGGCCAGCTCAGCATGTGACAGATCTGCTGGCACACTGAATGCTTGGGTGGCCAGTTCAGCATTTGACAGATCTGCTGGCACACTGAATGCTTGGGTGGCCAGTTCAGCATTTGACAGATCTGCTGGCACACTGAATGCTTGGGTGGCCAGTTCAGACAAACTCTTTGAGTTCACCTTGTTTGTACATGGCGTTGGAGCAGCAAACTGTACACCTGCAAACTGAACCAGGGACGCATCCTCAATTGAAGGCATCACAACATTATCAAACTCCTTTAGAATACTACGACATGCTTGACGTACCGTATCCTGGGACCCTTCTGAACCTCTGGATTCAGAACTTCCTTCGGCTTGCCCAGCAGTGCACCCATATGTCGTCACATTTGTAGAGTAGGTGGCAGGAGCTGGTGCAGACATATCCACCATTACATTGTCACTAAGTCGACCACTTTTCTTCAAACCATCCACTCTAGTCAATCCACCAACAACCGAGAATTCCTTAGACATATCTTTGACCACAGTCTTTTGCTCATGCATCTTCGATGACACAGAATACTCCAGAAGATGTCTTTTTTTAGGCGGCAGAGGGTTGGTTGGCGTACTTGAGGTCTTGGCCAGTGGTTTACATCCGAAGTCAACCTCATTTTCCACTGCAAGGTCATGCTCCAAAGCAAACAAGGTTACACAGTTACTACTATGAGCCTCCAATGAAGGGTTACGTTTTCTGGAGGCGTGGTAGTCACTCAGTGCCACTGCCACGGAACCCATGCCCAGGGTACGAAGCGGTGCAGTCAGTACTGGTAGCCCCGCATGCACAGCTTGGCTATATGGTTCCTCAACATCACAAATGTCACTTTTCATATTCCCTGTCTCGTGTGTCTGATGCACCACACTTATATTCCAAGGTTCCGATTGTTGTGGCACTGGCACCCGTTCACTGCTCATTAGATTTCCCATAATACTCTTATTCTTGTTCGACACTGGTGATTCTGGTAGACTAAATTCACACTGAATGCATCTTTTACACTTATTCGCAATAGTGATCTTGTGAATTCCTTTACACCAGTTTTTTTTCTTCTGTAGAGGTGATGTCACCACATGACTTACGTGGCTATATGACGAAGAAGAACCATCGAATGCCAACACAGTTGACAGCTGGTAGCCTGCCAACAGTTCTGTGTTGGGGTCAGCATCTTCCGAGTCCATGAGAACAGCATCCGGAAGTTTCAGAATGGTTCTTCCCTTTTGGTGGTCCGCATGTCGACCAGGCATTCCGGTGATCTAAAAATCATAATGTTAGTATTTGGAACAGGTATAGACAGATGCTTGTATAAAATATTACATTAAGCAAAAATACTGTAAACTGTTGTTTTTTGCAATTATATAATTTTTACTTTATTCACAGTAAAATGAGGTGAAATAAAACTGCAAATAACAAGTGATGTTTTATCGCTCAATGTAAATGTTACCACACCTTTGTCCAAAAGGATAGTTTAATCAACAATAGACCAGTTAGTTTATGAATGACAGCTGCCAAACAGGCAGTTAAGATACTGTGAAATTTTCGGCGATATAAGTTTCGCTCTTCGTGCTCATCCTATTGCGTGAATTTATGACCACTGCCAGTATTTACCGATTCTGTAATTTAACAATGCCTCTGAAGTTTAAAGGTTCATTTTCAGATGTAAGTTAAACAAACTCAGGTATATGTGAACAGTGATGATACTTTCTAATTTTTCTATAGACAAAGAACAAAATTATTGTTGTTAAACCACCCAATAAACAACGCAAAATGTAGTCCCGGTTCTGAGCTAAGCATAGTCAAATATAGTTCTCATTACAATTGCAAAAAAAATTGTCAATTATGACAAATGCCTTCTTGGTTTAATTCCTACCCATCAGATTTGGCTGATAAACAACACTAAATCGAAAAAAAAATTCTTATTTGAGATGTGAATGTTTAAAAAAAACTTTTTCTTCAAGTGAAAAGAAATTATTTAAAGCGCAGTCAATGAACAATTAAATCTTGTTACTACTAGATTTTCTTACGAAATTGATCAGTATATTTTAGAGCCCAATACTGGCTGAGTGCCATTTGGGGGGGTATTTGTATGATATTTTAAAAAGTTGTTTACCGATAGACATAAGAATTCACATAAATCAAGTTAGGTTTAATGTGCATTTGCTGGCATGTTTTGGTTACATTTCAAATACTTGGCAAATGAAAAATAATTAGTGAGATTGAAGGCCTAAACAGTGTAACAAATTAGCGTGGGAGTCCCTAAATCCGCCACCCCTCTTTAAAATTGCTCGAAAATACTATTCTTTGATGAATTCTGTTTTCAAAGCAACTTCTGTTCACTTCTATTGACACAACTCCCACTTTTGTTTAAGGTTCATTTTATAGTGTTTATTATAAAACATGGTGATCCGAAGTTGCTTGGTGAAATCGTAGATCAGGAACCGTGACATGCTTATTCCACATGACGATTGTTCTTATTTACTTTTCTATAATAAGCAGCTCGATGTCTGTTGTTAAAACCATGTTTCCATTTCCTCAAATACTCGTTTGTACTTGTAAAATAGCTCTGAAACTGAGGCCCTGCTTGCACATGGGACAAATAATGGGGGTTTTGAGTAGCGAGACATTTGCGATCTTAATAAGCACTTTTTTTCAACATTTTATTGTATGTAATGCCAATGAATAACTGGTTAATTTTATGCTGCACATGCTCACATGGACATAATATTAAAACACAATAATTTAATTTTATCATGGACACCATGCGGGGCCTCAAAATTGCGCATGCGCAGTATGAAATAGATTCCCGGCATGCAGTTTGTTTGCATTTAGGGGTTATGTAAAAAATAATTGGATTAAATATTCATTAATGCACAAATCATGATAAAAGCTCGTCAGCGTTGTCAAGTGAAAGTATCTAATTGATCGAGTTTTTAAAAAAAAGAAATCGCTGGTAAATAAAAGCTTATTCGGATGGGGTGGCTGATTTCGGGTGGCTGATTTAGGATGGCTGATTTAGGCACTGCACCAAAGTACAGTACTGTGATACTGCATGTTTACTTTAATAAACAAGCTGTCAGATACAAGCTGTCAGATAGGCCTTTTGCTGGCATTCTACCCAGACCGGCATTTCATTGATACATTTTTTTTTGTAAAATAGAACTGACGTTTATTTTTTTCAAATCGGCTTTGTGTTAATATAAGCTAGTGCACGAAATTTGTATCCCGTGAATTCAAATGATTCTACAATAGCCTTTTTAAAGGGGCGTATTGACAGTAGGTTGTCGATAACATTCGACAAAAGCAATGTTCACATACAATTACAGTTAATTAATACTGAAACATTGCTAAACATGCTGATCTTGATGATAAAAACAATTGGCAAACACATTTTATCTGATTATATAAACAGTGGTCATCAATGACGCATCCACGGAAAAAGGTATGGTAGTATGAATGAAATGTACATGATGTACCATTACACACATGAGTAGAGAAGACGAGTTTTCATTGGGTATATGGACTATACAGACTAGCAAAACGGACCTGATTTTCTAACCATACCACATTGACAGACCATACGGACTATGTCGTGATAACATGGAAAACACTATTAGTTTTATAGTTTTAATATTTAATATTTCAATATAATTAACAGTTGGTTTATTCTTATAAATGCTCACAAAAACAATTTTAATGCATACAAATTTGGAGAACTAGAATGAGTTAACTTTTATAAACATATTTTATTGCATTATAGAAAAAAATACTGTCACACTAAATACATTTAATTATATGTTTTAAGGCCAATTTAAAATTAACATTTTTAAGTTATTTGTTTCTGACACCATAATTTGAAAACGACTATATGAACACTTTGTTATTAAAATTAATAAAAATCACAGTAAATTAAGTTATAATAAAATCTTAACAAGGTTTGTATAAAAATCACATGTTAATGATATTTGTATATATGTAATCAGCAAACTCTTTTTAATTATGTCATTAAAATATAAAAATTATAGTGACATGTTTCATTATCATTTAAATAATCTTTGACTTGTGTTCACGCCTTTAATAACTTAAAATGCGTTAGATTATAGGTATGCTGTGCTTATAACACGTCTCAAGCAAAGAAAGAGTAAATTATGTGTGATGTGTATTGGAAGAAACCACTATGGATTGCGAAATTGGATCGTTCTTCATTAAGACGTCAAACAAAATATGCGTATTGAATTTTATTCAAAAAAGGGCGAAATTGAAATGCTTTAGCGGAGTTAAAATTACTGGCTATGCAGCCAAATTGTTCTAGATTGGATTAAATTCTATTCTGAATTTTTTTTATTTATTTATTTGGAACTTCACACATATGTTCACAGAAACATCTGGTCTTTGATGGACACAAATAAATGTTTCTTTTTAATGTATTAACTGTAAAATTATATTTTATAAACATGTATGCAAAAACTGATTAATCACAGATCAATTCATTACTATCTATATTAATTATTTCTAAAAAGAGCAACAATTCACAAAATTGTGCATACCTCTTTTTTGTCCATATTCTCCTCAAAGCAAAACATATAATCACAAATTGGATGAAGTCTGTATGTTCACACAAAAACATAAAATCACAAATTGGATGAAGTCTGTATGTTCACACAAAAACAATTTGCAGATAAAACACAATTTATCTTACACAAACTTTATAATTAAATAAATGGCAATATTCATAAAATTTCAGACGACCATTATATAAACATACTGAGTGTCACTAATTTGCATAAAGGTCCTGCCCTTTCCAATCAAAAACCCATGCCATAGTTGTATTAGTACTAATATAAGGTTTACCACATGACATGTTGTTCTAACACAGTACACAGGGGTATGTGGCCCCTGATAACATGCACCGCTGGCCCCTTTTCTCACTTTCCTGGGGCTTCCTGTCTCTGGGTAGAAGGTTTAGGGGTCACTGGGACACAAAAGGTGTCAAAAAGAGGGGGTTCTCAACTGCTTCTCACCTTGACTTGCAATAAACACCTCCAGCAGTGAATAGTTCTGAGTGCAATTCTATTTCAAAAATATGTCATAAATTTGTAAATAAAATCATACAATTAAATGGTATTATAATTGCATAATTTTATTTACAAATTTATGACATATTTTTTAAAATGTGGCGGATTGGTGGTCTAGTGGTAACGCACTGGCTTCACATCCCAGGGGTCGCAGGTTCGAGCCCCCGCTACACCCTAACCTACTAATTCGTCGTTCGCATGAGACGTTAAACCGAGGTGCAGTGTACTAGGTGCTTCACACCGGGCACTAAAAGACCCAGGGTCGTCTCTGGAACGGGGCGTCTCCTGTAACCCAACTAACAAGTCTTCTGGGGGCGATGGCCATATGGGAGAGAATCCCGGAGCACTCGATAAAAATGTACTACACACGGTATTATAATATAGGATTTCCAAGGATACCTAGGAATCAATATATATTTATATGGTTTTGTTGTTGTTATGTCCATTTTTAATCATTTTTTTATTGTATCCCGTCAATTTGTTGTATTACTGCCATTGTTGCACGAGACAGATTCTGTGTTTTATTTGACTGTCTTTTTGCCAATTCTGTTCGGTATCTGGACAAAAGCCCCCCGGACAAAAGCCTGCTCTATGTTTTTGACACCCCCGGACTAAAGCCCGCTCAATGTTTTTGACACCCGGACAAAAGCCCGCTCGTTAATAATAGGTGAATTCTTTCATTAATTATGGACCACACTTTGTCTGCTTGCCTTGATTCAAATGTTTTAAACGTTGTCATTAATTATGTATGCGATGTAGTAGTTATGTGATGTGTCCACAAGAAACGTGTACATGAACCCCTCATGCAGCTTTTTTGAGCCTTTTTTGCTTGTGAGAATTTCCATTTTGATTATGGTCCTTCAACAGATTTGTTGCAACATGTATACACAGAAAAGTAACAGTTTGTTTTTTAGTGGCAAAATAAAAAAAATGTTAAAAATAATAACCTGTATGAACCACAGCATGCGCTGTAATTAGGCGTTAATTATAATTTATTACCGACTAACTGTGGGCGATAAATATAATTATTTACATGTTTTAAACAAGCGGGCTTTTGTCCGGGTCATTAAAATTACGAGCGGGCTTATGTCCGGGGCGTGAAAAACATTGAGCTAGCTTTTGTCCGGGGGGGGCTTTTGTCTGTATTTCATTCTGTTCACATACATGTATAAGTGAACACTGTGCTCAATGTAAATAAACTGGTAAACAGTAAAACTGTGTGAATGTAGGTGAGTGACTGGGCCAAGAGCAACTGACAAAACATTGGACTATGTTGACTTTCCTGACCCCTCTGGTAGAATAAGCATCAATGATTGTGGAAAAGCAAACAAATATAATAACAATAAACACCACAACTACAGCACAGTAATAACAGTTCTCTTTTTCTTCTTATTATTACAACTTATTGTTATTATTCTTTATAATTAATATATTTTTCAACAATTTATTATTATTAGTAGTAGTAATGTTATTATTTAGAATCCCGGACATGGGTTCCTACGGACATTGGTTACTACGCTACTTTTGACATAGGCGGACATTGGCTCCTACAGGATTATTACATCCAGGACACTCGTTCCTACATTATTTTGATAGCCCGGATATTGATTTCTACTATATTTTGACAACCCAGACACTCGTTCCTACATTATTTTGATAGCCCGGACATTGATTCCTATTTTGACATAATGTAGGAACGAGTGTCTGGGATGTCATAATCATGTAGGAACCATTGTCCGCGTATGTCAAACATAGCGTAGGAACGAATGTCCGTAGGAACCGATGTCCGGATACCTATTATTTACAATAATAATAAAAAAAAAACAATAAAAAAAAATCATCATCATCATCATCAGTATCATAAAAATTATAATAACCATAATTATACGGGTAATAATAAAATGTTGAAAAATATGATAAGTTGTAAAGTTGTAATAATGATAAACCCATCTGGGGCATTTTTTCAGAGTGAAATTTCAATATGGGATGCTTTCAAAAAATGACATGGGATATGCCGAGTGTAGGACAAAACACCCCTGGGACATAACCCCCCCTGTCCAATTTTGTATAGGAGGACAAAAACCCCCTCATGCATTTTACAAGGTGGACAAAACCCCCCTTAAGCATTTTACTAGGAGGACAAAACCCCCTTAAGCATTTTACAAGGTGGACAAAACCCCCCTCATGCATTTTCAAAAGTGAAAATATATACCCTTTTTGAGACCAATTGTGGTTATTTATATTAAAAAATTGCATATATTTTATTTTCATTTTTAGCTCTAATTATAGTGCCACTTTAGTATTAGGTTTGACTAACATTTATATAAGTAGGTTTGTAACAGTTTTTTTTTTTATTACAGAGATGTTCTTTTTTAATTACAGAGGTGTTAAAAACAATTAGGAATACCTGTTAAATTGACCTGTTGGAGTTCTGTAATTAGCTGTTAATTAGGAATTGTAAACAAAAACTAGGATTTTCATGAGCAATTATGTTGCTTCAATTTCTTAATTAGTACAAGCATTATTTACTCATGTTTTAATATATAAGGAGCTATGGCTACTATGTCTTACCATTGAATTGCAACTATGGAATTCATAACCAGCAACAAGGGCTCTAGAAAGATCTGCTATGCAGGGTATGCATACACCAAGAAGAAACAGTCAAAAACAACCATCACATGGGAGTGTACATATCGTGACAGCAAAAAGTGCAAGGGGACACTCATTACTGATTCTATGGTAAGAACTATTTAACAAAAGGAATAAAATTTTATAATTGGTTCGATTTTTTTCAACAGAAATACACATTAAAAAGTACAAGTCATATGCAGTCTAATTATAACCATTTTGATAATTAATTCTACATAATATTAAAGTCATTTTGTTTTTAATTTTATTTACAGGCCACCCAAGTGAGGTCCACAACTGAGCACAGCCATGATGCTGATCCGTTCTCCATTGTTGCCCTCAAGGTGAGGGCCGAGATAAAGGCCACCGTCCAGGCCAACCGTGGGAAACCTGGTCAGATAGTGACTGACAAACTGGCCACTGTGCCCAAGGAGGTAAACATTTTCTTGCATGATAACTATAATAATGCATTTTGTATTTTTCCATATTGACAAGCGATTTGTAACGATAAAGAAATAATGATATAACAAATTCAGTAAGTTAAGAATATCATTATTTTTTGTCATTCCAGGTTGCAGCAGCATGCGGCAAAGTTGATTCGTTAAAGAGAGCGGTCAGGAGGGCTAAGCGAGGAACGAAACCCCAAGAGCCAACCTCCATAGAGGACATCCCACATCCTCTGCCTGACGCCTACACTACAATGTGAGAGGAGGGTTCCTTCCTCATCTACGACAATGGATCGGGACGAGAGAGGATCCTGATGTTCGCCAGCAGCGATGGGTTGGGCCTCCTAGGTGACGCTGAAACCTGGTTCATGGATGGAACCCACTCTACAGCCCCCTCCCAGTTTGCTCAGCTGTTCTGCATCAGAGTGCCACTGGGGGAGACCTGTGTTTCTGCCGTCTATGCTCTGCTGCCGTCCAAACAGCAATCTATCTACGAGGAATGTCTGACGGCCCTCCTTGATGCCTGCGCTAGGAAGGACATCCGCCCTAATCCCAGTCGAGTCGTCGCAGACTATGAGATCGCCATCCACAACGCTGTCCGGTCTGTGATATCATCCAACATACACATTCAGGTATGTGCATTGAAATACAATAATATAAGTAGTGATGGACTGTTGCAGCTATTCTGTAAACATATTGTCAAATAATTTTATATGTAACTAACTAAATAATAATTAAAACCTTGTTATGTATTTTCAGGGATGTTTCTCACCCAGTCCACATGGAGACGAGTCCAGTCTGAAGGTCTGCAGAACGCCTACAAGACCAATGAAGAGGTGAGAGTGTTCTGTGGGATGCTGGATGCCCTCGCATTCCTACCGGTCGACCTGGTCAAGGACGGCATGAGGGCCCTCAAGGAAGCAGCACCGGAGAACCTCAGTGGTCTGGTAGACTACTTTGACGGAATATACGTCTCAGGAAAATACAGGGCTGTCGTTGGTGTGGAGGGCACCATGAGATTCGGCGTACATCTCCCAGGTTCGAACCTCAAACATGGAATGTACATGAAGCAACCCTAGCCGACCAACACCGCACAAACAACATGTGCGAATCTTGGAACAATGGTTTCAAGCATCTGGTGGGCCACAGCAATCACTCCGTGTGGACTGTGATAGACTGTCTACAGAAGGACGCTGCGCTAGTAGAGACTGAGATATACAACAATGAGCGAGGCCAGCCACCAACTAAGAGAGTGAGGAAGTGTACCCTGGTCCACCAGAAGAGACTGAAAACTCTGTGCCAGCAGTTTGTGAGCGGGGAGAAGTCGCTGGCACAGTTTCTGTATGCCATGGGACAGTGTGTCAGGCTTAACTAAAAACTGTAGTGATTTGTGTTGACTCATCAAATGACCTGTTGGAGTTCTGTACTTAGCTGTTAATTAGGAATTGTAAACAAAACAAACATTAATGAAGTGCATTTCAAAAAACTGCTAAAACTTTGCTTAATCTTTTGTATGTTAGGTGCAAACATTAATTTATAATTCGCAAGTAGAAAAAACTCTAGATAAAATTGCAAGTCTATTGTTTTGTGTTAAAGGGGGGTTTTGTCCACCTTGTAAAATGGAAGAGGGGGGGTTTGTCCACCCTGTAAAATGCTTAAGGGGGGTTTTGTCCACCTTGTAAAACGCATGAGGGGGGTTTCGTCCACCTATACAAAATTGGACAGGGGGGGTTATGTCCCAGGGGGGTTTTGTCCGGATACCGGGATATGCCTGGAATCCCGGAAATAATCCCTCCTGGACAAATCCCCTCTGCTCATTTTTGCATACCCGAACATAATCCCTCCCGATATTGTAACACCGCGGACAAAATCCCCCCTATTAAAACACAGATATTTTAGTCTTCATATGTGTTTATTGAAATTAAAAAATGGAATTAAAAATGCTAACAATACCCATTTTTGTGAAAAAAATAATTGCTTATTAAAGCGAAAATGAAGCGGACATTTGATGGTTTGTGTCTGTTCTATTATGTAATATTCTAACAACAAATAGTTAATGAAAGTAGGAATTATATTGAATTATTACCTAATGCAAGACCACCGTCGGGTAAATAATTAAAATAAATAAGCAGACATATATATGAAATATTGTGCTTGATTTTAATACTGGATATTTATGGCATAAACATTTATTTTTTCTACAATTATTCTAGAATATAATACAAAAACTGTTTTTTAAATGTTGATGGGGGGATTATGTCTCGGTTGTAAAAACAATGGGAGGGATTTTGTCTGGTACATAAAAATGAAGTGGGAGGGAGAGGGGGGGAGGGACTTTGTCTGGATACCATATGTCTGTGGTGGCAAATGTCAGCGCGGGATTATGTCAGTCAGACTGAAAATTATCTGGAGGGCATATGTCTGGGTGGGCATGTGTAATGTGTAAGAGATTCATTTTGTCCATAGGGTATTGTGTCCTTCTCCTGGAAGATAAAAGGTGTATCTTATGTTTACCATGGAATGAGTGTGTTGCTGTCAAAGCATCTGAGTAGCCACTCCGCTCTGACAATGTCGTAGTTGTAGGTTTTGAGCATGTTCGTGACCCGGAACACTGGTCTGTCCACCACAACACAGTAGGTCTCCATGCCTGAAAGGAATTGAGAACACGTCGTACAGTTTAGCCTTTGTATATTTATAATGATAACCAAAGTGATATAGATAAGAGGTTTACTCATGTTAGTACTGTTGAACATTGTTAAAAAATAATGGGGTTCTCTTACAAAAAATTGGAGCACTAGTCAGCAGTCAAACTCATGACAAAACTAACACTGTTATTTGAAACAACAAATATTTAAATTTGAGTTAGTTTTTACCAATCTTTTGATGGAAATATAGTATATATGAATTCAATAGCAATTGTTCTTTAATATTTATACATCTTTTCATACTAAAACACACCTGAATTGTGTAGTTTGTGCATGAAGGGGTAAATATTATTGAAATGTTGGGTGTAACTACCCTTCACATAAGAGCTCTTTATACCAAATATAATGTTCATGCTAGCTTTCCCAAATGGAAACAAACTAGATTTTTAAAACTTAATAAAGATTTCAAAACAAAACTACAACAGGCTATGACAATAGAAATATATATCGGAACTAGTTTTGTTATTGCGGGTAACCTTTTTAAGAATTTCCTTCTTTAGATATTCAGTTTATGCCTAAACAGGCATACTGTTGCTACAGGACATATAACATCTCTACCAACCTGGATTCTGTACAATAGTTCCGCCACACTCGACCACTTTCTCCTCAAGCTTTTGCTTAGACCAACTTGCCGGTCCGTTGATGATGCATACCTCACGACCTTCCAGTATCTTGGACACCTAAAATGTTTGCAACACACCCATTAAATGACTTTGTTTCTTACAGATACATGTATTGCTTACAATATGAATAAATATCTAAATTCCTAAAAAAACTTTAAATGTCAAACAGCCCATTAACGTTAAAATAAAACAAGAGCTGTCTCAGGACAACGTGCTCGACTATTCAACCGCTTTGTCAGAGTTATGGGCCTTTATAACAGCAAACAAGAAAAATATTGAGCGGAAACCGTTTTTTATTTTTAGTAACAGTGACATTGACCTTGACCCCACCCACCCCATATGCAATCCAAAGTTTCATTAAAATATCTCAAAGCGTTCTCAAGTTATTTAGCAGAAACCGTATATATATTTTTAGTAAGTGACCTTGACCCCACCCACCCCATATGCAATCCCAACCGAGGTCTCGATATAAGGTATTTATGTATAAACTTTCATTAAAATATCTCAATGCGTTTTTAAGTTATTGAGCGGAAACCGTTTTTCTATTTTTAGTAACAGTGACTTTGACCTTGACCCCACCCATCCCATATGCAATCCAAAGCGAGGTCTCGATATAAGGTATCTATGTATGAAGTTTCATTACAATAGCACAATCCGTTCTCGAGTTATAGAGATATGGAGTTGTTGCACGCAAACTTTAACCTGACTTTGCAAGTACAAAAAGGGGCATAATTCGGCTACAATGGTGGTCACAGTTATGGGTCTTAGCCAGTGACCTTATATAATGACCCTGAAGGTATGTGTGAAGTTTCTATTGAATATCTGTAGTAGATATAGAGATATGGAGTTGTTGCACGCAAACTTTAACCCGATTTTCTAAGTACAAAAAGGGGCATAATTGTGCTAAATTGCAGGTCAGAGTTTTATGGGTCTTGGTCAGTTGCCTCACATAATAACCCCGAACACATGTGTTTAAATTGAATATCTGAAGTACTTACAGAGATATGGACATGTTGAACGCAAACCTTAACCAGAGCATTACTTAGAGGCCGACGAACAGGTGAGTTGTATAGCTCGAACTATTCGGTGAATAGTTGAGCTAATAAAATAAGCTACTTTTCTGTCAAAATTGTTTTATAAACTTATAATTTTTTTGTAAACTCAAATTCCAACTGTTATACAATTGATTTCCATAAATAATTTGTCAAATAAGAACGGGTGTCATGGATATGGAGTCCGACTAGTGATCGGGAGGTCATGAGTTCGATCCCTACTCGGGGAGCATTTGAATGATCTTTCTCAGAAGACACCAAGTACTGGTTCTACCCAAGAAACTGACTCAAAAGCGTCTTAATAAGCCTCTGGCTTTTGACACAATCGAGCTTAAATAACTAGTTAAAACTAAATAAGCACTCTGAAATATTTACCACAGAGAAAGCCATCATTGGGCCATCAGTGTTTTGAGCAACTGAACACTGAGGTGTCAATCAACACTAAACTAAGAAAGAAACTGTTCATCTCACACACAGTTACCTGTTGAACATTTGACGTATCTGCAGCCCGAAACTGGGCCCCCAAGGTTGGGCGCACCGCCCGAGTAACAACCTTCCGCTTTTTCTTGCTGGGCTCATCCGTCTCCCCCAACTCCACATAACCACCCGCCAGCTTCCCGCCTGACTTCTGCAACATATAAGATCATATGGGTATTACGTGTGAGGAGAGGTATTACAGTAAATGTACATACCACTATATCACCAGAGCTCCGCGAGTCGGATGTGTCGCCTGATGCCTGATGGATTACATGAATCCAAACTAGAATTGTCGCATGAGTGACGGATATACCCCCACAATGTGGCCTTGTCACAAAACTGGGAATTTTAAGTTGAAAAGGGGCCATAACACTGTCAAAATTTAGTGGTTTGAAACCAATATCTAACTTGACCTGTATTCTATGATGTTACACGTGTACCAAAAATTATTTGAATATGTCAAGCCTTTCTTGAGTTATCATCCGGAAACCAAACACCAACAGACCGACGGACCGACAGACCGACAGACCGACAAGCTCACTCCTACATACCCCCTAAACTTCGTTTGTGGGGGTATAATTAAGAAGCACTTAAGGTTAATGCTCAAATTTTTTTAAACAGATTTATTGAAATCTTCAAAAGCACTGCAGTCTGGATAATTGCAAAGAAAAGACTTATTAAAAAACCAAAAATGCGACACAAAAATATGAAAATTTACAGAGGGAATTAACTACGAAAGTATGAGGTGCAGAATAATGGTTCTTGTGCACTGGACTTCTGCTCAATGAGATCTATCTACCTATGAAGTTTCAAGTTGATAGCGCTCTGGAAAAAAATTAAGTATGAAAATAAACAAACGTGAAATAACTCCAAAAGTATGTGATGCAGAGTAATGGTTCTTTTGTGCACTGCACTTCTCCTCAATGAGATCTATCTACCAATGAAGTTTCAAGTTGATAGCTTTCATAGTCTTAGAGTTATGCTCCAGATAAAAATTAAGTATGAAAATAAAAAAATGGCAATAACTCCAAAAGTATGAGGTGCAGAGTAACGGTTCTTGTGCACTGCACTTCCCCTCAATGAGATATATCTACCTATGAAGTTTCATGTTGATAGCTTTAATAGTCTAAGAGTTATGCTAAGGACAAGCGAAAGGTGACGCCGCCGCCAACGCTGACGCGGCCGCTGGCACCGCCGCCGACATAAGTAACCCCTATCAGTGTCCGCAAAAACCATCGGTCCGCTGGTCCTGACTAATAAATTTTGTGCAGGACCGACACAAATTGAAAGAAAATCGGTCCGACTGACAGACGAAAAAATCCAAATTCCATGATGGCCGACTAGACTAAACTGGTTTCTGTATCATACTAATTTGGAACATTTAAATTAATAAAAGGGAAATACACATAAATATACATGCATAATATATAAACTAACTCTAATTGCAAGAATTAAAATGAATTTTACATTTAAATCACAAAATTTAATCCTATCCCAACGGAGTTTAAACAATTTTTGCAGCGTAAAAAGTAAGCCGTCTTGGACTGGGCCATCTTTTTCTGGGCAGTTAAAACACGCATTTGAATTTTATTAACCAATCATACGCACGAAAAATACAATTCAGTTTTCGCGAGGCACTTTCACTTTCGAAGTCAACAACAACAGTTACAAAATAAACAACACCATTTCGGCTATTTTAGAGGATTTTGCCAGGTGATTCCGCTTTCTTATTCTATTGTTAACATCTCATTAATATTTGTAGATTAAATAGCATTGGTTATATAGAGCTTGAAAATGTGGAATGGTTTACCGTTGAACTATTATGATGGTGCAAAGCCGGGTAATAAACATAAATTTGAACTTCCACAAGTACCGTATATACTCAGTCATAAGTGAAGATTTTTTGCTTTCAATATTCGTTTTAAATTAAAGCCTCGACTTATGAAGCGGGTCAAAAAATTTTTTCAAGAAAGATCGATCCGCGCAGTAATCACAACAGTGTTTTGTTGTTGTTGTTGTAAAAATTGTTTTTCGCATCTCTTGGAATAATAAACAAAAGATCTTTTATTAAATAATTTTATGCAATTTTACTAATTAATAAAATCGCAGTTGCAATATTACCTTTTTAATTAAATATCCGAATTTCGTTACAAGTAATTATGTTTCAAACTGTGAAATCGACAACAAAAAGTAAAAGGCAATAGAACCCATCTCGTGAAAAACGCAACCTGTTCGAAATAACAGTTTGACGTCATCAAAGCGAGCCGATCGCTTTGAAGGTGTGTCAATTATCAGCCATAAATAACACATAACGCATCGGTTAAATTGGCTTCCTTTGTCTGCAGCAATTATCCAATGTCAAGGTAAACCAATCGGGCGTTTATTACTCTAGTGGCAATCATCCAATCATGTAACAGAACGTCTTTGGCTCCGCTTTCCGATCGTTTACAGAACACGAAGGTAGAGTGAACAGCCTCTAGATTATGTCAAGCATTGTTATAAAAATCGCATTTGTTACTACATGTTTGCTTTGACAGATTAAAGCGTAAAGGGTGGATTACTGTGACCAAATTGTTTGATTGGAATTAAAAGTGTACTTCTGGAGTATAATAGCCTGTGGAATATTACTAGTGTGGATTTAAGTGCAAATTAATTGCTGGATTATCTAACTCGGATACAAATACAAATACATTAATTTTTAAACAGGACATAGTGAAATTTGTAAAAATGCCTGAAACGCAAACGCATGCTCTGACTGGTTGGCTATAGTAAATATTTACGCTTCCAATGATTTACCGATAACTGACACTAGGACGCCGAATTTCATGTTGCCTAAAAAATGTAAATTTCTGACCGGACTTATGGAGTGAACATACACAAATTTGTTGATTTTCTTACGATTTTTTACCCCTTGACTTATAAGCAGATAGACTTATGACTAAGAATTTAGGGTAACTATGATTACATAATCTAAATAAAAATGTATCAACCCGTACATCTACAATAGAAAAATAAAATAAATCTTAACAGTTACCTCATTTTTTTATGTTTTACAAGTTATTACTTTTTGCTAAGTCGGACTGACAGATATTCATTTGGACTGACAAATAATTAAAGCCAGTCAGACTGAATGACAGACAGATTTTTTTAAAGCCAGTCAGACTGAATGACAGACAGATTTTTCAAGTTTTTGCGAACACTGCACTATATGTCACCTAGTCAGGCAACACAACAAAGAACTATATACAAGTGGTTGTGGTGAAGAGATTAATACTTGATTACAAATATCTTCTCGCTCTGGAACCGAGTGCACAAAGTAGCTCGATGATTTTGGCAAAAAATGTTTGTACAAATATTGAGAAGTTTTTTTGGCGCCTTTTAGAGAATATAACCGATACACCTTGAGTTTCATTCATTTTATTGGTGAAACCCACAAACAATTCAGTTTAACTGTTCTACAAAGACTTCGTCATAATATAGTTCACTACATGAAATTTCTCATGTTACTATGTTGACAATTTCTGTATAAACATCTGAACTATATGTGGATCATGTGTATTAAGGTAAGTTTTAAATGAACCTCTCAACTGAAAAAGAGGAAAATGTCAACAAAACACCCATGGGCAGATACTGATCGATAAAAATACCACTATGCATATTTTAATACATTTTAATTTTAATGCCTGTTACTTGGCACAATAGTGCTGCTTTTGAGAAGAACACAAGCCAGATTAAAGTGTGGATAATGGTATCGGTATGTGTTTTGTGAATTCTTTCCAATGGAAATGCCTACACCTAACTTAATTATCTCAAAATATCTACTTTATAATTATAAACTTGTGTGCAGGTATATAAAACACATGTGAGCCCATTAAATGTGAAGTCATACCTCCTTGAGTTCCTTGATATCTGTGACAGTCATACATTCGTACCAGTGCTTGTCGTCACGGAAACACTCCACCCTCGGAAACCTCAAGGTCACACCACACCTGAACCTCTCACTGTCAATAATTTCAGCTGCTTTGATCTGGAAATGAGGACCCAGTCATCATCATCATCATCATCATCAATAATTTTCATCATCATTATTGCCATCATCATCATCACCACCATAATCATCTTTATCATCATCATCAGCAGCAGCAGCAGCAACAGCCACAGGAGCAGCAGCAGCATTATAATCATCACATTCATCATCATCATCATAATCATAAGTAAATGCAGGATAAGAATAATTTTCTCATCAGTAAACAGACATATAAGCCCCTTTGACATCATCCTCTTCGGGAAAAATGCATAGCTTGACCTTAGTCTGACACCAAATTTTTTTTAGTGCAGACAATATACAGCATCATATACAGGCTGATTCTATGTCTGAATGCCCGCCTGTGCAAAAATACCGCCAGGAAGGGGCAAGTTACCTACTCAGAATTTTCTGGCGAGGTGGATATTATCTGGAGGCTAAAAGGCTTCTTCTCACTATAAGCTGTTATTTATGTACTGAAACATGATTTTTAAATGATAACTGTCCAAATAATTTTAACAATTACAAATACATATCTACAATATCTCGCATACATGTCGACATATATTTAAACAAGAAATTTTCTTATTTTTCTTAAATATATTTTACAAGTAGCAAAAATATATTGATGGAATTGTTAAGTAACAATATTTATTTTATGCTAAGTGGTGAAATATAGAAAAATGTCAGTGAGATAAATCCTTATATCACTCACTGTGCTGGACTAATTTTTTTAAATGTAAAAAAATACTCCATAGCATAAAATAACAAGAGGGCCATGATGGGGTTAGGATCAATTTAATTTAAAACAACGGTTAGTGCAATGGGCTAACTAAAGTACGAGTTGGGTAGTGGATGTGCCATGTTTTTACAAATTGTTCTCAAATCATTTTTCTCGATATTCTGCCCCTTTTTCATTTGGACAGTGACAATTCTGGAAAATTCCGAAACAGTAGATTTTGATGTCTTTTTTGCAGACAGTTTTGGAGAACTAGCTGCAATGCGATAATTGCGATGACTGTGCTATAAGGTCACGTTTTGCTATGTCTTTGAAAATTTTCTGTCCAATGATGATAATGTTAATGCAGGCTCTGAAGCCATCAATGTTGCATGTACAAATAAGTGTATGCATGATTTGCATATCAATTTTTATGGTCATACGCAAACCGTGTAAGTTTGATCAACATTGAATAAAAAATTGTGGTGCAAGCCAATCATTGATAACTTGTTGATGTTTTTTTCCAAACACAAGGGGCAATAACTCCAGTGTTTCTGGCCCAATCATGCTTATATTCTTCACCTGTAGTCTTACATTCATAAACACACTGTGCACAATTGGTGAAGATTGGATGAAAAATGAAGTCTCTATCCTGAATAATGTCCATTTTTGAATATTTTTTTCACAAACAAAGGGCAATCAATCTGGTGTTTCTGGCCCAATTTTGCTTAAATTCGACTTTACCTTTAATTTTATGGTCATAGACAAACTGTGCAAGATTGGTGAAAAATGAAGTCTCTATCCTGAATAATGTCCATTTTTGCATATTTTTTTCACAAACAAAGGGCAATAATACCAGTGTTTCTGGTCCAATCTTGCTTATTTTTGACTTCAACTGTAATCTCATGGTAATAGACAAACTATGCAAGATTGGTGAAGATTGGATGAAAAATGAAGTCTCTATCCTGAATAATGTCCATTTTTGTTTATTCTTTTAATAAACAAAGGGCAACAACTGTGAAAGTTTGGTTAAGATTGGATGGAAAATAAAGTCTATATGTTGGAAAAAGGCATTTTTCATTTTTTTTGCATGACAAAGGGGCAATAACTGTAGTGTAACTGGTGTGATCTGACCCAATAACAATCCCATCCGAGATGTTATGGTCATACACAAACTGTGCAAGTTTGTTTAAGATTGGATAAAAAGTGGTCTCCAGCTTGAGAACAAACCCAATTGTTGACGGCACACGGACGACGGACAACAGGCGACTCAGGAGAGGTCACCTATACCAATAGCTAAAAAGAATATTTGTTTGTTTTCGGTGTGATATAACTATGACTGGAAAGGGAAACAATTGACATATTTTCACTCGCGCAAGCACTTGTGAAAATATTAATTGTCTCCCTATCCAGTGATGATATAATATAAATACTGACTTCCTTGTGGATGGTCAATATTTATTTTATTATACCAAACAATCCTGTATCATTTGTGTACCGGGCGACATAGCGGTAGCGGGCAACATTGCCGGGCAACATATCCAATTGTTGCCCGCTGCAGTTTATATGCATTATATAGAGAAATAATCAAGTGAGGTATAATAAAACGTGTTATCACACTGAAAACAAACAAATATTCTATATTTATAACGACTAACATTTTCTGTGGATACCCCTTTTAAGCCTCCTGTAAGATCATTACAGCACCTGAACTATGGATGATTTGCTGGGTTCAATCCAAGCATCTGGTCTCTCCTTAAAGCCTGTAGCCAGCTCTATGCACGTGGGAGGGTTCTTCTTGTCAAACACCTGCCAGTATTCCGCCAGCTTGGCGTTGAAATCCTGCAGTTCCTTCTTGCTGTACCCGGAGCCGATCTGCTCCATGAATAAAATTATACTTGGTTGCAATAGATACCAGTGTACAAGTTCCAAGAAATATATTTTTCGAAAGAATTTTCAACATTGATAGGTAATTAAAAAGTAAACGAACATGCAAATATTCATTTTCGTAATTGAAAAATGTAATTCTTCAGTCCAATGCTTGGAAAAAACTTAAACTTAACAACATAATTAAAATGCCTCAATTATCAAGCATTGATGGACAAACAGATTCATGATAATAACTCAATAATCACTGACAAAAATAGTGAAAGTATTACTAATCACATAGTTATAGTTTACATACTAAAAGCCTCACATTTTATCAATGACACACTGAAACACAAAATGAAAAGATGCCAAAACTCTCCTAAAATAGTAACAGAAAGCATAATATACCCGGTATTATGGTTGTTATGTAAGGTAAAACAAGACGCAAAGATGTATTGTAAGGTATGTTTGCAGGATGACCTCGACAAGCACATACCAATAAATAGGGCAAATGAAGGTTTACCTTGAAGAAAAAAGCAGGACATACCTAACTACACTTGTAAGCCCTAGGTGAACATTGAGATACTTTTTATACGGGCAATGTTTTGTTCCAGCAAATTTAGCCCCATATAAAAAGTCAGACTTCCCGAAAGCTCAAAAAAAGTGTCAGGTATTCGGTCCGACAACCAGTCAAAACATGCCGGACCGAAATAAAAATTACCCGTCCGAAAATTCATTCATGTGTGTATAATCCATAATATACATTATACATGTATACACTAGTGTGTTTTTGCGATCTCAAACAGCAAACGTAACTTGCTCACATTTTTAATTGTTGTTAACACCCATAAAATACAATATACAAACATTTAATTAGTATCAAACTACGATATGACAACGCAAATCGGAAACACCTATCTGAATTTTACTGTTCACGAGACTTACACACATATTCTATTACCATTTCGTATGCACATGTTGTTCATGTAAAACCCGTGGTTAGCTAAAAAAGCCCGCGAAACTTATGCGGACAATCACAACGTCACGTCATCCGCATGGAAAGCGTGGACGTTACAGTAATGACAGTGGTATAAAAAAATTGCAGCGCAAAGAACTGTGAAATCTTTACTTTTGTGCAAAACAAAAGGTGTCTATAAAATAGCGAAGGATGTGCAAATTGTATGTGTCATATTTTTACTCAGTCAAGATCTTGTGTAGACACCATATATTTTACCTCTAAAACACGAAGGCAGTTATGCGGTATCGATAACGTTGTTGTCGTATAGGTTAGTATTATCACTTACAGTGACGGTGCACACTCACCAAGCGGATGGTATGCACCACGTTTTTAACGACCCACAGCTGTTTGAAAGGGACTGCAGTGAAATGACGTTGCGCAATGTAAACTGGACCCACTCAAAATTTGCCGGTCATGTCCGTCGGACCGACGGTTTTCAGGAAGTCTGAAAAGTAGCACTAAATTTGTTGCACGTCTGATTTATAAGACAAGGACATACCTTGCAGAAAGAGTAGAATAGCTCGGGTTTGTTACCGCCATCTGCTGGCACGGCAACGGCGCACAGGAAGTGTGACATCATACCCGCCCTGTGACCGACACCAAAGTACCCGCCAACCACCAACACGTCCAGCTCATCCATCAGGCCTTCCAGGAAACAAGATAACATTCATCTTATTTATCTACACTCATACTAATTAATATTAAGTGCAGGCTCTTGAAAATTCTAGGGATGTCAATGAATATTCCAGTACCTAACGGAATATTCGAACAAAATATAGTTATTTGAATATCAAAATTATTGTGACACACCAATTAACAAATTGTGTACTCGAGAGGGAAACTTGTGAAAGCAGATTATAACCATCGGAGGGTAGATTGACACCTATGATGTGGACCCATATTTCGTCTGCAGATCCACTTGTGTTTTTAAATGGAGAATGTCTTAGAAACTGGACTTCAAGTGTGCGTTATGATTAAAACCTCGGAAAAAACATTAATAATTTCACAAATAATGTTTAACTAATGTATATATATATGAATAAATCCACTGTAAAAAGCATTCACGCAATTTGATTTTGTTTTAAATAATTTAGTTTGCATTCAAGCTGAATATCATAGTGTTAAGGCCCTGCTACTGTCATTTGTTGTTAAGACTCCTTAAATTATAACAGGATTAGCTTAAGTTCACTATTTTTACATTGCAATTAAGTGTGCAAAAATAATATTCTAAAGACATATGACATTTTAATTTGTATATCAGATAATTCCGATTAATAAATAATATATAGCTTTGTAATATCTAGTTTAAAATAATAATTCTGATATATGAAATAGCAGACTTAAGTTTTTTATTCATAAGAAATTGTGAGAAATTGGACACTGATCACTTAAGTGCTGATCAATATACAATGTTAAATTGCCGGTTAGAATTAACTACCAGTATATATAAGCTACTTCATTAAAAGTGTTGTTATATGATTCCTGCCATCTTTTTGACAAAATAAGTCTACTAGTTAAAAAAGCTGATAATTTTATTATTACTTCACAAAAATAAATCTTTCAACTGAGAATTTAAAACAAGACGGTCAGGGTGGCCTTATATCGCTCACCTGAGTATATTATGGTTTGATTTTGGACAAGATTTTCGAAGTTTTCAATATAGCTGTATAAGAAAAATTGCTAAGATGAGCTAATTAAAATGAAAAATGTGGTGAACTAGTATACCTGAACAATTGTTTTTAACATTATCAAATATCAGACAAAACCCTTTATAAATCTCGTACCTCCGACATACTCCGGTTTGACCTTGAACCAGCCTCCCTTGCGTGTGTTGGGTCTGTACACAGAGTCAGGATTCTTCACCATGATTCCCTCCTCTCTCCCATCAATGGCTTCATTCAGGGCATCTGCACAGTCCTGACTGGAAAAAAATATTTTGACTCAAGGTCACAAGGTTACCGAATGAATTTTAGATTTTATGAAACTTCACATAAAAATCTTGTTTTTAAAAAAATAAAAATATATGAATTTAAGATTCCACACATATGACATTATTAAGAAACCCACAAAATTTCATGTAAACAAAATTATATTTGTTTACAGTACATGCATTTCAACTATTAACGGAACTAATAATATCATTTGTTGGAGTTTCCAGGACATTAGCCCCTCTGACAATACCGCCTTGCTGAAACATCGCTGAGGCTATTGCTGAGGCTATTGCTGAGGCTATTGTCTGCCCATAAACATTTGGGAAGGGGTTAATGTCCGCCTATGTATTTTTAAAGTAAATGTCCGAGGGGATAATGTCTGTTAACCATTTTCGGAACCCTACCCGAAATACAACTGCGAGAAAAATCGCTGAGGCTATCGCTGAGGCTATTGTCTGCCCATAAACATTTGGGAAGGGGTTAATGTCCGCCTATGTATTTTTAAAGTAATGTTCGAGGGATAATGTCTGTTAACCATTTTCGGAACCCTACCCGAAATACAACTGCGAGAAAAATCGCTGAGGCTATCGCTGAGGCTATTGTCTGCCCATAAACATTTGGGAAGGGGTTAATGTCCGCCTATGTATTTTTAAAGTAATGTTCGAGGGGATAATGTCTGTTAACCATTTTCGGAACCCTACCTGAAATACAACTGCGAGAAAAATCGCTGAGGCTATTGCTGAGGCTATTGTCTGCCCATAAACATTTGGGAAGGGGTTAATGTCCGCCTATGTATTTTTTAAGTAATGTTCGAGGGGATAATGTCTGTTAACCATTTTCGGAACCCTACCCAAAATACTACTGCGATAGAAACTGCCAAATCATACTTTGTCCGAGCCTCCTTGTGTTGGCTGATCATCATTCGTCCCTCGCACGGTGTGAAGATCTTCTCCAAATACTCGAGGCGCTCTTGCAGTGGGAGGTTGGTTAGCACCTTATCGTTGTAGAACATCACGTCAAACACGTGCAAGCACGGCTGGAAACCTTCCTTGCTGGCAGATTTCACATCAGTGTTCATGGCTTTTGTCGCTGAAATAAGATTAAATGTTGCAGATGATTTATCTGTGACAATTTATAGCTGTGACTAGGTAACTAAGTTATTATAAATTACAAGTTACGCTTATGAAAAATATATTGTCTGTGGTGACCAGGTTAAATGCGTGAAATTTCAACAATTATTCAGAAAAGGTACCTGCTTTGTCTTTAGTGAAGGTCAGTGTGTAAAGGTCAACCAAACCAACTTAGCATAAACTTATGAAGCTGTTTATCATACTGATTACCCGGTAATGATGCATTACTCAGTCATATTTTCGTCAAATAAATATTAAAAGCTATACAGAATATCCAGAAGGAGCAGTGATGTGATACTGGACAGTAATAAAACAGGGCCCATACACAAAAAGCTTCTTAAATTCATAACATTCCTTATGTCCTTGCTGTTTCATGTATAAAACGTTTCAAACTAGTAAAAATTGCTTAGAGGTTTCATATTTTAACCTTTTGTTTACAGAAATCGTTTACTTATGTACATTTTAAGATTTCCCTAAGGAGCTTTGTGAATACCAATACAAGCACAGCTCACCATATGTTTTTGTTTCAGGATGGTACTGCAACATCTCGCCATCTAAAATGCACGTCTTTACGTCCGGCTTGAACAGGTTGTGAATGTAGGGCACTAGGTTGCCATCATACTGGTTGGATCCGAAGGTAGCCGTGTACTCATTGCCGCTGTAATACCCAAGATAATAATGAGGCGTGTCACTGGAAACCTGGGCTTAATGCATGTGCGTAAAGTGTCATCCCGAATCAGCCTGTGAAGTATGCACAGGCTAATCCAGGACGGCACTTTCCGTTTTTATGGTATTTTTTGTTTCAAGGAAGTCTCTTCTAAACATAAATCCACTGTAGGCGGAAAGTGCCATCCTGGATTAGCCTGTGCGGACTGCACAGGTTAATCCCTGAAAACACTTTATGCACATGCATTCAGCCTGTTGAAGTTGTAATAACTGGTTTACTGATTTGTTTTTGTTTAGAACATTCTGTTTTATGAAGTTTATCTATAAATTAAATTTTATTAATCAAACAATTACTACTTTTCCAAGTTTTAGATGAAATGATGCTAAAATTCCCTATTTCATGTGTATAGGTCATACTCCCAAAATGGTTGAAGAAAACTCTGTAGATACACTATAGTACTAAATTATGCTTTGCAACAAATCAATGGTAAGTTGAAGGTAGCTGCTATAATACCTATACAGTTCACTTAGGACATAGTATGCTTCTGATATGTTGCAATATGTGACACATGTACATACCAGAGCTATAATATTTAATACAGACTTTAAGTTCATTATACCATACATTGCTGGTGATGTTATCACAAAAAATATTACAATAAAGTACATGTAGAAAAACAATGACATAAATGGTTTTGGTTTATGGATTTTTGCCATGTTCTTCAATGAAGATATTAATTAGGTTTGATTCCTTAGAGGGTAAAAAGTTTTGAAATAAACAGAAATCACTATAGACATTAATATTTTTGGCCCAAATGCGTTATCTGGACGAAATGAGTTATTGGCAGTTTTGAATACATTGATATGTGTAGAAACTGAAAATGGCTTCCTTTTTTTGCAATCATGCATTTTAAGCAAGAATGAGCAGTTTAAGTAACACCACCATAACGACAAATTTTAACATTTCACACAGATTTTCATGTTCGTCAAGCAAACAATACAAAACCTAGCATGATGAGGACAAGTAATTTATATAATATATATTTTCTGGACTGCCTATCCCAAATAACAAACTTCGAAAGTACAAATGTTTCGGACAAAAATAAAAAAAATACAGAAATGGTTGCCATGGCAACCAAACAAGAAATCTTAGCAAAAATTACGATATTTATACAAATAACCCAATAAATAATATTTTTCGTTGACAGTTACCAGATTTAAACAATTATTTGAAATATCTTAATCATAATCCTGACTTTCTCATAAAAATCACATGCCGCAATTTTAACGTCAGTTTTCTCGAAACGAGGCATGCCGCAATTGGGATAAAAATCTCATGGGCTGCCATATTTATTAAAAAGATGTGGTAAAGCTACAGAACTGAGATTCACATTAAACTTAAAACAGGTTTATGTAAAACTGTTTGAGTGGCGTAAAACAAACCATTAATATGATATTAGTACATAATCAGTTTGACCTTCTGGAGAAGAACTTGTAGTCTCCACCACTCTTGTGGAGCACCATTCTCTCTCCGTCATATTTGGTCTCGATTAAGTACGGCTTTCCATCCATCAACTTCTCCACCTGATAAATATTTAAATGACAATATTATTGCCATGTCTGCACTAAAAACATATTTAAGGTATCAAATGAATAGTGTTCATATTAAAGTGACCTGTTCACAGATTGGTTAATTGACAATTTTCAAAAATGTTGTCACAGACTCCAGAAAGAAATAATACATTATATACAAACAAGCGAAATAACACTCATGACTGATATATATATTAGAAATATTGTTTCGTTTATGGATAATCGTTGATCGATATGGATAAAATTATAAAGATTTTGTAACGCTTTTCAATGGTATTTTGGAAAACACTTGTATCACTTACACAGCGTTAAAAATACACAACAAAATGGCAGAATGGCCGAGTGGTTAGCGCATGAGATTTTTTATCTCAAGGGTACTGGGTTCGAATCCCGGCAAAGGCAAATTTTTAAATTTACCCTTTTTCTTTATATAATATTTGTTTTATATTATTCCAGATGGTGTAGTTTTTGCAATTAACACATTTGATGCCATTTTTTTTAAATATGAAAATCTGTGAACACATCCTTTTAAACCCGGGATGGCAAAATCAATTTTCCATATTGCCCAGTTGTCTAAAAACTTTGCAGTGGACAACTTTAGAAAATTTCTAAAAAGTAAAAAATACTTTATGTCTGTAGCTGGTTCATTTCAAGTTTATTTCGTCGTAAATGGATTTATAGTGAGAAAGAATTACTAGATGCTATTATTTTATCCTATTTTAACAATAAAAAATATTGATTTTAACGAGGAAAAATGTATTTCAATTTTTCACTTAAATATTGCTTAGGTTAAGATTTCTTAGAAGCTTTGTCGACATGGCCCTGTGTGTTTATATAAGCCCACCTTGTCTGGTGATGCTCGCTCTCCCAGCATGGGAGTGAACGGGGCAAACACTGTGATCCCTATCTCGTGGATCCGAACACTGGGGTCATGCATGAGCCTGCACACCTGAAATTCACATCAAAATGTAATGTTTACCTGATGCCAATGGATCATTCAGTGTTTGGTAGTTACACTGGTAAACTAGATTCCACTTACTAAGAATATCACTTTCAGTCAGCGCTAAGTACCAAGCTTCATTATATGAGGCGCGTCGTTGGAAAATCGGACTTAATGCATGTGTGTAAAGTGTCGTCCCGGATTAGCCTGTGCAGTCCGCAAAGGCTAATCTGGGATGGCACTTTTCGCTTTTATGGTATTTTTGGTTTCAAGGAAGTCTCTTCTAAACATAAATCCACTGTAGGCGGAAAGTGCCGTCCTGGATTAGCCTGTGCGAACTGCACAGGCTAATCCGGGACGACACCTTACGCACATGCATTAAGTCCAGTTTTCCCACGACGCGCCTCATAAATATACTGTCATGCCTAAAACATATCTACACTAATGAGTTTGTAGAAATATGTGTGGAAGATACACTCTGGCAGCACCAATTTTATACATTGTACTTCGTACTTTCTGAACCAAAATGCTTAAAAGCAACGGAAAATGTATCATATGTTTAAACAGCCAAACAAATCTGTATAGGGCATAGCTCACAATATACAACCCCCTTTGCCTGTCTATAGAGCCACACAAGTAAGTGTAAATACCCCACCTTCTCCAGGTTGTTGTTGACATTGTAGAACTCCTCAGCATCCGGGTGGAACACGGACAGGACGGAGGACTGGCTCAGGCCCATCTTCAACTCCTAGCACATAACAGAACAAGGTGAATGTACCGTGGATGAGTCGCAGTTGTGTAATGGATATAGTGTCTGCCTTGCGATCGGAGGTTGTGAGTGCGATCTCTACATGGGGAGCGTTCAAATGATCTTTCTCAAGTACTGGTTCTACCCAGGACACAGATTCAAGTGTCTCAATAAGCCACTGACTTTTGACACAACTGAGCTTTAAACAAATACCGTATTTACCCTATGTATTGGGACACCCTAAACATTGGGACACCCTAAATATTGGGACACCCCTATTTTTTGGAAAAATAATTATTTTTTGAGTCCCTTAATATTGGGATACTTTTGAAATTTGAATTTTTTCTTGTCCCTAAATATTGGGACACAAAAATATAATGGTAAATTGTCTTCAATTTTGCCAGTTCAAAATAAATATCTCTCGATTTCAATATGATCAGAGTAGTATAGATCTACTGTACACCGTATATTGCAATAGATACCCGGTAGTATGTGATAATTGTCAGGTCTCTCATGAAGCAACATGCAGCGTTCTTATTGCTAAACAAACACGTCTAGGGCCTATTTAATTAACCCGTGGTGCAAACTGTCTACTAACATGCTATACTACCCGGTGTTCTTAATTGACACGCTTCATTCAGTTAAGCACGCAGCCCCCCCGATGGCCATTATTTTTAACGAATCAAAATTATTTCCAGGAATTTGGTAGATGACACCCAAGGAACATGTTTGTAAATTATTTTGAAATTTAGCCAGTGGTTTCAGACAAGAAGATTTTTTTAAGTTTTCAATATAGCCAAATAAGGAAAACTGCCCCGCCCCCTGGCGGCCATGTTTTTTAACAAATCAAAATGATTTAAAGCAATTTGACAGAGGGTCACCCAAGGAACATTCATGTGAAATTATTTTGAAATCCAGCCACTGGTTTCAGACAAGAACATTTTTTACGTTTTCAATATAGCCATATAAGGAAAACAGCCCCGCCCCCTGGCGGCCATGTTTTTTAACAAATCAAAATGATTTAAAGGAGTTTGTTAGAGGGTCACCCAAGGAACATTTCTGTGAAATTATTTTGAAATCCAGCCAGTGGTTTCAGACTAGAAGATTTTTAAAGTTTTCAATATAGCCATATAAGGGAAACTGCCCAACCCCCTGGCAGCCATGTTTTTTAACAAATCAAAATGATTTTAAGGAATTTGGTAGAGGGTCGCGCAAGGAGCAATTCTGTGAAATTATTTTGAAATCCAGCCAGTGGTTTCAGACTAGAATATTTTAAACTTTTTAATATAGTTATATAAGGAAAACTGGCCCGCCCCCTTGGCGGCCATGTTTTTTAACGCATCAAAATAATTTCAAGGAATTTGGTAGAGGGTAACCCAAGGAACATTTTTGTGAAATAATTTTAAAATCCAGCCAGTGGATTCAGAAAAGATTTTTAAAGTTTTTAATATAGCCCGATGTTTTTTAACAAATCAAAATGACTTGAAAGAATTTGGTAGAGGGTCACCCAAGGAGCATTTCTGTGAAAACTATTTTCAAATCCAACCAGTGGTTTATGACAAGATTTGTTTAAGTTCTCCAGTTTTTAAGCTTTTGGTTGCCATGACAACCAGAGTTTTCAATATATTATCATAAATTCAAGGAATTTGGTAAAGGACCATCCCAGGAATATTTCTGCAAAGTTTGGTTAAAATCTGCCAAGTGGTTTCAGATAAGAAGTTGTTTGAAGTAAAATGTTGACGCCGCACAATGGACGCCGGACACAGACTGACCACAATAGCTCACGTTTGAGCACTGTGTTCCAAGTTTTCTAAGCCAGGGTCTATACCGGTAAACATATACTTATTCAACACGAAACTTGTGTCATCCATAACTTAACTGAAAACTGACACTGCTTTAAAACAAATCTTTAACAGAGTAAGTTCATACCTTCACTATCATCCTAGTAAGCCACTTGAGTTCCAATGCTGACATGTTTGTGATGAGTTTTATGATGTGTTTTCTGACCACATCCTTCTTCTTGGCAGCGTTGTTCGTTGCTATGGCGTCCAGACTGTTATTCACCTCCTCTATGAACAGTGTGCCGTGACTCGGGCAACGGTTTTGCAGCACAAAGAACACAACACTTGCAAAGTCTCCCACATCCTATAAGAATTAATGATGAAAGAGAATTATTTACAGTGAAGTGAAGTAACTATTATTATTAATAAGGCGTAAAAAAAAAAAATGTTTGTTTCAGGTAACATGCCCAAAAAAAGATAGGGTAGGTAGGTCTGGATTTTTTATATTTTTATTTTTTTATTTTTTTGGTAAATGGTCAACTTGAAGATTGTAAAACTGAATAAATATTCAAAACGTATCAGTACTATCCTTAAACATTGTTTATAAGTGGATACTATCAAAACAAAACACGTATTTATCCAAAAACACATTTAATTATTGAAAAAGGTCAATAAACCAAAAATCAATCTGACAAACCCAATAAAATGTTCTAGGGTCGGGGCATTTTGTTAGGGTAAATCAGGTTACCTGAAACAAACATACTAATTTTTTTACGCCTTAGTTGTCCAACAAATTTAGTGTTACTTTTATATAGGGCTACATTCGCTGCAGGCTAATAATGCAATTATAAAAAAATAGCTCAACATTCACCCTGCGCTAACAAGCTATGCTAGTCAATTTACGAGAATGACCTAACTACCATATGATTATTTTGATATTCCAGTAACCAATAATAGCATGTATTTATGTCCATGGCTTTTTAACAATAAGAACTGAAATATGCACATGCCCTTCTTTTAAGGATATATACATCTGCATATCACATACATGTCTACATGTCTTTGCCCAGTGACAATTAATGAAAAAAAAAATTTCAAGAGTTTTTTCTCAGACAGACATCAAGTACCATTCTTATCTAGGAAATAAATTCAAGAGCGGTTCCACTATTTTAATACAACAAACGTTTAATAAATAGGCAAACAGGGCTTTCAATAGAATTTCAAAAACAGAAGTCAAAATGAACCCTGGGTTAAAATGTTGATAGGTCTAAATCAACATTTCAGGGGTCAAAATACTGAAGTCACAGGAAGTTTCTTTGTATATTGAGGCGCATTGTGGGAAAACCGGTCTTAATGCATGTGCGTAAAGTGTCGTCCCGGATTAGCTTGTGCAGTCTGCACAGGCTAATCCGGGATGGCACTTTCCGCTTTTATGGTATTTTTTGTTTCCAGGAAGTCTCTTCTAAACATAAATCCACTGTAGGCGGAAAGTGCCATCCTGGATTAGCCTGTGCGGACTACACAGGCTAATCCGGGACGACACTTACGCACATGCATTAAGTCTGGTTTTCCCATGACGCGCCTCATTTGTTAACTGCTCTGCAAATGGTAAATTTGCTTTTGAAGTAACTAGGCAAACAGAAAACGATTGCATCAACATGATGCAATGCAGATTATTTGTTAGAGTCAAACGTGTGTACATTGCAAGTTGGTTGCATCAGAAAAGAGGATCCAGCATCTATTGAAATCATTCGGGAAATTTCCTAAAACATGACTGGTACTTACTGCCTTGGCTGTCTTTGGTGCTTTGTAGTTCAGCAGCCTCTGTGCATCTGGGCTGTCCTTTCCCAAACACAGGACCTCGATCAGCAACTTGGCAAACATGTGCTGTAATAATGGGGTGTGAATTTTTGTATTCGTTATTTCAGAAACATTCTCAGCTGAACTTTAAATTTATATGGTATTATTTAAAAAATAATTTTCGATTTATCATTGTTATCAGCAAATAAACAACTGTTTGGAGTTCTGATGCGTAGGAATTAAACCACGAGGTAATAGCGTTGTTTAATAGCCACGCATCAGAACGACAAAAAATTGTTTATTGGCCAATAATTTCGATTCTAACATGATTTGACATGTATTTTTGCAATTGTACATGTAATTGGAAATCCATTTTACTATGCTCTGCTCAGAATCGGGATTACCTTTTGCGTTGTTTATTGAGTAGTTTAACAATGATACTTTTGTTCTTTGTCTATAGAAAAATTACTGCGTATCATGTTAGAATGATATATTAAGCATAGTATACTTGTTGGGGGAAAATTACATGCATTTGTTAGTGGTTTGGAGCTTTCTAGATGCAATAATCTTCATAGAAACTTACATAAGAGTGTCAATTACTGTTACAGAAACTGTGGAAGTGGGTTATGTTTTCCCTTTTAAATTATGTAAGGTAATATTCGGGGTAACAACACTACCTGTTCCTAATTGTTATTACCTCTTTAATGCCATAAGCAATTCTCTCTTTCTCCAAATGTGGTAACAACAGTCGCATGGCTGGATAAAATGAATCAGTCTGAAAAAGAGTAGCTTTTTTAACATAAGCACAAAAAACACGGTCTGTAATCACTGGGGCCACCTCTTTTCGGAGTTGAATTGGAAAAAAGAGCCAATTATACTTCCGAGGTGGCGCTAATGACAGGAAGTATATGTAGTAGGAAAAAGTAAACAATGATAGAAGGTGAGTTGGTTTTATATGTTTTAAGACAATTTGACACACTGTTTTAAAAATTGGACAATGTAGTGTGATTCTGAAACAATTTTAACTTCCAACAATGTAGAGAAGTATGAAGTCACCGCGCATTTTCAAACTTTATAAGTCATGACATATAAGTCGTGTCGGGACTAATAGACAGACAGGCTTGTATACTGTATACTACGATGTCAAGCAAATCGATATCAACCAAATGAGCATATTATTAGTTTGTTCTTGTTTTTATTTGTCATTATATTTTTTCAAACACAGAAGATGTACATTATTTATTGACTAAAAACCACCCGTTTTTAGATTAATTATGCGCTATGATACCAGTCGACGACGAGCCAGGAAAATAATACAAATCAGAAAGTAGTGTCCTAACTGTTACAGTGGACACCTTTCTATAACGTTCAAATTCATCAATTCGCTGGTTCAATTTTCACCATGTCACGACTTATAAAAGTCCTCAAGTTTTGAAATGCGTTGTGACTTCATACTTCTCTACATTGTTGGAAGGTATAATTGATTCTGAATCGCACTACATTGTCTGATTTTTAAAAAAGTGTCTCAAATTGTATAAAACATATAAAACCAACTCACCTTTTATCACTGTTTACTCTTTCCTACTACTTCCTGTCATTAGCACCACCTCGGAAGTATAATTGGCTAGTTTTTTAATGCATCTCCAAAAAGAGGAGGCGCCAGTGATTATAGACCGTGAAAAAGATGTATTTTACAATCACAACATGAAAACACACAAAAAAACGCCCTGAATCAGATAACAATTCAAATATTTCTTAAAACAAGTTTGTGTCACTAAATATGTCTTAACCAGAAATGATAAATCTTTACCAGTTAGGCTAACAGGCTAGTCGATTACCATGGCATTGAAGTCTTTACACTGAAGCAAGGATGAAAATAATTTTAAAGTTACTGAAGTTCTTGAGCTATCAAGGTTTCCATACTGTGAAGTATGAATAACTAGAATTGTTACATGAGTGATGGATATACCTCCACAATATGGCCTTTTCACAAAACTGGCATCCATTCGAAAGAAATAGACACAAGGAGAATGCTTTAATTTGTGAACATGTGCCGAAATTTACCTAGGACATGTGTTTCATTCTGATTTAAACTTTTGTATAAATCTACATTCATGTACAAACCGCCATGTTTACTTTGCCTTGTTTAACCCGTCAAATATGCTTCACCCAATCGGATGACAAATGTATTTATTAATAGAATTGAATGATCAAGCGAAACGACACAATCGTTCAGTGTAGCTGAATATCGATTTAAGTTTACACAGTGCAGGACAGAGAGATGTGAGATTTGTTTAAAAATGTAATAGTGTGTAGGTATTAATTGCTCAGGCATACACAATGAAAGTGTTATCGTACAAATAATTATGAAACATTATTAGGAATTAATTCTCTTTGCAGGTTTTGAAATTTTATAAAGAAATATTAATGCTAACCATGCCATTTTAGCACATGAAAGTAGCGACCAAAATTTGGTCGCTGCAATATGTGTTAATCCTCGGTCACAACCGGGTTGCGTCGACCTTATGTCGAGCTTGCGTCGAGATTTTTGACAAAAACGTGCATCGGACCTACGGCGCCCGTGCGTGTTTTTCTCTATCGCAAGGTCGCCGCAACAACCACAACAGACATTAGCGCAAGCGCGTAAGCTGATGCGTCGGCCTTGCGTCATTCACCCATCATGCGGGCACCTTGCGAACATCGTGCGATCAACCTACGGGCAAGAACGCAAGGTGCATTTGCGAACGTCGCACGACTGCCTTGCGTAATGCTTACGGCTTCTTGCGATAAACGCAACGGCGACGCAAGAAATAAACTGACAACACACGCTCGCCGCACGGTGACCGCAAGGCGCTATGTGCTTCATATAAATAACCGTGATTATTAGCATGCTTTTAACACATTTTCCATATTATCTCTTTATTTCATGCGTGTTACATCATACTGCTACTTGATTTTTTTTTTTTTTAAATTACAAATTAGAAAATTTAGCCAAAACATCTTCTGATATATATATAAAGTCGTAAATGGCACCAATTCATGCACGATTTTTATGAAAAAAATATATTGATATTCGCGGTTTTGCCACAATACCATTGCTGTCTTGCTGCGACTGTGCATACAACTTGCGGTGATCGTGCGATAACTATGCATTGGTCGTGCATTGACATAAAAAGTAATTCAGAATCGCACGGTGACCGTAAGGTCGCCATAGGACAGACGCCCGTCAATCGCACGATTCGCAGAGACAGCTACGGTCTGCTAAAATTGAAAACACGAGACAAACTTGCAGCAAACACATGTCGCCCGTAAGTTGGATGCACGATGCCCGTAAGAATTCTACAAGTTCTTGCGAAACACGTGTTTGCCTTGCGATCTCAATATCCTGCGTTTGGTCTGCGGTCACCGCAGTGGGTTCTGACTGCGGCTTAATATAGGAGAAATTTTTCCACCACAGAAATGGTCCTTCAGCCGTTAGGCGCTTCAGGCGAATATTGCCCATATAAAAAAGTAGCTCAATATTCGCCCAAGCGCCTAACACTGGTCGAAGACCAATAATCGACCTAAAATACCACATAAATATATCTGGTATTGTTAATACGCATTTTTATGAAATGAAACTGCAACTGAATCAAGGTCGTTATTTCTTCTTTTATATCACTAACTTACCGGATGTTCTGTACACATGTTACTTTTTTAATGTGTTATATGTATTGAATTGCATTTTGACTGTTTTAACTTGTACAAATTATTTCCCACGTATCGGAACCATTTGCATATGCAAAGAAATAGTTTTTGTTGCAATTCAACAATTGTGCAGGTAATTATGGGCGCTTATAACGGATTGAAATAGCGGTTGTGCTATGCAACATATACAATGGGTAAAATTGATAATTATAGGCCTACTAGCAGACCTCAATTAAAATAAAGGTTTTTATACAGGTTCCAATTTTGCAAAATAAAGGCTTTTTAGGGAAATTTTGTTGAAACTAAAGAGCAAATAAAGGTTAATTTTGACGGATATTAAATGAAACATACCTTTCATTTAAATGTATGTGCATGTACTTCAATGGTAAATAAAATAGCTGTGACAACAAAATAAACACTGCACACTTACTGTACATAGAAATCAGCAATAATCAATATGGGAAAGTACCCATCGAGGGAAAGATCAAGAATAATGTAACAGAGTGTTGCACATTTCCACTTTTTTAGTTGCTGAATATCTGTTTTAAGTCAATATCTTTAGTAATGTAACTAATGTTTGCAGGAGCAATAACAATAATGTGTCAAGTAATGGGCATGAAATCATGACAGATATTTTTGAAAAAACAACAACTCACCATTAATACAATACCAAATCAATTGTCAAATTGTCACAACTATATTTGAGCATGAGATAAAAATACCATACAATATTGCAAAAGAAATCAAAGCACTCCATTTAAGAACAAGTACTTAGTTGGAACATCATTTTAAAAGGTCATCTCATTCCTGTACTGTAGCTTCTGATGAATTATCATTGGATCTCACGCAGTACAATACAATAATTTATGAGGTTCTTCAAAAAGTATACAAGTATTCTTCAAACAGTAGGTACAAGTATGTTAGATTTGCACCTCAAAATTTCTATTGGCAAGAATAATTGCCATGTCATATACAATGGCAGTCCTCAGACTTTGTTATTTATGTTTATTATACCTCACATTTGTCTACAATGATAAATTCCCATTACCCGAGAAAGAGATATTTTGACTGTCAAAAACATTTAAACCTTTTTGACACGTGACCAAGCAAAAGTGACTGTCAGGTCATGTGACCACGCTGACATTTTGAATATCATATAAGGGCAAGTAACTGCCACATTATGAAAAGATTACCTTCCTTGTCGGGATGTCACTATTCAATTTGCAAACAAGGGATTCTCTTCACTGTTAACCATCAGAAAAATAGTTTGCAAGTATTTCTGAAGATGAAAGGTTGAGGCATTCTTCAATCTTGATGGGCAGAATTAAGCATGTGTTTACCTTTTTTACTCAATTTTGTTCGGTATAATAAAATAAATAGCAAATGGCAGCGTGTGTGACATTGATATTGTCAACCCTCAAAACAGAATGTCACCACTCGGCATTTGCCTCGGTGACATTCTGCCCTTGGGTTGACAACATCAATGTCACACACACTGCAATATGATATTTATATAATGTATATTGCACATGAAAAGTTATATTTATTCTTACAAGTGTGAAATTAAACTACACTGTATTAACCCATTTCAGGCTTTATTAAATGAAGCATCAAGGTAGTTTAGGAAATTGAAAAATTATTTCACATGTCGTTTACATGAATTGTCTATGATCTTGCCTAAATCACAATCGGAATACTGTCACTTTGAAAGCCGAGGGTTTCTAACTTTTCTTGCTTAGAGTGTAAACAAAGCAGTTAGTATTCATTTTGCCTGGCATCACTACAAGAGACCTTCTCCTGACTATAATTTCAGTCATTTTTACTTCAACTGTTTCTGTTTTCTATTTTACATACATAAGCTTTTAAACATTAAGTCTCTTCATTATCAAATACAATTTTTGAAGAAAAACTAATAATATTAAGCTATTTTGTTCTGGAACTTTGAAAGTGTTCATTTGATTAAGTCTAGGGTCTTCCACATACATGCCATACATCCCAGTCTCGCCGGGATTGTCGCGCTTTCGCGAGGTTTGTCCCGGCGTCCCGCTCAGATTCATTTTGTCCCGGTCAACCACAAAAATCGATGTTAGTGTGCTTTATTGGGTCAACAATTAACTTCACATCGTTAATCTCTTTACTGGTCCCTATGACAACAATGCCCATCAGCCGCGTGTCAAAGAGGAGCAGTAATTATTGTCCGGTTTGGTCCGGATTGTTTGGCGCCTACAATACTTACCTATCTGAACAACAATAAAATTATCGATACTGCGTAACTGCTAGTTATTGTAAAGGAAACAAAAGACCGAGTAACAATATGTACTGCCCATTATTCGAGATACCGATACCCAATTTTGTTGTTTTGCGCTACGAAAGTTGTATACAAAAGTAAAGTTTGCGCTACAAAAATTTTATATTGCGGACCGTACACCCACGCTTTCCATGTGGACGACGTGACATTGTACATATCGGTATAATTTTTCCGCGCTTTTCTAGCAGAACAAAGAGTTTACATGCAATGCACGTGCATCATAACTATGAATAGAACTTGTGTTTACCTCGTATGAACAGTAAAATTCAGATAAGGGTTTCGGATTAAAATTTTATTATATTTATATATATATATTATATTTTATTATACGCATTTTCATATGTGATGTTATAATTACTATATAGTTGAAAATATTTATGTTACACATTATGGACAACAATAAAAAACGTCGTTGTGAGTAAATTACGTTAACTTTTTTACGTAGTGAAAATAGGCTAGTTTATACATTGGTGTCCTGCTCAAATGTCAAGTGTCCCGGCGATTATTTGTCAATGTCCCGTTTTGGCCTGAAAAATTTATGGCATGTATGGTCTTCCATGACCAAGTTTGGACTATTGAACTATCCAACAAGTAATGACTTTATCCTCAATGTTCATTAAGGGTGGTTACAGAGATATTATTGTTAATTAATATTAAGAGTTATTGCTCCAATGCTGTATTTACAAGGTTTTGTCTTCAATCTTGTAAAATTTAAGCTCAACATATAGATGTGAAAAGTTTGTTAGAACATTTGCATGATTCTTTTATATGCCTGTTATAATATTCATTACTACAACAAGATGTGGCAAACTGATAAAAAAATAAAGGTTTTGATAGTGAATTACAGGTTTTTACAGGTTTTCCTGGAAAATAAAGGTTTTAAAGGATTTTCCACAAAATAAAGGAGGCGCATCATGGGAAAACCGGACTTAATGCATGTGCGTAAAGTGTCGCCCCGGATTAGCCTGTGCAGTCCGCATAGGCTAATCCGGGATGGCACTTTCCGCTTTTGTGGTATTTTCTGTTTCAAGGAAGTCTCTTCTAAACATAAATTCACTGTAGGCGGAAAGTGCCGTCCTGGATTAGCCTGTGCGGACTGCACAGGCTAATCCGGGACGACACTTTACGCACATGCATTAAGACCGGTTTTCTCATGATGCGCCACAAAGGTTCTTTTAGGTTTTAAAGGTTTCACTAGGAGGCCTGTAATTATGCGGAATAACTGGCTGTTAGCTGTTTAATTGGATACAAGGCAATACTGGACCTCATGCAGGGCCTCTTAAAAGTTGATTTCTTGCCCATGTGCACTTGTATACGGAAGGTCCCAGAGAAGTTTGACCGAACACATGTAAACAAAAGTTATTAACTGCTGCACTTTTATAAATACTGAACAGAAACAATTGAAAATTTGCAGCTTTCATGGAAACGTTCGAATGTAATGAATGTACGTTTGATTAACAATGATCAAAAGGATTTTAATCAATTATACCAGGTCTTCGGTTATTGGTCCTCTTCGGATATTGGTCCTCGACCCAAAGGGAAATATCCATGCATAAGTTCTAAAGTTATTGATGCAAACACAGTGTAAATGATGAAATCAATTATCTTACCGTTTTATCATTTTCTGCGTGAATTGTGGCGTGTGATTCTCTCCACTTTGCCACAAAATCTTTCAGAATTCGTTTCTTTTTATCATTCCCCTGGGTCTTGGAGATTTTTTCTAAAAGCCCACACAATTCAGAAAAATGAACTTTTGAAGCCACCGTCGGCGAAATCCTTGCGGAGATATCATTATCCATCGTGAAATAATGTTCAGCAACGCATTGGAACAGATGACAGTCTATAAATTTTACAAAAAAACAACAATTTTGCTTACGTACAAGTTCTGCAAAGTAAACAATTTACTTTTCATCCTCCATTTGAAGAGCGCGTTCAGCTTTTAGCAGAGTTACTTCCCTTATCCTCAATTTCGCCATTGACTGCAGATGTTCAAGACAGTCCACAGCCACAGATGGTTGCAACATTCAATATGTTTATCACGAACTGAGTACACGTGTCTTGAGAATTGAAAAGAGGAAAGTGATTTTAATGAGTAAGACTTTTTCATCTTGTTTTACAAAATATATTAAAGAGTAGTTTAAAACCAAAGATAAGGAAGTTAATAATAAGATACTGTCTTAACTTTTGAAGGCATTGCCATAACATAAGATATCGTAACTGGTTAGACCCTATATTAAAGGCTAATATTGAGTTTTACTTTTTAGTGGTGTTACATATAAAGGACCATTTATGTGGTGGGAGATTCTTTTATATAACACACATTGCAGTAACCAAATTTCAGGGGCGTCGGCAACTTTTCAACATTGGGGCTGTGAGGCTGGGGTGAGGTGGCTTCCAGATTTAGACTTTTGCTGCATTTCTATGATTATAACATCACATTTTAGACTATTCCAGGAACTGTATTCAGTAATAATTTGGACACAATAACTACATTATATATATATAATAGTGTCGCATTTATTTTATTGGTGCAATTTAATAATTATATACATAAAATCGCATTTAAAAACTGGTAAGCAATCTCAAGAATTGTCAGATGCACATAAAAGCACTGTATGATAAAATATTAAATATCCACAAAATTATAATACAAGTTTATGAAATATTAACATAAGTTTGTAAGTTACAAACCACTGAGGGTTGAATGAACATTGTTCTAGATGTTTCTTTCCAAACGAACTTTAATGAAATTTGAAATAAGCTGGCTGATTCGATACATTTATTATTTAATGACAATAACAGAATGGGACATGAATTCTGTTTTCTTGAAAATTGAATTTAAGATTTTATTTATAGTTATTACAGAATTATTAATATTACTAGCATGTTTTTAAAATCTTCTTTTAAAATTACCGACAAAGATGTTTTCGGCATATTGTTTATAACACTTACCGTCTACCTTAATAAGTGGCCTCTACGAGAAACATCGAGGCGCTAATCAGCACCAGTCATTATCAGTGTGATGATTTATGAGATTTATGACACATGGGCCGTTGATTGACACGGATTAGTGGCCAGCATGATGGATGGTCATAGAATTGACCATGCGGAACAGCAACTGACTTTAAACAAAAGGGAGGCGCGAATTTCCAATTACCAAGTAGGGGCGGCGGAATTTATACATGACGATCACTTGCTAAAATGTTGGGGCGGCAGGGGCAGCCCTTGAATTTGGTTTGCTTCACATATGTGCTGACATAACATGGTTAGCATTAACTATTTGCAATTAAGTTGGCATTCCTGTAAAGTTTTTCTGCAGTAACAAATCGCTCTTAACAGGAGAGTATTTTATGATGGAAACCTGTGGTGGAAACCTGGAAGTTTAAATTTTTATCAATACCTATTATTTGCAACAATAAAGTTATCCATCGGTGAAGTTTACATAGACAAGGCCTAAATTGCTTAACATATGCCGAAATATTCTTAGGACATGCATAAAGTCTGATATAAACCTGCGTATTCATCTACTACATTTATGAGCAGACTGCCATTATTTTGCCTTGTGTAAACCTTCAACTTGATTAATAGAATAAACTGACCAATAGAAATGCTGCAATGCCCTGAGTTAGCAGATTAATTGATAAAATTCAACACTCTGTTACACAGCGGCGGTTATCGAGATTTATTTTAAAATGAAAGTGTCATTATAAACATGTTTATGGAACATTAATAAGGAATGATTTATCTGCCCAGGTATGTAACTTTTATTGCAACCCGTTCACAATAACTGTCTTATTTCGGGACGTCGGAACAGTATAGACAAAAAAGGATTATTTTCCACCACAGAAATGGTCCTTCCCCTGTTATGCGCTCCAGTGAATATTGCCCATATAAAAAGTAGTTCTAACAAGTTATGCTATCAGATTGGTTGAAGTTGTAAACAAGGACGCTTCCACAAATGTCAATCATATTCAAATTAATCAGCAATATTATCCAATCATTGCACTTCATGTCATATGTTTAGTGGTTAAACAATTTCATACAAAAGAGCACGTGCATAATGTTTGTGATATTCAAATGAGCACATGGTAATGTTTGTGATTTTCGATGAATGGAAATTAATCCTTTAACAATAGCTGGGGAGGAGTTTCAGCTATTCGTGGCAAAACCCGGATCGATCTATTAGGCAAACTGCACATGCATTATATTGTAGATTTATATCCACTTATAAATTGGAAATAAATGCATGTAGTACGTTAATTTCAGCACATGTAAAGCAGTTTATATGTACAGGTAGCATACACACAGTAAATCGATTAATATCATTGCAAATTATGGGAATTTATGAAAACTTAAATTTTCATTTTCCATCGGACTAAAATGGTCTTTGAGGGATAAGACATTACAGCAAAAGTAGCCCTTTATAAAATGCAATGCTAAATTTGTTGCATGGCCGATTAATAAGACTAGGGCAAAAGCTGACACATTTCAGCCTTGGAGGTAGACTTTGTCTTAGCCTGTAGAGAAGAAAGTTATTAAATGTATATTTATGATGTACCCTAGTGGTTGCTTACATGCAAATCATACAGTCATATATAAAGTACTAATTTGCTTTAAAAGCTTTCACTGCATGTCTTCTTCAGTGACGTCTCCAGTCTGTGTGCTGGTCACAGGGGCAGCTGGGTATGTCGGTACCCATGTGATCAATGAGCTCATCTGTGGAGGGTTCAAGTCTGTCGCTCTTGACAACAGAAAGGAAGCACTCGAAGGTGGACTGTTTTTCAAGCAGCAGAATTTAGTTTCAGTTATTTGTCTGTGTGTAATTTTCATCTTGAGTCAAAGCCATTCATGATCTTTTTGTAATATAGTTTATTTCTTTAATAATCTTTTTTCCATTAATACTTAAAATTGGCATGGCTTAGTACCAGTATTTATGTCAATTTTTCTTAAGAGGCATTCTTTTCCTTATATCTATTAAATTAATTTTGTATTGTTAAAGTCGAAGATGTATACATGTATCAAGATATATATTTTACACTCTGGCATTTAGAAACTCCATTATTTATAGATAAATTTTATTTGTAGAAGCCATGAAGCGAGTCTGCAACATATCAAGAGTTGAAGTGCAATATTTCTGTGCTGATCTGCTCAATAAGGAGGATTTAGCGTCTATATTTCAACAGGTACGGTACCCATAGAGTGTTTTTGTATGTTCTGTAGCTTGGTGTTTTTTTGTCTTTCATGTTTTGAAGATTTTTGTTGGACATTTTAAACATCATTCCAAATAGACTCACCTTCAAATGTTACACTTGCGTTCAAACTGCTAAGATTTATACTTTGTCTGGTCCCAATATCAAAAAACCCCATGGAAGAATATTGTAAATACCAATATTTTTGTTTAATTGTACAGTGTTATGAAGGTAATTTCCTCAAGTTTTATTCTTCTCAGAATGTGAGCATTATTTTGTAAAAATTGACCAAAATCGGACAAAAATTGACTAAAATAGGGGCATTTTCGTAAACAGTCCCAGCCATTTTCCATCAAACCAAGTTAGTGCATAATCTAAGTTTTCATTTGTAGCAAAACAATGTTTTATAACAAAGATTATAAACATGTACTATAGGTATTATACAAAAATAATTCCCCTTTTGTTGTAAAATTCCCCATCTGAAGGGCCCCAGCCACCTTTCCACCATCTGAAGGGCCCCGCCACATGCCTCCAAATGTGAAAAAAAACAACACTGAGAACTTTAGACTAAAGTTTGAGCTGAAAAAAAAAGAAAAGGATAAAGATTATTTAAAAAAAACTGGAACAATTTTCAGTTTGAAGTTTTAATAGACCTTCTACTGTCCCTGTGTGATATTAAATTCAAAAAAGTCTGTGGTGTTTGGAGGAAAGAAAAGCAGATGTTTTAGCATTATTTAAATTTATCACATGCTATACCTTGTTTTCTGTGTGATGCAGCCATTATGAATATTTTTATCTTTCACATGTGTAAGATAACTTCTTGAGCGTTTTAATTGACTACATATCCTTTGACTGACCAATCGCATGACGTTATTTTGGTTAAATGACATTGACAACATGAAATGACGTCACATCAGTACACAACTTTCAGGATTGATCAATATCTTTTGGTAAATTAAGAAGGTTTTCTTTGTTTAAAAGCATGTGATAAAAAGGTCTGACACTCCTTTTCATTTCATTCCACATTTGATTAAACTCGTACAGGTAATTCGTTAGTAAGTTTGCCAAAGGCTTGCTTACTAACAAAATTCCTGAACTAGTTTAATAAATTATGGTATGAAATGAAAACTCGTGTCAGATCCTATGTATAGAAAATATATTTGTTTAAAAGATATAAAAGATTTCCTGTGTTTGTTACGTTTCAGGTTCCAATTTCTCATGTGATACACCTTGCAGGTTTGAAGGCAGTAAGGCAGTCTCATGGCAGCCCATTGAGTTTCTACAATGTCAACGTGATGGGCACGTGCAACTTGCTGGAGGTAGGGGAGACAGCTCACAAAGGGAAGAATAGACTGAGCTGTACCATGGTTAAAATTTAGGCCAATGAAATAACTTTGGAATAATTGCAAACTACCGGTAACATCAGGGCTTCCCTGTTGCAAAATTTACTTTAGGCAAATTTACCTTGTTACATCAAAAATCTTCCCATTTTGGCTATTTTATGGGGTTTTATGAAGAAAAAATTTCAGTCAAGCAGAATTTTCTATAGTAGTCTTCATGCTTACCATTAGCCAGACAGCCCAGGGCTAGTGAAGTGTAATTTGGGCTAGTAGAAATTCAGTAATGTATATAGTCAGGCTAGTGGAAATTTCACCTGTTTACTATGATTGCATAATGATTGGGGCGAGTGGATTTAAACAATTAATAACTATGTGAAGACTGCTTTCGCCAAATGTTTCAATTAGGTGAGTGGCAAAGTAAGCTTTAGATAATGATAGATATCGTATCGAATTTTTATCAACTCAGAACTGTTGTCACGATGTGATGTTTGTTGTGGATTTTTCAACAGTTTTGTGGGTGTGTCAGAGATTTACAAATTGGTAACATTATGTTGTCTTTTGCACCTTGGATGTTCCGTTAAATGGATGTTTGTATTGTTTTAGTATCCCAAAATTAGCACTAGACTTTCATATTTTATTTTCAAACTATTAATAATTTGTTTGTATCGGAATAAGCATGCATTCTATAGAATATGTGTAAGATTTTGTTTCATATAAATGATCTTTCTTTTCATTTCTCAGGTGATGGTAGCGAACGGTGTTAACGAGTTAATCTTCTCAAGTTCCTCGAAGGTGTACGGTGAGCCTGTCTACCTCCCTCTAGATGAGCGCCACCCCTCGGGCCAGTGCACGAACCCATACGGGCGCACCAAACACATGGTGGAGCAAATCCTCAGGGATATTACTTTAGCTAATAAGGTGAGGTGTGCTGTGGCTGTTGATAGGTTTCTAACTTATACAGTAAAACCCCCTAGTAAAACCATAGGGGTCTTAGTAAAAGTGGATTTCATAGCGGGGTGGTCGTATTATTGACGTATGGCTGATCACTGAGTCAGTACATGTATCTGTCAATGTTATTTGAAGTTTTAATGAAAATACTAAATAATGAATATATAAGGAATATTTCATTTTGTTTCCTATATAATTCTTTATTGAAAACAGATTGTTTAAATTATAGTTGTGGATATGAACTTAACATGAAATCAGAAAAAAAAAGAAAAAAGATTATCTTAAAATCCATTGTTCAACAGTGTTACCCCTGACTTTCAGTGTCCATTAACGTAATCTGATACACAAGTGTTAATCCCTTATCTAAACACCTCTAACATTGTTTTTCATACGCAAAACAGTATGTTATCTCCAAGGCACCTGTTGTTAAAAGACGACGTAACGTGTTTATGACCAAATGACACTGGTTGGAATAACAGGGTCATTTTAAGCGTTATTTCCTATTTTTGGTCTGGGATTAGTTGTTTAATATGTACTGGGTAACAGCGGGATGCCCTTATAATTATGGTTTGTGACCATTGAAACATATATAAGGTGTTTTACAAAGTGTCCCCTTTAGCCGGGTGGTCATTAAAATCGAGGTGGTCATAAAGTGGGGTTTTAGTGTACTTATTATATAACATTTAATTGTGAAGGAGAAATACATAAAATAGGTATGTAGATGGCAAGTCTCATCTTCTATTTGGTTCTCACCTTGGTAAATGCATGTGACAGGGACAAATACATACGTTTTATCTCACTTAATTTTAACAATCTTATCAAACGAGATGAACACAGATTGTAACATCATAAACCCAGTGACATGACACAATGTGATGCACATGTTTGTTCCGTGACTTCTACATGTAATCCTAAGTTCAGATATTAAACCCATGATGTCCATTTAGTAATACTGAATTTCTTAACAAAGTGTTTTTTTGGCAGCCAATTATAGCTATCATTATGACATTGTCAATATAATTTTCAAATACTTAACCCTTATTTCAGTACATAATTCCAAATGCTCGATCAAATTTCAGCACTTTAAAGTGACTGTGCTGCGCTACTTCAATCCCTGTGGGGCCCATCCCTCCGGCCACCTGGGCGAGGACCGGACAGAACCCCCACAGAACCTCATGCCTCTCATCTGCCAGGTCGCCCTCGGCAACAAGGAGCGGCTGTCTGTATTTGGCAACGACTTTGATACTCCGGATGGCACAGGTTTCATGTTTTGGTCATTATATGTACCTGGGACCGTATTCACAAAGTTCCTTAAGGAAAACTTAAGTAAATTTCTTAAGTTCATATGAGGCTTGTTGTGGGAAAACCGGACTTAATGCATGTGCGTAAAGTGTCCTCCTGGATCAGCCTGTGCAGTCCGCACAGGCTAATCCGGGATGGCACTTTCTGCCTTTAGTGGATTTATGTCTGGAAGAGACTTCATTTTAACAGAAAATTGCATAAAAGCGGAAAGTGACGTTGGGGATTAGCCTGTGCGGACTGCACAGGCTATTCCGGGGCGACACTTTATGCACATGCATTAAGCCCGGTTTTCCCACGACACGCCTCATATAATTTCTTAAGCCTGTGGCTGTTGCATATGTAGGTCTTTTCCTATTTAAAAATGTTAATGGTGTTTAATATTTTACCCTTTTGTAAACACACATCATTGGAGTTCACATACAAAATCTTATCAAAAATGTTCATGTAAGTACAACTTCACTTAAGCTTTGTAAATATCAACCCAGTACCATATGAACGGATGTTACGTTGGGATGTAACATTTTGTAAATTCAGCTCCGTGGAACAATGCAGAAATAGTTTTAAAAAAGCTTATTATTTTGTTTTTCTTTAACTTGTTACTTTGATATTGGACTAGATATTTAAAAACTTCTGTTAAATTCTTTTGGTCTCAGGATTTACAATATATTTTCCACATGCATAAGCTTCTATACCCATGGGATAGAAGCTGATATATAACTACACATTCAACTTCACCAGGCTGAATTTTAACAAGGTTTCTAAATAAATGTTAATGAAGATCTTGGTTTGTGTTTCCAGCTATGAAGGCCTACACACATATCGTGGACGTTGCCAAGGGGACGATAGCAGCTCTCAAGTTTCCGCACACACATGGCCAGTATAGAGTACGTACAGTTGGAAAGGTTGAATGGAGTTAGTTTTATAGAATAAAAAGTATAGTGTGTTGCCCAGTATTGCCAGTATAGAGGAGTTGCCTTTTACAGAGTTAAATGACGAAAGGTTTAAGCCCATGTTCAGGACACACATTTTCCATCTGGGTCCGTATTCCAGAGACATCTTAAGTTTATCTTAAACTATTTTCACTTCAGGTCTAATTTTGTAACCAAATTTTTGGAAGAAAATTTTGGTTATTAGATTGGCGTAGCACTTTTTGTTTCCACTCTCTAACTCGAGAATGGATAGAGCTATTGTAATGAAATTTCATACATAGATACCTTATAGCGAGACTTCGCTTGGGATTGCATATGGAGTGGGCGGGGTCAAGGTCACTGTTACAAAGAGAAAACAGTTTCCGCTCACTAACTTACGAACGCATTGAGATATTTTAATTCAACTTAATACATAGATACCTTATATCAAGACCTTGCTAGGGATTTAATATGGGGTGGGTGGGGTCAAGGTCAAGTTCACTGTGTCTAAAAATATAAACTTAATACATAAATATCTTATATTGAGACCTTGCTTGGGATTGCATATGGGGTGGGTGGGGTCAAGGTCAATATGTGTAATATTTTTTAAAGTTCTAATAAATTTGTGAATCCCTTTACAGTTACGTGAACAACTAATGAAAAGTTGATCATAAAAACTCACATAGCACAATGCCATTTATATATGAAATAACATATTAATGAAAAAATGTGATTTTAAGGTAAATGATAATATTTTACTTAAGATGTTTCAGGAATGCAGCCCATGATTTTACTTTATAAACCTTTGTTTGTAATCTTATTAATGTTATTAATTAATTAATGTTTGTTATGTAACTTTTTTGTAAGTGTTTGCAATGGCAACCAGAAAGCAAAAGAGAAGAGCTCTTGTTTGTTCTAGATGCTTCTTTTCAAATGTAATAAATTCTCGTCTGTGGTTTTTTATAGTAAAGTTTTGTTGAATCTTTGTTTCATGAAAAGCTTTAATTACTGACTTATATAAACTGCTGTGTTAATGTATGATAAAGAATTGTATATTAAATATGTATAACGAAAGAAACTTTGAAAGCCATACATTTTTTTATAAAATAAGTTTTAATATACAGTCGAAATGCACTACTGCGAATAGCAATACTACGAAATGACGGGATACTACGAATAAGGTCCCGTCCGTTGTACTTATATATATAACTACAAAAAGATGCGATACTACGAATTTGCGATTGAACGAAAGATGCGTTACTACGAACAAATGTTTTGGTCCCATCATAGCGTTTACAATGAAATGCTAACGCGATACTACAAATAAGATTGTCACTGACAATCAGACACCAAGCCAGTTTGTTGGCACCATGGACAAACATAATTGTTAATGGGTATAATTACCACTTCAACCTACTTTGAATGGTGTGCAGTGTGAGATTGTTTGGGTTTGACTATAGGACTTACGTGATTACTAATATGTCTTTGCGAATTTGATTGTTTTGCGGATTTTATACTTTATTTTTGCTTTATAATGCCAATACATACCAACATGTATTGCCAAATGCAATTAGTTTAATAAGTGCATTAATTTATGTAAATGCCTCGACATGCTACAAATTAACACTAAATAGCGTCGTTACTACAGAAATTTTCAAAAGATGCGATACTACGAAAAACGTGATACTACAAAAAAACTGTTGTCTCCCGCGACTATTCATAATATTGCATTTCTACTGTATTTGTTTCTGTGTGTTCATAAAGCATGTACAAAGTTGATTTTAGTATGTTTATCGGTAGTTTATTTCTGTTTGTCAATAGGTATTTCTATTTGTTATTACAGGTATATAATCTAGGTTCACATCATGTATGTTCAATACTGGAAATGGTCAAAATCTTTGAAGAACTCTCCGGGAAAAAGGTCATAAGGCTATTTCTGTTGTTAAATTTATTATCACAAGAAATAAAATGCGTTTTACAATTTTGTGCTTCATGTATTTGTTTCTCACAAATGATGCAAGGATCATCTGTGTAGGTATGTAGACATTGGAATAATGAACACCAATTTGTAAATGAGTTATTTTATTGTGTAACATTTTAATTCCACGTTATGTAATAAAATTATTACATAATTTAAAAGTTTAATTTTGTTATGACCTTTTAATAACAAGTAGTTACTAAATAAAATAAAACAACAGGAACCTCTGTTTCTACAGGTTCCTGTAGAATTTAGTGAGCGCAAACCAGGCGAGATAGCCATGTGCTCAGCTGACAGCTCTCTCGCCAAGCAGGAACTTGGCTGGGAACCAGAGTACGACCTTCAGCACATGTGTAAGTTACACAGAGGGATAGGGTGAAATTATTCATAATTTGAATGTTTAAGTTATGCACCTATCAATATTTTCCATTAGCGGGCTGACCCAGGGGAATTTGACTTATTTTAATTTTTGGGGTCTTATCCCCCATTCTAGAGCTAAGATTTTTCTCTAAATCCCGTCAGCGGGAAATGCTATAGGTGTATCAAATGGCCCAGTGGCCAATATTACCGGGATCTAAAATCTGACCAAAGTCTATTTCCCTTTTACCTGGAATCATTTCTCGTGTCAAATTCCCGCCTGTCGGAAAAGGCTTTCAGTCTAAAGTCCCGTATATGCCCGCCTCTGCCCCCCCCCCCCCTCCATGTAGGAGTAGGGTGAAATAATTTTTAATTCATGCCGCAGTTGTTTAGTTGAAGACTGGTGGTACCCAACATGCAATCATGAGAACTGTGTGACCCTCAGCACATGTGTACAGAGGGATAGGGTGAAATAATTCATAATTTGAATGTTTATTCAGATATCTAACATGCACACTGCAGCTGTGTAGTGTCCACCTTGTAAAATGGGGTTTACCTATGTAAACCATACCTGGGGAAAGTCCAAGGTACATACAATTGGTTATATCAAGGAAACAGACTTGAGAGACTCACAGTTATCCTCATACTTTCAATGTCAATCTAGCTAAAATAAAACAATAAAGATTGTGTTCGATGATCAATTTTGGTAACTTAGACAGAAATTTCAATAGATGAAAGACACATGCATGTACAAGGGTTGAAAATCATGCAACACTTTATTAAATTGACTATTCATATGTTTGTTGCACATTATGCTTGAAAAGATAGTTGCTTCATTTGTTCACAACAGTCTTTATTATAATGTGTAGAAATACTAAGATGTTTTAGAACTGCATCTTTAGACCTAACTGTCTGTGAAGACCCTCATGATTGAGCTTATTATTTTCATTACATTTCAGGTGAACACATGTGGCAGTGGATGACAGGACGCATCTCAGGAAGAGACGAGAACAATGGTGCTTATATAAACAGTTGATAGTGCCACCTGATTTTTGTAACATCGTCGCTGTCAGCAGCATGATCGTGTGCCTTTTTTTATGTGACAGTGGTTCTATCAGAGTAAATATTACCTGATATTGCTGCCTTATTTATGTCAAAATGATCACTGTGATATATTGTGCTTCAAAATTTTACAGCAATAAATATATCTATAAAAAAAAAATCTTCAAAATTATGTGATGGTGATGTTGTTGATGTTAATGATGATCATGATGATGATGATATTGTCTTCACACTTTCTTTATAACTCGTCAGGACAAATATAAAAAGAACATGAGGACAAAAATAAAAAGGAATACAAATAATTGAGTCACAAATGTTATACCTTTTCTTTAAATAGGAATATCATAATTTTGTATAGAATTTTCTTCATCGAAAAAAAAAAAAGAAACTGGTTTTTCAAAATTTCAGTCAGCCGTATATGAAAATCCTGGTGGTGCCAGGATGAAGCATCGTTATATGGCACAAACTTTTAATACCCATACACTAGGCACGTTATTAGACAGGGGTGTGGTGGGTCTAAATGCGAGTATTACATAACAACTATTTAAAAAGTTGACAATGAACCATTTCTGATGATATTGCTGTACTACATTTTATTTCATGTAACCAATGATAAGTACTCAATGATATTGTGGTGTTTGTTGCTGTAGTCAAAATAACAAGCCAATGTATTAACTAAACGAAATAATAATAAAACACTATAAAAATCGTATTTTAAACAGGGTTTTGTAAAACTCTATAAATAATTTCAAGAAGATGAGCTGGGATTTTGACATGCACGAAAACCCTGTGTTAATGACTTAAGAAAATGAATAGTGTGTAACCTTGTAAACCAAAAGGATTTTGCAACATCCAAAGACAAAATATATTTTTCACGTTATAAATTAATCCACTTCAAATAATCGATAATTCACCTAGTTCATTTTATGTACATTATCTTTAATGACGTGAATATAACCTGTGCGAGAAATAAACTATTCGGAATTGATGTTAACTCCTCCTATAGCAACTTCCGGGTTGGCAGCCATATTTATTATATACCTATGATTACAGGTGTGAAATTGACAGGTAACATAATCAATAATTTACCGGTGTTAACTGCAGAATAACTTAACTAGAGCTTCAGAAACAGTACCGTACATTCAAAATGCCTCTTTTTGGTAATAAAAAGAACAAAAGTAAGGAAAATATAGCAGATAATGTTGGTAATTCAACGAGTAGACCTACGACACGCCCAGGCGCAGAATCGCCAGCATCAAATGGTACCGCAAAAACCGAGATGCCCAGAACCGAACCCCAGCCACCTGTCAGACCCAAACTAGTATTCCACTGTCAGCAAGCCCATGGCAGCCCCACCGGTATCATATCGGGCTTCACGAATGTGAAGGAATTATACCAGAAAATTGCTGATTGTTATGATATGGATGTTGGCCAGGTAAGTCATAAAAGAGACAAACGTAATTTGTGTAGGGTCGGACAAAAACAAATTTTTTTATAAATAAAATTTAAGCAAAATGGTCAATAGGGGATCAATTTACATACATGGGCATCTTGCGCAATTGGGTTGACATCCCAACTAATATCGTTCATTAATTTTAAAAAAGAACAAAAAGCAGTTGATGCTTAATAAATTACTTTGTTATGTGTAAGAAGTAACATGTTTCAAGGAAGACACTGGTAGAGCGGTAATGTAACAACTCGCCCCATATGTATAACGACACGCCCCATATGTATAACGATTCAGCCCATCAAATGTGGTTGTAGGAATCTGTTATATTTTGTAGCTTAATTTGAGTGTATATTAACATGTACATGAATAAATATGGTATAATAAGACGATGTTATATGATTAAATGTGTTTACTGCCTATGTAATGTAATAAAATATGGAACTGAAAGTTGATTTGTGACTATTGAAATGTGATCTATAATAATCGCCGACATTTATTGTTGAAACATTTTAATTAGTATAATAATGTTTTTCAAATACCAAAAAAATGTGGTGTAATAATATGATGTGATATAACTGTTTAGTTCTAACCACTCTGTTTGTGTGTCTTACTGGTAATATAAACAGAAAAATAGGTACAAAATAATGCGTTGATAGATTATGTAACATTTTTAATGTTTGCATGGTTATGCCAAATTTTGAATGTGATCTTGGTCACTTCCAATTTAAATGCTGTAGAAAAGGCAGGCAAAGAAGTAAAATTTTGTTATTCTGTTGAAGAATAAGTGGTTAATGGCAAAGGAATACTCATACTTTTACATTACATAAACTGATATCAAAACAGGATTAAAACCAATAAAATTAATACAAATATATTACAAAATGTTTCGTCGTATATTTGTTCCAGACTATTTTACTTCTTTAAATAAAAAATGTATTTCGAATGTTTCACTATGTATTTTTCCACATTGACAACGCACCTGTTTATCAAGTTTAAATAACTTGTGTATGTGTCAACTTTGTAGCAAAGGGTCTAGCAGTCATCTAATGGTGTGAACATGTGTTGTTTTAACAGGTTTCACACGTTTCATTGTTTGTTTTGTACTATTAATCATAATCACTTTATCAGCTGGTCAAGTCTAGTTATAAACATAATTTAGCCCCACAGCAATTTGTACTTTTGTGTTTTTTGCATTCTTTAAATTTAATTTCAAAAGGTATTCAACCTTTTGTATGCAATGTTTATATGTAGAAAAATGTGGAGAAAAACACATTACGCAACTGTTAATGTTTAGTTAAAGTATACACCATGGCAAGAGATATTTTGTAAAGTTCAAATGAAAAATAACATTCAAAAACAATTTTGGTGGAATAACTTAAATATGTTATTTTCTACACACTAAAACCAAATAAACATTAATATTATGATGGGCAAATCATTATACATATGGGGCGAATTCTTATACATATGGGGCGAGTCGTTATTAAACATGGGGCGAGTCGTTAATGGGGCGAGTCTTTACATATTCGGTAGAGCTACTGCTTTTACATGAAAACGAAGCACTAGAGTCTAGACTTACACTTTTTTAAATTTCGGTTTAACTTGAAAATCTAGAAACTTTATATGTTATATCGAGATTCTATATTGTTTTCAGTAGATGTTTTAAGGACAAAAAAGTTGTTTTATGCAAATTATCCAGAAAACAAATTAATCTTTTGCACTCGAAGGGAAACATTAAAAGTCATTTGATAACCTGACCAAGAAATAATTCTTTTCAATATTTATTATCTTAACATAAGGTGCCTTCATGTGGTTGACTGTTGTTGATGAGAATGATGAAAATATGATGCTTCTTTTTCAGATTTTGTTCTGCACATTGAATACCCATAAAGTTGATATGACTCGATTACTTGGAGGACAGATTGGTTTGGAGGATTTTATATTCGCACACATTAAAGGCCAGCCTAAAGAGGTGGAAGTGACAAAATCCGAAGATGCTCTTGGACTTACAATAACTGACAATGGGGCAGGATATGCCTTTATAAAGCGTATAAAAGAAGGAAGCATCATGGACAAAACTCCATTAATAGCCGTGGGTGATCACATAGAAAAAATTGATGGTAAAAGTTTACTTGGATGCCGGCATTTTGAAGTGGCAAAAATGTTAAAAGAAATTCCAAAAGGGAAGACATTCTTGATTCGGACTGTCGAGCCCATGAAATCCGGTTTTTGTAAGTATGCTTATTTGTTGGCATTGTTCTTGTATAATTGTGTAGTTTTCTTTTAGCCAATAATTAATTAAATGAAGTTGATAAAATTTGTTCGGAAAACTAAAATAAACAAAGAACTGCATATTATATTGTTTATATTGTATATAAGATCTATTAGTTCATTAAAAATACCATTTTATGCATCTCATTATTAGGTATTTATTTTTTTTATACAAATAACTGAAGAAAGACACAACATTGTATATGTAATGTTTCAATAGGACAAATATTATTGGATCAATATTAAATATCATTCTTTGGCTTGGAACACAAAAATGTTTGGTGCTGAAAGTTCTAGAAGTCTTCTCCTGTATTCTTGCTAGCAGTTTTATCCAAAAATTATGAAGCAAATGTTTTCTTTCAATAAAATAGTTCAGCTAAAGTCTAAAGACTCAGTTCCCAATCATTTGAAATATGTAGTGTTCCCAATTTGATAAACATCACCAATAAAAAATATCCAATTGCTATAGAAAATGTTAAGTGTGTGAATCAAAGCTTCACATGCACTGCTTATTGATAAAAAGCAGTGGATTATTACTTGTACTCATCGAAAAAATGTAATTCAATTGTATTTAAGTTAACATTTAAATCATTGGCCAAAGAACCACTGTATAAATGCCACTAAGTCTTTCATTCTGTAGACTTTTTGACTATGAAAAAGTAAACTTTAGTTTTACACTTTTTTGCCAATGACAGATCAAATCTGAATGTATTTGCCTTCAACTAATTTATGAAATCACAGACCACTTTTCAGCTGTGAAAATCGGTCACAAAGCAAGTAATGAATAATTAAGTGGATATTTATATCATACTGATAAAGTAGCTATTGTGTGCTCTGCTGATACAAATGTTGACTGTTCAGCAGTGCTTTGCATAAACTTAAATTGCCATTGAATCCAGTTTAATTTTTTCACAGCTGTGAAAATCGGTCACAAAGCAGGAAATGAATAATTAAGTGGATATTTATATCATACTGATAAACTAGCTATTGTGTGCTCTGCTGATACAAATGTTGACTGTTCAGCTTTGCTTTGCATAAACTTAAATTGCCATTGAATCCTGTTTAATTTTTTAGCAGCACTTAACTATTGGCAAATTTTTCTGTCATTATATCAAAGGCAGTGAACATTGAATGTGATAATTTCTAACAGATAATCCAGTGGCTTTAGAAACAGTAATTTTTTAAGTCGATGTTTTTTTCTAAATCATTTAGGCCTTTATGTTTTGTCCTATGTATGAATAATTGTTAACCAATAAATATTATTGGTAAGTTATAACTTTGGTTAAGCTTGACATTTTACAGTACATTTTAAAAGCTTGCTGAAGCATGTCTATGGAGTATATTAAGTTAACATTTTTGTAAAACATGGACAAATGCAAATAAATGTGTAATAAATATAACATCTATGTAGATCATGTAGTGTTTCTTTTATAAAGTATTAATAAATCATATATGTTTCAGTTCACAATGAATATTAAAAAATGTAAATTTTTGAAGCATACTTGAGCTGAATTTGTATACTTTTGAGTACTTTATGGGACACGTCACTTTATTTAAACAAGTGCTTTAGATGTCAGCTAAGCACGTAATTTAACGAAAGCTCATATTAAAGAATATTAAAGTCTGTTATTGGTTTAATGGTACATGTTCAGTACACGATTATGTAGGTGTGATCACTATGAGTAAAATGTGATCACTGCTGTGATTGCATTGTAAACATTGATGTGGAAAGATTGTGATGTAAAGGGTGGGCCAGTGAATCATTTTAGGAATGATGTTCAAAAATAATTTGGTTGGCAGGGGTTTCACTGGCCCAAAAAAAGTTGTCGCCACCGAAATTCGCCACTTTTAGAAAGTTGGAGCCACTTTTAGAAAGTTGGAGCCACTTTAGAGTCAAGTCATTGACCTACGTCACAATATACTTATTTATATATATATATATTATACAAAAGTCATTTATTACTTATTGTCCTTTTCTGTTATTTTTATGATTATACATTCTGTCAAATTCTATGTTATGAAATTCTATAGTATAAAGAACAAAAACTCACTTCATTATATATTTTTATTTTCATAATCATGAATAACATTTATTTTCACATGACAAAATGAAATATCCAACATGACTAAAATAAATCACCAAATATGGTATGCCATCAATGAAAAGTTCGCCCTGGGGGTCAGATGATTGATATAGACTTAAATAGCAAAATGACTTTAAAAATCTTCTCCTCAGAAACCGCAAGACTCAGTGGTTTCTAATTTGTATGTTAACATCGTATAGTGTTCCTTTTCAAAGATTGTTCAAATTATGCCCCTGGGGTCAAAACTGGCCACGCCCTGGAGGTCACATGGTTTATATAAACTTTAATAGCAATATTTCTCATCAGAAACCGCAAGGCCCACAGCTTTCCTGTATTTGGTACGTAACACATCGGGGATGTAAATTCCAGTTGGGTTATAAGGTCTGATGTGAGCGTCCGAGGGCCCTCAGGGCCCCCTTGTTGGGATAATGCTGCTTGATAGCTGGGGAAACCTGTATGAATGTCTGTGTTGCATTTATTAGATGTGTATTCTTCTGAAGACTGCTGGTTATCTCTGGACAAGAAATTTGTCTAATTAATGAGTACATGCATTTATATTGATATGTGTATCATGAATAAGTACACTTTCAGCATGGTCCTTTAGTCCATATGATTTACCAGTAATAATTACTCTTCCTGCATGTGCCTGTTTCTTAAAAAGACTTCCAGATTTTTCATCTTCTGTGAATTTGAGAAACCATATTATCAAATGGCATATAAATGTCTATGATCAAAGGTCGCAATGGTGTAATGGATATGGTGTCAGACTGTCATATCATTGTCTATGATCAAAGGTCGCAATGGTGTAATGGATATGGTATCTGACTGTCTGCCTTGTGATTAAGAGGTTTTTGACATGATTAACCAAAATAAATAGGTTCAAACTAATGTCTATGGTCTGTTATGCACCTTTCAATATTTTTCACCAGGGGAGGGGGGGGGGGGATCCGCAGGCAATTAGGGGACTTTAGACTGGAAGCAATTCCCAACAGGTGTTAATTTGAGACGCCGAATGATTCCGGGGCCCTGGAAATAGATCCAGGTCCCGAGAAGTAGACTTTGTTTGGATTTTAGATCCCAGTAATATTGGCCCCTGGGCCATTTGATAGACCAATTAAGCATCCCCTATTGAGGGGATATAGACAAAAATGCTTGGCTCTAGGGTGGGGAATTAGACCCCCAAATATAAAAATAGTCAAATTCCCCTGGTTTTGCCCGCTGCCTCCACCCTGGGGGAAATTATTGGTAGGTGCATTATGGTTCGAAAGTGTAATCAGGGGTTTCGCTGTCGATCGCCAATGTCGCCAAATGGCCGAAAATAAAATATTTTTTGTTTCCTCTCCTGCGACCCATGCTAATAAAGGGTGGGTCGGTAGGTCGGAAAAATATTTTATTTTTATACACAATAAGTCATTTTAATTCATGTTTTCCTTATGTTCAAAATGTTACGTTATAGTATAAATTCTTCATATTTTCGTTGTAATAGATAAATAACCTATGTTATTTACGTAATACTATGTTGTAATTACCTTACAATAATTTTTCAAAATTGAACAAACAATAACATACGTTAAAAACAAGAGCGTTAATAATAAAAACATGTTAAAACTAAGGAGTAATAGCGTGACGTTGCAATTTGCCGGGCATCCAAAACAGAACGCTGTTAGCAACAGCCATCGCAATGGTGACTGTCAAACTGCGGCTAGCAGGTTGTAGTTGAAAAGTGTGTTACACGCTTAGCACGTGGATAGTGTTTAAAAGCATCAGTCTGTAATACTGTATCTAAACAATGCAAATGCTAGAGCATAAATGAATTAGCATTCTATGGAAATAAAAACAAATAAGACTTTGTTCATTAATAAAAAGAAAGCAACAGAACATTTTTGATAATTAAAATAAAAAGGAAAGGCGCTGAAGTTGATTTACTATCATTTTTGACAGGGACTTTAGTTCCGCTAACTTTCATTCAAAAGTTGCCTCAGCCAAAGTTTTTGCATAATTCTAATCCGTGTGCATTGATGAGTTTGAATAACACTTTCGTTAATTATTACTAGATGTAGTAATTGTAATTTTTGACAAAATAAGACGTGATCAGTTTGTCGAGTTACATGACGTCGTTATTCATATTCTTAGTAAACGGTTCCTTTCACCAAAATTCACCAAAATTATTATATTTATTTATAATTATTTATGTATTTACTATTTTAATTTGTAGTAATTTATTACAAACGCGGCTGTTAAAAACACGCATATATATAACAAAACACATACCTAACGCAAATATGTTACAAATGACTTGCACCTTTACCAATTAAAATTAGAATGAGGGCGTGATAAACTTTCTAACGACGACGCTCATTTGCATGTTGGAAATTTTATGTGTTCTCTAAGGCTGACTGTTTGGCTCTTGTTAAGTTGACTCCTCCGGCGTCAAGATTTTATCGATAATGGACCCTTGGTGCATAAAGGCGAGTTGTTAATTGCGGGTGGGCTTTCTTTGTCTTTAAAAAACATGCATATGTGAGCGGAAATGGTTGCGCCATAGAATCTGACAATGAATGTTATGGCGTTCTTTTGTAGAAGCATGCGTCAAAATACACCGAATTACGCGTTACCGAGAACTGTCCGTTTAAAGTCATTTTATAAGCGTCTTTTGAAAGTTTGATTTGTACACGCTATTGGATTCTTTTTAAGGATTCTCAGCCCGCATTTTCACACACAAATAAAATTTAATATTGTTTTCTTTGGTCTATAAAATTTTTTGGGTCGCGGCGATTTTGCTGGGTCGGTCCCGGGAGGGGAAACAAACAATATTTTATTTTAGGCCTTGATGACCACATTATTTTGGACAGTGCTAAATCTGGTATGTGAAATCTCAATTGCAACAAAACTGTTGCAGATTAAGTTACCACAGAGCCTCCAAACATGACCTAAGGGCATTGATTGTTATCAGATCATTAAGTAGCCTGTTGTTGCAGACGAGTGTGTCATGGTGTGAAAGGGTATTTCTGACATCACAGCATCAATTTTCCGCTTAGATAGGCACTGTCACACTCATTTGAAATCAAAATCAGCACTATTCATTTGTAATCTTCTGTCTAGTTATTATTGTGAAATGATTTATATGCAATAGGGAAAATTTCAGTACAAAAGAACAACACTGGTAGCAAGAAAGAGCAACTTGGGACAAGTGGTAAACATTCAATCCAAAACAAGGCTGACCTAAATATACCCCCAGTAGCCTAACGCAAAGGAAAACTGTTCTGTGTCAAGATTTATTTCTGAACATTAACAAAGGGTTTGTCCACAGTCAGGATGAATTTTGACATGAATTATGGACAGACAGTTGTTATATCAACAAAGGAAGATCTTAATTAGAAGGAAGATTTACCAATCTGCAAGTGAAGTGTTATTTTGATATTGTCATATATTTTCGCGACACTACATAACGGTCAACATTACTAAATCTGTTCAAATAAAGTGTTATAGAATCCTATTTTCCTACAATTAACGCTTATACTGCTAAGTTTTAATTATAATAATGTAGTTATTAATGCTATTTATTATTGACAGTTATTGTTAATTAGATTCTGAAGCATGTCAATTTATGATTGACAAAATTGGCTCAAACTTTTTAAAAGTGACAAATTTTGGTCGCGATAGGGTTGTGATATTGAACTTCTATAGAGATATCATTGTGTTTGTAACTATGGCAACAACCTGGTCTCACATTATTGAAAATATGATGCATTTAGTGGAATAGTGACAAAAGTAAATTGTTGATATAGGGCTAGTGAAGTCTGATCAGTAACTCTAGCACCTCCCTTTTGTTGCAGCTGTGAATCAAATATCTGCCGTGAATCAAATATTTCCCATGTACTTCCAAAGAAAAAAGTGTTAGTTGGTTGGCATATACATTGTACTTGTAATGACCGCCTCTACCGTTTTTGCTTGATCTGAATTTCAGATTTCTTGCTTGCTTTCAGATACGTAAATTTCACAAGTCAATCCAGATACATTTACATTTTACAATCTGTACCATTTATGCTTGATCAGATTTCTTGCATATTTTTGCTGATACATAAATTTCATAAGTTGCAGATGTACTATTTTGTAATTGGTTCCATCAATAGAGCTATTTGAGATGTAAGCCTAATTTCCTTTTGAAAACCACAGAATAGAGCATTAAATGTTCATACACCAATACTGTTAAAATTAAATGCAATCATTATGTGGAAACTTTCTGTGTAACTATCAAGCTTTATTAATTTAAGTTAAATTCAAATAATATTATGATATTTGTTATATTTCGTTCCACTATTTTGCTTTGATCTGAACATGAAGAACATACGTCGTAATTGTAAATTTTGTTGTGGTTATTTGATCTTTTCCTAGTATTTAAGACAGTTTGCTTGAAAATAAGGAAACAAATTCGGTTCATTTTTGATCCAAATTGAAGTGTAACTTGAAGTGAAATTGAAATGCACAAGCCATGTTTTACCAAAATGTTAATGAAAGATCATGAAAGAAAAGAATAATTAATATAAAATACCGAAATCATATACGTGGTAGACAATTATTTACTGGTGGGCTCTTGCATTAGTCTAGAACTGAATTCATTTAGTCATCTTGTTAACATACGGGCGTGCCAGTCCCTTTAATTAAGTAAGAGTGGTACATTTTGTATACATGCATACCAAGCTCATTGTTGATAACACTTGCCTGTACACAGGCATGGAGGGCGGGTGTGCCTTTTGATCTTTGCAAGTTTAAATTATTTATTTGAACAGGGTGTGCTGTATATATATTCACATTTAGTTTCAGTATTTGAACTGCTTTAATAAACATACATGACTGTATACTGACAGCCGAGATAAAATCAAATTGTGACTTTATTGTTTTCTCTAACCATAAAATTAAAGCCAGACCATTTTGTTTAGGGCAATACATCTTTATATTGAGAATATATTTATCAGTGTTCATTGTCATACTGGAATCGCAACTTATTTAGATGTTTGTTAACAGATAATTGTGGCATTATGTCAGTGAATACACTTGGTAGACCATACATCAACCTATTGTGAAGTTTTCCAATACAAATAGACCTATTGTAATATTTTCCAATACAAACTCTCATTTTTCATTCATTTAAGTTATTACAGTAGTTTATGTTGTAAAAAAAAAATACCGTATACCGGTAGTACATTAAAGCCGGGCCGGCTAGCTCAGTTGGTAGAGCGCTGGACTACAAATCGCAGGTTCGATTCCCAGCCTGGCCACATAACTTGTGTGGGGATTGGTCATGAAATTATTTCTACGGCCATTTTCCCCCTACCTCTGATTCAAGTAGGGCAGTTGTCAGTTATTGGCATAAGTTTGTGCACTTAGTACTGGTAAACCAGCTTACCCAGGAAAAGTGTGAGTAGGTTAACTGACCGCCGTTATATGACAGAAATACTGTTGAATACGGGGAAAAATCAAAACAAACAAACAAACAACATTATGGGAAGAGCAACATTATTCATTTAAGAATTGAAATGCTCTTTTCGGCGCTTCATCAATGTATAGTCAGTTTTTGGTATCTAATTTGCATAAAGCCAAAGGCTTTATGTACAAATTAGATACAAAACAACTGACCTTCATACATCGATGAAGCGCCGAAAAGAGCGTTTTAATGCTTATAATTATAATTATAATTGTGTGTATACTTTACATTAATACCATAAAAGAGTAAATTAATTTGGGATTTATTTTTTTTGCAATTCGCGCATCAATAAATTTACTGGTAAGAATGATTCATAGGCTACGCCCTTCGCACTGCATTGTGTACATTAGTGATAACAATAATAGTGATAACATTTACTTTTGTTTTGGTTGATATTTCATACAACAATTTTGAACATGGTGTTTTTTTTCCTTAATATGTAGCAATAGACAGAAATATTTAAACGCGTTCCAGTTTAGAGTTACGACTGAAGGCTAAACGAGTCGAAAGTTGTTTTCAGATACTTGCAGTTTTGTAAACGCCCAGTATACATGTATGGGTGGATACCGTACTTTAGGCGTAAACTATATTTAAATAATTAATGTTTATTTGTATATTTGAAACGCAATGTTTCATATGTATCATGTTAATTTTGTATTATTTATTTCTTTAAACGCCCCGTTTGGCCCTCGATGTTTGTCAATTTTTACACCCATTATGGCATGCATTTTAAAACAGTGTGTTGAGCAAATATTTCAACACCACATTTTTTTGCACTTCATGTTGAAACGTTTGGCGTAAGAAATTCGGCAAAATCAAACTTGCAGGATGGATATGAAATTAAGACGAGAAAAAGGTGAATGACTTTTATTATTTTACTACTGATCAAAGTATCAAATCTATGGAAATGTGTGTAAGCGGCCGAAAACAGTACAGTATTATAGCCCCAAGTGTCAGAATTAGAATCTAGTAACGATTCACCACAAAAATAATTTGACACAGTTTAATAATGATTCGTCACAGGGTGATAACGATTCACCACAGGGTGTTACAACGATTTGCCACAAACTGGATGGATGTACAAGATATACTTCGCCCTGTAGCGCAATGTGAATGGATAAATTTTTGAGACAATGAACCAGTCAATTTTGTGCAAATCATCGTTGGCTTATGCTAAATGGGCCTACTTCGAGGAGTGTTTTCAGCTTGGCAGTTAGCGAGTCATTTGCGTACTTGAAAATGGGATTTTTACAATGTTCAATGGGACATTCAGCTCTCAGAGGTGAAAATTTGATGCAGCTCGCATATTATTCGAGGTGTTCTTGTGGTATTCTTTTGCAAGCTGCACGGGATGACTGCATACCATGCTCGCTTGGTTTTCCTCTGGCTTCCTTGTTAAAAAAACATGAGACATTTGTTCATCTGGATGTCTGTTAGTTGACTGAAACCTGTTGTTTCTAAACCATTCTTTGTTCTAATCTGTTAGATTGTGCATTTTTATGTTTGTGTTTGTTACATTTCTTTTTGTTTCCTCTTTTGATAAATATAAATTTAATTATAAATATTAAATATTTTTATCCGAAAAGCATTGTTTTATGATTGTGTTGAATTTTCTCTATATATATTCTTTCTTTTCTTTCATGCATAATGCTCATCAAATAGGCGGAAAGAAACAAACAGCATACATTTTACATGTCTATACTTATTATTAATTAATGAATTTATTTATTATTAATTCTTTTTTTGACAATGCCATATATACCGGTAAATGTGAATAAATCTGTTAAACTGTATTTCTATTTTGTGTGTGTTTTTTTGTGTGTGTGACAGCACTGCATGTAAACAACAATAAAAAGTAGTCCCTCATGAATATTCATAGAGGCAACCGGCTTCATTGAAAAATAAAAGACCGTAACATGATGCATTTCAGCCAATCAGAACACTGTAAAATGATGAAACCAAAGGAAATTGTAATTATTTACTAGTGCAGGGTATTACAAAGAGTGCCCTAGTGTTTCTCCATACTGGATGTTTAAACAACACATTTGTAAAGTTAATGATTTGTTTCTCAGGTAGCCACAATGTTTTCTTATGGCCCGCCATGAATTTGATTTAATGCCCCCCCCAAAATTATTTACTATTTTTTGACGATCGTGCCGGGTTTTAAAGGAGCAGTCCAGAAATATGTTAATAAAAATAAAACTTTGCTGAAAGTGTTTTATTGGGCATGTTTCCGAACAAAATACTAAAACTATGCATTGCTATCTGTGAATTATTAACATTTTGATAACTTGCTATCGTCTATTTTCTGTATGCGATAACTTGTGATGACTCTGGAGTAAACCAGCATGTACATTATAGTATATTCTGTTCGTACCAAGCGCTTATGAACAATGCCTTTCGTAAATAAACAGATTTCGGACGAATAAACACCATAAACGTTCATACATACTATTACTAAATTACGATGTATTGATTTGATCCCATGGACAGCGGCTTAAAATTAAACGAATCCGAATTTTAACATAGCGGAAGATGAGTATCCCGGTAGAGATTTCGGTATTTCCAGTAACTTTCTTCCGGTTTGATTTAATTATATAAATCGGATATACACAACTTGTGAAATACTTTGTAAATTTTGAAAAAAAGTCATACTCAATTGGGTACCTTTATAAATATCATCTTTTTGTTGATTTAAACTTTTGTTTCTCGTAGACGCTTTTGCTTGTATAATAGCATTCCATATATTTTGAAGAAAATCTGTGTCAATATATGTCCTATGGAAACAAACGAAAATGCCAGCTGCATTGACAAGTGTTGATTTTCCTTTTTCAAAAATAATTGGTGATTTATTGTGAAAATAATTCCTATTTTTGACATTTAAATTACAAGAAGTTAAATTCTATAAATAGAAGTACTTTAATGCTGATGGTATATCAGTTTGAAGGCACTTATGTTAATTATGAACATTCAAAATGATTGTCTTTTTATGTCAGCTTGCATAAATGACCGTTTGTGATTTATAAGTCTATATTTAGAATTTTATAAAAAGGGATGCTTATATTGTTATTAAAACTTAAAATTGTCTTTAATAATTTACTTGTTTTAATAAGCCATTAAATAGTGCCAATATAAAAGAGTAGGTGAAAAAACAATTTAAAAAAATACTTCAATTCAAAAAAATGCGCCCTCCCTCCTGATTTTTTTTTAAAAGTGCCTGAGAAACAATTCATTAAGTTTTTTTTAGCCTAACAGAGCTCCAGATAACGTGCGTAAAGGCTTAAATACGCATTTAAATAAACAAAAAACGATCTAGGTTTAAAATCTGTGCGTAAAGTTACGCATTGAAAAAATGAAAACAAGAATGCGAAATTCGTGAACGTGCGTAACATGTAAGTAAAGCAGTTTCGGCAGTGTCAAAATCAAAATGGTGGAGAACACCTGTTCATCGAAGTGTGAAAGGCTTCAAAAGCCAGTTAGTGGCCAGAAAACTATGCTAGTGCTTTCTTTTTTTAATCATAACCACAAGAAATAAGTAATCGAAACAGAGTTCTACCCAATATAAAAGATATGGTAAATCAAAAGCTGCCATAAAGCATTGTGGTACTCGCAGAAAAACATTTGAAACATGCACTTTTTAACAGCAAAAAAGCAGTTTTCTAAATGTTTGAAGTCTCAGATTAAAATAATATAAAATGTTGGTGTCACTGCAGATAATGAGCAATCCTTTAGAACCATTTTAGATGATCTGAGCAAAGAGTATTCAACAGTTTGCCCTAGAAAGTTATCTGGAGCTCTGGCCTAATAAAAACTACTTTATACATAAATTCTTGTTTACTTTGAGCACTTAATATCCCTTGTCCCTATTTTATTAAAGTAAAGAACGTTTAACATAAACATGATAAAACTATTTTGGTATTTTATTGTACATTTTTCTGTTTCCATTGGCAGCATTCATTAATTCAAGAATAATTATAATACATAATGAACAAAATTTATTTTGTATACATAATCCAAATATTCCGTTATCTTATACAAAAATATATATTGTCTCCCGTTGCAGCATTCGTTGCACAGGCCAGTGGTAAGAAAGGAAGCAGCAGCGTAGGGACCGGCAAGCAGACCCTACGTATCAGCTCCAAGGGTCAGGCCAAAGTTGAAGAGGTCAGTAGTATATGTGTATGTGGAATATAGGTTGATTTGGGGTGAAAAAAGGGACCCAGGAACTAAGATAAGGGCCAATTGTCAGTTAAGTGTTGAACAATGTTCAAGGGCTTTTAGGGGTTGAAATAGGGCCCAGAGTCCTAAGATTAGGGCCAGATGTCAGTCCAGCATTGAAGAGGTCAGTGGTATATATGTGTATATGGAATATAGGCTGTTTTAGGGGTTGAAATAGGGACCCTGGAACAGAGATAATGGCCAAGTGTCAGGTCAACGTTGACAGTGTTCAAGGCTGTTTTAGAAGTTAAATAGTTAAAGTACCTGAGCCATTTATCATCACCAATGTCATAAAGCTGTTTTAGAGGTTGAAACAGGGAGCTAGCCTTAAGAATAAAGCCTGTGGCATATTCAGGTGTACTCCTGTACAAAACTGAACGACAATATGCAAATTTTAATCAAGAAATTAAGATAAAAATGAGACAAAGTATATCCCTACATGCCTACACAGGCATACATAATTTCAAACTGTGTTCCATATTCACAATAAAAGCTAACCATATCTTTGCTAATAATTATAATTTTCCGTAACTGCATATGTATGCAGTTAGCTAGAAAAAACATCTTAAAGGTAAAATATCTGGTAGACTTTATATTGTTAAACTTTAATACATAATCATTAATGTCCGTCTTTACAATTTTGTTTGGTATAATGCATAAAGACTTAACTTTTATATATGACAAAAAATATAATAAAAATACATCTTACGTCTGGTCAAACGAACCTAATTAAATGTCTGAGCTACAGTTTTAATCTATAATCTTTTATCAAGCATGCCACTTTGTCACTAAGATATTGAGATGGACTTTTAACTTCCTATCTATATCCAGTGAAGTTGTCGTCATAATTATGTTCCATTCCGCAGTGGAATGCATACAGGCAAGAGATTAAAACTGTAAGTGGTAAATTATAGCCAGCTTTCACATTGCAAAGTTTTTTATTTTTAGTCGAGGTAATAAATCGATCTAAGGTTGTAGTCATTCAATTTTCATACATTCAGTGCATTATGAAACCTCTGATAATTATCAGTGGAATTATTTTTTGTTTCCAATCCAGCGAAATTGATGTATGGATTCATTAAAATTTTTGCTTTCTTGGAAAAATGTATTTGATCACTTGGATGACATTTTTAAAATATGTGATCAATGATAACAGTTCATGAGTGCTCATAGTGGGTAATTAGCCCATTACATGAAGGTCATGATAACCCACCAGAAATAACACTTTTGTTTTGTTTTGACCATGTTTGTCTTTATTCAGAGCATATTTTATTCTAGTAAATGAATGTTAACAAGAGTTATCCATTGGTAGGGAGGGATTGTAGTTGCTATGGTTAAATAGTGTGGTTTAATATAATAGGGGCATCATTGTTGGAATAAATTCAAAGACTGGGTCGATGATCTGGAAGTGCTTGTGGGTAGGTTAAAAAATAATGAAGCCAAAGCGTGACAAAGGGGGTAAAAATTAATTGAGTTTTAAGAGTGAAAAATTTCTTTGGAACACATAGTCAGATAATTAAAGTGACACATAATAAATGTGCAAGTTGATTGACAACCAAGAAAAAACAATTTTTTTAAATGTTTTTGACAACTTTTTTAAAATTAAAAATACATCATACTTTGATGCCAAAATAATGATACAAATAATAAAGTAAACCAAATCTGGCATTCATGTTCTTGAAACAGATATATAGGCATTGTAAAAAAGACAAAATGACATTAATAGTTAAACAATTATTCTCAACAGTGAACTTTTTGTACTTGTTTAGGCTACTTTTTCACACCTCCACCTACATAAGTTTTATTTTCACATACATCTATATGTCTTAAGTCATTTTGAGAACTTAATAGCCATACAGTAGTGGTCTAACTAAAACAGGAAAAAAAAAAAAATGATATTGGTAAAAGTGAAAGGTGTATTTATTGCAAGCAGCTTTTCAGGGTTTTTAGACTGTTGGCGCAAGCCAACAGGATTTAGTAGGTGTATTCTGAAATCGGTCTTGAGCACAGCGTAGTACCGGCTCCGTATCAGCGATTGCACCACTTTTCAGCGAAGACGAAAAAGGAGAGACGGCGGGTTTGTATATATTGGTTTTTATACATTTTTGCTTTGATTTTCAAAAAAATAATATATTATATTTTGACTCGCCGTTTCCTGGAAAATATAAGGTTCTGTAACTTAATATTTTCTGTGATGACTCTTTATTGCTTCTGACATCTTTATATAATATTATTTTTTTTGAAAATCAAAGCAAAAACGTATAAAAACCAATATATAAAAACCCACCGTCTCTCCTTTCTCGTCTTCGCTGGAAAGTGGTGCATTCGCTGATACGGAGCCGGTACTACCGTGTGTTGAGGGAACTACTTTTTTACTTTGCAGGCTAAGTCAGTTAATCGATGCTTTCTGTTATCGAGCAGTGATGCTTTCTGTTATCGATGCTACTTTCTATGAATAGATGACAAGAAATAGATCCGACTTGAAACACTTTTAAACAATAATAATAATCCATTTAGTCCACATCTACAAGTGAATTCATGTTATGTCTATTCTAATAGGCATGGTAGCGTATCTGTTTGTGCTGTTGACTGGTTAGCTGCGTATTACATCATATTGCGTAAGTTTAACAACAGTGTATTGAGTCAGTACATATAGCGGAGCGATCGTAACCACTCGATGATGATTGCTATTGTTTTTTACGCATGCATAAGAATTATGGAAAAGCACTGTACTTCAAAAGAGAGTTTTGAATGTATTTTACAAAATCAACTTTTTTTTAAATTGGTATTTACCGAATATAGCGCTTGTGATAAAAAGCACTGAATATTGATCAGGGTTCGACATTCATTTTATTTGTTACTAGACCATCGGACCAGTAACTGCTAGACATTACTAGACCTGACCTTATGTCTACTAGACCACATAGTTAGGGTACTATAAAATACAAACAATGTGTTATAATAATAAGGGTTTAACAAATACTTTTAATACTTAAAACGTAACAAATATACACATTAAAATTAATAAATATGAGCAATTGTGTATCGTCTGCTCATATCAACGGGTAAACAATGTTGTAAAGCAGTATACATTGTCGTTAGATAAAACGGTGTCAGGTCAGGACGGCCGTGTTTCATGATGCCCAATGTCGCTTTTTAAATACTATTTTTAAACTATTTATTACAAAATATGTTTAAATGTTAATCTTTTTTATTTTCATCAATTATTTAAATGCTGGTATTACAATATCACGTCAAATTTAATCATTGCATATAGCAACTCGCTTAGATGTTTCAATTTGCATTTCGGGCCATCACGGTCTTGTCCGTTCTGACACATATTACGACATTTCGCAGGCGGTCTTTTAAGTTGCATAATCAAGCGTCGCACCAATCAAAAGTAAGTATCCAGTCTCGAGAGACTTCTGGAAAGTCATTTCTAATAATAGTAACGGAAACAATGTTAAATTAAAAAAAACAATGCACTTTCGATTTTTAAGTATGAAACCAAGTCAGCTTTTGGGAAAAAATGTCCGAAGTATGTGAACTGCATGATAAATTGACAATACGACCAATGGGACTAGCTACCGCCCAGTTTACTAGACCGGACTGAGAATTTACAAGACAATTTGGTTCGGATGTGCCCTAGTGTCAAACCCTGTTGATTCGAACTTATACGGTTCATCGACTATTTTTACCCGTTGTAGATTGACGTGTATGCATATAACTCTGTTTGCTTTTAAAATAGTTTGCACTAAAATATTTGCCTCCCACGAACTACAAAAAATAATGATGAGAATGTTGTAGATAAATAGCATTGAATAAGACGCCCGCTATATTAGTTTTAATTTACAAAAAACTGGCCTGGATCTCCATCTTCAATTAGGTCAAATACCAGCTTATACCATTTTCTTTTATGTGGAGTGTATAGTTATGAGTTTCAAGAGTTTTTTGTAGAAATGATATAACAGACAGGTGACTTTGTCATAATTCATTTGATCTTAGTTTCTTTTCTCGCCAACGGTCTTTCTAGGCTGTCAGCGTTTTGATTTTGTACACTTGGGACAAATAATTACCCTTTTGCCTATCTGTAAGTCTTGGCAATCAGTTTGAAACTCTTTAAATAGTCGCACATTAGGATATATCTTAGTCGTTAAAGATCTCAATTAGATGTTCTGAGCTGCAAAATATTGTCTTAACTTCCATAGAACCATATTTGTATATACAATTCTGTGCAAAATATATCACTTGACAAGATCATTAAAAGAAATAACTATTCATTGCTCAAAGATACAAGAACAAGTTTTTCAAAGATACAACAACAAGTATAACAAGTCTTCCTTGGATTATGTGGATAAAGAATGAAGATATTAAAGTGCACTTTACTTCGTTTGGATTTGAGAATAAAGCCTATAGTCATGATAATTGTGTACAATTGGGACATGGAATACAATTATGCTTTTTGACACAAAAGCTCCTCTGGATGGATGTTGAATATATTTTAAGTACTCAATATTGATATTTTAACAGCTGAGATACATGTAAATACATTTAGTAGCAATATTTATCTAAGTGTGTCGACTGAAAAGGCTTCATACAGGGGTTACTTTGGCGGCGGTGGTGGCGGCCGCGTCTCCTTTAGTTTGTGCAGACGCTAACTTGAGTTTTTGTGCAATCATAATACACTTGAGGGAAGTGTTAGTAGGCATAAAAGGGTTAAGTTCGGTTTTCAGCATAATTGCTTATATCGTACTTGAGTTATACCCCTTAAAAAAATAGTCATAAAAAAGCTTGTGCAGACAATAACTGAAAAAGAGTTTTTTTTAATCTTCATAATTGTTTGTGTCATCTGAAAAGGCGACATATAGGGGTTACTTTGGCGGGGACGTCCCCTTTAGTTTGTGCAGACGATAACTTGAGAAGGTTTTGTGCAATCATTATGAAACTTTAGGGAAGTGTTCGTAGGCATAAAGGAACGTTAAGTTTGGTTTTCGGCATAATTGCACTTATAATCGTACTTGATTTATGCCCCGTCAGGCACACATCCAACTCGCTGAGTTCTAGTATATAATATCAGTGTTTTTGTTCACCTGGTGGCTAGGCCCTTCAGGTGGTGAATTTTACAGCAAAAGGGGAATTTATTTTTAGAAAAGCATTATTAAATGTTCTACTTTGTTATAAAACTGTAATAAATTGATTTGCTACAAATGATAACTTAGGTTATGCACTAACTTGGTTTGATGAAAAATAGCTGGGATTGTTCACGAAAATTCCTCTATCTTAGTCAGTTTTTGTTCGATTTTGGTCAATTAAAAAAAAATAAAGCATACATCTTGAGGGGAATTTTAAGGTAAATATAGGGGGAAAATATATACATATTAAGCAGGGGATTGGGGCTGAATTTCGGCCCCAAATTGACCCTAAAAAAAGCATTGAATAATTTAACTTTGTTACACACACACTTTCAAAACATAATAACTTTCTTGCCCTGTCTTCCTTTGGATTCTGATGGATTACTTGATTTAATTGGAACATTTTTTCTTTTCTTGCTCTGTTCGTTTGCTTTTGAATCCTGGCTCTATCTCAAATTCTCGAGTCTTTTCTCTCTGTCCTTTTCAGAGGACTATTGGTTTTCTGCCAATTTCTATGTTCTTAACTAATCAGCCCTTTCACTTAGATTTTGGACTACTCAGCAAGGTATTGCTTAATTTTCTGACAGTCATGTTTCTGATGTTATTGTTTCTTTGTATCCTTAAATGTGGACTGTTTAGAGACATTTTTTCTGTCTGCTGAGTGTCCTCCTTTTGTTGAAATTCAGCTTTAAAGAGTGGGCATTTTCACTTCCATACTGTTCTGGTAAAAAGTGTTTCAGTTTAAATGAACTTTGAGCAATACAATATGATCCATTACTTTTGTGTCCCAGGTGTATGAAAATTGGTTCATGATTCAATCGTTGCACTTAAAAAAACTAAATTATGATATTAGTGTAAAAAATAGTCCCAAAATTCCACATGCAAAGTAATGCAATAATTATCATAATAAAAACAATCACCAATTAAAATCATTTTGCCTGCCACAATTTCTTTTAATCATTAATTATATTTTCACAGTCTGCTATATAGGAAAGCTTCAAAAGTTTTTTTAAGAATCAATTGCCTAATAACCAGTGTTTCCAACCTCAAACACGACATGTCGTGTCCATTTCTGGGCACTAACATCTACAAATAAACAGTGTCAAAATTCATGTACACTTGGGACTACACATTTTGTGGCAGAAAAAATATGAAATGGCATTTATGCATAGAGTCTTTAAGTTTGTATTGTGTTTTAGGTTTAAGATTATCATAGTACATAGTATTATTGAAATATCTATTGACACTAGAAAAATCTAGATATTTTTTTATTATTTGTACACTTGGGACATTTGCGACCATATGTAGTCCAAATAAGGACGGCTCTGACAGTGAATTAATTTAAATGTTAGCATAAGGATCAAGATAACATGCATACCTATTCATTTAAGGGACCAATGGTGCCATTATTGTGCATACTTCAAAAAGAAATAAACTTAAAAACATGGTTAGGTTATTTTTCAAGGGATAAAACTACCAATACCCGTTTACTTCAATGAAGCACCAACAGATTTCCATTTTGGTCAATTTCTTTGAAAAAAAATAAAAGTCAATAGCTTAAAGTTCAAACTTGATCACAATGTAAACCCTTTATAGGAGTATCTTTTGGTTTCCAAATAATTTGAAAAGGACAAAATTATTTTTTCAAATGTCACGCAAAAACCAGTACACTTGCGACATTTTTTTATGGTTTATTAAGTGCCAAATTTTAATGGATCATCAGAATTAAGTGAAAAATGGAACACATGTAAAGTAAAGCATATGATATGAGGTTCAAAATATTATCCTCCCTTGTTTCATTTTGTAGAAAACTAGAATTATTTTTTAGGCTTCATTATTTTTGAACTTAACCTTGTAAATATTCCAACTTGTGACAAGCAGGAATTTTACATTAAGTATTACTTTAAACAGCAGTTGCATATTTAAAACCCAGTGTTTGAATGGACAATTTTCTGCAAGTGCTTGACAATTTAAGTAGTCGAATGCCCTTTATGATCTCTCCTAAAACAGTTAAACTTTTTTGATGTTGTCAGTGAATAACTTTGTAAATGCTTCATGTGTTTGCCACGTGCAGACTGTATGGAGTTAATAACGACTATTTTATCTTACACTTTGGTTATATTTAATTAATTAACTACATAAGCTAGTGTTATATGGTTGAGCTGCATAAACACAAAGTCATTTCATGACCTAAACATACAATTTCCCATTTCCTATGTATTTAAGAAATAATTTACGACTTAGAGTTGTTATTGGCTAATTAACAACGATTTGGAGTTCTGATGCATATGAATTAAACCATAAGACAAATCAGTGATTATTAGCCAATAAACAATGATAATGCAAAAATTATTTTGATTTTTACATTACCTAACAACATTTTCTGCATGTACAATGCGAAATATATTTTACGGTTTCGGAACTATTTTGTGGGGGGTGTTTATTGGTAGTGAATTTTGTTCTTTGTCTATAGAAAACTCTGTGTGTGTGATGTTAGAACAAGGATCTTGTCACGTCAGATTTTGGAGAAAAAAAATCCAAGTGGGAAAAATAAACTACTGAATGAAGAAATCACTGAATGTTGTATAATGTTAGTTCTCACTGCACTGTGCTGGTGATTTCAGGCGGGGGAGGTGGTGAGTGTTGCAGTGGACAAGATCAACGGCCTGCTGGAGTCCTTCATGGGCATCAACGATACAGACCTAGGTATAGCGAGGGAAAGGACGCTGCGACTTGTTTATTAACGTTCAGGCCCCACAATGACGAAAGTTCTCAATCTCAGCCTTGGTCTTGACATGCATATATTAGCCAGTTTAATTCAAGCCAGTTTAATACAACTAGGGATTGTATTGGTCGATATACTAAGTTGAAACTGAATATGAGATTGAAAACATTCGTAGTAATAGGGACAAGCCTCATGGTGAGCTTTTGTGATCGACCATTGTCCGTTGTCCGTGCGTGCGTCCGTCCGTCGTCAACTTTTCATCCATACGACATCTCCTAAACCACTTGGCAGATTTTTACCAAACTTCACAGCAATGAGCATTGGGTGACCCTCTTTCAAAGTTGTTGAAATTGTTACGGTCCACTGCGTATGTAGGTCACCAGAGCTAAAAATAGATTTAAAAAGAGTAAACTTAAAAAATCTTCTCTGAAACCGCAGGGCCCAGAGGTTTCATATTTGGTATGTAACATCCTATAGTGGTCCTCTACAAAGTTTGTTCAAATTATGCCCCTGGGGTCAAAACTGGCCACGCCCCGGGGGTCACATGGTTTATATAGAATATATAGCAAAATGACTTTAAAAATCTTCTCCTCTGCAACTACAAGGCCCAGAAGTTTCATATTTGGTGTGTAACATCCTTTAGTGGCTTTTCTTGACAAAGTTTGTTCAAATTAGCCCATGGGGTCAAAACGGCTATGCCCCGGGGGTCACATGGTTTACATAGAATATATAGCAAAATGACTTTAAAAATCTCCTCTGAAACAGCAAGGCCCAGACGTTTCATATTTAGTATGTAACATCCTTGGGTGGTCCTTGACAAATTTTGTTCTCATTACACCTCTGGGGTCGAAACGGGTTACGCCCCGGGGGTAACATTGTTTATATAGATTATATAGCAAAATGACTTTTAAATCTTCTGCTCTGAAACTGCAAGGCCCAGAGTTTTCATATTTGGTATGTAACATCCTATAGTGGTCCTCTACAAATATTGTTCAAATGATGCCCCGGGGGTCAAAACTGTCCACGCCCCGGGGGTCACATGATTTATATAGACCTAAATAGCAAAATGACTTTAAAAAAATCTCCTCCTCAGAAACCGCAAGGCCCAGAGGTTTCTTATTTGGTATGTAACATCATATTGTAGTCCTCTACAAAGATTTCAAATTATGCCCCTGGTGTCAAAACTGGTCACGCCCCGGGGGTCACATGGTTTATATCAACTTTAATAGCAAAATGTTTTTAAAAATCTCCTCTGATACCGCAAGGCCCAGAGGTTTTCGTATTTGATATGTAACATCCTCAAGTGGTCCTCTACAAACTTTGTTCAAATTATCCCCCATGGGTTAAAACTGACCACACCTCAGGGGTCACATGGTGTATATAGACTGAAATCGCAATATGACTTTGATATTCGTCTCCTCTAAAACCATAAGGCCTAGATGTTTCATTTTTGGTATGTAACATCCGTATAGTGGTCTACAAAAATTGTTCAAATTATGCCCCTGGGCTCAAATCTTGTCACACCCTGGGGGTCACATGGTTTATAAAATAGCAAAATGTCTTTAAAAATCTTCTCCGAAACGGCAAAGCCTACAGCTTCCTATATTTGGTACGTAACATTGCATAGTGGTCCTCTCCAAAGATTGTTCAAATTATGCCCCTGGGGTCAAATCTGGTGGCACCCCTAGGAGTCACATGCTTTATATAGACTTAAATAGCAAAGTTACTTTAAAAATCTTTACCTGAAACCGCAAAGCCCAGAGGTTTGTTGAAGATTGTTCATATTTTGCCCCTGGGATAAAAATAAGCCACGCCTCGGAGATGCAAATTCCAATTGGGTTACAAGGTCTCAGGTGAGCGTCCTAGGGCCGTCAGGGCCCTCTTGTTCAGGTATCCAGTGCCTACACATTTGGATGCTTGGCTTCTGTTTGGATGTATAAAACACAACAAATTGTATTCATTTGAAGTTTTAAACTCTGTAATGTATACTTGGCTAACATATGTTTTTAGCCGATGTGAGCCATGACATTGGCATAATAATAAATATTATTGAGATTTATAATTGCTTATTGCTGGTATGAGGGAATATGGCGTTTGCTTCTGTTTTTCCTTGAATATCTGAATATATCAGAAATCTTTACAAAAAACAACAGTTCAATTAGTTTTTAGCTCACCTTCGAAGAATAGGTGATCTTTCCTACTACCCCAGCGTCGGCGTCCGCGTCTGAATTTGGTTCAAGTTTTTATTTAAAAGTCATGTAACTTCAAAACTACATAAGTTATTCACTTAAAACTTGGAATATACCTTTGTCTTCAACTCCAGTGTCAGGGGCAACATTCCCCATACTCTGTTTTGTATTTTGACAGAGTTATGCCCCTTTTTCACTTAGATGTTCTGGTTAAAGTTTATATTCATAAGTTTTGTAATTTCAAAACTACATAAGTTATTCACTTAAAACTTAAAACAAACCTTTTGTCATCAACTCCAGTATCAGGAGCAACATTCCCTATAACTCTGTTTTGTATTTTGCCAGAGTTATGCCCTTGTTTCACATAGATTTTCTGGTTTAAGTTTATATTCAAAAGTTGTGTAACTTCAATACTACAAAAGCTATTCACTTGAAACTTGGAATATACCTTTGTCATCAACTCCAGTATCAGGGTGAACATTCCCATAACTCTATTTTGTATTTTGACAGAGTTATGCCCCTTTCTCACATAGATTTTCTGGTTAAAGTTTATATTCAAAAGTTTGGTAACTTCAAAACTACACAAGTTAATCACTTGAAACTTGGAACTAACCTTTGTCATCAACTCTAGTATCAGGGGCAACATTACCCATAACTCTATTTTGTATTTTGACAGAGTTATGCCCCCTTTTCACTTAGATTTTCTGTTTAAAGTTTATATTCGAAAGTTTGGTAACTTCAAAACTACACAGTTATTCACTTGAAACTTGGAACTTACTTTTGTCATCAACTCTAGTATCAGGGTCAACATTATCCATAACTCTGTTTTGTATTTGGACAGAGTTATGCCCCTTTTTTACATGGATTTTCTGGTTAAAGTTTATATTCAAAAGTTTTGTAACTTCAAAACTACATAAGTTATTCACTTGAAACTTGGAACTAACCTTTGTCATCACCTCTAGTATCAGGGGCAACATTACCCATAACTCTGTTTTGTATTTATCAGAGTTAGCCCACTTTTTACATAGACTTTGCTGTTAAAGTTTTTGTTCCAAAAATGTATTAACTATACAAGGCTTCTTAAAAGTTTTGTATTTTAACAAATTTATGCCCCTTCCACTATCCAAAATATTTACCAACTGAAATACTTCGAATAGTCGAGCGCGCTGTCCTGACAGCTCTTGTTAACTCCCCTTAGCATTGATGTTGTGATGTGAAATCCACGGTCAATCATGTGACTTGTATTGCCACCATCTGTCTTTAGACATTGGGAGAATATGTGATTTGCATGAATTGCATTATTAATATACTCTTATAAGAAATTTGAAATAACAACATTGGCCTTCCTTTGTCACTTCTCTTGCTTGTATTTATCTGCTCTTGCTTGTATTTATCTTCTCTTGCTTGTATTTATGATGTTCTTGGCTGGTATTCACAAAGCTCCTAAGGGAATCATAACTTAAGTTGTATTTAAGAGAAAATTTCTGATCAAAATTAATAGTCTACATTAAATCCAATGATTTATGTTTACAAAATGGTAAAATACTAAACACCTAAGCAATATTTTATAGTCTAAAACATGTATACTATACCTAAGTTTTCCCATAGAAGCTGTGTGAATGCAGGCCCTTGTCTTGTATAAATAATATGTTTGTAAAATTTGTCTTTCCACAGCTCAACTAATCTGGGAGGCAGGTCAGAGCAAGGATAACCCACACGACTTCGCCATGCAGATCGATAACTCGGACCTACAGGATTTCGGATTTACCGATGACTTTGTGTTTGATTTGTGGGGAGCTATCTCGGACGCCAAGTCGGGCCGCCTTACGAAACCCGATGTTCAAGAATTCAATGAACAGTTTTAAAGAGTTTGAGAGCATGTTATTAGACAGTTTGCTAATCGTTTCTTTCAAAACAAGAATAGTATTTGCTATGAACTGCTTTCGTACTGTTAAATTGAGAAATTAAACATATGATCATATGTATACTGGTCCATTTTAATTGCTAGTGGCATATAATTATTTTTACAAGGGACTGAACTCTCCTATTCATGGTTAACTTTAGTCATCAGGGGAGACAACCTTCATATTTTGTTGGTTTGTATTGTGCCAATTTGTGCGGTTGTGTAAACTTGTGACTGTGATGTAGTTTTGTCTTAAAATCAGAATTATTTGCTCATACAGATTCGTGAGTATCAAAATGTGTTATCTTTAAAGTTTATTTTCATGAACCAGTAAATATGTAATGAGAATTAAAGTGTAAATACAGTTTTGAATAGAGAATACTGTTAACTTAAATATTGGTTAGAAAAAAAAGTTCAGATTCAAACACTGCTGTTACGAACATAACATACAATCAGTTCATTAAAAATAATCCATTCCTGGTCCAAACAGAAAGGTTAACGGTTTTATCTTGCATATCTTCCTGTCTCTTTTACCTGTTATACAAAGTGTTAGAGGGTAGATTAAAATCACCATTAGGACCTTGAACTGTGAATAGACATTGGCAAAGTTATCAAATTGATGTGGCTGTTTATAACTGGTTCGATTGCTGGAGTTCATGTCATTTCTCTGTGTTTACAGGGCTGATTGATTATGTAGTATTGCCAAGTAAAAATAAAAAAAATCAGGCTGTACTTGTGTCCTATAATGAAGTTTTAGCATTTGAATGAAAAGATCGAGTAATGTTAATTAAACCTGTACAAGGTCAAGTTTTTAAACATTTTTATCCAGGATTCTTTTTAATGTTTTAAGTATTTTTGTAGAAATATTTATATTGTTAATAGTGTTGGTGTTTCTATTGAAAGATACTTATTTACACACTTAACTTACCTTTTCTTGTTCACATTGCAAATATGTATATGTGCATGTATGTAAACACAACTTAACTTCAATTAATCAGATTTGTCCCTGATATATTTACCATGTTTCTTTTGTAAATATCATTGGCTATAAAACTAGAAATCCTTTCATATTTGGCATACCAGTAATTGTTAAATATTGTTTTTTTCTTGCACAATATTTGTGTGAATGACACATACCATTTGAAGAATTGCCATTTCAATGTATGAGGTATGTTAAAATTTTTATTTTCGCTTAAAATTTTATGGTTTTAACTTCATTCTGCTTCTGATCATGTTCCCCCAATGTCCAGTATGCTAGTATCTATTATCATGATGTTGATCATCATAGTTAATCTGCATTGCTTACACTTGTCTCGGTATTCATGTTGAAATCATGAAGCATGTATGGGTACAGTCATTCTTTGCACTTAATTTGTTGTAGAGGTTAAACTAGTGTAGGGAGTATTTTCTCCTTTTTGGATAGTGTAAAATGAAAACAAAATGCTAGTATTGTATACTTGGTTCTTTGTGTAATATTGTAAATTTGTTTTTATATAAATGGTATATATTTTCTGCTGATGAATTCGCATATTTAGTTCGAAACATTGTCATTTTCATTGTCTACCACTGGACGGTGTATTTTGTATGTTTGTGTCGAGTGATATGTAGTCTGTATTAACATTCCATTGCAATTTCACCTGAAAACCATGCTATTTATTTAAATGCTTTATTATGTAATAGAACACCAAATGGATTGAACCATTGTTGGTATATGGTGTATGTGGAAAAATGTGTTGTGATATTTTTTCTAAAATGTGTTTTTTACAGTACTTTGAACAGTTTGTTATAGTTATGTAACCAAATTTCTACTTTTAAATCAATCATGCTGGACTGAAGTTATTACCAAAGTTATTAACACTGTATACAGTGTATCATCTTGTGTCCACAAGCAGGGTCCCTTGATTATGACTCATTCAACTCGTTAAATCTGGCCATCAGTCCATTAAAGCAAATTTATCGTGGTGATATAACCTGTTTGTATTTGGACATAAGGCTAATGATGAGCAGGCAAGTAGGGTCTATAATCAATAAGGCTTCTTTAATTCAGCAATTTAATTTTACACAATGCTAAACCTACGAGGTTGTTGTTTTGTTTTTACTTAAAACAAAAATCTGCATATGTAAATTGACACGTTTAAATGAATAGCCACAGTCTCAAGAAATGTTCTGGTTGTAAGAAATTTAGTTTATATTTTGGAGCTTTATGTATACCAGTATGAGCCCTGGGCCCATATTTATAAAGATTCTTAAGCCATTCTTAACTTAGGTTGAACATAAGTCAAAATTACAATTTGCTTTGGAATATTTGCATGACTAATGATAGATTTTAATACACTTTGAATTATATTGCAAATTAAGTAATAAAATCTTCCAGAACTGCATTATTTTGTCAGAAAATCCAATAATTAAAGTTGAGAATTTTAAGATATTTCTTAATTTTCGACTAAGATTCTTTATAAATACCAGCCCTCGGCCCATATTCACAAAGCTCCGATGGGAAAACTTAAGTAACTTCCTTAAATTCATCAAATTCATTATGTCTGTGCTTTTGCTTTTTAGGTCCTTTTTACATAAAATCTTTCAAACTAGAAAACATTGCATAGATGTTTAATATTTTGCCCTCTTTTCACTAAATTTTCACTAAAGTACAACTTAAGTTAAGGTATCCCAGGCATTAGTCTATGTGATTAGCATAACATGTGACACATGATTAAAACTGTTGTTGTGAAATTAACATTCCAGTTTGATGACTTTGTGCAAACCTATTGTAGTTATATATATTTTACATATCATGCTCTTGTGCTGAGCCATCAATTCATTCTATCACAATTTTGGTCGTGACTACTGTAAATTTGTTTTACTACTATCAAAAGGAATTATACTTTTGGCAGTTCCGTTTGCAAGTCTAACAGTGTAATTATTCTTGTTCATGCTCTTTTATAAGCCAAAGGTATAGCTCTGCGAAAAAAAAAGCCTGACACTGATTTTTTTTCATGCATATTTTACAAACTGGTTACAATAAGTATATTAGTTTCCCTTCTGGAATCGTGTAAAATTGATATAAAAGTTTACCACTGAAAATACTATTATTATATCAGTGAACACTTGAAACACGTGCTTGAATAAAACCAAGTATAAATACTGCAAATGCTTAAAGAGTGAAATGTTGCTAACATAGTTCATTTGTGTCAGTTTAATTTGTCAGAGCACTAGTAAATGTTTCTGGCCTGACTGGCAATAAAATAAATGTCTGTTGAGTTTTTACAATTTTACAGTTTTTATTTCTTGACAATATTATGATTTTACAGATGTAATATTAGTTTTATTGTCGCAAACATATTTTATTTAGAATGTTATCATTATGTTAAAAACACTGTAACATAATTCATCCATTGAAAGCCAAAAGGGCCTATCAGACTTCTTTACATATATGCTGATAGGCCCTTTTGGCTTTCAATGGACGAATTATCTACCTTTATGTTGTGCATTTCTTGTATTTTTTCTTCGTAGATGTTTTATTCTATTTCGATTTACTGTTAACATTTTATTTAATTTTGACGATGGAATTTTAACTTGTGTAATTCTTTGAATGTGTAAATATAAATGTCAGTCAAGATAAAATATGGGTTGTTGTTATTAGCATATTTGTTTTATCATTAGTGATCATTTTAGACTGCAAGATTTGCTCCTTTGCAATTCACGTGTCTTTAATATATTTATATTGTATTTATTCTTAAAAGATAAAGCCTCATACTTTTGAAACGGAACGCCTACGAAAATGTATAGTGTATTTAATATGCAAAGAATAAGACCCATCACAAAAAATGCTTACGAACAAAATAAACCATGGCAATACATAGATTTAAGACAGTTCTTTCACATAGCAATACATAGGTACAAAGCTCTGTTCACAAACACTAGTTGCAAGGGTACACAATGTATGTTGACATTACAATACATAGATGAAAGCTATGTTCATATAACAGTACATCTATATAGTTTTAAATGTCCACACAACACTAGAATATGTGCAAAGCTATGTTCCCATAACAATACATAAATAACAAGCTATTTTTACATAATAATACATAGATTCTGTTCTCACAACAATAAATAGGTCCAAATATATCCACACAGCAATAAATAGCTAGAAGACTATTTCACACAACCATTAATATGTTCTTAAAACAATAAATAGGTGCAAAGCTGTGTTCTTACAACAACAAAGAGGTACAAAGCTGTGTTCACACAACAATGAATAAGTGGAAGCTATGTTCACACAACAATAAATACATGAACGCTATAATAAGTAGGCGAATGTTCTGGTCACAACCCAAGAAATAGCTTTTCATCAGTTTATTGTTTGTGTAAGCATAGCTTTGCTCCTATTTATTGTTGTGTGAACATAACTTTGAACCTGTGTATTGTGTGCACGTAGCATTTAATCCATGTATTTTTATGCGAACACTTTTATTTTAATTGAATACATGTACAAATATTTATTAAATAAAAATACTGATTACTAAATAATAAACTTCATCAAGATTTAGACAAGTAACTTGTGGCGGCAGTGGTTTGTTTAGGTATTTGTACTAGTTATTTCCTTTAATCACTTTCGTAAATATGTCTACTGACCAGGGTTCTTCGAAAGTCAGTCCTGACTATCAGTCAGTTTCTAGACGATAAAATAAACATGCAAAATGTGAAATACAGTTTTAGCTCGACTATTCAAAGAATAGGTGAGCTATCCTACTAACCCCGGCGTCGGCGTCCACGTCCACATCTGAATTGGTTCAAGTTTTTATTCAAAAGTCCTGTAACTTCAAAACTACATAAGCTATTCTCTTGAAACTTGGAATATACCTTTGTCATCAACTCCAGTGTCAGGGGCAACATTCCCCATAACTCTGTTTTGTACTTTGACAGAGTTATGTCCCGTTTTCACTTAGATTTTCTAGTTAAAGTTTATATTCAGAAGTTTTGTATATATTCAAAACTGCATAAGTTATTCACTTGAAACTTGGAATATACCTTTGACATCAACTCCACTGTCAGGGGCAACATTCCCCATAACTCTGTTTTGTAATTTGACAGTGTTATGCCCCCTTTTCACTTAGATTTTCTGGTTAAAGTTTATATTCAAAAGTTTTGTAACTTTAAAACTATATAAGTTATTCACTTGAAACTTGGAATATATCTTTGTCATCAACTCCAGTCTCAGGGGCAACATTCCCCATAACTCTGTTTTGTAATTTGACTGAGTTATGCCCCTTTTTCACTTAGATTTTCTGGTTAAAGTTTATATTCAAAAGTTTTATAACATCAAATCTACATAAGTTATTCAGTTGAAACTTGGAACTAAACTTTTTCATGAACTCCAGTATCAGGGTGAACATTCCCCATAACTCTATGTTGTATTTTGACAGAGTTATGCCCCCTTTTTCACTTAGATTTTCTGTTTAAAGTTGATATTCAAAAGTTTAGTAACGTCAAAACTACATAAGTTGTTCACTTGAAACTTGGATCTAAACTTTGTCATCAACTCCAGTATCAAGGGCAACATTCCCTATAACTCTGTTTTTTATTTTGACAGAGTTATGCCCCTTTTTGCACATAGATTTTCTGCTTAAATTTTATATTCAAAAGTTTTGTAATTTCAAAACTACATAAGTTATTCATTTTAAACTTGGAACTAACCTTAGTCATCAACTCCAGTATCAGGGTGAACATTCCCCATAACTCTATTTTGTATTTTGACAGAGGTAGCCTACTTTTTACATAGACTTTGTTGTTAAACTATTCAAGACTTCACTTAAAAGCTATGTTTTTTAACAAATGTATGTCCCTTCTCCTATCCAAAATATGTACCAACTAAAATACTTCGAATAGTCGAGCCCGCTGTCCTCTGACAGCTCTTGTTTGTCATACGTTTACTATAACATTCTCAGTTTTTATTCTTCCGATATATTTATATCATTAAAAATTCACGATTAAAATATAATACAATGGTGTCTACAACATATACAGTCAAAACGCTGACAGCGTAGAAAGACTGTTGGCGAGAAAAGAAACTCAAAGCAATGAATTATGAGGGTATTTTTATCATAAGGAACATTTATTGAAGTTAGTTACCTGTCTGTTATATCATTTCTACAAAAAAAATCACGAAACTATACACTCTACTTACAATAAATTGGTATAAGCTGGTATTTGACCTAATTGAAGATGGAGATCCAGGCCACTGTTTTTGAAAATTAAAACTAGCGCTCGTCTAATTCAATACTATTTACCTACGACATTATTATCACGATTTTTTGTAATTCGTGGGAGGCAAATAGTTTTGTGCAAAGTATTTAAAAAGCAAACAGAGTTATATGCTTACAAGTCAATCTACAACGGGTAAAAATAGTCAATGAACCGTATAAGTTCGAATCAATATTCAGTGCTTTTTATCACAAGCGCTTTGTTCGGTGAATACCAATTTAAATAAAAAAATATGTTAAATTAGTAAAATACATTCAAAACTCTTTTTAGAAGCACAATGCTTTTCCATAATTCGTATGCATACGTCAAAAACAATAGTCAGTCAAGTGGTTACGATCGCTCTGCTATATGTACTGACTGAGTCAGTACTCAATACTCTGTTGTTAATACTCTGTACTCAATACTCTGTCACGCAATATGATGTAATACTTAGTTAACTAGTCAACAGCACAAACAGATACGCTATCATACCTATGTGAATAGACATAACATGAATTCACTTGTAGATGTGGACTAAACGGATTATTATTATTGTGTATTAGTGTTTTAAGTCGGATCTATTTCTTATCATCTATTCATAGAAGGTAGTATCGATAGCAAGAAGCCTCACTGCTCCGCGAGCGAAGCGCAGTAATTTATCGATTTACTGACTCGTAGCCTGCAAAGTAAAGAAGTAGTTCCCTCAAAGACCGATTTCTGAATACACCTACTAAATCCTGTTGGCTTGCTCCAACAGTCTAAAAACTGTAGTGAATATTGTTTAAAATATAATTAGTAATAGTTGTAGCCCACTTTGACCAAAATATGTTAGTCATTTAACGAGTCCGCAGATTTCGAAAAAGTGCGATATCGACAAAAGGAACAATTCAAAATACCGATGTACGGGTTTGATTATTATTGTATTATCAACTTAGTTTATCGGTATTTTGTCAGGACTGACTTTCAACGAAGCCTGGTAAGTTAAAATCGTGTTTTCGCGTTTTTGTTCTACTGACCGCGAAGGCGAAAACACGATGAGAGATTACATTACATGTATTGTGGAACCTTACCAGTAATTAGGTACGGGTTCCGTTGGGGCCATCGTGATTTTGCACGGTTGTCCTAACGGCGAAATCGCGAAACCACGATGTTTTGACGAGAAAAAAGAGAGCGAACATCCAAAAGACGATATAAGACCGCGAAAACACAAATATCGCGTTTACGCGCAATTTATATCGTGTATTCGCCCCACTGGCCGCAAAGGCAAAAACACGAAAACACGATGGGAGATCCAGGGTAAAAACACGATACAAGACCGCGAAAACACGATGCGAAAAATATCGAGTTTTTGCGCTCTATACATATCGTGTTTTGCCCTATTTACCGCGAAGGCGAAACCCCGAAAACAAGATGGGAGATCAAGGGCAAACACGCAATATTTTTACGCCTAAACATCGTGTTTTCGTGTCAAAACATCGTGTTTTGGTCATTAGGACCCCAGCGTTACACCACGATGGCTCTAACACTGTAATTAGGCGAACAGATAACATATACTTTCAATGAATAGAGGCCCTACCAATAATAATCTTAATAATATCATGACGCAACGCTAGTAAACGAATGTAATTCTGTTGTAATAGTCAAGAGACGGAACCAAACCCATGCACCTCGTGTATTAAAACAATTAAAAGCGAAATACGTCCGGTGGATTATCATATTAAAGTATCAAAAGCCATTATCGTATGAAAGAAGCAATATATATATTGTGTGTAGCTGTACATTCGTTGTACGGATAAATACGGTGAGTTCGGTTTTACACCTGGCGCCATAGACTAGTGGCTAGTGTATTGCATATTGAACCGGAAGTAACGGGTTCGAATCTGTTAAAAAACTATACGTAGTTGTATTGTATTGTACAATTCAATCGTTGCGTGTGCGCATGTGTATGTTTGTGTGTATGTGCGTGTTTATTTGTAAATATTTTAATTAACTTAGATTGTTTCCATCAATTTAAATAAAGTAATTTAGTTCATTAAATTAAATTAATTTCTTTTAAATACGTGTTTGGAAATTTCAAAATTTTAATTGTAATACAAGATTAAACATTGATATTTAGATCCAACTTGTAATTTAAATCGTACAGTTTGCTCAATAAGGGTTTATTGAAATATAGTATATTGTTTTAAATATTCTATATATATATATAAAATAATTATTTTGTGATTAAATAAATGGATGAATGAGTGGACTGTTTGATGTTATGTTGTATTATATATGACATGTGTTGCATTTACTGATGTATATTATAATGTACTATAGTTATAACTGAATTTGATTAGCGATACACTACTGAAGTAAACTTGTATCATCTTATGATGTGATATATGTGAATTGAATTGCAAAGATTAGTGAATGGAAAGTTTGTGCGCCAAGTATATTTGAAATGAAATTCATGTATATTTGAAATAAAAACTGGCAAATTACAATGTGCACATACACGTAAAGTATTGTGGCATTTGTGCGCTATTGTATTGAAGCATTGTTGAATATTGTGAATTGAACCAAATACAAGTGTTGTGAAACTGAAGTATAGTGAACCGGAAGTGTTGTGAATTTGTAACTTACTATAATATATAGTGCTGTACAATTGACACTTTATGTGAATAATATTGAAGTGAAATTGACACTTGGTGAAAATTAGTGAGGTCAGACTGAGACTTAATGCAGTGAAATAGACACTTAGAGATAGTGAAAAATAGTGAAGTGAACACATTGACATATAGTGACTGAAGTGAATTGATTTTTGTTGTATTTGGAAGTCATTTGAAATGAATGAATACTGAGTAAATATTGGTGTTAAAATAATTGAGTAGTAGTGAATCTTTAAGTGTGAAGTGTATTTCACAGTGAAGTAAATTATATAAAAGGCATTGATAGCTACATAGTGTTTTGAACTGTTTAGTACACAGGAACTGAACATTAATGGTGGAGTGAAGTTAAAGTGATATATTACAGCTTCATCAAGTATGGATACAGATAGAGAATTGAGGAGACAAAGAATGGAGAAACAGAAAGAAGAACAAACATCAAAAGAGATGGAATCAAAAAGGAATCAGGAAGTTGAAGCACTGAATAAAATCAAAGAAAGAGACGCAGAAATTCTTTAAATTCAGAGACAGAGAGATGAATTAATTAGATTAGAGAACAAAACAGAACAACAAAGGGATATGAATAAACCGAAGGACTTTGGACATAAACATCAACCAAGAAGAGAAACAGTTGGGGAAAGATTGGAGCAAAAATGTAGAGAAATGGACCAGGAAATCAGGACTGAACTCGACTATAATGATGACGTTGAACGTGCGGAGGGCTTCCATATACAAAATGAAGACAATGAACAAAGTGACAAGGATTCTATTGACGAAGAATTATAATGGTTAAACAAGAAAATGGAGGAAACATTCCAAATTTATGCGGAATCTGAGGAATCTGAGGACAGAATATTCAAAGAGGGGGTGAGATGTAGCACAAAAACAATAGGGAAATCTGACATTGACAATGGTGAAAATGATTACAATGGTGAAAATGATGAAAGGTTTACTGAGGATGATAATGATACAGAGAAGGTGTTAGAAGATGAGATTAAAGAAATGAAGTTAAAACACATGAAATGGAAAGAAGAATAACAACAAAAAGAAACACTTAAGCAATTAAGGGACCAGGAATTATTACGTGAAGCCCGGCGGAAACAGAAAGAGGAAAGAATACAGAAATTAAAACGAGCAAAACAAGAGTTAGAACAAGATGTGATGGAAATACAGAGTACTATTACGTCATTAGATGAAGAATTAGAACCTGAAGACAGTGATTACATACACATAAGTCGGAGAAATACGGTTGTGATAGTTCCACAACGTCAACCATTAATATTAAAGCCAAGTGTTCCGAAGTTTTCGGAAATTAGAAATCGAAAGTATGATTCGGTCAAATATTTACCAGAAAGATATACTGAAACAATGTGTTAGAAATTCCATCTCAGGAAAACCGAGGAAAGTTTTAACGACGTTAAAACCAACAGCAACGTTAGAAGATATATTGTCAACTATGGAAGCAATTTTGGCGATATTGAAAGTGGACAGAGTATTATGGAAGAGTTTTACCAGGCTAGACAGGACAAAGATGAGGACATAGCTTCATGGGGAATACGGATTGAAGAAATGATCCAAAGAGCTATCGCGAAAGGTGAGATCCAGGAAAACAAGAAAGATGAAATGTTGGGAACAAAGTTCTGGAAATACTTGAGAAATACTGAATTTAAAAATGCTACCAGAGTATTTTTTGAAAACAGTATTACATTTGAGGAGTTGAGAAAAAGAGTTAGAAGGGAGGAACAGGAAATGAAAGTATCGCAAGACAGACAACAACGAACCAAACAGATTAACACAGTACACATTGGCCAACAGTTAAGTATATTGAAAGACCTAACAGAGCAAATGCAAAGAATGAAAAAGCAACTAGATACACTGACCAAAGAAAAAGAAACTTGGAGAGACAGCAGACGTGCGACTAGAGAAAACAAACGTTATAATAACCAACCACAGTACCGATACAGAAGGACTTTTACACGAGGAAGAGAATATTCAGGAAATAGAGGTCAAGGTAGAGGCAGACAACCTTACAGACAAAATACATATGAAAGAAGCAGAGAATCCCAGCAGCATTTAAACGGGAACGAGCTCTAATCGATGGGGTCGATGAGAGCTCTGAAACTTACACAATCCCCAAACAGAACCCATTCGAAACATGTTTTAGTATAATTGTGGGTAAGGCTAATCGATATATAGATAGTAGATATACTATTACCATCAACGGAAATGAAGCAACCGCTCTTATTGACAGCGGGTCTCAAGTATGTATAGTCACTGAACAGTTGTACAATGAAATGACACCGAAGCCAGAACTTATGTCAATGAACGAATTCAACCTAGAAATAGAAGCAGCTAATGGCACACACATTCAATATTCTGGATATATACAGACAGCTATAGGAACACATTTTACTCAAGAGCCAATAGAGACCATTCTTCTAGTTGCACCTGTTAACGAGTACCATGATAAAGCTCATATCATACTCGGTACCAATGTTATCAGAAATGTGAAAGATATGTGTCACAATGAATGCTCAGATGTGGAATGGAATGCAGCTTTCTTTGCGATAGAATCGAACATTGGACACGTACCTGCTACCAAAGACATAACGTTATATCCAAATGAAACCAGAACCGTGGTAGGTTTCCTGCGAAAACGTCGAAATACTGACAGCTGTTACGGAACAATGCCAGTTTGATAGTCACGGGGCATTAGTATGTCCAAGAGTTGTATCTATCAACACACGGGGCAAAAATGCGAGAATACCTGTGAAATTGTGCAACATATCTGCAAGACCTGTGAAAATAAGAGCAAAACGCGAACTTTGTGAACTACAGGAAGTACATGTTCTGCGAGAAGCGCCGATACTGAAACCGCTAAGCGCCACCGTATCTACTGAAGATGCTGCACCTGAAACAGAAAACAAAAACAGTTATGAAAACATGAAAAGTGAATATGATGTGGATCTCGAAGGAACTGACTTAAGTCCAGAACAAAAGCAGCAGGTTTACAAATTGTTTAGAAAATGGGATTCAGTGTTTCCGAAATCGAAACTTGACATAGGACACACAACTGCAGTCAAACAGATGGATCAATCCAGAACCGTTTAAAGAGCCACACAGGCGCGTACCTCCTGCTCTATTCAATGAAATACGAGAACATCTCAAAGAAATGCGAGCAATAGGAGCAATACGTGAATCTCAGAGCCCATGGTCATCTTACTGTGTAATCGTCAGGACAAAGCATGGAACTATACGATTCTGTGCTGACTTCCGAAAGCTGAATGCCAATACGAAAAAGGACAGTTAGGCCATTCCAAAAGTTGAAGACACTTACATCTTCTTGCAGGATCACGGTACTTTTCAAAATTAGATCTCAAGTGTGGATATTGGCAAGTTGAATTAGAGGAAGATGATAAGGAAAAGACGGCGTTTCAAGTGGGAGGTCTAGGGTTTTATGAATGTAACTGTCTCTCATTCGGCCTCTGCAATGCACCTGCTACATTTCAACGATTAATGGAACGCTGTATGGGTGATTTAAACCTAAGAGATTGCCTGATATACTTGGATGACATCATTATTTTCTCAAGAGACGTGAATTCAATGATTTCAAGGCTTGATCAAGTATTTTCTCGGTTGGCAGAGTACAATTTGAAAATCAAACCATCGAAATGTGAATTTTTCAAAACGAAACCACTTACCTTGGTCACGTGGTATCAGCAGATGGCATAGAAGCAGATCCCGTCAAGATAGAAGCAGTCAAAAATTGGCCCACTCCGAAATCTGTCAAAGATGTTCGTAAATGTCTCGGCTTTGTTGGCTACTATCGCCGATTCATCAAAGGGTTTGTGAACATAGCGAGACCGTTGAATAGCCTGCTTATAGGCCATCCTACTAAACAGAACAAACAAAGAAAATCAAAAACAACCAAGCCAGTGCCATTTCAATGGGAATCCGAGCAACAATCTGCTTTCGATGAACTGAAGAAACAGTTGACCAATCCGCCAATCTTAGCCTACGCATATTATAGTTTGCCATTTATCCTGCATACGGACCCCTCATCGAAAGATTAGGAGCTGTGCTGTATCAACGTCAAGACGGACACGAACAAGTCATAGCTTATGCAAGCCGATCACTCAAACCATCAGAGAAGCATTACCCGGCACACAATTAGAGTTTTTGGCGCTTAAATGGTCCATAACTGAAAAAGTCCACGATTACCTTTACGGTACTGAATTTGAAGTCACCACGGATAACAATCCACTTACTTACGTGATTACAACGGCGTAGTTGGACGCGACAACGCTGGCTTGTCGCATTAGACAACTACAACCTCACACCGCGATATCGAGCTGGTAAAAACAACGCCGATGTATTAAGCAGGCTGACAATACAACAGCAAACAATAGCTGCGATAACAACTGCTGTGACAGCAGATATTGAACAGGTACCTTACTGTTTCAGTACACCTGTACCAGACAATTCACCGCCTGAGTCATGTGAAAACGTACCCGAAGATGTTCTTCAGACTTCCCACAACTGGCGAAAATCACAACTTGACGATCCAGTAATTTTCAAAGTAATATGTCATTTACAAGAAGGCACAAGACCGTCTGTATCACAGAAATCAGACTCCTGTAATGGTGTCTTGAAATATATAAGACATTGGTCTTCTCTCGAAAGGAAGGAGGGAGTTGTGTATAGAAGAACAACAATATGTGGGCAAGAATACAGACAAATAGTTTTGCCGGAAGCATTACGTCAAATAGTTTTTCACAGCCTACACGATGACCTCGGCCACCAAGGGCGCGATCGGACATTATCATTATTCAAACAAAGGTTCTTTTGACCAGGAATGGAGACTTTTATTAAAGACATGATCAATAAGTGTTCTCGATGTATCAGAAGTAAAACACCAGCCGAAATTAGTTCACTTGTGAATATTTCAACGTCATCGCCAATGGAGCTTGTCTGCATAGACCTTTTAAGTTTTGAGAAGTCAAAACGTGGATACGAACATATTTTAGTAGTAACCGATCACTTCACGCGCTACGCACAGGCCTTTCCTACGACAAATCAGACGGCAAGAACTACCGCGAAAATACTGGTTGAAAAGTTCTTTGTTCACTATGGGTTTCCCGAACGCCTGCACAGTGATCAGGGTGCAAACTTTTTATGTCTGGACTTATCAGCGATTTGTGCAAATTAGCTGGTATCGAACAATCCAGAACTACGCCTTATCACCCTATGGGTAATGGGATGACTGAATGCTTTAACCAGACATTGTTGCAGATGCTAACAACACTAGATGAAGAAAAGAAGTCGGATTGGAGTCATACGTAGCACCAATGGTCCATGCGTACAACAGCACCGTATATAGTAGCACCGGCTATTCGCCGCACTTCCTTATGTTCGGACGTCATCCAAGGTTAGCTATCGACGCCTTACTTGGTATACCGACGAACGACCACGAGACGGTGTATCAGAATGAATACAGCCGAAAACTTCGAGAGCGACTTGCGAAAGCATATAGCCTCGCGAAAGAGAATGCATTACAAAATGCAGAGAAAAGTAAGCGCGTATACGACACGAAAGCAAGAGCCGTTAAAATAACACTAGGTGATTTAGTGCTAGTGAGAAATGTGACCCAACGCGGAAAGCAGAAAATTGCTGACAAATGGGAAGATGAACCATATGTCGTTATTGCCCATCCAAATGTCGACATTCCCGTATACGACGTCAAGAAGGACCACCCGAAATCTAAACGTATACGTAGACTTCACAGAAACTTGTTGCTACCTTTAGGGTTCACAGAAGAGTCGAAACCAAAACAACAGGAAATACCAAAATACGTTATTCCACAACGACGATCGGAATCACGTTATTTTTCTGACGATGAAAGCGTTCATGTAGTGCGTCGCTCAAACCGTCAACGTAAAACGCCGAATTGGTACGTTGCGGGTTCGTGAATAAAATCTATAAAAACAGTGATAGTGACAGTATGAGAAGTGTGTGTTTATGGACATAATGATAAATGAAAGAAGCTTTGTATAGTGTTGTTTCTTAAAATTTGGAAGTTTTTATACAATGTATGTATATATATGTTTTGTATGTTAACTGCATCATTTATAATTGTCATACGAAATTATTATAAATAAATTTAACTATTCATTATGTTGTTTATTGTGTATATTGCTATTCAGATATCCGTGGAAAAGTATTTCGTTTATCGCCGCGTGTTTTAATATGAGTTAATTGTACGCAAGAATAAAATGTCGGGACGACATTTTTGAAAGAAGGGGGAATATGTCACAGGGTGAATTTTAAATAAAGTTAATAAATGTACATTATTATTAAATTATTGTGTTTGTTTTTATATTTACCCTAAAATATATATTCTACATTTGAAAGTAATACACTTATGTGCATATTTAAATAGTCAGTGCAGTGTTTAGTTATTGTGTTGGGTAGTTATGATCAGTTCTTAGTTTAAAGTAGACTGTAACCTTAGTTTTTAGAGTTACTAACATATCGTTGAATTAACCTATGTTGAACACGTGCACATAATAACCAATCAATCACTTTCCCTCCAATATTCAGATTAACGGCTAAATTGTTTAGAGACAGCCATTACATTTTGACGATTGTCTTAATTTTATTATTTGTGTAGGATGATTGTTATTCCTGCAGTTAAATATTACACTGTATTTTATGATTGATATCTATGTCTATTGCTTGTTTTAATTTCGTATTATTTTTGATTATTACGGTTGTGATTATTAGTTATTATAACTTATTGTCGCCATTATTCACGCCGCCATGCATTATCAATCATTAGTATTTTGTAATGTCATTGAAACTTATTAATATATTTAATTATATATTTATTTATATGTATTAATAGTTTTTCTTTCAGAAAACCTAAATAATCGATCGATATTATTTAATAACAATATTTCGGCAACGAAATTTCGTTGGACATGTGTTACTTGTCGTTCAAACCGCATACCTTATGCCTGCAACAGTGGCGCCCAACGTGGTGCCGTGACGTTACCCGTGGTAATTATATAACACCATGAATCCTTGAATTCGAGGACGAATTCATATTTGAGCCAGGGAGTATGTCACGGCATGAACTTGGTCACTTAAAGGGGAGGAGTTGTGTGGCGGCCCGGTTAGCTCAGTCGGGAGAGCAATCGCCCTGATAGCGAGGGGTCCCGGGTTCGAGTCCCGGACTGGCCGCATAATTTTCTCACCCTGTGACACAATGGTCATAGAACATAGAGGAAAGACGTTCGTATTTGGCGCTAATACTAGTAAACCTTGACATATTTGTCTTCTAGCCATGATAATCCAAGAAAACTATAATTATTCGAGAGATCGTAGTATGCCAACATATCTGAAAACTGATCAACTCACTCGGATCATATTTATTTCAACGTTAATTTCAAAAACTCTCATCTACTTAGGGCCGTTGGTTCAAGTCGCACTTCTGACCTGGTTGTTTATGTGTTATGGGTCTGTCATGTAATGGGGGTGTAACGTTGAAATGACCCATGAGGTCAATTTTCACCTTTGTACATTACCGACACACATTACACCACCTTTACATGACTGAAAATAAAACACTTACTGTACGAACGCCTAGTTTATTTTGGGCAAATTAAGTCAAACCATTCGCTCGGCATTCCACGAACCTTTTAGAATAAGATACTGTGGAAATCGTACAGCCAAAACGTCTACATGTTACCTTGAACTTATTATCGTTTAAACTATAAAAACGTCAAGTGTCCCTACTTTCCTCTGAAAGAAATGTATTAAATGTGAACGGCCATGTTTTTACATACGTTTGATATTTTGTAGATAAAAGTCAGTAGATTACAATGTTGCTTATTTAAATTAGAAAAGTATTAGTTTGATGCTTAAAAACGATGATTTTGTTCATCGGCAATTTCCGTACGCCGCTCGGTAATTTCCGCCGCCATTTTCTTGATGACGTAGTTAAATCCCAACGCTCCATTAATAAGATAGGTCGCCATTATTACTCACTAAATTTCTTTAACAAAAATTGGCATTTGAACAATTCTTTTATGACGATAGTTTGTTTTTAAGTATTGTAAGTCGTTGTGCTTGCTTTTAACATGTCACAACAGCTATTTAAAATGAATGTAATCGTATTTAAACAACGTCTTGCGGGACATGCATCATTTGTAAGTAGATTTTGCCAATTTTTATTACTTACCTTTTTGTTGATCGTCAATCTAGCTTATCCATAATTATTTTGATTCTTTTATATGTCCATACAAGTATGATAATAAAGAAGTACGATTTCAAATAGAAAACTCCCATCACTTTTCAGACAGATCACAATAGTATGTTTGGTAGTTAATCCTCTTAATTGTTTATGTTGCTCATTTATATTAATTTTTTTTTTATAGCCGATTGTTATTTAATCGTTGCATTTCTCACTATATTCAAGATGTCAGTTTTTACAGTCGATGTGTCATCATGCCTTGAATCAATGGCAGTTTGTATACGACCCCTTATTATTCCATGTGACAAACAGGATTTTGTTTTGATAATTGGATACCTCTCTTACAAATGTGCGAAAACGCTTTTACAGTTTGCAAAGTGTAATGACTATAATTATTAGCATCTACAAAAGAAATATGTTCGTGCAGTGAAAGTTTATGAATGTGAAGTATTTGTGTCTTTTTCAATTTGTCATGCACTTTAACTAAAAAACATATCAATTTCATGATGTTTCACATAGAAAAAGCATACGCATGTGATATGCTAGCGCACATACATGCCGACAATTTATGTATTGTTTTCTTTTTACGCGTTATTCTACTTTTAAAAAAATACTTGCATGATGCAGATTATCATAATATTGCTTACAATATATGTTCAGTATAATTATAATCGGGATAGTGAAACATATTTTGGATATACTATTTTATAGTATTTAATAAAGTCAATGTTTCAGCAACAGGTTGTATATTATTATTTTAACATCGTCCTTTACAATCTTGTACAATTTTATTAGACGGGCTTCTTAAATAGCCATACATCTGAATTATCTACAACATTTGTATTGAAATAATTCAGTAATAAGGCTGGAAAAAAACATTAAAACACTACATGACCAATGCTGTTGTTTTTTATCCTTCGACTACGTATACAACAAAACGCTGCTTTTTTTTTTTAATTCCTTACTGTTTGATTATAAAGATAGTTGATTTATTTTAAATTGCCAATGCATAAGGCTGAACTACTGCAACAAATCAGATTACGTCTAAGTCAAGTATAATTATGATGTGTAAACCTATCAACCAATCAGCACAGGATTTGCCATGCCCACAACTTGTCAAACCTTCATATTACTTTTGACACATTATTGTGTAGGAATACACAGGATATTGTCATCGTTGTTAAGTGGGGCCATAAAGTTTATGATCTCGGTCGTGGTAACAGCAGGAAGCCCAGGCTACGTTCCATTGATCTCAAAGATAAAATGTTGATAAGTTGATAACACAAAGTGGTACTAAGTAAACGATCCCTATAGCAGATGTCTAAGACGAAGAAAGTAAGGACTATGTGTAGTCTCTTTTTATCAAATGTTGCCAAATACTTACATTATAATATGTTTTTTATAACCTACATTTATCTGACACATCATACTTAATATAAATTATGTCTTAGGTTATTGTAACTTAATGAAATAACGCGAGTTTTGAAGTAATTTGTACAGTCTATATTTAAAACAATTAACGCGTTGGGAAGAATATACGTCACTTCCGGTTTGAAACAAAATGGCGTATCGATAGAAATATGCGCAAAATCATGTTGTCTTTTATGCTATAATCGCTTATAAAAGCGTTATTTATGAAAACTCATATGAGAAGTTGTTATGGCTAAAACTATGTTTCTAAAGAATAAATAACATTTGTCAGAAGCTTGGCCTTTCACCTTTAAAGTGTCATACTTTCCGCTTATAGGAATGTATTAAAGTGTCCTACTTTCTGCCGATAGGAATGTATTAAAGTGTTCTACGTTCCCCTGGAAGGAATGTATTAAAGTTTCCTACTTTCCGCTGAAAGGAATGTATTAAAGTTTCCTACCTTCCGCTGAAGGGAATGTATTGAAGTGTTCTACTTTCCGCTGAAAGATGTATATTAAAGTGTCCTACTTTCCGCTGATAGGAATGTATTAAAGTAACATACTTTACGCTTCAAGGAATGTACTAATGTGTCCTACTTTCCGCTGAAAGAAGTGTATTAAGGCGTCATGCTTTCCGCTGATAGGAATGTATTAATAAAGTGTCCTACTTTACGCTGATAGGAATGTATTCAAGTGTCCTACTTTACGCTGATAGGAATGTATTAAAGCGTCCGACTTTACGCGGATAGGAATGTATTAAAGTGTCCTACTTTATGCTGATAGGAATGTATTACAGTGCCCTACTTTACGCTGATAGGAATGTATTAAAGTGTCCTACTTTACGCTTAAAGGAATGTATTAAGGTGTCCTACTTTCCGCTACTTTCCGCTGATAGGAATGTATGGTTATTGCATGGGAAAAGCACGGAGATTAACTGTTACAATTCTGTTATTGTAATAAGTTGAGTATCTAAATTTGAGGCCCTTCGGCTGACCCATTACTAGTGCCGTATGAAGATATATTTTATGAATTAAAACAAGGACAGTAGAAAATAGGATGTCAATGCAACTCATACAGTCACACATTTACATAACTATATTCTACTCGCCCTGGCGTTGGCGTCGCCGTCTTCCCAGGCCTTCCCAGTGATCAACGCTATCAAAATAATCAAGTTTGACAACTCTTGCTTAAATATAATTCGAATTATGGCCCTTGTTCCACTTAGAAATTATGCTTAAAGTTTTACGTGCAAGAACCATCAAGGCCATATTTCAGTAAGGCGTAAAAAATATGTTAGTTTCATGTTACCCGACTTACCCTAAAATAATGCCCCGACCCTAGAACATTTTATTGGGTTTCTCAGACATGTTTTTTTGTTTTATTTATGTTTTTCAATAACTAAATGTTTTGTTTTTGGTTAAATAAGTGTTTAGTTTTGATATAAGCCACTTTAAGACAGTGTTTAAGGATTTTACAGATATGTTTTCAATATTATTCAGTTTTAGAATCTTCATGTTGAACATTTTCAACGCTATTAAAATAAGTTAGATAACTCTTACTATTAAATAATACAACCTATGGTCCTTATTTTAATGTAATAGATATGTACATTGTATATTGTGTCAAAGAATCGAACAGTCGAGCGGACAGCTCATGTTTTAAAACAAATTCACACAAATAGTAGTGCAAAACAAGTTGTGGGAACTGTTAATTGCCACTCTTTTGCAACGCAAGATGTTTACAGAAATGCAGTGAGATGATTGCTACCTAAATGTAATCTGCTTTGAAATTGAGTTTTCTGACATTATTTTGAAACCTGTCATACTCATTTTTCAGACAATCGCATTGGTGGTTTCATATTTTCTGTATTTTCTACTCACTGAAAAATAACTGGTATTTTGGGGGAGGGTACTACTTCTTTTCTTTGCAGGCTACGAGTCAGTAAATCGAAACCTTAAAATGGTACTTCTTTAAAACAGCCTGTTTTCTTACCTTTTAATTATGTAAGATACATGTAATGCATGTCATGGGAATATCATGCGATTTATTTGAATTACAGGTTCTAAAACAAGTCAGAGAAGTCAATTCATTAAAAATAACGTCAAACTAATGACAACCCTATTTTCGCTATTTAGCAGTATTGAAATGTCATTACCGCATCTTTCTGATACATCTTACAGCCGTTTACAAGGAACAGCGGAACATGTTTTAAAAACGTAAAGAGCTTTTATTCAATTAGCGTACCGTGATTAAAATGTTCTGATGGTAACTCTTGTGCATATGGATATTTGCCATTGCTATCAAATCCGAAATCTCGATGAATGTCATCGTGTTTTCGTTTCGCAGAAGGTTAGTACTCGTACCTCATTTGAAGTTAAACATCACGTTTGTAATCGGTCGATCTTTGTATTGCAAATGTTGGAACTAACTGATGTTTCCAACAGCTCTAACCCAACATCCTGCACCCGCGCTTCATACCAAAGTAAAATACATGAATAAGTAAAGTATTGTTAGCCAACTTGCATGCTTATTGCTTTCAAGTAACACCGCAGCCAACCGAACAACTGAGCGTGAAGCATGACGTCACAGGACTTTAAGACGTCATATACGGACGACCACGCCCGGGCAGAGTCGAAATGACAGCAAACGCAGCCCAAGGTCAAGGCCATTGGGTTCTTCGCTAGGCACATGCAGGACAGGAGCCAGCAGAGGGTGATACTCACCAAGTAAGTGAAACGGAGAGTTACGATCAGGACCGTATTAGGGCCTCTTCCAGTACACCCGTGTTCTCAAAGGATCAACCGTAGGATCAAGATCAATCTTAACTGATCCTGATTTTCTAGCTCAACTGAGCGGAATCTAAAAATATTTCTTTTATAAATAAATATTTGTATAGACAAAATAATATGACTGGCTGTTGTTGTTTTTTTAATTATTTAATAACTTTATCAGAATAAAACTCGGTGCAGAAGGGGGTTAATTATTGTGCAGTGGGTTGTGAGTTCTGCATTTCTATGTACGAACGTTCTTACGCATATTCTTAAGACATACAATGATTTCTTTAGAACGTCAATCCAGTTTTCGCTTCACAATGAAATGTGTAAAATTAAGGGATGGGACCGAATACTGAAATCAATATTCGAATATTCGTTTTAGGTATTCGAATATATTCGAATATTCATTTTGTAAATACTACTATATACTACTATATGGGGCACTCTGTCCGAATATTTACCTATCCGAAATATGTATACTACATGTACGTAATTGTTTTACATTGTTTCAGTGGTAAATAACGAGTAATGAGCGATATAACTTAGTGAGTGTTAGGCAAACATAAATAAATGTATAATATTGTTAAATGTTTTGTTAATTAATTTGTTAATCGTTCCTTTTTTTCAGAACCATAAAGCTTGAATCTGCTGTGCAGATTACACGTTGCCTGGGTTTCGTCTAAAGACCGCCTAAAGTGATGGTGGTATTGTTTATTAATCATGTACGCCTTGTGCAAACTGTGAAACCGTTATCACAACATGGACCAGTTTTGTTTATTTGTGGATACAGTGCGTCATATTCGCGCCATCTACAAACCTTTAATTCGCGGTCCTTGTAAAGACGTGGCCCCCTGACAATTATCAATTGTCGTTAATTGGACATGTTTGGCATGTGTTGTAAAAACGTCACACTGCCCCCGCCCAACTGCTAGGCAGGAAATACGACTGGAATTCATGTTAACTTTGCAATCAAACTGGAAAAAAACATGATTTTTTTTTAAAGAAAATTTGTTCTGTAAATAAATTTGAAATCGAATATTCGTAGGTGAGGCGTATGCAATCCCAGAAGGCGGGTGATGAGGACGAGCTGAGCCGCGCTCTACACGAGTACGAGTGGTCTGAGCGCCCGAAGAACCTGCACACCGGGCGACCCCAGACACCGCCCAAACACGACAGGACCGTGCCGTACGCGGAAGTGCCTACCTACACCAAAGTATGACATGGGCAAATTTTAAGATTGAGACTAACGCATACCCTTATATATCCTTATGATTACTTTTGTGTAGCCATGCAGTTGAATTCATGTACATAATGAATTGCCAATTGTTAATAAAGTAACATAATACTATCTATTGCTCGCGTTTTTGTTCCCATTGTAATCCAGTACGAAATGCCGGCGGGCTCGACGTGCGCCGTATGTTGTGAGAAGTTCGAGGTTTTCCACGAGCACGAGGCACACCCGTGCCGGATCTGCGAACTGGTGTACCACGCGGGCTGCCTGGAAGTACAACATCCACAAGGCCAACTCGGACATCGGCTGGAGCTGTCCGCAATGCTTATGTCCATGTGGGAATATGGTTCACGCTATCTGGGGTGCAAAGATTGCCTTCATCAGCCCAAAACATCATGACGTAACCCATATACGAGTTTTACTAAAGTGTACGATAGTCGCCTATTTCTGATACTATATAATTAGTATGGAACCAACATGGCATTTAGGCGTTTTATAGTTTGTCCGTTGATCGATGCCATCGAAAGGCCTTGAAACAGTCTTTTACACACAAAAAACGTGACAATATGCAGCGTTAACATACCTTTATTGAAATAATTAGTGTAACGTAACTGTTCAGATTTTATAAGTTATTGCCCGGAAAAGTTGGAAACAATGTGGTCACGAGTGGATAATGTGTCTGTTGGGACCATATGTGACAATGAACGAAATTGCTACATCATGTTTTCATTGATTATGGTCATACTTCTATAGCGAGGTTGCTAGGCACTGTCCTATATCCACACGTCATCTATTTGTCATCACAAAACATATCTAAGTGTTATTATACAAGTGTTATTATTTACATTAAAGTAGCAGTGTTTAGTTTAAACATATTAATTTTAGCTCGATTATGTCGAAAACCCGAGGCTTATTGAGACACTCTTGAGATTTTTATTTAGTTTAAACCTATTTATTTAACTGGCATCGTTGAGGGTAATTTCTATAAAAAAAAAACTATATATTTTTTTACTAAGTGACATCTATATATTTTTTTTACTAAGTGACATCAAATATGTTGCAGCGTTGTAACATTACACACACGTTAACTTTACTGCGAGTCGCAGAGCGTATTAGCAATCTTTGTATAAGCGTCCACTTCCACAGTAAGTTTCGGATATTTTTCAAAAGTAGAATTATTTTGGTTATATTTATGTATATATTTCCCACAGAGTTGCACTTTTCTCTGATTTACTAATGCTAATCAGGGACGACACTTTACGCACATGCATTAAGCCCGTTTGTCATATATAAGAAATAGTTTATAAAAGATCGCGCATCCTAATGACCGTCTATTATTTTCAGTCAAACATTTCTTTGCTGCTGACCACGGACGAAGTAAAGAAAATGACTGAAAGTTTTGACAAACTAGACTTCAATCAAGGTTAGTGGGGAAACGCATGGTACTGATACTTATAATGTATGCGCTACTGTTTATAATATTGACGATACTTAATGAATAAATGCAGATCAGGACATAAAATTGTATTATTTAAAGCAAAAAATTTAAATTATATATCCTCGAATCGTTAAATTCAGTCAATTAAATCAGTGGTGAACACTACCAATAAAGTTAGAGTTTAAGTATAATATCGTAAATTCATCGCTGCTTTGTAAAATTTAATATGTAGACGCACTAAAATCTTCGCCTTAGAGAAATCCCGATTTCGGTTAATATTTTCTTATAGTGGATAAGTAACTATTACAAGCGCTTATTAACTACAAATGTAACTGCCCCCTACAGATGCCCAGTTCACCCTGGCGGAATACCTCAAGCTCAACGCCCGCCGTGGCGACCTACTTCCGGGGATGCGCGTGCGTCTTATCCGGGAGCTCAACATCATCGACCAGGACGGGAACGGCAAGCTGGACTGGTGAGAACAACGAGAGCAAGTTTTACCTCGCCAAGAAGGACAAAGTTGTTTTGTCCAGTCAAACTCCTCACGCTGGTATTACTGCCTCCCGATAGTAATCTCCCCTGCCGATTGTCAACATTGATCTTCTCTGCCAATTTCCTCACGGTGATCTCCTCTGCCAATTTCCTCACAGTGATCTCCCCTGCCGATTTCCCCACTGTGATTTTCGCTGCCAATGTTCTCACAGTGATCTACCATGCCAATACCCTCACAGTGATGTCCCATGCCAATGTCCTGACAGTGATCTCCCATGCCTATTTCATCACAGTGATTTCCCATGCCAATGTCCTCACAGTGATCTCCCATGCCAATGTCCTCACAGTGATCTTCCCTGCCAATTTCCTCACAGTCATCTCCCCTCCCCTGCCAGTTACATCACAGTGATCTTCCCTGCCAATTCACTCACAGTGATCTCCCCTGCGAAATTCTTCATAGTATCTCCCTTGTCAATTTCTCCACAGTGATCTCCCATGCCAATTTCCCCACGGTGATCTACCCTGCCAATGTCCCCACAGTGATCTCCCCTGTCAATTTCCCCACAGTGATTTCCCATGCCAATTTCCCCACAGTGATATCTCCTGTCAATTTACCGACAGTGATCTTCCTGGTAAAATTCCCTACAGTGATCTCCCATACCAATTTCTCCACAGTGATCTCTCCTGCCAATTTCCTCACAGTGATCTCCCCTGCCAATGTCCCTACAGTCATCTCCCCTGTCAATTTCCCGACAGTGATCTCCCATGCCAATTTCCCCACAGTGATCCCTCCTGCCAATTTACCGACAGTGTTCTCCCTGGTAAATTTCCCTACAGTGATCTTCCATGCCAATTTCTCCACAGTGATATCCCCTGCCAATTCCCCCAACGTGATCTGCCCTGCCAATTTCCTCACCGTGATCTTCCATGCCAATTTCTCCACAGTGATCTCCCCTGCCAATTTCCTCACAGTGATCTCCCCTGCCAATTTCCTCAAATAGATCTGCCCTTCTAATTTACTCACAGAGATTGCCCAAGCCAATTTCCTCACAGTGATCTCCCCTGCCAATTTCCTCACAGGGATATCCCATGCCAATTTCATCACAGTGATCTCCCATGCCAATTTCCTCACAGTGATATCCCCTGCCAATTTCCTTACATTTTTTTCTACTGCCAATTTCCTCACAGTGATCTCGCATGCCAATTTTCTCTCGGGGTTTTAAGCTGAATATTTATTAATTAATGCATTTATGCACGCGCAGCAGCCCAATTAAAAGTAATTATAACGAAATACGATATTTTTGTACGAACATAATCACAGTCAACGTAATGCAGTTACACAACTTATTTGACAAGTGGTTTTGTTTCGTGTTTTCTAGTATGACCTGGTGAAGATGCTGTCCAGGAATGAGCTGTGCGCGGCCAAGGCGACGTTCAATACGCTCGACAAAGACGGCGTAGGTAAAATCAAAGAGTACGACGTGAAAGGAATATACAAAACCTACTTTAAACAGTTCGAGATCAGAAGAAAAAGGTAAGCCTGCGACATAATATACCAACACATCTCATTATCATTAACATGAACATCATCGGCTTCTTCTTCGTTTTCTACTTCTTTCTCTTCTAGCTACGTATCAATCGTATTCAAATCATCTCCAGTTTAGCGCTGTCCACTGACAACTAAGGCCAACAACAAAATAAATGGTTGGTTTCCGCTTACATCTCTTAAAAAATCTAGGAGTAGAGGTAAAACATACAAATTTTTTTTTTATAACTTTTTTCTTTGCCGCATATTCAACATACAGTTTAAGTATATTGGACTGCATGTAAAATGTTTAAACGCCTCCCAACAAAGTAAGTGTACATTAACTATAAAACAGGTCATAGGAAAAGAGATTTCTGGCAGGAACTTATAATATAAGCGAAAACTGCTATTTTTTCCCGAAAATCAGAAAAAGTTAATGATTGGCAGCAAAAAACCTTTTAGGGTCGGTGGAAAAAATAGGGGGGTCGGGTTAGCGGAAATCAGCATTTTTTTTTAAGCCTAGTGCCTCAGTCACACATTTCCGATTTTTACTACCGTTCTTGAGCCGACAGCGTCCCGAATCAAATATGTCAAAAGTCGGGACAATATTATGAGAATCGGGGCTCGAAATTCAATGTTTGATCATAAGGTCGAATATGTCCCGACAACGTCCAGACAGCGTTTCGACTGAGTCCCGACAGCGTCCCGAATCTCCCGAATGCGATCCGACACTTTCCCGACAGTGTCCCGACAGCGTCCCGACATGCCCGACTGTTTGATTATTTGTATCGTTGCGCTATCGGGACGCTGTCGGGAGCCATAATCGGGAATTTGTGACTGCCGCAATACGCCAGACTTTATATTTCCATATAATTTATAATGCATTATCAATCCCGTTCCACAAGACATTGTCCCGAGAACGTCTCGACACCGTCCCGACGCCGTCCCGAAATTGAACCGATATAGCCGAATCTATCCCGACAGAGTTCCGACTATACAAATTCGGCTGAGTCTCCCGAATGTTAAGGGAAAACTTTATCTGCCGGGAGTGCTTTGCCGATCACGCCGAACATGTCCCGATAATTCCCGATTCTCAGGGCAGCGTACCGACAGCGTTCCGACACCTCCAGACAGCGTCCCGACATTTCACGACTTTGTATCGTAGCGCTGTCGGGAAACTGTCGGGAGCCATGATCGGGAATGTGTGACTGAGGCTTAATGGAGCGAACGTTAGGATTTGATTTGAACTACATTGAGTATGTATATGGGCCACTCGACGCATTGCCGCTATTGAGAGCATCTACGGTGCTGTACGGCACTGATAGGCTCGGCTTCTACCGGTGTCCGATATAACACGTATACAGGTGTAACATTTCATGGGCATTTGAATACAGCCGTCGGTCCGTATTCCAGAAACATCTTAAGTTTTAACTGAAAATATGCTCACGTAAGTTCCAATTTTTGTAAGCTTATATATTTAAAACAACACATAAATTTATGAATATTTTACACTTGAGTGAACAATAGCTTATAATTAATTAATAAATAATTAAAACATACTAATAAGCACAATGTGATTTACACATGGAATTAAATGCTAACGAAACATTCTGATTTTAAGGATAAAAATGAAATTCTACTTAAGATGTTTCTGGAATATGGACCCAGTCCATTAACTGAACTGAAGCCTCTCTCTTCATACATCAAACATTTATCAAGTGCTAAAAATATCCAAAAACACTATACATTCACAAATAAATTATACTAGTTAATATAATAAGTATTTTCCCTGTTGAAATCCTAGTTGGTCTGTCATAGCTAGCTGTGCACATTTTGATCAGGCCCCAACGACTACGAAAGTTCTTAATATCAAACTTAGTCTCAACTAACAATATTGACCAATGAGAATGCTTGTAACATTTGAGCTTTGATTTCCATTGGTTAACTATTGACCAATGGGAATGCTGGTAACATTTGAGCTTTGATTTCCATTGGTTTAATATTTAAGAATGTTCGTAGTCCTGGGGCCTGAACATCGTTTCTTGAGACTCGCAAATTGTCATCTCTCCGCCACGTAAACCACCAGCGCAAACACGATATGTCACAGCTGTACACATTTTGATCTGAACATCGTTTCTTAAGTGTCGCAAAATTATCATCTAACCATTACGTAAATCACCCGTGCAAATACGATCACTTCTAGAATATTGTATTGTTCTTTCCAGTTACTGTGACTCCGGCAAGGACTCCGCTACCCTTGATCTTTACGCCGAGATGTTCACTAAGTGCCTGATGGACGCAGATCAGGGGAGCCAGGGGTGAGTATATGACAGTTCCAACATGTTAAACAAGGGTTCACAAAGCAGGCTTGAGTCAGTCATGTTTAATAATAAGCATGTCGTGGGAAAACCAGGCTTAATGCAAGTTCGTAAAGTGTCGTCCCGGATAAGCCTGTGCTTATTTCTAGAAGAGACTTCTTTGAAACAGGAAATACCATAAAAGCGGAAAGTGTCGTCCCAGATAACCTGTGAATACTGCAGAGGCTGATCCGGGACGACACTTTACGCACATGCATTAAGCCTGTTTTTCACACGACACGCCTCATTATTATTATATTTTAGTGAGAGTGACGTTCACAACACCTGCTTAGCATGCTTCAAAGTCGCGGTAAAACAACTTGCACCGGTTGTTCATATCCAAGATATTTTACGATCATGCTATAACAGAGTTCGCAAAATAGCTTGTGGGTATAATTTTCAGGTTTATTGTGAACTTGAACCAGATATGTACGGCCCTACACCTTGAACTACAAACGATGTCTGGATTACACATTTAATTTCTCACTGGAACGGTGCTTTATGCACGGAAATTTTGTGTTGTTATTTTAATTATTTATATTAGGAATATGCGGATGTGCGTTTCCGATGTCCGAACACTATTCGGACAGTCATATTCATGTACTTCTAATACATGACTAGTATTCGGATATCCGGATATCGGATAACTCCTAAGCATACCGAATAATTTTGCTCGTTATTTTCACAGGGAGCTAAATTGGGAGGACTTTATCCTGGAACAGGCCCTCTACATCCTCTGCTCGAGACAAAATGCACGGATAGCGACAGTCAAATATTCGTAGTTGTATAGATTTCTATTTGGTGCAGCGAAATACAGATATGGCAGCCTTAGGCATCATGCTTATGTAAGGCTTAATTTTTCAGTAATTGATAGTTTCATAAATGGTGACCTGTTACTTTATTTCAACTATTATCTGTGACAAATACTTGTTGAATGTGAAACAGCAGATTTACCTTATTACCGGTATTTGCGATAACTGTTTTTTTTTTTCCTTTAGAGAGTTTTTGATTGGATTTGTTATGTTTTACATATTATAATATTTTGTCGCATAATCTCAGCAGAAAAAACATTTATACATGTAAATCACCCAACAAGTCTTTGCGGGGAGTATTCTGATTTTATATGGAAAAAAAAACACAGTGTAAGAAGCAATTGTATCAATTCCGGAAGTCGGTGCCGAGTAGGCATACAGTTGATTTACTATATCGATATTGGATATTGCTGGAAGAGATTTCTCTCAAAATCAAAAGGAAAGGTATGTGTAGTCTTTTTATTCACCCAGCATAGTTTCAATTACATGTTGATTTCATAAATAGACATTCCCTTTAGAGAATTACAGAGAAATCATACAGCAATGCAAAAAGTCGGTAGGCCCGTTGCTTCACAAACATCAACAAGATTTCGCACCAAAAAGGTACAAAATTACTCACAGGCTTTATGGATTCTGTACATCAGGAGCTTGTTTTGACGTTCAAGATGGCGTCAGGCCGCAAATTGAAAACGCAATTATGAGTATAGTCCGGATTGACCGCTCACGTTACTCACGGTTTGGTACGAAAAAAATCTTTGCATTTGAAAAAAAACAAGCTTCTTGTTCAGTGAAATAATCACAATTTTACAAGTTTTTCCTAAAATATAGCATAATAATATGAACTATTTTGCGCAATATTACACGTCACCACATAAATTAGATGGAGAGCAACTCGACCAATTGAATACGTGCAACAGGCTATTGTCGCGATATGATTGGTCCGCAGCGTATTGAACAAGTGCGTTCTGCGGTGCCATGTCAAATACGATACACGCTTCCGATTATAGAATTAAAGAATTATATATTAAGTCATGAAATATGTTATAATAATAAATGTTCATAAAATATCATATACAAATTATATCTTTGCTTGAGAGAGCACCTTTAACTTGTATCCAGTTTCTATAATAGTCAATACTTAGAAATCGCCATCAATTATTTGACAGTCAAATTTGCAAACCCGTCAGTTTTGACCTCAGAATGCCCTTGCTGGACCAGAGAAAAACAAAGAACTGTGGTTTCGTGTGACTGTGGCTGTCTAATATAAACATTGGAAATTGATGTGTTAATTACGAGCAGGGCGACGTCATTTTCCTTTTTACGCTACGTACATTAGAAGTTACGTACGTTGCTGCAGTGAATATCATTTCACCGCGATGCGTTTTGGCAGGGTCACGTGACGTCCGCAATTAATTCGTAGCTTTCGTTACGCCCCGCGAACGTATATATGAGAAACGTACCTTAACGTCAACCGATCTCTGTTACGTTCTTTATGTTAAAGAAGTTCGCAACAGTTTCCTTCAATTTTCTTGCAACGTCAGATTTTCTTAAAACTTGGCACAGACATGCATTAATGTATCCTAATGTCACCGGCCTTTTTCCGGAAATATAGAATTTTGAATACGGTACCTGTCGAAGCCATTTTTCAGTTTGTGTTACTTAGAATGTTGAATAATATAAAGCGTTTATAATCAAACAAAGATGGAGATTTTTAAATGCATCTGTTTTTAATGTTTTGTTTGGTAAATATACCAATGCAGTTTAATGATAAAACTCGCTTTATCTACAGTTATCATTCAACAAATGACTTGTAATGGACACATTACAAGGTTATTTATGCATTAAATATGCCTGTGAAAACATCAATAATTTATCAAATATACGAAAATCTTTTGTTCCAAACGACAGATTTTGTTAAAAGATCCCACATACATGCATAATTGTATCCTGAAACTAAAACATTTTAAAAAAATAGGGGTCACCGGCCTTGTTCCGGAAATATTGGGTTTTTAATACGGTACCTGTTGAAGCCCCTTTTTCAGTTTGGATTTTTATCAATGTTTTAAGTATATGGGATAGTTTTTTTTCAAACAAGGTCATGGTTCTTTCAACTGATATGTTTGTACATGCTTTGTTTGGCAATATACATGTGTATGTTGATAATAAAAACGCTTTACCTACAGTTACTGCTTAAATAATGAATTTGACTGGACATTTAAGTGTGTCAAATGGGAACTAATAATGCTTTCTGAAACTTTATTTTTATCAAATGCATATTTTGTTCCAAACGACAGATTTTCTTAAAATTTCAACATACATCCATAAATGTATACTTACACCAAAACATTTATAAAAAGAATGGTTCACCGAACTGGTTTGGGAAATATTGGATTTCATAAAGGGTACCTGTGTAGCCTTTTTCCAATTTCGTTTTAACATACATACACAACGTATCAATAGAATGGAGGTATTTAATGGATCATTTCTGAACTAAATTTGTTTGGAAATACATTGCATACGTGTGTTTTTGATTATTATATATGTTTTATGAACTTTTACTATAAAAAATATTTATTTTGAATGGACACTAGATATGAAATTAGTATATTGTAACCTATATACAATGAAGAAAAAATAAAGCAAAAGGAGAAATTAACCCAATTATTTTCTTTTTGTTGCGAACGTCTTTAAGTGTCTTCGAAGGATGAGGGACACTATATCGGCACGGGTTGCGTTAGCAATTTTCTTGGGTATGTTTGCCACGTTTTATAAGTTATTAATATATGGATTCGAATGAATATTTTATAAATTGACATCAATACACTTGCATTTGTCTTAAAGAGATTTTTGCATAATTTTTTATCATAATTCGCTTAAAATAGTAACTATATTGTAATAAATGTGTTCAACATTAAATTCTGAAAATAAAATGGATTGCGTAGTGTATAATCACAATGCTCAATGCTATTTTAAGTTTGTTGCATGAAACCGTTTTTATTTATACTCTTTAAAGAAAAGAAGGCGGCGAAGTATAAAAATCGGATGCATTATCAAACAAATATATGTCAGAAGTGTTATTTCTACATTAATTATTAACATATGACACGGTTAGGAGACTCACCGGACCACCTCATTTCAAGATGTTAAGAAACTATCCGGTGGTGACTTCCGAGGTGGTCCGGTGGAGCCAAAATATTTTATACCGTGCGTATGACTTTCCAATTTTATATTATTGTCTTATGATAAAGGTGCTTTTTTATGAAATCGGCCAATGTCATTACCAGTAGGAATGATAAAGGAACACTCGTTCGTAGTTTCGTTAAATAATATAAAAAAAGGCTGTAGGATTTTTATAAGTTGAAGTCATTGAAAGAATATGTCTATGATACTCTTTGTACTGACATGTTTACCCCGTCTGAGTTCTTTACTACAACCCATTATGAAGTTTGTGACGACTGACGATGATCACAAATAGAAATGTCTTCACATACGCATTACATGTTTTGCAATAATTTGTAATTTTGGTAAGATTTATGGCAATTTTTTTTAATGAGAGGTGCAGAGGTGGTCCGGTAGTGCTGAGTTAGCTGATGTTCATGAAAGTAGAATTGGTAGACAGTACAGCTACACGATTATACCGAGGGTTAATAAATTATTATTATAAATAATGATTAAGTCAAATCTAGGAAATAAATACATCAACCTTTCACAAATCCTGTATAAACATTCAAAAATCAGCTGAAATCCGCGGTTGTTGGTAACAGTTTTTTGACGATTAGGTATACAGCACTGACGATTAGGCATACAGTAATGACGATTAGGCATACAGTACTGACGATTAGGCATACAGTACTGACGATTAGGCATACAGTAATGACGATTAGGCATACAGTAATGACGATTAGGCATACAGTAATGACGATTAGGCATACAGTACTGACGATTAGGCATACAGTTTTCAAAAAGAAAAATGCGAATAGGATACAGTCAATATGAAATTAGGAATACAGTCGCAAAGAATCAGTTGTCCCCAAACAAATCCACTTTTAAATTAATCTAAAACAATCATGGGACAGTGTTGAACTATATGTGTAAAAGAGATACTGCTGTACCGAATTACAAATGTTACATATGATTTATTTCATGTTACTAAGTATAAATTACAAGAAAATTATGAAAATATGTATATCTTTTAAAACAGCAGTTTTTCAACCACAGGCCGATTTGATAGTGACATTGTTCACAATCATACATAAACAACGCCACAGTAACTGGAAAATATATTTTTGATTTACATATGGTGTGTAAAATTTAATGTAAATGATGTTACAGCTAAATACAATGTACATCAACAATAAAATGGAAGTCTCAAAGTCACACAATACTGGATTAAATAACAATAATGCTTGCGTGTCTTGCTACACTTACCCGAGTAAAAGAGAGCTAAGTATCCTTGCAATTTGGTTAACTAATAGTTGTTGCACACTTTGATCGAAATATGTTATTTATTTAACGAGCCCGCGGGGCGAGATTAAATAATTAACACATTAGGGTCAAAGGGCGCTACAAGGGTTTTATACCATATTCACCAATAACATTGCAACTTTCTAGCCAATCCCAATGGGTAGACGTCACGTGATGTCTGACATGCTTGGCATGCGTGTCATTTCCAAATATAGCGCTTTCGCCATGTGTTCACTTAGTACCTGAAGTATAAATTCCAATTAAAGTAGCATGCATATAAATTACAACTAAATTTCAATATACTGCAGGCTACTTATTGCACGGTAAGCTTGCAAATAAGGCTCCGCCCACCAGTTACCGTTTTGATATCACAGTTATTGAATTCCTAAAAAAAAAACGAAAACTATTACAACCTATTTATTTAAGCTGGTTTGTTTCGAAAGCAATCTTCGAGTCCGTTTGCTGGGTATAAAAAGAACTTGGTGTCTTTTGAGAAAGATCATTCGAATACTTCCCTATTAGAGATCGAACAAGACGGACACCATATCAACTTGCACTTTTGCAATGATTCCTGTTATTGTTTGTAAATTGGTTGACTATTTCTGAAGAAGTTTACCAAGTCCTCCGAACTTGTAATTCCATAAGCGCTAGGTAACCTTGACTTGGAAGAGTCTGCAAGTAATAATTGGCTATCACATACAAAAACTGCTCTCCAAGTTTACATTGCGCCCAGGTAATGATTTCATCAATCATGAGGGTAGATACACCCACTGGATCCACGATTCCTTTCAGTACAACCAAACAAAAAGGGATATTCTCCACCATATAGCGATAGGAGAAGTTGGGTGAGAATCCGCCTTCCGGTAACTCAACCATCGGGTGAAACAACCCGTCGAATCCACGGTTTGTACGCATACAAGACAACAGTGTCGAGCTGTCTACAATCTGCTCTCCATATTGCTCAATAAGAACCTCTTGAGCATCCGGCAAACCACTCAAATCAACATCCGGGAACCTTACTCTCAACGCATGCGTAATGAGCAAGACCTCTCCATTGACGCCGTCCAGATACCGCACCGCCTTTTCATTCACACCTCGATACGACAGGGGACGCGTCGCCAGTGGGGTTTCGTCCCGGTTTTTCCAATTGCCGAACATAATTGGCGGATTAAGTATCGAACGCGTCATCAGAGTACATTTCAGGTAGCTGTCATATGGCTTTAGAAGAGGGTTTCACCAAGTAATGTCTGCATAACGCTAAATGCATCTCTGTCATTTATAGAAAATTGCAGACAACCGCCGATTTAAGTGTATATGACTTTCTTTATTGATATTATGTTGATCTCACAGCCGTACGTTTTTATTCGACAAGACCAAGGTAATGATACTAAAGCCAAGACGCCATTTTTCTTTCCCGAGTCCCTCAACATGGAGCCACACTGGTATTCGAATCCAGGAAGTCTGGGCATGCCGACGACAACAGCCGAGGCACGACCATCTGAAGGTAGTACGCATGCGCGTACGCCTGAGCTACTATCACGACAAAATCGGAACCGGTAATGAAATCAGGATTTTTTTGTAACTGCAAATCCAATATTATCAAACGTTCGACAAACTCGCTTTCCGTCCGGAAAATTTGCTGCAAAGCCATGTGCACGCATGGCTTCGTTCCAACGAGTTGAGCGATCTTTATAAGGGTTAAAAACAGTGATGTTAAAGTCAGTTGCCATGGAAGCGACCCTGAAAGCGCATGCGCACCGTTTCCTAAGCCACAGATGGTTACCTTGATTATGTCGATCAGCCAACTGAAAAAAAAAACACAAACAAGTGTCACTGTTGAGGCTCTTACACTATATCGTTCCGAAGGGCCTGTATAGTGTTTGGGGATTTGGGCTAAAAACGTGTGAAAGACTGTGAAGAACACTGACACGGTAGAAGTCACATCGTTTTATTCATTTTGTTTTCTCTTTCTTATCGAAAAAACTTTTGGAATTAAAATTAATATTCCAGAGAGAAGTTAACTCTTTACACACGATTTCTGTTAGGTGCAGTATCTCATGTACGGCTCCTCTACAGCGAGTGTGATTGTTCTTTGTTAAGTCTCATTTTTACCGTATGGATATAAAAAAAAATACGTATCTACCTATATAAAGCACTACTATTGTTTTGTTTAAATGTAACACTGTCGATATGTAACATATTAACTAGTATAATAACGCTGTAAACACGTTTCTACTGAAAGGATTTAAACTGCTCGTACATTTCAAAATTTAAGAGGTTATTTATCAAAAAGAACAGTGTGAGAGGACAGCTTTAAACTATAACGCCTGAAGACGCGTCTTCATTTAATATAATATATTAAACTTCGTTACACACTCCGCAGCTTTATAACAAACACATTCTTACGTATTTCAAAATACATTTAAGATTTAAACTACGAACTCACGTACAACAAAATAAATTCACAACCGTAACACTTTCATTGACTCACATGTGTCGACCTGTGTAGACGCAATATCTCGTGTGTAGATGGCTATCAGTAACTTTTTGAAGAATGCGGTGGCGTATCCAGTCTTGTACCATATGTTACGTCTGGAAGTTCAAAACAAAAATGGCAACGATTAAAACAATAAAAAAGCTGAAAACCAGCACGGAAACTCTACATTCAACAATATGTATATTCATATTCAGTTTTAAACAGTTTTATTTTTACAATTTACTTATGCAGGTTAATTTTCATTCTATCTGCATTTTTTAATTTTAATTATTTCAAATGAAAAACCTCCTGACCTGCCCCATCTGGCCTACTTTTAATTTTACCTTAGTTACAGCGCTTGGATGTGTATCAGTTGAACTGTTAAAGGGACTATGTTAGCAAAAAGGTTTTTCTAAGGTGTCAACTTAAGAAAAAAATACAAAATGAATATATTAGTATTGGCATCCAGTAAAGGTAACAATAATTTAAATGTACATATAATGGAAGAAAGTGTATGCATTCTAAGACAACACTCATTATATGAGGCGCGTCGTTAGAAGACCGGACTTAATGCATGTGCGTAAAGTGTCGTCCCGGATTAACATGTGCAGTCCGCACAGGCTAATCCAGGACGGCACTTTCCGCTTTTATGGTATTTTCTGTTTCAAGGAAGTCTCTACTAAACATAAGTCCGCTGCAGGCGGAAAGTGCCGTCCCGGATGCATTTTAGCAGGTTTTCCCACGACGCGCCTCATATAATTTAAGTCGAGTTTGTTCGACCTTTTTGTTGTTTACATTTTGACGTTTGAATTGTTAGTAGTCATATAACTATAGTTTGCACATGTATTATCACAAGTCAAAATAGCGCAGTTTGTTAGATTGCTGTCAGATGCCATTTGTTTTTATGCCCCCTGCATCTTGATGCGGGAGGCATATAGTGATTGCCCTGTCCGTTCGTCCGTGACAAGGTAAAGTAGATTTTACCGTCTCGTCTAGCACCAAAACCGCTTACTACAACACTTGGATACTTACACAGTTGATGCTTATGACCATTCCGTATCCATCCATATCACCTAACCTCACTCTGACCTTGACCTTGACCTAATTTGCACTTACTCAATAACTCAAATGGGCTGTTTCTTGGTTAACTAGATTTTATCGGTTCGTCTAGCACCATCACCGCTTTCTACAACACTTGGATACTTAGACAGTTGTTGCTGATGACCATCCCCAGTCCACCCATATCACCCAACATCATTTTGACCTTGACCTAATTTGGATTTCTAATATCATAATTCAAAAGTGCAATTTCTTGGTTAATAGATTTTACCGTTTCATCTAGCACCAACACCTCCTACTACAACACTTTGATATTTACACAGTTGTTACTTATAACCGTTCCCAATCAACATGTATCATCCACCCTCACCTTGATCTTAACCTAATTTGGACTTAGAATAATTCAAGCACCAGCACTGCTTACTACAGCACTTGGATACTTACACAGTTGTTGCTTATGACCATTCCCAATCCACCCATCCACCCATATCATCCAACCAATTTGGACTTATTTGGAATAATTCAAATGGACTGTCCAGCACTAACCGGGGGCATGTGTGTTTATCAAACACAGTGTCTTGTTATGGCTCAATAATTCTCGCTACTGTAATATGGGTTTTCTTTTTTTTCTCAATAATTTGTGTTTATTTGTTTTTATAAAATATATTGTAATACTGTAATCATACTTAATTCATTGTATACGTCTTCGAATTTCTAATTTATATCATGCAATACCATTTACATTGTTGTACGATAAGTAAAATTCTTAAATCGTACAGGTCGTCACATAGTCCTGCTTTTAATTTTACAATTAAAAGAACTTGTTCACAGATTTTTGTATTTTTCGAAATATGCCATTAAACGTATTAATTCGACAAATTAAAGCATCTGAACTAAAGTTTTCAAGTAAAATAACAAGAAAAGGATAAACAAGAAAGGAAAAAAGTTGCGCCCACCGGGGTTCGAACCCCTGACCTCCAGATTAAAAGTCTAAGCTCCCAGCCATTCCGATTGGCACACTTCAGGCAAGGAATCAGGCCCGGGCTTTGGGCTCCAGCCCCCTCCCCCCTCCAGCTGAGCCCAGCGGTATCATTTTCGGGCTGGGATTTGACCTTACACAAGTTGTAAAGGGCTGACGTGTCAATAAGTATACCGAATATTGCCTAATTCTATTACTGTCGGGATTGGGCATTGATATCATACAAGCAGTAAACGGCTAGCGTGTCACTTGGTGTACCGTATACTGCCTTATATATCAATATATGGACATTTAATATGGGAGCTGGGTGGTACCCTGCTGAGCATACACCCGGCCGATCATTGTGTTTGAATGGCTGGAAACATATTAATTGGTAGAATAATAATTGTCACGGGCTCGACGTCGATAACTAACCATGGTCGCAAGCACCATAATTGTAATTTAGAGTTTGTTTCAGGTACCCGACCTACCCTAAAAAATGCCCCGACCCTGGAACATTTTATTGAGTTTATCAGATTTTATTATGTTTTATTTTTTTCCCAACAATTAAACTTTTTTTTTGATAAATATGTGTTCTGTTTTGATAGCATCCACCTGCCTGCCTGCCTACCCACCCAAATTTTGGGGGGCATGTAGCCTGAAACCAACATAATATTGTTACGCCTTATTCAAACTATATGGTTTAGGTAGTGGTATAGCACATACTTCAAAATAAATGCTTTATGCCCCCGACATCTTCATGCGGTAGGCACATAGTGATTGTCCTGTCCGTCCATCCTTCCGTCCGTCCCTACATAACATGGTTATGTAGTTTTTACCGTTTCGTCTAGCACCAACACCGCTTACTACAACAGTTAGATATTTACACAGTTGTTACTTATGACCGTTCCCAATCCATCCATATCACTCAACCTCACTTTGACGTTGATCTTGACCTAATTTGGACTAAGAAATGGGCTATCCAGCACCAACCGGAGGCATGTGTGTTTATCAAGGCTGATGATGGGAATGAATCCCACAGATTTCAGGACAAAAAATACTACAATACATTTGGTTCATACAGAGATGTATCGATACAATAATGACAGGGTTTGACTTTAACTTTTGGGAAGTGGTGGTCCAAAGGACCGGTTACCTTCAAAGCCTACTGGGCCGATACTGTATCAACTGGTCCCGATAATCAAAATACACCGAACTCCATAGTGCATACAATAGTTTAAAAAATGAAAGGGCTCAGAATTGATACCGGAAAATATATTGAGCACACATGAAAATCTATAATTTTATCTTCTATAATATAATATAGCATAATTTCGCTCACAATGTTGTTTGAACATTTTTGCTAAAATACAGATGAAATGTCAACTCCTTAAACTTGACATAAATTTGACATCCATGGGTGTTCGTATGCTGAGCAATTAAAATTCCATTATAACAATTAAAAATAATTATTTATTGATTGGCCTATCCGTTCCTGAACGTTTTGTAATCATTCCCACAATGCGGAAACCTAGACTTGAATTTTGTTTACTTCGATTGTTTTACTAATGATACAATTTAAAACTGAAAGTTGTAAAAACAATGATAAATTATTGCTGTGCCGAAAGATAATACGTTGTTGAATATTATTGAGCCAGAAGAAGTATTAACTATACCTCGGTATAAAGTATTTAGCCAAACTTCTGAAATTCGTTTGTTTGGTCAAAGAAACATGTGAATAAATTTAATTGACCCTGTTAGTGTTAAACGTTATATTTTGAATAGAAACTAGTATACACTTATTATTCAATACAATATATGTTGTTGAAATAAATTTGTATTAATAAATAAAAAGTTATTAAATGACTATAATAAATTATTATAAAAGGAAATTGCTTCTCTACAAAGCTACTTCAATGCCTGTCAGATATAATTTTTTCAGTCAAATTGGTGTTGATTGTACAACGTATATAACACGCTGTTATAACACATAAAGATTAGAAAGTTGAAACATCGGAAAAAGTGCGATTTATGCACGATAGCTTGTGGTAAAATGCTAATAAACAACATCATCTCAGACGGTTCTCTGTATTCTTAATCACACATGATAATTCACGAATAACACAGTTGGAAGCAGTCCAAAAAGAACTGGTCACCGGACCGGTCGTCCTGCGAAGACAACCGGTCCGAGCAAAAAATCACAGGTCACGGACCGACGGACATGCGTTAAGTAGAACCCTGAATAATGATATAAAATAACTGTACTTTATACAATGAAATAAGAAGCACCTGTTTTGATGATGTGCTAACAAATGATATTTTTGTCAACCTATCTGACATTGAAAAAAAAAGCATTTCTTGTGAGCAATAACACAAGGTAATAAGCAAAATACATTCTAAAAGCCTTCACCAAAAGACGAAACCTTTGTTTTCATAAAGGATCAACTTAACATTTAAATACGTATTATATTTTTAAATGTATTTAAAATTAATTATTTTATATTCACGATCTCATAATAGCAAACACGTCCATCGTCTATCTTTCGATTGAAATATATATAAATGCATTGTTATATACTCATTTTATAATGTTTAATCTCATTATACGAATTTAATTTTGCATTGATAGCGAGGTGACTTACAGAACCATGTGCATTCATGTATCATGTTTTGGTGTTTATATTTCGTTACTTGTACACACGTCACTTACTTATACGTTGAGAATTGTTTGTTTACTGCATATAGTATATGGTATATAACCTATTTTGTTAAGGTATAATGAATCACAGATTTATAACTAGCGTTCTGTTTGGTCCAAAACTATGTACTTTGTCGAATTTTATGCACGTCAGTTGAAATAGTCCTATTGGGATAAAATGAAAAAACAACGAACAAAACTAGTTCAAGCCATCACAAATGACGATTCCCGATATATAAATATATAGTTGCAAGGTCTTTCAAGGTCCATAATTGTGTGATTTTCCTACTACACATTAACTACTGCTGCTGCTGATTCTACTACTGCAGCAGCTGCTGCTGCTACTACTACTACTACTACTACTATTTCTACTACTACTATTATTATTATTACTACTACTACTGCTGCTGCTGCTGTTGCTGTTACTGCTGCTGTTATTGCAGCTACTGGTGCGGTTGCTACCACCACCACTACAACAACTGCTGCTGTTAATGCAACTGCTGCTAAAATTACTGTCATTACCAATTCTGCATCATCTTAGTCCAGCCCCCCCCCCCCGGACAAGCCTGGTCTGCGTTCGGCCCTGCACTTTCCAGCCCCCCCCCCGGCCAAGCCTGGTCTGCGTTCGGCCCTGCACTTTCCAGCCCCCCCGGCCAAGCCTGGTCTGCGTTCGGCCCTGCACTTTCCAGCCCCCCCCCCCTCGGCCAAGTCTGGTCTGCGTTCGGCCCTGCACTTTCCGAGTATGTTTAAGCTTATAAGAGTGATTTACGTGTTTTCAACAATTTCAACGAAAACAACAGAAACACACCAAATCGTTCCTCCATTTCGCATTACAAATGCTGAATAACTTTATTGATTTTAACTGATTATTGCTTATAACTAAACGTTATTTACAGTATTTCTGTCAAACATGTTATTTCGCTCCTTTATACACAATATTATTTTATTTTTGGAATCTGTAACAAAAGGTTTGAAAATCGTCAATTCTTCAATCTGTGAACAGGTCTCTTTGAATAATGAGGTGGCCTTCATATATACATTGACACTTACATCCATTATATTTCGCTGAACTGATTTGATTCAAGATTTACTGGTAATGGATCTTAACGTAAACGACAAAGTAACTAATAGTTAATTTCCAAATCTGATAAAAGGGATCCGGGTTTGTGTTTACATCGTGTTTCAACAAGTGTCGATTTTGCTGTACAAATCATCAACTTTATTTTTCGAAAAAGAATATGTACAAGGGTTGTTCAGGAAGTTCGCGGAATAGTCCAGTAAATTTTAAAATAGTTTAACGTTAATGCTCAATTAAAGTTCATGCACATTTTTATATGCCAAACACATCGCATACAACCGATTAACAAGAATTATTATCACCAACGCATTATTCGTATCCATAGTAACACACCATTAGGTATCCGCCCCGCGCCGTGTTTCACTTTATTTTTACGTAAATACCTGCCCTTACTAACGCTATTTGGGGGTAAGTCCTTAACGTTAAATATGCGCGAAAACGTGTGATAAAATTGCAACGTTCTCAAGTCATTTCCGTGAAATGTGTTTTCCGTAACAGCAGAAAGTTATTCCAATTTGTGTGGACGCTGTTGTTTGGAAACCTGGAACACTTCCACTTTAGCGCTTCCCGGAAGTACTATATGTAATCCACCAAACTATGGACCAAGAGCGCGTTTATACGGTGAGAGGCGCGCTAGCTCTTTTTTTTTTGCATGTTTCGGCCGATTTTTCGAAATCGCACGCTCCGAATAATCGGCCGAAACACGCAAAAAAAAAAAACACCCAAACATCGTGATTTTATTGAAAAGTTTATATTTAAGATTTTGTGAAACAATTCACAAAATATAAACTCAAATTTGCATAGTTTTGCAATTTACCAGCGTTCCACGAAAACGGCCGCCGTTCTGAAAACGGTTGTTGACAAAGTATTGCACCGATTTAAAGAAGTAAAACTGGATTTGCAAATCAAAAAAAGTAAATTATACCTTTAAAACCATAAACTACAATAATGTATTTACACAAAACCTGATAAAATTATGAAGGAATATTAAAGTCAGCCCACTTTGAATCCAGCCGCCCCAAATTTACACTTTCAAAGTGAAAGCAGAAGTCGGCCGGCTAGAAATAAACAAGTCATGCGTAGCAACGTCGACACATGCGCAAACGGTTGTTTACATTTATAATTTTCGGGGACGGCTAAAGAGGAAACTACCCGGAAACCGTAAACGACATGACGTCGACGGGCGATGTCGAGTTACGCAGTATTGTGAAGTTTTGTGTTGGACTCGGAAAATCGCCGGCGGAAACTTTGCAGTGGATAAAACTTTCTAACACTGTTCCAGCATGCGGAAAACCTTTCGTGTATGCAGTGGCGTAGCTAGGCCATATTCGTCTTGTAGGCTCGGGCATTAGGTCAAGATACGAAGTTAGAAGTTTGTCAAATACATTTATGCTTTAACATTTATAAATTAATTTGACTATATGAATTATGTGGATATATGTGAACGTATATAAATATAAATCAACACGTTCTTGTTATAGCATTCATAAAAATTCATTTACTTTACAGGTCCTTCAAGCAAAATAGTTATAAACAAATATACATGTAGTGCGTATAACATGGGCTTAACTATATGCCTTCATGTCCGTTGCTAAAAGAGGCCCACTGCAAGATAGTTTAAGTTTCTATTATGTCTGTCATCACTTTTAATAGAACTCCATTTTACAACTTGTGACGGCCACAAATGTATTAATGACTTTTTCCCTATGTATGTGCATCATTGCCAGGCTGGAAAGCCTGTCTGTACATGGTTGATTTCAGGTACGTTTTCAGCCTCTTCATGCACCGGAACGACCGCTCGCACCTTGCACGTTGGCGTTGTTTGATGTGCCTGTCCACTATTCAATGTTATATATTTAAGAAACGTCTTTAAACATGTGAAATTCATAGCTGACTACATTCAAACTCACAAACTTTCACATCAAGAATTATATGTATTAGTTATTTACCGAAGTGTAATTCTTTCCTTTTAAAGTGAATGTCATTAAATAACTCACACATGCTTATCGGTTGTATTTTTAAATGTACTATGTACTGTTTATTTTCTCTATTAATACGAACGAACGGACGAACAGACGAACATGTCTTGTACACCAACTATTGTGAAAGACACTCTTTTGGATGCGTTGAGAACCAATATGGCAAGTGATGCCGACATTGTGTCACTTACGTTTCGCTGACATGCGGTGCCTGGAAAGTATTAAATCGCTCGGAAATGGTCCCAGTGTTTTGAGCACCCCTCTACTTTATCACGTATTAAATATTTTTCTCATTTATGTATAAAACAAAATGAAATTTGGTGTGATTGCTAATGTAACTTTGAATAAAATGTTTGTCAACTTAGATCTTTGGAAACTATCTATTGAAACGATTCTGTTTAAGCTCGAAAGTAGTCATTGGTTTTACTTTAATTTCAACTTTAAACCACATATATTTAGTATGAAAGTCTTAATCTGGTATTTCCTGTGCCAAATCTTTATCGCTGTTGACATCTTTATATATATAATCTGAAATATTTAGAAAACAAAACAATACTATAGCATCTCCGAACAAAGGTATATATACCCACTGTCTATATTTTATCATTTTCACTGAACGTTGGCGCAGGTACTACGGTGTGGATTAATTTTCTTAAGAATTGGTAGCGAGCTAGAACGGGTTCGTTTTACGAAGTACTTTTTAGTATGGTACGAATATGAGCGAGCAAAGCAAGCGAGAAAAAATAGCATATTGATTCAGTTTTTACCGTTTTGTAATCCCAAGAAAGCTAAAATATTCAGATGCTAACTTTAATGATCCGCTTAAGTCTATTTCTATTTGTGTCAAAAGGCACATTTCGTAAATGAAAATGTTTTTTATTTAGATCGCCTTATAATCGATCTCTTGGTCGCGGTGGCGTAGTGGATATGGTGTCCGCCTAGCGATCGGGAGGTCCCGGGTTCGATCCCCATTCTGGGAGCGTTCTTGAGATCTCCCCCAAAGACACCAAGTACTGGTTCTACCCAGGAAACGGACTCGAGAGTGTCTCAATAAGCCTAAGGCTTTCGATCCAATCGAGCTAAAATAAATAGGTTTAAACTAATCGATCTCTTAATAAGGAATTAAATCATTCTACCCTTAACCCTCCTTAGCATTCGATTTTTATTGCATTTTTATGCCATTTATTTTTTTCACTTTTGAAAAAAAGTTGTAGGCCCGGGCCTATATGTAGCTACGCCACTGCGTGTATGAATGGCTTGCGCGTTTTCGAAATGGTAGAAAGTCTATAGAAGATGATGAAAGACCTGGGAGAACATCGGTTGTGATTAACTCGATCAAAAACCAGGTGAAGGATATCATTTACAGTGACAGACGGGCTACGGTGCGGGAAATTGCAGAAATGCTTATTATTTCTTTTCCACTGCTCACCAAGATTTAACTTCAGACTAAGGCATGTCCAAAGTAAGAGCGCGCTAGGTACCGCGCCTGCTAACGGAAGAAGAAAAGCAACGTCGCGTGATATGTTCGTTAACGTTCCTTCAGCGGTTTGATGCCGAGGGCGAGGATTTTCTCGACAGAATAATAACTACCGACGAGACTTGGTTTTATCATTTCGACCCGGAAACAAACTCCCAGTCTGCCTTATAGCTTATAATAATGTCGCATAATAATTGTTCATAACTATAAAAAAAATAATGTGATCTGAAATCTAATATATTCGTTGATTTCCGTTACAGATTCTTAGGCCGGAATTGATTCGCGCACTTCGTAAGAAGCGACCTGGCATAGACCACGACCGAATCATCCTTCACCAGGACAATGCACCGCTACACAGAACACACTCCACACCCCTGGAAATATCCTTGCTAGGTTTCGAGTTGCTGTAACATCCGCGGTACAGTCCCGATCTTGCGCCTATGGACTTCAGTGTGTTTCCTGAGCTGAAGGCGCAACTTCGCGGACAGCGGTTTGAAACCGCAACACAACTGCAAGTGACATCACAGACCGCAGTTTTGTACTTCCAATACTGCGTGGTATGTAGAAACCTACGACAAATGGCTGAACAGACGTCGGAAGCGTGTAGCGATCAATGGCGATTTCGTCGAGAATGTGCGCGTTTCATTAAAGTTCGACAACGCACGACGTTGTTAACGTCGACCGCGGGCCGAACAAAGATCAGTGATATGTACATGTATTAAAATGTAATGACGTGTATGTTTGTTGATATAATTGTATAATGATATATTTGATATTTTAATTTATTCTGTAAATAAAGACTGAGTTTTCTAACGGCGTATGCGTTGTTTCAATATTGCTATTCAAACGAAAATTGATGACATTTTCCGCGAACTTCCCGAACGACCCTCGTATGTATTCATAGCAATATGAGTGATACTGGTTTGCATTTTCATCAGACCACTGGAATGAGAAACAGGTTTACGTAAGGTACGTATCTTTATGTCATTTACCGGTAATTTGTGTCAGTGGCTGCTAAACTGAATCCAGAATTGCATCAAATGAATAGAAACAATAAACATTTAGGGAGGTATGCAGGATCACAGGATGCTGCTCAAATGGATCAGGAACATTTGGGGGAGCAGTTCTTTGTCATTTTATTGCGGTTTGGTAAATCTAGTGTTTCAAAAGTTTAATGTTAATAACTAATATTATTAAACATTTTATGCTGATTCTTGATTTGGCATTCTACACCCTTTTTCAGAGGCGTGACCTGTCTCATTGATTTGTGGATCCTGGAATTAGGAACGAGAACTCGACGGTCGAGATATTTGGTTGTAACAAACCACACTCGTTTTCAAATGCTAGAATAAGGAAGAAATATGTAAATAAAAAAATAAAAAACAGGATAAACAACTGATTTGGGGTGTGAATATTTTTGACTGTAAGGTTATCAAGACAGCATGTCAATATTTCCATGTGGTATGTATATTTTACTTTTTAAATACATGCTATTTATTTCTAATGTGATAAGGATATGGTATATTTATAAAGCATTAAATAATGTTCTCGACATAGATATCAAACGACCTATAAACCTTTTGAGACCATGTCACCCAGGACACATGCCCTCCCGGACATATGCCCTGCCGATAATTTTAGTCAAGCAGACATATGCCATGCCGATAATTTTAGTCAAGCGGACACATGCCCTGCCGATAATTTTAGTCAAGCGGACATATGCCCTCCCGGATATTTACCACCCCGGACACATGCCCTATCGTAAATATGTCACCCGAACACTGGCTCTCTTGCTATGTTTAAAATATCCATTCAAGTGTATTGCATTAAATATATACATGGACATGTTTATGGCAAATAATAAATAATTAATACAACATGACGGTATGAGTTAACCGAAGAGCATAGGAAAATAATTATAATGTGTATTAATTTTTCAGTTTGTTTGCATGGGAAATAAATTTGGTTAATCAATTTATATGCTGATGTTGATAAGATTTATAAATATTTGCAATGTAGGCCATGTAAAATAATAACGTTTTAAATATCCTATTTCAGATCGGAATATTTTGGACATCTAAGTAAAAAGTTATATTCATTTTCTATGAAATTAAAGTGGCCATTGGTACAAAATCTAGTTTGTTTCTATGTATATCTGTATAATATTATCTACCTGTTTCTCTGGCTAAATTATGAGCAGATGTTCGATTTTTTTTTTTTTTTACCATTGTAAAAACTTTATTTCCCTCGTCTATAGGTGCGTGAAGGTCGAGGGCATCCTCCTCCGCACCTTACAGTAATCGTATTTTGCAATGAAAAGTAAGCAACAATAATGACATTTGCACAAAAGAGACATAAATAACTTATTCATAAAGCATCATTTGACATCATTTCTATTTTGGGTATATGAATAACAAGGCATTTGCAACAACGAACAACAAAAAGAAACAATGAGATAGGTTTGTGGGTAGAAGATAATATTCATTCACATTCGTTTTTTTAGGTTATAGCTTATGTAAGATTGGCAAAAACATGTTCCATTTGTCGACCTCTTGTTCGTTCCGGTAGCATTTTAATTCCTGCAAAACCTTGTATTCGTATTTAAAGTATTGTTTAGCAAAAGAGACGGATGGTGCTTTTAATTTCATTGTACAACTATAGATGAACATTTTTGTAATAAGGCAAACCATATTCAGAATGTTATCAGATTTCTTCTTGTAGCCAAGAATAAAACGTTCCCAGTTAAGAAAATCCTTGGAATTTGGTATACAGTTAAAAAGATCCATAATGAATTTGTGGATAATTGGACAATCCCAAAAAAATATGAACTATGGTTTCTGTACAATTTTTACAGAAAGTGCATTTGTCAGTATCAGTTTATTTTATTTTAAATAGAAGTTTGTCAGTGCCTAATATTCTGTGAATAATTCTATACTGTAGCCACTGTAAGTGTGAATCGTGTGTAAAAGGCATTTCGAAGATGGTTGACCATTCATCGTCTTTTATATTTCCAAAAGTTTCACACCATTTAGATTTGCATGACGGTATTGAATCATTTTCTTTTAAAATTGAATACATTGGTTTAGTTCCACTAGAAAATTGTAAGATACTCTGTAAGTATGGTTGTATAAATGGTTTGAAATAGGTACAGTTAATACGTGAAATTTTAGACCTAACATTTCAAAGCTTTGTTGATTCCAAATTAATTTCGGAACTATATTGCCAATACAGACAACCTTAATTTCATCAAAGTTAACTTGAAGTCCTGAACAATAACTAAAGTTTGATAATACTTCTAAAGTTTCAGTAAGTGAATCGCTAGAGCCATCCAAAATGATTGTAGTATCGTCCGCAAATTGGGAAAGTCTATGTTCGATTTCATTTACAGTTATTCCTTTTATTTTAGTACTTAATCTTAACTTAATGGATATAATTTTAGCGCATAAAATAAATAAATAGCAACTGAATTGGTCTCCTTGACGACTACCACGTTGTATTGGGAAGAATTCAGACAAAAAACCACATTGCATAACTGTCGAGGTACCATTTTGATATATAACATTGAACCAGCGCTGTATGTCTTTCCCAAAATTGAATAACTAAAGTGTTTTATTAATAAAGGACCATGATAATGAATCGAATGCTTTTTCGAAGTCTATCAGAAGTAAAAGACCAGGTATAACATTTGTTTCAGTATATTGCATGATATCATAGATTAATCGTGTATTCTCACCTATAAATCTGCCTCCAGTTTGATCATGGTTAACCAATATGTCAATATGTCTTTTTAAACGATTGGCTACACAACCAGCCGCGATTTTATAAATGGTATTAAGTAAAGTGATAGGACGCCAGTTTTTTAAAAACTGAGTTGGTTTATCTCCCTTAGGAATACATGTTATTATACCTTGAGTTTGAGTAATTGATACTTTTCCGACTCTAAATGCGTGGTTCAAAGCTCTACAGACGAATACACCTAATTGTTTCCAAAACATATAAAAAAAATCTGCTGTGAAACCTGACGATCCCGGACTTTTATTATTTGCCATGTGTTTTAAAACGGAAGATGCTTCAGTAAGCGTTATAGGGCCTTCTAAATATTCTCGTTGATCATTTGAAGGCTTCGGTATCTTTTGATCCGATATGAAAATGTTAGTTTCTTCCTCACTGTTATTTACGTCTTTATTACTATACAAATGTTTATAAAATGCAGCAGTTTCATTGAGGTTGTCAGACTGCTTGTCAATTTCAACATTTTCACTGTTTACTAATTTATTGATGGTTTTTGATGTGTAATTATATTTCTCTAAATTGGAAAATAACTTTGTCGGTTTTTCGCCATTTTCAATCCTTTGGGCCCTGGATCTGATTATGTTTCCCTTTAGTTTTTCATCGCTAATAAGTTTAAGTTCGCTTGGAGATTAGAAAGATGTTCAATTTTATCTTCTGAAAGATCGCGTTCAATATTGTTAATTTCTGTTTTAATTTTCAATTCTCTAGTATCCCTTTCTTTCTTTTTGAAGGAGCTATATGAAATGCATTTTCCTCGATTTTCCATCAGTAATATTTACAAACAAAGTTGGTCATCAATTGTAAGTTGTAATTCTTCGTCAGGGATAAGCTGAATATTTCTATAGTCGTAAACGGGAAGCATATATTGTTCTTTTATTTCCAAAATTTTACTTTTAATCGTATTAATGTAGTTAATATCTTTTAACAACATGTTATTATGTTTCCAAGGACCTTTTCCGTGAGAAAAATTGCTCAATTCTAGGGTCAGTTCTACAATAGAATGATCTGATTGAAGACTTGGCTTTATTTGAATATCGGATACACTAGGTACTAGGATAGGCGATAGCAGAAAAAAATCTAATCGAGCCTGTTGAAGCGGATTGGTTCTACGCCACGTGTAGCGTTTAGTAATGGGGTATTTATATCTAAACGGATCAATAAGACCACGTTCATTTATATAATCAGTTAATGTAGACCTTGCGTTTTTGTTTTTACTACATTTGTAATTATAATAATCTAACTCGTGATCTAGTACTAGATTAAAATCTCCACAGATACAGTATGTCTCATTGTCGTATTTGTCGATTCTATTAAAAATGTTGTCAAAAAAATCTGGATTGTCTGTATAAGGACCGTATATTAAGGCCAAAGTTAATTGGGTTTCTCCAACAGTTAAATCTAGTAGGATATAGTTTCCTAATTCATCGCATTCTTGTTTATGAATTTTATATTCTATATGTTTGGAAAACAATATTGCAATACCTCTTGAATTTGAACTGTGATAGCTTAGAACACACTCATTTCCCCACTGTGAATATATACTTTTATATTGTTCCTTAATAAAGTGTGTGTCTTGTAGGCAATATATATCACAGTTTGTGTCCTTTAAATATTGAAAAACTTGGAGACGCTTTTTAATACCTTGGATACCTCTACAATTCAACGATAAGATTTTAAGTGCACTCGTTTCGATTCATATTCTTAATGTAGTTAAAGATACCCACATTTTATTGTTCGATGCAAAAACGATACAGAAGTGCATGTAGAATAGACATTTCATGTTGCAATTTACAATGGTATAAATGAAAAAGAAGAAAAAACAACAACAACAGGTGAAATAAAAAAAAGTTATGGGTATAATGAATAAGAGTTGAGAATAATGGTATGGGAGAATGTTACAACAAGGGGTAATAAAGAAAATAGTTTCTGAGTAACCATACATGTCAACCACACTAAAAGTTCTAATTGATTTAACACCAAGCGGCAGTAATACAATATTTTCTTAGTAAATCTGCACTAAATGTTGTAATTATAATACTTATCAAACAAGGCTAAATGTTCTAAATGATTATACAACAAGCGGTAATAAAATAGGATTTTTTTGTAAAATTGCTTATCTCCACCATTAAATGTTCTAATTGTTTATAAAAACAAGGGGTAATAAAGTAATATTTTCTTAGCAACTTACTTATCAAACAGCATTCAATGTTCTAATTTATTTTACAACAAGCGGTAATAACATATTTTCTTAGTAAACTTACTTACCAAACATTAAATGTTTTAATTGATTGTAGAACAAGTGGTACTACAATAGTGTTTTCTTAGTAACATTACTAATCACCGGCATTAAATGTTCTAATTGGTTATAAAACAATGGGTAATAAAATATAATGTTTTCTTAGTAACCTTTCTTATCAGACTAAATGTTTTTATTGATTTTGCAACAAGCGGTAATACAATAAAACTTTCTTAGTAAACATACTTATGAACAGCAAGGTAAATATCAGTGATGCCAGACATACATAAATGTATCATTTACTGTATCTTAAACAGTAGTGATCCTTTACATCGTTTCGTAATCTACGATTAAGCATATTTTATTATTTAAACATATCATACATATTATTACTATCTCTATTATACATTATTTGTTATAGTACTTAAGATAGAGACTCAATTTGATTTCTCTTCAAAAAAGAAGAAAAATCTTTGGAAGATATTACCAAAGTAATTTATACTATCGATTCCTTTTTATAAAATATCTCTTTTGAAAAGCCAAATAAAGAGATAATTTAAAGGTTGTTTAGTTTTAAATTGATTGTATGGTACGTGATTTTCAACTTCGTTTATAGATTACTACGATTTTAGCTAATAATAGTGTTTAACAATAAGCACTACATAATATAATTTCAATAATATTGTCTGGCTAAATAGAATTGCAATGTTAGTGTAAATTCATAGAAATTGAATCAGTTATTATATTACTTTACGGCAATACAGTAGATTTAGAACATTACATTAACTCAAATATTCAGCATACGTTTATGCCTTCATATGTATTAACACTACGGGAGTACTGCGTATATACACAAACGGGACTCACAGTTTACACTTAAAGATATCAAAAACACGTGTATTTATAACACCACGGGAGTACTGCGTATATACACAAACACTGTGTAATAAATTGGATAACATTTGGTACACATACTTGTATATTTATATTGTGTTACATCAATCATCAGTTTACACTTTACAGCAATACAGTAGATTTAGAACATTACATTCACTCAAATATTCAGTATACGTTTTTGCTGTGTAATACACATAATCGTATAATTATATAGTGTTACATCAATCATCAGTTTACACTTAAAGATATAAAAAAAAACACGTATCGAATTATGACGCTATGTTCAAAAAGAATTAATAATTGTATAATTATATAGTGTTACATCAATCATCTGTTTACACTTAAAGATTTCGAAAACACGTGTCAAATTATAACGCTAGGTTCAAGAAGAAATAAGCATATACTTGGTTACCTTTGAATTTTATACATATAGACATTTGCCAATGTTACACATATATTAACAAACATGTTTAAACGATCGTCATCACACACTTGCGTTTTCAAAATCACATTAAGACTAGTGATCCTTTACATCGTTTCGTAATATATGCTATGCATATCAAATTCTTTAAACGTATCATAGATATTATTACTATTTATATTGTGTATTATTTGTTATAATACTTAAGTAAAGACTCCATTTGATTTCTCTTCGAAAAAAGGAAGAAATATCTTTGGAGAGTATTACAAATAATTTATACTATGGATTCCTTTTATAAAAATCTCTTTCGAAAAGCGAAATAAAGAGATAATTTTAAGGTTGTTTGGCTTTAAATTAATTATATGATACGTCATTTTCAATTTTGTTTATAAATAATACGATTCAAATAAAATTAGTATTTAACTATAAGCACTACATAAAATGGTTTCAACAATAAAGTCTGCCTAGACAGAATTACAATGTAAGTGTAAATTCCTCAAAGTTAAATAAGTTTTTATATTACTTTTGTGCAATAAGGTACATTTAGAACACTACGTTCGCTAAAATATTTAGCATACGTTTACGTCTTCATATGTGTTCATAACACTACACTACATCGTTGCTTTTAAACAATACAGTACAGTTAGAACACTACGTTTATTCAAATATTCAGACAACGTTTATGTTTTCATATGTATTCATAAAACTACGGGAAAATTGCGTATATACACAAACACTGTGTAATGAATTAAAACACATTTGGTATACATCGTGATATAATTATATGATGTTACATCAATCGTAATTTTATACTTAAAGAGATTAAAAGCAAGTGTCAAAATTTTGACGATAGGTTCAAAACGAATTCAGCATATACTTGATAAACCTTTGAATATTATACATATACATTTGCCAATGTTACACATATATTAACAATGATGTTTAAACAATCGTCATCATACATTTGCGTTTTCAAAAGTACATTAAGACTTCGTTGGTTAAATATTTTTATAACAATGTATGTGAACACCGTAAACTTACGATGCCAAAAACAAATTACATAAAACTATCTAGTCTAAAACATGTATAATACTTAAGTTGGACATCACCATGATATACTTGAATTGTCGAAAGCATACACAAACGCATTACTCTAATACATGATAATACTCTTTGGATTTAGTAAGCTATCAGCATGCACTTGAGTACATCTCGAATACATCTATAGTGTATATATATATATGTACACCTTTGCCGATATTACACACATATTAACACAACTGAATTGATATTACTATTACTATAAAGAAAACAACAACAACAACAACTAAACTGACACTCATGTTCAACATTTTACCAAGGCTGTCTTAAATGTTTTAACATTGATGGTGACTGAATATTTTTATTTTCTAAATCTAACGACTTTTTAAATAAACAGTAAGTTTCAAGACGCGGCGAGTTATTTATTTTTGCATACCACGTTTCCTTATATATGCTTAGTGGCCTGTGTTCGATTGGAAAGAACTCTAAAGGTGTATTTAATTGGCTTTCTTATAGTATCGTAAGTCCTATTCTTAATTTGGTAAACCAAATTGTTACCGTTATATAAAAATTTCTTGTTCTGCATCGTTCCTTAGCATTCTATAAGTTTTAAATAGGATACTTTTATTTTTTAACTCGCGACATACGCTTTTTATGAATTATCAGAAATAAAAGGACTACAAATAATGTCGAAACCACAACGGTCCTTTTAGGGCCACAGAATAAAATGAAAATTAAATGAAATAACTAGTACTCGTATAAACGTATGTACAAGAATATTAAAAAGAAGCGCAGTGGTGGCATATTAACGGGGTGGCAAATGTCCGGAAGGGCATATGTTCGCCTGCCTTAAAATAATCGGGAGGGCATATGTCCGGGTGGGCATGTGTCCGACATTCGCCCAAATTAGATTGACCTAATAAGAAGTTATCATTAGTTCATATAGGCATTCATACAACAAGCGGAGTAATTTAAAGTAACCGAACTGACAGTATCATGCCAGGTCCTGATGATGATGATGATGATGATGATGATCTTCATCAGTGTTGTTATATTCCCTACTTTTTGTATAATACATTAATGCTAGTTTTCTTTATGCGTTAAAGAGGGCACAGTCTTGCATCAAATAAGCAACGCTTGCTTTATGCGTATCACCACTTAAACGTTCTATATTCGTTCAAAAATCACAGCATATACGCTTATTGTTCCTTATTTGCCGATTGCCGATAAACAACTGAACGAATAAGGAATAAAGAACCTGTTTCCTTTTCTGCATTTCTCCCTGAATAAAGCAAATACGCATGAAAAAAAACAACCCATTTCTATTTATTATTTCTATTTAGAGAACTAATGCAACAAGTCAAAGTGCAAAAAGCACTGATGGACTAGGAGTTCTGGTTGTCGGATGTAGCGGTGATTAATAAGCAATTATATTTTATATGTTCGATATGTTAAAGCATGTGATAACTTAATGTTGACACATTAAAGCAGTGGGCGAACATGTGAGGAAAGTGTGTTTACAAGTGAGGACTGTGTGTGAACAAGTGATGAATGTGTGTAAACAAATCAGGACAGTGAGTAAAAACTGAGAGCAGTTTGTGAACAAGTGAGGACAGTGTGTGTGTATGTGAACAAGTAATGTAAAGTGAACAAGTAATGTAGGTACCGGGTAATAACCCGAAATGTGCTTTTGCAGCCATATACTGTTAAATGTTAGTGATTAAATGACAGTTCAATGACATTTAGTTTAATGACATTGAATGTCACACTTCATCTCAGATATTTAACATCGTTTGCAATTTGACCCCAACATATACATGAATATATGATTTATTATCAGTATCGAGCAATCAAGCCTACAAGCCTACACTTTTACTTCCTCCACCACTTCCACCACCACCACAACTACAAGTGCTACTACTACAACTATTACTTCTACTAGAAAATACAACACATTTTTAGAGAACATTATTATGGAATTGCATCTATAACTGACATTGAAACCATATACATACAAATACAATTATTGCCATGAATGCGTTTATAAAGTGAAGATATATGTTATATCATACTATATTCAAATGTATATGTTGGCAATTTAGTTTTTATATTTGTTTCATTTTGACCCAATTTTCGGTAAAACGGCATATACATACACCAAGTGAATAATACATAGTGCGTTATAACTTTTCCCTAGTGTACATGTATGTCATACCCAAATAATCGTTTTAAGCTTCAATTTAATTTATATAATCAGTATAGATGTTATTTATGTAATGATTATTTCGTTATTCGGTTTCTAAAATGTATTCCAGATAAGTGTTCCTCCCCATCCGGATGTGGCCCCTGGGGAGAATGCAGTGTAACATGTGGAAATGGATTTAGAACTAGACAGACGAGTTACGGAGACTGTGCATATTTAGAATTATGTGAGAACAGTCCATGTCCAGGTAATTATTATTATTATTATTATTATTATTATTTTTATTATTACTTCATGTATTAATTATTACTATCTGTCTGTCTGTCTGTCTGTCTGTCTGTCTGTCTGTCTGTCCGTAAAATAAAACAACAAAAAGCTTGTAAAACGTGTAAAACTTTAGATTGTTTACTTATTAAATTTAATAGTTTTATCCCCCCCAAAATGTTTTTACGAAGTCAAAAGCAAATAACTATTCCCTGTCAGTACCATTTTTGTCACTGCGGTGGACATTGTGGGAGGAATGCTTCTATTATTTTAAGGGGCTGTTTCACAGATGACTAAAATATGGAGCCGCAATTCAAACTTAAATTACCTTTTAGGTTGTACTTAAGTAAATTGCGATAGTTCAATATAACGATATGAACGCGACCGAAATGTGATAATATCATAGAGCGATGGTGAAATGGAAATAGCTTGAGACTAGGCTAGGAAAAAATAATGGGACTATGCTTGTATAAACGATGTGGATAACACGATAACCAATGAACGAGTATTATCCTGTCACCCTGTCACGTTGTAGTTTTAGATGTTGACAGGGGTACAACAGCATCCCTATATCTATAGTTAATTATACATTTAATACTAGTAAGACATACATTAAAGGTGAAAGACAAACATCAAAAGTCTAATGATCATACATTTTAGCTTTTCTTTTGTTTCCTTTTCTGAGCATGTTCAGATCAGTTTACTTTTGGATACTGATTTACCACACCTTAACCCAACACCACAGCCTTAACCTTACATGCATCATCTCTGTCTGCACTGTGACCACAGTTCGAGTCGACAACGACACCGACACTGGTAAAACGTTTATGCCTATTCCCCACCAATGGTTTTATACACGCATTCTCATTTTAATGTAATAAAGACGTTTTTATATTATTAATTTGGTATTACGTAGACTGTTTACAGCTGCTTATTCTTAGACACACAAAACGTAATTTGATGGAACGAAATCGGCACATCGAGAATCAGTTTGTCTTTTCAGCGTCCACTTCTAGAATTGAGGCAACTGCTAACTCGGTTACACAGCGTCACATCGGTTCGTATATTCATTAATCTTAAGTGTATTCGGTATTATTTTTTAATTAATGTACATTTGCATTTTAGATGCTTAATATCAAAATCAAAATGTCATGTTTGTTAAGTTTAGATGATGTTTGTTATTACAGTTAAAATATAGATAAAAGGATAAATACTGAAAGAAAAAGTTGCATTTTTAATATCTGGCTTGTATATCTAGTGTATAAATATGCAAATATGCTGCTTTGAACTCCCATACATTTTTTATGTTTCGAATACGATAGATATTTCCCGTGTGTCCCATTTACGATTGTATTTCAATGCATATAATGTCAAAAGGTTATTTTTCCTTCATGACTTTGCAAATAAATGCCTCTTGCTGGTTCTTTGTAAAGTATCGTTAAAATTGTATAGCACTTTTATATAAAACAAGTACAGGCATAATTTTATTGGTCATTCGTATGTATGACTTAAACATTTTGTATAATGATCTCGACACTATATGGCATTAAAATTCTTTTCTCCGTTAAATAAAAGCACAATGAGCACTTAAGGTTGTAAGCAAACTACACGCGTTTTACAATATCAGCTTTTGAACTTATATCACTTGTAAACATGAAATGAAAGATTAGTTTTCTGTTATAAAATTGTGTTATTGTGCTGAAACATACAATAAGGTTATGTCAACAATGTGTACCAACACTATACCAACATGTAGGTTATCACTGGTAGAGGTAAACAGCCTTACCGTACAAGCAATTGAAATATGTAAACATAAATGATAAAGTAGTGCCATATGCAATACATATGTTTTATGTGAATGTGCACGTTTGTGACGCAAAAATATAAATAAATAAATATAATAAATTAAAGTTCCAGCAAGCCAATCGGGGACGGCAGACGCCATGCTGGGGGTCAAGATCGCTGTTCCAGTTTTTGCAGCTGTTGTCATAATCGGTGTTGTCCTGGTGGCCTTGTTTCTCCGCAGGTGCACTTTTTCGTTCTTATACTTAATATATTACATAGATGGGATCCCAAATACGCTCTGTATAGCTAGAAAATAAATTTGCAATGCATACTTAAAGGCAATATTTTGTAAATTAACAACGATTTCGATCATTGACACCATATACCAACATATACGTTATGTTATAATCAAATGAACACAGGTCAGTTTTTTTTAAATGATTTATTCCCCTATCAAAAAGACACAGTTGTGAACAGTCATCGCGTTGTTGTTTTTCCTTTTTAGCTCACCTGAGCACAACGTGCTTATGTTGAGCTTTTGTGATCGCCTTTTTTCCGTGGTGCGTCGTGCGTCGTGCGACGTCAAAGTTTACATTGTGAACACTCTTGAGGCCACATTTTCTGGCCAATCTTCATGAAATTTGGTCAGAACATTTGTCCCAATGATATCTCAGCCAATTTCGAAACTGGGTCATGTGAGGTCAAAAACTAGGTCAGTAGGTCAAATTGAAGAAAGAGCTTATGAACACTCTAGAAGTCACATTTGTTTGCCCAATGAACATGAAACTTGCTCAGAACATTTTTTCCAATGATATCTCGGCCGAGTTTGAAAATGGTTCCGATCCGTTTAAAAAACATGTCCGCCATGGGGTGGGGCAGTTTTCCTTACATGGCAATAGAAAAGCTTGTGAACGCTCTAGAAGTCAATGTTTTCCCAATCAACATATCAACATAAAACGTGCTCAGAACCTTTGTTCTTATGATATCTCGGCCGAGTTCGAAAATGGTTCCGGTCCGTTGAAAAACATGGCCGCCAGGGGGAGAGGCAGTTTTCTGTATATCGCTATAGAAAAAGCTTGTGAACACTCTAGAAGTCACATTTTTTGCCAAATCAACATGCAACTTGTCCAGAATCTTTGTTTCTTATGATACCTCGGCCGAGTTTGTAAATGGTTCCGGTCCGTTGAAAAAAATGACTGCCAGTTGGGAGCAGGGAGGGGCAGTTTTCCTTATATGGCTATAGAAAAAGCTTGTGAACACTCTAGAAATCACAAATTTTGCCCAATCAATATGAAACTTGCTCAGAACCTTTGTTCTTATGATATCTCGGCCGAGTTCGAAAATGGTTTCGGTCCATTGAAAAAACATGAAACTTGCTCAGAACCTGTTAGTATGATATCTCGGCTGAGCTCGAAAATGGTTCCGGTCTGTTGAAAAACATGGCCGCCATTTGGGAGCAGTTTTCCTTATATGGCTATAGGAAAAGCTAGTAAATACTCTAGAAGTCACCTTTTTTTGCAACACTCAACATGAAACTTGCTCAGAATCTTTGTTCTTATGATATCTCGGCCGAGTTCGAAAATGGTTCCGGTCCGTTGATAAACATGGCCGCCAGGGGGCTGGCAGTTTTCCTTATGCGGCTATAGAAAAAGCTTGTGAACACTCTAAAAGTCACATGGTTTTCCCAATCAACATGAAACTTGCTCAGAACATTTGTTCATATGATATCTTGGCCGAGTAAGAAGGTTCCGGTCCGTTGAAAAACATGGCCGCCAGTGGAGGGGAGGGGGTTCAGTTTTCATTATATGGATACATATTTTTAAAAGCTTGTGAACACTTTAGAGGCCACATTTGTATCCCAATCATCATGAAACTTTCTCAGAACATTTTGCCGCAATAATATCTCGGACAAGTTCGGACCTATGTCATATGTGGTAAAATACTAAGTCACCAGGCCAAATTGAAAAAAAGCTTGCGAACAATCTAGAGGCCACAATTTTAGCCGAATCTTCATGTAACTTGCTCTAACAGTTTAATTCATTAGCCCCTCAGGTGAGCGACCTAGGGTTTTACCGCCCTCTTGTTATTATTATTCGCGCATTGAGAATTGTCTATAATAATGCTTTAATCTATACGTATGGTGCTATATTTTAGAAAACGTCGCAGTGAACGATCGACAAAGAATTTGCCTTCTTCAAGTCACACAGCTTCGACCAAAGGTTTCCCAGAGGCTGCAGTCACGCCTGCAAACACAGCGTGGTATGAGATAGTTCTGGACGACAGGGAATATAATTACATGCGGTCTCAACGCGATGGGGCTGGTCCGGGCGAGCATCATTACGCAGCGTTAGAAGGACGTGAAAGCCACGCCTATGAAACACCAAATAGCGCTTTACCTGAAGCTAACAATGTACCTACAACACAGGATTCTCTGCCAAAGTTGGAAGAGCATGTGGACGATTACACTGATATGACTGGAAAAAATGTGGACCAGATATAGATTGCTGGGACGGTGCTTCACCATCCAGAACAGTCTCAGGTGAAAGGAAAACGAAATATCAGAGATCTCAGCAATGTTCAGGCCCACTCGCTCAACACCCAGCAACGACACAATGACTACTGTTATGACCGTCTGCAGCACGCTGGTGACAGAGAATATGGCACTGAGCTGTATAATAACGAACAGTCTAGTGAGAAACCAGCCAAACAAGAACATGCTTATGAAAGTCTCCAAACGACCAAACAACCACAACGAAAGGGTCCAACGTATAACAATATATCAAACAAGTAATATTATACGACAAAATAATAAAACGCATTTCATTACTAAAATATCTTTACTGAATCTTTTAGATTACGTTTCTTATTGCAATTGCGTGTACATGTAATGTTAAGTAATTCTTACGCAATAAAATATGTTATCTCTAAGTAATACACCCGGTACTGCATGTTACATTTTTCAAAATAAAATGCCGTTTGTGTATTCTCATTATCTTTCTTTTATCATGCACATAGACTTTATACGTGTATTTTGTCTTTTTCCCTAGTATTTTGTGTTATTTTAATTGAATACATATAAGAATACTTGATAGAAACTGGATTCGTGTTTCGTTATAAAATGAGATTATTCACGCATTAAGGTTGTAAGTACATAATTATATACTAAATAAAATAAAATTTGCAACAACTAGGATGTTAGCAAATACAACATGCATCTTAAAACACAACATTGTTAATTAGCTGTATTTCATTATAACATTGTGGCATGTATACCAAGCATGATGTTGAAATTCACTAGTTAACTGTCTTTGAAGGGAAGGACAGTGCCATAAGAAGAAATTATATTTATTTAATGATGAGGAAATATATCAAGTTTTATTTTTGTTGAAAAACTTATTTTACTTAGTATATAATACAAATACTGGATATATAAATTGAAATTACAGAAGATACATGTTTAGACCATGTGTGATATGCCAATACAACTTAATTAATAACTTAAAATCTCAGAAAATTGCGAAATGGGCATGACAATAATATATTATTTTCATACTGCTAAGTTACATATTCATTCATATTATTGCTGTCTGAAAAGGGATACATAATTCATTGATATTTAAAATATCCAGTCATATTATATTGATGTCTGAAAAAAACATAATTCATTAATATTTCACATATTCATTCATATCTATGCTGTCTGAAAAGAGATTCATTGATATTTATCTATACATGCAATAGAAGGTACATAAATGTAACCCCAATGAAAAAAAAATTATGTTTCATTTATTCATTAACTTTCACAAGTATATATTGTGCATTGTACTTGTCTGGAAGGTGTATCCACAAAGGGTTCGAAGGTGTAGATACCATCTTGCTGAAGAGTACGAACTTCGTGACAGTGGATCTGAAGAGATGGTTTCAGGAGGCACTATACGGTTTCTTGGACATCGGACACGGCCTGGTGGGGTCTGGGTTCGAGCCGTCTTGCACACACTGATAATGTCAACCCCTTAAAACAAACCAAACATCCTTTCAATATTGTTGTGGCTGTGGTTTCACAAAAATGTAGGGACAATAATTATGCATACAGTTCAACTATAATTTTAACATTCATGATCAGCAAATTTAGAGGTTCAATAGTCACCAGTTTTCGCGACCATTTCAGTGATTTTCAACATTAATTTCAAATTTCCTGCAAATGCGAGCACCTCAAACACTGCAAGCCTGTCTGCGTAACTTACCAGATACTTGCTTGCAACTTAACAAACTGGGGGTCAACCATTCAGATTTTCCAATAAATTCCAATGTATGTACGCCCTTTTAAATGTCTTGCCAAAATGGCGTTTAGAGCTAGGAATCATCATGCACGAATATTATGTGCAAGGTGGCTCAACACATACACTGGCTTTATATAGAGCATATCTTCGAATTCACTAAGCATGCAATTCAAAACTCGAGCTTTTAAATCTGATACTAACAACTTCTAAAACAGTCAAAATGCTGCTCAGTTTCACTGTATCCCTATTTCTTAGAAATGTCTCCCCTGCGAGTTCAAATTTTTGGCTGAAACTGTAAAGTGCTACTTCTATAGTCTGGTGAAGATTAGTAATGAGGTTTTAATATAACATCTTTATTTCAAATCCAAACGTTTCATTGTAATACAAATGAACTGTATTAAACAATTTATCACGCAGTGTGCAATATTGTTATATTATGTTTATGCGCAATGCTGTCAAAAACCGCACATTTTAATTAACTATGCATGCATTACTAAATTGGTGAAAACGTAAAACTCTGCAATTGCCTATACTGATTTTCAAGATTATGATCTGATCTTAGTTTACATTTCTTTCTCTGTACTAGTATCTCTCACTTCAAAGATTTATTCCATTCCGGTTTTCTACTAATGTGTAGACCCGTAAACAATTTATTTCATATTTATCTAAATTGACAATGCCCAGATCCCACTTTAGCTCAGAATCCATTTTATAACGATACTGGTTGGCGAGTAGTATCCGTGAACTAGCAGTATCCGTGATTTGAATATTAAAAGGTGTAAAAGCTTTCCATCATTGAATGTTAAGTTTACACACATCACCTAGCAACTGTTCCAAAGGCAGAATGGTTGCAGTCTCCAAAACTTCATATTTTTCAAGATATTTACATTTTTGTTAAAAAAAGATCTCCAAACAACTTAACTCCTCGCGGGGCATTCACGCGCACGTCTTTGCGCGTGGGACCTCTATTTTTATCTTGTACTTCCTTATTTTCGGTTACCAAGGGTGATCGCTAGGTTATTCACATAAAGCAGCAGTTTTAGTATTCAGTCACCACCATCCATTTACTCAACACTCATGCTTCGTGGTATAGATTTTATTTATAAAAAATCAAGAATTGCAATCGCAAAATATTTACCAAAACAAAATATTAACAAATAATTGCAATTTTAAAATGTTTACTAAATTATACGGCTAGGTTCGGGACGATTTTGACAAAATGTCAATGCCGGGGAAGCGTCTACTTCAATAATAACATGGTTAACTCCCGTTTACAATCAGCAAATTTTTAAGGGTCGCCAAAAGGGTAATCAAAAGCCCATTATCCGGCATCCACTTATGTTTGTAGTCGCATTATCACCGTTAATCTGGCATAGAATTTAATAACATTACATCATTATGATGTAGGTAATATGATGTAAAATGGTATAGAATGATTAAAATCGCATTTTCTATTGAAAGCAAAAATCACGGATACTACTAGTTTTATTGCTTCAAGTAATGCTCATTGATTACCCATTTGGAGCCACTTATATGGAAAAAACATATGAAGTCATGACAGGATATTTACATCCTTGTAAACAGAAGGAGCCAAACTTTGTACTGCAACAAGCTTTTCTTTAAAAGTATTACTTACGCGATTGAAAATAAAGAAAAACTACTAAAAAATGACGGATACTACTCGCCAACCAGTTAATGTTAAACTTTAGACGTTGTCTTGAGAGGACATATGTAGCCAATGGGCTTTAATAAGTAACAGAGTTCGGGTTATTTATGGATGTAATGCTTACAATTACTGGGATCCCAGTCCCCAGGCAGTTTCGTGCAGTACGTGCACAGCCCCAGAGCAGATTCGGACAGTTTCACGCAGACTATTGCGCACGTGTTTATTAGAATCTGCACTTGTGTGGGTCGCCCCAATCAGCTCCGCTGGAAGGTGACGACAAGGTCATATCGTGTTATTCCGAAAAGTAAACGGAAAGCAGTGTGAGCAGGTAGTAGTAATCTGAATACGCACGAAGGCGGGCAATCCGGGACAATGGAAGTGATTGCGAGGAAATTCGTTACTTAGTATACTGACGTTTCAAATCCGGTAGGAAAAAGGCCTGTGACTTCTGTCAACGTCCTGTTTACTTCAATTTAAGATTCTAAGAGCACAACCACTTATCATCAAGTTTAAGCTGTTTAAATAGCAAGATTGTATTTGTCAAATGTTTAACGGTGTTTATTGTTATTTAATATTGCATGTTATTCTGTACTAAGCCGATATACTATTATCTCAGTTTATCTAGATCTAATAAAATACATTTGCTTAACCTGAATCACTCACCATCATCATTTCTCTGATGAATGCTCAAACAGTTATGTCGCTCCTAAATTCACATTGTGGCATTGGTATACAGGAATAGTGGTGTCGCTTAATAAAATAATATAACAAATAACGAACCGTTCACAAAATTTAGCTTTCTCTTTATATTATAATCACTATAAATTGAATGTGAATTATTGTCATACCATTTGCAACTCGTGAACTGGTGAAGTGTTTCTTGATGCATGGTCTTCTATTTCTGTTGATACGGAAATTGTCTCTGTACATAATTTCAACTATTACTGATACAATCAATTTATTTAACACACTATCCGGGTTTGTGGGCATTGGGTTGTAACAAAGCAGGCTTGTTTTCTAATGCATATACTAGTGATCGATAAAGTCGGTCTACAGCAACATGCACGACTGCTCCTTGCCCGGGTAAACATCATCATCATCATCATCACCGTCATCGTCATCATCGTCATCGTCATAATTATGCTCGTCGTCGTCATCATCATTATCATCATTATCATCTAGTTATGTATCTATATTATCGCGATAAAGATAATATTTATAATTAAGTAAATTTGTAAATGATATTCTAACGCTCACACATATGACACATAGTATTGACATTGGAATGGCGGCTTAGACAGAATGGTGATTATAAATCCTGTGATTGCTTTTTGGCAGATACCACATTATCGCTTGGTACCACTACTAACAGACGTACTTAAACGTCTTAACAATTGGTTAGCATGTCTGCTAAATAGTATAACTTACATAAACCGACGACTGTAAATTTGTAGGGAACGATAGTTTTATGTAATTGTATAAGACATCTGAAAATAGTAATTCCGTGGTTTTATAAGCCATTAACACGTATGATATTTGCAATGTATTGTTTACCTATTTCTAGAAATAAAAAGTATTGTAATCTTCTTTCTTCAGTGACGACTTCTCCAGTTAGCGAAGAGACTAACGGACCAACAACTACAAGAAGTGCGTTTGCATGTACAAGTATACATTATTATATCGATTGAAGCGTGTGACGATGATTGAACTAAGAAATGTACGTACCGGTAATCGTTTATAACAATAATTCCAAATGATTCTGAAGCAGTGCGATGAGTAACTTACGATGCACTCATTATTGTTTATTTGTACATTCCGTAATTTGTATTTGTCAATTCTGAAATGTTTCATGACAGTTGCGTTCAGTTTTTCTGTTCAGCTTATTTTTCATTCTCGTTCATAAAATGTGTGCGATATAAAGTTGACTTCGGATAACTGCTAATAATTAGCCAAAAAGCTTTAGATTGAGCAATATGGTACCCTATTCTGTCTTTTCAGTGTCCACTTTTAGAATTGAGACTACCACCAACTTAATCTAATAAATGAGACGTTTAACGCGAATTTAGTGCTCCTTTATAAAATTGGCTAAATTCGCTGCAACGTCTCATCGCCGAATGACCATTTATGTGGTGGAAAATCAAATGTAAAATTTTCAAAAATATCGCTCAGATATCAAAATAAAATTACCTGGTCGTAGATGCAACATGTTACTGAAATACACATTAAAATGTTTGTTTATTTGTTTGTTTGAATTTTTCGCCGTATTCAACAGTATTTCAGTCATATAACGGCGGTCAGTTAACCTTCTCACACTTTTCCTGGGTAAGTTGGTTTACTTGTACTAAGTGCACATACTTATGCCAGTAACTGACAACTGCCCTACTTGAATCAGAGGTAGGGGAAGAATGACTGTAGAAATAATTTCACGACCAATCCCCACACAAGTTATGTGGCCGGGCTGGGAATCGAACCCGCGATCCTATGATTTGTAGTCCAGCGCTCTACCAATTGAGATAACCGGCCTAACACATTAAAATAATAATAATAAATAATACCAATATTTCATTGTCAACTTAAGGTATTATTTTTTTAAACAATATTAATAATATAATACACATTAAAATAATTAATACCAATAATTGGAGAAATCTTAAATTTATAGATACTGTACATAACAACATTGGAGATCTGAAAGTTAAACAAAATAAAATATTCCAAAATGCATTAATACATTTAATTACAACAAGACGTAATTATTAAAGTTTAATGGTGGCCAACACCGAAAATATATAAGCTGCTACATGTGTACATGAGTACACGTTTCGCAACAACCTTGCAGTCGCAGCAGATGGCTTAGAATATGCCCATCTTCTCTGCGATGATCCCGGGGTTTAGGGCTTTGTGAGGCTGGGAGTTGAACACCTTAAATAAAATAACAATATTACATGTACATTTTAAATATATGGTTTTAGCATTTTGTATTATGATTTACAGACCTCATTGACCATGTCCCTTATTGTACTAAATCAAGCATGAAAGGTGTGACTCACTGACTGCCAACAGGTGCATTCCATTTACAAATGCTACTTAAAGTAACATATCATTGTCAAAAACATTGGTTTGAAATTTAAGTACCAACTACCAATAAATTACAAAACAGATATTTCATAGGCACATACTTACTGTTTCCCTATTAAATGAGGCTATTCACATGTTTCTTGTCAATAACAACTAAACGTCTGATGTCCACATTCAACGTTATTCACAGCATTAAAACTAGCAAAGCGAAATCGAACCTGGTGGTGTTTGGTCCCGAGTCGTGTTTGTGTTGTTGTGCGAGTGGTTGTGTATGACTCGATTGTAGTTTTGAGAAAGCAAGCTGCGTGTGTGCATCGACAGTTTAGAGCAAGCGAATAGCCAAAGCTGGGACTTGCACCCAGATCTCTTTTCCTGTGAAGGAGAAGCATTCTACTTTGAACTACTTTGGCATTGTTTTCACCGCTAAAAAACCATTGAGTTTGTTAATATCAACTCAAGTAGCAAACTTTTAAGATCGAGTGTAGATTTGGCCAACGGGCAAAAGTAGCAAAAATCGCAAAATGTCATTTATATAGATATTTTCATCAACCTAAATCAAAGTGAAAGTTTAAGTAAAAAAGTGTGGGTGTCACTCGGCGTTTACACGGACTTGTGACCGTTCCTCTTGTCTGCGCCACAAGAGAAGTCGCCTTCCCACCCTGCCTGAGAATAGATATACTTGATAGCAAATAGCAGACTCAGTTGTGCAATAATGCACTTAACCAAAAATGTTTATTCGGTCATGCGTTGCTGCATTTCTGAGAGAGCCAAATTAAGATATCCCGTTTCACCTCACGGGAATATCACGGGTATCGCACGGCAAAGCACAGACATGTCACCATGTGTGCCTACCACCCTTCCAACAGCGCAACAATGTGGTGTTGAAAAGGTTCCCAGCTAGTGCCGAAAGTATTTCACAACGATCGCGGGGAAGGGCTGCTTTGTAACGCCTCATTTCGTATTGGCTTGCAGCCTCGCCCTACGTTGTTACACAGCTAGCTGAGCAGGACTTCCTCTGACTTTCAAAATCTCAGCGGACAAATTTTGAAAGGTGTCTGCTTTTTTTCGTTGTAAATTTAAGTCTCTGTGCCAAAATAGAGACTGAAACCTAAACCCTAACACAATTTTGAGAGCTGAAAAAGAAACATGAATCATACAGACTGAGCAATACTAGTGACTATATTATCGGTCAAGCAGTCATCAACTGGTCGGTAGCCTTATCAATGCCATCGCGTCCTCGGACTCGCATACGCACAATCGACCCACGTCAAATTCTAAAGCTTGCGGGCAAAGAGTGTCCCTCGCGATAGACTGAGGAGCCTTGCCAGAGTATAACGACAGCATTGATAAAACATCATAGCGCTGAAAACCGAGGCGTTTCCCCCCAAGTGCTATCAGTGCGCTTCGCAACTTGTGGAGTCGGTCTAACGACACCTACATACCTCGGCCGCCCAAACTCAGTTAATCGACTGCTGTTGTCTTTCTGCTTGCCAAATAGCAGGAGTGCTTACCGATAGCAGTCAAAGACAACCTTACATTGATCTAGCCAGATCGGAAACTACAAGCAAACGCTGACTCGCCGAAGCAAGCCGTCTCGCTTCCTGCACCGAAGCAAGTCACTCGCCTAAGCACTATCGACCCAACGCCAGTTACACTGCGCCGTAAGCTGGGGAGCCTTGCCAATGCTCACAAGTAATTTGCAATTCTGGCTAGTGCAATGAGTATATTCGGACTGGTGTGCCACCATGTGAATTTTGAGTCATTAAGTCTCTAGAGCCAAAGTAGAGACTGAAACCTTAACCCTAATAATTTTGAAAGCTGAAAGAGAAACATGCATACAAGCATACATTGCTGGCCAGCACACAAAAAAACTGTTAACAAAACAACATGCAAACTGTTTGAACATGTACTCACGGTTTTGTCGCTGCTCTACTCAAGGTCTGTGCCAGTCTCTGCATACGTCTGGACTGCTCGGCGTTCACATCAAGACTGGCGAGTTGTACTGAAAAAACAAGAGCAGTTCTCGTTTGTAATTGTGTTATTTTGTGATATGGAACAGTGAACAGTAAACAGAGTAAACTGAACTCAACTAAAAACTGTTCTTACCATGGTGTCCTCTCTGAAACGAGAAAGACGTTTTACATATTGCATTTTTGAAACACAAGTTAAAACTATACTTACTTGTTTGTATAGGTGATTCTGTGAAGAGTCGAGTCCTACATTGGTGTAGTGCTGAAATGGAAATAGTAAAGCATGATGAGAATCTTTGAATATGTCTGAACATGTTTGTACAACTGCTCTTTATGAACAAAACGTTTGAACAGTCAACTGTAAAATGTAACAGTAAACAATTCTACTCACCAAATTGTCTTCACTGAAATGAGAAAGACATTTCACATAGCTATGTTAGCATGACATTTGTACGTACAGTGAACAAGAAACAAAATTGTGAGTGAAAGAAAACAAAAGTACTTACATTTGTATTGTTGATCCATTCCTGCTGGTTGAAATCTTCTCAACGTTTCTTCACTCTAGACCCGAGCTGAAATTAAGACTTGAGCATGCATGTACTTTCTGATTCAAATAGTCAATATAACAGTGAACACAAAACAGTAACAGAACAAAACCAACTGTTCTGATTATGTTGTCCGCTCTGAAATGAGAAAGACGTTTTACATTTTGCATTTTGCATTTTTGAAACACAAGTTGAAACGATACTTACTTGTTTGTATAGGTGATTATGTGAACAGTCGAGTCGAGTCCTTGCTGCCTCTGCTAGTCTGGTGTTGTGCTGAAATGGAAACAGCAAAGCATAATAAGAATCTTTGAATATGTTTGAACATGTTTGTACATTTACTAAACAGTAAACAAAACTTTGAACAGCAAACTAAATTTTTGTACAGTGAACAATTCTACTCACCAAGTTGTCTTCACTGAAATGCAATAAAAACAACATTTCACATAGCAATGATAGCGTGACATTTGTAACATACAGTGATCAAGAAACACAATTGTGAGCAAAAGATAAAAAAGTACTTAAATTTGTATTGTTGATCCATTCCTGCTAGTTGAAATCTTCTCAACTATTCTTCACTTCAATCCCGAGCTGAAATCAAGACTAGAGCATGCATATAGATTCAAATATTCAACACAACAGTCAACAGAAAACAGTAACAGAACAAAATCAACTGTTCAAACTTTGGGGAGCTGAAATGAAAAAGACATGTTTGTATAGCACAAAACAAGCAATCAAATCAGTTGAAATGTTTTATACAATAGGATACAACTTTGTAGTAATAGAGAGAAATGTGAACCTTTGTATCAAACACAGACAACAGACGGTAACAAAGCGAAACCAACTGTTCCAACTGTTTAGTACTTACCGTCTGGAAGCTGAAATGAAAAGAAGTTTGCATAGCACAACACGTTATCAAAAATGTAGAAATTCATTGTACTATTTTCAAGAAATGCCTAGTAACAACTAAACGTTTTTACTTACATCAGCCATGCTGAAATGAAAATGGCATGCTATGTTGAAACAAAGTTATCACATTTTTGTATATATATCAAGAAATCTATTGTACTTACCGCAGCCATGCTGAAATGAAAAAATCATTTTGCAAAGCATAACACAAACAAAAAAGTCAAAACATGTAGATACACACACACTATTGAAGTATAGAAACGATTGTACTCACCACTACCAGACTGAAATGGGTTACTGCTCCACTGTTTGCAGGCAACTGAAACGAAAATCTGAAACCACATGCACATAGCAAACAGTTTGGACAAAACATTCTTACCCACCAAATGTATCCCAGCGTTGAGCACAAATTCATTCTTCCAGAGGTTGTATAGTAAACCTGAAACATTCAAAAACATTACAACATACAGTACAAAGCACATCAACTTACCTTGTGTGGTCCTACAGTTGTGTGACACCAGTTGAATTCAAGTCTTCAGCTCACTTCTCTGTTAGCACCAAGGGCACGTTGTCCTTGAAAGTGAAAACTGAAACAGAGTAAACAAAGCAAACATGTTTCACATCAAACCAACAATGTGTTGCTTGAACTGTCTTCTGTTGAGTAGATTCTTAGCAGCTAAACCTCAGTATCCATCTCTGTTCTGCACCAAGGTCACACTGTCCTTGCAAATGATTTCTGAAACAGAGAAAAGCAAACCAAAAACTAGTAACTTACCTTGTCTCTGTTGAGGACAGCCACAGCAGCTGAACGTTGTCTAGAAAACTGTCTTCTCTTCTGTTCAACAACACTGTAAAACTGTCACTGCTAGTGAAAGCTGAAATATAGCAGAGCAGAGCAAAACATGTCACATATCAAACCAACAATGTGTTGCTTGAACTGTCTTCTGTTGAGTAGATTCTTAGCAGCTAAACATCAGTATTCATCTCTGTTCTGCACCAAGGTCACACTGTCCTTGCAAGTAAAAACTGAAATATAGAATAGCAAAGCAAACATGTTTCACATCAAACCAACAATTTGTCTACTTACCATTCAGTATTGTGTAGAGCCACACCAGCTACATTCCTCTTGAAACCTGTCTTCAGTTCTTCTCAGCACCAAGGGCACAATGTCCTTGAAGAAAGTCAAACCTGAAATATAGTTAAGCAGAGAAAACCATGTTTCACATCCAACCAACAATTTGTTTACTTACGTCTGAGTGTTGTACAACTGTATAGTCTGTCAGTTTGACTTCATAGCTCCTCACAGCTCACCACACCAAGACCTGAAATATACGAGCATGGCACAAAAATTGTGACAACTAACTTACCTCATGAAATGCTGCAACTGTAGAGAAAACAGCTTCACCACTCTGTCCTTCTCAGCTCTGTCCAAGGTCAAACACATCACTTTCTGTAAGATATGAAATAAAGCAACGAGCAGCAAAACACATTGCAGTTTACAAAATGACTTACATTATGTGTTGAGTTGAGTCACAGCAGAGGCATTCCTTATTGAAACATTTCTACTTCTCTGCTTAGACCACTATGAAACCGTCACTGCAAGTCAAATCTGAAACATAGTAGAGCAGAGCAACACAAAGAATAACACAAAGCAAATGCTTACATACGTTACCTTTCAATGTCCTCCAACTGTAGAATCTGTCCGCTAGACTCCATCATTGTTCAGCAACGCTGTCAAACCTGAAATATAGAAGCATGTACAACACACAGTACAAAACAAGTGTAATGACTTACCCTTTGATATGCTCCAATTGTAGAGACAAGACTGCTAGACCATGTCTGAAAACTGTTCCTTTTCTTCGTTCTGCAATTGTCCATCCTATACAGAAAAGCATATACAGCACATATCATGACATGATAGCAAAAGTACTAGCAAACTTACATTTTCATGTGCAAAGCAGCTAGTCTGTTTTCTCTTCTCTTCATTGTTCAGTAACACTGTCAAACCTGAAATACAGTAACATGAAAAACAGATCTCATGCTATGAAAACAAATTTGTACTTACAAGATATGAAAGCTTTCAGCAACACGTCTGCTCTGCTCGACTGCTGAAATGCAACTGACAACACTTGACAGATAATCTGAATAAAAAGTTAATACTTCACAAGCTGTGGCAAACATAGTCATTCTAGACAACTTACCTTAAACAATGGTTTTGGAGCAATAGACACAACCACTGCTTGACTTCTCTGTTCACACCAACTGTCAAGTCATCAGTACATGTCAAAATCTGAAATGTATTGAAACAAGCAATGCATAACAAACATAGTTACTTACCTTTAACTCTGGTTTTGGAGCTCTCAAAAACACGTCTGTTCTGCTCGACTGCTGAAATGCAACTGAGAGCACAACATTGCAAATCTTAACGAAATTTTAAATACTTCACATGTTATGGCAAACATAGTCGTTCTGTACAACTAACCTTCAATAACGGTTTGAGAGCTCTTAGAAACCCATCTACTCTGCTCAGCTACCAAACTTCAACTACCGGCAAACATCTGAAAATCTTAACAAACATGTAATATGATTCTAAGTATGGAACACATAGTCATTGTACACAACTCAATTGCCAATCAAGTTTCACAGACTTCTCTTCATTTGTAACTCAAAAGTGAATAGAGAAACATCACAGCACCCAATGCTCATTTGTTGTTTCAAGCTACATTTTAGTACATGCAAAGTACACCTATTTATTTTGCTGTAGACTGAAAGCAACCCTGCAAAAAAAGCACATCCTACCTAATATGTTGTGAAACACCTACTGATCCCAAACTCTGAGAGTGAACAATTTTTGTGTATAGCTCTACCAATATAGACTGTAACAGTGTAAAACACTATCTCACTGAGTCAAAACAAATGTTTACACTCATAATTCATAGTAATTGAGAAACTTCTTACCTTCAATAACAGCTGAATTTCCACGACTGTTCTACATAACTGCTTCGCTTCTCTGTTCAGTTCAACTGTCAAGTCATCACTGTGTGAAAATCTAAAATGTACAAAAACAAGCAATACTTAACAAATATAGTCACTTACCTTGAAATCTGGTTTTGGAGAGAGCTCCAGAAAACACGTCTAGTCTGTTCAGCTGCCAAATTTCAACTGAGAGCACATCACTGAGAATCTGAACAAAAATGTAATATGATGCTAAGTATGGCAAAGACAGTCATTGTACACAACTCATTTACCAACCCCAGTCTATACTGTCATTTCAACTGTGAAACCAAAGTGAATATCATATCAGACATGTTGCTATCAATAATCGTTGCTACACTTTCATTGCTCTGTCAAAAATTTCACTTAATCTGGAACAATGTTTCACTCTGCAATTGTCAAGCAGAGACTGACCACCACATGGCTATACCAAATTAGAGCTCACAGTGCTAAACATCTACAATACTCACCACAGCCCCTCTGAAAGCAAATCAGCATGCATACATAACAATATCATAGAACAGACGTGCCCACAAGCAGCTCACCATCATGTTATACCTCGGTTTTGACATATAATCACAAACGTTAGAGTCAATATCGTGTTACATCATCTCTTTGCTATATCACCAACACAGCATGCGTAAGTACTGGATAGATCTACCCTTGAGCTATCATCATGCACATTTAGTTCTATATATACTACTAATAGCTCACATCAAGATACAAAAATGTTTGTACTCACGGTTCAGTTGACAGCAGCTCAGCATGTGAACATCAACTGAAAATGAATTACTTCAAAACACATGCATAAAGTTACAACAGATCTGTTTGAGCGCACAGAAACACGACAGTACTCTTCGACGACTAAATCAAGACTAAAACCAAAATCATTTAAAACAGTTTAAAAAGAAATTTGATCCGACGCTGTGCTTCACCATCATGTCAAGTCACCATCATTATACACCATCGTTACAACATCTCAAGTCAACGTACTGAGTAATTATACCCATTGCTATCATCATGCACATTCACTTCTAAGTCTTCTATACATCAACTCAATATACAAACGCGAGTCACTCAAACCATCATACACCATCATGTTGCTAGATCATCTCAACTTGAAGTCAAGTACTGAGCAATTCTACCCACGGTTATCATCATCATGTCATCAAGATACAAAAATGTTTGTACTCACGGTTCATTTGACAGCAGCTCAAAGAAACACGTCCGCACAGCTCGGCATCTGAAATGCAACTGACTATAAACATCTCAAAACATGATCCAAAATGTAAAACTTGTTACAACATGCAAGCTGTGTAGCTTTCAGAACCACATCTGTACTTCTCAACATCTGAAATGAAAATGACCTTGAAATCATATATCATGATATCTAACATCTTCATACAAGCTGGAGCTCTAAAAACAAACCACCTGAAAATACCTAACATCATCCATAATATGAGAGCTGAGAGAAACACGTCTAGTCTGTTCAGCACCTAAAAAGCAACTGACTGCTTACATCTGAAAACTTGATCCAAAATTTAATACATTTCATATCATACAAGCTGTAGCTTTCAGAACCACATCTGTACTTCTCAACATCTGAAATGAAAATGACCTTGAAAACATGTATCATGATATCTAACATCTTCACACATAATGTGAGAGCTCTCAGAAACACGTCTGCTCTGTTCAGCTCCTAAAAAGCAACTGACAGCACTTCACCACAAAAATCTGAAAAAAAGTTTATGCTTAACACATTGTAGTGGTCACAGCTATTCTGTACATCTTACCTCTTTCAACTGTTTTGGAGCTCTGTAAAACCTCGACAGCTTGCCCTCAGTCCCAACACTCAACTGCCACTTCAGTTTCATAGTAGACCTGAAAATATCATAACAAGCCATACATCGCAAACATTTGTACTTACCTGCATCCAATGTACTGGAGCTCTCAAAAACACGTCTGCTCGCTTCAACTGCCAAACATCAACTGACAGCAAAAGTCTGAAAATCTGATCCAAAATTGTAATAGTATATTGCAGTAAGGCAAATACAGTCAGAAACCAACACTCAGCTACCAAACAAATGTGAATGTCTTCTTCACTTTTGAATCTTACATGTAACTTATGAAGGTACAGATTGTTTTCTTGTATATGCACAAACAACTAATATACAATGAAAGCAGCCTAGTGCATAACATGCTATTTGGTTGCCAAACCAGTACTGTTTTAACTTGAGATGGTCAAAAACTGTGAAATGTCTATTCAGTACAGACACCATGGTGTAAACATCAGCTCATAACATTAGTAGACTCTTTTAGCACATTGAACTACTACTTACCTTACTTTTGAAAAATGTACAACCCTGCTGCTAAACTACCTTGGTCCCCCCGTTAGCTATACAGTCAAGACATCATCTCATGTCCTATCTGAAATGTGCTGAAACAAGCAATACATGGCACAACAAAGTCAGTACATCAGTAGACACTCATATCACACTGTCATTGAACTACTACTTACCTTACTTTTGAAAAATGTACAACCCTGCTGCTCAGCTACCTTTGTCCCCCAGTCAGTCAAGACACCATCTCATGTCAATTCTGAAATGTGCTGAAACAAGCAATGCATGGCACAAAAAAGTCAGTACATCAGTCAAGTCAAGTCAAGTCAACTTTATTTGTATATACCATTGTACATAACCAAAACAATCAAGAAAGAACATGATGAACATAATAACAGTGTAAATCAAGATGAAAAGTATGTTACAAAGCGGATATGAGAAACTCATCAATAATATTCCAAACAAATTAGGTAGGTAATACACTCGTGTCACTCAGCTGTCAATAATCGGTGTTCTGTATGGCAAAGTCAGTTTTTCAGAAGTAATCATATGTTATTCTAAAATGTTAAAAAGTAATTGTTCAATGTTTTTAATGGAAACTCTATACTGAAACTACTTACACGCTAAGCTACATTTAAAAATCGTACTGACAACAACAACAACAAATTTTTGTAGGGTACATATCCCTCTGGTAGATTACCTAAATTAATGGATAGATAATCTTGAAGGATAGGTACTTAGAATTGATAATAAATTAATAATTTACTAATGAAATAAAAAGTAAGACTTAGTTCGAAAATCCCTCCCTGAGGATCATCTATACGAAACGAAATTATAGGTGATCTGGAAGGAAATATATTTTCACAACTTACCCAAAGTTTAGTAATAATAATGTAATAACTTTTTAATACTGTAATCTAAAGAGAACAAATATTAAAATGTCCAAAATCACAATATATATGTAATATTTTTCAAATCTGACAATTCAATTAGAAGAATGGCAGTAAAGTATAGACCTTATGATTCAGCTGTAAAACACAATATTATGGATAAAATAACGGTACAAATTCGTGATCCTATTAAACAATTTATAATTTTCACAACAATCACAATGTATAACTATTTACTGGAATAATAAGTGTTACTATTAGACGCATTATATTACGCATTATTATTTCGTGACTCAAATGCTAGGCGGATAAATCAGTAGACACTCATAGCACACTGTCATTGAACAACTATCTTAGTCGCCCAGTCAGTCAAGACACCATCTCATGTCAATTCCGTCATGTTCTGAAAAAAATGCATAGCACACAGTCATGGTTAACCACTTACCTTGTTTTAGAGCACATGGAAACAGGTCTGCTCTGTTCCACAGATAAACACAAATTGAAAGCAGAAATCTGCCTATCTGAACAAGCATGTCATAGTTATGATCAGTAAGGCATAGAGTCATAGTATAGCACTCAGTTGTCAAAATGTCTCAAGGTCTTCTGTTCATCTTGAATTCAAGTGTATAGCATATCACATTCATGCTACTTATGGTACACAATTTCACTGCTCTGTCAAAACATGAACCTCATCTGTTCCATACAACACTTGTCGAACAAAGACTGACCACATCAGCAAGTACAGTTTTTGTACTGCTTTAGCAGCTATCACCAGTTTCATAGATTCATCTCAAAGTTTTCAATGAAGAGACAACTGTAAAACAGTTTTCCTTCTGCATAGTTTATTTGCAACATGTATTTCACATTCACAATCAAACACAATCTACAATACTCACCACAGCCCCCTGAAATCAAACCAATGTAAAACAGCATTGATAGGAATCAAAATGTATCATATACAGCAATATCTGTAAACATGCTACAATAGCAAATCATTTCACCATCATGGCACATCATCTACAATATTTCAAGTAGATCATTTCAATGCTACGTTTACATCTTGATATCATATCTGGTCAGTAGAAAGCAAACATACTGCCTTCATATTGAAGTCAATACAACATCATCGTTCATCAACAGCATTGCTATATCACCGCCACAGCAAGCGCAAGTACTGGATAGTTCTACCCTTTGTTTCACATTAGTATACAAAAATGTTAGTACTCACGCTTTGGTGGTTAACACTTCTTGTTCAACTTCCCCACACGTCCACATCTACGCACCAACTGAAACTGAATCGCTACAAACCCACACTTACAAAAGCGCAATCAGAGCGCACACAAACACGACCGTTCACTTCAACCACAAACTCATGATTAAAATCAAAATCTCATAAGCGGTGAAAAAAGCAACGACTTCATCGCTATGTTTCACCATCAAAGTACACCATCATATTGACACCAAGTCCCAGTTCTGAGTTATTCTACCCATCGCAGTAAATTCACTTCTTATCGGCAGCTCAAAATGCTAGGCTGTCAAACCATCATACACCAGCATACTGTTTGTTCCATTTCAATTCAAGTCAAACACTCAAATATTTTCACCACTTTTATTCACAAATACAAACTCATGTAAAAAGACAAAAAATGTACTCACGGTTTAATGCAGCTCCACGACACACGTCCGCACAGCTCGGCATCTAAACAGCAACTGGCCATCAACTGTTTCAAGTCTCAAAAAAAATTTAATAAACAGTCAAAGTCAAGTGCTCCTAACAACACGTCCGATCGCTTCGACGTCAGCTCAACTGAAGTCAAGTCGCTCAATTTAAAAAAAAAAAAGCCATTTCAGTCGACAGTCAGTAGTAACCCTCTTAGACGCCTAGTCAGCACAACATTAAATCTGTAAACCGAGTCCCAAGTCAACTCAAGTCGTTATCGTACCATATTGTTTCGAAATAAATGTCATTCAATAACCAAGTATCAAGTCCTTATATCATACAACTCTGTCCCAACACAACAGTCCGACCGTCATTCAATAAGCCAAGTCTAGTCATTACAGTACAGCGCTGTCTTCACGAAAGAGTTAACAATAACTGTTATTCTATAACGCCAAGTCCGTTTTTCAGTTTTAATCATCAACAGTCAGAGCTCTCAAAAGCACGTCCGTCTCTGTCAACGTCCACAAGTTAACTGAGATTAAGTCATAGTAAAAAAATTCCAAAGTCAAAACATTACTGTCAGAGCTCCGAAAACACGTCCGTCTTGGTCAACGTCCAACAGTCAACTGACCAAAAGTCATAGTAAAAAAAATTCAAAGTCAAAAAACATTATTGTCAGAGCTCCGAAAACACGTCCGTCTTGGTCAACGTCCAACAGTCAACTGACCAAAAGTCATGTAGCGCAATGGAGCAACGTCGTTCAGAGCATCGAAAAACACGTCCGCTCTCGACGACGACCAAACCTTGAATGACAGCGAATCGCATAGAAAATGATTACTGACCAAGAATTAAGATGTAGATTCATTGCGTATTTGGTGATTTATCGTAGAATCATACTTACCATTCAATCCATAGACCTAAAATCCTATCCACACAGATCTTGTGATGACTTTATTTTTAAGAACATACAGACTGAAAAATGTTCAGCGTGTTTGTTCTTAAAAATGAGAAGCAACTGTCCATCCTTCCTTCCAATATGCCTTTCGAGATCCAGTTAAATCATGGTGTAGATTTATTTCTGAGGTTTAAACATTTTTAAAGCGAAACAGAAGTCAAGCTTAAATGTGATTCACTCCCGAGTTAAAAGTTTACAATCAAGCCAAAATTAAGCCTTTCAGTAAGAATACCAGGATATTTCTGTAGTTTTTCTCTACAAAAACAGATTTACAAATTCAAAGCAGTTTCGTCAACAAGAAATCAACATGCGATGTCGATCTACAGAAATCTGCCAGTTCTAGCCTATATACAATAAATCAACGCAAACGCACTAACCGTCATTGCCCTGAAATAATCCTAAATCATGTTAAATATTCAATCCATACACTATTGAATAAAACAAAGACACAAAACATCCATTTCTCCACGCGTTTATTTTTCTTCTATAGGCCTTAAACAAATCAAGATTCTCGAAAAATCGAGAAATCAATATCTAACATGACGTAACGAATCTACACCGAGAGCGATGATTTTTACTACTAAAGCGACTGGCCAGTTGTTTTTGTTTCGGCTCTGTTTTACTATTCTAGGCTTGATGTTCCAAAAAGAAATATCACAACCTATATACCAAAATGTTCAGCATGAAAATCCCTACATGATGATATTAGTATAATTTGTGTATCTGTAAAAATGTTCATGTATCATCATATTTTCGCTGAAACTACAAGTAAATTTGCGTTTAAATCAAAATATTTCATATAACCCGCTACATTAGCAAATACATATACGCTAGTTATATGCGGATTTGATTTCTAGTTAATCTGGTGAAAATTTCATTCACTTTGGTCAACAGGTTGCAGAGATATTCAAGAAAACGCTTTACAAACAAACACACATTTTTTGACAGCGCTGCTTTAAGTTGTAGGATGAGTTTTATCTATCGACGTCATCAATATGCACCGAGAGCCAAGGTTCAAGATTCTTTGCGTTTCTCGAAATTTATGGTTTGTTGTGATATGGCTTTCGGCCCGTATTTATGAAGCGTTGTATCAAACCATCAAGTATGTTATATGAAAATGTTCAGAATTGTATTCCCTATCCAATGATACCAAACATATCGCATTTGTGTCACGTATGAAAATGTTCTCTGCATACGACCCAAACACTGCTGCAAAAACACAAAATTTCACACATAAGCATTAATGTAAGAGCAAAATACACAGCGTGCGAGTTGTTCTATTGTCTTTTCTGGTTATTTTGGTGAAAATTTCATCAAGATACGACCATCCGTTCCCGAGAAAATCGACTTAAACCGCGACCCAACAAACAGAGATTTTGAGTACAATTCGACGTTCAGTTTCGCTCGATACTTGTAAAATGCGATTGGTTTGGATCCGTATTTCGACTGTAGTTTTGTCACCATTAAGCCTATTGTGGAATGTTATACACGAAAATGCGCAGAATAAAATTTCCTATACGATGATACCACTTTTGTTGTACTAGTGTTACATGGTTAAAAATTTCCTTCTAACGAACGTGTTTCTTACGGCAAAAACATGAAATTTCTCACATAAACATTGGAGCAAAATGTTCCCTACAAAAAATCTTGCTACAATCATATTAGATACTTTAGTGAAGATTTCATGTTGATCTGTCCACGCGTTGTTGAGAAATTTAAGTTAAACCTACTTCTTGCGCGAATCGCCGATTCTCTGTTTACTTTCGATAAAACGACGTTGTGTATTTTATGTTGAATTTTAAGAAAGCGGGTTTAACGAAAATGTGTTTTCGGGCAGTATTTCCAAACTACTTTGAGTAACCATATGATGTTATACATCAAATTACGCAGAATCGAATTCTCTACAAGATGATGTGCATATCGTTGTAATATCTGGCAACACAAAAATGTTTTCTTCTTAGAGACTTGATTTTCATGCAAAAAACTGTAAATGTCACCCAGATGCGTGAATGTTAGCAAAAAAATATCAGCGTATGATTTGTAGCTTACATTGAGCTGAACACGTTGGTATATCTATCATCTTCCTATGACAAACCATTCCAAAATAAGGCCGTGTTAAACTTTTCATAAAAACAGGTCGCTGTCCACAGCTCTGTCACGACGTTGATTCAAAACAATGAAGTGTTAAGACTAAATCGCGTTTTATGTAAAATCGTTTTCGGGCTGTATTTTCGTGTTCGTACAACCATAGAGTGTTATACATCAAATTACGCGGAATCCAATTCTCTACTTGATGATGTGTATTTCGTTGTTATATCTAGCAACACAAAAAACTTTCATTCTGAATTACCTAACATCAATGTTTTGTAATCAATTTCTGTCGTATAACTTCTATTATTTAACAGAGATTCGTTTAATTTCTTGATCAAGCATTGGACATTTTTGCAAAACCAGAAAAGGTGACGAATCGTTTCTTCGAATTCATGGCAAAAAGTACACATATTATCATTTACCAGTTTCATTTTATACATAAGGGAGTTTGTACCCAATATATTATAAATAATTCTTGTTTGAAACCACTGTATGTAACTATCACGTGTTATGTCAAAAACTATTTTGAAAATATGTTTCCATTCCTCGTTAGTAGTAACAAAGTCAGTCCATTTGCTTTTACAAACGGGTTCAATTTCAGTTTGGATAAAACAGTTATATATTGTCTTATCTTTGCTGTCCAGGCATATACAATATTTTGTATAGCATGACAGAGACGGGCCGTATTTTAAAACATCATTGAAGTTAAAATGTATATTTACTTTCCGAAAAAATAATTTTATTGTTTTAACTAGTCCCTCATATTGGAGGAAATTAATAGGTTTCCCCGTTATACTTTCCATTTGAAATTTTGTTAAAAAAATTGTTGAATCAATGACAATATCTCTCACAAATCGTATGCCTCTATCGTACAGTGTTTTTAAAAACAGGGGTTCATTACCAACGGTAAAATTGTCATTATAAAACAATGGCATGCTAAGAACATGTTCAACATCAATAATTTTTAGCACATCTAGAAATTGTTCATAACACGTAAATACCTCATACCAGAAATCATTTTTAACAGCGCTCTTAATTATAGCAATATATTGTTTTCCAGTGTTGAAGAGTTTACATACATCAATAATAGACCTCATAAGAATAACACATTTGCTTTCTGAACATGTATGTAATTTTCTAATCCATGACACTTTAATTTTTTTACAATAAGCAAAGATGTCTACCATTTGTAATCCACCATTTTCGTAGCTTTGTGTAAGGGTCGAACTCTTAATTTTGTAAGGCGCATCATCCCACACAAAGTCGAATAACATTTTATTCAATTTATCAAGAATATCTCTTTTTGGAGTAGGTATTGCAAAGAAACAATGAGTACAAAGAGGTAGTATAAGGGATTTAACAATGGTAATTCTACCAATAGGTGTTAGTTTTCTCTTTTTCCATTGGTTAATAATATTACTAGTTTTAATAAATTTGTCGGAAAAGTTTAAATCAACAATCAGATTGAGATCGACATCAAAAATGATTCCCAACAATTTAAATCTTGTTGTTTCCCATGTTAGTTTGTATTTTGTTTTAATCGCTCGGGTGCTGTACTTTAAAGATCCTATCCAAATTACATTAGTTTTATCGAAGTTTACATTTAATCCGGAAAAGTATGCAAAATCTTGGAGTGTGTCTAGAGCGGAATTTAAAGAATTTTCAGAACCATCCAACAATAAAGAAGTATCGTCTGCAAACTGAGAAATTTTGTATTCTATGCCGTTAATACATATTCCTTTTATATTATTATTATTCTTAATTTTGATTGCTAAAATCTCTGCACATAGAATAAAAATATATGGTGAAATCGGGTCTCCCTGTCTACAGCCGCGGCCTACTGTGAAGTTATCGGACAAAAATCCGTTTAACTGAACACATGTCCGAGTATCCTTTAGAAAAATCGATACCCAACGCTTAAAGCTTGACCATGAATATTAAACTGCATCAGATTAGCACCGTCTGCGGTCTATGGTATTGTGAATGTACGTCGACAAAACAAGCCCCAGGCATTGTGTTATTTCGTATCGTTGATGAAAACTGACCAAAACGTAAAAGTACATTTAACTGTACGAGTTACGAATGAGTAAGACTGGAATTGCGCAAATACATGAGAAACGGCCTTGTTTTGACAACACACCCATGCGATTATAGTAGGTTATGAAGTAACTGCAACAGATTTGCACTGTCTGCGGTATACTATTGTGAATGTACGTCGACAAATCAAGCCACAAGCGCTGTGTTATTTTATGAAAACAAGTACATCCCTGTTGTTACAGCATATAACATCTATTCGGTATTGGCTCATTTTTCACACAAACAATTTTGTTCTGTCGAGTTGACGAATTTCTTATGACTAAAATGCTGACTAAGCGTATGCTGCTAGATGTTTCCGTAGTACTCAAACTCTGTCGAAACTTGTGAAATGTATCGATAACCTGATACAGATATGCTGTTCGCAATTTCGTTGTCACGTTGGACGTTTTGTATTCGAGTAGTATTAGAGCGATATTTGGTATATGAATAACGAAATCGGGTCGCCTGTTTTGAATTGGTACTTCGTGCTTGATGTACAAGCGGCAGTCATCGCGTAATGTGGGAAATGTCTGTCTTAGGTAGACGCCTAGTTCACTAACGTACGTACGATCAAAATCTCTTACATATGAAATTTTGCTCAGCGTTTTTCTCAAATGCGAATGTCTGCTTCTACCACGAGTAAGAAATTTGCCACTCATTGTGCTCATGTTGTTACGACTTAATAAGTCCTATGTACTAGGTCTATATACAAAAAAAAGCACCGATGCTGGATGTATAAAAGGCGAGCTGTACTAGAATTGTCATCATTCGTGATTTGGCACTCGTAGAGTCAACATCATATTGCTTGACATGTTGAAATACGCTCACAGACTACCAACGTTCGAGGAACCTGAGGTTGTATGTACTGGTAGTACTTCGGCCTCGACAGGAAAACGAAAGCGACACTCGCAGCAAACTCCGTACACTCGGCCAAAACAGTCAGCATCGCAAGACTTCAAGGCGATGGGATATCACCTAAACAGAATTAGTGGCCAGTTCACGGCGTTCGCGCACAATAGCGACTTCGCTATAACGAAGGAGGGTCGAGTTTCGCTTAACAAACTCATTTTGTGTCTGAAAAAAGCTGCTTATCACCACGGCGAAGCGAAAAAGTACATTGTAGACGACCAGCAACGTTTGTTTGAAGAAGAATGGGCTAAGCGAGAAAGAAATCTGCGCGAACAGAATGAAATAGAACTTGAAGAAAGGGTGAACGCAATAACGGCCCAGTTCCAGCAGCGAGAACAGAATCTGCGCGAGCAAAACAAAATTGAAATGGAAGAAAGGGTGACTGCAATGACAGCACAGTGTGAGCGGGAGAAGGAAGTAGTAGTGAAAGACTTGCGAACGTGTGTTATTTGTTGCGACGCAGAGAAAAACTGCACTCTTGTTAAGTGCAAGCACACGTTTTGCGAAACATGTTGTCTAACGATGATCTGTGACAATCGATGCGCGATGTGTCGAAGTGAAACAGATGGCTTTGTCACAATTTTGTTAACAGATTAGATGTTATGATTGTATGTACTGCAATAAAACAGATTTGAATCGTATTCTATGTCTTTGTCTTGTATCGGTAGTAATATGGTAGAAGAGTAGAAACTGTTATTCGCATAATCGACAGTATAATACATGATATATAGCACTTGTGTCGAGAGTTGTAAACGAGCAAACAATTTCTGACAAACGTTCTCTTCACAATTGGTAGTCGAACGCCCGCTGAAAGCATAAGAAAAATAAACTATATACGTAAACGTTGTGATAGTTTGTAGTTTACAAACATGAAACGCAAACGAGATCAGTTAACTTTGTGGAACGCTGCTAATGTCCACGAACACATAACCATGTGGCATTGGTGGAAATCTATACGAAGAAAAACGTACACAAACAATGAAATCTCCGATTGTGACATGACACAATTGCTACACTCGGTTAGTGTCAAAAAACCAAAAATGCATTCAGATAAGTTTCTTACATCGTTTTCGGTTGGTCTGCGTCCTACCAAACACCAAAAATCAATCCTAAACGAAATTCTCCGTGTATCTAACCATACGTACAATTGGTGTCTGTGGTTGGTAAATGAAAAAGGTTTACAGGCAAACCAATTTGCGCTACAGAAAATCGTCTGCAAAACAAATGCGAGCGATGTTGACCCACAGTACAGAATGGAGAACGACGCCTGGTTTTTTGAGAACAAAATGTCTTCGATAAGCTAACATCATGCAAAAACTTTTGCATTTCGCATAAGTCTGCTAAATCGCTAAAATCAAAACTTAAACGACCAATGCCCGTTTCGAATATCGTTCAAGGATCGTTTTGTGTTCAGAAAAAATACATACGACTCCTAACATGTAAGGATATTTCTACAGAAAATAGCAACATGCAGAACCGATATATCTGTATGATACCGGACAATTTCGAAAGGCGTTCCAAACCCAAAGAACGCTTCCTAAAACTTGCTAAACCTATTTCAAAAATCCCACCCATTGATCATGATGTGAAAATTGTGAAACGAGCTAACGGAAAGTTTGTCATGAACATTCCATGCGATCCCAAATTTACACGCAGAAACGCATCAAACGACTCGATTGACAAACGTATATGTGGCATTGATCCTGGAGGTCGGACATTCGCAACAGTTTATGACCCAGTAGACTGTAGCGCCTTTCAAGTTGGCATCGAGGAAGACAAGCAGTTTGTGATACGTAAATTACACAACAGAATCGACCATGCCCATATGCATTTGACTAAGGCACAAAACAAAAAAAACTGCAAGCCGCAAAAGAACGGATTGTTTCGTTGAAGAAATTGCATTTGAAAATCAAAACGTTTGTAGACGATATTCATCTAAAACTTTCCTCGCATCTCGTAAAAGAATATCAGTATGTTGCGTTGGGTAAAATTAACGTGTCACAAATTGTACGCAAGGATCGTAAAAACCACCTAGCAAATCGAGCCAACAGGGATTTGTTGTGTTGGCAACACTACAGATTTCGCGAAAGACTAGCAAATAGAACAACAAATACTAACTGTACGCTAATTATTCAAGATGAAGCATACACCTCAAAGACTTGCGGATTGTGTGGAACTATCAACAAAACTCTTGGCTCAAGTGAAACATTTATTTGCAATCAGTGCAACTACAAAACGCACCGAGACGTAAATGGTGCTAGAAACATTTTGCTAAAATCATTGTGTATGTTTCCATTTTCAAATTTACAGTAATAACTTTGTATCAATTAGGTTGACCTATCCTAAAGTCGAATGTCAATCGCTCCAACTTTGCTTGCGCTTAGTTCAGGGCGGTTGACTGCCGACTGAAATGGGTTATTGAAACTGCACCAATGCTGCAAACTCTGACCAGATATAAAAGTACAATGTAAAATGAATAGATACATGGAGATACATGGTTACTTCATATGCTAAATATCAACAGAATACCATGCACTACTGACTATGTGACCATTTTACAGTTTCTTCTATCTAGCATTTTATGATAGAATGCATTTGGCACTATACCACTCAGATATGTGAAAATATTTAATGGTGTAGGGTCGATTTGTGATTTCAACATACTTGTTTATGCTCATAACTGCTTTTTGGGACAAGAAACATGTACTTCAACCAAAATGGTTTGGTATTTTTGCTGTAAATCTCATCAAAACATGTTATATAGCATTGTAGTTTTCATTTACCTATATTTTGTGTAAATATAGGCTGAGCAGATATATTTTCCTCATGTATACACTGCATTCTCAAATTCAAACCAGAGCTAGGACTTGAACCTAGATTTCCTTCTGCAAGAGAAGGCATTCTACATTGAACCACTCTGGCAGTATGAATTGATCAGCACTGTACACTTGCCTTGTACTTTAATCTCATATATTACTACTATAGGTAACCATCAAAAAAGCCAAATCAAATCATGACAGGCTGTGATTTTTAGACATCCACACAGATTGTGCATATGAATTGAACTTGTTATGGCGAGACATTTACATGCCTGCGAAAAAGTAGAATTCCCAAAATGATCTGTATATACCATTTTTTCTCACAAATAGCACCAAAACTGTTATGCAGGATTTGCATTTCAAATTTCATATCATATAACTATAAGTGCTCATCAAATAGCAAGACCAACACAGGCTTTGAGCTGTGGAGAGGGTTTATGAATCAAGGTTAAACAATTTTGACATGGGATCAACTTCAATGTTTCACTGTAAATGCATATTTTCATGTGATGCCAGATATGTACTTCAATTTTCATATTCACCAGAAACAAGAAAGTCTTGTGGTAATATCATGCACACAGTGTTTTTTGTGATTTTCATAGTAAAATATTTTCAAAGCTGAGACAAAATTTGCAAAATTGACAGTAAATACATTTTATCACTTGTTTCCACCTAAACATGACATACCGGCCTCACATGACAATTCTTAAATATCCACATTATGGGTTTATTTTCACAATTCAGAAATTCCGAGCTTACAGTTGTAGAAGTGTATGTTTAAAAACTGATTTCACAAATGCATGCTTGTACAGTACACAGGTGTAGGAAATGATTTACATTCTACTATTCATGCAAAATGAATTTATCCACACTGTGAACTCCACAAAAGAACAGAATTTAGTGTGCAGTTACATTTTGTGCCTGTCAAACAAAGTCATTTACTGTATTTTTTTCAACATTCACATTGTCAAGTTGACAAATATCATAACAATATGGTACATATCAGAAATTCTGAATTGGGACAGACCTTAACATGTTTTACAATCATATGTAGAAATCATTCCTTGTGACCAGTGAAATCATTTTTTGTGACCAGACATTCTCAATTCTCCAGCCGGCCAAAAAGCTCAAATCCATTTTATCATGTATCTGAACATTCAAACCTGATTGTAACGCCATTCAAGTACTAGTATATGCCTTGTCAAGCAATTCAGAAATTTTGACCCGAGACAAGATTTGTATTGCCTACAGATATCATAAAATGCTTTCTTGACTCATTCTTGGTTTCACATTATCAGCCAGAACTGGGGATTGCACCCAGATCTCCTTCTCACTTGTACATGAGAAAGCGTTTTACGTTAAACCACTCTGACTTTTGATTTGATCAACCATGTAGAGTCAATATGCATTGTTATCATGAAATGATTTTGGAATACAGACATGAAAATGCCTGCAAAATAGCCAAAATTTCCATTTTTCTGTTTATATACTATTTTTTTAATCACTTTCCACTGAAAATGTTATGCGTGCTTGCTTGAAGAATTTGTGAATATCTATACTATAGGCACTGATCAGAAAAAATGACCTGACTGAGGATGTACAGTTGTGCGGTTTTGATTCGTACAGTGTTTCACTACTCATACTATGATAACATGGCTTGATCTACACTGTCGAGTGAACCTGCACTGCACATAAGATGATTTTGGTCACAGACATGAAAATGCCTGCAAAATAGCCAAAATTTCAATTTTTCTGTTTATATACCTTTTTTTCATTCACTTTACACTGAAAATGTTATGCGTGCTTGCTTGAAGAATTTGTGAATATCTATACTATAGGCACTGATCGGAAAAAATGACCTGACTGAGGATGTACAGTTGTGCGGTTTTGATTCTTAGTGTTTCACTACTCATACTATGATAACATGAATTGATCCACACTGCTAAGTCAATCTGCATGATACATAAAATGATTTTGGTCACAGACATGAAAATGCCTGCAAGAAAATCCAAAATTTCCATTTTTCTATGTAAATACCTTTCTTTCATTCATTTGAAACTGAAAATGTTATGCGTGCTTGCTTGAAGAATTTGTGAATATCTATACTATAGGCACTGATCAGAAAAAATGACCTGACTGAGGATGTACAGTTGTGCGGTTTTGATTCGTACAGTGTTTGACTACTCATACTATGATAACATGAATTGATCCACACTGCTAAGTCAATCTGCATGGTACATAAAATGATTTTGGTCACAGACATTTACATGCCTGCGAGAAAAGCACAAATTTCCATTTTTCTGTTTATATACCTTTTTTTCATTCACTTTACACTGAAAATGTTATGTAGGCTTTACTTGTAAAATCTAAAATATACCTACTATGGGGAATGATCAGAAATACTGACTCGGGACAGACTTACCATGGGTGTTAGCTGGCAAAAACACAAATCAGTTCACAATAAATGAAAAACATGTGTGACCAGACATTTTCATGCTGGTAAAAGAGGAAGAATTTGTAGTTTTGTGTGCATATAACTTTTTTCTCCATTTTCAGACAGCAAATATGTTAGTGTGATTAACTGCGATATTTGGAAATTTGTATCATATGGTAAAATTGAACTAAATAGACAACGTGTCAAGTATCACACAAGTATTTCACAGGTTTTGGACAGAAAATGCAATACTGCTAGATTGAAATGGTTTGTGTGACAGAGATTAGCATCAGAATAAGAATCGGTGTAGCATGTGGCGAAATAAGCTCAGATCTTTAAGTTCGACTGCTAGCATTGTGTTTTTGTGGTGCGCACCACATGATTTTTCATTTCACGACCTATATAACATTTTTTTTGCCATCATACACAACAAACAACTGTTAACAGTTCAACAGATTTATTTAGTACATGTGCAATTGACTGGCACGCATCGACACGTCCAACATCTGTGCAGTCGGTTAAGCTGCCTCTGTGTACATTTCGGCAGGCTGATGTTGAAAGCTGGCCTCTTCGCCACAGCGATTTCAGCGTCCCAGTCCTCAGATGGTGTGGAAACTGGCTTGATGCTTGTTTGTTCTGAAACACAAAACGCAAATCAATGTTATTTCAACAAATCAATATCATGGTAAATAACAGTCAAATGCTACAACAACCTGTGAAATAAGCGCCACTAAATGCATAACACTTACTTTGCTGAGTCTGCGTCTGTGCGATTTCAGCGTCCCAGTCCTCTGTAACTGGCACTTTGAATGAGCTAGAGCTGTAGTTAGACATGTTGTTGCTTCGGTTGTCGGATTGCAAATGAGACAAAGTCTGTTGGTCGCACCGCTATTTATACCGTCGTCGCATTATTAACATGGCCTTATATGCCAACGTACTGTTGACTGTCTAGTACAGAGATGGCTCGATGCAGAGACAGCAAGAGCGAATGTGAACTGCATTCACTCATTAACAATAAACATTTACAAAACAAGCCCGAGTTGTTAGCTGCCTATCTGAATAGAAATTATGACTTTAGCACCGCATGCTATATCGCTATGAAAGACACGACTGTTTTGCCTATAGATTTCACACAACATGACATTGAACAGGTTTTCATTCACTGCTCGAGATCTGAGTACATTCAGTATGTCAAACTAAGGTTTACAAACTCAAAAAGCGATGGTGTTGACTTTCTACTATGCGAGCAAACTAATTGCGAAGACATTTTTGGTAACGAGGTACACCAGTGCCATATTTACTTTTCCAATGCATGCACCAAAGATATGGCAGCTACAAGCTACAACTTGATATACGCTTTTGCGTTAACCGGAGTACTGAAATGCTCAAAGCATACAGTAGAAAAACTAGCATCGTGCTTGGTAAAACGATATGGTCAAACGCTAGTACCCAAGTGTGTTACTGAGTTTTGGAACAAAAAACTTGAAGGCTTTCGACTGGAATGCATTCGCGACAAAACAGACCTACTCTCACAACAAGATGACTCAATCACGCTTCGGAGAGAAATTGAGCTCTTGGAGCAATCAAAGTACAAATTCGTGAGTGTAGAATACCACTCTGTTAGCAAAACTGTCAAGATTCTGTTTACCTACTCATGTGACAATAGCTTCGGTTTACTGTGTCTCATCCAGCGACTGGAATAAATAGCGGTGCGACCAACAGACTTTGTCTCATTTGCGATCTGACAACCGAATCGACAACATGTATCTCAGAACACTATGCGATGAATTCATTCGTGAGAAAAGAAACTTCAATGCCAGCGGTCACCAGAAGAAGTACATGTTTAGCGTGACATGTCCTTTCACTGATGCAGAGGGACTGCGTTTCATAGCTATAACGAACAGTCCATACGACTACTTGAACTACAAGCCAACGCTAGACCATGTGTTTCTCGATGAACCAACGCTGGCTGCGTTTGAACGATATGTCGATCTGGTGTTTTCACCAGACGACGAGAATGACATGTGCTACTTCAAAATATTGAAAACGCTGATACCTGAACAATTAACAACTCTACATGATCGCATTAAGATGGGTAGATACATGCAGTCGTCTCCAACCGACAACTACAAACTGCCGATATGCATTATACCAGTGCTTGAGTTGCACGGTATCGAAGAATACAGCAAATGTTACACCGTGAAGTCTACTAGCCTGTCTCTAGAAAGAACGCAGATACGATTGAAACTGAACAGCTACTTTCGAGCAGTCATGACATTGGTAGGTTGTTCAGAAAGCGACCTTATAGAAATATTGGTGAGAAAAGGAGTACTGCCGAGTACACATTTAAAGCTGATCAACACTCAGAAAGAGCTCACCATCGGTCTCAAGATTGTGAAAAGCTGTGGTGGAATATATGAAGCGTTGAGACCGAGCATCGAACTGGCAGAGCAGGAGCTGGGGTTTGCTGCAATGAAACCAAAATATGGATATCCGAATTCGAACTTGTGTCAAGCGTTAGAGTTTTTGTTCACAATGCATCCTCTGTACAGACAGCACATTAACAGTCTTGAAGTGAAAACTGAGCTCATCGACGGTGGAAAAGGAAGACTCAGCAATGCCATTCCTAATCGCAAGCGCAAATTTGCCGAAAACTCAAAAGATCAGTCTCGTCTGTCAAAAAAGATGCTTGGTCAGACAGAAGACAAACAGTGGACAGAAATACTTGGTCATGTTCAGAAGGCAGTTTCGGACTTGTTTCCAGAGCAGAAAGAGATTATCAGCATGCCCGATCTGCGAGTCGTGAAAGAAGAAATTGTTGAAACGACCAGCCCAGAACCAGTACAGGAGGATCAAACAAGCGACGTCTTACCAGAAAACCCGTGTAAAGTGTACTTTATAACAGAGTCGGCAAACGATGGACAAGAAGACTCACTCTCTCAAGCGGTTCGTACGTGCATACCCAACATTCACGTTCCACCTCACTTTCGAACATTTTGTGTACAGAAGGAGTTGTTGACCAACGGTCTTATTTTGTACATTCCTGACACTTTTGCATTGTAGATAGTTTTGCAATGAAATTTCTTATATACGTACACAATGTGTTTTGCTGAATAAAAACCAGTAATGTTGCGTTTCACACTACTAGCTTTGTTTGTTTCTCTGTGTAGCTGTAATGATAACTGCTTTGACAAGTCGCCAGAACGCGACCTTGGTATATTCAATGGCGCATTTACCATTGTATCTTACGATGACACGTTAGGCAAAATCAACAAAATTGCAAATATTCCCGAGAAAACGTATCGTACTCAATATGATCTTCTCGAGGCAATTAGAATGGTGACAACAAAGTCACTGGGCGTGAGTGACAATTATTTGACTATTCAAAATTATGGGAATCGTTTTTGTTTTCGCACCAAAGGCAAACTGTTCCTATATCTTACTGAAAACATATGCATGAAGCTAAACACTACTCAGCATATGCGATTAATAGTACCAGATGAGGTTTTGATCCACCTCAAAACGCGCAGTGCCGATGGTACGCATACTAATGACAGCGATCACATTTCGCCAAATGACCCTGAGAGCACAACATTAGCAAACGATGAAAACGTTTCGCCACATGACCTTGATAACACAACATTGGCAAACAATGCAATAAATGACACTACTCTCGAAACTAACTCTACACATGGATCTAATAGCACAAATGTCAATGCTGAGGATGATGAAAAAGTCTCGGTCGTTGTTGTCATAAAAGCTGTGTTTGGCATACTCGCATTTTTTGCGATAGTAGTAGGTTTGGTAGCATTTGTGACAAAAGTGAGCAAAGAGCGACGTAACGAAAATTACTACTAGAGACATATAAAAATGAGTGTATCTGGATTCTTTTCATGGCAAGCATGCGGTTGTTTATCATTGTATGTCTGTTCATAGTTGCTAGCGCTGACTCAAGGGTTCAAATGGTTTCTTCGTACGGTCTACAAAATTGTTACTGTAATAACTGCGACCCAAGTAAAACCATTGGTAAAATATACGATGGCGCTTGCTACTTTCTCAGTACGGAACAGCAATTTGTAGTCAGTAAAACATATTCATCGCCAGTAAAGGTTGGTGAAAGCGACAACAGCACTGACTATAACGAGTACGATTTGGTCATTTTTGGAGACGGATACGCTCATTTACAAACAATTTTCAATCAAGTCAGCAATGAACTGGTCTTGACAAACGTTGAACGTTCTATCAAAATGGCTCTGTTCTTTGATCAAAATGAAGCTAAATGCGTTCATTTGTTCAAGCGAAAATATATGATCATTTCATGCGACTCAACTATTACAGCGTTGTTAAAAGCTACTGAAGGAGAGTTTGCTACACTACCACCATTTGAAACACCTTCGTACAGGGAATGTGCATTTCGTAAGAACGCAGCTGCATCTATAACATCGCCTAAAACATGTTTCGTTGTCGAAGAAGACGACCAATGTTCTCCAGCGACGCTAGAAACAGAAGCCGATTTTATTAACGCATTTGACTATCTTATAAGTAGAACCCAAGACACTTCAGTCGATGTGTTGTCTAGAGACTTGATGTTCAAAATTGGCGATCTAAACGAAACGCTTCACTTGAACTACTACGCCTTGGTGTTTTCGCGAGTGTCATTGAACGAGAATAGAAGTTGCTTGTACATCGATGTGGCTGTAAAAGCGATATCCTACCAGAATTGTACAACAAAACAAACCCTCTGTCAAATCATTCAACAACCCGATAAGAAGCAGCCCAGTGTACCTAGTTTGGATGAATCTCGACCCAACAGCGGTTGGCTAGTGTTTGCTGTGTTTGCGTGTGTGATTGTTTCTTTGGTTATTGTTATAGTTATTGTGTTTCCTCTACAAGTACTTCATAATCGTCGTGTACAAAACCGTGTTCCACCAGAGAGCGCTTAAGTTAGTATAATATTCAACATCATACCTGTTTTCAGTTAGTTTGTACATTATGCGAACAATGTTCAGCTGCGAATTTATAGCTGCGATGGTAGCCAACTACTTGCAAGAAAGGCAGTTTGATGATACGACTGAAACACTTTGTGACATTGTTGAATGTGTGACAATGCATGTAGACAGAACTGTAATACAGCATGTGCTTACAAGATATGAGTTAGAGATGGCTATGTTTGATGTCGAGTATTTTTCTGAATTGCTGATGCAAAAACTGAAATATGGTTTGAGTTGGAATGCATTTTTGACTGTGTTTGTCATGTTATCTGCAATTGTACGCGAACTATCGAAATACAATGCAGAAAGCTACTATCATTTGGTGAAGGTTCAAGATATGTTTCAAATGTATAGGTTTTCTGATTGGGTTGCAAAACAACCAGGTCATTGGAATTCACTTGTTGATTATTGTGTGCATAGTTGAATAAAAAGACAAAACAAACCAAATGAGTTTTTCACTTTCTAGTTGGCTAGAACAGAAAACTAACTATATTGCTTTAGTTATAAAACTGGCGTATATAAGCTTCGTGTTCAGCTTCACTCACTCATATCTGCGCTGACCACTCAAACGTTTGCACATGTTTGTGAATCTCTTTCTCGTCATATTACTAACCAAATCGATACTCGAAGAAAGAAAACCAGATCCAATTTGGGACCGTTTAAAACGTCCTGTTGACAATAAGAAGAAGAAGAAGTCATGAACATCACGGCATTCATGTCGTTATTCTATCTGCAAGAACTTCACTGGTGGTTATCAACGAGACAGATACGGAACGAGAGCAAGGAAGCGGTAGAAGAAATCATTGTAGCATTTCGAGAGGATGGCTGCTGCTATCGCCCACCAGTAAAATTTGACATTGACATAACAGATATTGTAGATCAATAACCTGTTTGTAGCAATAAAACATATATGAAAATATATTGATGTGTTGGGTTTGTGTATCGTAACCTAGTAAAAAACAAACACAGTAATTTACAGTTTGATCAAGTTTATTCGAACATTCAATAACATACAACAATCATGACATAACATTTTCATCTCTGCGCTTACGGCTCAGACTTCTACTGAACACCTTTGTAAAGCTTCGTTTCCTAGATCTTGCACGTTTACCATCGTTTTCGCTAGGTTCGTTGATGGACTGAGGTTGTAGATTCTCTTTTGACTCGTTTTCTCTTCTAAGCAGTTCGTTATCATACGCGTTTTTGTTGTGAAACGTAAGCAGTTGTGGTATACGTTTAAGAAACATTGCCACTTCTGTCATGCCAAGGTACTCGGCGAGTTCAATCATATTAACTAGACTAGCGATTGACTGCCAGTCCGTGTAGTCCTGTGTGAGACCGTTACATTGATAATCAGCTAGGTTCATAAGAATTTCGAAAACGTTCATCAGTTCTTGAACACTGTAGTTGGTAATCTTGACATGGTTTGTTTTAACGTTTGTGAACATTTTAACTAGTGCTGCTGGATAAGACCTTTGATCTTTGCCCACATAGAACACAATCCTGTCCTTGCTTTGTTTAAGCGAGTTAATAAGCTTCGAAGTGATTTGAATGCCAACATCATACTTGAGTTTGGTGAACAAGCGATTCGTAGCTTCGGTGTCAGTGACACGATGAATATCTTTAACGTTTACAGTGGACATGGTTTATGCGATTGGTTTGACATTTTTTCCCAAAACGTGCCTTTTATATAAATTTTTGCCTTAACGCAATTTGCCAAATCGTATCTTATGATTAGAGACAGTTGAACATCCACAAAAAGTCGTGCTTCTTTTTCAATTGGGCATCACCACCGATAGTATTTATCATGACCAAGAAAACGTATACGCCTAAAAGCGAGTAAGGACAAAGCGAGGTGTTTCTGGAATGCTTATACGTATTATATATGAAGCTGATGTATGCAGAATTGTTAACTGTACTTTCGTCAAATAGAGAAAAGAAATTGTAAGCTTTCAATCTGTTGGTAACCACACATTGGATCCCCAAACACAGAATCGAAATGACTTGTAATCTCGCTCGGTGTCAATGTCCTAAACAGCGACATGCGTTCGTCGTCTTTGAACTCATTAAGGACCATTGTAACACAAGTTTGAATACCACAACCGAGTTTAGAGTTGACGTTTGCAAGTTTGTTTTCAAAAGTGCGTATTTGCTCTTCGTATTCTGTTATGTACTGATAAATGCATAATGAACATTCTTTGTGTTGGCGAGAATACATGGGTGAAAACAAGTATGTGTTTTGAGCTAACTGTTCGTCTTCGTCAATCAAAATCTCTTCGATATCCATTGATAACGCAACAAATAGAGTACAGTTCAAGTATACAATTTATTTATACCACATATACCAAAAAACGCCATACAGAACAAGCATCTATCATACAATATTGCAAAAACGTAGTCATTGGTCCTCGTCGCTCATTTCCAAATCACTGAGTATAGGTGTTTCTTTTTTCTGTTTCTTGACAGCTTTCTTCACCCCAGTTTTACGTTTTCGTTTGGCAGCCAGAGCGTTCATGATTTGCTGTTCATCATCGTTCAGCGTATCCGACATTTCTGTATCTGAGACATCGATGTCAGCATAGTTACGCTTGTCCTGAACCTTGGTAGATTTTATTCTTTCGATTAAAGCAAAAATGTCTTTATCTTCCCCCGAACTGCTTTCGAGTATGTCGTTGAGCACATCGATGGGAATCATATTGAAGACGTTAGCGCTTACAGTTTTCACTACATCATCACGCAGATATTTTGGTTTCTTGACACCCTTGATGAGATGCTGTGTTCTCACTTTCAGGTTTTTATACTGAGTGAGTTTAGCATCGATCTGTTTTAGTTTGGCAGATAGGTCGTCTAACTTCATTGTATCGTCTGGTGACATGAAGACACCAGGCTCAACCTCAGAAACCATATTGCTTCTTACGCCGTGCTGAAGTATTGTGTTAGTGAATTCTTGAATACGTTCTCGGTTTTGCATTTTCCTACCGTAACTGGATGTAAACTGTCGCTGTGCCATTGTAGTAAGAGTGAGTGAGTGTACTTGAAATGACAGATACTCAGATATAAATACGAAATAACATATAATATAACAAGTTCACTTGTTCATCATTGGTCTGAACAACCTAATGTGGTACGCCTCTTTTGCTTTACGTACATACTTGTCTCTCACAGTCTCCAACAGAAACACAGTAAAGCGCTCTTTCACGTCGCACAAGTGCTTCCCACACTCAATCAAATGATCAGTCGCTCGACAAAAGTGTTGCTCCGTGCGAATGTGAGAGTTGTGCGTATGAATGCGTCGTCTCAGGTTTACAGTTTCCCCAATGTACTCGCCACTACAAGTGTTGCACTTCAAAACATATATAACGTCTTTCGACTTACAAGATAGATTCTCTCCGTCTTCCACCATGTACACAAACCCGCAATTGAACTGAAAACTACTGCCACTCTTTAGCTGAGAACATAAAGTGCAGCGCTCGCTGTTGCATGGTTGAACCTTGTATTCCATAACAACAAAAACGAAGTATAAGGGTGATAACAGTTTATTTGAAATAACGTTTATAGGATTTTTAACAACCAGACACGAAGGTCAGCTGGCAAGCTGAAACAATTCCCTGTTCTTCCATTGCAAACAAAATGTCAAACCACGAACACGTTAACATATCGACATGCTTGAGCTGTAAAGTTTGTGAACCATTCGCGAAAGAAAATTCCACCGTCAAATCAAACTCGAAAATGTTCTTGTCTTCCACATCGTCAAACATTGTTTCGAAGACACTTTCGAGCAATTCGTGCTCATTTATCGAAACGCTAACATCTTTGCGTATTTGTACCGCAAATTCCATCGTGTCGGCGTTGCTGCCTATCACTTCCAAAGTGTACATATCGTGATAAGAAGTCATTGTGAGATGTGACAAAATAGAAACAAACATCAACGTATATAGTTTCAAACGTTTATAACATTTTCGTTCTTTCGGGCTATGCTATGCAAGGCGAGTATGAAGGCAACTGCAGCCACAACAAGCAAAATAAAACCACCAACGCTTACAGCTACGGTTTCTCAAAATGTTAGCTTTCTCAGTCCCGGTTTGATATCTGTAGTCGTTTTGGCAAATATAACCTCGCAATGCATAGGACGATTTTTGCACTTTTCCACTGCAATAGTCTTAGTTCTCATATCAACGTAAGTGCATTCCTGTCCGCGATCTGTCGCTTCATTGCTTGAATATACAACAAAGTGATCGCTTGTTGCAAGGCTATCATCTATGTTTTTGATCAGAAATTTGGCCTCAGTCATATTTTGCGCAGTGCTTTGAGTAACGCTCACTAAATACGAAACCACATCGTCATCTACGTCGCTAACGCTAGCAATATTTGCAATCGAACAGTTGGCATCTATTCGAAAACATTTGCCGCTGCTCGCTTTAACAGCACCAACATGACAATATGTAAACTCGGGCCATGGTAGCGACTGAACTTGTTTGAAATGGTCTTCTTTCGCTATAAGTACAGCGTGTGCCTTTCTATCGCATTCGCTTACCTGGTATTTTCTATTGAACAACGATTTACATTTTGCTTCCACGGAATTGCCATCTCTGGTGCTGTTCACGATGAGTTGATATGATGAGGCCTTTTGGGACAGAATAATTTCGTTACTCACTTGTTTATGTAACGCGCTGAGCGAATCTGACTGTTCGTCGATAATCAACGGTTCGTATTCTTTGAAAGGCGAAGTGTGTTTCGCTGTTAGAACCTTGAACGTTGGATCTAAGTTGATGAAATAACACACACCGTTGTGCATTTTACCAACAGTAGTAGATTGATTGCATGTGAGACAGTAGCAGTTTTGCAGACCATAAGTCGATGTTTCAGCAACTGTGTTCTTGTTTGAAACAGCTTTATGCTTTATGATTGTGTCGTTGATAGCGTTCAATCGTTGGTCAATATTTTTCTGAAGATCCCCCGATGGGTGCTCCAAAACAGGAACAGTTTCATCTGCCTTCTTGTTCTCTAAATCATCATTTGTTTTCCTTTTACGAGCCCATGGATGTTCTAAAACAGGAACATCTTCATCTGCCTTCTTGTTCTCTAAATCATCATCGTAATACTCATCGTCGGAATAGTCATCGCTTTCCAGATTTTGTAACATGTTTCTTATGTCTGCGATTTCGCGATTCACTTGTTGAATGTTTTCTCGTAAACCCGAGTATTCGTAAGGTTTTCTTTCAAGGTCGACAGTTTTCACGTAATTATAGAATGCCAAATCATTCACTCTTTGCGTAAGGTATGCTTCTTTTATGACCGTAAACGCTTCATTTAATCCCAAGACCCATTTTCCACTTATATTTTTATCGCACCAAGTACCTAACGATGAACACAATTTTCCGTTAAATCGGATGTTAGCCTGACCCAACACACCATTCGCACAAACCTTACTCCCATTATAGGTCAATGAAAAGTTATACGTTAACAATGGTATCCACGCGTGTGCCGAAATTTCGGTATACACTGATTCTACAAATTGGCTCATTGAGTACGTTTTCGGTTCAATTGCCATTTTTACAGCAAGACTGGGTAATTCGTATACAAAGAACATTCCGTTCGACCTAAACCGTTAATCACACGGTATTCTGGTTTCGAATAAGATTCTCTCTTGTTTGGACATCTAGGTAAGCCAATCGTTTTGCATCTCGCTTCTAACTCGTGAGCCTCGAAACCCAGCTCTGGGTTACTAATCCATCGATTGAAAAAGTGTAAATTGTCTTTGATATCATCGTACAGTGAAATATAATCGTATGTTACGTTAAACAAAATGTAAAACGAACCATTGGTAACATCGATCGACTTTTCATTTAATGGCGTAAAACATTGCGAATCATAAAAGTTCGGATTAATACCGCCTAACGCATTTGTTTGCACCACAAGAATGAGTAAAAGCGCACAAAAGTACTCACAATCATGCATACTGAACATAAAATGTTTTGTCAATCGAATAGAAATGGTTCATATATAAGTATTTATCTTTTGCAAAATGAATAATGTAACTATACAGTGTTATGTCAACGAACCAGGCTGCCGCGAATACTACAAAAGTCCCCCATACGGGTGAATTGGAGAAGTTTCTCTTGAACATTGTCTGCAATACTTATGAAAACGATCAAATTGAGACACGTCTATCGAGTGAGAACCTGGTTAGGCAGAGAGAAATAAATTCCAAAAAATCAATATGAACTGTCGCGAATACACAATCGGTGAAATTTGCCAGAAGTTGCGAAACAACATTGGTGTAATTTTGGATACGCGACCGCGAAATCCGAAGTTCTGTACCTTGTTCAAAAGGATACGTTCCCTTCAGGCGTGGAATGAACGGACTAATGAAACAATATCAAACATACAGTTAGCAAAAGCAGGGTTTTATTTAGATAACTGTTACAAATGCCTGAAGTGTTTTCACTGTTCAGTTATTTTGCAATCATGTGGTACACGAAAAGACATTTGGGAAGAGCACGCAGAATTATTTCCATTTTGTGCTCATGTACGACAAGGCCGGGGAGATGAATTCATTCAAAATGTACTCATGCAATCCTATGTGGCAAATGTACAAAACGACTCAAATGAAAAGTATATTATGACTCATTCAATTCAAACAATAGGTCTTGTAATGAGAAACACGAAGTCGGATGTACGTTTGATGTAAGTAGTTTGCTCGAGGAGAACAATCGCATTCGTAGCAATATATTGTGCAAGGTGTGTTTGGAGGAGCAGTTATCAATAATCATCGTGCCTTGTTCTCATTACGCGGTTTGCGCCCAATGCGTTGCTGCGCTAGAGCGGTGTCCTCTGTGTAGATCGCATATCCAAGGGACAATAAGGTCACAAATGGTTTGACATTAACCTTCTGAAACATATATAAGTGTAACATGATACAATATGATCATTTTTTGCAGTTATCGACATGGATAGCAGCAAACAAAGCATACCATCGTGTTTGTCAAATGATATTGATCATATGGACGTAGACACCAGACAACTTATTTTGAAGCAGATCAACACATACGCAAGACTCAAAGCTGCGATGGAACCAACGAAAACGATCATGAGACTATTTGACGAAATTGTTGAAGAAACTGTAAGAAAAACTGATATTGGAAAAATCAAGATTCAACATGCCCTCATGAACAGCTGTAACACGAGAAATACTTTTTCGGTGTGGTCGTTTCTGATCACTGATCGCAAGAAATATACAATGAACGTGTTACAAACAAAAGCTTGCTTGTGCAAATTCGACTTACAGTACAGTTGGATGCACAACCACAATTGGATCATTGGTGTGATAGATTTCCACGGCGTTGAGAAAACACAAATGGCCGTCAAGTCAATTCTTGGCACCGAGCATGTTTGTGAAACGTACAGCATGAGCGCAATGACAGGACATACCAATAGTATTTCTATGTCTGATACTCAGTCAAACTGGTATTGTTAGCGAAATCAGTTTTGTTTCTTGGTGTATGACATAAAAAGTAAAAAACGACGCATATATACGTTTTGATAAGTTCTATTCAAAATCACAAATCAAATACGAAAGGACATACAGGACACAGTTGTCGATGTCTATGTTTCACGCTGCCTTTTGCAATGTCCCAGATATGCGTATGGCAAAACACCCACCGAATGCAGTCGAACAAAATGTCGTAAATGAACCCTTGGTTAGCCATGTCTTCCTTCGAAACGTTAGGTTCTGATGGCCAATCTTCAAACGTTTTGAGTCTCTGGTTCAAATCACGATACTGGAAATACAACTCTCTTGACGGGAAAGCCATGATTGCAAACAGCGTCTAACATGTGCACGATTAGCTGATATATATCAACAATTTTGTAATATCTACTTGCGAACAATACCACATATTTGCAAAACAGTCTCTGGCAATTGTTTCAACCATTCAGCGTAGCAACTAACAAAAGCAATCACAAGTGGGCATATTGACAAGCACTCTTGATATGTTCTACCACAGAAATCACAACGTATTTCATTTTGGTCAGATTCTTCTTCCACAATACCATAGTTGATTCTGCGATATTTGTTTTCCAGGTACCTTTCCAATGAATCATTGTCGGAAAAGTAGATACGGTTGTTTCTTCTTCATACTTTTCATCCAAAAAACGTTCGTATGATTCCAGAAACATATTTTCTACGATATCATCGATGTCATTGTATTTGCAATCCAACCACGTGTTTCTATCATGAGTGTTGGAATCATTTTCAATACTGCAATCACTATCATCGTTTGTTTCATGATAATTTGTGTGCTTTTGGTATCTTTTGGCATTCCGTAGTTTTGTTCTACGTTTCGATAGTTGCCTTCTCTTACATTTTTGAACAGCTTTTTGATGCTGCCTTGCAGTTTGTTTTTTATTCGATTTGTAACGCTTGTTTTTAATGATTTTCGGTTCGTTAGTTTCGAACTCGCTACAATAATCACTACAATAATCGTCATAGTCATCTTCATCGATGTGGTCAAGAATTTCGCTATTTTCACTGTCATATCCTTCTTCCATTCTACCAAAACAAATAAAAAAAGTGGCTGTAGTAGTTTTCTTATCATGTGTGTAAACACAGTCAGAATATGAACACACTTGTAGGATATCTATCAAATATTTTTAGTCATTTTACTCTTCAGAAAACATGAGCATTTTTCTTGTTGAGTCATATAATTCTATTTAGATAGTCTGCGGAATACCTCCAATATGGCCGCCAATCGGTGTTACGGTCAAAATTATACCTCGTCGTGAAAACGGTCTAGAAAAAATAAATTTATTTACAGAATCTATTATCATCTAAGTTGCAATGTCAGCATAATAATAATAATAACAATAATAATAATAATAATAATAATAATAATAATGATAATAATGATAGTAATAAACGAGCTACCTAGGAATCGCCCGTGTTCCAAGTCAGAATGCATCATCTGTGACTGCCAATTATGCATGTGCTGTAGCGTCTGCTGGACCAACTGCCAATGTCCTGGCAAAATGCCGTACGTTGATCGTTTTCTTTTGTAAAACGGGTTTATTGTATCATGGCGTCTTAAAACGCTGACTCATTACTGAAAATTTTAAGCAAACCATTATCATTCTCAGTCGTTTTACCAATGCGTTGCTGTCTATAGGAGACTCCATTTAATAACTATGTATACGAAAATACTTTTTTTTTCATATTCGTCTTAAGTACCAGATATACACAATACCAGTAATAAGTATATATGAACCCCCTAGGTACTGCACTTGTTTCTACAAACCAGTAGAATTCGTATCACTTCATGGTTATAGTAATGGTTGTGTGTGTTGTTCTATGTATACTTCTTTGTTTGAGAACATATCAATATTTTTCAGGTGAACGTGTCGGTCATATATATATGTTATATCCACTTGAAGAATACATTATTCTTCATAAAACACAGTCAACAAATTATTTTATTGGTTGGTTGTTTATATATACAAATAATGAAAAAAACAACAACAGTTTATCACAAAATCCCTTACTGAATTGGTAAAAGGACAATTCGTTAATGCGACTTCTCTTTGCTGAACGCCACCTGCCATTTCCCGCAGTACATGATTCTGCAACAATATAGTGGAGGTGACTTATCGATCGATCAGTACACAGCGAGGTAATGCGTGTGTTGTGTCGTTTGTGGTAGTGTGTTGATTTAAATCGAAAATGCAATGAAAATGGATGTATTACAATATTAATTTATACTGGACATTATTGTGGAATAGTGTCTTATCACAGGTATGTAAATTTTATTGCAAAATTTTAATAATTAGTATCTTTTTGCCGAGTTCAAAAGTAGCGACGAAAATCCTGTCGCTACTCTATAGACATATGGAGAGAAATTTCCACCACAGTTTTAGTCCGTCGGCGGTTGGGCCCTCCAGCCCAATATTGCCCATATAAAAAGTAGCTCAATATTGGCTGGCACAGGGCCTAACCTGTTGTGCTACTACCAACTCGGGTACTCAGCGTCACATCGATTCGCATATGTATACATACGTGTAATTAATATTAAAACGTTACGAATTTACATATAAAATTTATTATGGTATAGATTGATAATGCTAAAAATTCAAACAAAGAGTAATGTGTTTTTTTGTTTATAAAAGCTGTATGATATTGTTTTGATAGCATTGTTATTTTCTGTTTCCGACACAACAGACCAAAAATTTTAGTACAAGCGTTGGTACAAGTAGCATGGCTACATGATTTTTGGGGGATGTTTTGATCACAAATCCCAATATATTTCCTAAAAGATGTTTTCTGAATACAAAACTGAAATGAGCATGAAAATATCTTACTTGGAAGTGAAGTTTTGACAATACCAGTCAAAGTGCAATAAAACGTTATACAAGAAAAAAACATGAAAAGTCAGCCCAACTATGAATTTGTGTTTATTAAGCTAAAAGCTATGGGGGGGGGAATGTATTTTATAAATGGTGCATGTTTTCTGATTACAAAACTGAAATAAAATCATAATTATTTCACTTAGAAGTGTTGTTATGACTATTTTTGTACACCACCCGTAAGGCTGCAATAAGACGCAAAATGGTGAAATACATGAAAAATGAAGACTACTGTCATTTTTTTTCATTTTTAAGATAAAACACTTAGCCAAAATGTAATTTTGTGAAGGTGCATGTTTCCTGATTACAAAACTGAAATAACATTTCATTTATCTCAAATAGAAGTGTTGTTATGACTATTTTTGTTCATCATCCGTCAAGGTGCAATAAATGTAATGCAAAAACAACGTAAACAGTAAATACCAACTATGAGTTTCTATTATTAGGCTGAATATATAATGTGCATGTGTGCAGCCTACTTTTAAAAACTAGTTGGTATGATTGTTCATGTTTCTTGCGTTACACTTTATTGATGGTTTTATCAAAATCAACTGTTCTTTATGTGACTTGTTTTGCCGCAATGATTTTTAAATTAAAAAATGATATATAGTCAACATTTTACTTATTCGTTTGAAACTGTAACACATGTTTTATGCAACTTTGCTTTCAATGCATTTATTAAATCAAAAAGACATATACTTACGATATCAAATTGACAAAAGTGTCTTCTGGTAGCAACAAGCAATATGCCGGCACAAGGCAAAGGAAAACCTGAAACGATACAAGAAAGAGATGTTTACAACTACGCTTTGCAGTTTTACTACTAGTACTTTATATATGACAGTGATGCATGATCGATTAAAAAAAGTAAGATAACTTGTGTCATCATGTTAATTATTCATTAAACTTCAAAACTTTAAGATTCTATAATATAAAGTAACTGATACATTATTTAAATGTATACAGTAATTAAGTAATAAAACATGACTAGCTGATGCATCAACTCAATGCAAACAATAAATAAAAATAAAATTAACAGCACTTGCAGCTAATAAACTAGCTAGCAATACAAGCTGCATAGTTTTGTTAGGGGAAATGCGTTAGTGGTTAAAGCATTCAAATGTAAACTGAGTTAATTCCAACAGCTTTAACTGTTGTTTACATGATAATACAATATGGAATCTCTGTATGCACCATATTTCTAAAAGTAATATACTTTCGAGCAGTATATGTTCTCAAAAGATAATGAAATAAAAATATATACATAAATATATGAATATCCTATCTAAGCACCACTACTGCCAATCTACATAGTGTCCAAAATCAGTTTAACATCTCCATTGTTATAACCATACCTTTGTACACGTTCCAATCAGCAAATTTGTGCTCAATTTGTTTACCAACAAAAAAGGGCATATTACCCTTCTTAATTTCTGACACATCAACATCTGACGCACTCTCAAGAAGCGAATTCACATTCTGCTTTAAAGTATCTTTATCTAATTTTTTTTATTTACCTCTGTCATCTTTTTTTTTTGAAAAGTTATACCCTGTTTTATCATTGGCCTTCTGCTTCAATACATTTTTCGAAACATCTACCTACTTTTCAGGGCATCAACAATGTCTTTATCACTGTCCAGTGCAGCTACACCTTCTTCTACTTGCGCTTTGGACTGCCACAGTCCATAGTAGCCAACTTCATTCGTTAGCTGCTCCGCTTTCCTAATCCTTTCTTTTTCTTTTCTTTCAAGTTCTTCTTGCTTTTGTCTTTGTTGTTCCAGTCTTTTTTCCTTAATTACTTTAATTCTGTCCTTAAAGGTTTGCCTGAAATTTCTGGATTCCTTTCTAGATTCTTCAATATATCTATCTCTTTCGTGTTCTGGAAGTTCTTTTAGCCATTTGGATGTCTTGTTGAATGAGTACATTATGTAAACCTCATTGGCTAGCAGTGAGGCATTTGGTCTGTATGAAATAAGATGGTCTAGTTGGCCAAATACGAATTCCGGCATCTTGTTATGTTTTTTTTACAGACCTGGTTTCTTTCATTATCGTCTCACTCGGATTCCAGTATTATCCGCCAGGCAAACTCTCTGGAACCATTCTGAGAAACATCTGCTTCACAGCGATGAAGATATTTTGAAGCAATGGCACAACTATTTCGTCAACGTTATTGTTTTCAATTAGCTTTTTTATTACAGGATCATTGCTGTCAATGTCAGTTCTAAACGTTGTTTCTTTCCCTGTCATAAATAATTATGTTTTAACTTGATCAGTTGCAGCTGAATCAAGGACGTCAACAAGGGTTTTGAATGTATCATTCATTTCCAGGATGTGTCCGGGTGACTCGATCAGTCGCCACAGAGGAGTGATGAATTTAGATATCAGGCCAAGTGCCTTCGTTCCTGCTAAATACCAGTCTTTCTTTATATCCAAAGCCACAGCTTTCAGGAGATCGTTTGACTAGCCGTGGACTTTTTCGAGGAAGTTGTCTAATTTGGCTGCATGGTAGAAGGCAGATGCACCCACCATAAAAACATGTTGAAACGATTATGTTTGAACCTGAGTATTCTGTTATTTTCATTTTTCTCACCTAGGTATGTCTTCCACTGTAAACTTGCCCCACTTTTCTCATCTTCTCCAGTGGCACATACTTTGCTGCAAGTGCGCAATAAGCGCAGTGTTCCACTTTCAGTCTTGTGGTATCGTTTCAAATGTTGATCAACAGCAGAGCCGATATCGACTTGTTGGTTGTTTCTTTCGAATTTCATAAGTGTGGATTCTGATACATCTGCTACTGCTACAAGCAAATGTAAACCACAAATGAAGTTATTCAGCCGCACAAATCTTTTGTGGTTGCGATAGTTGGTCATAATTGTCAATAATATGTGGAAGGCATTCCTGTCTGTATGCATTGGGTAGGCCATTTAAATTCTGTTCTGTACTAGCTCTATCTGACATAGTGTTTTGTATATTTGTTAGTAATTCATGCCCAATCCCAAAATCAGCATTGTCATTGCAATGAACAGATATGTCCTGTATGATCTGCTGCAGTGTTTCCATAGTGGAAGCTCCACTTTTGTTGGCCATTTCACGTAATCCAATCATGTATGACATCTGCTTGTCATCACTAATCAAGTATGTTTCATATGTACGGCCATGCTTTCTTGTTTCATCTGTGTGCAACGTGGTAGAAGACGAACTTGCAGTCACTGTGGCAACATTTTTGTGTGTTACAGCAATTTTCCTATCAAAAAATATATCAACGGTCTGTCGTGATGGTATATTTTTTACTTTTTCCTAAGTAGCTGAGCAACTTCCTGTATAACTGGTCCTACATTCCTTGTAGCCACTTTCAAATTTGTCAAGTTCATTGCACATTGTACAACGTCATTTGAAAAAAACATTTCGTGATGGGTCCATTAAGTCGACCGGTTTATCATCATTAAGCAGTGACTCTGTAAACCTTAAACTTTCATTCAATTCATCAACTTTTTGTTGTTTTTTGTTCATTCTGTTCATTAAGCTCTTTAACTTTTTGTTCACAATGTACAACTTTTCCTTCCAGGTCTTGTTTCTCTGATGTAAACATAGCTTGATCATTTTTAACACCTGCTAAAGCTTTACGCAAAGAAATACACTCATAAGTTCTAGACAGTATTTTTTTGTTCAATCTTCTAACCTGAGCTTCATGTCTTTGTATTATCATTCTTGTTTTGTCGACTGTGGATTGAACTGTTTTTTCAACTTCTTTACAGACGTCTGCGCCTCAGAAGATAAATGACTAGCTTTCGATGCTGCCTCTTTTTCAGCACTTTTTCCCCTTCTTTCCAGTTTCCTTTTTAAGCAGCATATGTTTCTGTCTATACTCTTCTACCTTTGCCCTACGCTCACTTAACTGTTTTTCTAATGTCAAAATAGTGCTGTCCTCTGCCTCTGGTTTTGGTTCAGGATTCTTCGGGTCTGTGAAGTTGATGGCATGGTTTCAGTTGGTATACTAATGTTCTGTTTCCGATATTCTTTCTGTGGATTTCCTCTTTTCGCTTTTTCATTATTTATAACTCTGTATACCTTACTAAGACATGGCTCTTTTCAACATTTTCAGTTTCAGTCACTGTGGCTAGAAGTTTGATAATTTTCAAAGCATAATTGTGTGCTTAACAGTAGGAAAAAATTTCAATAACACTACCATTTGTTAATTCTTTCACATGTGGTGGGTTAGGAGTAAGTATGTTAACTAAGTTAATACCAATTTTTCTTTACAATATGTCTCCATTGTTAGTTTGTTTAATATAGGTAACACATTGATTTTTAGTTTTTATAATGAACATTGAAAGCATGAAACATATGTTTGTGCGCACGTCCATACAGACAACCGGATCACCATTGAATATACAGTTTGTATTAGTGCTCAAATATCCTATCACCTCAGTCTGTGCTTGCTTATGTTTTCTACACATATCAGTCTGTGATTTCTTACGTTTTTTTTTTAATCAAACGTTGACTTTGACTTTCCTGAACATCCACAGGCTTCTGTAATTCCACTAGCTGAAAATTATAGTCATTCACAGACTTAGGATAAATAAGTTTGTACAGTTGTTAATCAAAGATGCATGGATCACAATGAGTATTTTTCTCCAAATTATAGAAAGTTATATTAAAAATGACTATCTATTATTATATATTAAAAGCATTTACGTACATTTATTATTTATTTATTTAACACTATGCAAGTATAATAAGCCAGGTTTGCAATATAATATGCTGATATAGCTAATTATCCGTGTACAGTCATATTTGAAAGGTGCAGCTAATTATCTGTGTACAGCCACACTAAAAAGGTGAACAAAAAGTGTGAGTCTATTTAATAAGATATAAATATTGATACAAGTCTAAAGCAATTGGCCATGCTAGTTGAATGCTGTTACTTATAAATTATGTACATTCTGATTTGTTATTTATCATTGAAATATTCAAATACCTCAGTTAGCTCCTCACATAAGACCTTTTCCTGGATGTAGAACATGAAGCAACAGACCCCCCGAAGACACTGGGACGTACAAGGAAGGCTGTGTAATGCCTGTAATTGTTTGTATGCACAAGAAAAGAAAAACTGGTAGACATCAGAGAAAGTGACTGGCAACAATAAATATATACTAACTTTGAAGTGTATAATAAAGTACCAACCTGTTTACTCAGGTCAAGGGAGTCTGGGATTTCCAGCTGCAAGTATGATGAGGATGATACGTGCTGTAATGTCTGAAATAATAATATTACAAATATTTGCAAATATCAGTAATTAATGGTGAATTACATGTTGGTGAATATTTTGGCTTGTTAGTTGGTATACTGTATGTTGGCCAAGGAAAAAGAAATCCAACAATAACAGAGTTAATTCATATACTCTAACAGATTAAATACCCCTTTTATTAAAAACTAAATAATCACCTGTGTACTTAGACTCAGATCAAAACGGTCATCGTAATCTGATGGTGGTTGGGTTGAACTTGAAGACTCTTCAGAATCAGTATCACTATTCGAAATCAAAATGACTTAGTTCTTGACTCTTCAGAATCAGTATCACTATTCGAAATCAAAATGACTTCGTTCTTGCCAGCTCCGTCACTGCCCGAAGTCAAAGAAGATTAATTCATCACTGAAATTAGTTAATTTCAAATCATTTTGAAACTGACAGAAACACTAATAGTAATGCTTGTAATTACTAATTAGTATTTATTTATTTTATTAATATCATTAATTTAATAATTAATTATTAAATTAATAATCATAATAATAATTAACAGTTATTGTGCCCCAATTTAGTTCTTAACCATACTCTAAAGATGTGTGTAAAGTGTGAATTTCAGCAATTGGAAAATTTTTAGCGATTGCTCGTAAATATCCAGCTTAACATTAATTGAAATACCAGACTGACAGATGTACGAACCGACTGGGTACGAATTGTTTCGACGTAATTGGTTGTATAATTCAAATAATTAAACAATTGACAACGCATATGCCCTTGTTTAACATATAGGATCCATCTTAATACATGCAATATATCCATACTAGTGTGTCGACAGCAAATATATCTCTAATATTGATATTTCTTCCGTATTGTTATTCGTACACACCGCCGCCATCTTGGAATTGCGTTCAGTTTAACATGGGTTTGGAAAAGACCCATAAACAATAACTATCCTGTTAAATTCGTTCTAAAGAAATTAAGCATTTAATAAAAATAAAAATAAAATTCATTGTTAAATATTAGCCTGAAATCTAGCGAAATCCTCTTTTTTTTTTTAAAGAAATATTGGATTTTATACTTTTTCAGCGGAATTTTCGTACTAAAAATAATACTCTTGTGGATTGTTTTATGGTTTCCCGGGTATTTCATCATCTTATTACCATATGCAAAGTAGATTGGTTCCAGAAATTTACGTTTTATATGAGTGTAAGACCAAAATAAAATGGTCCCAGCGTTGGGCCACTTTACGCCACTAATTAATATTCATGAGCTTCCTCCAAGGGACACTACTCTCGTTGCTTTTGCATCGCTAGTACAAGAATGTTTAAATATTATACATGTGTACAGGTTTTATAAATATAAATAATCGAGTTTGATAATTTGCTAACACAATCTTAGTTTAATAAGTATACTTAACATAATATAATGATATGATGTCTGTATAATTATGTTATTCAACAAACGCAGTGAATACGATATATAGATAAATGTTAGAACTTTCACTTTATAACAGCCCATTGTCTTTTTCAGCCACGACCTCTCATATCGACATAGTAACAAATGGCAGTACTAGAACACCGTCTATGTCTGAAGGTTAAATACCTATTTATTATATAAGATATATCGCTACATATACTTTCCATGTCCAAATAATATCGCATATATTTAACTAAAAACAGAAATAACTACTTTAAGTGCTCTTTTTATTAGATACCTTGTTGTTTTAAATTTATATAAATAAGTTATTTCATGCAAACTTTAAAGTCAGAATGTAGACGAACCTATTTTTTGGCAATTTTAACATCCGAAGAGAAGACTAAATACTATTAGTAAAAATAATTTTATACATTTTGTTTAGTTTTTCAGTGTCTATAACACGGACTGACTAATGCTTCAAGTAATGTTTGAATTTTTTTTTCAATAAATGTAACAGTTTTATCGGTCTAAATAGTTGTCAGGGTCGAATAATTACAATGAAATTAAAAACACATAAATTGAATAATGGCAGGATTTTTCTAGAGATTTTGATATTTTAAAATTTTGTGTACATGTATTTGTGACAGTTACCAAAAGAACCAGTGAATTACTGAACCAGTAATTAATGTAATAAAACTGTGTAATATACTAGTCAACACATGCTTATATTTAACATTTTATTTTGGTACAAATCAAGTATTTTATATAACTACAGATAATTCCCCGCTGGGAGACGCCATGCTAGCGGTCAAGGTCGCTGTTCCAGTTGTTGCAGCTATTGTTATCATCGGTTTTGTTCTGGTTACATTGTTTGTCCGCAGGTACACGTACATGGCATTAAATAATGAAAGTTGCTTCATGCAAATATGAAGTAAAAGAGGAAAACTGAATAAAGAAAAAGCACAAATGCCTAGTTCTATTGTAGCCGCAACAAATGAATAGCGCGACAAAATCTGTACATTTCGCCATCTGACTTCATCTGTTACAACACGTACAGTTTTCGAGGTTTTTATTTAATGTGAACTTATAATAATAAAATTTGTGTTGTCTTCTCAGAAAACTTCGCAATAACGCATCGCAGTCAGCTTAAACTCTGGCTTCACTCCAGAAAGCAAATACACACGAGAGCAATTCGTACTCTAGAGAAAACGCCGGGTTCAGTCCGGACTGCGACATCGCCCCGGAATACAGGGACTATAATTACGTGCAGTCCCACTCTCTTGAAAAGAGTACCAGTGATTATACGAACGCTTAATCAACAGAAAGTGAGGTCGGGGCATCTGAAACGCACATGAATTACCAAGCATCCGCAGACAGCGTTGGCATACGGTTGCATGATGTGACACCCCCAGTACATCCTACGTAGGATACACTTGTAGCAATCAAAATCTTCCAATCGGCAGTGATCAGGCAGTATATAATCACCTAGATCATGGTCAAATGAGGAACAATAAAACTATGATGGACAGTACGGTGACCATCGACAATTTCCGAGCGACACAACCCACCAATGTAACAACGATCCTTCTTATGATCACCTGGGAATTGGTGTGGACAAGACCACAGGCGCTGGGTACCGTGGTGTTGACAAGTTCTATGACCATCGTCCAAACCAGGAACAGGCCCTAGCAAATGCCCACTTATCTACGGCGGACCCAACGTATAACCAGTTTGGGCAGTTTGGAATATTACTTCTTTCAAAGACAGTGACCCTGACCAGTCATATGACCATCGTCCGAAATGTTAACACATGTTAACAGAGTGCTATTGAAGCACAGATTAAGGATTTAATGTTGCGTGTTTCATGGGCACCAACACGTGTTATATCAAATTAATACGCAGTGTAAATGTAATGTTCAAGTAATGACGTAGTTTTGTCACGGTTTAAGTTCAAATATTGAACAATGGTTTGTTGAAAAAGTATATTACTCTTCGTCAAAAGTCATGTTATCACTTAATTTATTAAGAAATAATAACGATACAGACATAATATTGAACAACACGTTCAAAACCTTATAAAATTGTTTGGATCAAAGTTATATTATTTACATCCTATGAATGTAAGTATTTTTTAATTGCCGGATTTATGTACATACGGAAAGTTCCCCGTGAACCATTTAAGATACAATCGATTTATTTTAACTGAATATACGTGTTGGTGTTAATTCGACTATAACAAGTTAAACATAGTTGTCAACTGCATAATACCGATCAAATAAGGAAGACAGATTGTTTTAAGCACAACGAATGTTTTTTAATATTTGCGCGATTGTTAGAGACTTTGGATCACGAGAACATGGTGGTGTGGCTTTATCGTATGTAAACTTTGTAATATAATAAGTTATTTTATTTATTGTTCACGTGATATGTAAATGGTTTATGTATATACAGAAATCCTATTATTGGCATAAATGTGTTTATAAAGTGTAGTTATATTATATGTTACGCAACACTATTTTCAAACTATATATGTTGTCAATTTAAATAAATTATTTCGTTTAAATTAACCCAATTTTCGCTAAAAAATCATGCATTGTAAACAACACTAGTAGCAAAATAATAGTTATGGTATTTTATTTAATTCAAATACATTTTTCATATATATATTATGATGTTTTTAATATTAACATCTGTAAAAGTCTACATCAGACCATTGTCCTGACCCATATGGGTGTGGACCCTTTGGAAAATGCAGTGTAACATGCGGAGATCCTTACCCATATGGGTGTGGACCCTTTGGAAAATGCAGTGTAACATGCGGAGAAGGAAATATGAGTAGACAGACGGATGATGGACGATGTAAAACTATGAAATCGTGTACGAATAGTCCGTGCCCAGGTTTTTGTTAATCATAACATTTTAATAATGAGTAGCAACATTGATTTCGCTGACCAGTTGTGCCGAGAAAAATATGAAATCGCTGCGTATTGGTGCCAATGCTTCTATAAACCTCCCTTCCCTTTTTATCACGGCATATATTTGTTATAAAACATAAGATTGAAATGTGGTGTGATTGCTGACAGAAAACATGTCTAGTTACATTCCTGAAAACTGATATTTGTTGAGAAAATAATGTTTAAAATCGAAAGTAGTAATTTCACCTTGATTCGTGATAATAAGGCTGCTAGACTATACTATAATTACAATTTGATATTAAAGGTGATACACTAATGTGTTTTCAGACACCACATCGCCGGCTGCAATCACTACTACAGGTACCTAAATGCCAATTGGTTTGAACATGGGCCTATTCGCAGATTGGCAAATTGACAATTTTCTAAATTTTGCTCATATCAATTGAAATTGATAAAATATCAAGCCTTTGTAACCTTTTTTACCTTTAAATTATTCAGAAAATGCATGTCATATTTATTAAAATGTGTATATAATGTGAGTTTATAAAAAAAGTATATTTATAAAGTGTTTTTTGTTTCAATTAGGCGTACAAAAATATGTCTGTTTCAGGTTACCCGACCTACCCTAAAAATGCCCTGACCATATAACATTTTATTGGGTTTGTAAGAGATTTTTTAGTTTTATTTACTTTTTTTCCATAATTAAATGTATTTTGGGATAAATAAGTGTTTTGATTTGATAGCATCCACTTATAAACAATGATTAAGGATATTACAGATATGTTTTGAGTATCTAGTCAGTTTTATAATTTTCAAGTTGACCATTACGAAATAAAAACATGTAACATGAAACAAACATGTTTTTACGCCTTAATGACACCCCTTCTTTGGCTATTTACTTGTATGTAACCGAAAAATTAGCGTAGAAGTGTCCTGGAATAATAGTACTAAATGAATGCGCTAAATTTTCGACTCACTGCGAACGTGTTATTTCTTGTTACGGATTCATATTCTGAATATTCTGACAACAATTTACTGCAGTGTAGTAATTTAAAACTGTAGTATGGAAAATCGAGAGCACGCATCGTATGACCTAATTTGACTCAGTAGGCTACGAAGCACTAACCATCGATGTTCCTAACTACTACGATATTGTATGTTCTAGCTTGGGCGGAGGCAACTCTTTTTACCTTTTGTTTATATGGTATTTGTTCCAGATGGTTTAGTTTTTAAGTTAAGAAATGTAATGACAATGTAATGAAAAATATGAAAATATGTGTACAAGTCCCTTTAAATGTATTTAAACTAACGGAAGATTTTATGTTCGTAAGGGAAGATACAGGCCAAATAAGCAGAGTGCAGCATATTAACGGTGTTGGTTTCCCTGGTGCCTATGCGGGTTGAATATCACCAAAACTCATGAATATCTTTGTTGACACACATTATTCAAGTATATAACTGTGTTATGTAAAAAGTACAAAAATGCAAACGAAAATGAGAGATTTTGAACGTTTTCTGTCTTTTCAGCGCCCCCTTCTAGAATTGAGACCACCACTACCAACCGAGGTACACAGCTAACCATAGATTCGTAAACATGTATTTATAAATCATAATGTATTCTTAATAAATTGAATAATGTACATGTACATTAAGTATGCTTAAAACGCCAGCGAAAAGACACGATTGGTTAAAATGCAGATAAAGGGATGACAAAAATAACATCGAATAATTACTATTTATAATATCCCGCTTCTACATCGCTGGTACACAGTTGTATATTTCCGGCAGGGCCACACGGAATTCCGCTTACTGTTTCTTGTTAAATATTTTCATCGTTGAAAGTGTACAGTAAAAGTTAACTTTTATGTAAAACAAGTATAATTATTATAATATTGGTCACTCGTAATTATGATACAACACTTTGTATAACAATTATCTCGACATAATATGGAAGTATAATTCTTTACTCCATTTTGAAAGCACAACGAGCACCAAAGGTTGTAAAGAAAATATATGCGTTTTACAATATCAGCTTAAGGATTTTGAACTTCCGTCACTTACACGTACATGACATGAACGATTATTTTTATGTTATAAAATTGCGTTATTGTGGTGAAATATACATTTGGATTATGTGAACAATTTGTACCAACACTATATCAACATGCAGGTTTTTTGTTCCTTATTAAGTTCCTCATCTCAAATTGAAAGTACCACTGGTGGAGGTAAACAGCTTTACCGTACACGCGATTGAAATATGTAAACATACATGATAAAGTAATGCCATATGCCATACATATGTTTTATGAGAATGTGCACGTTTGTGCTGCAAGCTGTATAAATAAATAAATAAAATAAATAAAAGTTGCAGCGCGCCAATCCCCACCTTGAGACGCCACGCTGGGGGTCAAGGTCGCTGTTCCAGTTGTTGCAGCTGTTGTCATCATCGGTCTTATCCTGGTCACCTTGTTCGTCCGCAGGTACACTTTTTCGTCCTTACTTATACTTTAAATATTACATAGATGGGATCCCAAAAACGTAGGTGACAAACTATAAACATGTCAATAACATTTCATACACATAGTGTCTGGCACCAGAATAACCTCTGTATATCTATAAAATAATATCAATAACTTGCAATGCATATTACAGGGCAATATTTTGAAAATTAACAACGATTTCGATCATTGACTCCATATACCAACATATACGTTATGTCTTAGTCTAATGAACATAGTTCGCATTTTTTAAATGAAATATTCCCCTATCAAAAAGACACAGTTGTGATCATCGTGTTTAAGTTTTTCCTTTTTAGTATTATTCGCGCATTGAGAATTGATAAAGATAATGCTTTAATCTATACGTATGCTGCTATATTTTAGAAAACGTCGCAGTAACCGATCGACAAAGAATGTGCCTTTTTCACGTCACCCAGCTTCGACTAAAGGTTTCCCGAAGGAAGCAGTCACGCCTGCAAACAAAGCGAAGTATGACATAGGTCTGGACGACAGGGAATATAATTACATGCGGTCTCAGCGCGATGGGGCGGGTCCGGGCGAGCATCCCTACTGAGCGTTAGAAGTACATGAAAGCCACGCCTATGAAACACCAAATAGCGCTTTATCTGAAGCAAACAATGTACGCACAACACTGGATTCTCTGCCAAAGCTGGAAGAGCACGTGTACGATTACACTCATGAAGATATGACTGGAAGAAATGCGGACAGGAGAAAGATTGCTAGGACGGTGCCTTACCATCCAGAACAGTCTCAGGTGAAAGGAAAACGAAATATCAGAGATACTATCAATGTTCAGGCGCACTCAGACAGCACCCAACAAAGTCACAATAACCAGTGTTATGACGTCTGCTGCACGCAGGTGACAGGGAAGTTGGCACGGGGCTTTATAATAACGAACCGTTTTATGAGAAACCAGCCAAACAAGAACATGCTTATGAAAGTCTTCCACTGACCAAACAACCACAACGAAATCGTTCATGGTATACCAATATATCAAACAAATAACAAAATGACAAAATAATGAACAATTTATCCATTATATATTACCCCTTCAAATAATCTCTTAGAATACGTTTCAAATCCGCGCGTAATACAGCCTAAGGTGCGGAAGGACTCAAAATTTACATTTACATTTAAAGTTACTCTTGTACGCAACACTTTTTTGTCTTAATTAATAACTTGAGCCGTGTTCTACGAAATGAATTGCAAAAACAAGATTCAATTATTTAAAAGTAATTGGAAAAGTATATGGGTAAAGCCAAGTAGGCTGTTGTATGGTTGATGCGATTATTCTGATGTTATGTACTAGGTAACAAGATTCACACGAGTGCCTGTTAAGCTCCACTGGTTTATTAAGTAAGTGTCTGAAGCGAAAGGACCCTGATATGCAATATACGAAGAAAAGTCCCAGCTCGCTGGCGGCCATTATTTTTTTAACAAATCAAAATAATTCAAAGTATTTTGGTTGAGGACCACATAAGAATCATTTCTGTGAAAGTATTTTAAAATCCAAGCACTGAATTCTGAAATGAAAACTTTTAGATGTTTCAATATACCATTTACCAAGAATAGCCCCGCCCCCTGGCGGCCATGTTTTTCAACGGGGCGGAACTATTTAATCAAATTTGGTAGATGACCACCCAATGATCATTTCTGTGAAAATATTTGAAAATCTACCCCGGGGCTTAGGAGGAGGTATCGTTTAACAATTTTTCTATTTATAGCTCTGGAGGTCATCTTGTGCTCCAGAACCATTTTAGCACTTTGGTAGAGGGCCATTTAAGGAACATTTTTGTGAACTGTGAAATTTCAACAAAAGTTTCAACCGGTTCAAGTTGAGATGTCGTTTAAAGAAAATTTTTACGCAAGGACGGAATGACGGACACACTCACGACGGACGAACCGCCATAGCATAAGCTGGCTGGCCTTCGGCCAGTGGAGCACTGACAGAAACTGGATTGGTCATTCATATACGAATACATGCATTAAGGTTTTAATCACAGCAGTATATACTATAAAATACTAGATCTATGTATACTCAAACTGAAGTAACACATTTAAGAACATGTATGAACTATAAGTCCCAGAAGATTGCGATAACTTAACAATAATACTTATTATGCCCCTGTTCGAAGAAGTGTGGATATTTTGCTTTGCACCTGTCGGTCGGTCGGTTGGTGAGGCCGGATGGTCGGTCTGTCCGTTTACCTTTTCGTTTCCGCAGGTTATATAGAGAACGCTTTGACCAACGATCATTTAAGTTGGTATGCTGGTTACTTGGGAGGAAAGAAAGACGCCTATTGATTTTGAGGTCAGCAGGTCAAAGGTCAAGGGCACCGTTGCTAAAAATAGAAAAACGGTTTCCGCTCAATAACTTGAGAACGCGAGATATTTTAATAAAACTTTATACATAGATACCTTATATTGAGACCTCTCTTGGGATTGCATTTGGGTGGGTGGGGTCAAGGTCAAGGTTACCGTTACTAAAAATAGAAAAATCGGTCTCCGCTCGATAACTTGAGAACGCATCGAGTTATTTGAATGAAACTTTATACATAGATACCTTTTATTGAAGCCTCGCTGTGGATTGCATATGGGGTGGGTGGGGTTAAGATCAAGGTCACCGTTACTAAAAATAGAAAAAAACGGTTTCCGCTCAATAACTTGAGAACGCATCGAGATGAAACTTCATACATATATATCTTATATCGATACCTCGCCTGGGATTGCATATGGGGTGGGTGGGTTCAAGGTCACTGTAACTAAATATAGAAAAACGGTTTCTGATCAATAAGTTTTGAATCCATAAAGATATTTGAATGAAACTTCATATGTAGATACCATATATCGAAACCTCGCTTGGGATTGCATATGGGCTGGGTGAGGTCAAGATCAAGGTCACCATAACTAAAAATAGAAAAACGGTTTGTGCTCAATATCTTTAGAACGCATCGAGATATTTTAATGAAACTTCATAAATATATACCTTATATCGAAGCCTTGCTTATGATTGCATATGGGGTGGGTGTGATCAAGGTCAAGGTGACAGGTACTTAAAATAAAAAATGGTTTCCGCTTAATAACTTGAGAACGCATCAAGATATTTTTATGAAACTTCATACATAGATATCTTATATTGAGACCTCTCTTGGGATTGCATATGTGATGGGTGGGGTCAAGGTCAAGGACACCGTTACTTAAAATAGAAAAACGATTTTCGTTTAATAACTTGACAAGCATTGAGATATTTTAATGAAACTTTACACATATATACATTATATTGAGATCTCGCTTGGGATTGCATATGGGTGGGGTGGGGTCAATGTCACCGTTGCTAAAAATAGAAAAGCGGTTTCCGCTAAATAACTTGAGAACGCATCGAGAAATTTTAATGAAACTTCATACATAGATACCTTATATTGAGACCCCTCTTGGGATTACATATGCCGTGGGTGGGGTCAAGGTCACCATTACTAAAAATAGAAAAACGTTTTCCGCTCAATAACTTGAGAACGCATCGAGATATTTTAATGAAACTTCATACATAGATACCATATATTAAGACCTCGCTTAGGATTGCATATATAGATATAGGGTGGGTGAGGTCAAGGTCTCCATTACTAAAAATATATAAATGGTTTCCTTCAATATCTTTAGAATGCATCAAGATATTTGAATGAAACTTCATACATAGATACCTTGTATCTAGACCACGCTTTGGAATGCGTATGGGGGTGGGTGAGATCAAGGTCAATCTCAATTTTGCTAAAAATAAAAAAAAAGGTTTCTGCTCAATAATTATGCCCCACTTCTAGGAAGTTGGGGTATATTGCTTTGAACCTGTCCGAAGGTCGGTCGGTCGGCCGGTTGGATTGTCGGTCGGATGGTCGGTCTGTCCGTAGACCATTTCGTTTCCGCAAGATATCTAGAGAACGCTGTGACCTACGAGCATTTACGTTGGTATGCTGGTTACTTGGGAGGAAAGGAATATGCCTATCAATTTTGAGGTCGACAGGTCAAAGGTCAAGGTCACAGGGGCTTGTAACATAAAATTCGTTTCCGCACGATATCTAGAGAACGCTTTGACCTACGAGCATTTAAGTTGGTATTCTGAATACTCGGGAGAAATGAAAGACGCCTATCAATTTTGAGGTCAACAGGTCAAAGGTCAATGTCACAGGAGCTTGTAACATGAAAACTATTTTCTCCGTGGACCATTTTGTTTCCGCAGGATATCTAGAGATCTTTTGGCCTATTTGATGTTTAAATCAAACAAAAAACAAGTATCCTTATCTAATTGACTGTAAAAAATAAATCCATAATTATACTCTATCTTTCTTTCAGCTTTATATTTACTTTCTAAAGCATCAACTTTAATTACCTCCCCGTGTGTTAATGTGCACATACAATATTAAAAAATGTCTTAAAAATTGCACATATTCACGACTTGGCTGCAAGTAGGGGGCATACATGTTTTACAAACAGCTCTTGTTTACTATATTTATAAACGGCTAAGGCCGCTTTTTAATGTACGCGTCATACAATACAAATGTTCGGCTTGTATACAAACATAATGAGCGCCGGTCTACAAGGCTTTAACGTACATCAAAACAATTGTCAAAACAATTGTCGTAATTTGTTGAACATGATGTCAAAAATAATTTGGAGAATGATGCAGCTGTAATTTAAATTGTTTCAACAATGAACAGCTACTGGCTATTTAATGGTAATTTATTTTACCACTTCCCGTACAGTAATCAAAGAGATTGACAATAATCAATACCTCGCAGCGATCGTTTAAAATGTTTAACAACCACCTAAATTGAAATAAACAAAAGCGCATTGGAATATGTAGGTTTAACTTGTTAAACATACAAACACAAACATATTTTATTGAACATGTTTGGATTAATAATACCACAAAGGGTAGGAAAGTGTCAATCCTATCTGGCTCAAGTGTACGATCATCGTTGAACTGCGTTTAAATAGTCCGCTTCAAAAGACTGATGAAGCTTAGAAAGTAATAAATATTAACTATATCATACTCGCGCAGAGTGTAAAACTGTTCGATGCTATGTTAAAGGAACTTAGTTCATCTTGATGTTGATTTATTTCAGACTAAATTCGTCAAAAAGTTCACATTAATTTTAGTATATAAATACACTAGTGTACGAGTAACCAGTATAAGTTAATCCATTTATAAAAAACAAAAAAAACAGTAACAGAGAACTTAAAACTCTTTACTGTGTAATTATATACTCCGATATTCACGAATAATGTTGTTGTTTGATAAAACAGAAGAGAATTTTCCCAAAGTTTAGCTTTCTGTTTATATTATAATAATCATAAAATTGCATGTTCTCGTATTGATATGCTATTAACAACATCAGGGACCACTTGCTCAAAACTTTAACGGCCAATTAAGCTAACAGCTGTTAACATTTGGATGAGGCTATTTATGTAACTTAAATGTTAAAATTTTAAACTGGGAGTGTACTCTAAATAAACTGGTATGCTCACATAATTTTTAAATGTATAATAAGCATGTTGCTGGTAAAATTGACTTTATTAACATCTAAAGTTAACAGGCCGTTGGCTTATTTGGCCGTTAAAGTTTTGAGCAACTGGGCCCTGAAGTATTTCTTAACACTTGTTTTTTTCTGTACAAACAAATACTGCCATGTACATGTTTTCAAATATGACTAATTCAATCGATTTCATTTAATACGGTATCCGGGTTGATGGGCATTAGGGTGTAACAACTGTTTTCATTTTTATACTACTAATCGAAAAAGGAAGATATATTGAAGACAAAAAGATAAACAGCTGATTCGGATTAATTTTTGCGATTTTAATTCTATTAATATAACGGAGACAATATGGCTCTTGTGACCTGCGGTATGTATATTTAGTTGTGTGATTTATTTCTAATTTGATAAGCATGCCTATTTATAGCTTATATATTACATTAAATAACGTATAAAACATATGATGCGTGTCGTAGGAAAACCGGGCTTAATGCACGTGCGTAAAGTGTCGTCCCGGATCAGTCTGTGCAGTCCGCTGTGCAGTGGATTTATGTTTAGAAGAGACTTTTTTAAACAGAAAATACCATAAATGCCGAATGCATTAAGCCCGGGTTGCCCACGAGACGCCTCATATATAAATATATCAAATTACCGAGGTAAACTATAATACTTTTTAGTTAAAACCAACGAGTATTTGTTTAAAGTCAATTACGTCGAAAGCTGTGCGGGTTTTTTAGCCACGTTCGAGTCCGTTTCTTACGTAGAAACATTATTTTGTTTTATTACATGATAATTTGAACAATTCTTCTGTATGGCTCGAAATCATGATACCGCGATAGCAAGGCGGACACCATATCTATTACATCACAGCAATTACTTACAAAATATATTGAATTAAAGTATTCTTAAAAATTAAAGACTTAAAATTATTGCTATAAATGTAGAGAAATGAAAATGTTAAATGTTCTACATGGTTCGTTTCACAATTTTTACAAACTTGTTGAGGTAGTTTTGTTATTTCTATCAGGTGTTTGTGTCTATAATGAATTTTTCGTATTTATATTCCGTAAATTGATTTACTATCACGCATATTTAACAGCTCAGTTTTCGTTTTCAAGACATAAAGAATTACTTGCACTAAAAATTCAAAATTAACTGTCAATACAATTTAATCAAATGTTCGCTGAAAAAGCATGCAGTGTACACACTAAATGTATAACAAACAGATTATCATTATGTCATTATACAGGTATTTATAACCTGAAATATATACAAATATATCAACATCGCGTTTTCAAATAAATACAATTATATTATTAAAGACATTATTAAATCTATTTCTTCAGGCAAGTGTTTTCCAATCCTATGTGGACCGTGGGGTGAATGCAGTGTAACGTGTGGACAAGGAACGAGAACTAGACAGTCTAGCGGAGGACTTTGTAGATCTACAGCCGTATGTTCAAAAGACCCTTGCCCTAGTAGTTATCATCAAACATCCTCATCAACATTATCATCTTTAATATTGTAAAATAAAACGACATATACAGCTTTTTATTTAATTTCTCTTGCTACATTTTGGTACAGAAATTATTTATGATTACATTAAAAATACAAGTTATGTGGTTGTGATTTTTATCAGATACGACATCACATTTTGACATTAATGCAGGTTCTACTGCCTGCCTGCCTGCCTGCCTGCCTGCCTGCCTGCCTGCCTGCCTGCCTGCCTGCCTGCCTGCCTGCCTGCCTGCCTGCCTGCCTGCCTGCCTGCCTGCCTGCCTGCCTGCCTGCCTGCCTGCCTGCCTGCCTGCCTGCCTGCCTGCCTGCCTGCCTGTCTGTCTGTCTGTCCCTCCATCCATCCAGCCATCCATCCATACACCCAACAACCCACCCTAAACCCATCCATCCATCCATCCATCCATCCATCCATCCATCCATCCATCCATCCATTCAGCCATCCAGCCATCCATCCAGCCATCCATGTTTGAACGGGTCATTCCAGACGTATATTTGAATCTTAGTTCAGCTGGGTGATTTATTTTGGGGATTCACCTTTTCCTTTGTTTGCAAGTACGGCTCTATTCATGATACTAATGCTGTAACAAATAGGACTGTCAATACACTTTGATACAAACGATGATAAACTGATTTGTTGTTGCAGATACCACATCTCCGGCCGACACCACTACTAAAGGTACTTAAATGTCTACTGGTTTCAACATTAAAATGTGATAAATGTATTGATACTAACTGAAGATTGTAGATCGGAAGGATAGATATAAGTCAAATTAGCAGACGTTTAAGCGATGTTGTTGTTTTTTTTGTTTTGTTTGTTTTTTGTTTTTTGTTTTTTTTTTAGGGGGGGGGGGGGGGTAGATAAGGAAGATCTTAATATAATTACATTTTTTCTTTTATGTTGTACGTATAATCCAAAATCGAAAAAAAAGAACATCACATTGTTACGTTTGTAAATGAAATAGCTTCCCATCTGCTCCTTATGACCAGCACTCTGTACCATTTCTGACTCTTTACCTCTACATACATTTGTATACATAGGATCACATACAAAACGTTTTATTTTAAACGCTGGGAAATCATTGTGACCACATTTTTATTATGTATTAAAATGTAGTGACAGTGGGCAGTAATGGACAGCAACTGTCAGTACAATTCTGTATTTGTGATCATAACAAAAGAATTTCAAACACGAGACAGTGTGATTGGACAGAAATATGACATGGGTTCAATCTACATGCAATTGTAAAATAAAACTACAAAAAGCTTGCAAAACGTGTAAAACTTTAGACTGTTTACTCGGCCAGAGCAAATTAAATAGTTTTATCCTCCAAAAAATGTTTTTATGAAGTCAAAAGCAAATAACTATTCCCTGTCAGTACCATTTTTGTCACTGCGGTGGAAATTGTGGAAGCAATGCTTCTATTATTTTAAGGGGCTTTTTCACAGATGACCAAAATATGGAGCCGCAATTCAAACTTAAATTACCTTTTAGGTTGTACTAAAGTAAATTGCGATAGTTCGATATAACGATATGAACGCGACTGAAATGTGATAAGATCATAGAGCGATGGTGAAACAAAATTCGACTGTGAAATGGCAATAGCTTGAGACTAGGAAAACATACTGGGACTATGCTTGTATAAACGATGTGGCTAACACGATAACCAATGAAGAAGTATTATCCTGTCACCGTGTCACGTTGTAGTTTTTGATGTTGACAGGGGTACAACAGCAAATAAAATGGATATTCTACACCAGTTGGAGAAAAAAAGGTCAATGTTTCCTGCACGGTTTGCAGCATCCCGTTTTTCACATTTGTGACACCGACAAATAGTGTGTTTATTGTGAGTTTCTTGCGATGTAGCAGAAGTAGATTTAGGTTCAAGGAGATCATCATTACATATTTTTGCTTTGAAACAACTGAACTCTTCAGCTCTTTTGTGAGTAAGGACTTCTTTTTGCATGTACCATTTATAATGTATTTAACATTACGCATCACAAACACACGCATACACATGCGCGCACACACACACACGTACACACACACACACACACACGCACGCACTCACGCACGCGCACACGCGCACGCACACACACACATTCACATTATGCTCAGCTGCAAAAAGACTAGTGCTGCTGCAGTAACTAGCGGTCCATTATTATGTAAATATGATTTAATTATTAAGTGAATACATAACGAGTAACCGGAATTAATACAACGCCGTTTAAAAAATAATTCAGATGTATAAGTTCTACAGGCGCTTCTTGATATTTGATTTGCGTCACATTTGTCTTATTTCAATAATAGACGAGCGCGCGTGTTCCTTATTTTTTATGTTGTTATAGAGACCTTGAGACAGTGTAGTTTTGCAATGTGTTTTCTACAGATTCATGGATACAAAATAATTACCTTCAGTGTTTTCTTCCGTATTTTCAGGAACGACATCTCGAACAAGCGACGAGACTAACGGACCTACACCTACAGCAAGTGCGTTTACATGTTACATTTTAGTTTTGCTGTTTTCTTACACGTATTATTCGTACGATGTTAAGTTGACTCCGTATTGCTGATGATTCTAAGAAACAAAAATGTTATATGATTGAACCCTTTCTGCACGTAAGTAATCCCCCTTACTTTATGTCTTTTCAGCGTCCACTTCTAGAATTGGGACAACTCTTAACGGAGGTTCTCAGCGTCAGTTCAGTTGTATATTTGCGCATGTTATACTCATTTATCAGTCAAATGTTATACATTCACATTGATTATGCTAAAATAGAGCCAGCACAAAAATGTTGTGTTGATTTTGGAGTGTATGTAGCGGATAAGACCATATTGGAATTAACAGTTTAAATAATTACATGTAGACAAAATACTCTCATGAAAAAAAATACAAGGAAGTAACATGGTTTAATTAGTAACGATATTATGTAATTATTGTTACTTTTGTTGGTCACACATTTATTACACTTTGCATTCTTTTTTACTTTGTTGTGTCTTTCATGAAATACATGGCATGAAATGGTTATATAGAATCTTTAAAAAGTCGATAAATCGATATAAACATGTTTCCTCTATTCGCTTTGCTTGTTTATATTGTTCCCTGTTTTAGACACAACATAGTGAAACCAAGACAACGAGTACAACCATTGGTATCATCATTTTTTCACTTTATACCTGATATTTACACGTTTAAATTTAAGTAAAATATGCAATTATAAGTTCTGTATTTTCTTCTATAAACGCAGCGAATACATGCCGATACTCGCTTAATACATTATTTCTATTTTTATACTCTGTTATTTGTCTCTTTCAGACACGACATCTCACATCGAAATCGTTACAAATGGGACTACAGGAATATCTTCTGTGCCTGGAGGTAAACACATAATTGTATTCAATTGTTGGATGCTGTTTATACATCAACGTGCATATAATAAGGCAATTAATTGGTACCTAAAACGAAAAAACAACTTCGACAGCTTTTGAGTGTTTCAACAGTGTTGTAAGGTCGGCCCTTTTATCACTGAATTACTACGTTTGAATCACCATTCACATACTTACGATTTAGTTTTTGCTCATGTTAATGTTATTTTAGCGCTTTATGCATGACTGAAAAACTATATTTAATGCAATGTGTATTTTTCCAGCGACTACAACACGCGTACGGAGTAACAACGATACCACTGCAGGCACTGACGCTACAAGTGATATTTCAGATCTATTTTCAATAAATTACACAGAATTCGTATTGATTGAAAGAGTTGTACTATTTGATTAAATTCACACCCTTAAAAGCTTCCTGCATGAAGAACGTCAGATTTAATAATGACTATGGTCAAATAAACACATGTGCATATGTGTAATGAAATTTAAATTTAATTAAATTTAATTAAAATTAAATTTATTAATTTCAATTAATGGTATAGGCCTACGTGTATCCGGACAACCTACCTAAAACACATATTTGAACCGATTTTGTTTGCTGAGATGTCGAAATATGGCTGTACATCGTCATTCATCTTTAGAAAAAAGATAACGCTTGTTTATTGAGAATTTACTAAATATTAGAATGTAGAAAGTTCTTGTTCACGTTCGATGGCATTACCATGTGTTACGAATCGCAACTACATCATAATATAAATACAGACATCAACGAAACAGTGCTGACCATACATCAACATATTTGAAATAATGTACTTAGTTACGTATAACCAATCAGTAAATCAGTCAATCTTTATTAGTATCGTATTTTCAGCATATATTTTCAGCACATATATATATTATATAAATATATATATATAAACCTAGATCTAAATAATATTCTGTAGAAATTTTATTATTCACATTTAAATTTTATTGACTACAACAGGTCAAGTTAGTATCAAGACAAAGTCCTAATAAATTAATATCATTACTACAAAATAAGCATGCACGCGTTTAGTCTAATTGCTGTGCTCTTAGCGTAAATGCAGCGTTCAAGTAGCGTGCAAGCGAGAACATACTTTGTTCATTTTGATCAGACATGATCATCAGAAACAGTTGATCTGTTATCTGGTTATCTAGCCATTCGTCTGTAAAATATCCCTCTCTTAATTCGTTATACAAAGGACACACAATAAAAAATGCAACTCGTTTTCAATACAGTATACATTTCGTTTAAGACATATTGGACAGAACATATAATCACGCTCAATCAGTAGATGTCGCTCTCTTTCTATTATCACTTGATGACTAGAACATCTAAAGTTTGAGAGTACATGTTCTATGTGAAAAGGCATTGAGATAGACAAGTATTTTCACTTGTTCGATCACCGGCACCTCCAGATCAGAACTCTTTTAGTAAACATTTAATTTAATTTTTAAAGCAAATGTATTTACGTTTCTTTAATCTGTGAACAAGTCTCTTAAAGTTTCTCGTTGCATATTTTTGATATAAATTCCTTAAACTATGTAAATTATTAATCCATGGCCATTTTGAACACTACATACAATATTCAGCATTATACGAATGCATGTAAGCATGTAAATATCGATGTGTATAACTGCAGATAATTCCCCGCCGGGAGAATCCATGCTGGCGGTCAAGGTCGCTGTTCCAGTTGTTGTGGCTGTTGTTATCATCGGTGTTGTTCTGGTCGCCTTGTTCGTCCGCGGGTACACTTATAATTCTTGTCCATACATTAAAAATATTCACAACGCAAGAATAATAGTAGACACAGCCGAAAATGTAATTTAATTAAAGCAAACCACTTCAAGAACAATACGTGTATTTTATATTGTCATTTCAGAAAACGTCGAAATAACAACTCACAGAGAGCTAAGAATCCAGCTTCTCTCGGGAACACAACTAAAACCGACAGCAATCCATACTCTATAGAAAACGCCGCGTTCAGTCCGGACTATGACATCGCACTGGAAGACAGGGAATATAATTACGTACAGTCCCAGTCTCCTGAAAAAGGCAGTAGCGGTTATACGTACGCTAAACCCGCAAAACCACAAGTCGGGACATCTGAAAAAGGTTTGAATGATTTGGCAACGACGGCTGATCATGCGTATGATTACACTTGCGGCAATCAAAAGCATCCAATCGGAAATGACCAGGCAGTGTATAACCATCTAGATCAAATGATGAACATTAAAACTATGATGGACAGTACGTATGACCATCGACAATTTCCGAGCGACACAACCCACCAATGTTACAACGATCCTTCTTACGACCACCTGGTACATGGTGTGGACAAGACCACAGACGCTGGTCACCATGGTGATGACAAGTCTTATGACCACTTTCCAAACCAGGAACAGGCCCTAGCAACTGCCCATTCACCCACGGCAGACCCAACGTATAACCAACTTGGGCAGTTTGGGAGCAACACCGCTTGCGGACACAGTGACCCTGACCAGTCATATGACCACCTTCCGAAATGTTAACCATGATTGCAAAATGGCTGACTTGATTTCTTATCAATATTTATTACGGTGTCTATTTGTTATGGACATATGATTTACTTTTTATTGATAATATTAAAGGACTTCGTTGATTGTTAAACAATCACTATGCCACGAATGTATTTTACGCGCGATGTTACGATGAACATTCATTTACCATGCAATGTAAAAAAGAAATTTATGTATACAGGTGTACTGTTTATTAAGATGTACTGCTAGGGTCTTTTATAGTTGACCCTACATTATGCAGCATCTACCTGCATCATGCAACATCTACTTTAATATTATAGCATGATACAGGGACATGCACATACATATTTAGAATCGAACAGCATCTGCCTGCATTATTCAGCATCTACATGAAACATTCAGCATCTTCCTGTATCATGGTCAAATATTGAGGTAGATGTTGCATGATGCAGGTAGAAGCTGCATGGTGCAGGTAGATGTTGCATGATGCAGGTAGATGCTGCATGATGCATGTAGATGTTGCATGATGCAGGTAGATGCTGCATGATGCAGGTAGATGTTGCATGATGCAGGTAGATGCTGCATGATGCAGATTCAACTATTAAAGTAAAAACCCTAGCAGCACATCATAGTTAACTGACGCAGTGGCGGCATTTTTTTATTAATTTTATATTTCGGCTTTGTTCTATAGATCCGCGGCAACCACTTTTACAGTCAAAGCGGTACAACAGTTATTTGTACAGTGTGATTTGTACAAGGTTCACATGGAAAAGTTATGCTTTTAATAAGTCGATAATAATTGTCGAGGTAAATAATCGGATGTTAAAACGGCTCATACAAACTCAAAAGCAATGTTGCGACAGCTGCTGCATGCCGTGATTGGAAGCTTGCAATTACGGGGCTTTGTTGGATCAAAACTATATTGTCGATTTTACCATTGCAGCAGCTTTGTTTTGTCTTTGTCGTTGTTGGAGCTAGCGAGAGAATCGAATGTAGCTTCTTGCAATGGTAATTTCGATTGTTTTGTTAGTTAAAGTATATTTAAATACATATTTAGTTAAATGATTCACTTGTAATTTTAACCTATGCTTTATAAATTGTGTAAAGTGCCTTATTTGTTGTTGATTTTTTCAATCACGTATAATTATGGGCCGCATGCACTTCAGTTTGTACAATATAAAAGAGTTTATTGATCTCATTTACCACATGAAGGCTTTCCAATAAAAGTACGTTGAATAAAATGCACATTTTATCATTGTTCGCACATATGCGAGAATTATATTGTACGATTTACGGAAGTTTGCAATGCTTATTTCCTTAATTTATGCACACACGTGTATTACTCCATTTTTTTTTATTTTGCATAAAAATACAAAAAAGTTATCCACATATATCCACAATTTCATTTGTATATTAATATGTTATTTTATAGGTTGAAACTGGCGTCTTTCTTATATATTTTTCTACATATAAATACACCAACTAAAACATGCTTACCGCCAAATCTTTTCCTAACAGTATCCTGTTCTGGTACTCACAACGCACCTAAGTGAGTTCGTAACTTTAGTTGTGCTTTAGTCAAAATTTCAGATCCACATTCCAATGTGCACTCCAATGATGTGTGTTTACAAAAGGGTAAAATACTAAACATATAAGCAATATTAACTAGTTTACAACATTTTAATGTAAAAAGACCTAAACATGAAACAGCCAGAGACTTAAGGAATTTTATGAATTTAAGAAATGTGTTTAAGTTTTTCCTAAGGAGCTTTGTGAATATGGGCCCTGGTTCTAACATGTTTTAAGATCATTTTAAACACTGTATAACATGTAAATATTTACAGAATGTCAGTTAACGTTTCTAACTAAAACTTGTATACAGCTTATATATTATGTATGCATACACATGTAACGTTAATAAAAACTTACTTAGTTACTTATACGTGAAACATTGCTTGTAAGCCATATGCACGTTTAGTTAAATCATGGTATTTTGTAAGCAATATGCACGTTTAGTTAAATCGTGGTATTTTGTAAGCCATATGCAGGTTAAGTTAATCATGGTATTAGGATTCATATTGTGCATTGTTCATATTAAATCCGTTTTCGCTAAATCCAACTCAAATTCAAATTCAACCTCTCTGTTCTACAGATGAAATAAATGTCAAGGTTCCCGTTACCATGGTTAACGGTATGTTTGGAGTTCGGTGCAAGAGGCCTGTGATGGTGCTGTTATTCGTTACTCTTGGAGTTGTGTTGGTGTACATCTCCAACCTCAGTATTCAGGACTTGGAATTCCTCGGCTCAAACGACAATAATATGCCACAAAGCATTCTGATTGATCATCTCCGAATGCAGTCTGTAAAGGACAAGAGCAACCATACAGTAACACCTTTGTACAACGTTCAAAATGTCACGAAGACGGATAATGGGGATACGTTACCAATGGAGGAGGATCAAACGACTGGGCCACCTTCCACCACAGCGTCCGTAACATTGTCATCTGCGTCAGTGTCATATTCTGCAACAGGCTATTCGACAGGAACGACCACTAGACAAATCATGTACAATTCTGTTTACGGTGAGGGTAGAAAGGCGGATGAGACACAAGACACGGGGATTGAACAACTCACGGAGATAACCAAGAAAATACTAGAGATTAACAACGTTCAGATAGGCTCTATTCCAAATAAACCAGATTTGGACGAGGAATCCAATGTGCATCTGGATGAAACGTATGACACAAATGCCAAAACGAATCCAGTGCGAACTTCAACCCCCTACCTAGCAACCATGTCAATATCTGCTTCTAACATAGTCAGCACCACGCAGCAAACCGCCGACGGCATTTCGCAACGTGTTAAAGCTAGAACGCCTGAAACGAATGTCCCACGATCAACACCTTCAACACGTTGGCGGCAAGGCATGCACGTGTACGACTGGACACGAGAACCTTTTCCTTCACGAACATTCGAATGCGTACCAATGCAGACGATATCGTCATCCGTCCGTGTTTGTATCCATCCGCTGTATAAGGACCCTATTATTTCCAGCTATTTACAATCGCGGGGCACCTGGGAGTTCGACGCCATACGCGACGTACAGCTGGCGGTTGTTGGGGAAAATGGGCGTGGTTTGATCGATATAGGTGCTGGCATAGGGACGTACAGTCTTGCGGTCGCAAGTCTTAACCATACTGTTCTTGCCGTGGAGCCTTTTTTGACGCATGTTCAAATATTTCATCAATCCGTACGTATGAACAAATTTGAAAATAATATCAAGCTGATAAAAAATGTGGTTTCGAACAAGCAAGAAACTGTTGTAATTAACTCCAAAGAAAACGACATCAATGATATTGAATTCAAACCATTTACTGAGGAAGACAATTCCTCGCAGGTGGCATTCGGAAACATTTTGAGTACAATAACATTGAACGACTTGACAGAGGTATGTCCGTTTAAAACAGCAGTGTTGAAGTTAGATATCCCACGATACAACAGACTTGCTTTGGAAAATTCAAGCAAATTATTCGACACTGTTAACATCACCCACGTGTTCCATCATTGGGAGCCTACTGACAAACTATTGTGCACGTTTTACTTGAACTTCTTCCCCGCCAAAGGTTACAAACCCAGGACAGAATTAAACGGAGGAAACATCTTGGACTTGCCCAGTAATCGAACGTGGGAAGATGGTGTTATTATATGGACAAAAATGTGACTAGTCTTATATTGCCACTTTTGCGTTTAATAAGAGACAAAAATACGGTTGCGTAACGATTCTTTAAATATACATTATGTGCAAATGGGACACTGTAGAGACGGCCAAGTTATGTTGTTTTGGTGACGTGTATTCTACTACAGCCGAAATTATTGTCATCGTCTTTCTTTCTTATTAAGTTTATTAATCAATGCGACACACGACGGAACGCTGTAAAAAAGAAACACATCGTGAGAGATGACACTTTGTTATTTACAAGTAGTCTTTGATTTTGTTCACAGATGCTTTGTGTGTGATTTGTAGAAACATTTTATAAACTATATCCGTGTGCAAAATAAAATGAACATTATCTTATGTTTGTTTTTGGCTTAAGCAACACCTGCGTCCATATTGTAAGGCATTAACACCCCATAAAATGCTTGTTGCTTGTTGTCCGGTAGTAGAATGATTAATTGCTTCGCAGTCATTGAATACATATGTTACATAATACGAATTGATTTTATAAGCAGTTTTCGCATTTCGTGTGAATGCAAATATAACGCAAATAAGAAAATGCATAGTTTTTTGTCGAAACCATTTAACATGGAATGTTAAATGATGGTGTTTATTTGCTTCAATAAGATTGCAATACAGTCCATGTAATATCGGATTAGTTCATGTAGATCTGGACGGTTTCTGAAACCATCAACTTCGCAGAAATGTCAAGGTAATTAATCTTACTCGCTTCACATATTTAGACGACCCGGTTCGATTCCCGGTTTTCTCTGTACAACATGACAACCTCGATCAACTTCTCTGTGTTCTCGGATGGATTGAATAATTAACTGCATCCTTCAGGGGTGTAGCTTCCTTTAGGCACTATAGGCACGTGCCTATACATTTTTTCCAGAGATGAAAAATTTAAATATGCAAAAAAAAATGCAATAAAAACAAGATGGGGGATGGGTGTGAGGGGATCTTTATCGGCTGTGTTGATACTTCATTGTTTAACCAGTCGATTACGCCAATATGAAATAAATTTCACTAAAAACACGCTTATTTTACAATTATTTTGTAGAATCGGGGTCCTGCTGAAAATGTAGTTGTTTGTAGCCACATACGAGTATAATTCTCCTGGCCCAAATTTAATATCGCTTTCAGCGTCATTTTGTAGATTCCGCCTTTTGTGCCTATACATTTTTTGAAGCCCCTGACCTTGACATATTTGATAAAGTTAATAAATTCACAATGCGCTAAACATATAGATCTTATAATGCCTTTATCCCTATCAGTATAGACAACATTTAACTCACTATTTTAATGCCAATGACATCTTTAGAAACTTTGTTCCATCCTGAACATTCAGCATCCGAATAAGTATAATGTACTGTTACAATGTGTTGCGCATTATAATGACTACTGCAGTATTTTAGGTTTATTGATCGTGTGCAATGTAGCGGTTTCATGGATTCTGGCCACACACATAATAATTATAATTACAGTACAGTACAGTTTCATGTTGTGAGTCGTGCATTTCGCGCCATACAATAGTTATTTTATGTACAGGAAACTTTAGACAGTGTTCTTGTGTATCAAATTGAAACATTTTGTGTCTTTTTTTGTGTTCCATTTCTTTCAATCGTGCATTTGTGCTGTACATGGTAGATACGTGTGCTTGGAAGTCAGTTACTTCCCCTGTTTATAATTTTGCGATTTTCTTTGTTTACAAACACGCTTTAAAATCGTTGCTGACACTATCTGTCAAGTAGACAAAGTTGGATTTCTGTTTGCTTATTTTTCAGAATATCTTTGTGTTACGTAACCCATAACGTGTTCATCGGTATTCTCGCGGTACTTAACATTTAAACAAATAATTTGAGCAAAAGCAACTAACCAAACATTTTCTTTGAATATTATGCAATTAACTGAACCTTTTCACGAAAATAACACCTGAACTTGTGTTAGAAAACACATTATTCGTTCTTAAATTATTGTGTTTTTCAATGCACCATGCGGCCATCTTTAAACAATTACGTCATCGGTAATCTCGCGGTAAAACACAAATAAACTAAAAACTGTTGGATTGTAATGTTTTATAATATTACGAAGCAAAATTTTGAGTTTTCCTACATATTAACCTAAGCAGACGAAAGTGTATACATTGACCGTCTAATGTCTACTGATGGCTGCAAGATGATACGAAAGTTATTAAGATTTATGATTTAAAGTCATATAACTTTATTGTTTAGAAATAAAATCTCTTGTAGCTTATTATTTTATTTCAGAAAACCAAAAATACGTTTGATTTTGACAATTAAGCATGACAGTCAAAAGATAAACAATTACCGCGGAAATAGAGATACCGCGAGAATACAGATGCCAACTTTATTGTTGTTTAACGTAGAGAGATATTATTACTGCATGAAACATGAGATGAATTTTGAAACTATGGCTGGAAATTGTCACTCAGTCGGAAAATGGCATTAATTCTCTTCAGTTAGAAGTTGTTTATAAGAGTGATAACTATCTGTGCGTAAACAAGAATGTCGATGTTAAAACCAACAGCAATAACCCAAATGATATCACTGTAGAACACCAAGTTCGACAACTCTTTCCCCACCTTGCTGATCCCAAATGCACCCATGGATTCAGGTAAATAATGCTAAAATTCCTATACTGTATTATGTGGTTCATTATTGATTTTCATCATTTATGTTCATTTTTTAATTATTTGTCATGTTTTTTTATTTGTTGTCAATATTGATATGTATCAATGTGGAGTCTGCACCATGTGCAAAAAGTAGCTCAGAATCAACGGATTATGTTTAATTATTTGGACAAAAGTAAAATTTACTCACATTTTTACATGTCTTTATCATAATATAATACAAGATTTATTATGTAAGAATTTCTATTGTATGGTCAAATAGACTAACAAAGGGCCATAGCAATTGTATTTATAAATTAATGTGCCAAGGTCATCTGTCGGCCATGTTTAAGGGGAAACAAGTGACCAAGTATTACCTTGCCCTGGTAAGACTGACGGTTTTGTACATGTAATTAGTTTGAAATTGCATGTTTAGTAGGGATGAAACTGGTACCCGAAAATACTCACTTTCTCGGTTCCATTAAAATTAACTCGAGTTCAATTCCTCATTGGAAAATTCGAGTTGGGTCGGGTATTAAAATAATAGTGTATTCAACATTTTTAATCATCATCTTCTTTCTTAAAATGTTTCTTAATCTAAAACCACATTCAACAAATTAATAAAACCAAGTCCATATAGGCATAGGTGTTTTCCTCTTACTGTTTTTTTTTACAAAAAAAAGAGCAAATATTCTGCTGCTGCTGTTGGATATTGGAGTGCATTGCTGAACGAACCCCACTGAACAGCTGTGTGGACATCTTTAAAGCAAAGAGTTTCAATCCGTCCAGTTGAGGAAATGAGTGTGTCAGAGTGCACTGGCTTTAAACGGAACTGAATATTAACTCACAGCATTGTTATTTATATGACAAAACTAAATGTCAAATATATTGTTAGGAAAAGAAGTGATCAAATTTACAGCGAACGAAACTCTTGACAGGTGGGAGAGTGGTTATTCAGTATTCATCATTTTTTAACTGCGCCATATCTTTTTCCCTTCAAGTACACACCTCGAATGACGAATCAATACCTTATTATGCATATATAAACGTACACATGAAGCCCATGCATTATATCCCGCTGAATTATTACCGTTAACCCTTTCAAAAAACCCATGCAAATAAATTACTGAGTAATTCTGTATTTATCGAAACGAGAAATAAATTTTGTAGAGCTTGAATATCCTGTAATACAAATAATTTGTGTATCTTTTCCCTTCAGTTTTAACTGAAAAATATTGATAATTTTGTTGGTTTGAACTTTCCTTGTCATTTCACTTAAGTCATTTATAGGAAAAAATTAGATTTTGGGGTAAAATATATATACTCTAGAGCTGGAGGAAGTGGGCCCTTTGCGGCAAATTAGCTAAATTCTAATCTAATTTACATGTCAGCAGTATTACAATGACAATTAATAACAAAGATATCAGTACAACTGATGGATGCTCCCCAATGCGCTTTGTCGAGCAATATAAATGCAATGAGAAGAGCAAAGATTTTAAAATGGCTAACCAATCACTACAACTACAGGACCAAATCTGACACCAAAACTGTATGCGAACACAAAAGGAGAAAAATTTCATTTATCGTCTAATCTTCAGGGTAGAAACAATGTTTACTGATCGGAACACTGCTCTTGAGGTGCAAAGTTGATATGAACTTTTACTTATATCAATACCCGACCCGACCCGCAAATACCCAACCGTAAGAAGATGCCCGACCGACCAGAAGTTGCTACCCGTTGCATCCCTAATGTTTAGTAGCTCAGTTTAAAAAACAACAACTGTTTATGAAAGGTAACTATGTTAGAGCATATTTGTTTTACTTCATCCTATGATTTCAATTACTGGAAAAGCCGACACTCAGTTGCAGAAAAAATGATAAGTGTTAGGGCATGAATATAACAAATTTAACGCACAAACGTTGATACTGAAAACTGATATATCAAGACCACCTGTATGCAGTTTATTGTTAAATGTTCGCATGTAAACTAAAGCAGGGTGATGTTTACATACATTTTATTGCTAGCACTTTAAAAAAAGAGTAAAATTGTATGTAATGTTTTCTTATCTAGGTTCGAGGTCATGTACAAGATGACAGTACATTGATAGATGTCGCCATCGGGCCACTGGTAGACAAGGAGTGGCCAGGCCGTATGTGTGCCGCTGATCACCCCCAGTGTAGCAATCCCCACCCCACCACCACCCTTCTCATATGTCTAGCACGTGGGACTTATGATGGTCAGCCTGCAACCAAAGTTTTACTTAGGCCTTTCACAGGTAGTCTAGGGCTCTCTTTATTGAAAGCATTTTTTAAAATTAACATTATATTCTGCGTGAAGATTAAGTTATACTAAGCGACTGGAAATAATTGTTTTTGTTGCAAACATTAAAAGGTATCATATTTAACTCAGTTCACCAATGTTAATGTGATTAGTACTATTTTATCAGGAACTACCGGTATGTAGAAGATCAGATATATTAAAAAAGTACATGTTGCTTAATATATTTAGTAAATATGTACAAGGATTCTGTATTATTTTCTTGATGATAAATATTTCTGTTATCAAGACTGGAAAGTAAGACATTTAAACAAACTTGCCACATCACTTGTGTTTATTAAATATTACTTATGGTTGAGGTGTTATTATTTTGCTTTTATACATACATCACAAGACTGTATAAATGGTATATGAAAATTTGGGAACAGGAGTTATTCCAAGTCCTATTTCAAATTTTAGGATAAATGGTATATAATATTATGTATGTCAGAATTTCAAATTTTAGGATAAATGGAATATGTTCGTCAGAATTTAGTTACAGTTATTCAAATTCTTATTTCAAATTTTAGGATAAACGGTACATCATAATTTAGATAGAGACGTTATTCCAAGCCATATGTCAAATTTTAAGATAAATGGCTCATCAGAGTTGAGGACCATAAGTCATTCATTTGTTGTATGTCAAATTATAGGTAGACAACACCAGCTTCGAGTCCACTGCCATCACATCGGCCACACTATTGTTGGCGACTACACATACAGCCATCGCCAGGACCACCAACCAGAGAGGATGATGCTGCACTCGTACAAACTGCAGGCGAGAATGCCCTTTGAGAATCTGGACCTTCAGACTGCTGACCCTTTAGTGCCAGATCTGGTGAAACCATGGAAATCGGTCGACGTGGTCAAAGATTGTGACGAGGCTTTGAAAATTGTTCAAAATTTTGACTTTAATGGCCAGTTTCTTTCAGGGGACTTGGAGATTAAACGTGTGATTTTAAATCCTGATGGGACAAGCAACGGCTCCAATGTGAATGTTTGTAGTTGATGTAGAAAATGCTAGTAGTTTTAATGTCTTAGAATAAATTTTAAAATTTTATTGTTATGAATTTCTTTATAATATAAGCAAGGCTTTCTTTCAATAATTAGGGTAATGATGAACTTATTTTGTCACTTGAATACTCCCTGATCAGGGATCAACTTACAATATCCCGAACGCAAGCAGTCACTTGTCATACCATTGTGACTGCTATGGTGACTGAATAGTGGAATCTTGTACGTGTGACTTTAACAATGAAAAAAACAACAACAATATAAACAATGACCGTGAAGTATACTTTTATATTTTTCAATACCAAGCCAATAACAGCACACAGTTTCCTCTCATGCTTACATGTTTCACATTTTAGCTAACAATGATGCTCACACAGCAAAGGCAAGTTTAACAGGTGAATTGAGCACTATAAGCATGCATACATATTTTATCTACTCATTACATAACCTGACTTATAACAAGTGGCCTACACACATTTGCTTGTCCATTTGTAAATGTGGAAGACACAATTTAATTGCTTATCAAGGTACCAAAATCATGGATTATTCATTCAAAATACATAAAAATGGATTTTGAAACATCATTGATATCTCTAGTTTTGTAATAAATACAAGAATGAAGTCAAATTGAAACAAAGGAGACTTTGAAACACTGGTACTTAACGACTGGCAAGTAAATATGTCCTTGATTGTTAATAAACATGAACTAAAGTTAAATGATTTAAGTACTTGACTAAGAATGCAAACACAGTGACTGGTGTACATCACTTACTGGGAACAACAATAAAGTTTTAATGCAAACATGGAAAAATATGGGTAGATACAAAAAATAATACATATCTAATATGTTTACTTAAATGTTGGTAATATTGTGACCAGTTTAAGAGCAAATACTTCAACTGTCATCAATACTAATGATAATATTCTAAAATACAGAATAAATATCATAGGAATAGCAAAACAAAGCTTTTTAAAGCAGACAGAACAAGACACTGTGTTCGATAAACACACATGCCCCCGGTTAGTGCTGGACAGACCATTTGAATTATTCTAAGTCCAAATTAGGCCAAGGTTTAAGTATGGTTGGATTGAAATTGGTCATAAGCAACAACTGTGCAAGTATCCAAGTGCTGTAGTAAGCGGTGCTGGTGCTAGACGAAACGGTAAAATCTAGTTAACCAAGAAATAGCCTATTTGAAATTTTGTAAGTGCAAATTAGGTCAAGGTCAAGGTGAGGTTGGGTGATATGGGTGGATAGGAAATTGGTCATAATCGACAACTGTTTAAGTATCCAAGTGTTGTAGTAAGTGGTGTTGGTGCTAGACGAAATGGTAAAATCTAGTTAACCAAGAACCATTTGAATTATTCTAAGTGCAAAATAGGTCAAGGTAAAAGTGAGGTTGGGTGATATGGATGGATAGGGAGTGGTAATAAGCAACAACTGTGTAAGTATCCAAGTGTTGTAGTAAGTGGTGTTGGTGCTAGACAAAACTGTAAAGTCTACTTAACCTTGTCACTGACGGATGGACGGAATGACGGACGGACAAGACAATCACTATATGCCACCCGCATCCAGATGCCAGGGGCATAAAAACACAAATACAAAAGTACATGCCCAATAGGACAACGTAAACACCTAATGAATAAAAAAAAAAAATATGATAAAAATATTTTTGGTCAATACTAGTTTCTGGATATACTTTTAAAGCACATGTTTTTGATTGTGTCAAACATTACAACATCTAACTGAATTAAGCTTACATACTAATCTGTAATAGAACAGAGACATGTAATGGTATGTACGAATCGATATGTGTTATTTTAATTTTTTTCTAAATAACACACAATGTAATTTTACCACAAAGAATGAACAGTCCTTCACTAAGTGCATTTTTGTACATATAAAGTACATGCATGTACACATTGTTATCAATGAAATGTGATATTCTGGAAACAGTGTAGGTTTCTATTACAATGTTTACTTTAATGCTCAAAATAAATATTCTTACAGGCTAATATTTATTGTACTCAAAATCCTCTTATTCACATAAATTATGTCTACTAAACTACTAGCAAACACACAATTATTACTACTAAGCACAATCCCACGTTATAAAATTTACCATGTAAAAACAAATAAAACAATATTATCCCTCGTGATTTAAAACTTCAAAACAATAATGTGCTGCAATTTTATACCATCCACCAACAGAAAACAAAAACAACTTCAAACAAAACTAGTGCATACATGAATATTCAGGTGCCAAAATATATTTTGCTTATGATTGTTTCTCATAAACTTTTGATAATACACATGACCTTAACTTAATTGAAAACCAATTTAGTTACAGTTGGCAAGTACAATTAAATGATACACATTGACAGCACGAAATTCCAAACAAAACAACTGCTTGTGCATAACATATTTTTGAATCTTGAATGATGCCACATCAAATTGTGGATATAGTTCAACAAAACAACATCTGTACATGCTGTTGTACATACATGTACTTGTGAGAAGGAAAAGTGCACATTACTTCTGCAGTGTAAATGAAGAACACATAAAATTAAATGGCACATATACATGTATTATGTGTTTCATATACTTCAACAATAACCAGGAATGTAATTCTAAAAGGAGGTACAACACTTCAATAAAACACAGCATCTCAAATGCTGCCTTTAAAATCGTTGTTTGTCAATTAATAAACACTATTATAACTGTACAACATGTTCTTGTCACGAACACATTTTTCAATGAGGACCTTCAAGTTTTCTTGTATTTGTTTAATTATTAACATTGAAATTGTAACACCAAAACAATCACACAAAAACTATGATCTTGATATATTGACATCTTAACATCAGAATATTCACAAACAAGGTAGAAATATGACTTTGATTTACTGACTTAAAATAACTTACAAAATGACTTTTAAAGTGTAAAATATTTATTTTTTGAAATTGCGCTACAATTGATACAAGATGAGATCTCCTGCCCTAGCTCTCTGTCCGAAAGCCAGTCGGATTGTTGGACTGCCAGCGCCACAAATCTTCGCCTGAAGGAGAAAACAGTCATGGGGTGGAATTGGATTTCAAACTCATTCAGTAGTGGTAGTCTGAGAAAACAGTCATGGGGTGGAATTGGATTTCAAACTCATTCTGTAGTGGTAGTCTGAGAAAACAGTCATGGGGTGGAATTGGATTTCAAACTCATTCTGTAGTGGTAGTCTGAGACAACAGTCATGGGGTGGAATTGGATTTCAAACTCATTCAGTAGTGGTAGACTGAGAAAACAGTCATGGGGTGGAATTGGATATCAAACTCATGCTGTAGTGGTAGTCTGAGAAAACAGTCATGGGGTGGAATTGGATTTCAAACTCATTCTGTAGTGGTAGTCTGAGAAAACAGTCATGGGGTGGAATTGGATTTCAAACCCATACTGTAGTGATAGTCTGAGAAACAGTCATGGGGTGGAATTGGATTTCAAACTCATTCTGTAGTGGTAGTCTGAGAAAACAGTCATGGGGTGGAATTGGATTTCAAACTAATTCTGTAGTGGTAGTCTGAGAAAACAGTCATGGGGTGGAATTTGATTTCAAACTCATTCTGTAGTGGTAGTCTGAGAAAACAGTCATGGGGTGGAATTTGAGTTCAACCTCATTCTGTAGTGGTAGTCTGAGAAAACAGTTATGGGGTTGTATTTGATTTCAAACTCATTCAGTAGTGGTAGTCTGAGAAAACAGTTATGGGGTGGAATTTGATTTCAAACTCATTCAGTAGTGGTAGTCTGAGAAAACAGTCATGGGGTGGAATTGGATTTCAAAATCATTCTGTAGTGGTAGTCTGAGAAAACAGTCATGGGGTGGAATTTGAGTTCAAACTCATTCTGTAGTGGTAGTCTGAGTTTTAATGTATGGAGTACGTATGTCTGGAAACTGTTAATTAACCAGATCATAAGATTTTGTTTACAATCAAGGAGCAATTTTGATGATGAGGGTGGGCTTCAAATTTAGTATATACATGTATACCAATACTACCTGGTGTCAAATTAAAACTAATATCTGGCAACGAGTTGATACATTAGAAGGACGCATTTAAACCCGACACTTTAATACATGTAAATGCAACACCAATAGACACAGCGAGGGTTGAATGCAAAACTAGTGTTTTTGATATAGAAATGTGAAGCGCATACACCAGTTTCACATTAAACCCTCGATTATATCATGTACTTTGTAGAGTTCAGTTATGCTCCAACAGAATAATTATCAACATGTGTCACAGGGCCCTTGATAATTCTGTTTTTCCTGTCTTTAGAAAAAGCTTATCATTATGCTTTTCTCAGAATATGACACTGGCGACATTGAGCAAGGCAGAATAAAATATACAACAATGACACCATACACATTTTGGCAAGGTCCAACTTTGCCTTCCACCCGAGTTCCTTCTCCGTCGCGGAGGCATCAGCGTAACACGAGGCTATATCACCTGCCCGCCGCCCGGATATCTTGTAAGGCACCTGCAGCAACAATCAATGTTCTTTTACATCAAAAATATTTTGTACTTCGAGGGTTGAGCTGGAAACTATTGTATGTTATATAGAAATGTTAAGCACATGCAACAGTTTCATGCTCTTCCATTTGTAACATTTTTTGTTCTGGAAACTAATATTTATATAAGAATTGGAACAATAATGCATCTTTAAACATTTGTTTTCTATTTCCCACAGCTGCACAAATACAATACCCACTAATAATTTTATCACATTAAAGTGAATTATTTACATTAAAGTTATGCAAAAACACACTCTTGCAGCAAAAAAACATTTCACATCAACAATCAGTTTATTGACAGTTTCTTCATTCCTATTGACGTAAGTTTAACTTTTATGTTGGTGTAATTTTGGTCATTTCATTTGGTACATCATATTTAATATCATTATTAAGTGTTTGAGTGAGTATTTTCCTATTTTAAACTCGCCATGGTCCATGAATCTATTCAATGCTTTTGATTCAAGTGGTAAACAATTGCACATTATAAATGAAGCACTGTTGAGGCTTATCATGTCACATATACTTACTGGTTTTCCTGAGGCAGTTTCAAAGGCCTTGGCCATTTCAATCACAGAATATCCCTTTCCTGTACCTAAGTTAAACACCTGCAAAAAATAGCAACAAGACATATGGAAATTCAACGAAAACCAAATTTTTCGAATAAAATGCATTGAAGTCAGCAAAAAATAATTTTTTTAGTAATGGTGACCATGGCCCCACCAACCCCATATGCAATCCCAAGCGAGGTCTAGATATTTTCTCAAGCCATGGAGTGGAAACTGTTTGTCTATTTTTAGTAACGGGGACCTTGACCCCACCCACCCCGTATGCAATCCAAAGTAAGGTCTTGATATAAGGTGTCTATGTATTAAGTTTCAAATATCTTAATGCGTTCTCATGTTATTTAGCGGAAACCGTTTTTCTATTTTTAGTAATGGTGACATTGACCTCACCTACCCATATGCAATCCCAAGCGAGGTCTCCATATAAGGTATCTATGTATTAAGTTTCATTAAAATATCTCAATGTGTTCTCAAGTTATTGAGCAGAAACCATTTTTCTATTTTTAGTAACAGTGACCTTGACCCCACCCATCCCATATGCAATCCCAAGCGAGGTCTCGCTATAAGGTATCTATGTATGAAGTTTCATTACAATCCGTTCGCCAGTTAGAGAAGGAAATGAAAAGTTGACGCCGCCACTACACCCGCCCGCCCACCTGCAAGCCTAACAACATAAGCCAATTCATATAAGCAAAATTAATAAATACACATGTTTATATGAAATGGATTTAGTAATTTAATAATTCTGTATTACCGGTCTATAACAATAAACAACACATGTACATAATTAATATCAAATATGTATATTTGACATGTGCTTAATTAAATGAAATTTGACGTGCTATACCTGGTGAAGACTCACAAATAAATAGCGAATTTAATAACAATCTCTGATTTTATCACTGTTTCATCATACTATCATTGAGTTTGAAAGAAAATCGTGACTTTTTTCATCCTTGCATGATTAAAAAGTATCTTCGTAAAAGTAATGTGCTTGATTTGTGTAAGGGCAAATTCTGCAAGTAGTTGGGTTGTGTTAGATGTATGTGTTTCACAATGACCCGTTATACCTTGCAGCCGCAGCCTTTCTCCAGGTATTTCAAGGCAGCCACATGGCCCTGTGCCAGATCAACTACATGGATATAGTCACGCACACCTGCAACCACACCATCACGATATAGAGTTACAGATAATAAAAAATGGCTTCAAAAACAACGAGTGCAGATGTGTATATTTCAATTTATCAGATGCTATAACTTGTCTCCCGTCTAATACAACCATTACGAATATTTCTATCTTGTGTAAGATAACATTTTGAGCATTTTCATTGGCTACATATTCTTTGACTGACCAATCGCATGACGTTATTTTTGTGTGAAATGACGTCGTCAACATGAAATGATGTCATGCCAATACACAACTTTAGGATTTATAAACATGTTTTGGTAAAATGAGATGTTTTTTTTTCATTTAAAAGCATGTGATAAAAGATCTGACACTCGTTGTCATTTCAGACCATATTTTATTCAACTCGTCCAGGAAATTCGTTAGTAAGCTCGCCAAAGGCTCGCTTACTAACCAAATTCCTGAACTCGTTTAATAAAATATGGTATGAAATAACAACTCGTGTCAGATCCTATACATGTATATTCATACTGGCTATTTTAATCAGAATTCAAACCATGGGTGTTGGAATCAGTTGTCCATATTGCACAGCTTATCACAGAGCATGTGCAGACAAACGAAATGTAGCCAAAATTTACTATATATATGAGGCGTTTCATGGGAAAACCGGGCTTAATTCATGTGCGTAAAGTGTTGTCGTTATAAATAAGTTTATTTGCTCAGCACGAACACGTGAACCACTTGCCAAGGCTCGTGGTTCAGGTTGTCTAAAACTTGCTAAATAAACTTATCTTTATTCAACACTTACCTATTCTCTATTTCTGCAACAGATACCTGTGCCATCTGGCGTGTCGTAATCGTTTTCATACACTGTGAGCTCCTTTAGCCTCCCCACGGCCACCTGGGATATGTAGGGCATCAGGTTGTTGGGCACCCCCAGGGGGTCCTCCCCAATCTTGCCTGATATGTGGGCCCCAACGGGGTTGAAGTATCACAGCAACACCACATTCCATTGCTGAAAAGATATTACTGGGTCATACATTCATTGTAGATAACTGTCCATAATCATTATATGCATTACCAGAGTGTGTTTGTATAGTTCATTGGTTTACATTAGCACAGGCCCACAGGTAAACTTTGAATTGGGCTTGCTAAAATTCCCAGTTACCTATAGGCAGGCTTGTGCCATTTTTAGAGTTGATGACCGCAAATTTTGACTGAAGGACCTATCTGCACAGTAATAGCAGTATGAACTAGAATTGTCACATGAGTGACGGATATACCCCCACAAGATGGCTTTGTCACAAAACTATGGTATCCATTCGAAAGAAATGGACAGAGAGAGAATGCTTTAATTTGTGAATGGTCAACAGTGTATTTGGAAAAATTTAATTACAAAAGGAGCCATTACTCTGTCAACATTTAGTGGTTTGTAACCAAAGTTAAGCTTGATCTGTATTTTATGATGTTACACCTATGTACCAATATTAATTTGAATATGTGAAGCCTTTCATGAGTTATTGTCCATGTTTTTCGGGAATTTAAGTCAAAAAGGGGCCACAGCTGTGTCAAAATTTAGTGGTTTGTAACCAAAGTCGAGCTTGACATGTATTTTATGATGCTACACATGTATACCAAAAATTATTTGAATATGTCAAGCCCTTCTAGAGTTATCATTCGGAAACCATGTTTTTGAGGAATTTTAAGTCGAAAAGGGGCCATAACTCTGTCAAAATTTAGTGGTTTGTAACCAACATCGCACGTGACCTGTATTCTATGATGTTACACATGTGTACCACAAATTATTTGAATATGTCAAGCCTTGAGTTATCATCCGGAAACCAAAAACCAACAGACTGACAAAATCACCCCTATATACCCCTCTAAACTTCGTTTGTGGGGGTATAATAACACTTATACAGATACCTTATGATATACTTTATATCATATAACAAATGATAGTGGTAAATTATACATAGGTTTTGTTATCGTTCTGCAAATCTTTTTAAGACGCCAGTGCACCTATCAATTAGATAAGCTACTTGAAAGTTACCTTCTCTGCAGTGCAAATGTCCTTTAGGATTTCCTCAATGAAGTACTTGATTTTGTCGTAGGGGTTCGTGCAGCCCCCTACAGGGTGCTTCTCATCTATGTGGAGGAAGATACATTTTCAAACCGTTGAACCATCCATTTACCGTGTCCGTACCATCGGTATTTGTTAAGGTTAGTACATGATTATTGTAATGTATTCTACTATCTAATGACTTCTTTTCCAGCCTGGCATTCTTCTTATCAACACCAGTAGGAAAAGCAAGAGTTTAACCCTTGTTGGGACTCTCAAACCCGTTCTAGAACTGAACTGTTCGCACATGAGCTCGACAATCTGAAGCCGGCATCGCGACTAGACTTATCGCAGTAAATATAACTTATTAACTATTGTATATGTACACTTATTGTATCTAAGTTACACTAGTAATCACAATATTGAGTAAACATGCACAGAAAGCCTTTTTATTTTTACAGATTACTTAGCAGAGAGTACCTGGAACAGATTGAAGATTGCAGGCGGCTGACCTCACCCACAGGTTCAGGTGTGACAGAAGACTGTTAATTAATATCTGGCATTTACATTTTGGGGTCAAATTCTTTTTTTGTTGTGTGGCAGGAGGTCAAATCTGTTGATTGTTATGTAAACAAACCCTTGTATGGGGTCAAATGGCATCTGAAATGCTACATTTATATGGATATTACCCCCCAAAATGCAGAAACTTAAAAAAAATTTGTTCAAAACGGACTAAAAACCTATTCGGTAACATTTAGAATGCCAATGAAGATTGTTTTCACTTCTGACTTTATATATTGTATCTGCTATGCCTATTAAAACTCAAACTTATGCTTAATTCTGAGTTAAAATCATGTTTTCCAGATGTACCCAAGTACATTTTTTTCCGTCTAAAGTTTTGCCTCAAAACACCATTATATGTGACATTTTCAACTTTATTTTTTTCCAATAAATCTTTAAACCAGTGTAATAGGACTTCATGTACCCTCTCGAAATAGATCAGATTGATGAAAATTGTGGTTTTTATTCAAATTTGAAAGGGTTGGGTTCTCTTAAAATGCATACAAGTCAATCTACAACGGGTAAAAATAGTCAATGAACCGTATAAGTTCGAATCAATATTCAGTGCTTTTTATCACAAGCGCTTTGTTCGGTGAATACCAATTTAAATAAAAAAATATGTTAAATTAGTAAAATACATTCAGAACTCTTTTTAGAAGCACAATGCTTTTCCATAATTCGTATGCATACGTCAAAAACAATAGCCAGTCAAGTGGTTTCGATCGCTCTGCTATATGTACTGACTCAATACACTGTTGTTAAACTTACGCAATATGATGTAATACTTAGTTAACTAGTCAACAGCACAAACATCATACCTATGTGAATAGACATAACATGAATTCACTTGTAGATGTGGACTAAACGGATTATTATTATTGTGTATTAGTGTTTTAAGTCGGATCTATTTCTTGTCATCTATTCATTAAAGGTCAAATTACACCAAAACGGAGTCACATCCTCAGGGTTACGTGCTGTCAGTTAGATAATAAACACATAGGGTTGAGTGTATAATGCATATGATTTTTAAAATACAGTTTAAATGATATGTTTTGGTATCAATTTAAAGGTATATATGCAAGAAATAAGAAAAAAAGACAGTTTTAGGCACTACTTTATCTTAAATGGTTCCCAGCTTCATAACTTTTGGCCCATGTATTCATGCACAAAATGGCAGCCCCCATGCCTGTCAAAACCGGTGTGTTTATTCTAAGGCAAATATTTTGAGTTACAACGTATAGAAATTTTTGACATGCTGTTTTTTCAGAATGTTATGGCCTCATCTTTCTAACAATGTATGGTGATATATTGGGAAGTCGCTTGGTCATGGTGAAAATTGAGATCAAACATTGAATATTTAATATGTAACAATGAAGGAATTTATTTGAACTTTCGGTAAAATGTGTCGTCTGCAAAAAATTTGAAAATGGATGCCTACAAACGCACTGTATTGAAGAGAATCACTGCCAGATGCCAACTTGACCCCATTAAAGGCTGTATTTTATGGGATAGTTGCTCTAGTGGACATGAGAGGAGTAGATATGGGAAAGTTAAAGCAAAATGTCCACCAGAGTCACCATCCAAGACCCATTGTGTTCACCGTGTTGTTTTTCTGTTTCATTTTGACAATTATTTGCACGAGTCTCAACAATTATCACAGTTATGTCATAATACTTTGTGTTGCAATCCGTATCATTTAGTTTTAGAACCTGTAACTGTTAATAATGACCGCAAAGTTCGTGTCCGCACTGGCCGTTGCATTGGCCATGATGACCGTCCGACCTGCCTACTTTGAATAATACCAATTTTCCTAATTTGCTAAGTTTACAGATCCTATTTAGTTCATATTTTATTTTATAATTGTACTTAGATCAGGCTTTCAGCTGAAAAATACATGAAATACATGCATTAAACACTTTAGGGGCCCACGCAAACCCAGACCCCACCTAATGGAGTTAGCGGCATCAAAATTTAAATCATCATCACAGTTTGGTTTCATTTTAGTATGTTTTTTAAATGCAGTGATGAAAAGAACCAGGACCTCAGCCGGAACCATCATCTCATTGGTATACAAGTCTGGGTGAAGTGACGAGTCATCAAAACTACTGAACTTTGCAACTACACTGGAGCGTTTGGGCGGGGCCGCGAAGCTGACACAGTCGTGCCCGTACCATCAGTATCTTTGAAGGTTAGTACATGATTATTGTCATGTATTCTGCTATCTAATGACTTCTTTTCCAGCCTGGCATACTTCTCATCAACACCAGTATGAAAAGCAAGAGTTTAACCTTGTTGGGATTCTCAAATCCGTTTTTGAATTGGACTGTTCCCACGTGAGCTCGACAATGTGAAGCCGGCATAGCGACTAGCCTTATCGCAATACAAAAAACTGTGTAAACTATTGTACATGTACACTTATTGTATCTAAGTTACACTAGTAATCACAATATTGAGTAAACGTGCACAGAAAACCTTTTTATTTTCACAGATTACACAGCAGAGAGTACCTGAAACAGATTGAAGATTGCAAGCGGCTGACCTCACCCACAGGCTCAGGTGTGACAGCAAACTGTTAATTAATATCTGGCATTGACATTTTGGGGTCAAATTCTTTTTTTGTTGTGTGACTGGAGGTCAAATATGTTGATCGTTATGTAAACAAACCCTTTTATGGGGTCAAATGGCATCTGAAATGCTACATTTATATGGATTTTACCCCCCAAAATGCAGAAACTTAAAAAAAAAATTGTTCAAACGGGATTAAAAACCTATTATGAGTTGAAATAATGTTTTCCAAGATGTACCTAAGTACATGTTTTCTGTCGAAATTCCTCTCTCGCAACGCCTTTATATGTGGTATTTTCAACTTTACTTTTTTCCAATAAATCCTTATACCAGTGTGATAGGACTTCATGTTCTTTCTCGAAATAGATCAGACTTATAACAAATGTGGTTTTTATTTTTAAAAAAATTGTTCAAACGGGATTAAAAACCTATTCTATAAAATTTAGAAAGCCAATGGAGATTGTTTTCACTTCTGATATTATATATTATGTCTTCCATGCCTATTAAAACTCAAAATTGTGCTTTATTATGAGTTGAAATAATGTTTTCCAAGATGTACCTAAGTACATGTTTTCTGTCGAAATTCCGGTCTCGCAACGCCTTTATATTTCAACTTTAATTTTTTCCAATAAATCCTTATACCAGTGTGATAGGACTTCATGTTCTTTCTCGAAATAGATCAGACTTATAACAAATGTGGTTTTTATTCAAATGTGAAAGGGTTGGGTTCTCTTAAAGGTCAAATTACACCAAAACGGAAGTCACATCCTCAGGGTTACGAGCTGTCAGGTAGATAATAAACACATAGGGTTCAGTGTATAATGCATATGATTTTTAAAATACAGTTTATATGATAAGTTTTGGTATCAATTTAAAGGTATATATGCAAGAAATAAGAAAAAAAGACACTTTTAGGCACTACTTTATCTTAAATGTTTCCCAGCTTCATAACTTTTGGCCCATGTATTCATGCACAAAATGGCAGCCCCCATGCCTGTCAAAACCGGTGTGTTTATTCTAAGGTAAATATTTTGAGTTACAAGATATAGAAATTTTTGACATGCTGTTTTTTCAAAATGTTATAGCCTTATCTTTCCAACAATGTATGGTGATATATTGGGAAGTCGCTTGGTCATGGTGAAAATTGAGATCAAACATTGAATATTTTATATGTAACAATGAAGGAATTTATTTGCGCATGCGTAACCAAAAGGCAGCATCGATAGCAGGAAGCCTCACTGCTTCGCGAGCGAAGCGCAGTAATTTATCGATTTACTGACTCGTAGCCTGCAAAGTAAAGAAGTAGTTCCCTCAAAGACCGATTTCTGAATACATCTACTAAATCCTGTTGGGTTGCTCCAACAGTCTAAAAACTGTAGTGAATATTGTTTAAAATGTTATTAGTAATAGTTGTAGCACACTTTGACCGAAATATGTTAGTTATTTAATGAGCCCGCAGATATCGAAAAAGTGCGATATCGACAAAAGGAACAATTCAAAATACCGATGTACGGGTTTGATTATTATTGTATAATCAACTGCGTTTATTGGTATTTTGTCGGTATTTTGTCAGGACTGACTTTCAACGAAGCCTGGTATGTTAAAATCGTGTTTTCGCGTTTAAGTTCTACTGACCGCGAAGGCGTAAACACGATGAGAGATAACACTACATGTATTGTGGAACCTTACCAGTTACACATGTAATTAGGTACGGGGTTCCGTTGGGGCCATCGTGGTTTTGCACGGTTGTCCTAACGGCGAAATCGCGAAACCACGATGTTTTGACGAGAAAAAAAGAGGGCGAACACCCAAAAGACGATATAAGACCTCGAAAACAAAAATATCGCGTTTTCGCGCAATTTATATCGTGTATTCGCCCTACTGGCCGCAAAGGCAAAAACACGAAAACACGATGGGAGATCCGGGGTAAAAACACGATAAAAGACCGCGAAAACACGATGCGAAAAATATCGAGTTTTTGGGCGCTATACATATCGTGTTTTCGCCCTATTGACCGCGAAGGCGAAAACACGAAAACAAGATGGGAGATCAAGGGCAAACACGCGCTATTTTTACGTCTAAACATCATGTTTTCGTGTCAAAACATCGTGTTTTTGGTCATTAGGACCCCAGCGTTAAACCACGATGGCCCTAACACTGTAACTAGGCGAACAGATAACAGATATACTTTCAATGAATAGAGGCCCTACCAATAATAATCTTAATAATACCATGACGCAACGCTAGTAAACGAATGTAATTCTATTCGAATAGTCAAGTGACGGAACCAAACCCATGCACCTCGTGTATTAAAACAATAAAAAGCGAAATACGTCCGGTGGATTATCATATTAAAGCCATTATCGTATGAAAGAAGCAATATATATATATATTGTGTGTAGCTGTGCATTCGTTGTACGGATAAATACGGTGAGTTCGGTTTTTACACCTGGCGCTATAGACTAGTGGCTAGTGTATGCATATTGAACCGGAAGTAACGGGTTCGAATCTGTTCAAAAACTATACTTACAATTCAATCGTTGCGTGCGCGCATGTGTATGTTTGTGTGTATGTGCGTGTTTATTTGTAAATGTTTTAATTAACTTAGATTGTTTCCATCAATTTAAATAAAGTAATTGAATTCATTAAATTAAATTAATTTCTTTTAAATACGTGTTTGGAAATTTTCAAAATTTTAATTGTAATACAAGATTAAACACTGATTTGGATCTAACTTGTAATTTAAATCGTACAGTTTGCTCAATAAGGGTTTATTGAAATATAGTATATTGTTTTAAATATTACATATATATATATAAATAATTATTTTGTGATTAAATAAATGGATGTATGAGTGGATTGTTTGATGTTATGTTGTATTATATATGACATGTGTTGCATTTACTGATGTATATTATAATGTACTATAGTTATAACTGAATTTGATTAGCGATACACTACTGAAGTAAACTTGTATCATCTTATGATGTGATATATTTGAATTGAATTGCAAAGATTAGTGCATGGAAAGTTTGTGCACCAAGTATATTTGAAATGAAATTCATGTATATTTGAAATAAAAACTGGTAAATTACAATGTGCACATACACGTAAAGTATTGTGGCATTTGTGTGCTATTGTATTGAAGCATTGTTGAATATTATGAATTGAACCAAAGACAAGTGTTGTGAAACTGATGTATAGTGAACCGGAAGTGTTGTGAATATGTAACTTACTATAATATATAGTGCTGTACAATTGACACTTAATGTGAATAATGTTGAAGTGAAATTGACACTTGGTGAAAATTAGTGAGGTCAGACTGAGACTTAATGCAGTGAAATAGACACTTAGAGATAGTGAAAAATAGTGAAGTGAACACATTGACATATAGTGACTGAAGTGAATTGATTTTTGTTGTATTTGGAAGTCATTTGAAATGAATGAATACTGAGTAAATATTGGTGTTGAATTATTGAGTAGTAGTGAATCTTTAAGTGTGAAGTGTATTTCAAAGTGAAGTAAATTATATAAAAGGCATTGATAGCTACATAGTGTTTTGAACTGTTTAGTACACAGGAACTGAACATTAAGGGTGAAGTGAAGTTAAAGTGATATATTACCGCTTCAACAAGAATGGATACAGATAGAGAATTGAGGAGACAAAGAAAAACAGAAAGAAGAACAAACATCAAAAGAGATGGAATTAAAAAGGAATCAGGAAGTTGAAACACTGAATAAAATCAAAGAAAGAGACGCAGAAATTCTTGACATTCAGAGACAGAGAGATTAATTAATAAGGACTAGATTAGAGAACAAAACAGAACAACAAAGAGATATGAATCAACCAAAGGACTTTGGACATAAACATCAACCAAGAAGAGAAACAGTTGGGAAAAGATTGGAGCAAAAATGTAGAGAAATGGACCAGGAAATCAGGACTGAACTCAACTATAATGATGATGTTGAACGTGCGGTAGGATACACGGCGGAGGGCTTCCATATACAAAATGAAGACAATGAAAAAAGTGACAAGGATTCTATTGACGAAGAATTATAATGGTTAAACAAGAAAATGGAGGAAACATTCCAAATTTATGCGGAATCTGAGGACAGAATATTCAAAGAGGGGGTGCGATGTAGCACAAAAATAATCGGGAAATCTGACATTGACAATGGTGCAAATGATTACAATGGTGAAAATGATGAAAGGTTTACTGAGGATGATAACGATACAGAGAATGTGTTAGAAGACGAGATTAAAGAAATGAAGTTAAAACAAATGAAATTGAAAGAAGAATTACAACGAAAAGAAACACTTAAGCAATTAAGGGACCAGGAATTATTACGTGAAGCCCGGCGAAAACAGAAAGAGGAAAGAATACAGAAATTAAAAAGAGCAAAACAAGAGCTAGAACAATATATGATGGAAATACAGAGTACTATTACGTCATTAGATGAAGAATTAGAACATGAAGACAGTGATTACATACACATACGTCGGAGAAATACGGTTGTGATAGTTCCACAAAGTCAACCATTAATATTAAAGCCAAGTGTTCCGAAGTTTTCGGAAATTGGAAATCGAAAGTATGATTCAGTCAAATATTTACCAGAAAGATATACTAAAGCAATGTGTTAGAAATTCCATCTCAGGAAAACCGAGGAAAGTTTTAACGACGTTAAAACCACAGCAACGTTAGAAGATATATTGTCAACTATGGAAAGCAATTTTTGCGATATTAAAAGTGGACAGAGTATTATGGAAGAGTTTCACCAGGCTAGACAGGACAAAGATGAGGACATAGCTTCATGGGGTATACGCATTGATGAAATGATCCGCTAGACAGGACAAAGATGAGGACATAGCTTCATGGGGTATACTGATTGAAGAAATGATCCAAAGAGCTATCGCGAAAGGTGAGATCCAGGAAAACAAGAAAGATAAAGTGTTGAGAACAAAGTTCTGGAAATACATGAGAAATACTGAATTGAAAAATGCTACCAGAGTATTTTTTTAAAACAGTATTACATTTGAGGAGTTGAGAAAAAGAGTTAGAAGGGAGGAACAGGAAATGAAAGTATCGCAAGACAGACAACAACGAACCAAACAGATTAACACAGTACACAACAGTTAAGTATATTGAAAGACCTAACAGAGCAAATGCAAAGAATGAAAAAGCAACTAGATACACTGACCAAAGAAAAAGAAACTTGGAGAGACAACAGACGTGCGACTAGAGAAAACAGACGTTATGATAACCAACCACAGTACGGATACAGAAGGACTTTTACACGAGGAAGAGAATATTCAGGAAATAGAGGTCATTGTAGAGGCAGACAACCTTACAGACAAAATACATATGAAGGAAGCAGAGAATCCCAGCAGCATTTAAACGGGAACGAGCTCTAATCGATGGGGTCGATGAGAGCTCTGAAACTTACACAATCCCCAAACAGAACCCATTCGAAACATGTTTTAGTATAATTGTGGGTAAGGCTAATCGATATATAGATAGTAGATATACTATTACCATCAACGGAAATGAAGCAACCGCTCTTATTGACAGCGGGTCTCAAGTAAGTATAGTCACTGAACAGTTTTACAATGAAATGACATGGAAGCCAGAACTTATGTCAATGAACGAATTCAACCTACAAATAAAAGCAGCTAATGGCACACACATTCAATATTCTGGATATATACAGACAGCTATAGGAACACATTTTACTCAAGAGCCAATAGAGACCATTCTTCTAGTTGCACCTGTTAACGAGTACCATGATAACGCTCATATCATACTCGGTACCAATGTTATCAGAAATGTGAAAGATATGTGTCACAATGAATGCTCAGATGCGGAATGGAATGCAGCTTTCTTTGCGATAGAATCGAACATTGGACACGTACCTGCTACCAAAGACAAAACGTTATATCCAAATGAAACCAGAACGGTTGTAGGTTTCCTGCGAAAACGTCGAAATACTGACGCAGCTGTTATGGAACAATGCCAGTTTGATAGTCACGGGGCATTAGTATGTCCAAGAGTTGTATCTATCAACACACGGGGCAAAAATGCGAGAATACCTGTGAAATCGTGTAACATATCTGCAAGACCTGTGAAAATAAGAGCAAAACGCGAACTTTGTGAACTACAGGAAGTACATGTTCTGCGAGAAGCGCCGATGCTGCAACCGCTAAGCGCCACCGTATCTACTGAAGATGCTGCACCTGAAACAGAAAACAAAAACAGTTATGAAAACATGAAAAGTGAATATGATGTGGATCTCGAAGGAACTGACTTAAGTCCAGAACAAAAGCAGCAGGTTTACAAATTGTTTAGAAAATGGGATGCAGTGTTTCCGAAATCGAAACTTGACATGGGACACTTATTAAAGACATGATCAATAAGTGTTCTCGATGTATCAGAAGTAAAACACCAGCCGAAATTAGTTCACTTGTGAATATTTCAACGTCATCGCCAATGGAGCTTGTCTGCATAGACCTTTTAAGTTTTGAGAAGTCAAAACGTGGATACGAACATATTTTAGTAGTAACCGATCACTTCACGCGCTACGGACAGGCCTTTCCTACGACAAATCAGACGGCAAGAACTACCGCAAAAATACTGGTTGAAAAGTTCTTTGTTCACTATGGGTTTCCTGAACGCCTGCATAGTGATCAGGGTGCAAACTTTTTATGTTTGGACTTATCAGCGAATTGTGCAAATTAGCTGGTATCGAACAATCCAGAACTACGCCTTATCACCCTATGGGTAATGGGATGACTGAATGCTTTAACCAGACATTGTTGCACATGCTCGCAACACTAGATGAATAAAAGAAGTCGGATTGGAAGTCATACGTAGCACCAATGGTCCATGCGTACAACAGCACCGTATATAGTAGCACCGGCTATTCGCCGCACTTCCTTATCTTCGGACGTCATCCAAGGTTAGCTATCGACGCCTTACTTGGTATACCGACGAACGACCACGATACGGTGTATCAGAATTTATACAGCCGCAAACTTCGAGAGCGACTTGCGAAAGCATATAGAGTCTCGAAAGAGAATGCATTACAAAATGCAGAGAAAAGAAAGCGCGTATACGACACGAACGCAAGAGCCGTTAAAATAACACTAGGTGATTTAGTGCTAGTGAGAAATGTGACCCAACGCGGAAAGCAGAGAATTGCTGACAAATGGGAAGATGAACCATATGTCGTTATTGCACATCCAAATGTCGACATTCCCGTATAAGACGTCAAGCAGGACCACCCGAAATCTAAACGTATACGTCGACTTCACAGAAACTTGTTGCTACCTTTAGGGTTCACAGAAGAGTCGAAACCAAAACAACAGGAAATACCAACATACGTTATTCCGCAACGACGATCGGAATCACGTTCTTCTTCTGACGATGAAAGCGTTCATGTAGTGCGTCGCTCAAACCGTCAATGTAAAACATCGAATTGGTACGTTGCGGGTTCGTGAATAAAATCTATAAAAACAGTGATAGTAACAGTATGAGAAGTGTGTGTTTATGGACATAATGATAAATGAAAGAAGTTTTTGTATAGTGTTGTTTCTTAGAATTTGGAAGTTTTTATACAATGTATGTATATATATGTTTTGTAAGATAACTGCATCATTTATAATTGTCATACGAAATTATTAAAAATAAATTTAACTATTCATTATGTTTTTCATTGTGTATATTGCTATTCAGATATCCGTGGAAAAGTATTTCGTTTATCGCCGCGTGTTTTAATATGAGTTAATTGTACGCAAGAATAAAATGTCGGGACGACATTTTTGAAAGAAGGGGGAATATGTCACAGGGTGAATTTTAAATAAAGTTAATAAATGTACATTATTATCAAATTATTGTGTTTGTTTTTATATTTACCCTAAAATATATATTCTACATTTTAAAGTAATACACTTATATGCATATTTAAATAGTCAGTGCAGTGTTTAGTTATAGTGTTGGGTAGTTATGATCAGTTCTTAGTTTAAAGTAGACTGTAACCTTAGTTTTTAGAGTTACTAACATATCGTTGAAATTAACCTATGTTGAACACGTGCACATAATAACCAATCAATCACTATCCCTCGAATATTCAGATTCACGGCTAAATTGTTTAGAGACAGCCATTACATTTTGACGATTGTCTTTATGTTATTATTTGTGTAGGCTAATTGTTATTCCTGCAGGTAAATATTACACTGTATTTTATGATTGATATCTATGTCTATTGCTTGTTTTAATTTCGTATTATTTTTTATTATTACTGTTGTGATTATTAGTTATTATTCGAATAACTTATTGTCGCTATTATTCACGCCGCCATGCATTATCAAGCATTAGTATTTTGTAATGTCATTGAAACTTATTAATATATTTAATTATATATTTATTTATATGTATTAATTGTTTTTCTTTCAGAAAACCTAAATAATCGATCGATATTATTGAATAACAATATTTCTGCAACCAACGACTTGTGTTATTTGTCGTTCAAACCGCATAGCTAAGGCCTGCAACAGTGGCGCCCAACGTGGTGCCGTGACGTTACCCGGTTTAACTCTCCGAGGGCCCGTGGTAATTATATAACACCATGAATCCTTGAATTCGAGGACGAATTCATATTTGAGCGAGGGAGTATGTCACGGCATGAACTTGGTCACTTAAAGGGGAGAAGTTGTGTGGCGGCCCGGTTAGCTCAGTCGGGAGAGCACTCGCCCTGATAGCGAGGGGTCCCGGGTTAGAGTCCCTGACTGGCCGCACAATTTTCTCACCCTGTGACACAATGGTCACAGAACATAGAGGAAAGACTTCGTACTTGGCGCTAATACTAGTAAATCTTGACATATTTGTCTTCTAGCCATGATAATCCGAGAAAACTATAATTAATCGAGAGATCGTAGTATGCCAACATATCTGAAAACTGATCAACTCACTCGGATCATATTTATTTCGACGTTAATTTCAAAAACTCTCATCTACTTAGGGCCGTTGGTTCATGTCGCACTTCTGACCTGGTTGTTTATGTTTTATGGGTCTGTCATGTAATGGGGGTTAACATTGAAATGACCCATGAGGTCAATTTCCACCTTTGTACATTACCGACACACATTACACCACCTTTACATGACTGAAAATAAAACACTTACTGATACGAACGCCTAATTTATTTTGGGCGGATTAAGTCAAACCATTCGCTCGGTGAAATGAGATACCTAGCTAGTGTTGCGTGCATTCCACGAACCTTTTACAATAAGATACTGTGGAAATCGTACAGCCAAAACTTCTACATGTTACCTTGAACTTGTTATCGTTTAAACTATAAAAGCATCAAGTGTCCCAACTTTCCTCTGAAAGAAATGTATCAAAGGTGTACGGCCATGTTTTTACATACGTTTGATATTTTGTAGATAAAAGTCAGTAGATTACAATGTTGCTTATTTAAATTTGAATATTATTTTAGTTTCATGCTTAAAAACGATGATTTTGTTCATCGGCAATTTCCGTACGCCGCTCGGTAATTTCCGCCGCCATTTTATTGATGACGTAGTTAAATCCCAACACTCCATTAATAAGATATGTCGCCATTATTACTCACTAAATTTCTTTAACAAAAATTGGCATTTGAAAAATTCTTTTATGACAATATTTTGTTTTTAAGTATTGTAAGTCGTTGTGCTTGCTTTTAACATGTCACAACAGCTATTTAAAATGAATGTTATCGTATTTAAACAATGTCTTGCGGGACATGCATCATTTATAAGTAGATTTTTCCAATTTTTATTACTTACCTTTTTGTTGATCGTCAATCTAGCCTATCCATAATTATTTTGATTCGTTTATATTTACATACAAGTATAATAATAAAGAAGTACGATTTAAAATAGAAAACTCCCATCACTTTTCAGACAGATCACAATCGTTTGTTTGGTAGTTAATCCTCTTAATTGTTTATGTTGCTCATTTATATTAATTTTTTTTTAATAACCGATTGTTATTTAATCGTTGCAGTTTTCACTATATTTAAGATGTCAGTTTTCACAGTCGATGTGTCATCATGCCTTGAATGAATGGCAGTTGTTATACGACCCCTTATTATGCCATGTGACAAACAGGATGTTGTTTTGATAATTAGATACATCTCTTACAAATGTGCGAGAACGCTTTTACAGTTTGCAAAGTGTAATGACTATAATTATTAGCATCTACAATAGAAATATGTTCGTGCAGTGAAAGTTTATGAATGTGAAGTATTTGTGTCTTTTTCAATTTGTCATGCACTTAAACTAAAAAACATATCCATTTCATGATGTTTCACATAGAAAAAGCATATGCATGTGATATGCTAGCGCACATACATGCCGACAATTTATGTATTGTTTTATTTTTACGCGTTATTATACTTTTAAAAAAATACTTGCATGATGCAGATTATCATAATATTGCTTACAATATATGTTCAGTATATTTATAATCGGTATAGTGAAACATTTTTTGGATATACTATTTCCTAGTATTTAATAAAGTCAATGTTTCAGCAACAGGTTGTATATTATTATATTAACATCGTCCTTTACAATCTTGTACAATTTTACTAGACGGTTTCTTAAATAGCCATACATCTGAATTATCTACAACATTTGTATTGAAATAGTTCAGTAATAGGGCTTGGAAAAACATTAAAACACTACATGACCAATGCTGTTGTTTTTTATCCTTTGACTACGTATACAACAAAACGCTGCTTTTTTTAAAATTCCTTCCTGTTTGATTATAAAGATAGTTGATTTTAAATTGCCAATGCATAAGGCTGAACTACTGCAACAAATCAGATTACGTCTAAGTCAAGTATAATTATGATTCGTAAACCTATCAACCAATCAGCAATCAGGATTTGCCATGTCCACCAACTTGTCAAACCTTCATATTACTTTTGACACGTTATTGTGTAGGAAAAACAGGATATTGTCATTGTTGTTTATTGGGGCCATAAAGTTTATGATCTCGGTCGTGGTAACAGCGGGAAACCCAGACTACTTTCCATTGATCTCAAAGATAAAATGTTGATAAGTTGATAACACAAAGTGGTACTAAGTAAACGATCCCTATAGCAGATGTGTCTAAGACGAAGAAAGTAAGGACTATGTGTAGTCTATTTTTATCAAATGTTGCCAAATACTTACATTAGAATATGTTTTTATAACCTACATTTATCTGACACATCATACTTAATATAAATTATGTCTTAGGTTATTGTAACTTAATGAAATAACGCGAGTTTTGAATTAATTTGTACAGTCTATATATAAAATAATTAACGCGTTGGGAAGAATATACGTCACTTCCGGTTTGAAACAAAATGGCGTATCGATAGAAATATGCTCAAAATCATGTTGTCTTTTATGCTATAATCGCTTATAAAAGCGTTATTTATGAAAACTGATACGAGAAGTTGATTTGTTATGGCTAAAACTATGTTTCTAAAGAATAAATAACATTTGTCAGAAGCTTGGCATTTCACCTTTAAAGTGTCATACTTTCCGCTTATAGGAATGTATTAAAGTGTCCTACTTTCTGCCGATAGGAATGTATTAAAGTGTCCTACGTTCCCCTGGAAGGAATCTATTAAAGTTTCCTACTTTCCGCTGAAAGGAATGTATTAAAGTGTCCTACTTTCCGCTGAAGGGAATGTATCGAAGTGTTCTGCTTTCCGCAGAAAGAAGTATAATTAAAGTGTCCTACTTTCCGCTGATAGGAATGTATTAAAGTAACCTACTTTACGCTTAAAGGAATGTACTAATGTGCCCTACTTTCCGCTGAAAGAAGTGTATTAAGGCGTCATACTTTCCGCTGATAGGAATGTATTAATAAAGTGTCCTACTTTACGCTGATAGGAATGTAATAAAGTGTCCTACTTTACGCTGATAGGAATGTATTAAAGTGTCCAACTTTACGCTGATAGGAATGTATTAAAGTGTCCTACTTTACGCTGATAGGAATGTATTAAAGTGTCCGAATTTACGCTGATAGGAATGTATTAAAGTGTCCGAATTTACGCTGATAGGAATGTATTAAAGTGTCCTACTTTACGCTGATAGGAATGTATTGAAGTGTCCTACTCTACGCTTAAAAAATGTATTAAAGTGTCTTACTTTACGCTGATAGGAATGTATTAAAGTGTCCTACTCTACGCTTAAAGGAATGTATTAATGTGTCCTAATTTACGCTTAAAGGAATGTATTCAAGTGTCCTACTTTACGCTGATAGGAATGTATTCAAGTGTCCGAATTTACGCTGATAGGAATGTATTAAAGTGTCCTACTTTACGCTGATAGGAATGTATTAAAGTGTCATACTTTACGCTGATAGGAATATATTAAAGTGTCCTACTCTACGCTTAAAGGAATGTATTAAAGTGTTCTACTTTACGCTGATAGGAATGTATTCAAGTTTCCTACTTTACGCTGATAGGAATGTATTAAAGTGTCCAACTCTACGCTTAAAGGAATGTATTAAAGTGTGCTACTTTACGCTTAAAGGAATGTATTAAAGTGTCCTACTTTACGCTTAAAGGAATGTATTCAAGTGTCCTACTTTACGCTGATAGGAATGTATTAAAATGTCCGAATTTACGCTGATAGGAATGCATTAGAGTGTCCGAATTTACGCTGATAGGAATGTATTAAAGTGTCCTACTTTACACTGATAGGAATGTATTAAAGTGTCCTACTTTACGCTGATAGGAATGTATTAAAGTGTCCTAATTTACGCTTAAAGGAATGTATTAAAGTGTCCTACTTTCCGCTACTTTCCGCTGATAGGAATGTATGGTTATTGCATGGGAAAAGCATGGGGATTAACTGTTACAATCCTGTTATTGTAATCAGTTGAGTTTCTAAATTTGAGGCCCTTCGGCTCACCCATTACTAGTGCCGTATGAAGATATATTCTATGAATTAAAACAAGGACAGTAGAAAATAGGATTTCAATGCAACTCATACAGTCACACATTTACATAACTATATTCTTCTCGCCCTGGCGTTGGCGTCGCCGTCTGCATGCATTGGATTGAAACATCACACAGGCCTTCCCATGCCTTCCCAGTAATCAACGCTTTCAAAATAATCAAGTTTGACAACTCTTGCTTAAATATAATTCGAATTATGGCCCTTGTTCCACTTAGAAATTATGCTTAAAGTTTTACGTGCAAGAACCATCAAGGCCATATTTCAGTAAGGCGTAAAAAATATGTTAGTTTCAGGTTACCCGACTTACCCTAAAATAATGCCCCGACCCTAGAACATTTTATTGGGTTTCTCAGACATGTTTTTTTTGTTTTATTTATGTTTTTCAATAACTAAATGTTTTGTTTTTGGTTATATAAGTGTTTAGTTTTGATATAATCCACTTTAAAACAATGTTTAAGGATATTACAGATATGTTTTGAATATTATTCAGTTTTAGAATCCTCATGTTGACCATTTTCAACGCTATTAAAATAAGTTAGATAACTCTTACTATTAAATAATACAACCTATGGTCCTTGTTTTAATGTAATAGATATGTACATTGTATATTGTGTCAAAGATTCGAACAGTCGAGCGGACAGCTCATTTTTTAAAACAAATTCGCACACAAATAGTAGTGCAAAACAAGTTGTGGGAACTGTTAATTGCCACTCTTTTAAAACGCAAGATGTTTACAGAAATTCAGTGAGATGATTGCTACCTAAATGTCATCTGCTTTGAAATTGAGTTTTCTGACATTATTTTGAAACCTGTCATAATCATTTTTCAGACAATCGCATTGGTGGTTTCATATTTTCTGTATTTTCTAAAGTGTCCTACTTTCCGCTGAAGGGAATGTATTGAAGTGTTCTGGTTTCCGCAGAAAGAAGTATAATTAAAGTGTCCTACTTTCCGCTGATAGGAATGTATAAATGTAACCTACTTTACGCTTAAAGGAATGTACTAATGTGCCCTACTTTCCGCTGAAAGAAGTGTATTAAGGCGTCATACTTTCCGCTGATAGGAATGTATTAATAAAGTGTCCTACTTTACGCTGATAGGAATGTATTAAAGTGTCCTACTTTACGCTGATAGGAATGTATTAAAGTGTCCAACTTTACGCTGATAGGAATGTATTAAAGTGTCCTACTTTACGCTGATAGGAATGTATTAAAGTGTCCGAATTTACGCTGATAGGAATGTATTAAAGTGTCCGAATTTACGCTGATAGGAATGTATTAAAGTGTCCTACTTTACGCTGATAGGAATGTATTGAAGTGTCCTACTCTACGCTTAAAAAATGTATTAAAGTGTCCTACTTTACGCTGATAGGAATGTATTAAAGTGTCCTACTCTACGCTTAAAGGAATGTATTAATGTGTCCTAATTTACGCTTAAAGGAATGTATTCAAGTGTCCTACTTTACGCTGATAGGAATGAATTCAAGTGTCCGAATTTACGCTTAAAGGAATGTATTAAAGTGTCCTACTTTACGCTGATAGGAATGTATTAAAGTGTCATACTTTACGCTGATAGGAATATATTAAAGTGTCCTACTCTACGCTTAAAGGAATGTATTAAAGTGTCCTACTTTACGCTGATAGGAATGTATTCAAGTTTCCTACTTTACGCTGATAGGAATGTATTAAAGTGTCCTACTCTACGCTTAAAGGAATGTATTAAAGTGTGCTACTTTAGGCTTAAAGGAATGTATTAAAGTGTGCTACTTTACGCTGATAGGAATGTATTCAAGTGTCCTACTTTACGCTGATAGGAATGTATTAAAGTGTCCGAATTTACGCTGATAGGAATGCATTAAAATGTCCGAATTTACGCTGATAGGAATGTATTAAAGTGTCCTACTTTACGCTGATAGGAATGTATTAAAGTGTCCTACTTTACGCTGATAGGAATGTATTAAAGTGTCCTAATTTACGCTTAAAGGAATGTATTAAAGTGTCCTACTTTCCGCTACTTTCCGCTGATAGGAATGTATGGTTATTGCATGGGAAAAGCACGGGGATTAACTGTTACAATCCTGTTATTGTAATCAGTTGAGTATCAAAATTTGAGGCCCTTCGGCTCACCCATTACTAGTGCCGTATGAAGATATATTTTATGAATTAAAACAAGGACAGTAGAAAATAGGATTTCAATGCAACTCATACAGTCACACATTTACATAACTATATTCTACTCGCCCTGGCGTTGGCGTCACCGTCTGCATGCATTGGATTGAAACATCACACAGGCCTTCCCATGCCTTCCCAGTAATCAACGCTATCAAAATAATCAAGTTTGACAACTCTTGCTTAAATATAATTCGAATTATGGCCCTTGTTCCACTTAGAAATTATGCTTAAAGTTTTACGTGCAAGAACCATCAAGGCCATATTTCAGTAAGGCGTAAAAAATATGTTAGTTTCAGTTTACCCGACTTACCCTAAAATAATGCCCCGACCCTAGAACATTTTATTGGGTTTCTCAGACATGTTTTTTTTGTTTTATTTATGTTTTTCAATAACTAAATGTTTTGTTTTTGGTTATATAAGTGTTTAGTTTTGATATAATCCACTTTAAAACAATGTTTAAGGATATTACAGATATGTTTTGAATATTATTCAGTTTTAGAATCCTCATGTTGACCATTTTCAACGCTATTAAAATAAGTTAGATAACTCTTACTATTAAATAATACAACCTATGGTCCTTGTTTTAATGTAATAGATATGTATATTGTATATTGTGTCAAAGATTCGAACAGTCGAGCGGACAGCTCATTTTTTAAAACAAATTCGCACAAAAATAGTAGTGCAAAACAAGTTGTGGGAACTGTTAATTGCCACTCTTTTAAAACGCAAGATGTTTACAGAAATGCAGTGAGATGATTGCAACCTAAATGTCATCTGCTTTGAAATTGAGTTTTCTGACATTATTTTGAAACCTGTCATAATCATTTTTCAGACAATCGCATTGGTGGTTTCATATTTTCTGTATTTTCTACTCACTAAAAAATAACTGGTATTTTGGGGGAGGGTACTACTTCTTTTCTTTGCAGGCTACGAGTCAGTAAATCGAAACCTTAAAATGGTACTTCTTTAAAACAGCCTGTTTTCTTACCTTTTAATTATGTAAGATACATGTAATGCATTTCATGGGAATATCATGCGATTTATTTGAATTACAGTTTCTAAAACAAGTCAGAGAAGTCAATTCATTAAAAATAACGTCAAACTAATGACAGCCCTATTTTCGCTATTTAGCAGTATTGAAATGTCATTACTGCATCTTAATGATATACCTTACAGCCGTTTACAAGGAACAGCGGAACATGTTTTAAAAACGTAAAAAGCTTTTATTCAATTAGCGTACCGTGATTAAAATGTTCTGATGGTAACTCTTGTGCATATGGATATTTGCCATTGCTATCAAATCCGAAATCTCGATGAATGTCATCGTGTTTTTGTTTCGCAGAAGGTTAGTACTCGTACCTCATTTGTAGCTAAACATCACGCTTCTAATCGGTCGATCTTTGTATTGCAAATGTTGGAAATAACTGATGTTTCCAACAGCTCTAACCCAACATCCTGCACCCGCGCTTCATACCAAAGTGAAATGTTTTTTTTTAATTATTTAATCACTATATCAGAATAAAACTTGGTGCAGAAGGGGGTTAATTATTGTGTAGTGGTTGTGAGTTCTGCATTTCTATGTACGAACGTTCTTACGCATATTCTTAAGACATACAATGATTTCTTTAGAACGTCAATCCAGTTTTCGCTTTTCAATGAAATGTGTAAAATGTAGGGATGGGACCGAATACTGAAATCAATATTCGAATATTCGTTTTAGGTTTTCGAATATATTCGAATGTTCGTTTTGTAAATACTACTATATACTACTATATGGGGCACTCTGTCCGAATATTTACCTATCCGAAATATGTATACAACATGTACGTAGTTGTTTTACATTGTTTCAGTGGTAAATAACGAGTAATGAGCGATATAACTCAGTGAGTGTTAGGCAAATATAAAGAAATGTAAGATATTGTTAAATGTATAGTTAATTAATTTGTTAATCGTTCCGGGTTTTTTTCAGAACCATAAAGCTCGTATCTGCTGTGCAGATTACACGTTGCCTGGGTTTTGTCTAATGATCGCCTAAAGTGATGGTGGTATTGTTTATTAATCATGTACGGCTTGTGCAAATTGTGAAACCGTTATCACAACATGGACCAGTTTTGTTATTTGTGGATACAGTGCTTCATATTCGCGCCTCCTACAAACCTTTAATTCGCGGTCCTTGTAAAGACGTGGCCCCCTGCCAATTATCAATTGTCGTTAATTGGACATGTTTGGCATGTGTTGTAAAAACGTTACACTGCCCCCCCCCAACTGCTAGGCAGGAAATACGACTGGAATTCATGTTCACTTTGCAATCAAACTGGAAAAAAACATGATTTTTTTTTAAAGAAAATTTGTTCTTTAAATAAATTTGAAAATCGAATATTCGTAGGTGAGGCGCATGCAATCCCAGAAGGCGGATGATGAGGACGAGCTGAGCCGCGCTCTACACGAGTACGAGCGGTCTGAGCGCCCGAGGAACCTGCACACCGGGCGACCCCAGACACCGCCCAAACACGACAGGACCGTCCGTACCCGGAAGTGCCTACCTACACCAAAGTATGACATGAGCAAAATTTAAGATTGAGACTAACGCATACCCTTATATATCCTTATGATTACTTTTGTAGCCACGCAGTTGAATTCATGTACATAATAAATTGCTAATTGCCAATAAAGTAACATAATACTATCTATTGCTCACGTTTTTGTTCCCATTGTAATCCAGTACGAAATACCGACGGGCTCGACGTGCGCCGTATGTTGTGAAAAGTTCCAGGTTTTCCACGAGCACGAGGCGCACCCGTGCCGGATCTGCGACCTGGTGTACCGCGCGGGCTGCCTGGAAGTACAACATCCACAAGGCCAACTCGGACATCGGCTGGAGCTGTCCGCAGTGCGTATGTCCATGTGGGAATATGGTTCACGCTATCTGGGGTGCAAAGATTGCCTTCATCAGCCCAAAACAACATGACGTAACCCATATACGAGTTTTACTAAAGTGTACGATAGTCGCCTATTTCTGATACTATATAATTAGTATGGAACCAACATGGCATTTAGGCGTTTTATAGTTTGTCCGTTGATCGATGCCATCGAAAGGCTTTGAAACAGTCTTTTACAAAAAAAAAACGTGACAATATGCAGCGTTAACATACCTTTATTGTAATAAATAGTGTAACGTAACTGTTCAGATTTTATAAGTTATTGCCCGGAAAAGTTGGAAACAATGTGGTCACGAGGGGATACATGTGTCTGTTGGGACCATATGTGACAATGAACGAAATTGCTTCATCATGTTTTCATTGATATATGGATTATGGTCATACTATGGCGAGGTTGCTAGGCATTGTCCAATATCCACACGTCATATATGTGTCATCACAAAACATATTGAAGTGTTATTATACAAGTGTTATTATTTACTTTAAAGTAGCAGTGTTTAGTTTAAACATATTAATTTTAGCTCGATTATGTCGAAAACCCGAGGCTTATTGAGACACTCTTGACATTTTTATTTAGTTTAAACCTATTTATTTAACTGGCATCGTTGAGTGTAATTTCTATATAAAAAACTATATATTTGTTTACTAAGTGACATCAAATATGTTGCAGCGTAGTAACATTACACACACGTTAACTTTACTGCGAGTCTCAGAGCGTATTAGCAATCATTTTATTAGCGTCCACTTCCACAGTAAGTTTCGGATATTTTTCAAAACAGTAAAGTTGAATTATTTTGGTTATATTTATGTATATATTTCTCACAGAGTTGCACTTTTCTCTGATTTACTAAGGCTAACCAGGGACGACACTTGACGCACATGCATTAAGCCCGTTTGTCATATATAAGAAATAGTTTATAAAAGATCGCGCATCCTAATGACCGTCTATTATTTTCAGTCAAACATTTCTTTGCTGCTGACCACGGACGAAGTAAAGACAATGACTGAAAGTTTTGACAAACTAGACTTCAATCAAGGTTAGTGGGGTAACGCATGATACTGATACTTATAATGTATGCGCTACTGTTTATAATATTGACGATACTTAATGAATACATGCAGATCAGGACATACAATTGTATTCTTTAAAGCAAAAAGTTTAAATTATATATCCTTGAATCGTTAAATGCAGTCAATTAAATCAGTGGTGAACACTAGCAATAAAGTTAGAGTTTAAGTATAATATCGTAAATTCATCGCTGCTTTGTAAAATTTAATATGTAGACGCACTAAAATCTTCGCCTTAGAGAGTTCCCGTATTCGGTTAATATTTTCTTATAGTGGATAAGTAACTATTACAAACGCTTATTAACTACAAATGTAACTGCCCCCTACAGATGCCCAGTTCACCCTGGCGGAATACCTCAAGCTCAACGCCCGCCGTGGCGACCTACTTCCGGGGATGCGCGTGCGTCTTATCCGGGAGCTCAACATCATCGACCAGGACGGGAACGGCAAGCTGGACTGGTGAGAACAACGAGAGCAAGTTTTACCTCGCCAAGAAGGACAAAGTTGTTTTGTCCAGTCCAACTCCTCACGATGGTATTACTGCCTCCCGATAGTAATCTCCCCTGCCGATTGTCAACATTGATCTTCTCTGCCAATTTCCTCACGCTGATCTCCCCTGCCAATTTCCTCACAGTGATCTCCCCTGCCGATTTCCCCACTGTGATTTTCGCTGCCAATGTTCTCACAGTGATCTACCATGCCAATACCCTCACAGTGATGTCCCATGCCAATGTCCTGACAGTGATCTCCCATGCCTATTTCATCACAGTGATTTCCCATGCCAATGTCCTCACAGTGATCTCCCATGCCAATGTCCTCACAGTGATCTTCCCTGCCAATTTCCTCACAGTCATCTCCCCTCCCCTGCCAGTTACATCACAGTGATATTCCCTGCCAATTCCCTCACTGTGATCTCCCCTGCGAAATTCTTCATAGTGATCTCCCTTGTCAATTTCTCCACAGTGATCTCCCATGCCAATTTCCCCACGGTGATCTACCCTGCCAATGTCCCCACAGTGATCTCCCCTGTCAATTTCCCCACAGTGATTTCCCATGCCAATTTCCCCACAGTGATATCTCCTGTCAATTTACCGACAGTGATCTTCCTGGTAAAATTCCCTACAGTGATCTCCCATGCCAATTTCTCCACAGTGATCTCTCCTGCCAATTTCCTCACAGTGATCTCCCCTGCCAATGTCCCTACAGTCATCTCCCCTGTCAATTTCCCGACAGTGATCTCCCATGCCAATTTCCCCACAGTGATCCCTCCTGCCAATTTACCGACAGTGCTCTCCCTGGTAAATTTCCCTACAGTGATCTTCCATGCCAATTTCTCCACAGTGATATCCCCTGCCAATTCCCCCAACGTGATCTGCCCTGCCAATTTCCTCACCGTGATCTTCCATGCCAATTTCTCCACAGTGATCTCCCCTGCCAATTTCCTCAAATAGATCTGCCCTTCTAATTTACTCACAGAGATTGCCCAAGCCAATTTCCTCACAGTGATCTCCCCTGCCAATTTCCTCACAGGGGTATCCCATGCCAATTTCATCACAGTGATCTCCCATGCCAATTTCCTCACAGTGATATCCCCTGCCAATTTCCTTACATTTTTTTCTACTGCCAATTTCCTCACAGTGATCTCGCATGCCAATTTTCTCTCGGGGTTTTAAGCTGAATATTTATTAATTAATGCATTTATGCACGCGCAGCAGCCCAATTAAAAGTAATTATAACGAAATACGATATTTTTGTACGAACATAATCACAGTCAACGTAATGCAGTTACACAACTTATTTGACAAGTGGTTTTGTTTCGTGTTTTCTAGTATGACCTGGTGAACATGCTGTCCAGGAATGAACTGTGCGCGGCCAAGCTCGACGTTCAATACGCTCGACAAAGACGGCGTAGGTAAAATCAAAGAGTACGACGTGAAAGGAATATACAAAACGGAAAAAATATTTCTGGCAGGAAACTTATAATATAAGCAAAATCTGCTCTTTTTGCCCGAAAATCAGAAAAAGTTAATGATTGGCAGCAAAAAAAAACTTTTCGGAGCTCGAAATTCAATTTTTGATCATTAGATCGAATATGTCCCGACAGCGTCCAGACAGCGTTTCGACAGAGTCTCGACATCGTCCCGAATCTCCCGAATGCGATCCGACACTTTCCCGACAGCGTCCCGACATTCCCGACTGTTTGATTATTTGTATCGTTGCGCTATCGGGAGGCTGTCGGGAGCCATAATCGGGAATTTGTGACTGCCGCAATACTCCAGACTTGATATTTCTATATAATTTATAATGCATTATCAATCCCGTTCCACAAGACATTGTCCCGAGAACGTCTCGACACCGTCCCGACGCCGTCCCGAAATTGAACCGATGTAGCCGAATCTATCCCGACAGAGTCCCGACTATACAAATTCGGCTGAGTCTCCCGAATGTTAAGCGAAAACCTTAACTGTCGGTAGTGCTTTGCCGATCACGCCGAACATGTCCCGATAATTCCCGAATCTTAGGGCAGCGAACCGACAGCGTTCCGACACCTCCAGACAGCGTCCCGATATTCCCGACTATGTATCGTAGCGCTGTCGGGACGGTGTCGGGAGCCATGATCGGGAATGTGTGACTGAGGCTTGATGGAGCGAACGTTAGGATTTGATTTGAACTACATTGAGTATGTATATGGGCCACTCGACGCATTGCCGCTATTGATAGCATCTACGGTGCTGTACGGCACTGATAGACTCGGTTTCTACCTGTGTCCGATATAACACGTATACAGGTGTAACATTTCATTGGCATTTGAATACAGCCGTCGGTCCGTATTCCAGAAACATCTTAAGTTTTAACTTAAAATATTCTCACGTAAGTTCCAATTTTTGTAAGCTTATATATTTAAAACAATACATACATTTATGAATATTTTACATTTGAGTAAACAATAGATTATAATTAATTAATTAATAATTAAAACATACTAATAAGCACAATGTGATTTACACATGGAATTAAATGCTAACGAAACATTCTGATTTTAAGGATAAAAATGAAATTCTACTTAAGATGTTTCTGGAATACGGACCCAGTCCATTAACTGAACTGAAGCCTCTCTCTTCATACATCAAACATTTATCAAGTGCTAAAAATATCCAAAAACACTATACATTCACAAATAAATTATACTAGTTAATATAATAAGTATTTTCCCTGTTGAAATCCTAGTTGGTCTGTCATAGCTAGCTGTGCACATTTTGATCAGGCCCCAACGACTACGAAAGTTCTTAATCTCAAACTTAGTCTCAACTAAAAATATTGACCAATGAGAATGCTTGTAACATTTGAGCTTTGATTTCCATTGGTTAAACATTGACAAATGGGAATGCTGGTAACATTTGAGCTTTGATTGCCATTGGTTTAATATTTAAGAATGTTCGTAGTCCTGGGGCCTGAACATCGTTTCTTGAGACTCGCAAATTGTCATCTCTCCGCCACGTAAACCACCAGCGCAAACACGATATGTCACAGCTGTACACATTTTGATCTGAACATCGTTTCTTAAGTCTCGCAAAATTATCATCTAACCATTACGTAAATCACCCGTGCAAATAGGATCACTTCTAGCAAGGACTCCGCTACCCTTGATCTTTACGCCGAGATGTTCACTAAGTGCCTGATGGACGCAGATCAGGGGAGCCAGGGGTGAGTATATGACAGTTCCAACATGTTAAACAAGGGTTCACAAAGCAGGCTTGAGTCAGTCATGTTTAATAATAAGCATGTCGTGGGAAAACCAGGCTTAATGCAAGTTCGTAAAGTGTCGTCCCGGATAAGCCTGTGCTTATTTTTAGTAGAGACTTCTTTGAAACAGGAAATACCATAAAGGCGGAAAGTGCCGTCCTAGATCAGCATGTGCGTACTGCAGAGGCTGACCCGGGACGACACTTTACGCACATGCATTAAGCCTGTCTTTCCCACGACACGCCTCATTATTATTATATTTTAGTGAGAGTGACGTTCACAACACCGGCTTAGCATGCTTTAAAGTCGCAGTAAAACAACTTGCACCGAATGTTCATATCCAAGATATTTTATGATCATGCTATAACAGAGTTCGCAAAATAGCTTGTTGGTATAATTTTCAGGTTTATTGTTAACTTGACCCAGATTTGTACGCCCTACACCTTGACCTACAAACGATGTCTGTGGATTACACATTTAATTTCTCACTGGAACGGTGCTTTATGCACGGGAATATTGTGCGGTTATTTTAATTATTTATATAAGGAATATGCGGATGTGCGTTTCCGATGTCCGAACACTATTCGGACAGTCATATACATGTACTTCTAATACTTGACTAGTATTCGGATATCCGGATATCGGAAAACTCCTAAGCATACCGAATAATTTTGCTCGTTATTTTCACAGGGAGCTAAATTGGGAGGACTTTATCCTGGAACAGGCCCTCTACATCCTCTGCTCGAGACAAAATGCAGGAATAGCGACAGTCAAATATTCGTAGTTGTATAGATTTCTATTTGGTGCAGTGAAATATGGCAGCCTTAGGCATCATGCTTATGTAAGGCTTAATTTTTCAGTAATTGAAAGTTTCATAAATGGTGACCTGTTACTTTATTTCAACTATTATCTGTGACGAAATCTTGTTGAATGTGAAACAGCAGATTTACCTTATTACCGGTATTTGCGGTAACTGTTTTTTTTTCCTTTAGAGAGTTTTTGATTGGATTTGTTATGTTTTACATATTATAATATTTTGTCGCACAATCTCAGCAGAGAAAACATTTATACATATAAATCACAACACAAGGGAGTTTTGCGGGGAGTATTCTGATTTTATATGGAAAAAAAAAACACAGCGTAAGAACGCAATTGTATCAATTCCGGAAGTCGGTGCCGAGTAGGCATACAGTTGATTTACTATATCGATATTGGATAGTGCTGGAAGAGATTTCTCTCAAAATCAAAAGGAAAGGTATGTGTAGTCTTTTTATTCACCCAGCATAGTTTCAATTACATGTTGATTTCATAAATATACATTCCCTTTAGAGAATTACAGAGAACTCATAAAGCAATGCAAAAAGTCGGTAGGCCCCTTGCTTCACAAACATCAACAAGATTTCGCACCAAAAGGTACAAAATTACTCACCGGCTTTATGGATTCTGTAAATCAGGAGCTTGTTTTGACGTTCAAGATGGCGTCAGGCCGCAAATTGAAAACGCAATTATGAGTATAGTCCGGATTGACCGCTCACGTGACTCACGGTTTGTTACGAAAAAAATCTTTGCATTTGAAAAAAAAACAACCTTCTTGTTCAGTGAAATAATCACAATTTTACACGTTTTTCCTAAAATATAGCATAATAATATGAACTATTTTGCGCAATGTTACACGTCACCAAATAAATTACATGGAGAGCAACTCGACCAACTGAATACGAGCAATAGGCTATTGCCGCGATATGATTGGTCCGCAACGTATTGAACAAGTGCGTTCTGCGGTGCCATGTCAAATACGATACACACTTCCGATTATAGAATTAAAGAATGATATATTAAGTCATAAAATATGTTATAATAATAAATGTTAATAAAATATCATATACAAATTATATCTTTGCTTGAGAGAGCACCTTTAACTTGTATCCAGTTTCTATAATAGTAAATACTTAGAAATCCCCATCAATTATTTGACAGTCAAATTTGCGAACCCGTCAGTTTTGACCTCAGAATGCCCTTCTTGGACCAGAGATAAACAAACAACTGTGGTTTCGTGTGACTGTGGCTGTCTAACCTAAACTTGTGAAATTGATGGGTTAATTACGAGCAGGGCGACGTCATTTTCCTTTTTACGCTACGTACATTAGAATTTACGACGTTGCTGCAGTGCCTATCATTTCACCGCGATGTGTTTTTGCACGGTCACGCGACATCCGCAATTAATTCGTAGCTTTCGTTACGCCCCGCGAACGTATATATGAGAAACGTACGTTAACGTCAACCGATCTCTGTTACGTTCTTTACGTTAAAGAAGTTCGCAACAATTTCCTTCAATTTATTAGCAACGTCAGATTTTCTTAAAACTTGGCACAGACATGCATTCATGTATCCTAATGTCACCGGCCTTTTTCCGGAAATACTGAATTTTGAATACGGTACCTGTCGAAGCCTTTTTTTCAGTTTGTGTTACTTAGAATGTTGTATAATATAAAGCGTTTATAATCAAACAAAGATGGAGATTTTTAAATGCATCTTTTTTTAAATGTTTTGTTTGGTAAATATACCAATGCAGTTTAATGATGAAACGCGCTTTATCTACAGTTATCATTCAAAAAATGACTTGTAATGGACACTTTACAAGGTAATTTATGCATTAAATATGCCTGCGAAAACATCAATAATCAAATATACGAATATATTTTGTTCCAAACGACAGATTTTGTTAAAGGATCCCACATACATGCGTCATTGTATCCTGAAACTAAACCAGTTTAAAAAAGAAAAGGGGTCACCGGCCTTGTTCCGGAAATATTGGGTTTTGCATACAGTACGTGTTGAGGCCCCTTTTTCAGTTTGGATTTTTATCAATGTTTTAAGTATATGGGATAGTTTTTTTTCAAACAAGGTTATGGTTCTTTCAACTGATATGTGTGTACATGCTTTGTTTGGCAACATACATGTGTATGTTGCTAATAAAAACGCTTTACCTACAGTTACTGCTTAAATAATGAATTTGACTGGACATTTAAGTGTGTCAAATGGGAACTAATAATGCTTTCTGATACTTTATTTTTATCAAATGCATATTTTGTTCCAAACGACAGATTTTCCTAAAATTTCGCACATACATCCATCAATATATACTTAACACCAACACATTAATAAAAAGAATGGCTCACCGAACCTGTTTGGGAAATATTGGATTTCATAAAGGGTACCTGTGTAGTCTTGTTCCAATTTCGTTTTAACATACATAAACAGCGGATCAATAGAATGGAGATATTTAATGGATCATTTCTGAACTAAATTTGTTTGGAAATACATTGCATACGTGTGTTTTTGATTATTATATATGCTTTATGAACTTTTACTATTAAAAATATTCATTTTGAATGGACATTAGATATGAAATTAGTATATTGTAACCTATATACAATTAAGAAAATATGAAGCAAAAGGAGAAATTAACCCAATTATTTTACTTTTGTTGCGAACGTCTTGAAGTGTCTGCGAAGGATGAGGGACACTATATCGGCACGGGTTGCGTTAGCAATTTTCTTGGGTATGTTTGCCACGTTTTATAAGTTATACATATATGGATTTGAATGAATATTTTAAACATTGACATAAATACATTTGCATTTGTCTTAAAGAGACTTTTTGCAAAATCTTTATCATAATTCGCTTAAAATAGTAAATATATTGTAATAAATGTGTTCAACATTAAATTCTGCAAATAAAATGGATTCGTAGTGTATAATCACAATTCTCAATGCTATTTTAAGTTTGGTGCATGAAACCGTTTTCATTTATACTCTTTAAAGAAAAGACGGCGTCGAAGTATAAAAATCGGATGCATTATCAAACAAATATATGTCAGAAGTGTTATTTCTAGTTTAATTATTAACATATGACACGGTTAGGAGACTCACCGGACCACCTCATTTCAAGATGTTAAGAAACTATCTGGTGGTGACTTCCGAGGTGGTCCGGTGGAGCCAAAATATTTTATACCGTGCGTATGACTTTCCAATTTTGTATTATTTTTTATGATAAAGGTGCTTTTTAAGAAATCGGCCAATGTCATTACCAGTAGGAATGATAAAAGAACACTTGTTCGTAGTTTCGTTAAATAATGTAAAAAACAGGCTGTAGGATTTGTATAAGTTGAAGTCATTGAAAGAATATGTCTATGATACTCTATGTACTGACATGTTTACCCCGTCTGAGTTCTTTACTACAACCCATTATGAAGTTTGTGACGACTGACGATGATCATAAATATAAATGTCTTCACATACGCATTACATGTTTTGCAATAATTTGTAATTTTGGTAAGTTTTCTGGGAATTTTTTGTAATGAGGTGGTCCGGTGGTGCAGAGGTGGTCCGGTAGTGCAGAGTTAGCTGATGTTCATGAAACCGAAAGTAGAATTGGTAGACAGTACAGCTACACGATTATACCGAGAATTAATAAATATTATTATAAATAATGATTAAGTCAAATCTAGGAAATAAATACACCAACCTTTCACAAATCCTGCATAAAACATTCATAAATCAGCTGAAATCCGCGGTTGTTGGTAACAGCTTTTTCCTCACTATACAACAGTTAGTAACGTACCATCTACCCCCTGACTATTAGCACGATGTATGCATAACTGAAACAATAATTTAGATTTTACAAAGTATATAGAGCCTAAATTATTGTTTCAGTTATGCATAAAGCGTGATTAGGCATTCAGTCAGATGTACAATAACGGTGTGAGTATGCATACAGTACTGACGATTAGGCATACAGTTTTCAAAAAGAAAAATGCGAATAGGATACAGTCAATATGAACTTAGGAATACAGTCGCAAAGAATCAGTTGTCCCCAAACAAATTCACTTTTAAATTAATCTAAAACAATCATGGGACAATGGTGAACTATATGTGTACAAGAGATTATGCTGTACGGATTGATAAATGTTACATATGATTTATTTCATGTCACTAAGTATAAATTACAAGAAAATTGGAAAATATGTATATCTTTTAAAACAGCAGTTGTTCAACCACAGGCCGATTTGATAGTGACATTGTTCACAATCATACGTAAACAACGCCACAGTAACTGGAAAATATATTAATTTACATATGGTGTGTAAATGTATGAATAAATCCACGTTTTTTTTTATGACAGTTAAAACCAAGAAACACAAACGTATGCCTACTCGGCGCCGACTTCCGGAATTGATACAGTTACACTGTGAAAACTATATGCTAAAATGTCCATCTTAACTGTTGAAATTGTCAAAAACTAATGTCCAGACATCCAGTTAAATCGATTGTAAAATTTAATGTAAATGATGTTACAGCTAAATACAATGCAAATCAACAATAAAATGGAAGTCTCAAAGTCACACAATACTGGATTAAATAACAAATAATGCTTGCGTGTCTTGCTACACTTACCCGAGTAAAAGAGAGCTAAGTATACTTGGTAATTTGGTTAACTAATAGTTTTTGCACACTTTGATCGAAATATGTTAGTTATTTAACGAGCCCGCGGGGCGAGATTAAATAATTAACACATTAGGGTCAAAGGGCGCTACAAGGGTTTTATACCATATTCACCAATAACATTGCAACTTTATACGATGCCAATCCCAAGGGAAGACGTCACGTGATGTTTGACATGCTTGGCATGCGTGTTATTTCCAAATATAGCGCTTTCGCCATGTGTTCACTTAGTACCTGAAGTATAAATTCCAATTAAAGTAGCATGCATATAAATTACAACTAAATTTCAATATACTGCAGGCTACTTATTGCACGGTAAGCTTGCATATAAGGCTCCGCCCACCAGTTACCGTTCTGATATCACAGTTATTGAATTCCTAAAAAAAAAACGAAAACTATTACAACCTATTTATTTAAGCTGGTTTGTTTCGAAAGCAATCTTCGAGTCCGTTTGCTGGGTATAAAAAGAACTTGGTGTCTTTTGAGAAAGATCATTCGAATGCTTCCCTATTAGAGATCGAACAAGACGGACACCATATCAACTTGCACTTTTGCAATGATTCCTGTTATTGTTTGTAAATTGGTTGACTATTTCTGAAGAAGTTTACCAAGTCCTCCGAACTTGTAATTCCATAAGCGCTAGGTAACCTTGACTTGGAAGAGTCTGCAAGCAATAATTGGCTATCACATACAAAAACTGCTCTCCAAGTTTACATTGCGCCCAGGTAATGATTTCATCAATCATGGGGGTAGATACACCCACTAGATCCACGATTCCCTTCAGTACAACCAAACAAAAAGGGATATTCTCCACCATATAGCGATAGGAGAAGTTGTGTGAGAATCCGCCTTCCGGTAACTCAACCATCGGGTGAAACAACCCGTCGAATCCACGGTTTGTACGCATACAAGACAACAGTGTCGAGCTGTCTACAATCTGCTCTCCATATTGCTCAATAAGAACCTCTTTAGCATTCGGCAAATCACTCAAATCAACATCCGGAACCTTACTCTCAACGCATGCGTAATGAGCAAGACCTCTCCATTGACGCCGTCCAGATACCGCACCGCCTTTTCATTCACACCTTGATACGACAGGGGACGCGTCGCCAGTGGGGTTTCGTCCCGGTTTTTCCAATTGCCGAACATAATTGGCAGATTAAGTATCGAACGCGTCATCAGAGTACATTTCAGGTAGCTATCATATGGCTTTAGAAGAGGGTTTTCACCAAGTAATGTCTGCATAACGCTTAATGCATCTCTGTCATTTATAGAAAATTGCAGACAACCGCCGATTTAAGTGTATATGACTTTCTTTACTGATATTATGTTGATCTCACAGCCGTACGTTTTTATTCGACAAGACCAAGGTAATGATACTAAAGCCAAGACGCCATTTTTCTTTCCCGAGTCCCTCAACATGGAGCCACACTGGTATTCGAATCCCGGAAGTCTGGGCATGCCGACGACGACAGCCGAGGCACGATCATCTGAAGGTAGTACGCATGCGCGTATGCCTGAGCTACTATCACGACAAAATCGGAACCGGTAATGAATCAGGATTTTTTGTAACTGCAAATCCAATATTATCAAACGTTCGACAAACTCGCTTTCCGTCCGGGAAATTTGCTGCAAAGCCATGTATAAGCATGGCTTCGTTCCAACGAGTTGAGCGATCTTTATAAGGGTTAAAAACAGTGATGTTAAAGTCCGTTGCCATGGAAGCGACCCTGAAAGCGCATGCGCACCGTTTCCTAAGCCACAGATGGTTACCTTGATTATGTAGATCAGCCAACTGAAAAAAAAACACAAACAAGTGTCACTGTTGAGGCTCTTACACTGTATCGTTCCGAAGGGCCTGTATAGTGTTTGGAGATTTGGGCTAAAAACGTGTGAAATACTGTGAAGAACACTGACACGGTAGAAGTCACATCGTTTTATTCATTTTGTTTTCTCTTTCTTATCTAAAAAACTTTTGGAATTAAAATTAATATTCCAGAGAGAAGTTAACTCTTTACACACGATTTCTGTCAGGTGCAGTATCTCATGTACGACTCCTCTACAGCGAGTGTGATTGTTCTTTGTTTAGTCTCATTTTTACAGTATGGATATAAAAAAAATACGTATCTACCTATATAAAGCACTACTATTGTTTTGTTTAAATGTAAACACTGTCGATATGTATCATATTAACTAGTATAATCACGCTGTAAACACGTTTCTACTGAAAGGATTTAAACTGCTCGTACATTTCAAAATTTAAGAGGTTATTTATCAAAAAGCACAGTGCGAGAGGACAGCTTTAAACTATAACGCCTGAAGACGCCTCTTCATTTAATATAATATATTAAACTTCGTTACACACTCCGCAGCTTTATAACAAACACATTCTTACGTATTTCAAAATACATTTAAGATTTAAACTACGAACTCACGTACAACAAAATAAATTCACAACCGTAACAGTTTCATTGACTCACATGTGTCGACCTGTGTAGACGCAATATCACGTGTGTAGATGGCTATCAGTAACTTTTTGAATAATGCGGTGGCGTATCCAGTCTTGTACCATATGTTACGTCTGGAATCTCAAAACAAAAATGGAAACGATTAAAACAAAAAAAAAGCTGAAAACCAGCACGGAAACTCTACATTCAACAATATGTATATTCATATTCAGTTTTAAACAGTTTTATTTTTACAATTTACTTATGCAGGTTAATTTTCATTCTATCTGCATTTTTTAATTTTAATTATTTCAAATGAAAAACCCCCTGATCTGCCCCATCTGGCCTACTTTTAATTTTACCTTAGTTACAGCGCTTGGATGTGTATCAGTTGAACTGTTAAAGGGACTATGTTAGCAAAAAGGTTTCTAAGGTGTCAACTTAAGAAAAAAATACAAAATGAATATATTAGTATTGGCATCCAGTAAAGGTAACAATAATTTAAATGTACATATAATGGAAGAAAGTGTATGCATTCTAAGACAACACTTATTATATGAGGCGCGTCGTTAGAAGACCGGACTTAATGCATGTGCGTAAAGTGTCGTCCCGGATTAACATGTGCAGTCCGCACAGGCTAATCCAGGACGGCACTTTCCGCTTTTATGGTATTTTCTGTTTCAAGGAAGTCTCTACTAAACATAAGTCCGCTGCAGGCGGAAAGTGCCGTCCCGGATGCATTTTAGCAGGTTTTCCCACGACGCGCCTCATATAATTTAAGTCGTGTTTGTTCGGCCTTTTTGTTGTTTACATTTTGACGTTTGAATTGTTAGTAGTCATATAACTATAGTTTGCACATGTATTATCACAAGACAAAATAGCGCAGTTTGTTAGATTGCTGTCAGATGCCATTTGTTTTTATGCCTCCGGCATCTTGATGCGGGAGGCATATAGTGATTGCCATGTCCGTTCGTCCGTGACAAGGTAAAGTAGATTTTACCGTCTCGTCTAGCACCAAAACCGCTTACTACAACACTTGGATACTTACACAGTTGTTGCTAATGACCATTCCGTATCCATCCATATAACTTAACCTCACTCTGACCTTGACCTTGACCTAATTTGCACTTACTAAATAACTCAAATGGGCTGTTTCTTGGTTAACTAGATTTTACCGGTTCGTCTAGCACCATCACCGCCTTCTACAACACTTGGATACGTAGACAGTTGTTGCTGATGACCATCCCCAGTCCACCCATATCACCCAACATCATTTTGACCTTGACCTAATTTGGACTTCTAATATCATAATTCAAAAGTGCAATTTCTTGGTTAATAGATTTTACCGTTTCATCTAGCACCAACACCTCCTACTACAACACTTGGATATTTACACAGTTGTTACTTATAACCGTTCCCAATCAACATGTATCATCCACCCTCACCTTGACCTTGACCTAATTTGGACTTAGAATAATTCAAGCACCAGCATTGCTTACAACAGCACTTGGATACTTACACAGTTGTTGCTTATGACCATTCCCAATCCACCCATCCACCCATATCATCCAACCAATTTGGACTTAGAATAATTCAAATGGACTGTCCAGCACTAACCGGGGGCATGTGTGTTTATCGAACACAGTGTCTTGTTATGACTCAATAATTCTCGCTACTGTAATATGGGTTTTCTTTTTTTTCTCAATAATTTGTGTTTATTTGTTTTTATAAAATATATTGTAATACTGTAATCATACTTAATTCATTGTATACGTCTTCGAATTTCTAATTTATATCATGCAATACCATTTACATTGTTGTACGATAAGTAGAATTCTTAAATCGTACAGGTCGTCACATAGTCCTGCTTTTAATTTTACAATTAAAAGAACTTGTTCACAGATTTTTGTATTTTTCGAAATATGCCATTAAACGTATTAATTCGACAAATTAAAGCATCTGAACTAAAGTTTTCAAGTAAAATAACAAGAAAAGGATAAACAAGAAAGGAAAAAAGTTGCGCCCACCGGGGTTCGAACCCCTGACCTCCAGATTAAAAGTCTAACGCGCTAAGCTCCCAGCCATTCCGATTGGCACACTTCAGGCAAGGAATCAGGCCCGGGCTTTGGGCTCCAGCCCCCTCCCCCCCTCCAGCTGAGCCCAGCGGTCTCATTTTCGGGCTGGGATTTGACCTTACACAAGTTGTAAAGGGCTGACGTGTCAATAAGTATACCGAATATTGCCTAATTCTATTATTGTCGGGATTGGGCATTAATATCATACAAGCAGTAAACGGCTAGCGTGTCACTTGGTGTACCGTATACTGCCTTATATATCAATATATGGACATTTAATCTGGGAGCTGGGTGGTACCCTGCTGAGCATACACCCGGCCGATCATTGTGTTTGAATGGCTGGAAACATATTAATTGGTAGAATAATATTTGTCACGGGCTCGACGTCGTTAACTAACCACGGTCGCAAGCACCATAATTGTAATTTAGAGTTTGTTTCAGGTACCCGACCTACCCTAAAAAATGCCCCGACCCTGGAACATTTTATTGAGTTTATCAGATTTTATTATGTTTTATTTTTTTCCCAACAATTAAAATTGTTTGGGATAAATATGTGTTCTGTTTTGATAGCATCCACCTGCCTGCCTGCCTACCCACCCAAATTTTGGGGGGGCATGTAGCCTGAAACCAACATAATATTGTTACGCCTTATTCAAACTATATGGTTTAGGTAGTGGTATAGCACATACTTCAAAATAAATGCTTTATGCCCCCGACATCTTCATCCGGGAGGCACATAGTGATTGTCCTGTCTGTCCATCCTTCCGTCCAGGGTACATGGTTATGTAGTTTTTACCGTTTCGTCTAGCACCAACACCGCTTACTACAACAGTTAGATATTTACACAGTTGTTACTTATGACCGTTCCCAATCCATCCATATCACTCAACCTCACTTTGACGTTGATCTTGACCTAATTTGGACTAAGAAATGGGCTATCCAGCACCAACCGGAGGCATGTGTGTTTATCAAGGCTGATGATGGGAATGAATCCCACAGATTTCAGGACAAAAAATACTACAATACATTTGGTTCATACAGAGATGTATCGATACAATAATGACAGGGTTTGACCTTAACTTTTGGGAAGTGGTGGTCCACAGGACCGGTTACCTTCAAAGCCTATTGGGCCGATACTGTATCAACTGGTCCCGATAATCAAAATACACCGAACTCCATAGTGCATACAATAGTTTAAAAAATGAAAGGGCTCAGAATTGATACCGGAAAATATATTGAGCACACATGAAAATCTATAATTTTATCTTCTATAATGTAATATAGCATAATTTCGCTCACAATGTTGTTTGAACATTTTTGCTAAAATACAGATGAAATGTCAACTCCTTAAAATTGACATAAATTTGACATCCATGGGTGTTCGTATGCTGAGCAATCAAAATTCCATTATAACAATTAAAAATAATTATTTATTGATTGGCCTATCCGTTCCTGAACGTTTTGTAATCATTCCCACAATGCGGAAACCTAGACTTGAATTTTGTTTACTTCGATTGTTTTACTAATGATACAATTTAAAACTGAAAGTTGTAAAAACAATGATAAATTATTGCTGTGCCGAAAGATAATACGTTGTTGAATATTATTGAGCCAGAAGAAGTATTAACTATACCTCGGTATAAAGTATTTAGCCAAACTTCTGAAATTCGTTTGTTTGGTCAAAGAAACATGTGAATAAATTTAATTGACCCTGTTAGTGTTAAACGTTATATTTTGAATAGAAACTAGTATAAACTTATTATTTAATACAATATATGTTGTTGAAATAAATTTGTATTAATAAATAAAAAGTTATTAAATGACTATAATAAATTATTATAAAAGGAAATTGCTTCTCTACAAAGCTACTTCAATGCCTGTCAGATATAATTTTTTCAGTCAAATTGGTGTTGATTGTACAACGTATATAACACGCTGTTATAACACATAAAGATTAGAAAGTTGAAACATCGGAAAAAGTGCGATTTATGCACGATAGCTTGTGGTAAAATGCTAATAAACAACATCATCTCGGACGGTTCTCTGTATTCTTAATCACACATGATAATTCACAAATAACACAGTTGGAAGCAGTCCAAAAAGAACTGGTCACCGGACCGGTCGTCCTGCGAAGACAACCGGTCCGAGCAAAAAATCACAGGTCACGGACCGACGGACATGCGTTAAGGTAGAACCCTGAATAATGATATAAAATAACTGTACTTTATACAATGAAATAAGAAGCACCTGTTTTGATGATGTGCTAACAAATGATATTTTTGTCAACCTATCTGACATTGAAAAAAAAAGCATTTCTTGTGAGCAATAACACAAGGTAATAAGCAAAATACATTCTAAAAGCCTTCACCAAAAGACGAAACCTTTGTTTTCATAAAGGATCAACTTAACATTTAAATACGTATTATATTTTTAAATGTATTTAAAATTATTTATTTTATATTGACGATCTCATAATAACAAACACGTCCATCGTCTATCTTTCGATTGAAATATATATAAATGCATTGTTATATACTCATTTTATAATGTTTAATCTCATTATACGAATTTAATTTTGCATTGATAGCGAGGTGACTTACAGAACCATGTGCATTCATGTATCATGTTTTGGTGTTTATATTTCGTTACTTGTACACACGTCACTATAATAAACAAGTTACTTACTCACTTACTTATACGTTGAGAATTGTTTGTTTACTGCATATAGTATATGGTATATAACCTATTTTTTTAAGTTATAATGAATCACAGATTTATAACTAGCGTTCTGTTTGGTCCAAAACTATGTACTTTGTCGAATTTTATGTATGTCAGTTGAAATAGTCCTATTGGGATAAAATGAAAAAACAACGAACAAAACTAGTTCAAGCCATCACAAATGACGATTCCCGATATATAAATATATAGTTGCAAGGTCTTTCAAGGTCCATAATTGTGTGATTTTCCTACTACACCTTAACTACTGCTGCTGCTGATTCTACTACTGCAGCAGCTGCTGCTGCTACTACTACTACTACTACTACTATTTCTACTACTACTATTATTATTATTACTACTACTACTGCTGCTGCTGCTGTTGCTGTTACTGCTGCTGTTATTGCAGCTACTGGTGCGGTTGCTACCAACACCACTACAACAACTGCTGCTGTTAATGCAACTGCTGCTAAAATTACTGTCATTACCAATTCTGCATCATCTTAGTCCAGCCCCCCCCCCCCCCGGACAAGCCTGGTCTGCGTTCGGCCCTGCACTTTCCAGCCCCCCCGGCCAAGCCAGGTCTGCGTTCGGCCCTGCACTTTCCAGCCCCCACGGCCAAGCCTGGTCTGCGTTCGGCCCTGCACTTTCCAGCCCCCCCGGCCAAGCCTGGTCTGCGTCGGCCCTGCACTTTCCAACCCCCCCCCCCGGCCAAGTCTGGTCTGCGTTCGGCCCTGCACTTTCCGAGTATGTTTAAGCTTATAAGAGTGATTTACGTGTTTTCAACAATTTCAACGAAAACAACAGAAACACACCAAATCGTTCCTCCATTTCGCATTACAAATGCTGAATAACTTTATTGATTTTAACTGATTATTGCTTATAACTAAACGTTATTTACAGTATATTTCTGTCAAACATGTTATTTCGCTCCTTTATACACAATATTATTTTATTTTTGGAATCTGTAACAAAAGGTTTGAAAATCGTCAATTCTTCAATCTGTGAACAGGTCTCTTTGAATAATGAGGTGGCCTTCATATATACATTGACACTTACATCCATTATATTTCGCTGAACTGATTTGATTCAAGATTTACTGGTAATGGATCTTAACGTAAACGACAAAGTAACTAATAGTTAATTTCCAAATCTGATAAAAGGGATCCGGGTTTGTGTTTACATCGTGTTTCAACAAGTGTCGATTTTGCTGTACAAATCATCAACTTTATTTTTCGAAAAAGAACATGTACAAGGGTTGTTCGGGAAGTTCGCGGAATAGTCCAGTAAATTTTAAAATAGTTTAACGTTAATGCTCAATTAAAGTTCATGCACATTTTTATATGCCAAACACATCGCATACAACCGATTAACAAGAATTATTATCACCAACGCATTATTCGTATCCATAGTAACACACCATTAGGTATCCGCCCCGCGCCGTGTTTCACTTTATTTTTACGTAAATACCTGCCCTTACTAACGCTATTTGGGTGTAAGTCCTTAACGTTAAATATACGCGAAAACGTGTGATAAAATTGCAACGTTCTCAAGTCATTTCCGTGAAATGTGTTTTCCGTAACAGCAGAAAGTTATTCCAATTTGTGTGGACGCTGTTGTTTGGAAACCTGGAAGATTTCCACTTTAGCGCTTCCCGGAAGTACTATATGTAATCCATCAAACTAAGGACCAAGAGCGCGTATATACGGTGAGAGGCGCGCTAGCTCTTTTTTTTTTTGCATGTTTCGGCCGATTTTTCGAAATCGCACGCTCCGAATAATCGGCCGAAACACGCAAAAAAAAACCACCCAAACATCGTGATTTTATTGAAAAGTTTATATTTAAGATTTTGTGAAACAATTCACAAAATATAAACTCAAATTTGCATAGTTTTGCAATTTACCAGCGTTCCACGAAAACGGCCGCCATTCTGAAAACGGTTGTTGACAAAGTATTGCACCGATTTAAAGAAGTAAAACTTGATTTGCAAATCAAAAAAAGTAAATTATACCTTTAAAACCATAAACTACAATAATGTATTTACACAAAACCTGATAAAATTATGAAGGAATATTAAAGTCAGCCCACTTTGAATCCAGCCGCCCCAAATTTACACTTTCAAAGTGAAAGCAGAAGTCTTCGCAAGAAATAAATTACGAACTGGGCAAAACTAACGGCCGGCTAGAAATAAACAAGTCATGCGTAGCAACGTCGACACATGCGCAAACGGTTGTTTACAATTATAATTTTCGGGGACGGCTAAAGAGGAAACTACCCGGAAACCGTAAACGACATGACGTCGACGGGCGATGTCGAGTTACGCAGTATTGTGAAGTTCTGTGTTGGACTCGGAAAATCGCGGGCGGAAACTTTGCAGTGGATAAAACTGTTTAACACTGTTCCAGCATGCGCAAAACCTTTCTTGTATGCAGTGGCGTAGCTAAGCCATTTTTGTCTTGTAGGCCCGGGCATTAGGTCAAGATACGAAGTTAGAAGTTTGTCAAATACATTTATGCTTTAACATTTATAAATTAATTTGACTATATGAATTATGCGGATATATGTGAACGTATATAAATATAAATCAACACGTTCTTGTTATAGCATTCATAAAAATTCATTTACTTTACAGGGCCTTCAAGCAAAATAGTTATAAACAAATATACATGTAGTGCGTATAACATGGGCTTAACTATATGCCTTCATGTCCGTTGCTAAAAGAGGCAAACTGCAAGATAGTTTAAGTTTCAGTTATGTCTGTCATCACTTTTAATAGAACTCCATTTTACAACTTGTGACGGCCGCAAATGTATTAATGACTTTTTCCCTATGTATGTGCATCATTGCAAGGCTGGAAAGACTGTCTGTACATGGTTGATTTCAGGTACGTTTTCAGCCTCTTCATGCAGCGGAACGACCGCTCGCACCTTGCACGTTGGCGTTGTTTGATGTGCCTGTCCACTATTCAATGTTATATATTTAAGAAACGTCTTTAAACATGTGAAATTCATAGCTGACTACATTCAAACTCACAAACTTTCACATCAAGAATTATATATATTAGTTATTTACCGAAGTGTAATTCTTTCCTTTTAAAGTGAATGTCATTAAATAACTCACACATGCTTATCGGTTGTATTTTTAAATGTACTATTTACTGTTTATTTTCTCTATTAATACGAACGAACGGACGAACAGACGAACATGTCTTGTACACCAACTATTGTGAAAGACACTCTTTTGAATGCGTTGAGAACCAATATGGCAAGTGATGCCGACATTGTGTCACTTACGTTTCGCTGACATGCGGTGCCGGGAAAGTATTAAATCGCTCGGAAATGGTCCAATGTTTTGAGCACCCCTCTACTTTATCACGTATTAAATCTTTTTCTCATTTATGTATAAAACAAAATGAAATTTGGTGTGATTGCTAATGTAACTTTGAATAAAATGTTTGTCAATTTAGATCTTTGGAAACTATCTATTGAAACGATTCTGTTTAAGCTCGAAAGTAGTCATTGGTTTTACTTTAATTTCAACTTTAAACCACATATATTTAGTATGAAAGTCTTAATCTGGTATTTCCTGTGCCAAATCTTTATTGCTGTTGACATCTTTATATATATAATCTGAAATATTTAGAAAACAAAACAATACTATAGCATCTCCGAACAAAGGTATATATACCCACTGTCTATATTTTATCATTTTCACTGAACCTTGGCGCAGGTACTACGGTGTGGACTAATTTTCTTAAGAATTGGTAGCGAGCTAGAACGGGTTCGTTTTACGAAGTACTTTTTAGTATGGTACGAATATGAGCGAGCAAAGCAAGCGAGAAAAATTAGCATATTGATTCAGTTTTTACCGTTTTGTAATCCCAAGAAAGCTAAAATATTCAGATGCTAACTTTAATGATCCGCTTAAGTCTATTTCCATTTGTGTCAAAAGGCACATTTCGTAAATGAAATGTTTTTTATTTAGATCGTCTTATAATCGATCTCTTAATAAGGAATTAAATCGTTCTACCCTTAACCCTCCTAAGCATTCGATTTTTATTGCATTTTTATGCCATTTATTTTTTTCACTTTTGAAAAAAAGTTGTAGGCCCGGGCCTATATGTAGCTACGCCACTGCGTGTATGAATGGCTTGCGCGTTTTCGAAATGGTAGAAAGTCTATAGAAGATGATGAAAGACCTGGGAGAACATCGGTTGTGATTAACTCGATCAAAAACCAGGTGAAGGATATCATTTACAGTGACAGACGGGCTACGGTGCGGGAAATTGCAGAAATGCTTATTATTTCTTTTCCACTGCTCACCAAGATTTAACTTCAGACTAAGGCATGTCCAAAGTAAGAGCGCGCTAGGTACCGCGCCTGCTAACGGAAGAAGAAAAGCAACGTCGCGTGATATGTTCGTTAACGTTCCTTCAGCGGTTTGATGCCGAGCGCGAGGATTTTCTCGACAGAATAATAACTACCGACGAGACTTGGTTTTATCATTTCGACCCGGAAACAAAGTCCCAGTCTGCCTTGTGGAAGACCCCACTCACCCCTCCACCCAATAAAGCCAGGGTTCAAAAAAGGTGTCGAAAAGTGATCTTTATCTTCTTCATTGACCGGCACGGGATGATTCTGCAGCACAGTTCGGGAGGGTCGGACAGTCAATACAGCTTATTACTCCCAGGTAAGATGATAAAAAAGCTTATAGCTTATAATAATGTCGCATAATAATTGTTCATTACTATAATTTTTTTTTTTTTTTTAAATAATGTGATCTGAAATCTAATATATTCGTTGATTTCCGTTACAGATTCTTAGGCCGGAATTGATTCGCGCACTTCGTAAGAAGCGACCTGGCATAGACCACGACCGAATCATCCTTCACCAGGACAATGCACCGCTACACAGAACACACTCCACACCCCTGGAAATATCCTTGCTAGGTTTCGAGTTGCTGTAACATCCGCGGTACAGTCCAGATCTTGCGCCTATGGACTTCCGTGTGTTTCCTGAGCTGAAGGCGCAACTTCGCGGACAGCGGTTTGAAACCGCAACACAACTGCAAGTGACATCACAGACCGCAGTTTTGTACTTCCAATACTGCGTGGTATGTAGAAACCTACGACAAATGGCTGAACAGACGTCGGATGCGTGTAGCGATCAATGGCGATTTCGTCGAGAATGTGCGCGTTTCATTAAAGTTCGACAACGCATGACGGCCGAACAAAGATCAGTGATATGTACATGTATTAAAATGTAATGACGTGTATGTTTGTTGATATAATTGTATAATGATATATTTGATATTTTAATATATTCTGTAAATAAAGACTGAGTTTTCTAACGGCGTATGCGTTGTTTCAATATTGCTATTCAAACGAAAATTGATGACATTTTCCGCGAACTTCCCGAACGACCCTCATATGTATTCATAGCAATATGAGTGATACTGGTTTGCATTTTCATCAGACCACTGGAATGAGAAACAGGTTTACGTAAGGTACGTATCTTTATGTAATTTACCGGTAATTTGTGTCAGTGGCTGCTAAACTGAATCCAGAATTGCATCAAATGAATAGAAACACTAAACATTTAGGGACGTATGAAGGATCACAGGATGCTGCTCAAATGGAGCAGGAACATTTGGGGGAGCAGTTCTTTGTCATTTTATTGCGGTTTGGTAAATCTAGTGTTTCAAAAGTTTAATGTTAATAACTAATATTATTAAACATTTTATGGTGATTCTTGATTTGGCATTCTACACCCTTTTTCAGAGGCGTGACCTGTCTCATTCATTTGTGGATCCTGGAAGTAGGAACGAGAACCCGACGGTCGAGACATTTGGTTGCAACAAACCACACTCGTTTTCAAATGCTAGAATAAGGAAGAAATATGTAAATAAAAAAATAAAAAACAGGATAAACAACTGATTTGGGGTGTGAATATTTTTTACTGTAAGGTTATCAAGACAGCATGTCAATATTTCCATGTGGTATGTATATTTTACTTTTTAAATACATGCTATTTATTTCTAATGTGATAAGGATATGGTATATTTATAAAGCATTAAATAATGTTCTCGACATAGATATCAAACGACCTATAACGGACATAAACCTTTTGAGACCATGTCACCCAGGACACATGCCCTCCCGGACATATGCCCTGTCGATAATTTTAGTCAAGCGGACATATGCCATGCCGATAATTTTAGTCAAGCGGACACATGCCCTGCCGATAATTTTAGTCAAGCGGACACATGCCCTGCCGATAATTTTAGTCAAGCGGACATATGCCCTCCCGGATATTTACCACCCCGGACACATGCCCTCTCGTAAATATGTCACCCGAACACTGGCTCTCTTGCAATGTTTGAAATATCCATTCAAGTGTATTGCATTAAATATATACATGGACATGTTTATGGCAAATAATAAATAATTAATACAACATGACGGTATGAGTTAACCGAAGAGCATAGGAAAATAATTATAATGTGTATTAATTTTTCAGTTTGTTTGCATGGGAAATAAATTTGGTTAATCAATTTATATGCTGATGTTGATAAGATTTATAAATATTTGCAATGTAGGCCATGTAAAATAATAACGTTGTAAATATCCTATTTCAGATCGGAATATTTTGGACATCTAAGTAAAAAGTGATATTCATTTTCTATGAAATTAAAGTGGCAATTGGTACAAAATCTAGTTTGTTTCTATGTATATCTGTATAATATTATCTACCTGTTTCTCTGGCTAAATTATGAGCAGATGTTCTAATTTATTTTTTATTACCATTGTAAAAACTTTATTTCCCTCGTCTATAGGTGCGTGAAGGTCGAGGGCATCCTCCTCCGCACCTTACAGTAATCGTATTTTGCAATGAAAAGTAAGCAACAATAATGACATTTGCACAAAAAGAGACATAAATAACTTATTCATAAAGCATCATTTGACATCATTTCTATTTTGGGTATATTAATAACAAGGCATTTGCAACAACGAACAACAAAAAGAAACAATGAGATAGGTTTGTGGGTAGAAGATAATATTCATTCACATTCGTTTATTTAGGTTATAGCTTATGTAAGATTGGCAAAAACATGTTCCATTTGTCGACCTCTTGTTCGTTCCGGTAGCATTTTAATTCCTGCAAAACCTTGTATTCGTATTTAAAGTATTGTTTAGCAAAAGAGACGGATGGTGCTTTTAATTTCATTGTACAACTATAGATGAACATTTCTGTAATAAGGCAAACCATATTCAGAATGTTATCAGATTTCTTCTTGTAACCAAGAATAAAACGTTCCCAGTTAAGAAAATCCTTGGAATTTGGTATACAGTTAAAAAGATCCATAATGAATTTTTGGATAATTGGACAATCCCAAAAAAATATGAACTATGGTTTCTGTACAATTTTTACAGAAAGTGCATTTGTTAGTATCAGTTTATTTTATTTTAAATAGAAGTTTGTTAGTGCCTAATATTCTGTGAATAATTCTATACTGTAGCCACTGTAAGTGTGAATCGTGTGTAAAAGGCATTTCGAAGATGGTTGACCATTCATCGTCTTTTATATTTCCAAACGTTTCACACCATTTAGATTTGCATGACGGTATTGAATCATTTTCTTTTAAAATTGAATACATTGGTTTAGTTCCACTAGAAAATTGAAAGATACTCTGTAAGTATGGTGGTATAAATGGTTTGAAATAGGTACAGTTAATACGTGAAATTTTAGAGCTAACATTTCAAAGCTTTGTTGATTCCAAATTAATTTCGAAACTATATTGCCAATACAGACAACGTTAATTTTATCAAAGTTAACTTGAAGTCCTGAACAATAACTAAAGTTTGATAATACTTCTAAAGTTTCAGTAAGTGAATCGCTAGAGCCATCCAAAATGATTGTAGTATCGTCCGCAAATTGGGAAAGTCTATGTTCGATTACATTTACAGTTATTCCTTTTATTTTAGTACTTAATCTTAACTTAATGGATATAATTTTAGCGCATAAAATAAATAAATAGCAACTGAGTTGGTCTCCTTGACGACAACCACGTTGTATTGGGAAGAATTCAGACAAAAAACCACATTGTATAACTGTCGAGGTACCATTTTGATATATAACATTGAACCAGCGCTGTATGTCTTTCCCAAAATTGAATAACTAAAGTGTTTTATTAATAAAGGACCATGATAATGAATCGAATGCTTTTTCGAAGTCTATCAGAAGTAAAAGACCAGGTATAACATTTGTTTCAGTATATTGCCTGATATCATAGATTAATCGTGTATTCTCACCTATAAATCTGCCTCCAGTTTGATCATGGTTAACCAATATGTCAATATGTCTTTTTAAACGATTGGCTACACAACCAGCCGCGATTTTATAAATGGTATTAAGTAAAGTGATAGGACGCCAGTTTTTTAAAAACTGTCTTGGTTTATCTCCCTTAGGAATACATGTTATTATACCTTGAGTTTGAGTAATTGATACTTTTCCGACTCTAAATGCGTGGTTCAAAGCTCTACAGACGAATACACCTAATTGTTTCCAAAACATTTTTAAAAAATCTGCTGTGAAACCTGACGATCCCGGAGTTTTATTATTTGCCATGTGTTTTAAAACGGAAGATGCTTCAGTAAGCGTTATAGGGCCTTCTAAATATTCTCGTTGATCATTTGAAGGCTTCGGTATCTTTTGATCCGATATGAAAATGTTAGTTTCTTCCTCACTGTTATTTACGTCTTTATTACTATACAAATGTTTATGTAAATGCAGCAGTTTCATTGAGGTTGTCAGACTGCTTGTCAATTTCAACATTTTCACTGTTGACTAATTTATTGATGGTTTTTGATGTGTAATTATATTTCTCTAAATTGCAAAATAACTTTGTCGGTTTTTCGCCATTTTCAATCCTTTGGGCCCTGGATCTGATTATGTTTCCCTTTAGTTTTTCATCGCTAATAAGTTTAAGTTCCGCTTGGAGATTAGAAAGATGTTCAATTTTATCTTCAGAAAGTTCGCGTTCAATATTGTTAATTTCTGTTTTAATTTTCAATTCTCTAGTATCCCTTTCTTTCTTATTGAAGGAGCTATATGAAATGCATTTTCCTCGATTTTCCATCAGTAATATTTCCAAACAAAGTTGGTCATCAATTGTAAGTTGTAATTCTTCGTCAGGGATAAGCTGAATATTTCTATAGTCGTAAACGGGAAGCATATATTGTTCTTTTATTTCCAAAATTTTACTTTTAATCGTATTAATGTAGTTAATATCTTTTAACAGCATGTTATTATGTTTCCAAGGACCTTTTCCGTAAGAAAAATTGCTCAATTCTAGGGTCAGTTCTACAATAGAATGATCTGATTGAAGACTTGGCTTTATTTGAATATCGGATACACTAGGTAATAGGATAGGCGATAGTAGAACAAATCTAATCGAGCCTGTTGAAGCGGATTGGTTCTACGCCACGTGTAGCGTTTAGTAATGGGGTATTTATATCTAAACGGATCAATAAGACCACGTTCATTTATATAATCAGTTAATGTAGACCTTGCGTTTTTGTTGTTAATACATTTGTAATGATAATAATCTAACTCGTGATCTAGTACTAGATTAAAATCTCCACATATACAGTATGTCTCATTGTCGTATTTGTCGATTTTATTAAAAATGTCAAAAAAATCTGGATTGTCTGTATTAGGACCGTATATTAAGGCCAAAGTTAATTGGGTTTCTCCAACAGTTAAATCTAGTAGGATATAGTTTCCTAATTCATCGCATTCTTGTTTATGAATTTTATATTCTATATGTTTGGAAAACAATATTGCAATACCTCTTGAATTTGAACTGTGATAGCTTAGAACACACTCATTTCCCCACTGTGAATATATACGTTTATATTGTTCCTTAATAAAGTGTGTGTCTTGTAGGCAATATATAACACAGTTTGTGTCCTTTAAATATTGAAAAACTTGGAGACGCTTTTTAATACCTTGGATACCTCTACAATTCAACGATAAGATTTTAAGTGCACTCGTTTCGATTCATATTCTTAATGTAGTTAAAGATACCCACATTTTATTGTTCGATGCAAAAACGATACAGAAGTGCATGTAGAATAGACATTTCATGTTGCAATTTACAATGGTATAAATGAAAAAGAAGAAAAAACAACAACAGGTGAAATAAAAAAAAGTTATGGGTATAATGAATAAGAGTTGAGAATAATGGTATGGGAGAATGTTACAACAAGGGGTAATAAAGAAAATAGTTTCTGAGTAACCATACATGTCAACCACACTACAAGTTCTAATTGATTTAACACCAAGCGGCAGTAATACAATATTTTCTTAGTAAATCTGCACTAAATGTTCTAATTATAATACTTATCAAACAAGGCTAACTGTTCTAAATGATTATACAACAAGCGGTAATAAAATAGGATTATTTTGTAAAATTGCTTATCTCCACCATTAAATGTTCTAATTGTTTATAAAAACAAGGGGTAATAAAGTAATATTTTCTTAGCAACTTATTTATCAAACAGCATTAAATGTTCTAATTTATTTTACAACAAGCGGTAATAACATATTTTCTTAGTAAACTTACTTACCAAACAGAGCTAAATGTTTTAATTGATTGTAGAACAAGTGGTACTACAATAGTGTTTTCTTAGAAACATTACTAATCACCGGCATTAAATGTTCTAATTGTTTATAAAACAATGGGTAATAAAATATAATGTTTTCTTAGTAACCTTTCTTATCAGACTAAATGTTTTTTTATTGATTTTGCAACAAGCGGTAATACAATAAAACTTTCTTAGTAAACATACGTATGAACAGCAAGGTAAATATCAGTGATGCCAGACATACATAAATGTATCATTTACTGTATCTTAAACAGTAGTGATCCTTTACATCGTTTCGTAATTTACGATTAAGCATATTTTATTATTTAAACATATCATACATATTATTACTATCTCTATTATACATTATTTGTTATAGTACTTAAGATAGAGACTCAATTTGATTTCTCTTCAAAAAAGAAGAAAAATCTTTGGAAGATATTACCAAAGTAATTTATACTATCGATTCCTTTTTATAAAATATCTCTTTTGAAAAGCCAAATAAAGAGATAATTTAAAGGTTGTTTAGTTTTAAATTGATTGTATGGTACGTGATTTTCAACTTCGTTTATAGATTAATACGATTTTAGCTAATAATAGTGTTTAACAATAAGCACTACATAATATAATTTCAATAATATTGTCTGGCTAAATAGAATTGCAATGTTAGTGTAAATTCATAGAAATTGAATCAGTTATTATATTACTTTACGGCAATACAGTAGATTTAGAACATTACATTAACTCAAATATTCAGCATACGTTTATGTCTTCATATGTATTAACACTACGGGAGTACTGCGTATATACACAAACGGGACTCACAGTTTACACTTAAAGATATCAAAAACACGTGTATTTATAACACCACGGGAGTACTGCGTATATACACAAACACTGTGTAATAAATTGGATAACATTTGGTACACATACTTGTATATTTATATTGTGTTACATCAATCATCAGTTTACACTTTACAGCAATACAGTAGATTTAGAACATTACATTCACTCAAATATTCAGTATACGTTTTTGCTGAGTAATACACATAATCGTATAATTATATAGTGTTACATCAATCATCAGTTTACACTTAAAGATATAAAAACCACGTGTCGAATTATGACGCTAGGTTCAAAAAGAATTAATAATTGTATAATTATATAGTGTTACATCAATCATCAGTTTACACTTAAAGATTTCGAAAACACGTGTCAAATTATAACGCTAGGTTCAAGAAGAAATAAGCATATACTTGGTTACCTTTGAATTTTATACATATAGACATTTGCCAATGTTACACATATATTAACAAACATGTTTAAACGATCGTCATCACACACTTGCGTTTTCAAAATCACATTAAGACTAGTGATCCTTTACATCGTTTCGTAATATATGCTATGCATATCATATTCTTTAAACGTATCATAGATATTATTACTATTTATATTGTGTATTATTTGTTATAATACTTAAGTAAAGACTCCATTTGATTTCTCTTCGAAAAAAGGAAGAAATATCTTGGGAGAGTATTACAAATAATTTATACTATGGATTCCTTTTATAAAAATCTCTTTCGAAAAGCGAAATAAAGAGATAATTTTAAGGTTGTTTGGCTTTAAATTAATTATATGATACGTCATTTTCAATTTTGTTTATAAATAATACGATTCAAATAAAATTAGTATTTAACTATAAGCACTACATAAAATGGTTTCAACAATAAAGTCTGGCTAGATAGAATTACAATGTAAGTGTAAATTCCTCAAAGTTAAATAAGTTTTTATATTACTTTTGTGCAATAAGGTACATTTAGAACACTACGTTCGCTAAAATATTTAGCATACCTTTACGTCTTCATATGTGTTCATAACACTACACTACATCGTTGCTTTTAAGCAATACAGTACAGTTAGAACACTACGTTTATTCAAATATTCAGACAACGTTTATGTTTTCATATGTATTCATAAAACTACGGGAAAATTGCGTATATACACAAACACTGTGTAATGAATTAAAACACATTTGGTATACATCGTTATATAATTATATGATGTTACATCAATCGTAATTTTATACTTAAAGAGATCAAAAGCAAGTGTCAAAATTTGGACGATAGGTTCAAAACGAATTCAGCATATACTTGATAAACCTTTGAATATTATACATATACATTTGCCAATGTTACACATATATTAACAATAATGTTTAAACAATCGTCATCATACATTTGCGTTTTCAGAAGTACATTAAGACTTCGTTGGTTAAATATTGTTATAACAATGTATGTGAACACCGTAAACTTACGATACCAAAAACACATTACATAAAACTATCTAGTCTAAAGCATGTATAATACTTAAGTTGGACATCCCCATGATATATTTGAATTGTCGAAAGCATACACAAATGCATTACTCTAATACATGATAATACTCTTTGGATTTAGTAAGCTATCAGCATGCACTTGAGTACATCTCGAATACATCTAAAGTGTATATATATATATGTACACCTTTGCCGATATTACACACATATTAACACAACTGAATTGATATTACTATTACTATAAAGAAAACAACAACAACAACAACTAAACTGACACTCATGTTCAACATTTTACCAAGGCTGTCTTAAATGTTTTAACATTGATGGTGTCTGAATATTTTTATTTTCTAAATCTAACGACTTTTTAAATAAACAGTAAGTTTCAAGACGCGGCGAGTTATTTATTTTTGCATACCACGTTTCCTTATATATGCTTAGTGGCCTGTGTTCGATTGGAAAGAACTCTAAAGGTGTATTTAATTGGCTTTCTTATAGTATCGTAAGTCCTATTCTTAATTTGGTAAACCAAATTGTTACCGTTATATAAAAATTTCTTGTTCTGCATCGTTCCTTAGCATTCTATAAGTTTTAAATAGGATACTTTTATTTTTTAACTCGCGACATACGCTTTTTATGAATTATCAGAAATAAAAGGATTACAAATAATGTCGAAACCACAACGGTCCTTTTAGGGCCACAGAATAAAATGAAAATTAAGTGAAATAACTAGTACTCGTATTAACGTATGTACAATAATATTAAAAAGAAGCGCAGTGGTGGCATATTAACGGGGTGGCAAATGTCCGGAAGGGCATGTGTTCGCCTGCCTTAAAATAATCGGGAGGGCATATGTCAGGGTGGGCATGTGTCCGACATTCGCCCAAATTAGATTGACCTAATAAGAAGTTATCATTAGTTAATATAGGCATTCATACAACAAGCGGAGTAATTTAAAGTAACCGAACTGACAGTATCATGCCAGGTCCTGATGATGATGATGATGATCTTCATCAGTGTTGTTATATTCCCTAATTTTTGTATAATACATTAATGCTAGTTTTCTTTATGCGTTAAAGAGGGCATAGTTTTGCATCAAATAAGCAACGCTTGCTTTATGCGTATCACCACTTAAACGTTCTATATTCGTTCAAAAATCACAGCATATACGCTTATTGTTCCTTATTCGCCGATTGCCCATAAACAACTGAACGAATAAGGAATAAAGAACCTGTTTCCTTTTCTGCATTTCTCCCTGAATAAAGCAAATACGCATGACAAAAAAAAAAACCATTTCTATTTATTATTTCTATTTAGAGAACTAATGCAACAAGTCAAAGTGCAAAAAGCACTGATGGACTAGGAGTTCTGGTTGTCGGATGTAGCGGTGATTAACAAGCAATTATATTTTATATGTACGATATGTTAAAGCATGTGATAACTTAATGCTAACACATTAAAGCAGTGGGCGAACATGTGAGGAAAGTGTGTTTACAAGTGAGGACTGTGTGTGAACAAGTGATGAATGTGTGTAAACAAATCAGGACAGTGAGTAAAAACTGAGAGCAGTTTGTGAACAAGTGAGGACAGTGTGTGTGTATGTGAACAAGTAATGTAAAGTGAACAAGTAATGTAGGTACCGGGTAATAATCCGAAATGTGCTTTTGCAGCCATATACTGTTAAATGTTAGTGATTAAATGACAGTTCAATGACATTTAGTTTAATGACATTGAATGTCACACTTCATCTCAGATATTTAACATCGTTTGCAATTTGACCCCAACATATACATGAATATATGATTTATTATCAGTATCGAGCAATCAAGCCCACAAGCCTACAATTTTACTTCCTCCACCACTTCCACCACCACCACAACTACAAGTGCTACTACTACAACTATTACTTCTACTAGAAAATACAACACATTTTTAGAGAACATTATTATGGAATTGCATCTATAACTGACATTGAAACCATATACATACAAATACAATTATTGCCATGAATGCGTTTATAAAGTGAAGATATATGTTATATTATACTATATTCAAATGTATATGTTGACAATTTAGTTTTTATATTTGTTTCATTTTGAACCAATTTTCGGTAAAACGGCATAGACATACACCAAGTGAATAATACATAGTGCGTTATAACTTTTCCCTAGTATACATGTATATCATACCCAAATAATCGTTTTAAGCTTCAATTTAATTTATATAATCAGTATAGATATTACTTTTTAATGATTATTTCGTTATTCGGTTTCTAAAATGTATTCCAGATAAGTGTTCCTCCCCATCCGGATGTGGCCCCTGGGGAGAATGCAGTGTAACATGTGGAAATGGATTTAGAACTAGACAGACGAGTTACGGAAACTGTGCATATTTAGAATTATGTGAGAACAGTCCATGTCCAGGTAATTATTATTATTATTATTTTTTTTTTTATTATTACTTCATGTATTAATTATTACTATCTGTCTGTCTGTCTGTCTGTCTGTCTGTCTGTCTGTCTGTCTGTCTGTCTGTCCGTAAAATAAAACAACAAAAAGCTTGTAAAACGTGTAAAACTTTAGACTGTTTACTTATTAAATTTAATAGTTTTATCCCCCCCAAAATGTTTTTACGAAGTCAAAAGCAAATAACTATTCCCTGTCAGTACCATTTTTGTCACTGCGGTGGACATTGTGGGAGGAATGCTTCTATTATTTTAAGGGGCTGTTTCACAGATGACTAAAATATGGAGCCGCAATTCAAACTTAAATTACCTTTTAGGTTGTACTTAAGTAAATTGCGATAGTTCAATATAACGATATGAACGCGACCGAAATGTGATAATATCATAGAGCGATGGTGAAATGGAAATAGCTTGAGACTAGGCTAGGAAAAAATAATGGGACTATGCTTGTATAAACGATGTGGATAACACGACAACCAATGAACGAGTATTATCCTGTCACCCTGTCACGTTGTAGTTTTAGATGTTGACAGGGGTACAACAGCATCCCTATATCTATAGTTAATTATACATTTAATACTAGTAAGACATACATTAAAGGTGAAAGACAAACATCAAAAGTCTAATGATCATACATTTTAGCTTTTCTTTTGTTTCCTTTTCTGAGCATGTTCAGATCAGTTTACTTTTGGATACTGATTTACCACACCTTAACCCAACACCACAGCCTTAACCTTACATGCATCATCTCTGTCTGCACTGTGACCACAGTTCGAGTCGACAACGACACCGACACTGGTAAAACGTTTATGCCTATTCCCCACCAATGGTTTTATACACGCATTCTCATTTTAATGTAATAAAGACGTTTTTATATTATTAATTTGGTATTACGTAGACTGTTTACAGCTGCTTATTCTTAGACACACAAAACGTAATTTGATGGAACGAAATCGGCACATCGAGAATCAGTTTGTCTTTTCAGCGTCCACTTCTAGAATTGAGGCAACTGCTAACTCGGTTACACAGCGTCACATCGGTTCGTATATTCATTAATCTTAAGTGTATTCGGTATTATTTTTTAATTAATGTACATTTGCATTTTAGATGCTTAATATCAAAATCAAAATGTCATGTTTGTTAAGTTTAGATGATGTTTGTTATTACAGTTAAAATATAGATAAAAGGATAAATACTGAAAGAAAAAGTTGCATTTTTAATATCTGGCTTGTATATCTAGTGTATAAATATGCAAATATGCTGCTTTGAACTCCTATACATTTTTTATGTTTCGAATACGATAGATATTTCCCGTGTGTCCCATTTACGATTGTATTTCAATGCATATAATGTCAAAAGGTTATTTTTCCTTCATGACTTTGCAAATAAATGCCTCTTTGTAAACTATCGTTAAAATTGTATAGTACTTTTATATAAAACAAGTACAGGCATAATTTTATTGGTCATTCGTATGTATGACTTAAACATTTTGTATAATGATCTCGACACTATATGGCATTAAAATTCTTTTCTCCGTTAAATAAAAGCACAATGAGCACTTAAGGTTGTAAGCAAACTACACGCGTTTTACAATATCAGCTTTTGAACTTATATCACTTGTAAACATGAAATGAAAGATTAGTTTTTTGTTATAAAATTGTGTTATTGTGCTGAAACATACAATAAGGTTATGTCAACAATGTGTACCAACACTATACCAACATGTAGGTTATCACTGGTAGAGGTAAACAGCCTTACCGTACAAGCAATTGAAATATGTAAACATAAATGATAAAGTAGTGCCATATGCAATACATATGTTTTATGTGAATGTGCACGTTTGTGACGCAAAAATATAAATAAATAAATATAATAAATTAAAGTTCCAGCAAGCCAATCGGGGACGGCAGACGCCATGCTGGGGGTCAAGATCGCTGTTCCAGTTTTTGCAGCTGTTGTCATAATCGGTGTTGTCCTGGTGGCCTTGTTTCTCCGCAGGTGCACTTTTTCGTTCTTATACTTAATATATTACATAGATGGGATCCCAAATACGCTCTGTATAGCTAGAAAATAAATTTGCAATGCATACTTAAAGGCAATATTTTGTAAATTAACAACGATTTCGATCATTGACACCATATACCAACATATACGTTATGTTATAATCAAATGAACACAGGTCAGTTTTTTTTAAATGATTTATTCCCCTATCAAAAAGACACAGTTGTGAATAGTCATCGCGTTGTTGTTTTTCCTTTTTAGCTCACCTGAGCACAACGTGCTTATGTTGAGCTTTTGTGATCGCCTTTTTTCCGTGGTGCGTCGTGCGTCGTGCGACGTCAAAGTTTACATTGTGAACACTCTTGAGGCCACATTTTCTGGCCAATCTTCATGAAATTTGGTCAGAACATTTGCCCCAATGATATCTCAGCCAATTTCGAAACTGGGTCATGTGAGGTCAAAAACTAGGTCAGTAGGTCAATTGAAGAAAGAGCTTATGAACACTCTAGAAGTCACATTTGTTTGCCCAATGAACATGAAACTTGCTCAGAACATTTTTTCCAATGATATCTCGGCCGAGTTTGAAAATGGTTCCGATCCGTTTAAAAAAACATGTCCGCCATGGGGTGGGGCAGTTTTCCTTACATGGCAATAGAAAAGCTTGTGAACGCTCTAGAAGTCAATGTTTTCCCAATCAACATATCAACATAAAACGTGCTCAGAACCTTTGTTCTTATGATATCTCGGCCGAGTTCGAAAATGGTTCCGGTCCGTTGAAAAACATGGCCGCCAGGGAGAGAGGCAGTTTTCTGTATATCGCTATAGAAAAAGCTTGTGAACACTCTAGAAGTCAAATTTTTTGCCAAATCAACATGCAACTTGTCCAGAATCTTTGTTTCTTATGATACCTCGGCCGAGTTTGTAAATGGTTCCGGTCCGTTGAAAAAAATGACTGCCAGTTGGGAGCAGGGAGGGGCAGTTTTCCTTATATGGCTATAGAAAAAGCTTGTGAACACTCTAGAAATCACAAATTTTGCCCAATCAATATGAAACTTGCTCAGAACCTTTGTTCTTATGATATCTCGGCCGAGTTCGAAAATGGTTTCGGTCCATTGAAAAAACATGAAACTTGCTCAGAACCTGTTAGAATGATATCTCGGCTGAGCTCGAAAATGGTTCCGGTCTGTTGAAAAACATGGCCGCCATTTGGGAGCAGTTTTCCTTATATGGCTATAGGAAAAGCTAGTAAATACTCTAGAAGTCACCTTTTTTTGCAACACTCAACATGAAACTTGCTCAGAATCTTTGTTCTTATGATATCTCGGCCGAGTTCGAAAATGGTTCCGGTCCGTTGATAAACATGGCCGCCAGGGGGCTGGCAGTTTTCCTTATGCGGCTATAGAAAAAGCTTGTGAACACTCTAAAAGTCACATGGTTTTCCCAATCAACATGAAACTTGCTCAGAACATTTGTTCATATGATATCTTGGCCGAGTAAGAAGGTTCCGGTCCGTTGAAAAACATGGCCGCCAGTGGAGGGGAGGGGGTTCAGTTTTCATTATATGGATACATATTTTTAAAAGCTTGTGAACACTTTAGAGGCCACATTTGTATCCCAATCATCATGAAACTTTCTCAGAACATTTGCCGCAATAATATCTCGGACAAGTTCGGACCTATGTCATATGTGGTAAAATACTAAGTCACCAGGCCAAATTGAAAAAAAGCTTGCGAACAATCTAGAGGCCACAATTTTAGCCGAATCTTCATGTAACTTGCTCTAACAGTTTAATTCCTTAGCCCCTCAGGTGAGCGACCTAGGGTTTTACCGCCCTCTTGTTATTATTATTCGCGCATTGAGAATTGTCTATAATAATGCTTTAATCTATACGTATGGTGCTATATTTTAGAAAACGTCGCAGTAAACGATCGACAAAGAATTTGCCTTCTTCAAGTCACACAGCTTCGCCCAAAGGTTTCCCAGAGGCTGCAGTCACGCCTGCAAACACAGCGTGGTATGAGATAGTTCTGGACGACAGGGAATATAATTACATGCGGTCTCAACGCGATGGGGCTGGTCCTGGCGAGCATCATTACGCAGCGTTAGAAGGACGTGAAAGCCACGCCTATGAAACACCAAATAGCGCTTTACCTGAAGCTAACAATGTACCTAGAACACAGGATTCTCTGCCAAAGTTGGAAGAGCATGTGGACGATTACACTGATATGACTGGAAAAAATGTGGACCAGATAAAGATTGCTGGGACGGTGCTTCACCATCCAGAACAGTCTCAGTTGAAAGGAAAACGAAATATCAGAGATCTCAGCAATGTTCAGGCCCACTAGCTCAACACCCAGCAACGACACAATGACCACTGTTATGACCGTCTGCAGCACGCTGGTGACAGAGAATATGGCACTGAGCTGTATAATAACGAACAGTCTAGTGAGAAACCAGCCAAACAAGAACATGCTTATGAAAGTCTCCAAACGACCAAACAACCACAACGAAAGGGTCCAACGTATAACAATATATCAAACAAGTAATATTATACGACAAAATAATAAAACGCATTTCATTACTAAAATATCTTTACTGAATCTTTTATATTACGTTTCTTATTGCAATTGCGTGTACATGTAATGTTAAGTAATTCTTACGCAATAAAATATGTTATCTCTAAGTAATACACCCGGTACTGCATGTTACAGTTTTCAAAATAAAATGCCGTTTGTGTATTCTCATTATCTTTCTTTTATCATGCACATAGACTTTATACGTGTATTTTGTCTTTTTCCCTAGTATTTTGTGTTATTTTAATTGAATACATATAAGAATACTTGATAGAAACTGGATTCGTGTTTCGTTATAAAATGAGATTATTCACGCATTAAGGTTGTAAGTACATAATTATATACTAAATAAAATAAAATTTGCAACAACTAGGATGTTAGCAAATACAACATGCATCTTAAAACACAACATTGTTAATTAGCTGTATTTCATTATAACATTGTGGCATGTATACCAAGCATGATGTTGAAATTCACTAGTTAACTGTCTTTGAAGGGAAGGACAGTGCCATAAGAAGAAATTATATTTATTTAATGATGAGGAAATATATCAAGTTTTATTTTTGTTGAAAAACTTATTTTACTTAGTATATAATACAAATACTGGATATATAAATTGAAATTACAGAAGATACATGTTTAGACCATGTGTGATATGCCAATACAACTTAATTAATAACTTAAAATCTCAGAAAATTGCGAAATGGGCATGACAATAATATATTATTTTCATACTGCTAAGTTACATATTCATTCATATTATTGCTGTCTGAAAAGGGATACATAATTCATTGATATTTAAAATATCCAGTCATATTATATTGATGTCTGAAAAAAACATAATTCATTAATATTTCACATATTCATTCATATCTATGCTGTCTGAAAAGAGATTCATTGATATTTATCTATACCTGCAATAGAAGGTACATAAATGTAACCCCAATGAAAAAAAAATTATGTTTCATTTATTCATTAACTTTCACAAGTATATATTGTGCATTGTACTTGTCTGGAAGGTGTATCCACAATGGGTTCGAAGGTGTAGATACCATCTTGCTGAAGAGTACGAACTTCGTGACAGTGGATCTGAAGAGATGGTTTCAGGAGGCACTATACGGTTTCTTGGACATTGGACACGGCCTGGTGGGGTCTGGGTTCGAGCCGTCTTGCACACACTGATAATGTCAACCCCTTAAAACAAACCAAACATCCTTTCAATATTGTTGTGGCTGTGGTTTCACAAAAATGTAGGGACAATAATTATGCATACAGTTCAACTATAATTTTAACATTCATGATCAGCAAATTTAGAGGTTCACTAGTCACCAGTTTTCGCGACCATTTCAGTGATTTTCAACATTAATTTCAAATTTCCTGCAAATGCGAGCACCTCAAACACTGCAAGCCTGTCTGCGTAAATTACCAGATACTTGCTTGCAACTTAGCAAACTGGGGGTCAACCATTCAGATTTTCCAATAAATTCCAATGTATGTACTCCCTTTTAAATGTCTTGCCAAAATGGCGTTTAGAGCTAGGAATCATCATGCACGAATATTATGTGCAAGGTGGCTCAACACATACACTGGCTTTATATAGAGCATATCTTCGAATTCACTAAGCATGCAATTCAAAACTCGAGCTTTTAAATCTGATACTAACAACTTCTAAAACAGTCAAAATGCTGCTCAGTATCACTGTATCCCTATTTCTTAGAAATGTCTCCCCTGCGAGTTCAAATTTTTGGCTGAAACTGTAAAGTGCTACTTATATAGTCTGGTGAAGATTAGTAATGAGGTTTTAATATAACATCTTTATTTCAAATCCAAACGTTTCATTGTAATACAAATGAACTGTATTAAACAATTTATCACCCAGTGTGCAATATTGTTATATTATGTTTATGCGCAATGCTGTCAAAAACCGCACATTTTAATTAACTATGCATGCATTACTAAATTGGTGAAAACGTAAAACTCTGCAATGGCCTATACTGATTTTCAAGATTATGATCTGATCTTAGTTTACATTTCTTTCTCTGTACTAGTATCTCTCACTTCAAAGATTCATTCCATTCCGGTTTTCTACTAATGTGTAGACCCGTAAACAATTTATTTCATATTTATCTAAATTGACAATGCCCAGATCCCACTTTAGCTCAGAATCCATTTTATAACGATACTGGTTGGCGAATAGTATCCGTGAACTAGCAGTATCCGTGATTTGAATATTAAAAGGTGTAAAAGCTTTCCATCATTGAATGTTAAGTTTACACACATCACCTAGCAACTGTTCCAAAGGCAGAATGGTTGCAGTCTCCAAAACTTCATATTTTTCAAGATATTTACATTTTTGTTAAAAAAAGATCTCCAAACAACTTAACTCCTCGGGGGGGCATTCACGCGCACGTCTTTGCGCGTGGGACCTCTATTTTTATCTTGTACTTCCTTATTTTCGGTTACCAAGGGTGATCGCTAGGTTATTCACATAAAGCAGCAGTTTTAGTATTCAGTCACCACCATCCATTTACTCAACACTCATGCTTCGTGGTATAGATTTTATTTATAAAAAATCAAGAATTGCAATCGCAATATATTTACCAAAACAAAATATTAACAAATAATGGCAATTTTAAAATGTTTACTAAATTATACGGCTAGGTTCGGGACGATTTTGACAAAATGTCAATGCCGGGGAAGCGTCTACTTCAATAATAACATGGTTAACTCCCGTTTACAATCAGCAAATTTTTAAGGGTCGCCAAAAGGGTAATCAAAAGCCCATTATCCGGCATCCACTTATGTTTGTAGTCGCATTATCACCGTTAATCTGGCATAGAATTTAATAACATTACATCATTATGATGTAGGTAATATGATGTAAAATGGTATAGAATGATTAAAATCGCATTTTCTATTGAAAGCAAAAATCACGGATACTACTAGTTTTATTGCTTCAAGTAATGCTCATTGATTACCCATTTGGAGCCACTTATATGGAAAAAACATATGAAGTCATGACAGGATATTTACATCCTTGTAAACAGAAGGAGCCAAACTTTGTACTGCAACAAGCTTTTCTTTAAAAGTATTACTTATGCGAATGAAAATAAAGAAAAACTACTAAAAAATGACGGATACTACTCGCCAACCAGTTAATGTTAAACTTTAGACGTTGTCTTGAGAGGACATATGTAGCCAATGGGCTTTAATAAGTAACAGAGTTCGGGTTATTTATGGATGTAATGCTTACAATTACTGGGATCCCAGTCCCCAGGCAGTTTCGTGCAGTACGTGCACAGCCCCAGAGCAGATTCGGACAGTTTCACGCAGACTATTGCGCACGTGTTTATTAGAATCTGCACTTTTGTGGGTCGCCCCAATCAGCTCCGCTGGAAGGTGACGACAAGGTCATATCGTGTTATTCCGAAAAGTAAACGGAAAGCAGTGTGAGCAGGTAGTAGTAATCTGAATACGCACGAAGGCGGGCAATCCGGGACAATGGAAGTGATTGCGAGGAAATTCGTTACTTAGTATACTGACGTTTCAAATCCGGTAGGAAAAAGGCCTGTGACTTCTGTCAACGTCCTGTTTACTTCAATTTAAGATTCTAAGAGCACAACCACTTATCATCAAGTTTAAGCTGTTTAAATAGCAAGATTTTATTTGTCAAATGTTTAACGGTGTTTATTGTTATTTAATATTGCATGTTATTCTGTACTAAGCCGATATACTATTATCTCAGTTTATCTAGATCTAATAAAATACATTTGCTTAACCTGAATCACTCACCATCATCATTTCTCTGATGAATGCTCAAACAGTTATGTCGCTCCTAAATTCACATTGTGGCATTGGTATACAGGAATAGTGGTGTCGCTTAATAAAATAATATAACAAATAACGAACCGTTCACAAAATTTAGCTTTCTCTTTATATTATAATCACTATAAATTGAATGTGAATTATTGTCATACCATTTGCAACTCGTGAACTGGTGAAGTGTTTCTTGATACATGGTCTTCTATTTCTGTTGATACGGAAATTGTCTCTGTACATAATTTCAACTATTACTGATACAATCAATTTATTTAACACACTATCCGGGTTTGTGGGCATTGGGTTGTAACAAAGCAGGCTTGTTTTCTAATGCATATACTAGTGATCGATAAAGTCGGTCTACAGCAGCATGCACGACTGCTCCTTGCCTGGGTAAACATCATCATCATCATCATCATCATCACCGTCATCGTCATCATCGTCATCGTCATAATTATGCTCGTCGTCGTCATCATCATTATCATCATTATCATCTAGTTATGTATCTATATTATCGCGATAAAGATAATATTTATAATTAAGTAAATTTGTAAATGATATTCGAACGCTCACACATATGACACATAGTATTGACATTGGAATGGCGGCTTAGATAGAATGGTGATTATAAATCCTGTGATTGCTTTTTGGCAGATACCACATTATCGCTTGGTACCACTACTAACAGACGTACTTAAACGTCTTAACAATTGGTTAGCATGTCTGCTAAATAGTATAACTTACATAAACCGACGACTGTAAATGTGTAGGGAACGATAGTTTTATGTAATTGTATAAGACATCTGAAAATAGTAATTCCGTGGTTTTATAAGCCATTAACACGTATGATATTTGCAATGTATTGTTTACCTATTTCTAGAAATAAAAAGTATTGTAATCTTCTTTCTTCAGTGACGACTTCTCCAGTTAGCGAAGAGACTAACTGACCACCAACTACAAGAAGTGCGTTTGCATGTACAAGTATACATTATTATATCGATAGAAGCGTGTGACGATGATTGAACTAAGAAATGTACGTACCGGTAATCGTTTATAACAATAATTCCAAATGATTCTGAAGCAGTGCGATGAGTAACTTACGATGCACTCATTATTGTTTATTTGTACATTCCGTAATTTGTATTTGTCAATTCTGAAATGTTTTATGACAGTTACGTTCAGTTTTTCTGTTCAGCTTATTTTTCATTCTCGTTCATAAAATGTGTGCGATATAAAGTTGACTTCGGATAACTGCTAATAATTAGCCAAAAAGCTTTAGATTGAGCAATATGTTACCCTATTCTGTCTTTTCAGTGTCCACTTTTAGAATTGAGACTACCACCAACTTAGTCTAATAAATGAGACGTTTAACGCGAATTTAGTGCTACTTTATAAAATTGGCTAAATTCGCTGCAACGTCTCATCGCCGAATGACCATTTATGTGGTGGAAAATCAAAATGTAAAATTTTCAAAAATATCGCTCAGATATCAAAATAAAATTACCTGGTCGTAGATGCAACATGTTACTGAAATACACATTAAAATGTTTGTTTATTTGTTTGTTTGGATTTTTCGCCGTATTCAACAGTATTTCAGTCATATAACGGCGGTCAGTTAACCTTCTCACACTTTTCCTGGGTAAGTTGGTTTACCAGTACTAAGTGCACATACTTATGCCAGTAACTGACAACTGCCCTACTTGAATCAGAGGTAGGGGAAGAATGACTGTAGAAATAATTTCACGACCAATCCCCACACAAGTTATGTGGCAGGGCTGGGAATCGAACCCGCGATCCTATGATTTGTAGTCCAGCGCTCTACCAACTGAGATAACCGGCCCGGACACATTAAAATAAATAATACCAATATTTCATTGTCAACTTAAGGTATTATTTTTTTATACAATATTAATAACATAATACACATTAAAATAATTAATACCAATAATTGGAGAAATCTTAAATTTATAGATACTGTACATAACAACATTGGAGATCTGAAAGTTAAACAAAATAAAATATTCCAAAATGCATTAATACATTTAATTACAACAAGACGTAATTATTAAAGTTTAATGGTGGCCAACACCGAAAACATATAAGCTGCTACATGTGTACATGAGTACACGTTTCGCAACAACCTTGCAGTCGCAGCGGATGGCTTAGAATATGCCCATCTTCTCTGCGATGATCCCGGGATTTAGGGCTTTGTGAGGCTGGGAGTTGATCACCTTAAATAAAATAACAATATTACATGTACATTTTAAATATATGGTTTTAGCATTTTGTATTATGATTTACAGACCTCATTGACCATGTCCCTTATTGTACTAAATCAAGCATGAAAGGTGTGACTCACTGACTGCCAACAGGTGCATACCATTTACAAATGCTACTTAAAGTAACATATCATTGTCAAAAACATTGGTTTGAAATTTAAGTACCAACTACCAATAAATTACAAAACAGATATTTCATAGGCACATACTTACTGTTTCCCTATTAAATGAGGCTAATCACATGTTTCTTGTCAATAACAACTAAACGTCTGATGTCCACATTCAACGTTATTCACAGCATTAAAACTTGTGTAGTTTTCTTATCATGTTTGTAAACACAGTCAGAATATGAACACACTTGTAGGATATCTATCAATTATTTTTAGTCATTTTACTCTTCAGAAAACATGAGCATTTTTCTTGTTGAGTCATATAATTCTATTTAGATAGTCTGCGGAATACCTCCAATATGGCCGCCAATCGGTGTTACGGTCAAAATTATACCTCGTCGTGAAAACGGTCTATTGAAAAAAGAAATTTAGTTAAAGAATCTATTATCATCTAAGTTGCAATGTCAGCATAATAATAATAATAACAATAATAATAATAATAATAATGATAATAATAATAATAATGATAGTAATAAACGAGCTACCTAGGAATCGCCCGTGTTCCAAGTCAGAATGCATCATCTGTGACTGCCAATTATGCATGTGCTGTAGCGTCTGCTGGACCAACTGCCAATGTCCTGGCAAAATGTCGTACGTTGATCGTTTTCTTTTGTAAAACGGGTTTATTGTATCATGGCGTCTTAAAACGCTGACTCATTACTGAACATTTTAAGCAAACCATTATCATTCTCAGTCGTTTTACCAATGCGTTGCTGTCTATAGGAGACTCCATTTAGTAACTATGTATACGAAATTGCTTTTTTTTTCATATTCGTCTTAAGTACCAGATATACACAATACCACTAATGAGTATATATGAACTCCCTAGGTACTGCACTTGTTTCTACAAACCAGTAGAATTCGTATCACTTCATGGTTACAGTAATGGTTGTGTATGTTGTTCTATGTATACTTCTTTGTTTGAGAACATATCAATATTTTTCAGGTGAACGTGTCGGTCATATATATATGTTATATCCACTTGAAGAATACGTTATTCTTAATAAAACACAGTCAACAAATTATTTTATTGGTTGGTTGTTTATATATACAAATAATGAAAAAAAACAACAACAGTTTATCACAAAATCCCTTACTGAATTGGTAAAAGGACAATTCGTTAATGCGACTTCTCTTTGCTGAACGCCACCTGCCATTTCCCGCAGTACATGATTCTGCAACAATAAAGCGGATGTGACTTATCGATCGATCAGTACATAGCGAGGTAATGCGTGTGTTGTGTCGTTTGTGGTAGTGTGTTGATTTAAATCGAAAATGCAATGATAATGGATGTATTACGATATTAATTTATACTGGGCATTAATGTGGAATAGTGTCTTATCACAGGTATGTAAATTTTATTGCAAAATTTTAATAATTAGTATCTTTTTGCCGAGTTCAAAAGTAGCGACGAAAATCCTGTCGCTACTCTATAGACATATAGAGAGAAATTTCCACCACAGTTTTAGTCCGTCGGCGGTTGGGCCCTCCAGCCCAATTTATTGCCCATATAAAAAGTATCTCAATATTGGCTGGCACAGGGCCTAACTTGTTGTGCTACTACCAACTCGGGTACTCAGCGTCACATCGATTCGCATATGTATACATACGTGTAATTAATATTAAAACGTTACGAATTTACATATAAAATTTATTATGGTATAGATTGATAATGCTAAAAATTCAAACAAAGAGTAATGTGTTTTTTTGTTTATAAAAGCTGTATGATATTGTTTTGATAGCATTGTTATTTTCTGTTTCCGACACAACAGACCAAAAATTTTAGTACAAGCGTTGGTACAAGTAGCATGGCTACATGATTTTTGGGGGATGTTTTGATCCCAAATCCCAATATATTTCCTAAAAGATGTTTTCTGATTACAAAACTGAAATGAGCATGAAAATATCTTACTTGGAAGTGAAGTTTTGACAATACCAGTCAAAGTGCAATAAAACGTTATACAAGAAAAAAACATGAAAAGTCAGCCCAACTATGAATTTGTGTTTATTAAGCTAAAAGCTATGGGGGGAAATGTATTTTATAAATGGTGCATATTTTCTGATTACAAAACTGAAATAAAATCATAATTATCTCACTTAGAAGTGTTGTTATGACTATTTTTGTACACTACCCGTAAGGCTGCAATAAGACGCAAAATGGGGAAATACATGAAAAATGAAGACTACTGTCATTGTTTTCATTTTTAAGATAAAACACTTTGAATTTTGTGAAGGTGCATGTTTCCTGATTACAAAACTGAAATAACATTTCATTTATCTCAAATAGAAGTGTTGTTATGACTATTTTTGTACATCATCCGTCAAGGTGCAATAAATGTAATGCAAAAACAACGTAAACAGTAATACCAACTATGAGTTTCTATTATTAGGCTGAATATATAATGTCCATGTGTGCAGCCTAATTTTAAAAACTAGTTGGTATGATTGTTCATGTTTCTTGCGTTACATTTTATTGATGGTTTTATCAAAATCAACTGTTCTTCATGTGACTTGTTTTGCCGCAATGATTTTTAAATTAAAAAATGATATATAGTCAACATTTTACTTATTCGTTTGAAACTGTAACACATGTTTTATGCAACTTTGCTTTCAATGCATATATTAAATCAAAAAGACATATACTTACGATATCAAATTGACAAAAGTGTCTTCTGGTAGCAACAAGCAATATGCCGGCACAAGGCAAAGGAAAACCTGAAACGATACAAGAAAGAGATGTTTACAACTATGCTTTGCAGTTTTACTACTAGTACTTTATATATGACAGTGATGCATGATCGATTAAAAAAAGTAAGATAACTTGTGTCATCATGTTAATTATACATTAAACTTCAAAACTTTAAGATTCTATAATATAAAGTAACTGATACATTATTTAAATGTATACAGTAATTAAGTAATAAAACATGACTAGCTGATGCATCAACTCAATGCAAACAATAAATAAAAATAAAATTAACAGCACTTGCAGCTAATAAACTAGCTAGCAATACAAGCTGCATAGTTTTGTTAGGGGAAATGTGTTAGTGGTTAAAGCATTCAAATGTAAACTGTATTAATTCCAACAGCTTTAACTGTTGTTTACATGATAATACAATATGGAACCTCTGTATGCACCATATTTCTAAAAGTAATATACTTTCGAGCAGTATATGTTCTCAAAAGATAATGAAATAAAAATATATACATAAATATATGAATATCCTATCTAAGCACCACTACTGCCAATCTACATAGTGTCCAAAATCAGTTTAACATCTCCATTGTTATAATCTTCCTTCAAATTGTATGCATACACAGCCGGATCATCCTTGTATTGAACATTATACCACTCTGGAAAGCCTGGTACAATGCTTATCACCATACCTTTGTACACGTTCCCATCAGCAAATTTGTGCTCAATTTGTTTACCAACAAAAAAGGGCATATTACCCTTCTTAATTTCTGACACATCAACATCTGACGCACTCTCAAGAAGCGAAATCACATTCTGCTTTAAAGTATCTTTATCAAATTTTTTGTATTTACCTCTGTCATCTTTTTTTTTTTTAAAGTTATACCCTGTTTTATCATTGGCCTTCTGCTTCAATACATTTTTCGAAACATCAACCTACTTTTCAGGGCATCAACAATGTCTTTATCACTGTCCAGTGCAGCTACACCTTTTTCTACTTGCGCTTTGGACTGCCACAGTCCATAGTAGCCAACTTCATTCGTTAGCTGCTCCGCTTTCCTGATCCTTTCTTTTTCTTTTCTTTCAAGTTCTTCTTGCTTTTGTCTTTGTTGTTCCAGTCATTTTTCCTTAATTACTTTAATTCTGTCCTTAAAGGTTTGCCTGAAATTTCTGGATTCCTTTCTAGATTCTTCCATATATCTATCTCTTTCGTGTTCTGGAAGTTCTTTTAGCCATTTGGATGTCTTGTTGAATGAGTACATTATGTAAGCCTCATTGGCTAGCAGTGAGGCATTTGGTCTGTATGAAATAAGATGGTCTAGTTGGCCAAATACGAATTCCGGCATCTTGTTATGTTTTTTTTACAGACCTGGTTTCTTTCATCATCGTCTCACTCGGATTCCAGTATTATCCGCCAGGCAAACTCTCTGGAACCATTCTGAGAAACATCTGCTTCACTGCGATGAAGATGTTTTGAAGCAATGGCACAACTATTTCGTCAATGTTATTGTTTTCAATTAGCTTTTTCATTACAGGGTCATTTCTGTCAATGTCAGTTCTAAACGTTGTTTCTTTCCCTGTCATAAATAATTCTGTTTTAACTTGATCAGTTGCAGCTGAATCAAGGACGTCAACAAGGGTTTTGAATGTATCATTCATTTCCAGGATGTGTCCGGGTGACTCGATCAGTCTCCACAGAGGAGTGATGAATTTAGATATCAGGCCAAGTGCCTTCGTTCCTGCTAAATACAAGTCTTTCTTTATATCCAAAGCCGCAGCTTTCAGGAGATCGTTTGACTAGCCGTGGACTTTTCCGAGGAAGTTGTCTAATTCGGCTGCATGGTAGAAGGCAGATGCACCCACCATAAAAACATGTTGAAACGATTATGTTTGGACCTGAGTATTCTGTTATTTTAATTTTTCTCACCTAGGTATGTCTTCCACTGTAAACATGCCCCACTTTTCTCATCTTCTCCAGTGGCACATACTTTGCTGCAAGTGCGCAATAAGCGCAGTGTTCCACTTTCAGCCTTGTGGTATCGTTTCAAATGTTGATCAACAGCAGAGCCGATATCGACTTGTTGGTTGTTTCTTTCGAATTTCATAAGTGTGGATTCTGATACATCTGCTACTGCTACAAGCAAATGTAAACCACAAATGAAGTTATTCATTTGGCCGCACAAATCTTTTCTGGTTGCGATAGTTGGTCATAATTGTCAATAATATGTGGAAGGCATTCCTGTCTGTACGCATTGGGTAGGCCATTTAAATTCTGTTCTGTACTAGCTCTATCTGACATAGTGTTTTGTATATTTGTTAGTAATTCATGCCCAATCCCAAAATCAGCATTGTCATTGCAATGAACAGATATGTCCTGTATGATCTGCTGCAGTGTTTCCATAGTGGAAGCTCCACTTTTGTTGGCCATTTCACGTAATCCAATCATGTATGACATCTGTTTGTCATCACTAATCAAGTATGTTTCATATGTATGGCCATGCTTTCTTGTTTCATCTGTGTGCAACGTGGTAGAAGACGAACTTGCAGTCACTGTGGCAACATTTTTGTGTGTTACAGCAATTTTCCTATCAAAAAATGTATCAACGGTCTATCGTGATGGTATATTTTTTACTTTTTCCTAAGTAGCTGAGCAACTTCCTGTATAACTGGTCCTACATTCCTTGTAGCCACTTTCAAATTTGTCAAGTTCATTGCACATTGTACAACGTCATTTGAAAAAAACATTCCGTGATGGGTCCATTAAGTCGACCGGTTTATCATCATTAAGCAGTGACTCTGTAAACCTTAAACTTTCATTCAATTCATCAACTTTTTGTTGTTTTTGTTCATTCTGTTCATTAAGCTCTTTAACTTTTTGTTCACAATGTACAACTTTTTCTTCCAGGTCTTGTTTCTCTGATGCAAACATAGCTTGATCATTTTTAGAACCTTCTAAAGCTTTACGCAAAGAAATACACTCATAAGTTCTAGACTGTATTTTTTTGTTCAATCTTCTAACCTGAGCTTCATGTCTTTGTATTATCATTCTTGTTTTGTCGACTGTGGATTGAACTGTTTTTTCAACTTCTTTACAGACATCTGCGCCTCAGAAGATAAATGACTAGCTTTCGATGCTGCCTCTTTTTCAGCACTTTTTCCCCTTCTTTCCAGTTTCCTTTTTAAGCAGCTTATGTTTCTGTCTATACTCTTCTACCTTTGCCCTACGCTCACTTAACTGTTTTTCTAATGTCAAAATAGTGCACTCCTCTGCCTCTGGTTTTGGTTCAGGATTCTTCGGGTCTGTGAAGTTGATGGCATGGTTTCAGTTGGTATACTAATGTTCTGTCTCCGGTATTCTTTCTGTGGATTTCCTCTTTTCGCTTTTTCATTATTTATAACTCTGTATACCATACTAAGACATGGCTCTTTTCAACATTTTCAGTTTCAGTCACTGTGGCTAGAAGTTTGATAATTTTCAAAGCATAATTGTGTGCTTAACAGTAGGAAAAAATTTAAATAACACTACGATGTGTTAATTCGTTAACATGTGGTGAGTTCAGAGTAAGTATGTTAACTAAGTTAATACCAATTTTTCTTTACAATATGTCTCCATTGTTAGTTTGTTTAATATAGGTAACACATTGATTTTTAGTTTTTATAATGAACATTGAAAGCATGAAACATATGTTTGTGCGCACGTCAGTACAGACAACCGGATCACCATTGAATATACAGTTTGTATAAGTGCTCAAATATCCTATCACCTCAGTCTGTGCTTGCTTATGTTTTCTACACATATCAGTCTGTGATTTCTTACGTTTTTTTTTTAATCAAACGTTGACTTTGACTTTCCTGAACATCCACAGGCTTCTGTAATTCCACTAGCTGAAAATTATAGTCATTCACAGACTTAGGATAAATAAGTTTGTACAGTTGTTAATCAAAGATGCATGGATCACAATGAGTATTTTTCTCCAAATTATAGAAAGTTATATTAAAAATGACAATCTATTATTATATATTAAAAGCATTTACTTACATATATTATTTATTTATTTAACACTATGCAAGTATAATAAGCCAGGTTTGCAATATAATATGCTGATATAGCTAATTATCCGTGTACAGTCATATTTGAAAGGTGCAGCTAATTATCTGTGTACAGCCACACTAAAAAGGTGAACAAAAAGTGTGTGTCTATTTAATAAGATATAAATATTGATACAAGTCTAAAGCAATTGGCCATGCTAGTTGAATGCTGTTACTTATAAATTATGTACATTCTGATTTGTTATTTATCATTGAAATATTCAAATACCTCAGTTAGCTCCTCACATAAGACCTTTTCCTGGATGTAGAACATGAAGCAACAGACCCCCCGAAGACACTGGGACGTACAAGGAAGGCTGTGTAATGCCTGTAATTGTTTGTATGCACAAGAAAATAAAAACTGGTAGACATCAGAGAAAGTGACTGGCAACAATAAATATATACTAACTTTGAAGTGTATAATAAAGTACCAACCTGTTTACTCAGGTCAAGGGAGTCTGGGATTTCCAGCTGCAAGTATGATGAGGATGATACGTGCTGTAATGTCTGAAATAATAATATTAAAAATATTTGCAAATATCAGTAATTAATGGTGAATTACATGTTGGTGAATATTTTGGCTTGTTAGTTGGTATACTGTATGTGGCCAAGGAAAAAGAAATCCAATAATAACAGATTTAATTCATATACTCTAACAGATTAAATACCCCTTTTATTAAAAACTAAATAATCACCTGTGTACTTAGACTCAGATCAAAACGGTCATCGTAATCTGATGGTGGTTGGGTTGAACTTGAAGACTCTTCAGAATCAGTATCACTATTCGAAATCAAAATGACTTCGTTCTTGACTCTTCAGAATCAGCATCACTATTCGAAATCAAAATGACTCCGTTCTTGCCAGCTCCGTCACTGCCCGAACTCAAAGAAGATTAATTCATCACTGAAATTAGTTAATTTCAAATCATTTTGAAACTCACAGAAACACTAATAGTAATGCTTGTAATTACTAATTAGTATTTATTTATTTTATTAATATTATTAATTTAATAATTAATTATTAAATTAATAATCATAATAATAATTAACAATTATTGTGCCCCAATTTAGTTCTTAACCATACTCTAAAGATGTGTGTAAAGTGTGTATTTCAGCAATTGGAAAATTTATAGCGATTGCTCGTAAATATCCAGCTTAACATTAATTGAAATACCAGACTGACAGATGTACGAACCGACTGGGTACGAATTGTTTCGACGTAATTGGTTGTATAATTCAAATAATTAAACAATTGACAACGCATATGCCCTTGTTTAACACATAGGATCCATCTTAATACATGCAATATATCCATACTAGTGTGTCGACAGCAAATATATCTCTAATATTGATATTTCTTCCGTATTGTTATTCGTACACACCGCCGCCATCTTGGAATTGCGTTCAGTTTAACGTGGGTTTAGAAAAGACCCATAAAAAATAACTATCCTGTTAAATTCGTTCTAAAGAAATTAAGCATGTAATAAAAAAAAAAAAATTCACTGTTAAATATTAGCCTGAAATCCAGCGAAATCCTCTTTTTTTTAAAAAGAAATATTGGATTTTATACTTTTTCAGCGGAATTTTCGTACTAAAAATAATACACTTGTGGATTGTTTTATGGTTTCCCGGGTATTTCATCATCTTATTAACATATGCAAAGTAGGTTGGTTCCAGAAATTTACGTTTTATATGAGTGTAAGACCAAAATAAAATGGTCCCAGCGTTGGGCCACTATTCGCCACTAATTAATATTCATGAGCTTCCTCCAAGGGACACTACTCTCGTTGCTTTTGCATCGCTAGTACAAGAATGTTTAAATATTATACATGTGTACAAGTTTTATAAATATAAATAATCGAGTTTGATAATTTGCTAACACAGTCTTAGTTTAATAAGTATACTTAACACAATATAATTATATGATGTCTGTATAATTATGTTATTCAACAAACGCAGTGAATACGATATATAGATAAATGTTAGAACTTTCACTTTATAACAGCCCATTGTCTTTTTCAGCCACGACCTCTCATATCGACATAGTAACAAATGGCAGTACTAGAACACCGTCTATGTCTGAAGGTTAAATACCTATTTATTATATAAGATGTATCGCTACATATACTTTCCATGTCCAAATAATATCGCATATATTTAACTAAAAACAGAAATAACTACTTTAAGTGCTCTTTTGATTAGATACCTTGTTGTTTTAAATTTATATAAATAAGGTATTCATGCAAACTTTAAAGTCGGAATGTAGACGAACCTATTTTTTGGCAATTTTAACATCCGAAGAGAAGACTAAATACTATTAGTAAAAATAATTTTATACATTCTGTTTAGTTTTTCAGTGTCTATACCACAGACTGACTAATGCTTCAAGTAATGTTTGAAATTTGTTTTCAATAAATGAAACAGTTTTATCTGTCTAAATGGTTGTCAGGGTCGAATAATTACAATGAAATTAAAAACACATACATTGAATAATGGCGGGATTTTTCTAGAGATTTTGATATTTTAAAATTTTGTGTACATGTATTTGTGACAGTTACCGAAAAGAACCAGTGAATTACTGAACCAGTAATTAATGTAATAAAACTGTGTAATATACTAGTCAACACATGCTTATATTTAACATTTTATTTTGGTACAAATCAAGTATTGTATATAACTACAGATAATTCCCCGCCGGGAGACGCCATGGTAGCGGTCAAGGTCGCTGTTCCAGTTGTTGCAGCTATTGTTATCATCGGTTTTGTTCTGGTCACATTGTTTGTCCGCAGGTACACGTACATGGCATTAAATAATGAAAGTTGCTTAATGCAAATATGAAGTAAAAGAAGAAAACTGAATAAAGAAAAAGCACAAATGCCTAGTTCTATTGTAGCCGCAACAAATGAATAGCGCGACAAAATCTGTACATTTCGCCATCTGACTCCAGCTGTTACAACACGTACAGTTTTAGAGGTTTTAATTGAATGTGAACTTATAATAATAAAATTTTTGTTGTCTTCTCAGAAAACTTCGCAATAACGCATCGCAGTCAGCTTAAACTCTGGCTTCACTCCAGAAAGCAAATACACTCGAGAGTAATTCGTACTCTAGAGAAAACGCCGGGTTCAGTCCGGTCTGCGACATCGCCCCGGAATACAGGGAATATAATTACATGCAGTCCCACTCTCTTGAAAAGAGTACCAGTGATTATACGAACGCTTAATCAACAGAAAGTGAGGTCGGGGCATATGAAACGCACATGAATTACCAAGCATCCGCAGACAGCGTTGGCATACGGTTGCATGATGTGACACCCCCAGTACATCCTACGTAGGATACACTTGTAGCAATCAAAATCTTCCAATCGGCAGTGATCAGGCAGTATATAATCACCTAGATCATGGTCAAATGAGGAACAATAAAACTATGATGGACAGTACGGATGACCATCGACAATTTCCGTGCGACACAACCCACCAATGTAACAACGATCCTTCTTATGACCACCTGGGAATTGGTGTGGACAAGACCACAGGCGCTGGGTACCGTGGTGATGACAAGTTCTATGACCATCTTCCAAACCAGGAACAGGCCCTAGCAAATGCCCACTCATCTACGGCGGACCCAACGTATAACCAGTTTGGGCAGTTTGGAATATTACTTCTTTCAAAGACAGTGACCCTGACCAGTCATATCACCATCGTCCGAAATGTTAACACATGTGAACAGAGTGCTATTGAAGCACATATTAAGGATTTAATGTTGCGTGTTTCATGGGCACCAACACGTGTTATATCAAATTAATACGCAGTGTAAATGTAATTTTCAAGTAATGACGTGGTTTTGTCACGGTTTAAGTTCAAATATTGAACAATGGTTTGTTGAAAAAGTATATTACTCTTCATCAAAAGTCATGTTATCACTTAATTTATTAAGATATAATAACGATACAGACATAATATTGAACAACACGTTCAAAACTTTATAAAATTGTTTGGATCAAAGTCATATTATTTACATCCGATGAATGTAAGTATTTTTTAATTGCCGGATTTATGTACATACGGAAAGTTCCCCCGTGAACCATTTAAGATACAATCGATTTATTTTAACTCAATATACGTGTTGGTGTTAATTCAACTATAACAAGTTAAACATAGTTGTCAACTGCATACTACCGATCAAATAAGGAAGACAGATTGTTTTAAGCACAACGAATGTTTTTTAATATTTGCGCGATTGTTAGAGACTTTGGATCACGAGAACATGGTGGTGTGGCTTTATCGTATGTAAACTTTGTAATATAATAAGTTATTTTATTTATTGTTCACGTGATATGTAAATGGTTTATGTATATACAGAAATCCAATTATTGGCATAAATGTGTTTATAAAGTGTAGTCATATTATATGTTACGCAACACTATTTTCAAACTATATATGTTGTCAATTTAATTAAATTATTTCGTTTAAATTAACCCAATTTTCGCTAAAAAATCATGCATTGTAAACAAAACTAGTAGCAAAATAATCGTTATGGTATTTTATTTCATTCAAATACATTTTTCATATATATATATTATGATGTTTTAAATATTGACATTTGTAAAAGTCTACTTCAGACCATTGTCCTTACCCTTCAGACCATTGTCCTTACCCTTCAGACCATTGTCCTTACCCTTCAGACCATTGTCCTTACCCTTCAGACCATTGTCCTTACCCTTCAGACCATTGTCCTTACCCTTCAGACCATTGTCCTTACCCATATGGGTGTGGACCCTTTGGAAAATGCAGTGTAACATGCGGAGAAGGAAATATGAGTAGGCAGACGGATGATGGACGATGTAAAACTATGAAATCGTGTACGAATAGCCCATGCCCAGGTTTTTGTTAATCATAACATTTTAATAATGAGTAGCAACATTGATTTCGCTGACCATTTGTGCCGAGAAAAATATGAAATCGCTGCGTATTGGTGCCAATGCTTCTACAAACCTCCCTTCCCTTTTTATCGCGGCATATATTTCTTATAAAACATAAGATTGAAATGTGGTGTGATTGCTGACAGAAAACATGTCTAGTTACATTCCTGAAAACTGATATTTGTTGAGAAAATAATGTTTAATATCGAAAGTTGTCATTTCACCTTGATTCGTGATAATAAGGCTGCTAGTCTATACTATAATTACAATTTGATATTAAAGGTGATACACTAATGTGTTTTCAGACACCACATCGCCGGCTGCAATCACTACTACAGGTACCTAAATGCCAATTGGTTTTAACATGGGCCTATTCGCAGATTGGCAAATTGACAATTTTCTAAATTTTGCTCATATCAATTGAAATTGATAAAATATCAAGCCTTTGTAACCTTTTTTACCTTTAAATTATTGAGAAAATGCATGTCATATTTATTAAAATGTGTATATAATGTGAGTTACAATTACAGTTTATAAAAAAAAGTATATTTATAAAGTGTTTTTTGTTTCAATTAGGCGTAAAAAAATATGTTTGTTTCAGGTTACCCGACCTACCCTAAAAATGCCCTGACCATATAACATTTTATTGGGTTTGTAAGAGATTTTTTAGTTTTATTTACTTTTTTTCCATAATTAAATGTATTTTGGGATAAATAAGTGTTTTGATTTGATAGCATCCACTTATAAACAATGTTTATGGATATTACAGATATGTTTTTAGTATCTAGTCAGTTTTATAATTTTCAAGTTGACCATTACGAAATAAAACCAAGTTTATGCACACATAAAGTTTTTTATGTCATTGTCAGATTGACATTGATTTTCGTTCCTAGTTGTATGTAACCTTGTATCTTTGATCCTTGGCCAATCAGATTAAACAAACTAGTCAGGTGATATGTTAAACCAATCAGAACGTTTGGACATTCTTATCAATATTATTTTGGCGTGGGCAGTTGCCTCGCCTATTTTTCGCATAAAAATCGGATATTTTTGTGCCTACTGATACGTTTTTTAAGGTAAAGCTTTACGCTTTCCGTTTAGTGATACTATCAGTGTTCTTCTTTCATTTCTTTTCAACGGTTACGACGTTGCTCTGCTGCGTGAATTAACAACACAGTGGTCAGTTATTTACTTTCCGAGAGAACAAAGGAATTGGCTAGCGTGGCCGCGGCACCGACTCGCGTATCTTGGTGTTACGTCATCAAGTGTTTCCAAGATGGCGGCGCCCATGCATTGTAACATTCAATTGTTCGGGCATTCATTTGTGAAGAGACTACGGGATTTCATTCGTTCGGATTCTTCCTTACGATTTGACTTCAATCTAACTGGGCATCCGCTTGTACAATACTCTGGATTTCCTGGCGCAACCGTTCAACGGTTATATGAACACCTGCCGGTGGTTTCGGACTTTGAACCGCATGTAGTAGTTTTACTCATTGGTACTCACGATCTTTACGACGCCTCAAACTATGTTGTTTCAGTGGCTGACAAAATAGTGGAACTGGTGTTGACACTCTTACTTCAATTGAATGTTCGCCAAGTGATCGTTCTCCAAAGTTTACATCGTACTATACCACAGGTTACTACAAGATACCCAGTGGACTTGGAATGGTTTAATCGTAGGGTCGACCATCTCAATCTAATACTTACAAGTCGGCTTAAGGCTGTGCCGGATGGCCGCGCGTGCCTGTGGCGTTTAAAGGGTTTTTGGTCAACTCTGTCTAAAAGCAACAACTTTGCGGAAGATGGTTGCCACCTCTCCAACCAAGGCCAACGCAAGTTGTATCACAACATCAGAGCTGCAGTCGTCGCCGTCTCGAAGACTTTCCTCTCCAATTAACAGATAAGTTATAACAATACACTATGAGGCTTATTTTTAACATCTGGCATGTTACGTATTCGGTTTTATGCCGGTATTATTTCCTATTTACTTAAGCCTCATTAAGTGGTAGTTATAACATGACACATAATAGATAAATAAATGTGCTAGTTTATTTGTTCCATTTATACGTTGTTTGTTGTTAAGACTTTCTCCACTATTTTATTTCGGCATAGATCCGTAAACACTTATACCATATGCGACGCATTTTATAGTTACTAACTATGCCGGTCTTGCTATTTTATTTCTGCACCAATAGGCCGTAATTCATCATTTTACTGTTATGTTATGCGTGATTTAGTTAACGAGACTCACGCCATTTTTCTATTTTATGTAGGCATGGTTTAGTTTACAGCCCCATGCCATTGTTATGCGTGATTTAGTTAAGAGACTCACGCCATTTTTCTATTTTATGTAGGCATGGTTTAGTTTACAGCCCCATGCCATTGTTATGCGTGATTTAGTTAAAGGACTCACGCCATTTTTTCCTACTTCGGTAAGGCATGATCTCTAATGGCAGCCTTTTTACCAAGGTTTTTTGCGTGATTTAGTTAATAGTCTCACGCCATTTTTATTATTTTTCTTTTGGATGATTTGATGGTCATCTTCATGCCAGTCTTGCGTGATTTAGTTAACAGACTCACGCCGCTTAATTAAACACACACAAAAAAAAATAATAATAATAATAAATAAATAATAATCTTGGCCTGATTTTGTGTCGGCGTTATGTTATATGTTACGCCAGTTTTAATTGCGAAATTCTGGTCACTTTTATTTCAGTAAAGCATGCTTGGGTTAACGACCTCATGCCATGCATCTTACGTATTATAGTTCGGATCAGCTCACCTTGGTGTCTATTTATTTCAGTCACAGGTTCATTGCCGGTCTTGAGCTATTATGTAATTTGTATTATTTTACATTGATACTTAGGCATGCTGACCATACAAGTTCCATGCCAATTTATTTTTTCTAATCACTTCCTTAAGTGTGGGTATTATTGTTTTTTTTTTTTTTTCTTTTTTTTTTTTTTTTTTTTTTTCCAGCTATTTATGTATTAATTTTGGCTTAGATTCTTCATATATACATGTTTTTCAGATGAAACGCACAACGAAAAGGACCAAGCGGTCGGCTACCAACCAATCTTGCGATTGCTGCCAGGCTCAATCCACCCTGCAGAAATCCCGCTCCTCCAGAGACGGCCCTTCTACACCTGAGGTCACTGGACCCACGCTGGATGCAGCCCAGTTTGTCGTAACCACTCACAGCAATGCTGCGGCTACCATTTCGATGACGGAACCAGTGCTATCTGCACCTCCGCTGGCACCGCTCCCTGATGCATTTCCAACTCGACCACATACTGTCCAGGCCTTTCCACAGCCAGTGCCTCCACTCTTTCTCGATGACTCGTCCTCCGATGACGAAGACAGCCCCCCAACATCCTTCCAGGGGCTTCTCAATCAACATGAGTTTAATTTGATGCCAGGTAACAACGTCCTGTTCACGGAGCCCATCAGCACGCCGATTATCGCCCAAATTAAGAAATCGGTTTGCACCGACATTTGGAAAGGAAAATACATCGATCTGTCATCTCTGCTTCCTTCTAACTCTTCTGCACAGCCACCTCAGTACACACTTCAAATGGATAAGCACTCCAATATCTCTATTGCACCTTCTTCTCGCTCTTTCAAAATAACGTCTGTCGAAGCGTGGACCTCTGCCTTCATCCGCTTCACCTCTATCTACACATACAAGTACCCTGCAGAAACTCAACAGCTTTTGAAATACATGGAGATTGTTCGCGACTTAGCGAATCGCCGTCCTGGGCCTGCTTTCCTCCAATACGATTCGCAGTTTAGGATGCTTCGGTCTTCTGTCCCTCTGCCTTGGGACAGAATTCACACAGAATTTTGGTTAATGGCTTCAACCTCTGCAACTGGTCCCCAGTCTTTTCGTCCCCAACGCCCCTCAGTCAGACCTTTCTCTTCTCCCAACCGTTACAAACGCTTCTTGGACAACACCTGCTGGAACTATAACAAGCCCACCAACTGTCGGGCTCCCAACTGCTCCCACCCTCATGTCTGCGGTTTCTGTCGTGGGTCCCACACTGCCTTCAACTGCACCTTCTCCAGCAAGGAACAGGCCGCTCAGTCCCTCAATACCAAACAAAAACCAACAGGTCCGAAGCCTTCCAAGTAACGTGGTCACACCCATTAAAATCTCATCCTTAGCACCATATCTTGCAGGCTATTGCTGGTCAACCTACCTCGTCAACGGTTTTTCAAATGGTTTTGATCTGGGTTATTTGGGCCCTCGGGTGGCAACTACCTCCCCTAACTTACAATCCTGTAACGAATACCCTCTTTTAGTGTCCCAAAAACTAGATCATGAACTTCAAAATGGTCGTATAGCGGGACCATTCCAAACACCCCCTTTTGCAAATCTACATGTCAGTCCCATAGGTCTGGTTCCCAAGAAAACACAGGGCCAATACCGCTTAATCCATCACCTCAGTTACCCTAAAGGTAATTCTATAAATGATTTTATTGAACCGTCCCTGGCCACAGTTACTTACTCTTCCTTTGATGATGCTGTAGACCAACTTTTGATTCTAGGCCAGGGCTCACTTTTCAGCAAAACTGACATTGATTCTGCTTTCCGTCTTATCCCGATCAATCCGGCCGATTACCACCTTTTAGGTTTTACATTCCAGGATAAATTTTATTATGACAAGTGCCTGCCTATGGGAGCATCTTCCTCTTGCGCTATTTTTGAAAGATTTAGCTCGGGTCTCCAGTATATATCTCAAAACTATCTAGGAATTAAACACATGATACATATCCTTGATGATTTCCTTTTTCTGGGTCCCGCTAACTCTTCTATCTGCCAATCCAATTTACAAAAATTTCTGGATTTCTGCAATAACATTGGAGTTCCCATTAAGTCTGAGAAAACTGAAAATGCCACATCCATCATAATTTTCATGGGTTTAGAATTAGACTCTCTGAAAATGGAAGCTCGCCTCCCTGATGACAAGCTAATTAAACTCAAGGAACTTCTCGCACACACTGCTAGGTCTAGAAAAGTCACTCTGAAGGACTTACAATCTCTCTTAGGATTACTAAATTTTTGCTGCCAGGTGGTAACTCCAGGTCGCAGTTTCCTCCGTCGCCTCACAGATCTTACCAAAATGGTTACACACCCTACACACTACATTACACTCAATATGGAAAGCCGAAAAGATTTACGTGCCTGGCAGCTTTTTGTTGAACATTTTAATGGAAAAAATCTTTTAAGGCAGCGCCGTTGGTTGTCGTCAGACACATTGCACCTGCACACTGATGCATCTGGATCACTTGGGTTTGGGGCTGTGTTTAAATCTCATTGGTTTTCGGGTACATGGTCTGACCATTGGTTACCATATGACATCACATTCAAGGAACTCTTCCCTATTGTTTTAGCAATGGAAATATGGGGTGGACAATTACGTGACAATTGCATTATCCTGCACACAGACAACGCAGCAGTGGTGCATATTATAAATCGTCAAACTTGCAAAGTACCTAGTATAATGTCTCTTGTACGTCGCTTGGTTTTGGCAAGCATGACATTTAACATACTTATAAATGCCGAACATATTCCCGGTCGACAAAATGTTTTACCCGACCTTCTTTCTCGTTCACAGATAGAAAAATTTCAAGCCTCTGCTCCTCACATGGACAAGGTTCCCACACCCATCCCGGAACATCTTCTACAGCTCAACTGAATCAACTGGTTTACAATCTTTTGGATTCATCGCTTGCTCCATCCACTAAGTCGAGTTATAAAAATGCTCTTCAGCACTACCAAAATTTTCACTGGACACACTACCCTTCGGAGCCTTTATGGCCTGTATCCACGGAACATTTGGCTCAGTTTATTGCCATATGTCATGCCCGTCAGTTACAAGCAACGACTATTACTTCCTATATTTCTGCCATCACATATGTTCACAAACTCAAGGGTGTGCCCAATCCCTCAGACTCGTTCGTCATAAAAAAATTGCTTCATAGCATCAGACGCAATAAACCGGCGGACAAGCGACATCCGTTTACACTAGACCACATACAGTTACTTCTGTCTCACCTTCGTACTTTGGTTACCGACAAGTACACCCGGGTTCTCATTCATTCTATGTTTTTGTTTGCATTCTTTGGTTTGTTTCGCTTAGGCGAACTAGCTGTTTCTGCCACAGGCTTTATGAATGTTATTCAGCGCAAGAACATTTCCTTTAATTATCAGGGCTCGATTATATCGGGAGTATCTGTCACCATTTGTAACTATAAACATTCACAGGGTCGCACATCAATTATACCATTATCCCGGCAAACATGTAAACAGCTATGCCCCGTGCGTGCTCTGTTACGTTATTTACGCATCACCCCAGAGTACCCAGGCCCACTTTTCCGTTTAAACAACGGTGAGGCTGTTTCAACCTCATTCTTCAGGTCTCTATTACACAGGTGTGTCATAGCATCAAACCTTGACCCTGTTCACTTCACAAGTCACTCTTTTCGTATTGGGGGTGCAACTCATGCACACAACAACCATCTTTCCCCATCAAACATTCAACAATTGGGTCGTTGGAAGTCACAGGCATACTTAAAATACATTCGTCCTCGTGCACTACCTATATAAGTCAGGTTGCTTCAGTTTGTCAGGTTTGGGGCTGACGGTTTAAGGCAGCAGCTCCTTTCCTAACAATTTCAAACTGCACCTTGCACAAAGCCGGCGGTTTAAGGCAGCCGCTTTGTATTTATCACGTCTATATACTTCTTCACTTCACCCTGAGCTGACGGTTTAAGGCAGCAGCTCCATATTTATCCCTTCTATACTACTTTACATTTGTGTGTACAGAAATGTATTGGCCAGTCTCACTCCGTTACGTTTAATATGTATGCATAATTATTAACTTTTGCATAAGGTTATTTTATATGTAACATTCATAATATGCTAGTCTCAGTCCGTGCTAGTCTCAGTCCGTTCTCAATGGGCGGATGGGTTCCCCATTGTGGCGGTTTATTTTCGCCCATTATGGCATTCTGGCCATAACTATAACTTTACGTGTTGTGATTTTATATGTTTGTTTATGATACATTTATGTACATACATTGTTTTATATGCTGTGTTTTATAAGTATGTACATTTTGCCAGTTTAGTGCATTTTTAGGTTGAAAATGCACACATTATATTTTATGGCATTTTTAATAAATGCCCTTTATCAATCTCAACACGGTTTTTGTTATTCCCTTGTTGCCATACTAGTTTCGTCCGGACTTAGTTGTCTCCCATAATGTGAACAATACATAAAACCAAGTTTATGCACACATAAAGTTTTTTATGTCATTGTCAGATTGACATTGATTTTCGTTCCTAGTTGTATGTAACCTTGTATCTTTGATCCTTGGCCAATCAGATTAAACAAACTAGTCAGGTGATATGTTAAACCAATCAGAACGTTTGGACATTCTTATCAATATTATTTTGGCGTGGGCAGTTGCCTCGCCTATTTTTCGCATAAAAACCACCTCCTCCCATACCTCCACCACTTTACTTTCATATATAAATCTTTACAGGACATGGCGGTTTATTTTCGCCCATTATGGCATTCTGGCCATAACTATAACTTTACGTGTTGTGATTTTGTATGTTTGTTTATGATACATTTATGTACATACATTGTTTTATATGCTGTGTTTTATATGTATGTACATTTTGCCAGTTTAGTGCATTTTTAGGTTGAAAATGCACACATTATATTTTATGGCATTTTTAATAAATGCCCTTTATCAATCTCAACACGGTTTTTGTTATTCCCTTCTTGCCATACTAGTTTCGTCCGGACTTAGTTGTCTCCCATAATGTGAACAATACATAAAAACATGTAACATGAAACAAACATGTTTTTACGCCTTAATGACACCCCTTCTTTGGCTATTTACTTGTATGTAACCGAAAAATTAGCGTAGAAGTGTCCTGGAATAATAGTACTAAATTAATGCGCTAAATTTTCGACTCACTACGAACGTGTTATTTCTTGTTACGGATTCATATTCTGAATATTCTGACAACAATTTACTGCAGCGTAGTAATTTAAAACTGTAGTATGGAAAATCGAGAGCACGCATCGTATGACCTAATTTGACTCAGTAGGCTACGAAGCACTAACCATCGATGCTCCTAACTACTACGATATTGTATGTTCTAGCTTGGGCGGAGGCAACTCTTTTTACCTTTAGTTTATATGGTATTTGTTCCAGATGGTTTAGTTTTTAAGTTAAGAAATGTAATGACATGGTTCAACAATATGAAAATATGTGTACAAGTCCCTTTAAATGTATTTAAACTAACGGAAGATTTTATGTTCGTAAGGGAAGATACAGGTCAAATAAGCAGAGTGCAGCATATTAACGGTGTTGGTTTCCCTGGTGCCTATGCGGGTTGAATATCACCAAAACTCATGAATATCTTTGTTGACACACATTATTCAAGTATATAACTGTGTTATGTAAAAAGTACAAAAATGCAAACGAAAATGAGACATTTTGAACGTTTTCTGTCTTTTCAGCGCCCCCTTCTAGAATTGAGACCACCACTACCAACCGAGGTACACAGCTAACCATAGATTCGTAAACATGTATTTATAAATCATAATGTATTCTTAATAAAATTGAATAATGTACATGTACATTAAGTATGCTTAAAACGCCAGCGAAAAGACACGATTGGTTAAAGGGATGACAAAAATAACATCGAATAATTACTATTTATAATATCCCGCTTCTACATCGCTGGTACACAGTTGTATATTTCCGGCAGGGCCACACGGAATTCCGCTTACTGTTTCTTGTTAAATATTTTCATCGTTAAAAGTGTACAGTAAAAGTTCACTTTTATGTAAAACAAGTATAATTATTATAATATTGGTCACTCGTAATTATGATAAAACACTTTGTATAACAATTATCTCGACATAATATGGAAGTATAATTCTTTACTCCATTTTGAAAGCACAACGAGCACCAAAGGTTGTAAAGAAAATATATGCGTTTTACAATATCAGCTTAAGGATTTTGAACTTCCGTCACTTACACGTACATGACATGAACGATTATTTTTATGTTATAAAATTGCGTTATTGTGGTGAAAAATACATTAGGGTTATGTCAACAATTTGTACCAACACTATATCAACATGCAGGTTTTTTGTTCCTTATTAAGTTCCTCATCTCAAATTGAAAGTACCACTGGTGGAGGTAAACAGCTTTACCGTACACGCGATTGAAATATGTAAACATACATGATAAAGTAGTGCCATATGCCATACATATGTTTTATGAGAATGTGCACGTTTGTGCTGCAAGCTGTATAAATAAATAAATAAAATAAATAAAAGTTGCAGCGCGCCAATCCCCACCGGGAGACGCCACGCTGGGGGTCAAGGTCGCTGTTCCAGTTGTTGCAGCTGTTGTCATCATCGGTCTTATCCTGGTCACCTTGTTCGTCCGCAGGTACACTTTTTCGTCCTTACTTATACTTTAAATATTACATAGATGGGATCCCAAAAACGTAGGTGACAAACTATAAACATGTTAATAACATTTCATACACATAGTGTCTGGCACCAGAATAACCTCTGTGTATCTAGAAAATAATATAAATAACTTGCAATGCATATTAAAGGGCAATATTTTGAAAATTAACAACGATTTCGATCATTGACTCCATATACCAACATACACGTTATGTCCTAGTCAAATGAACATAGTTCGCATTTTTTAAATGATTTATTCCCCTATCAAAAAGACACAGTTGTGATCTGTCATCGCGTTTAAGTTTTTCCTTTTTAGTATTATTCGCGCATTGAGAATTGATAAAGATAATGCTTTAATCTATACGTATGCTGCTATATTTTAGAAAACGTCGCAGTAACCGATCGACAAAGAATGTGCCTTTTTCACGTCACCCAGCTTCGACTAAAGGTTTCCCGAAGGATGCAGTCACGCCTGCAAACAAAGCGGAGTATGATATAGGTCTGGACGACAGGGAATATAATTACATGCGGTCTCAGCGCGATGGGGCGGGTCCGGGCGAGCATCCCTACTCAGCGTTAGAAGTACATGAAAGCCACGCCTATGAAACACCAAATAGCGCTTTATCTGAAGCAAACAATGTACGCACAACACTGGATTCTCTGCCAAAGCTGGACGAGCACGTGTACGATTACACTCATGAAGATATGACTGGAAGAAATGCGGACAGGAGAAAGATTGCTAGGACGATGCCTTACCATCCAGAACAGTCTCAGGTGAAAGGAAAACGAAATATCAGAGATACTATCAATGTTCAGGCGCACTCAGACAGCACCCAACAAAGTCACAATAACCAGTGTTATGACGTCTGCTGCACGCAGGTGACAGGGAAGTTGGCACGGGGCTTTATAAGAACGAACCGTCTAATGAGAAACCAGCCAAACAAGAACATGCTTATGAAAGTCTTCCACTGACCAAACAACCACAACGAAATAGTTCATGGTATACCAATATATCAAACAAATAACAAAATGACAAAATAATGAACAATTTATCCATTATATATTACCCCTTCAAAGAATCTCTTAGAATACGTTTCAAATCCGCGCGTAATACAGCCTAAAGTGCGGAAGGACTCAACATTTACATTTACATTTAAAGTTACTCTTGTACGCAACACTTTTTGTCTTAATTAATAACTTGAGCCGTGTTCTACGAAATGAATTGCAAAAACAAGATTCAATTATTTAAAAGTAATTGGAAAAGTATATGGGTAAAACCAAGTAGGCTAAGTTGATGTGATTATTCTGATGTTATGTAGTAGGTAACTGCGATTAAATAAACCATTAAATAAAAATATTTCAATATTTAGTTTCATTAGTATATACAAAAACACACTTAATATGTGTTCTTATATTAATACCACTAAAATCAATTGTTTAATTATAAATATATGCATTACGCAACAACATTCGATCTGGTCCTAAACCTGAATGATGCCTGTTTATAATGTATTTCTGTACACCTAATATTCCTTTGACGTTTTTTATTGGCCTGTTTTCTTATTATTTTTCTGTTAGAAACAACATTGTTGTAAATAATTTTATGTATTTTCTATAATATTGCGTTACTTATCTGAAATAAATATTATCAAGACAAGATTCACACGAGTGCCTGTTAAGCTCCACTGGTTTATTAAGTAAGTGTCTGAAGCGAAAGGACCCTGATATGCTATATACGAAGAAAAGTCCCAGCTCGCTGGCGGCCATTTTTTTTTTAACAAGTCAAAATCATTCAAAGTATTTTGGTTGAGAACCACATAAGAAACATTTCTGTTAAAGTATTTTAAAATCCAAGCACTGAATTCTGAAATGAAAACTTTTAGATGTTCTTACCAAGAATAGCCCCGCCCCCTGGCGGCCATGTTTTTCAACGGGGCGGAACTATTTTAATCAAATTTGGTAGATGACCACCCAAGGATCATTTCTGTGAAAATATTTGAAAATCTACCCCGGGGCTTAGGAGGAGTATCGTTTAACGATTTTTCTATTTATAGCTCTGGAGGTCATCTTGTGCTCCAGAACCATTTTAGCACTTTGGTAGAGGGCCATTTAAGGAACATTTTTGTGAACTGTGAAATTTCAACAAAAGTTTCAACCGGTTCAAGTTGAGATGTCGTTTAAAGAAAATGTTTACGCAAGGACGGAATGACGGACACACTCACGACGGACGAACCGCCATAGCATAAGCTGGCTGGCCTTCGGCCAGTGGAGCACTGACAGAAACTGGATTGGTCATTCATATACGAATACATGCATTAAGGTTTTAATCACAGCAGTATATACTATAAAATACTAGATCTATGTATACTCAAACTGAAGTAACACATTTAAGAACATATATGAACTTTAAGTCCCAGAAGATTGCGATAACTTAACAATAATACTTATTATGCCCCTCTTCGAAGAAGAGGGGATATTTTGCTTTGCACCTGTCGGTCGGTCGGTTGGTGAGGCCGGATGGTCGGTCTGTCCGTTAACCTTTTCGTTTCCGCAGGTTATATAGAGAACGCTTTGACCAACGATCATTTAAGTTGGTATGCTGGTTACTTGGGAGGAAAGGAAGACGCCTATTGATTTTGAGGTCAGCAGGTCAAAGGTCAAGGGCACCGTTGCTAAAAATAGAAAAACGGTTTCCGCTCAATAACTTGAGAACGCGAGATATTTTAATGAAACTTTATACATAGATACCTTATATTGAGACCTCTCTTGGGATTGCATTTGGGTGGGTGGGGTCAAGGTCAAGGTTACCGTTACTAAAAATAGAAAAATCGGTCTCCGCTCGATAACTTGAGAACGCATCGAGTTATTTGAATGAAACTTTATAGATAGATACCTTTTATTGAAGCCTCGCTGTGGATTGCATATGGGGTGGGTGGGGTTAAGATCAAGGTCACCGTTACTAAAAATAGAAAAAAAAACGGTTTCCGCTCAATAACTTGAGAACGCATCGAGATGAAACTTCATACATATATATCTTATATCGATACCTCGCCTGGGATTGCATATGGGGTGGGTGGGTTCAAGGTCACTGTAACTAAATATAGAAAAACGGTTTCTGATCAATAAGTTTTGAATCCATAAAGATATTTGAATGAAACTGCATATGTAAATACCATATATCGAAACCTCGCTTCGGATTGCATATGGGCTGGGTGAGGTCAAGATCAAGGTCACCATGACTAAAAATAGAAAAACGGTTTGTGCTCAATATCTTTAGAACGCATCGAGATATTTTAATGAAACTTCATAAATATATACCTTATATCGAAGCCTTGCTTGTGATTGCATATGGGGTGGGTGTGGTCAAGGTCAAGGTGACAGGTACTTAAAATAAAAAATGGTTTCCGCTTAATAACTTGAGAACGCATCAAGATATTTTTATGAAACTTCATACATAGATATCTTATATTGAGACCTCTCTTTGGATTGCATATGTGATGGGTGGGGTCAAGGTCAAGGACACCGTTACTTAAAATAGAAAAACGATTTTCGTTCAATAACTTGACAAGCATTGAGATATTTTAATGAAACTTTACACATATATACATTATATTGAGATCTCGCTTGGGATTGCATATGGGTTGGGTGGGGTCAATGTCACCGTTGCTAAAAATAGAAAAGCGGTTTTTTAATGAAACTTCATACATAGATACCTTATATTGAGACCCCTCTTGGGATTACATATGCCGTGGGTGGGGTCAAGGTCAAGGTCACCATTACTAAAAATAGGAAAACGTTTTCCGCTCAATAACCTGAGAACGCATCGAGATATTTTAATGAAACTTCATACATAGATACCATATATTAAGACCTCGCTTAGGATTGCATATATAGATATAGGGTGGGTGAGGTCAAGGTCTCCATTACAAAAAATATAAAAATGGTTTCCTTTCAATATCTTTAGAATGCATCAAGATATTTGAATGAAACTTCATACATAGATACCTTGTATCTAGACCACGCTTTGGATTGCGTATGGGGGTGGGTGAGATCAAGGTCAATCTCAATTTTGCTAAAAATAAAAAAAAACGGTTTCTGCTCAATAATTATGCCCCACTTCGAGGAAGTTGGGGTATATTGCTTTGCATCTGTCCGTAGGTCGGTCGGTCGGCCGGTTGGATTGTCGGTCGGATGGTCGGTCTGTCCGTAGACCATTTCGTTTCCGCAAGATATCTAGAGAACGCTGTGACCTACGAGCATTTACGTTGGTATGCTGGTTACTTGGGAGGAAAGGAATATGCCTATCAATTTTGAGGTCGACAGGTCAAAGGTCAAGGTCACAGGGGCTTGTAACATAAAATTCGTTTCCGCACGATATCTAGAGAACGCTTTGACCTACGAGCATTTAAGTTGGTATTCTGAATACTCGGGAGAAAAGAAAGACGCCTATCAATTTTGAGGCCAACAGGTCAAAGGTCAATGTCACAGGAGCTTGTAACATGAAAACTGTTTTCTCCGTGGACCATTTTGTTTCCGCAGGATATCTAGAGATCTTTTGGCCTATTTGATGTTTAAATCAAACAAAAAACATGTATCCTTATCTAATTGACTGTCAAAAATAAATCCATAATTATACTCTATCTTTCTTTCAGCTTTATATTTACTTTATAAAGCATCAACTTTAATTACCTCCCCATGTGTTAATGTGCACATACAATATTAAAAAATGTCTTAAAAATTGCACATATTCACGACTTGGCTGCAAGTAGGGGGCATACATGTTTTACAAACAGCTCTTGTTTACTCTATTTATAAACGGCTAAGGCCGCTTTTTAATGTACGCGTCATACAATACAAATGTTCGGCTTGTATACAAACATAATGAGCGCCGGTCTACAAGGCTTTAACGTACATCAAAACAATTGTCAAAACAATTGTCGTAATTTGTTGAACATGATGTTAAAAATAATTTGGAGAATGATGCAGCTGTAATTTAAATTGTTTCAAAAATGAACAGCTACTGGCTATTTAATGGTAATTTATTTTACCACTTCCCGTACAGTAATCAAAGAGATTGACAATAATCAATACCTCGCAGCGATCGTTTAAAATGTTTAACAACCACCTAAATTGAAATAAACAAAAGCGCATTGGAATATGTAGGTTTAACTTGTTAAACATACAAACATAAACATATTTTATTGAACATGTTTGGATTAATAATACCACAAAGGGTAGGAAAGTGTCAATCATATCTGGCTCAAGTGTACGATCATCGTTGAACTGCTTTTAAATAGTCCGCTTCAAAAGACTGATGAAGCTTAGAAAGTAATAAATATTAACTATATCATACTCGCGCAGAGTGTAAAACTGTTCGATGCTATGTTAAAGGAACTTAGTTCATCTTGATGTTGATTTATTTCAGACTAAATTCGTCAAAAAGTTCACATTAATTTTAGTATATAAATACACTAGTGTACGAGTAACCAGTATAAGTTAACCCATTTATAAAAAACAAAAAAAAACAGTAACAGAGAACTTAAAACTCTTTACTGTGTAATTATATATTCCGATATTCACGAATAATGTTGTTGTTTGATAAAACAGAAGAGAATTTTCCCAAAGTTTAGCTTTCTGTTTATATTATAATAATCATAAAATTGCATGTTCTCGTATTGATATGCTATTAACAACATCAGGGACCACTTGCTCAAAACTTTAACGGCCAATTAAGCTAACAGCTGTTAACATTTGGATGAGGCTATTTATGTAACTTAAATGTTAAAATTTTAAACTGGGAGTGTACTCTAAATAAACTGGTATGCTCACATAATTTTTAAATGTATAATAAGCATGTTGCTGGTAAAATTGACTTTATTAACATCTAAAGTTAACAGGCCGTTGGCTTATTTGGCCGTTAAAGTTTTGAGCAACTGGGCCCTGAAGTATTTCTTAACACTTGTTTTTTTCTGTACAAACAAATACTGTCATGTACATGTTTTCAAATATGACTAATTCAATCGATTTCATTTAATACGGTATCCGGGTTGATGGGCATTAGGGTGTAACAACTGTTTTCATTTTTATACTACTAATCGAAAAAGGAAGATATATTGAAGACAAAAAGATAAACAGCTGATTCGGATTAATTTTAGCGATTTTAATTCTATTAATATAACGGAGACAATATGGCTCTTGTGACCTGCGGTATGTATATTTAGTTGTGTGATTTATTTCTAATTTGATAAGCATGCCTATTTATAGCTTATATATTACATTAAATAACGTATAAAACATATGATGCGTGTCGTAGGAAAACCGGGCTTAATGCACGTGCGTAAAGTGTCGTCCCGGATCAGTCTGTGCAGTCCGCTGTGCAGTGGATTTATGTTTAGAAGAGACTTTTTTTAAACAGAAAATACCATAAATGCCGAATGCATTAAGCCCGGGTTGCCCACGAGACGCCTCATATATAAATATATCAAATTACCGAGGTAAACTATAATACTTTTTAGTTAAAACCAACGAGTATTTGTTTAAAGTCAATTACGTCGAAAGCAGTGCGGGTTTTTTAGCCACGTTCGAGTCCGTTTCTTACGTAGAAACATTATTTTGTTTTATTACATGATAATTTGAACAATTCTTCTGTATGGCTCGAAATCATGATACCGCGATAGCAAGGCGGACACCATATCTATTACATCACAGCAATTACTTACAAAATATATTGAATTAAAGTATTCTTAAAAATTAAAGACTTAAAATTATTGCTATAAATGTAGAGAAATGAAAATGTTAAATGTTCTACATGGTTCGTTTCACAATTTTTACAAACTTGTTGAGGTAGTTTTGTTATTTCTATCAGGTGTTTGTGTCTATAATGAATTTTTCGTATTTATATTCCGTAAATTGATTTACTATCACGCATATTTAACAGCTCAGTTTTCGTTTTCAAGACATAAAGAATTACTTGCACTAAAAATTCAAAATTAACTGTCAATACAATTTAATCAAATGTTCGCTGAAAAAGCATGCAGTGTACACACTAAATGTATAACAAACAGATTATCATTATGTCATTATACAGGTATTTATAACCTGAAATATATACAAATATATCAACATCGCGTTTTCAAATAAATACAATTATATTATTAAAGACATTATTAAATCTATTTCTTCAGGCAAGTGTTTTCCAATCCTATGTGGACCGTGGGGTGAATGCAGTGTAACGTGTGGACAAGGAACGAGAACTAGACAGTCTAGGGAAGGACTTTGTAGATCTACAGCCGTATGTCCAAAAGACCCTTGCCCTGGTAGTTATCATCAAACATCCTCATCAACATTATCATCTTTAATATTGTAAAATAAAACGACATATACAGCTTTTTATTTAATTTCTCTTGCTACATTTTGGTACAGAAATTATTTATGATTACATTAAAAATACAAGTTATGTGGTTGTGATTTTTATCAGATACGACATCACATTTTGATATTAATGCAGGTTCTACTGCCTGCCTGCCTGCCTGCCTGCCTGCCTGCCTGCCTTCCTGCCTGCCTGCCTGCCTGCCTGCCTGCCTGCCTGCCTGCCTGCCTGCCTGCCTGCCTGCCTGCCTGCCTGCCTGCCTGCCTGCCTGCCTGCCTGCCTGCCTGCCTGCCTGCCTGCCTGCCTGCCTGCCTGCCTGCCTGCCTGACTGCCTGCCTGCCTGCCTGCCTGCCTGCCTGCCTGCCTGCCTGCCTGCCTGCCTGCCTGCCTGCCTGCCTGCCTGCCTGCCTGCCTGCCTGTCTGTCTGTCTGTCTGTCCCTCCATCCATCCAGCCATCCATCCATACACCCAACAACCCACCCTAAACCCATCCATCCATCCATCCATCCATCCATCCATCCAGCCATCCAGCCATCCATCCAGCCATCCATGTTTGAACGGGTCATTCCAGGCGTATATTTGAGTCTTAGTTCAGCTGGGTGATTTATTTTGGGGATTCACCTTTTCCTTTGTTTGCAAGTACGGCTCTATTCATGATACTAATGCTGTAACAAATAGGACTGTCAATACACTTTGATACAAACGATGATAAACTGATTTGTTGTTGCAGATACCACATCTCCGGCCGACACCACTACTAAAGGTACTTAAATGTCTATTGGTTTCAACATTAAAATGTGATAAATGTATTGATACTAACTGAAGATTGTAGATCGGAAGGATAGATATAAGTCAAATTAGCAGACGTTTAAGCGATGTTGTTGTTTTTTTTGTTTTGTTTGTTTTTTGTTGTTTGTTTTTTTTTTCGGGGGGGGGGGGGTAGATAAGGAAGATCTTAATATAATTACATTTTTTCTTTTATGTTGTACGTATAATCCAAAATCGAAAAAAAAGAACATCACATTGTTACGTTTGTAAATGAAATAGCTTCCCATCTGCTCCTTATGACCAGCACTCTGTTACCATTTCTGACTCTTTACCTCTACATACATTTGTATACATAGGATCACATACAAAACGTTTTATTTTAAACGCTGGGAAATCATTGTGACCACATTTTTATTATGTATTAAAATGTAGTGACAGTGGGCAGTAATGGACAGCAACTGTCAGTACAATTCTGTATTTGTGATCATAACAAAAGAATTTCAAACACGAGACAGTGTGATTGGACAGAAATATGACATGGGTTCAATCTACATGCAATTGTAAAATAAAACTACAAAAAGCTTGCAAAACGTGTAAAACTTTAGACTGTTTACTCGGCCAGAGCAAATTAAATAGTTTTATCCTCCAAAAAATGTTTTTATGAAGTCAAAAGCAAGTAACTATTCCCTGTCAGTACCATTTTTGTCACTTCGGTGGAAATTGTGGAAGCAATGCTTCTATTATTTTAAGGGGCTTTTCCACAGATGACCAAAATATGGAGCCGCAATTCAAACTTAAATTACCTTTTAGGTTGTACTAAAGTAAATTGCGATAGTTCGATATAACGATATGAACGCGACTGAAATGTGATAATATCATATAGCGATGGTGAAACAAAATGCGACTGTGAAATGGCAATAGCTTGAGACTAGGAAAAAATACTGGGACTATGCTTGTATAAACGATGTGGCTAACACGATAACCAATGAAGGAGTATTATCCTGTCACCGTGTCACGTTGTAGTTTTTGATGTTGACAGGGGTACAACAGCAAATAAAATGGATATTCTACACCAGTTGGAGAAAAAAAGGTCAATGTTTCCTGCACGGTTTGCAGCATCCCGTTTTTCACATTTGTGACACCGACAAATAGTGTGTTTATTGTGAGTTTCTTGCGATGTAGCAGAAGTAGCTTTAGGTTCAAGGAGATCATCATTACATATTTTTGCTTTGAAACAACTGAACTCTTCAGCTCTTTTGTGAGTAAGGACTTCTTTTTGCATGTACCATTTATAATGTATTTAACATTACGCATCACAAACACACGCATACACATGCGCGCACACACACACACGTACACACACACACACACACGCACGCACTCACGCACGCGCACACGCGCACGCACACACACACATTCACATTATGCTCAGCTGCAAAAAGACTAGTGCTGCTGCAGTAACTAGCGGTCCATTATTATGTAAATATGATTTAATTATTAAGTGAATACATAACGAGTAACCGGAATTAATACAACGCCGTTTAAAAAATAAGTCAGATGTATAAGTTCTACTGGCGCTTCTTGATATTTGATTTGCGTCACATTTGTCTTATTTCAATAATAGACGAGCGCGCGTGTTCCTTATTTTTTATGTTGTTATAGAGACCTTGAGACAGTGTAGTTTTGCAATGTGTTTTCTACAGATTCATGGATACAAAATAATTACCTTCAGTGTTTTCTTCCGTATTTTCAGGAACGACATCTCGAACAAGCGACGAGACTAACGGACCTACACCTACAGCAAGTGCGTTTACATGTTACATTTTAGTTTTGCTGTTTTCTTACACGTATTATTCGTACGATGTTAAGTTGACTCCGTATTGCTGATGATTCTAAGAAACAAAAATGTTATATGATTGAACCCTTTCTGCACGTAAGTAATCCCCCGGAGTAACAACGATACCACTGCAGGCACTGACGCTACAAGTGATATTTCAGATCTATTTTCAATAAATTACACAGAATTCGTATTGATTGAAAGAGTTGTACTATTTGATTAAAATTCACACCCTTAAAAGCTTCCTGCATGAAGAACGTCAGATTTAATAATGACTATGGTCAAATAAACACATGTGCATATGTGTAATGAAATTTAAATTTAATTAAATTTAATTAAAATTAAATTTAATAATTTAAATTAATGATGTAGGCCTACGTGTATCCGAACAACATACTTTTATATTTGATTGATTTTTATTCATGAGGTTGTCTCGAAGACAATTCATATTCAACAATATTAAAGGAGATTAAACATAAAGACTTATTTAAACAATGAAAAATATTGTACCGTTAATATAAAGCTCACATACCAATTTAACACAAACCTACCTAAAACACATATTTGAACCGATTTTGTTTGCTGAGATGTCGAAATATGGCTGTACATCGTCATTCATCTTTAGAAAAAAGATAACGCTTGTTTATTGAGAATTTACTAAATATTAGAATGTAGAAAGTTCTTGTTCACGTTCGATGGCATTACCATGTGTTACGAATCGCAACTACATCATAATATAAATACAGACATCAACGAAACAGTGCTGACCATACATCAACATATTTGAAATAATGTACTTAGTTACGTATAACCAATCAGTAAATCAGTCAATCTTTATTAGTATCGTATTTTCAGGATATATTTTCAGCACATATATATATTATATAAATATATATATATAAACCTAGATCTAAATAATATTCTGTAGAAATTTTATTATTCACATTTAAATTTTATTGACTACAACAGGTCAAGTTAGTATCAAGACAAAGTCCTAATAAATTAATATCATTACTACAAAATAAGCATGCACGCGTTTAGTCTAATTGCTGTGCTCTTAGCGTAAATGCAGCGTTCAAGTAGCGTGCAAGCGAGAACATACTTTGTTCATTTTGATCAGACATGATCATCAGAAACAGTTGATCTGTTATCTGGTTATCTAGCCATTCGTCTGTAAAATATCCCTCTCTTAATTCGTTATACAAAGGACACACAATAAAAAATGCAACTCGTTTTCAATACAGTATACATTTCGTTTAAGACATATTGGACAGAACATATAATCACGCTCAATCAGTAGATGTCGCTCTCTTTCTATTATCACTTGATGACTAGAACATCTAAAGTTTGAGAGTACATGTTCTATGTGAAAAGGCATTGAGATAGACAAGTATTTTCACTTGTTCGATCACCGGCACCTCCAGATCAGAACTCTTTTAGTAAACATTTAATTTAATTTTTAAAGCAAATGTATTTACGTTTCTTTAATCTGTGAACAAGTCTCTTAAAGTTTCTCGTTGCATATTTTTGATATAAATTCCTTAAACTATGTAAATTATTAATCCATGGCCATTTTGAACATTACATACAATATTCAGCATTATACGAATGCATGTAAGCATGTAAATATCGATGTGTATAACTGCAGATAATTCCCCGCCGGGAGAATCCATGCTGGCGGTCAAGGTCGCTGTTCCAGTTGTTGTGGCTGTTGTTATCATCGGTGTTGTTCTGGTCGCCTTGTTCGTCCGCGGGTACACTTATAATTCTTGTCCATACATTAAAAATATTCACAACGCAAGAATAATAGTAGACACAGCCGAAAATGTAATTTAATTAAAGCAAACCACTTCAAGAACAATACGTGTATTTTATATTGTCATTTCAGAAAACGTCGAAATAACAACTCACAGAGAGCTAAGAATCCAGCTTCTCTCGGGAACACAACTAAAACCGACAGCAATCCATACTCTATAGAAAACGCCGCGTTCAGTCCGGACTATGACATCGCACTGGAAGACAGGGAATATAATTACGTACAGTCCCAGTCTCCTGAAAAAGGCAGTAGCGGTTATACGTACGCTAAACCCGCAAAACCACAAGTCGGGACATCTGAAAAAGGTTTGAATGATTTGGCAACGACGGCTGATCATGCGTATGATTACACTTGCGGCAATCAAAAGCATCCAATCGGAAATGACCAGGCAGTGTATAACCATCTAGATCAAATGATGAACATTAAAACTATGATGGACAGTACGTATGACCATCGACAATTTTCGAGCGACACAACCCACCCATGTTACAACGATCCTTCTTACGACCACCTGGTACATGGTGTGGACAAGACCACAGACGCTGGTCACCATGGTGATGACAAGTCTTATGACCACTTTCCAAACCAGGAACAGGCCCTAGCAACTGCCCATTCACCCACGGCAGACCCAACGTATAACCAACTTGGGCAGTTTGGGAGCAACACCGCTTGCGGACACAGTGACCCTGACCAGTCATATGACCACCTTCCGAAATGTTAACCATGATTACAAAATGGCTGATTTGATTTCTTATCAATATTTATTACGGTGTCTATTTGTTATGGACATAAGATTTACTTTTTATTGATAATATTAAAGGACTTCGTTGATTGTTAAACAATCACTATGCCACGAATGTATTTTACGCGCGATGTTACGATGAACATTCATTTACCATGCAATGTAAAAAAGAAATTTATGTATACAGGTGTACTGTTTATTAAGATGTACTGCTAGGGTCTTTTATAGTTGACCCTACATCATGCAGCATCTACCTGCATCATGCAACATCTACTTTAATATTATAGCATGATACAGGGACATGCACATACATATTTAGAAGCGTACAGCATCTGCCAGCAGTATTCAGCATCTACATGAAACATTCAGCATCTTCCTGTATCATGGTCAAATATTGAGGTAGATGTTGCATGATGCAGGTAGAAGCTGCATGATGCAGGTAGATGTTGCATGATGCAGGTAGATGCTGCATGATGCATGTAGATGTTGCATGATGCAGGTAGATGCTGCATGATGCAGGTAGATGCTGCATGATGCAGGTAGATGTTGCATGATGCAGGTAGATGCTGCATGATGCAGATTCAACTATTAAAGTAAAAACCCTAGCAGCACATCATAGTTAACTGACGCAGTGGCGGAATTTTATAAATAATTTTATATTTCGGCTTTGTTCTATAGATCCGCGGCAACCACTTTTACAGTCAAAGCAGTACAACAGTTATTTGTACAGTGTGATTTGTACAAGGTTCACATGGAAAAGTTATGCTTTTAATAAGTCGATAATAATTGTCGAGGTAAATAATCGGATGTTAAAACGGCTCATACAAACTCAAAAGCAATGTTGCGACAGCTGCTGCATGTCGTGATTGGAAGCTTGCAATTACGGGGCTTTGTTGGATCAAAACTATATTGTCGATTTTACCATTGCAGCAGCTTTGTTTTGTCTTTGTCGTTGTTGGAGCTAACGAGAGAATCGAATGTAGCTTCTTGCAATGGTAATTTCGATTGTTTTGTTAGTTAAAGTATATTTAAATACATATTTAGTTAAATGATTCACTTGTAATTTTAACCTATGCCTTATAAATTGTGTAAAGTGCCTTATTTGTTGTTGATTTTTTCAATCACGTATAATTATGGGCCGCATGCACTTCAGTTTGTACAATATAAAAGAGTTTATTGATCTCATTTACCACATGAAGGCTTTCCAATAAAAGTACGTTGAATAAAATGCACATTTTATCATTGTTCGCACATATGCGAGAATTATATTGTACGATTTACGGAAGTTTGCAATGCTTATTTCCTTAATTTATGCACACACGTGTATTACTCCATTTTTTTTTATTTTGCATAAAAATACAAAAAAGTTATCCACATATATCCACAATTTCATTTGTATATTAATATGTTATTTTATAGGTTGAAACTGGAGTCTTTCTTATATATTTTTCTACTTATAAATACACCAACTAAAACATGCTTGCCGCCAAATCTTTTCCTAACAGTATCCTGTTCTGGTACTCACAACGCACATAAGTGAGTTCGTAACTTTAGTTGTACTTTAGTCAAAATTTCAGATCCACATTCAAATGTGCACTCCAATGATGTGTGTTTACAAAAGGGTAAAATACTAAACATATAAGCAATATTAACTAGTTTACAACATTTTAATGTAAAAAGACCTAAACATGAAACAGCCAGAGACTTAAGGAATTTTATGAATTTAAGAAATGTGTTTAAGTTTTTCCTAAGGAGCTTTGTGAATATGGGCCCTGGTTCTAACATGTTTTAAGATAATTTTAAACACTGTATAACATGTAAATATTTACAGAATGTCAGTTAACGTTTCCAACTAAAACTTGTATACAGCTTATATATTATGTATGCATACACATGTAACGTTAATAAAAACTTACTTAGTTACTTATACGTGAAACATTGCTTGTAAGCCATATGCACGTTTAGTTAAATCATGGTATTTTGTAAGCAATATGCACGTTTAGTTAAATCGTGGTATTTTGTAAGCCATATGCAGGTTAAGTTAATCATGGTATTAGGATTCATATTGTGCATTGTTCATATTAAATCCGTTTTCGCTAAATCCAACTCAAATTCAAATTCAACCTCTCTGTTCTACAGATGAAATAAAGGTCACGGGTTCCCGTTACCATGGTTAACGGTATGTTTGGAGTTCGGTGCAAGAGGCCTGTGATGGTGCTGTTATTCGTTACTCTTGGAGTTGTGTTGGTGTACATCTCCAACCTCAGTATTCAGGACTTGGAATTCCTCGGCTCAAACGACAATAATATGCCACAAAGCATTCTGATTGATCATCTCCGAATGCAGTCTGTAAAGGACAAGAGCAACCATACAGTAACACCTTTGTACAACGTTCAAAATGTCACGAAGACGGATGATGGGGATACGTTACCAATGGAGGAGGATCAAACGACTGGGCCACCTTCCACCACAGCGTCCGTAACATTGTCATCTGCGTCAGTGTCATATTCTGCAACAGGCTATTCGACAGGAACGACCACTAGACAAATCATGTACAATTCTGTTTACGGTGAGGGTAGAAAGGCGGATGAGCCACAAGACACGGGGATTGAACAACTCACGGAGATAACCAAGAAAATACTAGAGATTAACAACGTGCAGATAGGCTCTATTCCAAATAAACCAGATTTGGACGAGGAATCCAATGTGCATCTGGATGAAACGTATGACACAAATGCCAAAACGAATCCAGTGCGAACTTCAACCCCCTACCTAGCAACCATGTCAATATCTGCTTCTAACATAGTCAGCACCACGCAGCAAACCGCCGACGGCATTTCGCAACGTGTTAAAGCTAGAACGCCTGAAACGAATGTCCCACGATCAACACCTTCAACACGTTGGCGGCAAGGCATGCACGTGTACGACTGGACACGAGAACCTTTTCCTTCACGAACATTCGAATGCGTACCAATGCAGACGATATCGTCATCCGTCCGTGTTTGTATCCATCCGCTGTATAAGGACCCTATTATTTCCAGCTACTTACAATCGCGGGGCACCTGGGAGTTCGACGCCATACGCGACGTACAGCTGGCGGTTGTTGGGGAAAATGGGCGTGGTTTGATCGATATAGGTGCTGGCATAGGGACGTACAGTCTTGCGGTCGCAAGTCTTAACCATACTGTTCTTGCCGTGGAGCCTTTTTTGACGCATGTTCAAATATTTCATCAATCCGTACGTATGAACAAATTTGAAAATAATATCAAGCTGATAAAAAATGTGGTTTCGAACAAGCAAGAAACTGTTGTAATTAACTCCAAAGAAAACGACATCAATGATATTGAATTCAAACCATTTACTGAGGAAGACAATTCCTCGCAGGTGGCATTCGGAAACATTTTGAGTACAATAACATTGAACGACTTGATAGAGGAATGTCCGTTTAAAACAGCAGTGTTGAAGTTAGATATCCCACGATACAACAGACTTGCTTTGGAAAATTCAAGCAAATTATTCGACACTGTTAACATCACCCACGTGTTCCATCATTGGGAGCCTACTGACAAACTATTGTGCACGTTTTACTTGAACTTCTTCCCCGCCAAAGGTTACAAACCCAGGACAGAATTAAACGGAGGAAACATCTTGGACTTGCCCAGTAATCGAACGTGGGAAGATGGTGTTATTATATGGACAAAAATGTGACTAGTCTTATATTGCCACTTTTGCGTTTAATAAGAGACAAAAATACGGTTGCGTAACGATTCTTTAATTATACATTATGTGCAAATGGGACACTGTAGAGACGGCCAAGTTATGTTGTTTTGGTGACGTGTATTCTACTACAGCCGAAATTATTGTCATCGTCTTTCTTTCTTATTAAGTTTATTAATCAATGCGACACACGACGGAACGCTGGAAAAAAGAAACGCATCGTGAGAGATGACACTTTGTTATTTACAAGTAGTCTTTGATTTTGTTCACAGATGCTTTGTGTGTGATTTGTAGAAACATTTTATAAACTATATCCGTGTGCAAAATAAAATGAATATTATCTTATGTTTGTTTTTGGCTTAAGCAACACCTGCGTCCATATTGTAAGGCATTAACACCCCATAAAATGCTTGTTGCTTGTTGTCCGGTAGTAGAATGATTAATTGCTTCGCAGTCATTGAATACATATGTTACATAATACGAATTGATTTTATAAGCAGTTTTCGCATTTCGTGTGAATGCAAATATAACGCAAATAAGAAAATGCATAGTTTTTTGTCGAAACCATTTAACATGGAATGTTAAATGATGGTGTTTAATTGCTTCAATAAGATTGCAATACAGTCCATGTAATATCGGATTAGTTCATGTAGATCTGGACGGTTTCTGAAACCATCAACTTCGCAGAAATGTCAAGGTAATTAATCTTACTCGCTTCACATATTTAGACGACCCGGTTCGATTCCCGGTTTTCTCTGTACAACATGACAACCTCGATCAACTTCTCTGTGTTCTCGGATGGATTGAATAATTAACTGCATCCTTCAGGGGCGTAGCTTCCTTTAGGCACTATAGGCACGTGCCTATACATTTTTTCCAGAGATGAAAAATTTAAATATGCAAAAAAAAATGCAATAAAAACAAGATGGGGGATGGGTGTGAGGGGATCTTTATCGGCTGTGTTGATACTTCATTGTTTAACCAGTCGATTACGCCAATATGAAATAAATTTCACTAAAAACAAGCTTATTTTACAATTATTTTGTAGAATCGGGGTCCTGCTGAAAATGTAGTTGTTTGTAGCCACATACGAGTATAATTCTCCTGGCCCAAATTTAATATCGCTTTCAGCGTCATTTTGTAGATTCCGCCTTTTGTGCCTATACATTTTTTGAAGCCCCTGACCTTGACATATTTGATAAAGTTAATAAATTCACAATGCGCTAAACATATAGATCTTATAATGCCTTTATCCCTATCAGTATAGACAACATTTAACTCACTATTTTAATGCCAATGACATCTTTAGAAACTTTGTTCCATCCTGAACATTCAGCATCCGAATAAGTATAATGTACTGTTACAATGTGTTGCGCATTATAATGACTACTGCAGTATTTTAGGTTTATTGATCGTGTGCAATGTAGCGGTTTCATGGATTCTGGCCACACACATAATAATTATAATTACAGTACAGTACAGTTTCATGTTGTGAGTCGTGCATTTCGCGCCATACAATAGTTATTTTATGTACAGGAAACTTTAGACAGTGTTCTTGTGTATCAAATTGAAACATTTTGTGTCTTTTTTTGTGTTCCATTTCTTTCAATCGTGCATTTGTGCTGTACATGGTAGATACGTGTGCTTGGAAGTCAGTTACTTCCCCTGTTTATAATTTTGCCATTTTCTTTGTTTACAAACACGCTTTAAAATCGTTGCTGACACTATCTGTCAAGTAGACAAAGTTGGATTTCTGTTTGCTTATTTTTCAGAATATCTTTGTGTTACGTAACCCATAACGTGTTCATCGGTATTCTCGCGGTACTTAACATTTAAACAAATAATTTGAGCAAAAGCAACTAACCAAACATTTTCTTTGAATATTATGCAATTAACTGAACCTTTTCACGAAAATAACACCTGAACTTGTGTTAGAAAACACATTATTCGTTCTTAAATTATTGTGTTTTTCAATGCACCATGCGGCCATCTTTAAACAATTACGTCATCGGTAATCTCGCGGTAAAACACAAATAAACTAAAAACTGTTGGATTGTAATCTTTTACGAAGCAAAATTTTGAGTTTTCCTACATATTAACCTAAGCAGACGAAAGTGTATACATTGACCGTCTAATGTCTACTGATGGCTGCAAGATGATACGAAAGTTATTAAGATTTATGATTTAAAGTCATATAACTTTATTGTTTAGAAATAAAATCTCTTGTAGCTTATTATTTTATTTCAGAAAACCAAAAATACGTTTGATTTTGACAATTAAGCATGACAGTCAAAAGATAAACAATTACCGCGGAAATAGAGATACCGCGAGAATACAGATGCCAACTTTATTGTTGTTTAACGTAGAGAGATATTATTACTGCATGAAACATGAGATGAATTTTGAAACTATGGCTGGAAATTGTCACTCAGTCGGAAAATGGCATTAATTCTCTTCAGTTAGAAGTTGTTTATAAGAGTGATAACTATCTGTGCGTAAACAAGAATGTCGATGTTAAAACCAACAGCAATAACCCAAATGATATCACTGTAGAACACCAAGTTCGACAACTCTTTCCCCACCTTGCTGATCCCAAATGCACCCATGGATTCAGGTAAATAATGCTAAAATTCCTATACTGTATTATGTGGTTCATTATTGATTTTCATCATTTATGTTCATTTTTTAATTATTTGTCATGTTTTTTTATTTGTTGTCAATATTGATATGTATCAATGTGGAGTCTGCACCATGTGCAAAAAGTAGCTCAGAATCAACGGATTATGTTTAATTATTTGGACAAAAGTAAAATTTACTCACATTTTTACATGTCTTTATCATAATATAATACAAGATTTATTATGTAAGAATTTCTATTGTATGGTCAAATAGACTAACAAAGGGCCATAGCAATTGTATTTATAAATTAATGTGCCAAGGTCATCTGTCGGCCATGTTTAAGGGGAAACAAGTGACCAAGTATTACCTTGCCCTGGTAAGACTGACGGTTTTGTACATGTAATTAGTTTGAAATTGCATGTTTAGTAGGGATGAAACTGGTACCCGAAAATACTCACTTTCTCGGTTCCATTAAAATTAACTCGAGTTCAATTCCTCATTGGAAAATTCGAGTTGGGTCGGGTATTAAAATAATAGTGTATTCAACATTTTTAATCATCATCTTCTTTCTTAAAATTTTTCTTAATCTAAAACCACATTCAACAAATTAATAAAACCAAGTCCATATAGGCATAGGTGTTTTCCTCTTACTGTTTTTTTTTACAAAAAAAAGAGAAAATATTCTGCTGCTGCTGTTGGATATTGGAGTGCATTGCTGAACGAACCCCACTGAACAGCTGTGTGGACATCTTTAAAGCAAAGAGTTTCAATCCGTCCAGTTGAGGAAATGAGTGTGTCAGAGTGCACTGGCTTTAAACGGAACTGAATATTAACTCACAGCATTGTTATTTATATGACAAAACTAAATGTCAAATATATTGTTAGGAAAAGAAGTGATCAAATTTACAGCGAACGAAACTCTTGACAGGTGGGAGAGTGGTTATTCAGTATTCATCATTTTTTAACTGCGCCATATCTTTTTCCCTTCAAGTACACACCTCGAATGACGAATCAATACCTTATTATGCATATATAAACGTACACATGAAGCCCATGCATTATATCCCGCTGAATTATTACCGTTAACCCTTTCAAAAAACCCATGCAAATAAATTACTGAGTAATTCTGTATTTATCGAAACGAGAAATAATTTTTTTAGAGCTTGAATATCCTGTAATACAAATAATTTGTGTATCTTTTCCCTTCAGTTTTAACTGAAAAATATTGATAATTTTGTTGGTTTGAACTTTCCTTGTCATTTCACTTAAGTCATTTATAGGAAAAAATTAGATTTTGGGGTAAAATATATATACTCTAGAGCTGGAGGAAGTGGGCCCTTTGCGGCAAATTAGCTAAATTCTAATCTAATTTACATGTCAGCAGTATTACAATGACAATTAATAACAAAGATATCAGTACAACTGATGGATGCTCCCCAATGCGCTTTGTCGAGCAATATAAATGCAATGAGAAGAGCAAAGATTTTAAAATGGCTAACCAATCACTACAACTACAGGACCAAATCTGACACCAAAACTGTATGCGAACACAAAAGGAGAAAAATTTCATTTATCGTCTAATCTTCAGGGTAGAAACAATGTTTACTGATCGGAACACTGCTCTTGAGGTGCAAAGTTGATATGAACTTTTACTTATATCAATACCCGACCCGACCCGCAAATACCCAACCGTAAGAAGATGCCCGACCGACCAGAAGTTGCTACCCGTTGCATCCCTAATGTTTAGTAGCTCAGTTTAAAAAACAACAACTGTTTATGAAAGGTAACTATGTTAGAGCATATTTGTTTTACTTCATCCTATGATTTCAATTACTGGAAAAGCCGACACTCAGTTGCAGAAAAAATGATAAGTGTTAGGGCATGAATATAACAAATTTAACGCACAAACGTTGATACTGAAAACTGATATATCAAGACCACCTGTATGCAGTTTATTGTTAAATGTTCGCATGTAAACTAAAGCAGGGTGATGTTTACATACATTTTATTGCTAGCACTTTAAAAAAAGAGTAAAATTGTATGTAATGTTTTCTTATCTAGGTTCGAGGTCATGTACAAGATGACAGTACATTGATAGATGTCGCCATCGGGCCACTGGTAGACAAGGAGTGGCCAGGCCGTATGTGTGCCGCTGATCACCCCCAGTGTAGCAATCCCCACCCCACCACCACCCTTCTCATATGTCTAGCACGTGGGACTTATGATGGTCAGCCTGCAACCAAAGTTTTACTTAGGCCTTTCACAGGTAGTCTAGGGCTCTCTTTATTGAAAGCATTTTTTAAAATTAACATTATATTCTGCGTGAAGATTAAGTTATACTAAGCGACTGGAAATAATTGTTTGTGTTGCAAACATTAAAAGGTATCATATTTAACTCAGTTCACCAATGTTAATGTGATTAGTACTATTTTATCAGGAACTACCGGTATGTAGAAGATCAGATATATTAAAAAAGTACATGTTGCTTAATATATTTAGTAAATATGTACAAGGATTCTGTATTATTTTCTTGATGATAAATATTTCTGTTATCAAGACTGGAAAGTAAGACATTTAAACAAACTTGCCACATCACTTGTGTTTATTAAATATTACTTATGGTTGAGGTGTTATTATTTTGCTTTTATACATACATCACAAGACTGTATAAATGGTATATGAAAATTTGGGAACAGGAGTTATTCCAAGTCCTATTTCAAATTTTAGGATAAATGGTATATAATATTATGTATGTCAGAATTTCAAATTTTAGGATAAATGGAATATGTTCGTCAGAATTTAGTTACAGTTATTCAAATTCTTATTTCAAATTTTAGGATAAACGGTACATCATAATTTAGATAGAGACGTTATTCCAAGCCATATGTCAAATTTTAAGATAAATGGCTCATCAGAGTTGAGGACCATAAGTCATTCATTTGTTGTATGTCAAATTATAGGTAGACAACACCAGCTTCGAGTCCACTGCCATCACATCGGCCACACTATTGTTGGCGACTACACATACAGCCATCGCCAGGACCACCAACCAGAGAGGATGATGCTGCACTCGTACAAACTGCAGGCGAGAATGCCCTTTGAGAATCTGGACCTTCAGACTGCTGACCCTTTAGTGCCAGATCTGGTGAAACCATGGAAATCGGTCGACGTGGTCAAAGATTGTGACGAGGCTTTGAAAATTGTTCAAAATTTTGACTTTAATGGCCAGTTTCTTTCAGGGGACTTGGAGATTAAACGTGTGATTTTAAATCCTGATGGGACAAGCAACGGCTCCAATGTGAATGTTTGTAGTTGATGTAGAAAATGCTAGTAGTTTTAATGTCTTAGAATAAATTTTAAAATTTTATTGTTATGAATTTCTTTATAATATAAGCAAGGCTTTCTTTCAATAATTAGGGTAATGATGAACTTATTTTGTCACTTGAATACTCCCTGATCAGGGATCAACTTACAATATCCCGAACGCAAGCAGTCACTTGTCATACCATTGTGACTGCTATGGTGACTGAATAGTGGAATCTTGTACGTGTGACTTTAACAATGAAAAAAACAACAACAATATAATCAATGACCGTGAAGTATACTTTTATATTTTTCAATACCAAGCCAATAACAGCACACAGTTTCCTCTCATGCTTACATCTTTCACATTTTAGCTAACAATGATGCTCACACAGCAAAGGCAAGTTTAACAGGTGAATGGAGCACTATAAGCATGCATACATATTTTATCTACTCATTACATAACCTGACTTATAACAAGTGGCCTACACACATTTGCTTGTCCATTTGTAAATGTGGAAGACACAATTTAATTGCTTATCAAGGTACCAAAATCATGGATTATTCATTCAAAATACATAAAAATGGATTTTGAAACATCATTGATATCTCTAGTTTTGTAATAAATACAAGAATGAAGTCAAATTGAAACAAAGGAGACTTTGAAACACTGGTACTTAACGACTGGCAAGTAAATATGTCCTTGATTGTTAATAAACATGAACTAAAGTTAAATGATTTAAGTACTTGACTAAGAATGCAAACACAGTGACTGGTGTACATCACTTACTGGGAACAACAATAAAGTTTTAATGCAAACATGGAAAAATATGGGTAGATACAAAAAATAATACATATCTAATATGTTTCCTTAAATGTTGGTAATATTGTGACCAGTTTAAGAGCAAATACTTCAACTGTCATCAATACTAATGATAATATTCTAAAATACAGAATAAATATCATAGGAATAGCAAAACAAAGCTTTTTAAAGCAGACAGAACAAGACACTGTGTTCGATAAACACACATGCCCCCGGTTAGTGCTGGACAGACCATTTGAATTATTCTAAGTCCAAATTAGGCCAAGGTTTAAGTATGGTTGGATTGAAATTGGTCATAAGCAACAACTGTGCAAGTATCCAAGTGCTGTAGTAAGCGGTGCTGGTGCTAGACGAAACGGTAAAATCTAGTTAACCAAGAAATAGCCTATTTGAAATTTTGTAAGTGCAAATTAGGTCAAGGTCAAGGTGAGGTTGGGTGATATGGGTGGATAGGAAATTGGTCATAATCGACAACTGTTTAAGTATCCAAGTGTTGTAGTAAGTGGTGTTGGTGCTAGACGAAATGGTAAAATCTAGTTAACCAAGAACCATTTGAATTATTCTAAGTGCAAAATAGGTCAAGGTAAAAGTGAGGTTGGGTGATATGGATGGATAGGGAGTGGTAATAAGCAACAACTGTGTAAGTATCCAAGTGTTGTAGTAAGTGGTGTTGGTGCTAGACAAAACTGTAAAGTCTACTTAACCTTGTCACTGACGGATGGACGGAATGACGGACGGACAAGACAATCACTATATGCCACCCGCATCCAGATGCCAGGGGCATAAAAACACAAATACAAAAGTACATGCCCAATAGGACAACGTAAACACCTAATGAATAAAATAAATAAATATGATAAAAATATTTTTGGTCAATACTAGTTTCTGGATATACTTTTAAAGCACATGTTTTTGATTGTGTCAAACATTACAACATCTAACTGAATTAAGCTTACATACTAATCTGTAATAGAACAGAGACATGTAATGGTATGTACGAATCGATATGTGTTATTTTAATTTTTTTCTAAATAACACACAATGTAATTTTACCACAAAGAATGAACAGTCCTTCACTAAGTGCATTTTTGTACATATAAAGTACATGCATGTACACATTGTTATCAATGAAATGTGATATTCTGGAAACAGTGTAGGTTTCTATTACAATGTTTACTTTAATGCTCAAAATAAATATTCTTACAGGCTAATATTTATTGTACTCAAAATCCTCTTATTCACATAAATTATGTCTACTAAACTACTAGCAAACACACAATTATTACTACTAAGCACAATCCCACGTTATAAAATTTACCATGTAAAAACAAATAAAACAATATTATCCCTCGTGATTTAAAACTTCAAAACAATAATGTGCTGCAATTTTATACCATCCACCAACAGAAAACAAAAACAACTTCAAACAAAACTAGTGCATACATGAATATTCAGGTGCCAAAATATATTTTGCTTATGATTGTTTCTCATAAACTTTTGATAATACACATGACCTTAACTTAATTGAAAACCAATTTAGTTACAGTTGGCAAGTACAATTAAATGATACACATTGACAGCACGAAATTCCAAACAAAACAACTGCTTGTGCATAACATATTTTTGAATCTTGAATGATGCCACATCAAATTGTGGATATAGTTCAACAAAACAACATCTGTACATGCTGTTGTACATACATGTACTTGTGAGAAGGAAAAGTGCACATTACTTCTGCAGTGTAAATGAAGAACACATAAAATTAAATGGCACATATACATGTATTATGTGTTTCATATACTTCAACAATAACCAGGAATGTAATTCTAAAAGGAGGTACAACACTTCAATAAAACACAGCATCTCAAATGCTGCCTTTAAAATCGTTGTTTGTCAATTAATAAACACTATTATAACTGTACAACATGTTCTTGTCACGAACACATTTTTCAATGAGGACCTTCAAGTTTTCTTGTATTTGTTTAATTATTAACATTGAAATTGTAACACCAAAACAATCACACAAAAACTATGATCTTGATATATTGACATCTTAACATCAGAATATTCACAAACAAGGTAGAAATATGACTTTGATTTACTGACTTAAAATAACTTACAAAATGACTTTTAAAGTGTAAAATATTTATTTTTTGAAATTGCGCTACAATTGATACAAGATGAGATCTCCTGCCCTAGCTCTCTGTCCGAAAGCCAGTCGGATTGTTGGACTGCCAGCGCCACAAATCTTCGCCTGAAGGAGAAAACAGTCATGGGGTGGAATTGGATTTCAAACTCATTCAGTAGTGGTAGTCTGAGAAAACAGTCATGGGGTGGAATTGGATTTCAAACTCATTCTGTAGTGGTAGTCTGAGAAAACAGTCATGGGGTGGAATTGGATTTCAAACTCATTCTGTAGTGGTAGTCTGAGACAACAGTCATGGGGTGGAATTGGATTTCAAACTCATTCAGTAGTGGTAGACTGAGAAAACAGTCATGGGGTGGAATTGGATATCAAACTCATGCTGTAGTGGTAGTCTGAGAAAACAGTCATGGGGTGGAATTGGATTTCAAACTCATTCTGTAGTGGTAGTCTGAGAAAACAGTCATGGGGTGGAATTGGATTTCAAACCCATACTGTAGTGATAGTCTGAGAAACAGTCATGGGGTGGAATTGGATTTCAAACTCATTCTGTAGTGGTAGTCTGAGAAAACAGTCATGGGGTGGAATTGGATTTCAAACTAATTCTGTAGTGGTAGTCTGAGAAAACAGTCATGGGGTGGAATTTGATTTCAAACTCATTCTGTAGTGGTAGTCTGAGAAAACAGTCATGGGGTGGAATTTGAGTTCAACCTCAGTCTGTAGTGGTAGTCTGAGAAAACAGTTATGGGGTTGTATTTGATTTCAAACTCATTCAGTAGTGGTAGTCTGAGAAAACAGTTATGGGGTGGAATTTGATTTCAAACTCATTCAGTAGTGGTAGTCTGAGAAAACAGTCATGGGGTGGAATTGGATTTCAAAATAAATCATTCTGTAGTGGTAGTCTGAGAAAACAGTCATGGGGTGGAATTTGAGTTCAAACTCATTCTGTAGTGGTAGTCTGAGTTTTAATGTATGGAGTACGTATGTCTGGAAACTGTTAATTAACCAGATCATAAGATTTTGTTTACAATCAAGGAGCAATTTTGATGATGAGGGTGGGCTTCAAATTTAGTATATACATGTATACCAATACTACCTGGTGTCAAATTAAAACTAATATCTGGCAACGAGTTGATACATTAGAAGGACGCATTTAAACCCGACACTTTAATACATGTAAATGCAACACCAATAGACACAGCGAGGGTTGAATGCAAAACTAGTGTTTTTGATATAGAAATGTGAAGCGCATACACCAGTTTCACATTAAACCCTCGATTATATCATGTACTTTGTAGAGTTCAGTTATGCTCCAACAGAATAATTATCAACATGTGTCACAGGGCCCTTGATAATTCTGTTTTTCCTGTCTTTAGAAAAAGCTTATCATTATGCTTTTCTCAGAATATGACACTGGCGACATTGAGCAAGGCAGAATAAAATATACAACAATGACACCATACACATTTTGGCAAGGTCCAACTTTGCCTTCCACCCGAGTTCCTTCTCCGTCGCGGAGGCATCAGCGTAACACGAGGCTATATCACCTGCCCGCCGCCCGGATATCTTGTAAGGCACCTGCAGCAACAATCAATGTTCTTTTACATCAAAAATATTTTGTACTTCGAGGGTTGAGCTGGAAACTATTGTATGTTATATAGAAATGTTAAGCACATGCAACAGTTTCATGCTCTTCCATTTGTAACATTTTTTGTTCTGGAAACTAATATTTATATAAGAATTGGAACAATAATGCATCTTTAAACATTTGTTTTCTATTTCCCACAGCTGCACAAATACAATACCCACTAATAATTTTATCACATTAAAGTGAATTATTTACATTAAAGTTATGCAAAAAACACACTCTTGCAGCAAAAAAACATTTCACATCAACAATCAGTTTATTGACAGTTTCTTCATTCCTATTGACGTAAGTTTAACTTTTATGTTGGTGTAATTTTGGTCATTTCATTTGGTACATCATATTTAATATCATTATTAAGTGTTTGAGTGAGTATTTTCCTATTTTAAACTCGCCATGGTCCATGAATCTATTCAATGCTTTTGATTCAAGTGGTAAACAATTGCACATTATAAATGAAGCACTGTTGAGGCTTATCATGTCACATATACTTACTGGTTTTCCTGAGGCAGTTTCAAAGGCCTTGGCCATTTCAATCACAGAATATCCCTTTCCTGTACCTAAGTTAAACACCTGCAAAAAATAGCAACAAGACATATGGAAATTCAACGAAAACCAAATTTTTCGAATAAAATGCATTGAAGTCAGCAAAAAATAATTTTTTTAGTAATGGTGACCATGGCCCCACCAACCCCATATGCAATCCCAAGCGAGGTCTAGATATTTTCTCAAGCCATGGAGTGGAAACTGTTTGTCTATTTTTAGTAACGGGGACCTTGACCCCACCCACCCCGTATGCAATCCAAAGTAAGGTCTTGATATAAGGTGTCTATGTATTAAGTTTCAAATATCTTAATGCGTTCTCATGTTATTTAGCGGAAACCGTTTTTCTATTTTTAGTAATGGTGACATTGACCTCACCTACCCATATGCAATCCCAAGCGAGGTCTCCATATAAGGTATCTATGTATTAAGTTTCATTAAAATATCTCAATGTGTTCTCAAGTTATTGAGCAGAAACCATTTTTCTATTTTTAGTAACAGTGACCTTGACCCCACCCATCCCATATGCAATCCCAAGCGAGGTCTCGCTATAAGGTATCTATGTATGAAGTTTCATTACAATCCGTTCGCCAGTTAGAGAAGGAAATGAAAAGTTGACGCCGCCACTACACCCGCCCGCCCACCTGCAAGCCTAACAACATAAGCCAATTCATATAAGCAAAATTAATAAATACACATGTTTATATGAAATGGATTTAGTAATTTAATAATTCTGTATTACCGGTCTATAACAATAAACAACACATGTACATAATTAATATCAAATATGTATATTTGACATGTGCTTAATTAAATGAAATTTGACGTGCTATACCTGGTGAAGACTCACAAATAAATAGCGAATTTAATAACAATCTCTGATTTTATCACTGTTTCATCATACTATCATTGAGTTTGAAAGAAAATCGTGACTTTTTTCATCCTTGCATGATTAAAAAGTATCTTCGTAAAAGTAATGTGCTTGATTTGTGTAAGGGCAAATTCTGCAAGTAGTTGGGTTGTGTTAGATGTATGTGTTTCACAATGACCCGTTATACCTTGCAGCCGCAGCCTTTCTCCAGGTATTTCAAGGCAGCCACATGGCCCTGTGCCAGATCAACTACATGGATATAGTCACGCACACCTGCAACCACACCATCACGATATAGAGTTACAGATAATAAAAAATGGCTTCAAAAACAACGAGTGCAGATGTGTATATTTCAATTTATCAGATGCTATAACTTGTCTCCCGTCTAATACAACCATTACGAATATTTCTATCTTGTGTAAGATAACATTTTGAGCATTTTCATTGGCTACATATTCTTTGACTGACCAATCGCATGACGTTATTTTTGTGTGAAATGACGTCGTCAACATGAAATGATGTCATGCCAATACACAACTTTAGGATTTATAAACATGTTTTGGTAAAATGAGATGTTTTTTTTTCATTTAAAAGCATGTGATAAAAGATCTGACACTCGTTGTCATTTCAGACCATATTTTATTCAACTCGTCCAGGAAATTCGTTAGTAAGCTCGCCAAAGGCTCGCTTACTAACCAAATTCCTGAACTCGTTTAATAAAATATGGTATGAAATAACAACTCGTGTCAGATCCTATACATGTATATTCATACTGGCTATTTTAATCAGAATTCAAACCATGGGTGTTGGAATCAGTTGTCCATATTGCACAGCTTATCACAGAGCATGTGCAGACAAACGAAATGTAGCCAAAATTTACTATATATATGAGGCGTTTCATGGGAAAACCGGGCTTAATTCATGTGCGTAAAGTGTTGTCGTTATAAATAAGTTTATTTGCTCAGCACGAACACGTGAACCACTTGCCAAGGCTCGTGGTTCAGGTTGTCTAAAACTTGCTAAATAAACTTATCTTTATTCAATACTTACCTATTCTCTATTTCTGCAACAGATACCTGTGCCATCTGGCGTGTCGTAATCGTTTTCATACACTGTGAGCTCCTTTAGCCTCCCCACGGCCACCTGGGATATGTAGGGCATCAGGTTGTTGGGCACCCCCAGGGGGTCCTCCCCAATCTTGCCTGATATGTGGGCCCCAACGGGGTTGAAGTATCACAGCAACACCACATTCCATTGCTGAAAAGATATTACTGGGTCATACATTCATTGTAGATAACTGTCCATAATCATTATATGCATTACCAGAGTGTGTTTGTATAGTTCATTGGTTTACATTAGCACAGGCCCACAGGTAAACTTTGAATTGGGCTTGCTAAAATTCTCAGTTACCTATAGGCAGGCTTGTGCCATTTTTAGAGTTGATGACCGCAAATTTTGACTGAAGGACCTATCTGCACAGTAATAGCAGTATGAACTAGAATTGTCACATGAGTGACGGATATACCCCCACAAGATGGCTTTGTCACAAAACTATGGTATCCATTCGAAAGAAATGGACAGAGAGAGAATGCTTTAATTTGTGAATGGTCAACAGTGTATTTGGAAAAATTTAATTACAAAAGGAGCCATTACTCTGTCAACATTTAGTGGTTTGTAACCAAAGTTAAGCTTGATCTGTATTTTATGATGTTACACCTATGTACCAATATTAATTTGAATATGTGAAGCCTTTCATGAGTTATTGTCCATGTTTTTCGGGAATTTAAGTCAAAAAGGGGCCACAGCTGTGTCAAAATTTAGTGGTTTGTAACCAAAGTCGAGCTTGACATGTATTTTATGATGCTACACATGTATACCAAAAATTATTTGAATATGTCAAGCCCTTCTAGAGTTATCATTCGGAAACCATGTTTTTGAGGAATTTTAAGTCGAAAAGGGGCCATAACTCTGTCAAAATTTAGTGGTTTGTAACCAACATCGCACGTGACCTGTATTCTATGATGTTACACATGTGTACCACAAATTATTTGAATATGTCAAGCCTTGAGTTATCATCCGGAAACCAAAAACCAACAGACTGACAAAATCACCCCTATATACCCCTCTAAACTTCGTTTGTGGGGGTATAATAACACTTATACAGATACCTTATGATATACTTTATATCATATAACAAATGATAGTGGTAAATTATACATAGGTTTTGTTATCGTTCTGCAAATCTTTTTAAGACGCCAGTGCACCTATCAATTAGATAAGCTACTTGAAAGTTACCTTCTCTGCAGTGCAAATGTCCTTTAGGATTTCCTCAATGAAGTACTTGATTTTGTCGTAGGGGTTCGTGCAGCCCCCTACAGGGTGCTTCTCATCTATGTGGAGGAAGATACATTTTCAAACCGTTGAACCATCCATTTACCGTGTCCGTACCATCGGTATTTGTTAAGGTTAGTACATGATTATTGTAATGTATTCTACTATCTAATGACTTCTTTTCCAGCCTGGCATTCTTCTTATCAACACCAGTAGGAAAAGCAAGAGTTTAACCCTTGTTGGGACTCTCAAACCCGTTCTAGAACTGAACTGTTCGCACATGAGCTCGACAATCTGAAGCCGGCATCGCGACTAGCCTTATCGCAGTAAATATAACTTATTAACTATTGTATATGTACACTTATTGTATCTAAGTTACACTAGTAATCACAATATTGAGTAAACATGCACAGAAAGCCTTTTTATTTTTACAGATTACTTAGCAGAGAGTACCTGGAACAGATTGAAGATTGCAGGCGGCTGACCTCACCCACAGGTTCAGGTGTGACAGAAGACTGTTAATTAATATCTGGCATTTACATTTTGGGGTCAAATTCTTTTTTTGTTGTGTGGCAGGAGGTCAAATCTGTTGATTGTTATGTAAACAAACCCTTGTATGGGGTCAAATGGCATCTGAAATGCTACATTTATATGGATATTACCCCCCAAAATGCAGAAACTTAAAAAAAATTTGTTCAAAACGGACTAAAAACCTATTCTGTAACATTTAGAATGCCAATGAAGATTGTTTTCACTTCTGACTTTATATATTGTATCTGCTATGCCTATTAAAACTCAAACTTATGCTTAATTCTGAGTTAAAATCATGTTTTCCAGATGTACCCAAGTACATTTTTTTCCGTCTAAAGTTTTGCCTCAAAACACCATTATATGTGACATTTTCAACTTTATTTTTTTCCAATAAATCTTTAAACCAGTGTAATAGGACTTCATGTACTTTCTCGAAATAGATCAGATTGATGAAAATTGTGGTTTTTATTCAAATTTGAAAGGGTTGGGTTCTCTTAAAATGCATACAAGTCAATCTACAACGGGTAAAAATAGTCAATGAACCGTATAAGTTCGAATCAATATTCAGTGCTTTTTATCACAAGCGCTTTGTTCGGTGAATACCAATTTAAATAAAAAAATATGTTAAATTAGTAAAATACATTCAGAACTCTTTTTAGAAGCACAATGCTTTTCCATAATTCGTATGCATACGTCAAAAACAATAACCAGTCAAGTGGTTTCGATCGCTCTGCTATATGTACTGACTCAATACACTGTTGTTAAACTTACGCAATATGATGTAATACTTAGTTAACTAGTCAACAGCACAAACATCATACCTATGTGAATAGACATAACATGAATTCACTTGTAGATGTGGACTAAACGGATTATTATTATTGTGTATTAGTGTTTTAAGTCGGATCTATTTCTTGTCATCTATTCATTAAAGGTCAAATTACACCAAAACGGAGTCACATCCTCAGGGTTACGTGCTGTCAGTTAGATAATAAACACATAGGGTTGAGTGTATAATGCATATGATTTTTAAAATACAGTTTAAATGATATGTTTTGGTATCAATTTAAAGGTATATATGCAAGAAATAAGAAAAAAATACAGTTTTAGGCACTACTTTATCTTAAATGGTTCCCAGCTTCATAACTTTTGGCCCATGTATTCATGCACAAAATGGCAGCCCCCATGCCTGTCAAAACCGGTGTGTTTATTCTAAGGTAAATATTTTGAGTTACAACGTATAGAAATTTTTGACATGCTGTTTTTTCAGAATGTTATGGCCTCATCATTCTAACAATGTATGGTGATATATTGGGAAGTCGCTTGGTCATGGTGAAAATTGAGATCAAACATTGAATATTTAATATGTAACAATGAAGGAATTTATTTGAACTTTCGGTAAAATGTGTCGTCTGCAAAAAATTTGAAAATGGATGCCTACAAACGCACTGTATTGAAGAGAATCACTGCCAGATGCCAACTTGACCCCATTAAAGGCTGTATTTTATGGGATAGTTGCTCTAGTGGACATGAGAGGAGTAGATATGGGAAAGTTAAAGCAAAATGTCCACCAGAGTCACCATCCAAGACCCATTGTGTTCACCGTGTTGTTTTTCTGTTTCATTTTGACAATTATTTGCACGAGTCTCAACAATTATCACAGTTATGTCATAATACTTTGTGTTGCAATCCGTATCATTTAGTTTTAGAACCTGTAACTGTTAATAATGACCGCAAAGTTCGTGTCCGCACTGGCCGTTGCATTGGCCATGATGACCGTCCGACCTGCCTACTTTGAATAATACCAATTTTCCTAATTTGCTAAGTTTACAGATCCTATTTAGTTCATATTTTATTTTATAATTGTACTTAGATCAGGCTTTCAGCTGAAAAATACATGAAATACATGCATTAAACACTTTAGGGGCCCACGCAAACCCAGACCCCACCTAATGGAGTTAGCGGCATCAAAATTTAAATCATCATCACAGTTTGGTTTCATTTTAGTATGTTTTTTAAATGCAGTGATGAAAAGAACCAGGACCTCAGCCGGAACCATCATCTCATTGGTATACAAGTCTGGGTGAAGTGACGAGTCATCAAAACTACTGAACTTTGCAACTACACTGGAGCGTTTGGGCGGGGCCGCGAAGCTGACACAGTCGTGCCCGTACCATCAGTATCTTTGAAGGTTAGTACATGATTATTGTCATGTATTCTGCTATCTAATGACTTCTTTTCCAGCCTGGCATACTTCTCATCAACACCAGTATGAAAAGCAAGAGTTTAACCTTGTTGGGATTCTCAAATCCGTTTTTGAATTGGACTGTTCCCACGTGAGCTCGACAATGTGAAGCCGGCATAGCGACTAGCCTTATCGCAATACAAAAAACTGTGTAAACTATTGTACATGTACACTTATTGTATCTAAGTTACACTAGTAATCACAATATTGAGTAAACGTGCACAGAAAACCTTTTTATTTTCACAGATTACACAGCAGAGAGTACCTGAAACAGATTGAAGATTGCAAGCGGCTGACCTCACCCACAGGCTCAGGTGTGACAGCAAACTGTTAATTAATATCTGGCATTGACATTTTGGGGTCAAATTCTTTTTTTGTTGTGTGACTGGAGGTCAAATATGTTGATCGTTATGTAAACAAACCCTTTTATGGGGTCAAATGGCATCTGAAATGCTACATTTATATGGATTTTACCCCCCAAAATGCAGAAACTTAAAAAAAAAATTGTTCAAACGGGATTAAAAACCTATTCTATAAAATTTAGAATGCCAATGGAGATTGTTTTCACTTCTGATATTATATAGTATGTCTTCCATGCCTATTAAAACTCAAAATTGTGCTTTATTATGAGTTGAAATAATGTTTTCCAAGATGTACCTAAGTACATGTTTTCTGTCGAAATTCCTCTCTCGCAACGCCTTTATATGTGGTATTTTCAACTTTACTTTTTTCCAATAAATCCTTATACCAGTGTGATAGGACTTCATGTTCTTTCTCGAAATAGATCAGACTTATAACAAATGTGGTTTTTATTTTTAAAAAAATTGTTCAAACGGGATTAAAAACCTATTCTATAAAATTTAGAAAGCCAATGGAGATTGTTTTCACTTCTGATATTATATATTATGTCTTCCATGCCTATTAAAACTCAAAATTGTGCTTTATTATGAGTTGAAATAATGTTTTCCAAGATGTACCTAAGTACATGTTGTCTCGCAACGCCTTTATATTTCAACTTTAATTTTTTCCAATAAATCCTTATACCAGTGTGATAGGACTTCATGTTCTTTCTCGAAATAGATCAGACTTATAACAAATGTGGTTTTTATTCAAATGTGAAAGGGTTGGGTTCTCTTAAAGGTCAAATTACACCAAAACGGAAGTCACATCCTCAGGGTTACGAGCTGTCAGGTAGATAATAAACACATAGGGTTCAGTGTATAATGCATATGATTTTTAAAATACAGTTTAAATGATAAGTTTTGGTATCAATTTAAAGGTATATATGCAAGAAATAAGAAAAAAAGACACTTTTAGGCACTACTTTATCTTAAATGTTTCCCAGCTTCATAACTTTTGGCCCATGTATTCATGCACACAATGGCAGCCCCCATGCCTGTCAAAACCGGTGTGTTTATTCTAAGGTAAATATTTTGAGTTACAAGATATAGAAATTTTTGACATGCTGTTTTTTCAAAATGTTATAGCCTTATCTTTCCAACAATGTATGGTGATATATTGGGAAGTCGCTTGGTCATGGTGAAAATTGAGATCAAACATTGAATATTTTATATGTAACAATGAAGGAATTTATTTGCGCATGCGTAACCAAAAGGCAGCATCGATAGCAGGAAGCCTCACTGCTTCGCGAGCGAAGCGCAGTAATTTATCGATTTACTGACTCGTAGCCTGCAAAGTAAAGAAGTAGTTCCCTCAAAGACCGATTTCTGAATACATCTACTAAATCCTGTTGGGTTGCTCCAACAGTCTAAAAACTGTAGTGAATATTGTTTAAAATGTTATTAGTAATAGTTGTAGCACACTTTGACCGAAATATGTTAGTTATTTAATGAGCCCGCAGATATCGAAAAAGTGCGATATCGACAAAAGGAACAATTCAAAATACCGATGTACGGGTTTGATTATTATTGTATAATCAACTGCGTTTATTGGTATTTTGTCGGTATTTTGTCAGGACTGACTTTCAACGAAGCCTGGTATGTTAAAATCGTGTTTTCGCGTTTAAGTTCTACTGACCGCGAAGGCGTAAACACGATGAGAGATAACACTACATGTATTGTGGAACCTTACCAGTTACACACGTAATTAGGTACGGGGTTCCGTTGGGGCCATCGTGGTTTTGCACGGTTGTCCTAACGGCGAAATCGCGAAACCACGATGTTTTGACGAGAAAAAAAGAGGGCGAACACCCAAAAGACGATATAAGACCTCGAAAACAAAAATATCGCGTTTTCGCGCAATTTATATCGTGTATTCGCCCTACTGGCCGCAAAGGCAAAAACACGAAAACACGATGGGAGATCCGGGGTAAAAACACGATAAAAGACCGCGAAAACACGATGCGAAAAATATCGAGTTTTTGGGCGCTATACATATCGTGTTTTCGCCCTATTGACCGCGAAGGCGAAAACACGAAAACAAGATGGGAGATCAAGGGCAAACACGCGCTATTTTTACGTCTAAACATCATGTTTTCGTGTCAAAACATCGTGTTTTTGGTCATTAGGACCCCAGCGTTAAACCACGATGGCCCTAACACTGTAACTAGGCGAACAGATAACAGATATACTTTCAATGAATAGAGGCCCTACCAATAATAATCTTAATAATACCATGACGCAACGCTAGTAAACGAATGTAATTCTATTCGAATAGTCAAGTGACGGAACCAAACCCATGCACCTCGTGTATTAAAACAATAAAAAGCGAAATACGTCCGGTGGATTATCATATTAAAGCCATTATCGTATGAAAGAAGCAATATATATATATATTGTGTGTAGCTGTGCATTCGTTGTACGGATAAATACGGTGAGTTCGGTTTTTACACCTGGCGCTATAGACTAGTGGCTAGTGTATGCATATTGAACCGGAAGTAACGGGTTCGAATCTGTTCAAAAACTATACTTACAATTCAATCGTTGCGTGCGCGCATGTGTATGTTTGTGTGTATGTGCGTGTTTATTTGTAAATGTTTTAATTAACTTAGATTGTTTCCATCAATTTAAATAAAGTAATTGAATTCATTAAATTAAATTAATTTCTTTTAAATACGTGTTTGGAAATTTTCAAAATTTTAATTGTAATACAAGATTAAACACTGATTTGGATCTAACTTGTAATTTAAATCGTACAGTTTGCTCAATAAGGGTTTATTGAAATATAGTATATTGTTTTAAATATTACATATATATATATAAATAATTATTTTGTGATTAAATAAATGGATGTATGAGTGGATTGTTTGATGTTATGTTGTATTATATATGACATGTGTTGCATTTACTGATGTATATTATAATGTACTATAGTTATAACTGAACTTGATTAGCGATACACTACTGAAGTAAACTTGTATCATCTTATGATGTGATATATTTGAATTGAATTGCAAAGATTAGTGCATGGAAAGTTTGTGCACCAAGTATATTTGAAATGAAATTCATGTATATTTGAAATAAAAACTGGTAAATTACAATGTGCACATACACGTAAAGTATTGTGGCATTTGTGTGCTATTGTATTGAAGCATTGTTGAATATTATGAATTGAACCAAAGACAAGTGTTGTGAAACTGATGTATAGTGAACCGGAAGTGTTGTGAATATGTAACTTACTATAATATATAGTGCTGTACAATTGACACTTAATGTGAATAATGTTGAAGTGAAATTGACACTTGGTGAAAATTAGTGAGGTCAGACTGAGACGTAATGCAGTGAAATAGACACTTAGAGATAGTGAAAAATAGTGAAGTGAACACATTGACATATAGTGACTGAAGTGAATTGATTTTTGTTGTATTTGGAAGTCATTTGAAATGAATGAATACTGAGTAAATATTGGTGTTGAATTATTGAGTAGTAGTGAATCTTTAAGTGTGAAGTGTATTTCAAAGTGAAGTAAATTATATAAAAGGCATTGATAGCTACATAGTGTTTTGAACTGTTTAGTACACAGGAACTGAACATTAAGGGTGAAGTGAAGTTAAAGTGATATATTACCGCTTCAACAAGAATGGATACAGATAGAGAATTGAGGAGACAAAGAAAAACAGAAAGAAGAACAAACATCAAAAGAGATGGAATTAAAAAGGAATCAGGAAGTTGAAACACTGAATAAAATCAAAGAAAGAGACGCAGAAATTCTTGACATTCAGAGACAGAGAGATTAATTAATAAGGACTAGATTAGAGAACAAAACAGAACAACAAAGAGATATGAATCAACCAAAGGACTTTGGACATAAACATCAACCAAGAAGAGAAACAGTTGGGAAAAGATTGGAGCAAAAATGTAGAGAAATGGACCAGGAAATCAGGACTGAACTCAACTATAATGATGATGTTGAACGTGCGGTAGGATACACGGCGGAGGGCTTCCATATACAAAATGAAGACAATGAAAAAAGTGACAAGGATTCTATTGACGAAGAATTATAATGGTTAAACAAGAAAATGGAGGAAACATTCCAAATTTATGCGGAATCTGAGGACAGAATATTCAAAGAGGGGGTGCGATGTAGCACAAAAATAATCGGGAAATCTGACATTGACAATGGTGCAAATGATTACAATGGTGAAAATGATGAAAGGTTTACTGAGGATGATAACGATACAGAGAATGTGTTAGAAGACGAGATTAAAGAAATGAAGTTAAAACAAATGAAATTGAAAGAAGAATTACAACGAAAAGAAACACTTAAGCAATTAAGGGACCAGGAATTATTACGTGAAGCCCGGCGAAAACAGAAAGAGGAAAGAATACAGAAATTAAAAAGAGCAAAACAAGAGCTAGAACAATATATGATGGAAATACAGAGTACTATTACGTCATTAGATGAAGAATTAGAACATGAAGACAGTGATTACATACACATACGTCGGAGAAATACGGTTGTGATAGTTCCACAAAGTCAACCATTAATATTAAAGCCAAGTGTTCCGAAGTTTTCGGAAATTGGAAATCGAAAGTATGATTCAGTCAAATATTTACCAGAAAGATATACTAAAGCAATGTGTTAGAAATTCCATCTCAGGAAAACCGAGGAAAGTTTTAACGACGTTAAAACCACAGCAACGTTAGAAGATATATTGTCAACTATGGAAAGCAATTTTTGCGATATTAAAAGTGGACAGAGTATTATGGAAGAGTTTCACCAGGCTAGACAGGACAAAGATGAGGACATAGCTTCATGGGGTATACGCATTGATGAAATGATCCGCTAGACAGGACAAAGATGAGGACATAGCTTCATGGGGTATACTGATTGAAGAAATGATCCAAAGAGCTATCGCGAAAGGTGAGATCCAGGAAAACAAGAAAGATAAAGTGTTGAGAACAAAGTTCTGGAAATACATGAGAAATACTGAATTGAAAAATGCTACCAGAGTATTTTTTTAAAACAGTATTACATTTGAGGAGTTGAGAAAAAGAGTTAGAAGGGAGGAACAGGAAATGAAAGTATCGCAAGACAGACAACAACGAACCAAACAGATTAACACAGTACACAACAGTTAAGTATATTGAAAGACCTAACAGAGCAAATGCAAAGAATGAAAAAGCAACTAGATACACTGACCAAAGAAAAAGAAACTTGGAGAGACAACAGACGTGCGACTAGAGAAAACAGACGTTATGATAACCAACCACAGTACGGATACAGAAGGACTTTTACACGAGGAAGAGAATATTCAGGAAATAGAGGTCATTGTAGAGGCAGACAACCTTACAGACAAAATACATATGAAGGAAGCAGAGAATCCCAGCAGCATTTAAACGGGAACGAGCTCTAATCGATGGGGTCGATGAGAGCTCTGAAACTTACACAATCCCCAAACAGAACCCATTCGAAACATGTTTTAGTATAATTGTGGGTAAGGCTAATCGATATATAGATAGTAGATATACTATTACCATCAACGGAAATGAAGCAACCGCTCTTATTGACAGCGGGTCTCAAGTAAGTATAGTCACTGAACAGTTTTACAATGAAATGACATGGAAGCCAGAACTTATGTCAATGAACGAATTCAACCTACAAATAAAAGCAGCTAATGGCACACACATTCAATATTCTGGATATATACAGACAGCTATAGGAACACATTTTACTCAAGAGCCAATAGAGACCATTCTTCTAGTTGCACCTGTTAACGAGTACCATGATAACGCTCATATCATACTCGGTACCAATGTTATCAGAAATGTGAAAGATATGTGTCACAATGAATGCTCAGATGCGGAATGGAATGCAGCTTTCTTTGCGATAGAATCGAACATTGGACACGTACCTGCTACCAAAGACATAACGTTATATCCAAATGAAACCAGAACGGTTGTAGGTTTCCTGCGAAAACGTCGAAATACTGACGCAGCTGTTATGGAACAATGCCAGTTTGATAGTCACGGGGCATTAGTATGTCCAAGAGTTGTATCTATCAACACACGGGGCAAAAATGCGAGAATACCTGTGAAATCGTGTAACATATCTGCAAGACCTGTGAAAATAAGAGCAAAACGCGAACTTTGTGAACTACAGGAAGTACATGTTCTGCGAGAAGCGCCGATGCTGCAACCGCTAAGCGCCACCGTATCTACTGAAGATGCTGCACCTGAAACAGAAAACAAAAACAGTTATGAAAACATGAAAAGTGAATATGATGTGGATCTCGAAGGAACTGACTTAAGTCCAGAACAAAAGCAGCAGGTTTACAAATTGTTTAGAAAATGGGATGCAGTGTTTCCGAAATCGAAACTTGACATGGGACACTTATTAAAGACATGATCAATAAGTGTTCTCGATGTATCAGAAGTAAAACACCAGCCGAAATTAGTTCACTTGTGAATATTTCAACGTCATCGCCAATGGAGCTTGTCTGCATAGACCTTTTAAGTTTTGAGAAGTCAAAACGTGGATACGAACATATTTTAGTAGTAACCGATCACTTCACGCGCTACGGACAGGCCTTTCCTACGACAAATCAGACGGCAAGAACTACCGCAAAAATACTGGTTGAAAAGTTCTTTGTTCACTATGGGTTTCCTGAACGCCTGCATAGTGATCAGGGTGCAAACTTTTTATGTTTGGACTTATCAGCGAATTGTGCAAATTAGCTGGTATCGAACAATCCAGAACTACGCCTTATCACCCTATGGGTAATGGGATGACTGAATGCTTTAACCAGACATTGTTGCACATGCTCGCAACACTAGATGAATAAAAGAAGTCGGATTGGAAGTCATACGTAGCACCAATGGTCCATGCGTACAACAGCACCGTATATAGTAGCACCGGCTATTCGCCGCACTTCCTTATCTTCGGGCGTCATCCAAGGTTAGCTATCGACGCCTTACTTGGTATACCGACGAACGACCACGATACGGTGTATCAGAATTTATACAGCCGCAAACTTCGAGAGCGACTTGCGAAAGCATATAGAGTCTCGAAAGAGAATGCATTACAAAATGCAGAGAAAAGAAAGCGCGTATACGACACGAACGCAAGAGCCGTTAAAATAACACTAGGTGATTTAGTGCTAGTGAGAAATGTGACCCAACGCGGAAAGCCGAGAATTGCTGACAAATGGGAAGATGAACCATATGTCGTTATTGCCCATCCAAATGTCGACATTCCCGTATACGACGTCAAGAAGGACCACCCGAAATCTAAACGTATACGTCGACTTCACAGAAACTTGTTGCTACCTTTAGGGTTCACAGAAGAGTCGAAACCAAAACAACAGGAAATACCAACATACGTTATTCCGCAACGACGATCGGAATCACGTTCTTCTTCTGACGATGAAAGCGTTCATGTAGTGCGTCGCTCAAACCGTCAATGTAAAACATCGAATTGGTACGTTGCGGGTTCGTGAATAAAATCTATAAAAACAGTGATAGTAACAGTATGAGAAGTGTGTGTTTATGGACATAATGATAAATGAAAGAAGTTTTTGTATAGTGTTGTTTCTTAGAATTTGGAAGTTTTTATACAATGTATGTATATATATGTTTTGTAAGATAACTGCATCATTTATAATTGTCATACGAAATTATTAAAAATAAATTTAACTATTCATTATGTTTTTCATTGTGTATATTGCTATTCAGATATCCGTGGAAAAGTATTTCGTTTATCGCCGCGTGTTTTAATATGAGTTAATAGTACGCAAGAATAAAATGTCGGGACGACATTTTTGAAAGAAGGGGGAATATGTCACAGGGTGAATTTTAAATAAAGTTAATAAATGTACATTATTATCAAATTATTGTGTTTGTTTTTATATTTACCCTAAAATATATATTCTACATTTTAAAGTAATACACTTATATGCATATTTAAATAGTCAGTGCAGTGTTTAGTTATAGTGTTGGGTAGTTATGATCAGTTCTTAGTTTAAAGTAGACTGTAACCTTAGTTTTTAGAGTTACTAACATATCGTTGAAATTAACCTATGTTGAACACGTGCACATAATAACCAATCAATCACTATCCCTCGAATATTCAGATTCACGGCTAAATTGTTTAGAGACAGCCATTACATTTTGACGATTGTCTTTATGTTATTATTTGTGTAGGCTAATTGTTATTCCTGCAGGTAAATATTACACTGTATTTTATGATTGATATCTATGTCTATTGCTTGTTTTAATTTCGTATTATTTTTTATTATTACTGTTGTGATTATTAGTTATTATTCGAATAACTTATTGTCGCTATTATTCACGCCGCCATGCATTATCAAGCATTAGTATTTTGTAATGTCATTGAAACTTATTAATATATTTAATTATATATTTATTTATATGTATTAATTGTTTTTCTTTCAGAAAACCTAAATAATCGATCGATATTATTGAATAACAATATTTCTGCAACCAACGACTTGTGTTATTTGTCGTTCAAACCGCATAGCTAAGGCCTGCAACAGTGGCGCCCAACGTGGTGCCGTGACGTTACCCGGTTTAACTCTCCGAGGGCCCGTGGTAATTATATAACACCATGAATCCTTGAATTCGAGGACGAATTCATATTTGAGCGAGGGAGTATGTCACGGCATGAACTTGGTCACTTAAAGGGGAGAAGTTGTGTGGCGGCCCGGTTAGCTCAGTCGGGAGAGCACTCGCCCTGATAGCGAGGGGTCCCGGGTTAGAGTCCCTGACTGGCCGCACAATTTTCTCACCCTGTGACACAATGGTCACAGAACATAGAGGAAAGACTTCGTACTTGGCGCTAATACTAGTAAATCTTGACATATTTGTCTTCTAGCCATGATAATCCGAGAAAACTATAATTAATCGAGAGATCGTAGTATGCCAACATATCTGAAAACTGATCAACTCACTCGGATCATATCTATTTCGACGTTAATTTCAAAAACTCTCATCTACTTAGGGCCGTTGGTTCATGTCGCACTTCTGACCTGGTTGTTTATGTTTTATGGGTCTGTCATGTAATGGGGGTTAACATTGAAATGACCCATGAGGTCAATTTCCACCTTTGTACATTACCGACACACATTACACCACCTTTACATGACTGAAAATAAAACACTTACTGATACGAACGCCTAATTTATTTTGGGCGGATTAAGTCAAACCATTCGCTCGGTGAAATGAGATACCTAGCTAGTGTTGCGTGCATTCCACGAACCTTTTACAATAAGATACTGTGGAAATCGTACAGCCAAAACTTCTACATGTTACCTTGAACTTGTTATCGTTTAAACTATAAAAGCATCAAGTGTCCCAACTTTCCTCTGAAAGAAATGTATCAAAGGTGTACGGCCATGTTTTTACATACGTTTGATATTTTGTAGATAAAAGTCAGTAGATTACAATGTTGCTATTTAAATTTGAATATTATTTTAGTTTCATGCTTAAAAACGATGATTTTGTTCATCGGCAATTTCCGTACGCCGCTCGGTAATTTCCGCCGCCATTTTATTGATGACGTAGTTAAATCCCAACACTCCATTAATAAGATATGTCGCCATTATTACTCACTAAATTTCTTTAACAAAAATTGGCATTTGAACAATTCTTTTATGACAATATTTTGTTTTTAAGTATTGTAAGTCGTTGTGCTTGCTTTTAACATGTCACAACAGCTATTTAAAATGAATGTTATCGTATTTAAACAATGTCTTGCGGGACATGCATCATTTATAAGTAGATTTTTCCAATTTTTATTACTTACCTTTTTGTTGATCGTCAATCTAGCCTATCCATAATTATTTTGATTCGTTTATATTTACATACAAGTATAATAATAAAGAAGTACGATTTAAAATAGAAAACTCCCATCACTTTTCAGACAGATCACAATCGTTTGTTTGGTAGTTAATCCTCTTAATTGTTTATGTTGCTCATTTATATTAATTTTTTTTAAATAACCGATTGTTATTTAATCGTTGCAGTTTTCACTATATTTAAGATGTCAGTTTTCACAGTCGATGTGTCATCATGCCTTGAATGAATGGCAGTTGTTATACGACCCCTTATTATGCCATGTGACAAACAGGATGTTGTTTTGATAATTAGATACATCTCTTACAAATGTGCGAGAACGCTTTTACAGTTTGCAAAGTGTAATGACTATAATTATTAGCATCTACAATAGAAATATGTTCGTGCAGTGAAAGTTTATGAATGTGAAGTATTTGTGTCTTTTTCAATTTGTCATGCACTTAAACTAAAAAACATATCCATTTCATGATGTTTCACATAGAAAAAGCATATGCATGTGATATGCTAGCGCACATACATGCCGACAATTTATGTATTGTTTTATTTTTACGCGTTATTATACTTTTAAAAAAATACTTGCATGATGCAGATTATCATAATATTGCTTACAATATATGTTCAGTATATTTATAATCGGTATAGTGAAACATTTTTTGGATATACTATTTCCTAGTATTTAATAAAGTCAATGTTTCAGCAACAGGTTGTATATTATTATATTAACATCGTCCTTTACAATCTTGTACAATTTTACTAGACGGTTTCTTAAATAGCCATACATCTGAATTATCTACAACATTTGTATTGAAATAGTTCAGTAATAGGGCTTGGAAAAACATTAAAACACTACATGACCAATGCTGTTGTTTTTTATCCTTTGACTACGTATACAACAAAACGCTGCTTTTTTTATAATTCCTTCCTGTTTGATTATAAAGATAGTTGATTTTAAATTGCCAATGCATAAGGCTGAACTACTGCAACAAATCAGATTACGTCTAAGTCAAGTATAATTATGATTCGTAAACCTATCAACCAATCAGCAATCAGGATTTGCCATGTCCACCAACTTGTCAAACCTTCATATTACTTTTGACACGTTATTGTGTAGGAAAAACAGGATATTGTCATTGTTGTTTATTGGGGCCATAAAGTTTATGATCTCGGTCGTGGTAACAGCGGGAAACCCAGACTACTTTCCATTGATCTCAAAGATAAAATGTTGATAAGTTGATAACACAAAGTGGTACTAAGTAAACGATCCCTATAGCAGATGTGTCTAAGACGAAGAAAGTAAGGACTATGTGTAGTCTATTTTTATCAAATGTTGCCAAATACTTACATTAGAATATGTTTTTATAACCTACATTTATCTGACACATCATACTTAATATAAATTATGTCTTAGGTTATTGTAACTTAATGAAATAACGCGAGTTTTGAATTAATTTGTACAGTCTATATATAAAATAATTAACGCGTTGGGAAGAATATACGTCACTTCCGGTTTGAAACAAAATGGCGTATCGATAGAAATATGCTCAAAATCATGTTGTCTTTTATGCTATACTCGCTTATAAAAGCGTTATTTATGAAAACTGATACGAGAAGTTGATTTGTTATGGCTAAAACTATGTTTCTAAAGAATAAATAACATTTGTCAGAAGCTTGGCATTTCACCTTTAAAGTGTCATACTTTCCGTTTATAGGAATGTATTAAAGTGTCCTACTTTCTGCCGATAGGAATGTATTAAAGTGTCCTACGTTCCCCTGGAAGGAATCTATTAAAGTTTCCTACTTTCCGCTGAAAGGAATGTATTAAAGTGTCCTACTTTCCGCTGAAGGGAATGTATCGAAGTGTTCTGCTTTCCGCAGAAAGAAGTATAATTAAAGTGTCCTACTTTCCGCTGATAGGAATGTATTAAAGTAACCTACTTTACGCTTAAAGGAATGTACTAATGTGCCCTACTTTCCGCTGAAAGAAGTGTATTAAGGCGTCATACTTTCCGCTGATAGGAATGTATTAATAAAGTGTCCTACTTTACGCTGATAGGAATGTAATAAAGTGTCCTACTTTACGCTGATAGGAATGTATTAAAGTGTCCAACTTTACGCTGATAGGAATGTATTAAAGTGTCCTACTTTACGCTGATAGGAATGTATTAAAGTGTCCGAATTTACGCTGATAGGAATGTATTAAAGTGTCCTACTTTACGCTGATAGGAATGTATTGAAGTGTCCTACTCTACGCTTAAAAAATGTATTAAAGTGTCCTACTTTACGCTGATAGGAATGTATTAAAGTGTCCTACTCTACGCTTAAAGGAATGTATTAATGTGTCCTAATTTACGCTTAAAGGAATGTATTCAAGTGTCCTACTTTACGCTGATAGGAATGTATTCAAGTGTCCGAATTTACGCTGATAGGAATGTATTAAAGTGTCCTACTTTACGCTGATAGGAATGTATTAAAGTGTCATACTTTACGCTGATAGGAATATATTAAAGTGTCCTACTCTACGCTTAAAGGAATGTATTAAAGTGTTCTACTTTACGCTGATAGGAATGTATTCAAGTTTCCTACTTTACGCTGATAGGAATGTATTAAAGTGTCCAACTCTACGCTTAAAGGAATGTATTAAAGTGTGCTACTTTACGCTTAAAGGAATGTATTAAAGTGTCCTACTTTACGCTTAAAGGAATGTATTCAAGTGTCCTACTTTACGCTGATAGGAATGTATTAAAATGTCCGAATTTACGCTGATAGGAATGCATTAAAGTGTCCGAATTTACGCTGATAGGAATGTATTAAAGTGTCCTACTTTACGCTGATAGGAATGTATTAAAGTGTCCTACTTTACGCTGATAGGAATGTATTAAAGTGTCCTAATTTACGCTTAAAGGAATGTATTAAAGTGTCCTACTTTCCGCTACTTTCCGCTGATAGGAATGTATGGTTATTGCATGGGAAAAGCATGGGGATTAACTGTTACAATCCTGTTATTGTAATCAGTTGAGTTTCTAAATTTGAGGCCCTTCGGCTCACCCATTACTAGTGCCGTATGAAGATATATTCTATGAATTAAAACAAGGACAGTAGAAAATAGGATTTCAATGCAACTCATACAGTCACACATTTACATAACTATATTCTTCTCGCCCTGGCGTTGGCGTCGCCGTCTGCATGCATTGGATTGAAACATCACACAGGCCTTCCCATGCCTTCCCAGTAATCAACGCTTTCAAAATAATCAAGTTTGACAACTCTTGCTTAAATATAATTCGAATTATGGCCCTTGTTCCACTTAGAAATTATGCTTAAAGTTTTACGTGCAAGAACCATCAAGGCCATATTTCAGTAAGGCGTAAAAAATATGTTAGTTTCAGGTTACCCGACTTACCCTAAAATAATGCCCCGACCCTAGAACATTTTATTGGGTTTCTCAGACATGTTTTTTTTGTTTTATTTATGTTTTTCAATAACTAAATGTTTTGTTTTTGGTTATATAAGTGTTTAGTTTTGATATAATCCACTTTAAAACAATGTTTAATGATATTACAGATATGTTTTGAATATTATTCAGTTTTAGAATCCTCATGTTGACCATTTTCAACGCTATTAAAATAAGTTAGATAACTCTTACTATTAAATAATACAACCTATGGTCCTTGTTTTAATGTAATAGATATGTACATTGTATATTGTGTCAAAGATTCGAGCAGTCGAGCGGACAGCTCATTTTTTAAAACAAATTCGCACAAAAATAGTAGTGCAAAACAAGTTGTGGGAACTGTTAATTGCCACTCTTTTAAAACGCAAGATGTTTACAGAAATTCAGTGAGATGATTGCTACCTAAATGTCATCTGCTTTGAAATTGAGTTTTCTGACATTATTTTGAAACCTGTCATAATCATTTTTCAGACAATCGCATTGGTGGTTTCATATTTTCTGTATTTTCTAAAGTGTCCTACTTTCCGCTGAAGGGAATGTATTGAAGTGTTCTGGTTTCCGCAGAAAGAAGTATAATTAAAGTGTCCTACTTTCCGCTGATAGGAATGTATAAATGTAACCTACTTTACGCTTAAAGGAATGTACTAATGTGCCCTACTTTCCGCTGAAAGAAGTGTATTAAGGCGTCATACTTTCCGCTGATAGGAATGTATTAATAAAGTGTCCTACTTTACGCTGATAGGAATGTATTAAAGTGTCCTACTTTACGCTGATAGGAATGTATTAAAGTGTCCAACTTTACGCTGATAGGAATGTATTAAAGTGTCCTACTTTACGCTGATAGGAATGTATTAAAGTGTCCGAATTTACGCTGATAGGAATGTATTAAAGTGTCCGAATTTACGCTGATAGGAATGTATTAAAGTGTCCTACTTTACGCTGATAGGAATGTATTGAAGTGTCCTACTCTACGCTTAAAAAATGTATTAAAGTGTCCTACTTTACGCTGATAGGAATGTATTAAAGTGTCCTACTCTACGCTTAAAGGAATGTATTAATGTGTCCTAATTTACGCTTAAAGGAATGTATTCAAGTGTCCTACTTTACGCTGATAGGAATGAATTCAAGTGTCCGAATTTACGCTTAAAGGAATGTATTAAAGTGTCCTACTTTACGCTGATAGGAATGTATTAAAGTGTCATACTTTACGCTGATAGGAATATATTAAAGTGTCCTTCTCTACGCTTAAAGGAATGTATTAAAGTGTCCTACTTTACGCTGATAGGAATGTATTCAAGTTTCCTACTTTACGCTGATAGGAATGTATTAAAGTGTCCTACTCTACGCTTAAAGGAATGTATTAAAGTGTGCTACTTTAGGCTTAAAGGAATGTATTAAAGTGTGCTACTTTACGCTGATAGGAATGTATTCAAGTGTCCTACTTTACGCTGATAGGAATGTATTAAAGTGTCCGAATTTACGCTGATAGGAATGCATTAAAGTGTCCGAATTTACGCTGATAGGAATGTATTAAAGTGTCCTACTTTACGCTGATAGGAATGTATTAAAGTGTCCTACTTTACGCTGATAGGAATGTATTAAAGTGTCCTAATTTACGCTTAAAGGAATGTATTAAAGTGTCCTACTTTCCGCTACTTTCCGCTGATAGGAATGTATGGTTATTGCATGGGAAAAGCACGGGGATTAACTGTTACAATCCTGTTATTGTAATCAGTTGAGTATCAAAATTTGAGGCCCTTCGGCTCACCCATTACTAGTGCCGTATGAAGATATATTTTATGAATTAAAACAAGGACAGTAGAAAATAGGATTTCAATGCAACTCATACAGTCACACATTTACATAACTATATTCTACTCGCCCTGGCGTTGGCGTCACCGTCTGCATGCATTGGATTGAAACATCACACAGGCCTTCCCATGCCTTCCCAGTAATCAACGCTATCAAAATAATCAAGTTTGACAACTCTTGCTTAAATATAATTCGAATTATGGCCCTTGTTCCACTTAGAAATTATGCTTAAAGTTTTACGTGCAAGAACCATCAAGGCCATATTTCAGTAAGGCGTAAAAAATATGTTAGTTTCAGTTTACCCGACTTACCCTAAAATAATGCCCCGACCCTAGAACATTTTATTGGGTTTCTCAGACATGTTTTTTTTGTTTTATTTATGTTTTTCAATAACTAAATGTTTTGTTTTTGGTTATATAAGTGTTTAGTTTTGATATAATCCACTTTAAAACAATGTTTAAGGATATTACAGATATGTTTTGAATATTATTCAGTTTTAGAATCCTCATGTTGACCATTTTCAACGCTATTAAAATAAGTTAGATAACTCTTACTATTAAATAATACAACCTATGGTCCTTGTTTTAATGTAATAGATATGTATATTGTATATTGTGTCAAAGATTCGAACAGTCGAGCGGACAGCTCATTTTTTAAAACAAATTCGCACAAAAATAGTAGTGCAAAACAAGTTGTGGGAACTGTTAATTGCCACTCTTTTAAAACGCAAGATGTTTACAGAAATGCAGTGAGATGATTGCAACCTAAATGTCATCTGCTTTGAAATTGAGTTTTCTGACATTATTTTGAAACCTGTCATAATCATTTTTCAGACAATCGCATTGGTGGTTTCATATTTTCTGTATTTTCTACTCACTAAAAAATAACTGGTATTTTGGGGGAGGGTACTACTTCTTTTCTTTGCAGGCTACGAGTCAGTAAATCGAAACCTTAAAATGGTACTTCTTTAAAACAGCCTGTTTTCTTACCTTTTAATTATGTAAGATACATGTAATGCATGTCATGGGAATATCATGCGATTTATTTGAATTACAGTTTCTAAAACAAGTCAGAGAAGTCAATTCATTAAAAATAACGTCAAACTAATGACAGCCCTATTTTCGCTATTTAGCAGTATTGAAATGTCATTACTGCATCTTAATGATATACCTTACAGCCGTTTACAAGGAACAGCGGAACATGTTTTAAAAACGTAAAAAGCTTTTATTCAATTAGCGTACCGTGATTAAAATGTTCTGATGGTAACTCTTGTGCATATGGATATTTGCCATTGCTATCAAATCCGAAATCTCGATGAATGTCATCGTGTTTTTGTTTCGCAGAAGGTTAGTACTCGTACCTCATTTGTAGCTAAACATCACGCTTCTAATCGGTCGATCTTTGTATTGCAAATGTTGGAAATAACTGATGTTTCCAACAGCTCTAACCCAACATCCTGCACCCGCGCTTCATACCAAAGTGAAATGTTTTTTTTTAATTATTTAATCACTATATCAGAATAAAACTTGGTGCAGAAGGGGGTTAATTATTGTGTAGTGGTTGTGAGTTCTGCATTTCTATGTACGAACGTTCTTACGCATATTCTTAAGACATACAATGATTTCTTTAGAACGTCAATCCAGTTTTCGCTTTTCAATGAAATGTGTAAAATGTAGGGATGGGACCGAATACTGAAATCAATATTCGAATATTCGTTTTAGGTTTTCGAATATATTCGAATGTTCGTTTTGTAAATACTACTATATACTACTATATGGGGCACTCTGTCCGAATATTTACCTATCCGAAATATGTATACAACATGTACGTAGTTGTTTTACATTGTTTCAGTGGTAAATAACGAGTAATGAGCGATATAACTCAGTGAGTGTTAGGCAAATATAAAGAAATGTAAGATATTGTTAAATGTATAGTTAATTAATTTGTTAATCGTTCCGGGTTTTTTTCAGAACCATAAAGCTCGTATCTGCTGTGCAGATTACACGTTGCCTGGGTTTTGTCTAATGATCGCCTAAAGTGATGGTGGTATTGTTTATTAATCATGTACGGCTTGTGCAAATTGTGAAACCGTTATCACAACATGGACCAGTTTTGTTATTTGTGGATACAGTGCTTCATATTCGCGCCTCCTACAAACCTTTAATTCGCGGTCCTTGTAAAGACGTGGCCCCCTGCCAATTATCAATTGTCGTTAATTGGACATGTTTGGCATGTGTTGTAAAAACGTTACACTGCCCCCCCCCCAACTGCTAGGCAGGAAATACGACTGGAATTCATGTTCACTTTGCAATCAAACTGGAAAAAAACATGATTTTTTTTTAAAGAAAATTTGTTCTTTAAATAAATTTGAAAATCGAATATTCGTAGGTGAGGCGCATGCAATCCCAGAAGGCGGATGATGAGGACGAGCTGAGCCGCGCTCTACACGAGTACGAGCGGTCTGAGCGCCCGAGGAACCTGCACACCGGGCGACCCCAGACACCGCCCAAACATGACAGGACCGTCCGTACCCGGAAGTGCCTACCTACACCAAAGTATGACATGAGCAAAATTTAAGATTGAGACTAACGCATACCCTTATATATCCTTATGATTACTTTTGTAGCCACGCAGTTGAATTCATGTACATAATAAATTGCTAATTGCCAATAAAGTAACATAATACTATCTATTGCTCACGTTTTTGTTCCCATTGTAATCCAGTACGAAATACCGACGGGCTCGACGTGCGCCGTATGTTGTGAAAAGTTCGAGGTTTTCCACGAGCACGAGGCGCACCCGTGCCGGATCTGCGACCTGGTGTACCGCGCGGGCTGCCTGGAAGTACAACATCCACAAGGCCAACTCGGACATCGGCTGGAGCTGTCCGCAGTGCGTATGTCCATGTGGGAATATGGTTCACGCTATCTGGGGTGCAAAGATTGCCTTCATCAGTCCAAAACAACATGACGTAACCCATATACGAGTTTTACTAAAGTGTACGATAGTCGCCTATTTCTGATACTATATAATTAGTATGGAACCAACATGGCATTTAGGCGTTTTATAGTTTGTCCGTTGATCGATGCCATCGAAAGGCTTTGAAACAGTCTTTTACAAAAAAAAAACGTGACAATATGCAGCGTTAACATACCTTTATTGTAATAAATAGTGTAACGTAACTGTTCAGATTTTATAAGTTATTGCCCGGAAAAGTTGGAAACAATGTGGTCACGAGGGGATACATATGTCTGTTGGGACCATATGTGACAATGAACGAAATTGCTTCATCATGTTTTCATTGATATATGGATTATGGTCATACTATGGCGAGGTTGCTAGGCATTGTCCTATATCCACACGTCATATATGTGTCATCACAAAACATATTGAAGTGTTATTATACAAGTGTTATTATTTACTTTAAAGTAGCAGTGTTTAGTTTAAACATATTAATTTTAGCTCGATTATGTCGAAAACCCGAGGCTTATTGAGACACTCTTGACATTTTTATTTAGTTTAAACCTATTTATTTAACTGGCATCGTTGAGTGTAATTTCTATATAAAAAACTATATATTTGTTTACTAAGTGACATCAAATATGTTGCAGCGTAGTAACATTACACACACGTTAACTTTACTGCGAGTCTCAGAGCGTATTAGCAATCATTTTATTAGCGTCCACTTCCACAGTAAGTTTCGGATATTTTTCAAAACAGTAAAGTTGAATTATTTTGGTTATATTTATGTATATATTTCTCACAGAGTTGCACTTTTCTCTGATTTACTAAGGCTAACCAGGGACGACACTTGACGCACATGCATTAAGCCCGTTTGTCATATATAAGAAATAGTTTATAAAAGATCGCGCATCCTAATGACCGTCTATTATTTTCAGTCAAACATTTCTTTGCTGCTGACCACGGACGAAGTAAAGACAATGACTGAAAGTTTTGACAAACTAGACTTCAATCAAGGTTAGTGGGGAAACGCATGATACTGATACTTATAATGTATGCGCTACTGTTTATAATATTGACGATACTTAATGAATACATGCAGATCAGGACATACAATTGTATTCTTTAAAGCAAAATTTTTAAATTATATATCCTTGAATCGTTAAATGCAGTCAATTAAATCAGTGGTGAACACTACCAATAAAGTTAGAGTTTAAGTATAATATCGTAAATTCATCGCTGCTTTGTAAAATTTAATATGTAGACGCACTAAAATCTTCGCCTTAGAGAAATCCCGATTTCGGTTAATATTTTCTTATAGTGGATAAGTAACTATTACAAACGCTTATTAACTACAAATGTAACTGCCCCCTACAGATGCCCAGTTCACCCTGGCGGAATACCTCAAGCTCAACGCCCGCCGTGGCGACCTACTTCCGGGGATGCGCGTGCGTCTTATCCGGGAGCTCAACATCATCGACCAGGACGGGAACGGCAAGCTGGACTGGTGAGAACAACGAGAGCAAGTTTTACCTCGCCAAGAAGTACAAAGTTGTTTTGTCCAGTCAAACTCCTCACGATGGTATTACTGCCTCCCGATAGTAATCTCCCCTGCCGATTGTCAACATTGATCTTCTCTGCCAATTTCCTCACGGTGATCTCCCCTGCCAATTTCCTCACAGTGATCTCCCCTGCCGATTTCCCCACTGTGATTTTCGCTGCCAATGTTCTCACAGTGATCTACCATGCCAATACCCTCACAGTGGTGTCCCATGCCAATGTCCTGACAGTGATCTCCCATGCCTATTTCATCCCAGTGATTTCCCATGCCAATGTCCTCACAGTGATCCCCCATGCCAATGTCCTCACAGTGATCTTCCCTGCCAATTTCCTCACAGTCATCTCCCCTCCCCTGCCAGTTACATCACAGTGATCTTCCCTGCCAATTCCCTCACAGTGATCTCCCCTGCGAAATTCTTCATAGTGATCTCCCTTGTCAATTTCTCCACAGTGATCTCCCATGCCAATTTCCACACTGTGATCTACCCTGCCAATGTCCCCACAGTGATCTCCCCTGTCAATTTCCCCACAGTGATTTCCCATGCCAATTTCCCCACAGTGATATCTCCTGTCAATTTACCGACAGTGATCTTCCTGGTAAAATTCCCTACAGTGATCTCCCATGCCAATTTCTCCACAGTGATCTCTCCTGCCAATTTCCTCACAGTGATCTCTCCTGCCAATGTCCCTACAGTCATCTCCCCTGTAAATTTCCCGACAGTGATCTCCCATGCCAATTTCCCCATAGTGATCCCTCCTGCCAATTTACCGACAGTGTTCTCCCTGGTAAATTTCCCTACAGTGATCTTCCATGCCAATTTCTCCACAGTGATATCCCCTGCCAATTCCCCCAACGTGATCTGCCCTGCCAATTTCCTCACCGTGATCTTCCATGCCAATTTCTCCACAGTGATCTCCCCTGCCAATTTCCTCACAGTGATCTCCCCTGCCAATTTCCTCAAATAGATCTTCCCTTCTAATTTACTCACAGAGATTGCCCAAGCCAATTTCCTCACAGTGATCTCCCCTGCCAATTTCCTCACAGGGATATCCCATGCCAATTTCATCACAGTGATCTCCCATGCCAATTTCCTCACAGTGATATCCCCTGCCAATTTCCTTACATTTTTTTCTACTGCCAATTTCCTCACAGTTATCTCGCATGCCAATTTTCTCTCGGGGTTTTAAGCTGAATATTTATTAATTAATGCATTTATGCACGCGCAGCAGCCCAATTAAAAGTAATTATAACGAAATACGATATTTTTGTACGAACATAATCACAGTCAACGTAATGCAGTTACACAACTTATTTGACAAGTGGTTTTGTTTCGTGTTTTCTAGTATGACCTGGTGAACATGCTGTCCAGGAATGAGCTGTGCGCGGCCAAGGCGACGTTCAATACGCTCGACAAAGACGGCGTAGGTAAAATCAAAGAGTACGACGTGCAAGGAATATACAAAACCTACTTTAAACAGTTCGAGATCAGAAGAAAAAGGTAAGCCTGCGACATAATATACCAACACATCTCATTATCATTAACATGAACATCATCGGCTTCTTCTTCGTTTTCTACTTCTTTCTTTTCTAGCTACGTATCAATCGTATTCAAATCATCTCCAGTTTAGCGCTGTCCACTGACAACTAAGGCTAACAAAATAAATGGTTGGTTTCCGCTTACATCACTTAAAAAAACGGGCTTAATGCATGTGCCGCATATTCACACATTCCAGATTTTTACTGCTGTTCTTGAGCCGACAGCGTCCCAATCAAATCTGTCAAAAGTCGGGACAATATTATGAGAATCGGGACTCGAAATTCAATTTTTGATCATTAGATCGAATATGTCCCGACAGCGTTCAGACAGCGTTTCGTCAGAGTCCCGACAGCGTCCCGAATCTCCCGAATGCGATCCGACACTTTCCCGACAGTGTCCCGACAGCGTCCCGACAGCGTTCCGACATTCCCGACTGTTTGATTATTTGTATGGTTGCGCTATCGGGAGGCTGTCGGGAGCCCTTATCGGGAATTTGTGACTGCCGCAATACTCCAGACTTGATATTTCTATATAATTTATAATGCATTATCAATCCCGTTCCACAAGACATTGTCCCGAGAACGTCTCGACACCGTCCCGACGCCGTCCCGAAATTGAACCGATGTAGCCGAATCTATCCCGACAGAGTCCCGACTATACAAATTCGGCTGAGTCTCCCGAATGTTAAGCGAAAACCTTAACTGTCGGGAGTGCTTTGCCGATCACGCCGAACATGTCCCGATAATTCCCGAATCTTAGGGCAGCGTACCGACAGCGTTCCGACACCTCCAGACAGCGTCCCGATATTCCCGACTTTGTATCGTAGCGCTGTCGGGACGCTGTCGGGAGCCATGATCGGGAATGTGTGACTGAGGCTTAATAGAGCGAACGTTAGGATTTGATTTGAACTACATTGAGTATGTATATGGGCCACTCGACGCATTGCCGCTATTGATAGCATCTACGGTGCTGTACGGCACTGATAGACTCGGCTTCTACCTGTGTCCGATATAACACGTATACAGGTTAACATTTCATGGGCATTTGAATACAGCCGTCGGTCCGTATTCCAGAAACATCTTAAGTTCTAACTGAAAATATGCTCACGTAAGTTACAATTTTTGTAAGCTTATATATTTAAAACAACACATAAATTTATGAATATTTTACACTTGAGTAAACAATAGCTTATAATAATTAATAATTAATTAAAACATACTAATAAGCACAATGTGATTTACACATGGAATTAAATGCTAACGAAACATGTGCTAAAAATATCCAAAAACACTATACATTCACACATAAATTATACTAGTTAATCTAATAAGCATTTTCCCTGTTGAAATCCTAGTTGGTCTGTCATAGCTAGCTGTGCACATTTTGATCAGGCCCCAACGACTACCAAAGTTCTTAATCTTAAACTTAGTCTCAACTAACAATATTGACCAATGAGAATGCTTGTAACATTTGAGCTTTGATTTCCATTGGTTAAATATTGACCAATGGGAATGCTGGTAACATTTGAGCTTTGATTTCCATTGGTTTAATATTTAAGAATGTTCGTATTCCTGGGGCCTGAACATCGTTTCTTGAGACTCGCAAATTGTCATCTCTCCGCCACGTAAACCACCAGCGCAAACACGATATGTCACAGCTGTACACATTTTGATCTGCACATCGTTTCTTAAGTCTCGCAAAATTATCATCTAACCATTACGTAAATCACCCGTGCAAATAGGATCACTTCTAGAATATTGTATTGTTCTTTCCAGTTACTGTGAATCCGGCAAGGACTCCGCTACCCGTAATCTTTACGCCGAGATGTTCACTAAGTGCCTGATGGACGCAGATCAGGGGAGCCAGGGGTGATTATATGACAGTTCCAACATGTTAAACAAGGGTTCACAAAGCAGGCTTGAGTTAGTCATGTTTAATAATAAGCATATCGTGGGAAAACCAGGCTTAATGCAAGTTCGTAAAGTGTCGTCCCGAATAAGCCTGTGCTTATTTTTAGAAGAGACTTCTTTGAAACAGGAAATACCATAAAAGCGGAAAGTGCCGTCCCAGATCAGCCTGTGCGTACTGCAGAGGCTGATCCGGGACGACACTTTACGCACATGCATTAAGCCTGTTTTTCCCACGACACGCCTCATTATTATTATATTTTAGTGAGAGTGACGTTCACAACACCGGCTTAGCATGCTTTAAAGTCGAGGTAAAACAACTTGCACCATATGTTCATATCCAAGATATTTTATGATCATGCTATAACAGAGTTCGCAAAATAGCTTGTGGGTATAATTTTCAGGTTTATTGTGAACTTGAACCAGATAGGTACGGACCTACAGCTTGAACTACAAACGATGTCTGTGGATTACACATTTAATTTCTCACTGGAACGGTGCTTTATGCACGGAAATATTGTGCTGTTATTTTAATTATTTATATAAGGAATATGCGGATGTGCGTTTCCGATGTCCGAACACTATTCGGACAGTCATATACATGTACTTCTAATACTTGACTAGTATTCGGATATCCGGATATCGGATAACTCTTAAGCATACCGAATAATTTTGCTCGTTATTTTCACAGGGAGCTAAATTGGGAGGACTTTATCCTGGAACAGGCCCTCTACATCCTCTGCTCGAGACAAAATGCAGGGATAGCGACAGTCAAATATTCGTAGTTGTATAGATTTCTATTTGGTTCAGCGAAATACAGATATGGCAGCCTTAGGCATCATGCTTATGTAAGGCTTAATTTTTCAGTAATTGATAGTTTCATAAATGGTGACCTGTTACTTTATTTCAACTATTATCTGTGACGAAATCTTGTTGAATGTGAAACAGCAGATTTACCTTATTACCGGTATTTGCGATAACTGTTTTTTTTTCCTTTACAGAGTTTTTGATTGGATTTGTTATGTTTGACATATTATAATATTTTGTCGCACAATCTCAGCAGGGAAAACATTTATACATATAAATCACAAAACAAGAGAGTTTTGCGGGGAGTATTCTGATTTTATATGGAAAAAAAACACAGCGTAAGAACGCAATTGTATCAATTCCGGAAGTCGGTGCCGAGTAGGCATACATTTGATTTACCATATCGATATTGGATATTGCTGGAAGAGATTTCTCTCAAAATCAAAAGGAAAGGTATGTGTAGTCTTTTTATTCACCCAGCATAGTTTCAATTACATGTTGATTTCATAAATATACATTCCCTTTAGAGAATTACAGAGAACTCATAAAGCAATGCAAAAAGTCGGTAGGCCCGTTGCTTCTCAAACATCAACAAGATTTCGCACCAAAAGGTACAAAATTACTCACAGGCTTTATGGATTCTGTACATCAGGAGCTTGTTTTGACGTTCAAGATGGCGTCAGGCCGCAAATTGAAAACGCAATTATGAGTATAGTCCGGATTGACCGCTCACGTTACTCACGGTTTGGTACGAAAAAAATCTTTGCATTTGAAAAAAAAAACAAGCTTCTTGTTCAGTGAAATAATCACAATTTTACAAGTTTTTCCTAAAATATAGCATAATAATATGAACTATTTTGCGCAATATTACACGTCACCACATAAATTAGATGGAGAGCAACTCGAGCAACGGGCTATTGTCGCGATATGATTGGTCCGCAGCGTATTGAACAAGTGCGTTCTGCGGTGCCATGTCAAATACGATACACGCTTCCGATTATAGAATTAAAGAATTATTTATTAAGTCATGAAATATGTTATAATAATAAATGTTCATAAAATATCATATACAAATTATATCTTTGCTTGAGAGAGCACCTTTAACTTGTATCCAGTTTCTATAAAAGTCAATACTTAGAAATCGCCATCAATTATTTGACAGTCAAATTTGCAAACCCGTCAGTTTTGACCTCAGAATGCCCATGCTGGACCAGAGAAAAACAAACAACTGTGGTTTCGTGTGACTGTGGCTGTCTAATATAAACATTGGAAATTGATGTGTTAATTACGAGCAGGGCGACGTCATTTTCCTTTTTACGCTACGTACATTAGAAGTTACGTACGTTGCTGCAGTGAATATCATTTTACCGCGATGCGTTTTGGCAGGGTCACGTGACGTCCGCAATTAATTCGTAGCTTTCGTTACGCCCCGCGAACGTATATATGAGAAACGTACCTTAACGTCAACCGATCTCTGTTACGTTCTTTATGTTAAAGAAGTTCGCAACAGTTTCCTTCAATTTTTTTGCAACGTCAGATTTTCTTAAAACTTGGCACAGACATGTATCCTAATGTCACCGGCCTTTTTCCGGATATATTGAATTTTGAATACGGTACCTGTCGAAGCCATTTTTCAGTTTGTGTTACTTAGAATGTTGAATAATATAAAGCGTTTATAATCAAACAAAGATGGAGATTTTTAAATGCATCTGTTTTTAATGTTTTGTTTGGTAAATATACCAATGCAGTTTAATGATAAAACTCGCTTTATCTACAGTTATCATTCAACAAATGACTTGTAATGGACACATTACAAGGTTATTTATGCATTAAATATGCCTGTGAAAACATCAATAATGTATCAAATATACGAATATCTTTTGTTCCAAACGACAGATTTTGTTAAAAGATCCCACATACATGCGTAATTGTATCCTGAAACTAAAACAGTTTTTAAAAAATAGGGGTCACCGGCCTTGTTCCGGAAATATTGGGTTTTTAATACGGTACCTGTTGAAGTCCCTTTTTCAGTTTGGATTTTTATCAATGTTTTAAGTATATGGGATAGTTTTTTTCAAACAAGGTCATGGTTCTTTCAACTGATATGTTTGTACATGCTTTGTTTGGCAATATACATGTGTATGTTGAAAATAAAAACGCTTTACCTACAGTTACTGCTTAAATAATGAATTTGACTGGACATTTAAGTGTGTCAAATGGGAACTAATAATGCTTTCTGAAACTTTATTTTTATCAAATGCATATTTTGTTCCAAACGACAGATTTTCTTAAAATTTCGCACATACATCCATCAATGTATACTTACACCAAAACATTTATAAAAAGAATGGCTCACCGAACTTGTTTGGGAAATATTGGATTTCATAAAGGGTACCTGTGTAGCCTTTTTCCAATTCCGTTTTAGCATACATAAACAGCGTATCAATAGAATGGAGATATTTAATGGATCATTTCTGAACTAAATTTGTTTGGAAATACATTGCATACGTGTGCTTTTGATTATTATATATGCTTTATGAACTTTTACTATTAAAAATATTTATTTTGAATGGACATTAGATATGAAATTAGTATATTGTAACCTATATACAATGAAGAAAAAACGAAGCAAAAGGAGAAATTAACCCAATTATTTTCTTTTTGTTGCGAACGTCTTTAAGTGTCTTCGAAGGATGAGGGACACTATATCGGCACGGGTTGCGTTAGCAATTTTCTTGGGTATGTTTGCCACGTTTTATAAGTTATAAATATATGGATTCGAATGAATATTTTATATATTGACATCAATACATTTGCATTTGTCTTAAAGAGATTTTTGCATAATGTTTTATCATAATTCGCTTAAAATAGTAACTATATTGTAATAAATGTGTTCAACATTAAATTCTGCAAATAAAATGGATTGCGTAGTGTATAATCACAATTCTCAATGCTATTTTAAGTTTGTTGCATGAAACCGTTTTCATTTATACTCTTTAAAGAAATGACGGCGTCGAAGTATAAAAATCGGATGCATTATCAAACAAATATATGTCAGAAGTGTTATTTCTACATTAATTATTAACATATGACACGGTTAGGAGACTCACCGGACCACCTCATTTCAAGATGTTAAGAAACTATCCGGTGGTGACTTCCGAGGTGGTCCGTTGGAGCCAAAATATTTTATACCGTGCGTATGACTTTCCAATTTTGTCTTATTTTCTTATGATAAAGGTGCTTTTTTAAGAAATCGGCCAATGTCATTACCAGTAGGAATGATAAAAAAACACTCGTTCGTAGTTTCGTTAAATAATGTAAAAAAAAAAAAAGGCTGTAGGATTTTTTAAGTTGAAGTCATTGAAAGAATATGTCTATGATACTCTATGTACTGACATGTTTACCCCGTCTGAGTTCTTTACTACAACCCATTATGAAGTTTGTGATGACTGACGATGATCACAAATAGAAATGTCTTCACATACGCATTACATATTTTGCAATAATTTGTAATTTTGGTAAGTTTTCTGGGAATTTTTTGTAATGAGGTGGTCTGGTTGTGCAAAGGTGGTTCGGTAGTGCTGAGTTAGCTGATGTTCATGAAACCGAAAGTAGAATTGGTAGACAGTACAGCTACACGATTATACCGAGGGTTAATAAATTATTATTATAAATAATGATTAAGTCAAATCTAGGAAATAAATACATCAACCTTTCACAAATCCTGTTTAAACATTCAAAAATCAGCTGAAATCCGCGGTTGTTGGTAACAGTTTTTTCCTCACTTACACTATACAACAGTTAGTAACGTACCATCTACCCCCTGACTATTAGCACGATGTATGCATAACTTTAACAATAATTTAGATTTTACAAAGTATATAGAGTCTAAATTATTGTTTCAGTTATGCATAAAGCGTGATTAGGCATTCAGTCAGATGTACAATAACGGTGTGAGTATGCATACAGTACTGACGATTTGGCATACATTTTTCAAAAAGAAAAATGCGAATAGGATACAGTCAATATGAAATAAGGAATACAGTCGCAAAGAATCAGTTGTCCCCAAACAAATTCACTTTTAAATTAATCTAAAACAATCATGGGACAATGGTGAACTATATGTGAAAAAGAGATACTGCTGTACCGAATTACAAATGTTACATATGATTTATTTCATGTTACTAAGTATAAATTACAAGAAAATTTGGAAAATATGTATATCTTTTGAAACAGCAGTTTTTCAACCACAGGCCGATTTGATAGTGACATTGTTCACAATCGTACATAAACAACCCCACAGTAACTGGAAAATATATTAATTTACATATGGTGTGTAAATGTATGAATAAATCCACGTTTTTTGATGACAGTTCAAACCAAGAAACACAAATGTATGCCTACTCGGCGCCGACTTCCGGAATTGATACAGTTACACTGTGAAAACTATCTGCTCAAATGTCCATCTTAACTGTTGAAATTGTCAAAAACTAATGTTCAGACATCCAGTTAAATCGATTGTAAAATTTAATGTAAATGATGTTACAGCTAAATACAATGTAAATCAACAATAAAATGGAAGTCTAAAAGTCACACAATACTGGATTAAATAACAAATAATGCTTGCGTGTCTTGCTACACTTACTCGAGTAAAAGAGAGCTAAGTATCCTTGCAATTTGGTTAAGTAATTGTTGTTGCACACTTTGATCGAAATATGTTACATATTTAAAGAGCCCGCGGGGCGAGATTAAATAATTAACACATTAGGATCAAAGGGTGCTACAAGGGGTTTATATCATATTCACCAATAACATTGCAACTTTCTACGATGCCAATCCCAATGGGTAGACATCACGTGATACGATGCCAATCCCAAGGGTAGACGTCACGTGATGTCTGACATGCTTGGCATGCGTGTTATTTCCAAATATAGCGCTTTCGCCATGTGTTCATTTAGTACCTGAAGTATAAATTACAACTAAAGTAGCATGCATATAAATTACAACTAAATTTCAATATACTGCAGGCTACTTATTGCACGGTAAGCTTGCATATAAGGCTCCGCCCACCAGTTACCGTTCTGATATCACAGTTATTGAATTCCTAAAAAAAAGAAAACTCTCGGAAATATGGTATACAACCTATTTATTTAAGCTGGTTTATTTCGAAAGCAATTTTCGAGTCCGTTTGCTGGGTATAAAAAGAACTTGGTGTCTTTTGAGAAAGATCATTCGAACGCTTCCCTAGTAGAGATCGAACAAGACGGACACCATATCAACTTGCACTTTTGCAATGATTCCTAGGTGTTATTGTTTGTAAATTGGTTGACTATTTTCTGAAGAAGTTTACCAAGTCCTCCGAACTTGTAATTCCATAAGCGCTAGGTAACCTTGACTTGGAAGAGTCTGCAAGCAATAATTGGCTATCACATACAAAAACTGCTCTCCAAGTTTACCTTGCGTCCAGGTAATAATTTAATTAATCATGGGGGTATATACACCCACTAGATCCACGATTCCTTTCAGTATAACCAAACCAAAAGGGATATCCTCCACCATTTAGCGATAGGAGAAAAAGTTGGGTGCGAATCCGCCTTCCGGTAACTCAACCATTGGGTGAAACAACCCGTCGAATCCACGGTTTGTACGCATTCAAGACAACAGTGTCGAGCTGTCTACAATCTGCTCTCCATATTGCTCAATAAGAACCTCTTTAGCATTCGGCAAACCACTAAAATCAACATCCGGGAACCTTACTATCAACGCATGCGTAATGAGCAAGACGTCTCCATTGACGCCGTCCAGATACCGCACCGCCTTTTCATTCACACCTTAATACGACCGGGGACGCGTTGCCAGTGGGGTTTCGTCCCGGTTTTATCACTTGCCGAACATAATTGGCGGATGAAGTATCGAACGCGTCATCAGAGTACATTTCAGGTAGCTATCATATGGCTTTAGAAGAGGGTTTTCACCAAGTAATGTCTGCATAACGCTTAATGCATCTCTGTCATTTATAGAAAATTGCAGACAACCGCCGATTTAAGTGTATATGACATTCTTTATTGATAGTATGTTGATCTCACAGCCGTACGTTTTTATTCGACAAGACCAAGGCAATGATACTAAAGCCAAGACGCCATTCTTCTTTCCCGAGTCCCTCAACATGTAGCCACACTGGTATTCGAATCCCGGAAGTCCGGGCATGCCGACGACGACAGCCGAGGCACGATCATCTGAAGGTAGTACGCATGCGCCGCCGGAGCTACTATCACGACAAAATCGGAACCGGTAATGAAATCAGGATTTTTTGTAACTGCAAATCCAACATTATCCAACATTCGGCAAACTCGCTTTCCGTCCGGGAAATTTGCTGCAAAGCCATGTGCACGCATGGCTTCGTTCCAACGAGTTGAGCGATCTTTATAAGGGTTAAAAACAGTGATGTTAAAGTCAGTTGCCATGGAAGCGACCCCTGAAAGCGCATGCGCACCGTTTCCTCCACCACAGATGGTTACCTTGATTATGTAGATCAGCCAGCTGAAAAAACAAACAAACACAAACAAGTGTCACTGTTGAGGCTCTTACACTGTATCGTTCCGATGGCCCTGTATAGTGTTCGGGGATTTGGGCTAAAAACGTGTGAAAGACTGTGAAAAACACTGGCACTGTAGAGGTCACATCGTTTTATTCATTTTGTTTTCTCTTTCTTATCTAAAAAACTTGTGGAATTAAAATTAATATTCCAGAGAGAAGTTAACTCTTTACACACGATTTCTGTAAGGTGCAGTATCTCATGTACGACTCCTCTACAGCGAGTGTGATTGTTCTTTGTTTAGTCTCATTTTTACCGTATGGATATAAAAAATACGTACCTACCTATATAAAACACATCTATTGTTTTGTTTAAATGTAACACTGTCGATATGTAACATATTAACTAGTATAATCACGCTGTAAACACGTTTCTACTGAAAGGATTTAAACTGCTCGTACATTTCAAAATTTAAGAGGTTATTTATCAAAAAGCACGGTGTGAGAGGACAGCTTTAAACTATCACGCCTGAAGACTTGTCTTCATTTAACATAATATATTAAACTTCGTTACACACTCCGCAGCTTTATAACAAACGCATTCTTACGTATTTCAAAATACATTTAAGATTTAAACTACGAACTCACGTACAACAAAATAAATTCACAACCGTAACACTTTCATTGACTCACCTGTGTCGACCTGTGTAGATGCAATATCTCGTGTGTAGATGGCTATCAGTAACTTTTTGTAGAATGCGGTGGCGTATCCAGTCTTGTACCGTAATGTTACGTCCGGAAGTTCAAAACAAAAATGGAAACGATTAGAACAATAAAAAAGCTGAAAACCAGCACGGAAACTCTACATTCAACAATATGTATATATTCATAGTCAGATTTAAACAGTTTTATTTTTACAATTTACGTATGCAGGTTAATTTTCATTATATCTGCATTTTGTAATTTTAATTATTTCACATAATTATTTCAGATGAAAAACCTCCTGATCTGCCCCATCTGGCGTACTTTTAATTTTACCTTAGTTACAGCGCTTGGATGTGTATCAATTGAACTATTAAAGGGACTATGTTAGCAAAAAGGTTTCTAAGGTGTCAACTTAAGAAAAAAATACGAAATAAATATATTAGTATTGGCATCCAATAAAGGTAACAATAATGTAAATGTACATATAATGGAAGAAAGTGTATGCATTCTGAGACAACACTCATTATATGAGGCGCGTCGTTGGAAGACCGGACTTAATGTATGTGCGTAAAGTGTCGTCCCGGAATAGCCTGTGCAGTCCGCACAGGCTAATCCAGGATGCCACTTTCCGCTTTTATGGTATTTTCTGTTTCAAGGAAGTCTCTACTAAACATAAATCCACTGTAGGCGGAATGTGCGGTCCCGGATACATTAAGCAGGTTTTCCCACGACGCGCCTCATATTATTTAAGTCGTGTTTGTTCGGCCTTTTTGTTGTTTACATTTTGACGTTTGAATTGTTATTATGTATATAACCATAGTTTGCACATGTATTATCACAAGACAAATAGCGCAGTTTGTTAGATTGCTGTCAGATGCCATTTGTTTTTATGCCCCCGGCATCTTGATGCGGGAGGCATATAGTGATTGCCCTGTCCGTCCGTCCGTGACAAGGTAAAGTAGATTTTACCGTCTCGTCTAGCACCAACACCGCTTACTACAACACTTGGATACTTACACAGTTGATGCTTATGACCATTCCGTATCCATCCATATCACCTAACCTCACTCTGACCTTGACCTTGACATAATTTGCACTTACTCAATAACTCAAATGGACTGTTTCTTGGTTAACTAGATTATACCGTTTCGGAAAGCACCATGACCGCTTTCTACAACACTCGGATACTTAGACAGTTGTTGCTTATGACCATCCCCAGTCCAGCCATATCACCCAACATCGCTTTGACCTTGACCTAATTGGACTTATAATAATATCATAATTCAAAAGTGCAATTTCTTGGTTAATAGATTTTACCATTTCATCTAGCACCAACACTTGGATATTTACACAGTTGTTACTTATGACCGTTCCCAGTCAACATGTATCACCCACCCTCACCTTGACCTTGACCTAATTTGGACTTAAAATAATTCAAGCACCAGCACTGCTTACTACAGCACTTGGATACTTACACAGTTGTTGCTTATGACCATTCCCAATCCACCCATCTACCCATATCACCCAACCAATTTGGACTTAGAATAATTCAAATGGACTGTCCAGCACTAACCGGGGGCATGTGTGTTTATCGAACACAGTGTCTTGTTATGACTCAATAATTCTCACTACTGTAGTATGGGTTTTCTTTTTTTTTCCCAATAATTGTTTTTATAAAAAATATTGTAATACTGTAATCATACTTAATTCATTGTATACGTCTTCGAATTTCTAATTTATATCATGCAATACCATTTACATTGTTGTACGATAAGTAGAATTCTTAAATCGTATATGTCGTCACATAGTCCTGCTTTTAATTTCACAATTAAAAGAACTTGTTCACTGATTTTTGTATTTTTCGAAATATGTCATTAAACGTATTAATTCGACAAATTAAAGCATCTGAACTAAAGTTTTCAAGTAAATTAACAAGAAAAGGATAAACAAGAAAAGAAAAAAGTTGCGCCCACCGGGTTTCGAACCCCAGACCTCCAGATTAAAAGTCTAACGCGCTAAGCTCCCGGCCATTTCGATTGGCACACTTCAGGCACGAATTCAGGCCCGGGCTTTGGGCTCCAGTTCCCCCCCCCCCTCCAGCTGAGCCCAGCGGTATCATTTTCGGGCTGGGATTTGACCTTACACAAGTTATAAAGGGCTGACGTGTTAATTAGTATACCGAATATTGCCAAATTCTATTACTGTCGGGATTCGGCTTTGATATTATACAAGCAGTAAACGGCTGGCGTGTCACTTTGTGTACCGTATACTGCCTTATCTATCTATATATGGACATTTAATCTGGGAGCTGGGTGGTACCCTGCGGAGTATACACCCGGCCGATCATTTTGTTTGAATGGCTGGAAACATATTAATTGGTAGAATAATATTTGTCACTGGCTCGACGTCGTTAATTAACCGCGGTCGCCAGCACCATTATTGTAATTTATAGTTACTTAGGCATAAAAAAATTATATTTGTTTCAGGTTAACCGACCTACCCTAAAACAATGCCCCGACCCTGGAACATTTTATTGAGTTTGTCAGATTTTATTATGTTTTAATTTTTTTTCTCCAATAATTAAACTGTTTTTGATAAATATGTGTTTTGTTTTGATAGCATCCACTTAAAAACAATGTTTAAATATATTACTGATATGTTTTGAATATTTATTTAGTTTTAGAATCTTAAAGTTGACCATTTAACAAATAAAAAAGTAATAAAAGAATAAACCTACCTACCTACCTACCTACCTACCCAAATTTTGGGGGGCATGTAACCTGAAACAAACATAATATTGTTACGCCTTATTCAAACTATCTGGTTTAGGTAGTGGTATAGCACATACTTCAAAATAAATATGTTTTATGCCCCCGGCATCTTGATGCGGGAGGTACATAGTGATTGTCCTGACCGTCTGTCCTTCCGTCCGTCCCTACATAACATGGTTATGTAGTTTTTACCGTTTCGTCTAGCACCAACACCGCTTACTACAACAGTTATATATTTACACAGTTGTTACTTATGACCGTTCCCAATCCACCCATATCACCCAACCTCACTTTGACCTTGATCTTGACCTAATTTGGACTAAGAAATGGGCTATCCAGCACCAACCGGAGGCATGTGTGTTTATCATGGCTGATGATGGGAATGAATCCGACAGATTTCAGGACAAAAATATACTACAATACATTTGGTTCGTACAGAGATGTATCGATACAATAATGACAGGGTTTGACCTTAACTTTTGGGAAGTTGTGGGCCACAGGACCGGTTACCTTCAAAGCCTACTGGTCCGATACTGTATCAACTGGTCCCGATAATCAAAATACATCGAACTCCATAGTGCATACAATAGTTTAAAAAATGAAAGGGCTCAGAATTGATACCGGAAAATATATTGAGCACCCACGAAAATCTATAATTATATCTTCTATAATATAATATAACATAATTTCGCTCACAATGTTGTTTGAACATTTTTGCTTAAATACAGATGAGATATCAACTCCTTGAACTTGACATAAATTTGACATCCATGCGTGTTTGTATGCTGAGAAATCAAAATTCCATTAGAACAATTAAAAATAATTATTTATTGATTGGCCTATCCGTTCCTTAACGTTTTGTAATCATTCCCACAATGCGGAAACCTAGACTTGAATTTTGTTTACTTCGATTGTTTTAATAATGATACAATTTAAAACTGAAAGTTGTAAAAACAATGATAAATTATTTCTGTGCCGAAAGATAATACGTTGTTCAATATTATTGAGCCAGAAGAGGTATTAACTATACCTCTGTACAAAGTATTTAGCCAAACTTCTGAAAATCGTTTTTTTGGTCAAAGAAACATGTGAATAAATTTAATTGACCCTGTTAGTGTTAAACGTTATATTTTGAATAGAAACTATTATAAACTTATTATTTTATACAATATATGTTGTTGGAATAAATTTGTATAAATAAATAAAAAGTTATTAAATGACTATAATAAATTATTATAAAAGGAAATTGCTTCTCTACAAAGCTACTTCAATGCCTGTCAGATATAATTTCTTCAGTCAAATTGGTTTGATTGTACATCGTATATAACACGCTGTTATAACATATAACGATTAGCAAATGAAACATCGGAAAAAGTGCAATTTATGCACGATAGCTTGTGGTAAAATGGTAATAAACAACATCATCTCGGACGGTTCTCTGTATTCTTAATCACACATGATAATTCACGAATAACACAGTTGGAAGCAGTCCAAAAAGAACTGGTGACCGGACCGGTCGTCCTGCGAAGACAACCGGTCCGAGCAAACAATCACAGGTCACGGACCGACTGACATGCGTTAAGGTAGAACCCTGAATAATGATATAATATTAACTGTACTTTATACAATGAAATAATAAGCACATGTTTTGAGGATGTGCTAACAAATGATATTTTTGTAAACCTATCTGACATTGAAAAAAAAAGCATTTCTGGGAGCAATAACACAATGCAATTTGCAAAATACATTCTAAAAGCCTTCACCAAAAGACGAAACCTTTGTTTTCATAAAGCATCAACTTAACATTTAAATACGTATTATATTTTTTAATGTATTTTAAATTAATTATTTTATATTCACGATCTCATAATAGCAAACACGTCCATCGTCTATCTTTCGATTGAAATATATATAAATGCATTGTTATATACTCATTTTGTAATGTTTAATCTCATTATACGAATTTAATTTTGCATTGATAGCGAGGTGACTTACAGAACCGTGTGCATCATGTATCATGTTTTGGTGTTTATATTTCGTTACTTGTACACACGTCACTATAATAAACAAGTTACTTACTCACTTACTTATACGTTGATAATTTTTTGTTTACTGCATATAGTATATGGTATATAGCCTATTTTTTTTAGGTATAATGAATCACAGATTTATAACTAGCGTTCTGTTTGGTCCAAAACTATGTACTTTGTCGAATTTTATGTCCGACAGTTGAAATAGTCCTATTGGAATAAAATGAAAAAACAACGAACAAAACTAGTTCAAGCCATCACAAATGACCATTCCCAATATATTAATATATTATAAACTGGTAGCCAAAACAGTTGCAAGGTCTTTCAAGGTCCATAATTGTGTGATTTTCTACTACACCTTAACTACTGCTGCTGCTGATTCTACTACTGCAGCAGCTGCTGCTGCTGCTACTATTACTACTACTACTACTACTACTACTATTACTACTACTATTTCTACTACTACTATTATTATTATTATTACTACTACTGCTGCTGCTGCTGTTGCTGTTGCTGCTGCTGTTATTGCAACTACTGGTGCTGTTGCTACCACCACCACTACAACAACTGCTGCTGTTAATGCAACTGCTGCTAAAATTACTGTCATTACCAATTCTGCATCATCTTAATCCAGCCCCCCCCCCCCCGGCCAAGCCTGGTCTGCGTTCGGCCCTGCACTTTCCGAGTATGTTTAAGCTTATAATAGTGATTTACGTGTTTTCAACAATTTCAACGAAAACAACAGAAACACACCAAATCGTTCCTCCATTTCGCATTACAAATGCTGAATAACTTTATTGATTTTAACTGATGATTGCTTATAACTAAACGTTATTTACAGTATATTTCTGTCAGAAGTGTTATTTCGCTCCTTTATACACAATATTATTTTATTTTTGGAATCTGTAACAAAAGGTTTGAAAATGGTAATTCGTCAATCTGTGAACAGGTCTCTTTAAATAATGAGGTGGCCTTCATATATGCATTGGTATTTACTTGCATTATATTTCGCTAAACTGATTTGATTCAAGCTTTACCGGTAATGGATCTTAACGTAAACGACAAAGTAACTAATAGTTTATTTCCAAATCTGATAAAAGGGATCCGGGTTTGTGTTTACATTGTGTTTCAACAAGTGTCGATTTTGCTGTACAAATCATCAACTTTATTTTTCGAAAAAGAATATGTACACGGGTTGTTCGGGAAGTTCGCGGAATAGTCCAGTAAATTTTAAAATAGTTTAATGTTAATGCTCAATTAAAGTTAATGCACATTTTTATATGCCCAACACATCGCATACAGCCGATTAACAAGAATTATTATCACTAACGCATTATTCGTATCCATAGTAACACACCCTTACGTATCCGCCCCGCGCCGTATTTCACTTAATTTTTACGTAAATACCTGCCCTTACTAACGCTATTTGGGGTAAGTCCTTAACGTTAAATATGCGCGAAAACGTGTGATAAAATTGCAACGTTCTCAAGTCATTTCCGTGAAATTTGTTTTCCGTAACAGCAGAAAGTTATTCCAATTTGTGTGGACGCTGTTGTTTGGAACCTGGAACACTTCCACTTTAGCAGTGCCCGGAAGTACTATATGTAATCCACGAAACTAAGGACCAAGAGCGCGTATATACGGAGAGACGCGCGCTTTATTTTTCGAAATCCGATTTCGAAAAATCGGCCGAAACACGCAAAAAAACCCCAAACATCGTGATTTTATTGAAAAGTTTATACTTAAGATTTTGTGAAACAATTCACAAAATATAAACTCAAATTTGCATAGTTTTGCAATTTACCAGCGTTCTACGAAAACGGCCGCCATTCTGAAAACGGTTGTTGACAAAGTATTGCACCGATTTAAAGAAGTAAAACTTGATTTGCGAATCAAAAAAGTAAATTATACCTTTAAAACCATAAACTACAATAATGTATTTACACAAAACCTGATAAAATTATGAAGGAATACTAAAGTCAGCCCATTTTGAATCCAGCCGCCCCAAATTTACACTTCCAAAGCGAAAGCAGAAGTCTTCGCAAAAAATAAATTACGAACTGGGAAAAACTAGCGGCCGGCTAGAGATAAACAAGTCATGCGTAGCAACATCGACACATGCGCAAACGGTTGTTTACATTTATAATTTTCGGGGACGGCTAAAGAGGAAACTACCCGGAAACCGTAAACGACATGACGTCGACGGGCGATGTCGAGTTACGCAGTATTGTGAAGTTTTGTGTTGGACTTGGAAAATCGCCGGCGGAAACTTTGCAGTGGATAAAACTGTTTAACACTGTTCCAGCATGCGCACAACCTTTCGTGTATGCAGTGGCGTAGCTAGGCCATTTTTGTCTTGTAGGCCCAGGCATTAGGTCAAGATACGAAGTTAGAAGTTTATCAAATACATTTATGCTTTAACATTTATAAATTAATTTGACTATATGAATTATGCGGACATATGTGAACGTATAAACCGTTAAACATAAATCAACACGTTCTTGTTATAACATTCATCAAATTCATTTACTTTACAGGTCCTTCAAACAAAATAGTTATAAACAAATATACATCTAATGCGTATAACATGGGCTTAACTATATGCCTTCACGTCCGTTGCTTAAAGTGGCAAACTGCAAGATAGTTTAAGTTTCAATTATGTCTGTCATCACTTATAATAGAACTCCATTTTACAACTTGTGACGGCCGCAAATGAATTAATGACTTTTTCCCTATGTATGTGCATCATTGCAAGGCTGGAAAGCCTGTATGTACATGGTTGATTTCAGGTACGTTTTCAGCCTCTTCATGCAGCGGAACGACCGCTCGCACCTTGCACGTTGGCGTTGTTTGATGTGCCTGTCCACTATTCAATGTTATATATTTAAGAAACATCTTTAAACATGTGAAATTCATAGCTGACTACATTCAAACACACAAACTTTCACATCAAGAATTATATATATTAGTTATTTACCGAAGTGTAATTCTTTCCTTTTAAAGTGAATGTCATTAAATAACTCACACATGCTTATCGGTTGTATTTTTAAATGTACTATGTACTGTTTTTTTTTCTCTATTAATACGAACGAACGGACGAACAGACGAACATGTCTTGTACACCAACTATTGTGAAAGACACTCTTTTGAATGCGTTGAGAACCAATAAGGCAAGTGATGCCGACATTGTGTCACTTACGTTTCGATGACATGCGGTGCCTGGAAAGTATTAAATCGCTCGGAAATGGTCCCAATGTTTTGAGCACCCCTCTACTTTATCACGTATTAAATATTTTTCTTATATATGTATAAAACAAAATGAAATTTGGTGTAATTGCTAATGTAACTTTGAATAAAATGTTTGTCAATTTAGATCTTTGGAAACTATCTATTGAAACGATTCTGTTTAAGCTCGAAAGTAGTCATTGATTTTACTTTAATTTCAACTTTAAATCACATATATTTAGTATAAATGTCTTTAATTTGGTATTTCCTTTGCCAAATCTTTATTGCTGTTGACATCTTTATATATATAATCTGAAATATTTAGAAAACAAAACAATACTATAGCATCTCCGAACAAAGGTATATATAAAACTGTCTATATTTAATCATTTTCACTGAACCTTGGCGCAGGTACTACGGTGTGGATTAATTTTCTTAAGAATTGGTAGAGCTAGAACGGGTTCGTTTTACGAAGTACTTTTTAGTATGGTACGAATATGAGCGAGCAAAGCAAGCGAGAAAAATTAGCATATTAATTCAGTTTTTAGCGTTTTGCAATCCCCAAAAAAGCTAAAATATTCAGATACTTACTTTAATAATCCGCTTAAGTCTATTTCTATTTGTGTCAAAAGGCACATTTCGTAAATGAAAATGTTTTATATTTAGATCGTCTTATAATCGATCTCTTAATAAGGAATTAAATCGTTCTACCCTTAACACTCCTTAGCATTCGATTTTTATTGCATTTTTATGCCATTTATTTTTTTCACTTTTGAAAAAAAAGTTGTAGGCTCGGGCCTACATGTAGCTACGCCACTGCGTGTATGAATGGCTTGCGCGTTTTCGAAATGGTAGAAAGTCTATAGAAGATGATGAAAGACCCGGGAGAACATCGGTTGTGATTAACTCGATCAAAAACCAGGTGAAGGATATCATTTACAGTGACAGACGGGCTACGGTGCGGGAAATTGCAGAAATGCTTATTATTTCTTTTCCACTGTTCACCAAGATTTAACTTCAGACTAATGCATGTCCAAAGTAAGTGCGCGCTAGGTACCGCGCCTGCTAACGGAAGAAGAAAAGCAACGTCGCGTGATATGTTCGTTAACGTTCCTTCAGCGGTTTGATGCCGAGGGCGAGGATTTTCTCGACAGAATAATAACTACCGACGAGACTTGGTGTTATCATTTCGACCCGGAAACAAACTCCCAGTCTGCCTTGTGGAAGGCCCCACTCACCCCTCCACCCAAGAAAGCCAGGGTTCAAAAAGGCGTCGAAAGGTGATATTTATCTTCTTCATGGACCGGCACGGGATGATTCTGCAGCACAGTTCGGGAGGGTCGGACAGTCAATGCAGCTTATTACTCCCAGGTAAGATGATAAAAAAGCTTATAGCTTATAATAATGTCGCATAATAATTGTTCATAATTATAAAATAATTTATTTTTTTAATAATGTGATCTGAAATCTAAAACATTCGTTGATTTCCGTTACAGATTCTTAGGCCGGAATTGATTCGCGCTCTTCGTAAGAAGCGACCTGGCATATACCACGACCGAATCATCCTTCAACAGGACAATGCACCGGTACACAGAACACACTCCACACCCCTGGAAATATCCTTGATAGGTTTCGAGTTGCTGGAACATCCGCCGTACAGTCCCGATCTTGCTCCTATGGACTTCCGTGTGTTTCATGAGCTGAAGGCGCAACTTCGCGGACAGCGGTTTGAAACCGCAACACAACTGCAAGTGACATCACAGACCGCAGTTTTCTACTTCCAATACTGCGTGGTATGTAGAAACCTACGACAAATGGCTGTACAGACAGCGGAAGTGTGTAGCGATCAATGGCGATTTCGTCGAGAATGTGCGCGTTTCATTAAAGTTCGACAACGCATTACGTTGTAAACGTCGACCGTGGGCCGAACAAAGATCAATGATATGTACATGTATTAAAATGTAATGACGTGTATGTTTGTTGATATAATTATATAATGATATATTTGATAGTTTAATATATTCTGTAAATAAAGACTGAGCTTTCTAAAGGCGTATGCGTTGTTTCAATATTGCTATTCAAACGAAAATTGATGACATTTTCCGCGAACTTCCCGAACGACCCTCGTATGTATTGATAGCAATATGAGTGATACTGGTTTGCATTTTTATTAGACCACTGGAATGAGAAACAGGTTTACGTAAGGTACGTATCTTTATGTCATTTACTGGTAATTTGTGTCTGTGGCTGCTAAACTGAATCCAGAATTGCATCAAATGAATAGAAACACTAAACATTTAGGGACGTATAAAGGATTTAGGGACGTATGAAGGATTTAGGGACGTATGAAGGATTTTGGGACGTATGAAGGATTTAGGGACTTATGAAGGATTTAGGGACGTATAAAGGATCACAGGATGCTGCCCAAATGGAGCAGGAACATTTGGGGGAGCAGTTTTGTGTCATTTTAATGCGGTTTGGTAAATCTAGCGTTTCAAAAGTTTAATGTTAATAACTAATATTATTAAACATGTTATGCTGATTCTTGATTTGGCATTCTACACCCTGTTTCAGAGGCGTGACCTGTCTCATTCATTTGTGGATCCTGGAAGTAGGAACGAGAACTCGACGGTCGAGACATTTGGTTGCAACAAACCACACTCGTTTTCAAATGCTAGAATAAGGAAGAAATATGTAAAACAATAAAAATAAAACACAGGATAAACAACTGATTTGGGGTGTGAATATTTTTGAGTGTATGGTTATCAAGACAGCATGTCAATAGTTCCATGTGGTATGTATATTTTACTTTTTAAATACATGCTATTTATTTCTAATGTGATAAGGATATGGTATATTTATAAAGAATTAAATAATGTTCTCGACATAGATATTAAACAACCTATATAGGACATAAACCTTTTGAGACCATGGTATTACAGAATGGCTTCTATAACGGACATAAACATATCTGATTACTCTAAACACTAGCTATGTGTGGAAATGTCAAGTGTATCTATATTCACAAATGTATGTTGCCAAACACCTCCAAATGGGGACACCACATTCCCATTCTAAACACTAGCTATGTGTGGAAATGTCAAGTGTATCTATATTCACAAATGTATGTTGCCAAACTATTAATTTTTGGGTTCACGCACTCGCGCACAAGCACAAACACGCACACATACACACACGCACACACACGCACACACACACGCACGCACGCACACACACACACACACACACACATATACCTGCATACGGTGTGGAGGGTGGATACATATGAAACACCTCCAAATGGGGACACCACATTCCAATTCTAAACACTAGCTATGTGTGGAAATGTCAAGTGTATCTATATTCACAAATGTATGTTGCCAAACTATTAATTTTTGGGTTCAAGCAGATCTATATGTGTCTTATATTAAATATTTACACACAAACACACACACGCACACGCACTCGCGCACAAGCACAAACACGCACACATACACACACGCACACACACGCAAACACACACGCACGCACGCACGCACACACACACACACACACATATACCTGCATACGGTGTGGAGGGTGGATACATATGAAACACCTCCAAATGGGGACACCACATTCCCATGAATGAATTGTCGTGGATATTGGTAGAGGCGCTTCTTTTGATGTAAATAACATAACAAACTTGTTTTTTTTGAATTTCAAATCATATGACATGAAGGACATTGGATACACTGACTCGCACTGAGAACCAGAGCAGACTGAGGACCAAGGACACTGAGGACGCCACACACTCACACATTGAGGACCCCACACACTGACAACTGCGGACAATACGCACCCCTTATTTTTTGCAGATTAAATATGTGATATATGTTTAGGGCTAGGCTTGTTCAAGAGATGGCAGCTACAAGAATTGTAACAAGCAGATGTGTGTTAGACCGTGTACAGCTTACACTGTATATAGCTTACGCGTTAGCTGTATAAGTCAACTATATGACCATATACAGCTTCCATCATCATCATCATTATCACCATTGTCATCATTGTTATCGTCGTCGTTATTATTGTTGTGTTGTTGCATATCGGCGTATAAAGTTTATGATGTGATCACATTATCATGTCATCGTCGTCGTCTGGCCGTGGATTAAAATTCTTTTACTCAGTGTATGCCACTCGTGCGTGCATGGTGTGTGTGGAGTGTCACACGCGGGTAATGTGGAGTGTTCGAAGCGGGTAATTCGAAATGCTATAACCGGGGATTAACTTGTTTTGAATTATAACGACGGAATGGGGGTCAGATTTCTATGGGGTCACTTCACTTAGTTATACATATTTTAGGCATTAACACAATTCTGACTTGTACGCATTTTTGGGCCGTTGCGCCAATTAATTTTTTATTTACTACAAATAAAACTACTGCTACAGCTAATACTACTGCTGCTGCAGCTGCTGAAGATGTTGTTGCTGCTGCTATTGATACTGTTTCCGTTCGGCTTCTGTTCTGCTACTGCTACTATGAATGCTACTTATCTCAGTTAGGTTTAATACTAGTCACTGACCATGTCAGCTATATTCAATAAGACGAACGACCTATTTCAAAAGTATATGTATGTATCTACCGTATATAGCTTACGTAAAATGAAAACGTTGTGAACTAACGAATAAAGCTCACCGTAAACTGTATACCTTGTCAACACTTGCTCGTATAAAATTCACACGTAAGCTATTTACGGCGTGAGTAGTGTACGGTCTAACAGTTGGGTATACAATGTACATATGGGCCGGCATTATTTTACAGTCATAACATTAAGTTGCAACCGCTTTGCGGACTGACGTCAGATTCTTTCGGAGTGGTGTGCTTGTGTGCATGTGTGTCAAACCCTCTATCTGTGGGAGTACACGTGCCGGTGTTAGACATGGCGGTGAAAATTCGCTTTGTATAGCCTCATATGCTTGCCGCCACAAAAACGTGAGCAAACGCGTTTATGCGGCGATTTTCAACGCATGTAAATAATGATTGCTTTTATGCGGCGACTTGCAACTCGCATCGCATATAGAAATCGATGCGTAAATGTGGCACGACTGTGCCTTTTAAACACATAATTAGCGTTACAGCGCTTCCCTACGTGGCTGAGCGACGTCAGACCATTTGTCTGAGGAATGTTTGAGTGGTCGCGGATGACATCAGTGGTCCTACCGTCGAGTCAGCTTAAGTGCATATATTAAAAATATCTAGTATAGTCGCGTGTAGCCCATTGGCAGTGGACGATCGTGAAGTGGCGCTGGATGTGTCTGTGTGTTCCCGTACCGGTCGTAACATCGGGAACCGCGCATTGTAACGCCGTATTTGCACGTCGCCGCGCGTAGCCTGATTCACGACGCATATACTGTTTCATTCCGTTTATGCGGAGATACGCATAACTTTATAACGATCGTTGTTGTTTCATATATGGTAAATATATTTGCCATTTTATCGCATACAGAAGGATAGCTTTAAATGTTTATTAAATATTTGTTATTGTTTTTTCACTAGAATATATAAAAGTGATGATGATTCCATCGCTTTAATGAGATTCTGTATATATGCGTTGAAAATGAAACCGCTTACGTTAATACGGCGACGTGCATATGCGTATGTACAGATCCTTTTACACGTGTTAGAGAGGGAAAACCTCCGCCACGTCGGTAGTGTCTACAAACGCTCGTAAGTTGATTGCGCATTTGACCACGTCGCTTCCGGCTACTGGGCCGACCGGCGTCGGACAACTTCGTGGAGAAACGATTGATGTACCTGTTGCACCGGTCAAACCCATTCTTTAACCGCTAAATGAGTAGGAATTTCTTTTCGTCCGGATCGCACACTTGCTAAATATCGGACATGATTGCTACTGTGTTTTGCGTAAAAATGCAGTCGGGATTTTACTCACAGTGAAATATAGTGATTCTTTAACATATAGTATTGTTAAGATGTATTGAAGTTTACGTCCGAATTGAGCCGACGCCCTTGAGTGGCAGTTTAGGTTAGTAGCCAATAAACAGAATCCCCATAGTGTCCCATTTATAAAATAGCAAAATATAGTGTCGTCGCTCGCCACTTTCCATTATTTCAGATGTTGCGAGCTGGTTTCTTTGGAAAGATGCTTCTCTCTACGTTCCAAACAGTTAAGTTACTTATTCGATTTTAGTCAACCGTGAAAAACACATATGCATTCGCGATTTTGAAAAGAAGAAGAAAAAGCACCTGCTGTCTAAGACTATACATAAACTACTAAAAATTCGAATTTCAAGTAATTCCGAACTTTTGGATTTTGGAAGTGATATACTCGTATATAAGACCAATATCGTTTGTTTGCTTGTTTGTTTGGATTTTTCGCCGTATTTGTTTTATTATGTGAAAACGGATTGTCGTGTTGTTGTTGTTTGCAAGGACCGACTATTTGTCATATTCGTGAATAAATGCTTATATGATTAAACTTATTTTTGAAAAGAATCAATGTTTATTTGGAATAAGCGGAACATTGTATGAACAATTGAAGACAGTGTGTGAACATTTGAGGACAGTGTGTAAATAACTGAGGACAGTGTGCAAACAACTGAGGACAGTGTGTAAACAATTGAGGACAGTGTGTAAACAACTGAGGACAGTGTGTAAACAATTGAGGACAGTGTGTGAACAATTGAGGACAGTGTGTAAACAGCTGAGGACGGTTTACCAACAACTGAATGATTTATGTTATGAAGTGAACTGGTTTATATCCTTATTCAACCAGGTTAAAGAACTGGAATGTTTAGTACACGTACATACATGTATTCGTATTTTGGACTTAAAATCATAGTTAACGTACAATTTACAAGGAACTGTTTCAAACCTGATTAAGGTACTGTGCACCCACTGCTGCTTCTTTTTTTTTGCTTTAATTATAACTTACATAATTATGTTTAATATCTGTTGTCTGTTTTACATACATATTAAGCGTTGAAATTTGAATGATTTTCGAAAATGTAATTTATTTTCAAATACAATCAACTACATACAGAACAATGCACTGCATTACAATATATTGTATGCGTTTAAAGCGGCAATGGTCATGAACGTTATGGGTATAGCCACGTGTAAAGCCCCACTTGCACGTCGCCGAAAAAACATGATCAAACGCGTTTATGTGTTGCCTTTCAACACAAGCACATGAAGTGTTGCATGTGGCAAAAAGGTACATTGGGCCGAATCAATAATACGTCAATAAAGTAAACAAGTTATTATACCCTCGCACAACAAAGTTTAGGAAACAAATATCGGTTCGACCGTCAGTCCGCCCGTCAGCCTGTATGTCTTTTGACAAAATTGTCTCCACATTTTGCTCTGAAACAAATTAAATAAAATTTTACAGAAGTGTGGCTATGTATACAGTAAAGAGATAACAATTTGAAAATTGTCACACAGTTATGGCCTTTTTGTATTTTCTGTTTGGAAAATTGCTATTATTTACAATATCTATCTGCAACCTTCTCCGGAAACAACAGCCCCAATTGGTTATCCGGACACATGCCCTCCCGATAATTTTAGTCAAGCGGACATATGCCCTCCCGGACATTTGTCACCCAGGACACATGCCTCCCGGACATTTGCCACCCAGGACACATGCCTTCCCGGACATTTGCCACCCAGGACACATGCCCTCCCGGACACACAGGACACATGCCCTCCCGATAATTTTAGTGGAGCGGACATATGCCTTCACGGACATTTGCCACCAAAGACATATGCCCTCTCGATAATTTTAGTTGAGCTGACATATGCCCTCCCGGACATTTGCCACCCAGGACACATGCCCTCCCAGAAATATACCCTCCCGATAATTTTAGTCGAGTGGACATATGCTCTCCTGGACATTTGCCACCCAGGACACATGCCCACTCGGATATATTCCCCTCCGATAATTTATTCGAGCGGACATTTGCCACCCAGGACATATGTCCTCCCGGATATATGCTCTCTCGATAATTTAGTCGAGCGATCATATGCCCTACCGGACATTTGCCACCCAGGACACATGCCCTCCCGGACATATGCCCTGCCGATAATTTTAGTCAAGCGGACATATGCCCTCCCGGATATTTACCACCCCGGACACATGCCCTCTCGTAAATATTTCACCCGAACACTGGCTCTCTTGCTATGTTTGAAATATCCATTCAAGTGTATTGCATTAAATATATACATGTACATGTTTATGGCAAATAATAAATAATTAATACAACATGACGGTATGAGTTAACAGAAGAGCATAGGAAAATAATTATAATGTGTATTAATTTTTCAGTTTGTTTGCATGGTAAATAAATTTGCTTAATCAATTTATATGCTGAAGTTGATAACATTTATAAATTTTTGAAATGTAGGCCATGTGAAATAATAACGTTTTAAATATTGTATCTCAGATCCGAATATTTTGGACATCTAAGTAAAAAAGTGATATTCATTTTCTATGAAAATTAAAGTGGCAATTGGTACAAAAGCTAGTATTTCAATGTTTATCTGTATAATATTATCTACCTGATTCTCTGGCTAAATTATGAGCAGATGTTCGAAATTTTACCAAGGCTGTCTTAAATGTTTTAACCTTGATGGTGTCTAAATAATTTTTTGTTTCTAAATCTAACGACTTTTCAAATAAACAGTAAGTTTCAAGACGCGGCGAGTTATTTATTTTTGCATACCACGTTTCCTTATATATGCTTAGTGGTCTGTGTTCGATTGGTAAGAACTCTATAGGTGTATTTAATTGACTTTCTTATAGTATCATGAGTCCTATTCTTAATTTGGTAAACCAAATTGTTACCGTTATATAAAAATTTCTTGTTCTGCATCGTTCTTTAGCATTTTATAAGTTTTAAATAGGATACTGTTTTTTTTTAACTCGCGACATACGCTTTTTATGAATTATCAGAAATAAAAAGATTACAAATAATGTCGAAACCACAACGGTCCTTTTAGGGCCACAGAATAAAATGAAAATTAAATGAAATAACTAGTACTCGTATTAACGTATGTACAATAATATTAAAAAGAAGCGCAGTGGTGGCATATTAACGGGGTGGCAAATGTCCGGAAGGGCATATGTTCGCCTGCCTTAAAGTAATCGGGAGGGCATATGTCCGGGTGGGCATGTGTCCGACATTCGCCCAAATTAGATTGACCTAATAGGAAGTAATCATTAGTTAATATAGGCATTCAGACAACAGGCGGAGTAATTTAAAGTAACCGAACTGACAGTATCATGCCAGGTCCTGATGATGATGATGATGATCTTCATCAGTGTTGTTATATTCCCTAATTTTTGTATAATACATTAATGCTAGTATTCTTTATGCGTTAAAGAGGGCACAGTCTTGCATCAAATCAGCAACGCTTGCTTTATGCGTGTCGCCACTTTAACGAGTCCGTTCTCTATATTCGTTCAAAAATCATCGCATATACGGAATAAAGAACCTGTTTCCTTTTCTTCATTTCTCCCTGAATAAAGCACATACGCATGACAAAAGCAGCACCATTTATATGTATTATTTCTATTTAGAGAACTAGTGCAACTAGTCAAAGTGCAAAAAGCACTGATGGACTAGGAATTCTGGTTGTCGGATGTAGCGGTGATTAATAAGCAGTTATGTATGGATGTAGCGGTGATTAATAGGCAATTATGTACGGATGTAGCGGTGATTAATAAGCAATTATGTACGGATGTAGCGGTGATTAATAAGCAATTATGAACGGATGTAGCGGTGATTAATAAGCAATTATGTATGGATGTAGCGGTGATTAATAAGCAATTATGTATTGATGTAGCGGTGATTAATAAGCAATTATGTATGGATGTAGCTGAGTTTAATAAGCAGTTATTCACTTGCTTGTCCACTGGTCACGTCCCGGTTAGTATGAAGGAGCAGCAGGTTCTAAAATATAAATTCCATACTATTAATAACTACAGCAATGCGCGTATTTTTTTTTCTGTACAAACAAATATTGCCTTGTAAATGTTTTCAAATATGACTCATTCAATCGATTTCACTTAATACAGTATCTTATACAACATATGATGCGTGTCGTGGGAAAACCGGGCTTAATGCATGTGCGTAAAGTGTCGTCCCGGATCAGCCTGTGCAGTCCGCCGTGCAGTGGATTTATGTTTAGAAGAAAAAAGATTAAAACAGAAAATACCATAAATGCGGATTGCATCAAGCCCGGGTTGCCCACGAGACGCCTCATATATAAATATATCAAATTACCGTGGTAAACTATAATGCTTTTTAGTTAAAACCGACGAGTATTTGTTTAAAGTCAATTACGTCGAAAGCTGTGCGGGTTTTTTAGCCACATTCGAGTCCGTTTCTTACGTAGAAACATTATTTTGTTTTATTACATGATAATTTGAACAATTCTTTTGTATGGCTCGAAGTCATGATACCGCGATCGCAAGGCGGACACCATATCTATTACATCACAGCAATTACTTACAAAATATATTGAATTAAAGTTTTCTTACAAATTAAATACTTAAAATTATTGCTATAAATGTAGAGAAGTGAAAATGTCAAATGTTCTACATGGTTCGTTTCGCAATTTTTACAAACTTGTTGAGGTAGTTTTGTTATTTCTATCAGGTGTTTGTGTCTATAATTAATTTTTCGTATTTCTATTCCGTAAATTGATTTACTATCACGCATATTTATCTGTTCAGTTTTCGTATTGAAGACATAAAGAATTAGTTGCACTAAAAATTTAAAATTAATTGTCAATACAATTTAATCAAATGTTCGCTGAAAAAGCATGCAGTGTACACACTTAATGTATAACAAACAGATTATCATTATGTCATTATACAGGTGTTTATAACCTGAAATATATACAAATATATCAACATCGCGTTTTCAAATAAATACAATTATATTATTAAACATTATTAAATCTATTTCTTCAGACGAGTGTTTTCCAACCCAAGGTGGACCGTGGGGTGAATGCAGCGTAACGTGTGGACAAGGAACGAGAACAAGACAGTCTAGGGAAGGACTTTGTAGATCTACAGCCGAATGTTCAAAAGACCCTTGCCCTGGAAGTTATCATCAAACATCCTCATCAACATTATCATCTTTAATATTGTAAAAGAAAACGACATATAAATCTTTTAATTTAATTTCTCTTGCTACATTTTTGGTACATAAATTATTTATGATTACATTAATGATACAAGTTATGTGGTTGTGATATTTATCAGATACGACATCACAGTTTGACATTAATGCAGGTTCTACTGCCTGCCTGCCTGCCTGTCTGTGTGTCTGTCTGTCCCTCCATCCATCCAGCCATCCATCCATATACCCAACAACCCACCCTAAACCCATCCATCCATCCATCCATCCATCCATCCATCCATCCATCCATCCATCCATCCATCCATCCATCCATCCATCCATCCATCCATCCATCCATTCAGCCATCCAGCCATCCATCCAGCCATCCATGTTTGAACGGGTCATTCCAGACGTATATTTGAATCTTAGTTCAGCTGGGTGATTTATTTTGGGGATTCACCTTTTCCTTTGTTTGCAAGTACGGCTCTATTCATGATACTAATGCTGTAACAAATAGGACTGTCAATACACTTTGATACAAACGATGATAAACTGATTTGTTGTTGCAGATACCACAACTCCGGCCGACACCACTACTAAAGGTAGTTAAATGTCTATTGGTTTCAACATTAAAATGTGATAAATTTATTGATACTAACTGAAGATTGTAGATCGGAAGGATAGATATAGGTCAAATTAGCAGACGTTTAAGCGATGTTGTTGTTGTTTTTGATGTTTTTTTCAGGGGGGGGTGTACATAAGGAAGATCTTAATATAATTGCATTTTTTCTTTAATGTTGTACGTAAAATCCAAAATCGAAAAAAAAGAACATCACATTGTTACGTTCGTAAATGAAATAGCTTCCCATCTGCTCCTTATGACCAGCACTCTGTACCATTTCTGACTCTTTACCTCTACATGCATATGTATACATAGGATCACATGCAAAACGTTTTATTTTAAACGCTGGGAAATCATTGTGACCACATTTTTATTATGTATTAAAATGTAGTGACAGTAGGCAGTAAAGAACAGCAACTGTCAGTACAATTCTGGATTTGTGATCATTACAAAAGGATTACGAGACAGGGTGATTGGACAGAAATATGACATGGGTTCAATCTACATGCAATTGTAAAATAAAACTACAAAAAGCTTGTAAAGCGTGTAAAACTTTAGACTGTTTTCTCGGCCAGAGCAAATTAAATAGTTTTATAAAAAACAATGTTTTCATGAAGTCAAAAGTTAAGAACTATTCCCTGTCATTACCATTATTGTCACTGCGGTGGAAATTGTGGACGCGATGCTTCTGGTATTTTAAGGGGCTTTTTCACAGATGACCAAACCATGGAGCCGCAATTCAAACTTAAATTACCTTCACGGTTGTACTACAGTAAATTGCGATAGTTCGATATAACGATATGAACGCGACTGAAATGTGATAATATCATAGAGCGATGGTAAAAACAAAATGCGACTGTGAAATGGCAATAGCTTGAGCCTAGGAAAAAATAATGGGACTATGCTTGTATTAACGATGTGACTAATACGATAACCAATGAAGGAGTATTATCCTGTCACCGTGTCACGTTGTAGTTTTAGATGTTAACAAGGGTACTATAGCACCCCTATATCTATAGTTAATTATACATTGAATACTAGTAAGACATACATTAAAGCTGAAAGACAAAAATCAAAAGTCTAATAATCATACATTTTAGCTTTTCTTTTGTTTCCTTTTCTGAGCATGTTCTGAGCAGTTTACTTTTGGATACTGATTTACCACACCTTAAACCAAACACCACAGCATTAACCTTACATGCATCATCTCTGTCTCCACTGTGACCACAGTTAGAGTCGACAACGACACCGACACTGGTAAAACGTGTATGCCTATTCCCCACCAATGGTTTTATACACGCATTCTCATCTTAATGTAATAAAGACGTTTTTATGTTATTAATTTAGTGTTACGTAGACTTTTTACAGCTGCTAATTCTTAGACACACAAAACATAATTTGATGGAACGAAATCGGCACATCGAGAATCAGTTTGTCTTTTCAGCGTCTACTTCTAGAATTGAGACAACTATGAACTCGGGTACACAGCGTCACATCGGTTCGTATATTCATCAATCCTAAGTGTATTCGGTATTATTATTTAATTAATGTACACTTACATTTTAAATGCTTAATATCAAAAGCAAAATGTCACGATTTGTTAATTTTAGATGATGTTTGTTATTATAGTTTTAATACAGATAAAAGGATAAATACAGAAAGAAAAAGTTGCATTTTATATATTTTGTATATATCGTGTATAAATATGTAGATAGGCTGCTTTAAATTCCCATATATTTTCTATGTTTCGAATGCGATAGATATTTCCCGTGTGTCCCTTTTACGAATACATCTCAATGCAGCTAATGTCAAAAGGTTATTTTCGTTCATGACTTTGCAAATACATTTCCGTCAGGGTCACGCACAATGCTTCATGCTGGTTCTTTGTAAAGTATCGTTAAAAGTGTATTTCACTTTTATATATTTCACTTTTATATATAACAAGTACATGCATAATTTGAATTGGTCATTCGTATTTATGGCTTTAACATTTAGTATAACAATGATCTCGACAATTTATGGCATTTGAATTCTTTTCTCCGTTTTCAGGAACCACAACTCTAAATAAAAGCACAAGGAGCACTAAAGGTTGTAATCAACATACACGCGTTTTACAATATCAGCGTTAGGATTTTGAACTTATATCACTTGTTAACATGAAATGAAAGATTAGTTTTCTGTTATAAAATTGTGTTATTGTGGAGAAACGAAGCACTAACAATCGATGCTCCTAACTACTACGCTTTATAGGTTATCATGGCCCGTTGCAGATTGACTTGCATGTATATAATTCCGTTTGCATTAGATAAATAGCTCGCAACAATATTTGTTCGTTACTTACAAACTTTTTTATTATGATGTCTTATATTATTGAATAAGAAACGCCATTATCAAATTTAAAGGTGGGAAATTGAACGCCTTTGAAACAAACCTTTCCTTTATAGCAAAAATGCACTCATAATTCACATGCTTATAGTTACTTTTGTCGCCAACAGTCTTTCTACGCTGTCAGCGTTTTTATAATATGTAAGTCGGTCTGGCCGTGTGTTTAGCGTGATCCCGGAGATTGTATATTCTAGCTTGGGCGGAGGCAACTCATTTTACCTTTTATTTATATAGTATTTGTTCCAGATGGTTTAGTTTTTAAGTTAAGAAATGTAATGACATGTTTCAACAATATGAAAATATATGTATAAGTCCCTTTAAATGTATTTATACTAACGGAAGATTTTAAGTTCGTAAGGAAAGATACAGGTCAAATAAGCACAGTGCAGCATCTTAACGGTGATGATTCCCCTGGTGCCGGGTTGAATAGCACCAACACTCATGATTATCTTTGTTGACACACATTATTCTTGCTAAAGATATCAAATACCGAGTATATAACTGTGTTATTTAAAAAGTACAAAAATGCAAACGGAAATAGGAGACATTGAATTTTTTTTTTTTTTTTTTCAGCGTCCCCTTCTAGAATTGAGACTACCACTACCAACCGAGGTACACAGCGAACCATAGATTCGTAAACATGTATTTATTAATCATAATGTACTCTTTAATATAATTAAATAATGTACATGCACATTAAGTATCCTTAACTGTGTTATTTAAAAAGTACCAAAATGCAAACGGAAATAGGAGATTTTGAACGTTTTCTGTTTTTTCAGCGTCCCCTTCTAGAATTGAGACCACCACTATCAACCGAGGTACACAGCGAACCATAGATTCGTAAACATGTATTTATGAATATGATATGGAAGTATAATTCTTTACTCCATTTTCAGGAACAACAAATCCAAATGAAAGCACAACGAGCACCAAAGGTTGTAAACAAAATATATGCGTTTTACAATATCAGGTTAATGATTTTGATCTTCCGTCACTTACATGACATGAACGATTATTTTTATGATATAAAAGTGTGTTATTGTGGTGAAACATACAATAGGGTTATGTCAAAAATGTGTACCAACACTATATCAACATGCCAGTTTTTTGTTCCTTATTAAGTTCCTCACCTCAAATTGAAAGTACCGCTGGGGAAGGTAAACAGCCTTACCGTACACGCGATTGAAATATGTAAACATAAATGATAAAGTAGTGCCATATGCCATACATATGTTTTATGAGAATGTGCACGTTTGTGCTGCAAGCTGTATAAATAAATAAATAAAATAAATAAAAGTTGCAGCGCGCCAATCCCCACCGGGAGACGCCACGCTGGGGGTCAAGGTCGCTGTTCCAGTTGTTGCAGCTGTTGTCATCATCGGTGTTATTCTGGTCGCCTTGTTCGTCCGCAGGTACACTTTTTCGTTCTTACTTACACTTCAAATATTACATAGATGGAATCCCCAAAACGTAGGTGACAAACTATAAGCATGTTTATTACATTTCATACACATAGTGTCTGGCACCAGAATGACCTCTGTATAGCTAGAAACTAATATTAATAACTTGCAATGCATATTAAAAGGCAATATTTTGTTAATTAACAACGATTTCGATCATTGACTCCATATACCAACATAAACGTTATGTCATAGTCAAATGAACACAGTTCGCATTTTTTAAATTATTTATTCCCCTATCAAAAAGACACAGTTGTGTACAATCGTCGCGTTTTTGTTTTTCCTTTTTAGTATTATTCGCGCATTGAGAATAGCCTACGATAATGCTTTAGTCTATACGTATGCTGCTATATTTTAGAAAACGTCGCGGTAACCGATCGACAAAGAATTTGCCTTCTTCAAGTCACCCAGTTTCGACTAAAGGTTTCCAGAAGGCTGCAGTCACGCCTGCAAACACAGCGGAGTATGACAAAGTTCTGGAAGACAGGTCTCAACGCGATGGGGCGGGTCCGGGCGAGCATCCCTACTCAGCGTTAGAAGTACATGAAAGCCACGCCTATGAAACACCATATAGCGCTTTATCTGAAGCAAACAATGTACGTACAACACTGGATTCTCTGCCAAAGCTGGAAGAGCATGTGTACGAATACTCTGATGAAGATATGACTGGAAGAAATGCGGACAAGAGAAAGATTGCTGGGACGGTGCCTTACCATCCAGAACAGTCTCCGGTGAAAGGAAAACGAAATATCAGAGATCCTATCAATGTTCAGGCGCACTCAGACAACACCCAACAAAGTCACAATAACCAGTTTTATGAACGTCTACAGCACGCTGGTGATAGGGAAGTTGGCACGGGGCTTTGTAATAAGAAACCGTGTAGTGGGAAACCAGCAAAACAAGAACATGCATATGAAAGTCTCCAACCGACCAAACAACCACAACGAAAGGGTCCATCGTATACCAATATATCAAACAAATAACAAAATGACAAAATAATGAACAATTTCTCCATTATTACTTACCCCTTCAAAGAATCTATTAGAATACGTTTCAAATCCGCGCGTAATACAGCCTAAGGTGCGGAAGGACTCAAAATTTGGAGTCAGCAAGAATACATTCATTACATGTAAAGTTACTCTTGAATGCAACACTGTTTTTGGCTTAATTAATTAGCCGTGTTCTACGAAATAAATTGCAAATACAAGATTCAATTATTTAAAAGTAATTGGAAAAGTACATGGGTAAAGCCAAGTAGGCTATTGTATAGTTGATGCGATTATTCTGATGTTATGTACTTGGTAACTGCTCTTAAATAAACCATTAAATAAACATATTTCAATATTTAGTTTCAATAGTATATACAGATACACACTTAATATGTGTTCCTATATTAATACCACTAAAATCAATGTTTAATTATCAATATATGCATTACGCAACAACATTCGGTCTGGTCCTAAACATGAATGATGCATGTTTATAATGTCTTTCTGCACATCTAATATCCCTTTGATGTTTTTTATGTGGCCTGTTTTCTTATTACTTTTCTGTTAGAAAGAACATTGTTTAGTTTTTTAACAATGTTTATGTTTTTTTCTAGAATACTTATCTGAAATAAATATTATCAAGAGTCACACGAGTGCCTGTTACGCTCCACTGGTTTATAAAGTAAGGAGTATCAGAAGCGGAAGGACCCTGATATGCTATATACGAAGAAAAGGCCCAGCTCACTGGCGGCCATGATTTTGTTTTAACAAATCAAAATAATTCAAAGTATTTTGGTAGAGAAACACCTAAGAAACATTTCTGTGAAAGTATTTTGAAATGCAAGCATTGGTTTCTAAAATAAAAACTTTAAGATGTTTCAATATACCATATCATGTATATATATATATACGTAAACTGAAGTAACACATTTAAGAACATGTATGAACTTTAAGTCCCAGAAGATTGCGATACCTTAACACTAATATGATACTTTACTCTATTTATAAACGGCTAAGGCCGCTTTTTAATGTACGCGTCATACAATACAAATGTTCGGCTTGTATACAAAAATATATTGCGCTGGTCTACAAGGCTTTAACGTACATCAAAACAATTGTCGTAATTTGTTGAACATGATGTTTGAAATAATTTGGAGAATGATGCAACTGTAATTAAAATTGTTTCAAAAATGAGCTACTGGCTATTGAATGGTAATTTATTTTACATTTTCCGTACAGTAATCAAAGAGATTGACAATAATCAATACCTCTCAGCGATCGTTTAAAATGTGTAACAACCACTGATAACTTAAATTGAAATAAACAAAATAATCCGCTTCAAAAGACTGATGAAGCTTAGAAAGTAATATATATTAATTATATCATACTCACGCAGTGTGTACAACTGTTTGATGCTATGTTCAAGGAAAGTAGTTCATCGTGATATTGATATATTTCAGACAAAATTCGTCAAAAAGTTTACATTAATTTTAGTATACAAATACACTAGTGTACGAGTAACCAGTATATGTTGACGCATTTACAAACAATGAACAAGCAGCAACAGAGAATTTAGAACTCTTTACTGTGTAATTACCTACTCCGATATTGAGGAATAATGTTGTTGTTTGATAAAATAGAAGAGAATTTTCCCAAAGTTTAGCTTTCTGTTTATATAATAATAATAATAAAATTTCATGTTCTCGTATTGATATGCTATTAACAACATCACGGACCAGTTGCTCAAAACGTTAACCACCAATTAAGCTAACAGTTATTAACATTTGGATGAGCCTATTTATGTAAATTAAATGTTAAAATTTTAAACTGGGAGTGTCCTCTAAATAAATTGGTATGCTCACATAATTTTCAAATGTATAATAAGCATGTTGCTGGTAAAATTGACTTTATTAACATCTAAAGTTAACAGGCCGTTAGCTTAATTGGCCGTTAAAGTTTTGAATAACTGGGCCCTGAAGTCTTTCTTAATACTTGTTTTTTTTTCTGTACAAACAAATATTGCCTTGTAAATGTTTTCAAATATGACTCATTCAATCGATTTCACTTAATACAGTATCCGGGTTGATGGGCATTATATTGTAACAACTTCACGTTTGTTTTCATTTGTATACTACTGATCGAAAAAGGAAGATATATTTAAGACAAAAAGATAAACAGCTGATTCGGAATAATTTTTGTCATTTTTAGTCTATTAATATAACGGACACAATATGGCACTTGTGACCTGCGGTATGTATATTTAGTTGTGTGATTTATTTCTAATTTGATAAGCATGCGTACGTATAGCTCGTATTTTACATTAAATAACTTATAAAACATATGATGCGTGTCGTTGGAAAACCGGGCTTAATGCATGTGCGTAAAGTGTCGTCCCCGGATCAGCCTGTGCAGTCCACTGTGCAGTGGATTTATGTTGAGAAGAGAATTTTTAAAACATAAAATACCATAAATGCGGATTGTATTAGGCCCGGGTTGCCCACGAGACGCCTCATATATAAATATATCAAATTACCGAGGTAAACTATAATACTTTTTAGTTAAAACCAACGAGTATTTGTTTAAAGTCAATTACGTCGAAAGCTGTGCGTTTTTTTTTAGCCACGTTCGAGTCCGTTTCCTACATAGAAACATTATTTTGTTTTATTACATGATAATTTGAACAATTCTTTTGTATGGCTCGAAGTCATGATACCGCGATCGCAAGGCGGACACCATGTCTATTACATCACAGCAATTACTTACAAAATATATTGATTTAAAGTATTCTTACAAATTAAATACTTAAAATTATTGCTATAAATGTAGATAAATGAAAATGTCAAATGTTCTACATGGTTCGTTTCACAATTTTTACAAACTTGTTGACGTAGTTTTGTTATTTCTACCAGGTGTTTGTGTCTATAATTAATTTTTCGTATTTCTATTCCGTAAATTGATTTACTATCACGCATATTTAACTGTTCAGTTGTTGCATTAAATACATAAAGAATTACTTGCATTAAACATTTAAAATTAATTGTCAATACAATTTAATCAAATGTTCGCTGAAAAAGCATGCAGTGTAAACACTAAATGTATAACAAACAGATTATCATTATGTCATTATACAGGTATTTATAACCTGAAATATATACAAATATATCAACATCGCGTTTTCAAATAAATACAATTATATTATTAAACATTATTAACTCTATTTCTTCAGACAAGTGTATTCCAATCCCATGTGGACCGTGGGGTGAATGCAGTGTAACGTGTGGACAAGGAACGAGAACTAGACAGTCTAGCGGAGGACTTTGTAGATCTACAGCCGTATGTTCAAAAGACCCTTGCCCTGGTAGTTATCATCAAACATCCTCATCAACATTATCATCTTTAATATTGTAAAATAAAACGACATATACAGCTTTTTATTTAATTTCTCTTGCTACATTTTTGGTACAGAAATTATTTATGATTGCATTAATGGTACAAGTTCTGTGGTTGTGATTTTTATCAGATACGACATCACAGTTTGACATTAATGCAGGTTCTAAAGCGCCTATTTTGTTTTCATATTTGTTAAATTTAGTATAAGTAATATTAACCGATGATTGTACACTTAAAGAAAAGGCAAAACGGTAGTTTCTGTTTGGTTCCCTTTTTGTTCCTTTGTGTTTATACCAACACAAATGTCGAATGTTGAAAAATAAAATATATATATACATATTAAATTATATTTATATTTTGCACCGAGAAATCACATGTTCAAGTTATTTTTGTAACACAAATGTCGAATGTTGAAAATTAAAAAGAATATATATTATATATATTAAATTATATTTATATTTTGCACCGAGAAATCACATGTTCAAATTATTTGTTATTTCTTAAAAATTAAATTATTATTTTCTGCCAATGGATAACACCTCCTGCCATTCGAAAAATTTACATAATTGTTTACATAAGCGGTTAAATGAAGTGATACACATCTTCAACATATACTCTACATCTGAGGCCAGATTATGAACGTATTTTCCCATTGTATGCCATAAAAAGAATGCTATATTCATTCACGTAACGAAATAACTATTTTGTTTAGCCTACTTTTATAAAAGCTGTACGCTCCATAAAGAGCAATTGTTCAATGTTCCCATTCATACATCTCAATCACAGTGAGTTCATCACATTCCAGAAACAGCGTTGAGAGAATCATAAACCTAAACATTTCAATAAATGGGAAATTTATATTTATAAACCTACTGTTAATTTGAATTAAAATTGTGGTTACGATTTATTAATGTTATTTGATCTATAAAAAGATGCTACATTTTCTATAGATAAAATGTTATGAAAGAAGATTCGGAATACGTCGAATTGTTATTCGCGTAGCATGAATACACAATTTGCAATACTAATTATACACAGAACCCCTTATATATCATATTTCTACTGATATAATTTAAAATCGTCATAGTCTAATGAATGTTTATGTTGCGTTATCAAATATAAAGTCTTAAAATTTCAAAAATCGCTGAATGTTCCCTTACTATTGCTTTTTATTGGGATACACAGTATAAATGCTTATTTGACTTCAAATCGTTATTATATTAGATAACTTACATGAATGGTATATTACCGGTACTATAAATAACTATATAGACTCGTCTGATACATAATAATTTTAACTCATTCCCGAAATTATTTTCTGACATTGTTAATTTGTAAAATAGGCTTGACAAATTCCAATAAAAATTATGTTAACCTAAATTATTTTGGTTATTCATATATCACTGGTGGAAACATGGAGATGTATGATTGGTTTATTCACAGCATAGATAGTAATTACAATTTTATTTAATTTTTAAATTAATAAATTTATCTCAAATTAACTTTTGGGTCCGAGAAGTTTTCTTATAGAGTCCGAAAAATCAGGGGTCCAATATGTCTAATATTGGTGGGGACCAAAAAATCTGGGGTCTGAGAAGTCACGTAACCGATCGTCTTGGCCGTCTGTTTAGGTAATTTTTAAATGACATCTCAATATTAATTTCAACGCCGATTGTCTTTTTTAAAGACATTTCTTGTTTTAATTATACTCGTTACATTTTAATTGTTATTCGGCGTAGCTGTCTAAGATCACTTTTGACCCAGATTTTATTGCGATAATTATGCAGCGGGAAAATTGAATGCCAATAGAATTGGGCAAATTTTCTAATTCTAGGGAATGCAAACTTCAAACATTGGTTTAACGTATACTAGTAACTGTTGCATTCTTTTGGGGATTAAAAATTTACATAATTGTTTACATAAGCGGTTAAAATGAAGTTATAAACATATTTTCAACATATACTTTAGAACTGAGGCTAATTATGAACGTATTTTCTCATTGTATTCCATAAACAGAATGCTATATTCATTCACGTAACGAAATAACTATTTAGTTTAGCCTACATTTATATAAGCGGTATACGCTCTATAAATAGCAATTGTGCAATAGTCCCATTCTTAAATCTCATTCACAATGTTGCCGTTCCATTTAGCCCATTGATTCTAGCGAGTTCATTACATTCCAGAATCAGTAGTGTCATTCTAAAAATAGCGCGCGTATCTAGCAACCGTTGTATAGCTGTGTTAAAATACTCGTACGTGCATCAATAATAGCGTTCAGAGAATCATAAACCATAAAATTTTAATAAATGGGGAATTTATATTTATAAACTTACTGTTAATTTGATTTAAAATTGTGGTTACGATTTATAAAAATTATTTATAATTGCATCTTTCGATCAACTTCTCCAGTAGATGTTATTTTATCTATAAAACGACGCTGCAATTTATGTAGATAAAATGTTATGAAAGAAGATTCGGAATACGTCGACTTTTTATTCGCGAAGCATGATTACACAATTTGCTATACTAATTATACACAGGAACCCTGATATATCATATTTCTACTGATATAATTTAAAGGGTGAAAGTCTAATGAATTTTTATGGTTGCGTTATCAAAAATAAAGTCTGAACATTTCAAAAATCGCTTTTATTGGGATACACAGTATAAATGCTTATTTGACTTTAAGTCGTTATTATATTAGATAACTAACATGAATGGTATATTACCGGTACTATAAATAACCATATAGACTCGTCTGATACATACTAATTTTAATTCATTCCCGAAATTATTTTCCTGCATTGTTAATTTGTTTAATTGACTTGACAAATTCAGATAACAATTATGTTAACCTAAATTATTTTGGTAATTCATGTACTACTGGTGGAAACATGGAGCTATATGATTGGTTTATTCACAGCATATATATTAATGATAATTTTATTTAATTTTTAAATTAATAAATTTATCTCAAATTAACTTTTGGGTCCGAGAAGTTTTCTTATAGTGTCCGAAAAATCAGGGGTCCAATAAATCTCCTAATATAGGTGGGGACCAAAAAATCTGGTGCCTGAGAAGTGACGTAACCGATCATCTTGGCCGTATGTTTAGGTAATTTTTAAATGACATCTCAATATTAATTTCAACGCAGATTGTCTTTTTTAAAGACATTTCTTGTTTTATATCAAATTTGCTTCTAAAGCGACGATATTAAAATCTGAAACAAATACTACGGTGTAGCTAAAGAAATATATAATTTTTAAAGAAGTTTTGTATGTATTCCGAATGCGAACGGTAAAGTACGGACGGCTACGGCTTTCGTCGAAAGTACACGGAAATTAACGAGCTAATTATGGGTTGAATACCTTAAAGCTGAAAGACAAAAATCAAAAGTCTAATAATCACACATTTTAGCTTTTCTTATGTTTCCTTTACTGAGCATGTTCTGAGCAGTTTACTTTTGGATACTGATTTACCACACCATAAACCAAACACCACAGCATTAACCTTGCATGCATCATTTCTCTCTCCACTGTCACAGTGGTCACCACAGTTCGAGTCGACAACGACACAGTGGTCACCACAGTTCGAGTCGACAACGACACCGACACTGGTAAAACGTTTATGCCTATTCCCCACCAATGGTTTTATACACGCATTCTCATCTTAATGTAATAAAGACGTTTTTATATTATTAATTTGGTATTACGTAGACTTTGTACAGCTGCTTATTCTTAGACACACAAAACATAATTTGATGGAACGAAATCGGCACATCGAGAATCAGTTTGTCTTTTCAGCGTCCACTTCTAGAATTGAGGCAACTACTAACTCGGGTACACAGCGTCACATCGGTTCGTATATTCATTAATCGTAAGCGTATTCGGTATTATTTTTTAATAATGTACATTTGCATTTTAGATGTTTAATATCAAAATCAAAATGTCACGTTTTGTTAAGTTTAGATGATGTTTGTTATTACAGTTAAAATATAGATAAAAGTATAAATACTGAAAGAAAAAGTTGCATTTTTAATATCTGGCTTGTATATCTCGTGTATAAATATGCAAATATGCTGCTTTGAATTCCCATACATTTTTTATGTTTCGAATACGATAGATATTTCCCGTGTGTCCCATTTACGATTGCATTTCAATGCATCTAATGTCAAAAGGTTATTTTTCATTCATGACTTTGCAAATAAATGCCTCTTGCTGGTTTTTTGTAAAGTATCGTTAAAATTGTATATCACTTTTATATAAAACAAGTACACGCATAATTTTAATTGGTCATTCGTATGTATGACTTAAACATTTTGTAAAATGATCTCGATACTATATGGCATTAAACTTCTTTTCTCCGTTAAATAAAAGCACAATGAGCAATTTAGGTTGTAAGCAAAATACACGCGTTTTACAATATCAGCTTTTGAACTTATATCACTTGTAAACATGAAATGAAAGATTAGTTTTCTGTTATAAAATTGTGTTATTGTGGTGAAACATACAATAAGGTTATGTCAACAATGTGTACCAACACTATACCAACATGTAGGTTATCTCTGGTAGAGGTAAACAGCCTTACCGTACAAGCGATTGAAATATGTAAACATAAATGATAAAGTAGTGCCATATGCCATACATATGTTTTATGTGAATGTGCACGTTTGTGACGCAAAAATATAAATAAATAAATATAATAAATTAAAGTTCCAGGAAGCCAATCGGGGACGGCAGACGCCATGCTGGGCGTCAAGGTCGCTGTTCCAGTTGTTGCAGCTGTTGTCATAATCGGTGTTGTCCTGGTGGCCTTGTTTCTCCGCAGGTGCACTTTTTAGTTCTTACTTATACTTAATATATTACATAGATGGGATCCCAAATACGCTCTGTATAGCTAGAAAATAAATTGCAATGCATACTTAAAGGCAATATTTTGTAAATTAACAACGATTTCGATCATTGACTCCATATACCAACATATACGTTATGTTGTAGTCAAATGAACACAGGTCAGTTTTTTTAAATGATTTGTTCCCCTATCAAAAAGACACAGTTGTGAACAGTCATCGCGTTTTGGTTTTTCCTTTTTAGCTCACCTGAGCACAACGTGCTCATGTTGAGCTTTTGTGATCGCCTTTTTTCCGTGGTGAGTCTTGCGTCGTGCGACGTCAAAGTTTACATTGTGAACACTCTTGAGGCCACATTTTTTGGCCAATCTTCATGAAATTTGGATAGAACATTTGTCCCAATGATATCTCAGCTAATGTCGAAACTGGGTCATGTGAGGTCAAAAACTAGGTCAGTAGGTCAAATTGAAGAAACAGCTTATGAACACTCTAGAAGTCACATTTGTTTGCCCAATGAACATGAAACTTGCTCAGAACATTATTCCAATGATATCTCGGCCGAGTTTGAAAATGGTTCCAATCCGTTTAAAAAACATGTCCGCCATGGGGTGGGGCAGTTTTCCTTATATGGCAATAGAAAAGCTTGTGAACGCTCTAGAAGTCACTTTTTTTCCAATCAACATAAAACGTGCTCAGAACCTTTGTTCTTATGATATCTCGGCAGAGTTCGAAAATGGTTCCGGTCCATTGAAAAAAATGGCCGCCGGGGGGGGGGCATTGGGGCATTTTATATGGCTATAGGAAAAGCTTGTGAACACTCTAGAAGTCACATTGTTTGCCCAATCAACATGAAACTTGCTCAGAACCTGTTAATATGATATCTCGGCTGAGTTCGAACATGGTTCCGGTCTGTTGAAAAACATGGCCGCCGTTTGGGAGCAGTTTTCCTTATATGGCTATAGGAAAAGCTAGTAAATACTCTAGAAGTCACCTTTTTTTGCAACATTCAACATGAAACTTTCACAGAATCTTTGTTCTTATGATATCTCGGCCGAGTTCGAAAATGGTTCCGGTCCGTTGAAAAACATGGCCGCCAGGAGGCTGGCAGTTTTCCTTATGCGGCTATAGAAAAAGCTTGTGAACACTCTAGAAGTCACATTTTTTGTCAAATCAACATGAAACTTGCTCACATCCTTTGTTCTCATGATATCTCGGCCAAGTTCGAAAATTTTTCCGGTCCGTTGTAAACATGGCCGCCAGGGGGGTTAGGGGCAGTTTTCCTTATATGGCTATAGAAAAAGCTTGTGAACACTCTAAAAGTCACATGGTTTTCCCAATCAATATGAAACTTGCTTAGAACCTTTGTTCTTATGATATCTTGGCCGAGCTCGAAAATGGTTCCGGTTAGTCAATAAACATGGCCGCCAGGTGGGGGGGGGTGGGCAGTTTTCCTAATTGGGCTATAGAAAAAGCTTGTGAACAATCAGAAAGTCACATTTTAGAACATGAAACTTGCTCGGAACATTTGTCCATATGATATCTTGGCCGAGTAAGAAAATGGTTCCGGTCCGTTGAAAAACATGGCCGCCAGGGGAGGGGAGGGGGTTCAGTTTTCATTATATGGATACATATTTTAAAAAGCTTGTGAACACTTTAGAGGCCACATTTGTATCCCAATCATCATGAAACTTTCTCAGAACATTTGCCGCAATAATATCTCGGACAAGTTCGGACCCAGGTCACATGTGGTAAAATACTAAGTCACCAGGCCAAATTGAAAAAAAAAGCTTGCGAACAATCTAGAGGCCACGATTTTAGCCGAATCTTCATGTAACTTGCTCTAACAGTTTAATTCCTTAGCCCCTCAGGTGAGCGACCTAGGGTTTTACAGCCCTCTTGTTATTATTATTCGCGCATTGAGAATTGTCTATGATAATGCTTTAATCTATACGTATGCTGCTATATTTTAGAAAACGTCGCAGTAAACGATCGACAAAGAATTTGCCTTCTTCAAGTCACACAGCTTCGACAAAAGGTTTCCCAGAGGCTGCAGTCACGCCTGCAAACACAGCGGGGTATGACATAGTTCTGGACGACAGGGAATATAATTACATGCGGTCTCAACGCGATGGGGCTGGTCCGGGCGAGCATCATTACGCAGCGTTAGAAGGACGTGAAAGCCACGCCTATGAAACACCAAATAGCGCTTTACATGAAGCTAACAATGTACCTACAACACAGGATTCTCCGCCAAAGTTGGAAGAGCGTGTGTACGATTACACTGATGAAGATATAACTGGAAAAAATGTGGACCAGATAAAGATTGCTGGGACGGTGCTTCACCATCCAGAACAGTCTCAGGTGAAAGGAACACGAAATATCAGAGATCCCAGCAATGTTCAGGCCCACTCACTCAACACCCAGCAAAGTCACAATGACCACTGTTATGACCGTCTGCAGCACGCTGGTAACAGAGAATATGGCACTGAGCTGTATAATAACGAACCGTCTAGTGAGAAACCAGCCAAACAAGAACATGCTTATGAAAGTCTCCAAACGACCAAACAACCACAACGAAAGGGTCCAACGTATAACAATATATCAAACAAGTAATAGTATACGACAAAATAATAAAACGCATTTCATTACTAAAATATTTTCACTGAATCTTTTAGATTACGTTTCTAATTGCAATTGCGTGTACATGTAATGTTAAGTAATTCTTACGCAACAAATATGTTATCTCTAAGTAATACACCCGGTACTGCATGTTGCATTTTTCAAAATAAAATGCCGTTTGTGTATTCTCATTATCTTTCTTTTATCATGCACATAAACTTTATACGTGTATTTTGTCTTTTTCCCTAGTATTTTATGTTATTTTAATTGAATAAATATAAGAATACTTGATAGAAACTGGATTCGTGTTTCGTTATAAAATGAGATTATTCACGCATTAAGGTTGTAAGTACATAATTATATACTAAGTAAAATAAAATTTGCAACAACTAGGATGTTAGCAAATATAACATGCATCTTAAAACACAACATTGTTAATTAGTTGTATTTCATTATAACATTGTGGCATGTATACCAAGCACGATGTTGAAATTCACTAGTTAACTGTCTTTGAAGGGAAGGACAGTGCCATAAGAAGAAATTATATTTATTTAATGATGAGGAAATATATCCAGTTTTATTTTTGTTGCAAAACTTATTTTACTTAGTATATAATAAAAATACTGGATATATAAATTGAAATTACAGAAGATACATGTTTAGCCCATGTGAGATATGCCCATACAACTTAATTAATAACTTAAAATCTCAGAAAAGTGCGAAATGGGCATGACAATAATATATTATTTTCATACTGCTAAGTTACATATTCATTCATATTATTGCTGTCTGAAAAGGGATACATAATTCATTGATATTTAAAATATCCAGTCATATTATATTGATGTCTGAAAAAAAACATAATTCATTAATATTTCACATATTCATTCATATTTATGCTGTCTGAAAAGAGATTCATTGATATTTATCTATACCTGCAATAGAAGGTACATAAATGTAACCCCAATGAAAAAAAAATTTATGTTTCATTTATTCATTAACTTTCACAAGTATATATTGTGCATTGTACTTGTCTGGAAGGTGCATCCACAAAGTGTTCGAAGGTGTAGACACCATCTTGCTGAAGAGTACGATCTTCGTGACAGTGGATCTGAAGAGATGGTTTCAGGAGGCACTATCCGGTTTCTTGGACATCGGACTCGGCCTGGTGGCGTCTGGGTTCGAGCCGTCTTGCACACAGTGATAATGTCAACCCCTTAAAACAAACCAAACATCATTTCAATATTGTGGTTTCACAAAATTGTAGGGACAATAATTATGCATACAGTTCAAGTATAATTTTAACATTCATGATCAGCAAATTTAGAGGTTCAATAGTCACCAGTTTTCGCGACCATTTCAGTGATTTTCAACATTAATTTGCAAATTTCCTGCAAATGCGAGCACCTCAAACACTAAATGCCTGTCTGCGTAACTTACCAGATACTTGCTTGCAACTAAGCAATCTGGGGGTCAGCCATTCAGATTTTCCAATAAATTCCAATGTATGTACGCCCTTTTAAATGTCTTGCCAAAATGGCGTTTAGAGCTAGGAATCATCATGCACGAATATTATATGCAAGGCGGCTCAACACATACACTGGCTTTATATAGAGAATATCTTCGAATTCACTAAGCATGCAATTCAAAACTCGAGCCTTTAAATCTGATACTTACAACTTCTAAAACAGTCAAAATGCTGCTCAATTTCACTGTATCCCTATTTATTAGAAATGTCTCCCCTGCGAGTTCAAATTTTTGGCTGAAACTGTAAAGTGCTACCTCTATAGTCTGGTGAAGATTAGAAATGAGGTTTTAATATAACATCTTTATTTCAAATCCAAACGTTTCATTGTAATACAAATGAACTGTATTAAACAATTTATCACGCAGTGTGCAATATTGTTATATTATGTTTATGCGCAATGCTGTCAAAAAACGCACATTTTAATTAACTATGCATTACTAAACTGGTGAAAACGTAAAACTCTGCAATTGCCTATACTGATTGTCAAGATTATGATCTGATCTCAGTTTACATTTCTTTCTCTGTACTAGTATCTCTCACTTCAAAGATTTATTCCATTCCCGGTTTTCTACTAATGTGTAGACCCGTAAACAATTTATTTCATATTTATCTAAATTGACAATGACCAGATCCCACTTTAGCTCAGAATCCATTTTATAACGATACTGGTTGGCGAGTAGTATCCGTGAACTAGCAGTATCCGTGATTTGAATATTAAAAGGTGTGAAAGCTTTCCATCATTGAATGTTAAGTTTACACACATCACCTAGCAACTATTCCAAAGGCAGAATAGGTTGAAGTCTCCAAAACTTCATATTTTTCAAGATATCTACATTTTTGTTAAAAAAAAATCTCAAAACAACTTAACTCGTCGCGGGGCATTCACGCGCACGTCTTTGCGCATGGGACCCCTATTTTTATCTTGTACTTCCTTATTTTCAGTTTACCAAGGGTGATCGCTAGGTTATTCACATAAAGCAGCAGTTTTAGTATTTAAACACCACCATCCATTTATTCAACACTCATGCTCCGTGGTTTAGATTTTATTTAAAAAAAATCAAGAATTGCAATCGCAATATATTTACCAAAACAAAATATTAACAAAGAAATGCAATTTTAAAATGTTTACTAAATTATACGGCTAGTTTCGGGACGATTTTGACAAAATGTCAATGCCGGGGAAGCGTCTACTTCAATAATAACATGGTTATATCCCGTTTACAATCAGCAAATTTTTAAGGGTCGCCAAAAGGGTAATCAAAAGCCCATTATCCGGCATCCACTTATGTTTGTAGTCGCATTATCACCGTTAATCTGGCATAGAATTTAATAACATTACATCATTATGATGTAGGTAATATGATGTAAAATGGTATAGAATGATTAAAATCGCATTTTATATTGAAAGGAAAAGTCACGGATACTACTAGTTTTATTGCTTCAAGTAATGCTTATTGATTACCCGTTTGGAGCCCCTTATATGGAAAAAACATATGAAGTCATGACAGGATATTTACATCCTTGTAAACAGAAGGAGCCAAACTTTGTACTGCAACACGCTTTTCTTTAAAAGTATTACGTACGCGATTGAAAATAAAGAAAAAGTACTAAAAAATCACGGATACTACTCGCCAACCAGTTAATGTTAAACTTTAGACGTTGTCTTGCGAGGACATATGTAGCCAGTGGGCTTTAATAAGTAACAGAGTTCGGGTTATTTATGGATGTAATGCTTACAATTACTGGGATCCCAGTACCCAGGCAGTTTCGTGCAGTACGTGCACAGCCCCAGAGCAGATTCTGACAGTTTCATGCAGATTATTGCGCACATGTTCATTAGAATCTGCACTTGTGTGGGTCGCCCCAATCAGCTCCGTTGGAAGGTGACGACAAGGTCATATCGTGTTATTCCGAAAAGTAAACGGAAAGTAGTGTGAGCAGGTAATAGTAATTTGAAGACGCACGAAGGCGGGCAATCCGGGACAATGGAAGTGATTGCGAGGAAATTGGTTACTTAGTATACTGACGTTTCAAATCCGGTAGGAAAAAGGCCTGTGGCTTCTGTCAACGTCCTGTTTACTTCAATTTAAGATTCTAAGAGCTCAACCACTTATCATCAAGTTTAAGCTGTTTAAATAGCAAGATTTTATTTGTCAAATTTTTAAATGTGTTTATTGTTATTTAATATTGCATGTTATTCTGTACTAAGCCGATATACTATTATCTCAGTTTATCTAGATCTAATAAAATACATTTGCTTAACCTGAATCACTCACCATCATCATTTCTCTGATGAATGCTCGAACAGTTATGTCGTTCCTAAATTCACATTGTGGCATTGGTATACAGGAATAATGGTGTCGCTTAATAAAATAATATAACAAATAACGAACCGTTCACAAAATGTAGCTTTCTCTTTATATTATAATCACTATAAATTGAATGTGAATTATTGTCATACCATTTGCAACTCGTGAACTGGTGAAGTGTTTCTTGATACATGGTCTTTTTCTGTTGATACGGAAATTGTCTCTGTAAATAATTTCAACTATTACTGATACAATCAATCTATTTAACACCCTATCCGGGTTTGTGGGCATTGGGTTGTAACAAAGCAGGCTTGTTTTCTAATGCATATACTAGTGATCGAATACGGAAGACATATTCGATGAACACAAACGGATACACAACTGATTTGTGTTAATATTTTTTGGTGAATGACGACAACATGTCATCATATACTTGCAGTAGGTATATATATATATATATATATAATATATATATATATATATATATATATATATATATATATATATATATATATATATATATATATATATATATATATATATATATATATATATATATATATATATATATATATATATATATATATATATATATATATATATATATATATATTATATCATATAAATAGTTACCTCCGACAAGGAGTTTTTTACCAGTACATTTTTGTTGGAGTTGTTTAGTTTGTTTGCAACATGTTATGAACGGATTTGCTTAACCTTTCTGGGAATGTTGGAGGAACTAGCTACACTGTTTATTAATTTTGTGGATAAGTAAACTAGTTTTAGTGTTTGTTAAATATGTATAAGTTTCTTAATTAAATTGTTGTTATTGCACTCTTTAAATTAATTATTACTGACGCTTGTAAATTGAATTATACAGTTGTCCCAGTTAAGACATTTGACTTAAATTATTGACAATACCCGTATATCAAATTTTCGCTCTATAAGGAACAAGTTATCATAGTGTCATTATAACAGTATTTATACATTGAAATAAATTCAAATGTATGAACAACACGTTTTGAAATAAGTGGAATGTTTCTTGTATTAATAAAATTTATTATAAGTTTAAAACTATTTTAGATGATTTTCCCCCGGCCTCATCACGGTGTCTAGACTGGGGAAAATGTAGTGTAACATGCGGAGAAGGAACGAGAACTAGACAGTCCAGAGATGGATACTGTCGGTCTACAGCAGCATGCACGACTGCTCCTTGCCCGGGTCAACATCATCATCACCGTCATCGTCATCATCGTCATCGTCATAATTATGCTCGTCGTCGTCATCATCATCATCATCATTATCATCTAGTTATGTATCTATACTATAGCGATAAAGATAATATTTATAATTAAGTAAATTTGTAAATGATATTCGTCCGCTCACACATATGACACATAGTATTGACATTGGAATGGCGGCTTAGATAGAATGGTGATTATAAATCCTGTGATTGCTTTTTGGCAGATACCACATTATCGCTTGGTACCACTACTAACAGACGTACTTAAACGTCTTAACAATTGGTTAGCATCTCTGCTAAATAGTATAACTTACATAAACCGACGACTGTAAATTTGTAGGGAACAATAGTCTTATGTAATTGTATAAGACATCTGAAAAAAGTAATTCCGTGGTTTTATAAGCCATTAACACATATGATATTTGCAATGTATTGTTTACCTATTTCTAGAAATAAAAAGTATTGTAATCTTCTTTCTTCAGTGACGACTTCTCCAGTTAGCGAAGAGACTAAAGGACCAACAACTACAAGAAGTGCGTTTGCATGTATAAGTATACATTATTATATCGATAGAAGCGTGTGACGATGATTGAACTCAGAAATGTACGTACCGGTAATCGTTTATAACAATAATTCCAAATGATTCTGAATCACTGCGATGAGTAACTTACGATGCACTCATTATTGTTTATTTGTACATTCCGTAATTTGTATTTGTCAATTCTGAAATGTTTCATGACAGTTACGTTCATTTTTTCTGTTCAGCTTATTCTCATTCTCGTTCATAAAATGTGTGCGATATAAAGTTGACTTCGGATAACTGCTAATAATTAGCCAAACAGCTTTATATTGAGCAACATGGTACCCTATATGGTACCCTATATGATACCCTATATGGTACCTCTATATGGTACCCTATATCGTACCCTATATCGTACCCTATATGGTACCCTATATGGTACCTCTATATGGTACCCTATATGGTACTCTATTCTGTCTTTTCAGTGTCCACTTTTAGAATTTAGACTACCACCAACTTAGTCTAATAAATGAGACGTTTAACGCGAATTTAGTGCTACTTTATAAAATTGGCTAAATTCGCTGCAACGTCTCATCGCCGAATGACCATTTATGTGGTGGAAAATCAAAATGTAAAATTTTCAAAAATATCGCTCAGATATCAAAATAAAATTACCTGGTCGTAGATGCAACATGTTACTGAAATACACATTAAAATGTTTGTTTATTTGTTTGTTTGGATTTTTCGCCGTATTCAACAGTATTTCAGTCATATAACGGCGGTTAGTTAACCTTCTCACACTTTTCCTGGGTAAGTTGGTTTACCAGTACTAAGTGCACATACTTATGCCAGTAACTGACAACTGCCCTACTTGAATCAGAGGTAGGGGAAGAATGACTGTAGAAATAATTTCACGACCAATCCCCACACATGTTATGTGGCCGGGCTGGGAATCGAACCCGCGATCCTATGATTTGTAGTCCAGCGCTCTACCAACTGAGATAACCGGCCCGGACACATTAAAATAAATAATACCAATATTTCATTGACAACTTAAGGTATTATTTTTTTATACAATATTAATAATATAATACACATTAAAATATTTAATACCAATAATTGGAGAAATCTTAAATTTATAGATACTGTACATAACAACATTAGAGATCTGAAAGTTAAACAAAATAAAATATTCCAAAATGCATTAATACATTTAATTACAACAAGACGTAATTATTAAAGTTTAATGGTGGTCAACACCGAAAACATATAAGCTGCTACATGTGTACATGAGTACACGTTTCGCCACAACCTTGCAGTCGCAGCGGATGGCTTAGAATATGCCCATCTTCTCTGCGATGATCCCGGGGTTTAGGGCTTTGTCAGGCTGGGAGTTGATCACCTTAAATAAAATAACAATATTACATGTACATTTTAAATATACAGTTTTAGCATTTTGTATTATGATTTACAGACCTCATTGACCATGTCCCTTATTGTACTAAATCAAGCATGAAAGGTGTGACTCACTGACTGCCAACAGGTGCATACCATTTACAAATGCTACTTAAAGTAACATATCATTGTCAAAAACATTGGTTTGAAATTTAAGTACCAACTACCAATAAATTACAAAACAGATATTTCATAGGCACATACTTACTGTTTCCCTATTAAATGAGGCTAATCACATGTTTCTTGTCAATAACGTCTGATGTCCACATTCAACGTTATTCACAGCATTAAAACTTGTGTAGTTTTCTTATCATGTGTGTAAACACAGTCAGAATATGAACACACTTGTAGGATATCTATCAGTTATTTTTAGTCATTTTACGCTTCAGAAAACATGAGCATTATTCTTGTTGAGTCATATAATTCTATTTAGATAGTCTGCGGAATACCTCCAATATGGCCGCCAATCGGTGTTACGGTAAAATTATACCTCGTCGTGAAAACGGTCTATAGAAAAAAGAAATTTAGTTAAAGAATCTATTATCATCTAAGTTGCAATGTCAGCATAATAATAATAATAATAATAATAATAATAATAATGAAAATTAATAATAATAATAATAATAATAATAAAATATAATAATAATAATGATAATACCTTTAAATTCCTTATTAAGGAACTCATTGACCAGGTCGGCTTTCTCATTCTTTCCCATTCCGCCGGAAAGGTTGTCAGTCCGATTCCATATCAAGTCTTGTAATATCGAACTTGTAATCCAATTGGGTTGCCCAAGTAGTCCTCTCGCCTACTGGCAAGAGACTGGTCGGGCAGGTAGATCTGGACCACTGGCGTTAGCGGTCATGTACTACAACCCGCGCTCATTGATTAAACGAGTAACGGACGAATCCATTGTGCGCATTGCAAATGGTGAAACGTGTATAAGGCTCTCCGTCTTGGAGCACCTTATTACGGCAGGTATGGACCGAAACGAGCTACCTAGGAATCGCCCGTGTTCCAAATCAGAATGCATCATCTGTGACTGCCAATTATGCACGTGCTGTAGCGTCTGCTGGACCAACTGCCAATGTCCTGGCAAAATGCCGTATGTTGATCGTTTTCTTTTGTAAAACGGGTTTATTGTATCATGGCGTCTTAAAACGCTGACTCATTACTGAACATTTTAAGCAAACCATTATCATTCTCAGTCGTTTTACCAATGCGTTGCTGTCTATAGGAGACTCCATTTAGTAACTATGTATACGAAATTGCTTTTTTTTTCATATTCGTCTTAAGTACCAGATATACACAATACCAGTAATGAGTATATATGAACCCCCTAGGTACTGCACTTGTTTCTACAAACCAGTAGAATTCGTATCACTTCATGGTTACAGTAATGGTTGTGTATGTTGTTCTATGTATACTTCTTTGTTTGAGAACATATCAATATTTTTCAGGTGAACGTGTCGGTCATATATATATGTTATATCCACTTGAAGAATACGTTATTCTTAATAAAACACAGTCAACAAATTATTTATTGGTTGGTTGTTTATATATACAAATAATGAAAAAAAACAACAACAGTTTATCACAAAATCCCTTACTGAATTGGTAAAAGGACAATTCGTTAATGCGACTTCTCTTTGCTGAACGCCACCTGCCATTTCCCGCAGTACATGATTCTGCAACAATAAAGCGGATGTGACTTATCGATCGATCAGTACACAGCGAGGTAATGCGTGTGTTGTGTCGTTTGTGGTAGTGTGTTGATTTAAATCGAAAATGCAATGATAATGGATGTATTACAATATTAATTTATACTGGGCATTAATGTGGAATAGTGTCTTATCACAGGTATGTAAATTTTATTGCAAAATTTTAATAATTAGTATCTTTTTGCCGAGTTCAAAAGTAGCGACGAAAATCCTGTCGCTACTCTATAGACATATAGAGAGAAATTTCCACCACAGTTTTAGTCCGTCGGCGGTTGGGCCCTCCAGCCCAATATTGCCCATATAAAAAGTAGCTCAATATTGGCTGGCACAGGGCCTAACTTGTTGTGCTACTACTAACTCGGGTACTCAGCGTCACATCGATTCGCATATGTATACATACGTGTAATTAATATTAAAACGTTACGAATTTACATTTAAAATTTATTATGGTATAGATTGATAATGCTAAAAATTCAAACAAAGAGTAATGTGTTTTTTTGTTTATAAAAGCTGTATGATATTGTTTTGATAGCATTGTTATTTTCTGTTTCCGACACAACAGACCAAAAATTTTAGTACAAGCGTTGGTACAAGTAGCATGGCTACATGATTTTTGGGGGATGTTTTGATCACAAATCCCAATATATTTCCTAAAAGATGTTTTCTGATTACAAAACTGAAATGAGCATGAAAATATCTTACTTGGAAGTGAAGTTTTGACAATACCAGTCAAAGTGCAATAAAACGTTATACAAGAAAAAAACATGAAAAGTCAGCCCAACTATGAATTTGTGTTTATTAAGCTAAAAGCTATGGGGGGAAATGTATTTTATAAATGGTGCATATTTTCTGATTACAAAACTGAAATAAAATCATAATTATCTCACTTAGAAGTGTTGTTATGACTATTTTTGTACACTACCCGTAAGGCTGCAATAAGACGCAAAATGGGGAAATACACGAAAAATGAAGACTACTGTCATTGTTTTCATTTTTAAGATAAAACACTTTGAATTTTGTGAAGGTGCATGTTTCCTGATTACAAAACTGAAATAACATTTCATTTATCTCAAATAGAAGTGTTGTTATGACTATTTTTGTACATCATCCGTCAAGGTGCAATAAATGTAATGCAAAAACAACGTAAACAGTAATACCAACTATGAGTTTCTATTATTAGGCTGAATATATAATGTCCATGTGTGCAGCCTAATTTTAAAAACTAGTTGGTATGATTGTTCATGTTTCTTGCGTTACATTTTATTGATGGTTTTATCAAAATCAACTGTTCTTCATGTGACTTGTTTTGCCGCAATGATTTTTAAATTAAAAAATGATATATAGTCAACATTTTACTTATTCGTTTGAAACTGTAACACATGTTTTATGCAACTTTGCTTTCAATGCATATATTAAATCAAAAAGACATATACTTACGATATCAAATTGACAAAAGTGTCTTCTGGTAGCAACAAGCAATATGCCGGCACAAGGCAAAGGAAAACCTGAAACGATACAAGAAAGAGATGTTTACAACTATGCTTTGCAGTTTTACTACTAGTACTTTATATATGACAGTGATGCATGATCGATTAAAAAAAGTAAGATAACTTGTGTCATCATGTTAATTATACATTAAACTTCAAAACTTTAAGATTCTATAATATAAAGTAACTGATACATTATTTAAATGTATACAGTAATTAAGTAATAAAACATGACTAGCTGATGCATCAACTCAATGCAAACAATAAATAAAAATAAAATTAACAGCACTTGCAGCTAATAAACTAGCTAGCAATACAAGCTGCATAGTTTTGTTAGGGGAAATGTGTTAGTGGTTAAAGCATTCAAATGTAAACTGTATTAATTCCAACAGCTTTAACTGTTGTTTACATGATAATACAATATGGAACCTCTGTATGCACCATATTTCTAAAAGTAATATACTTTCGAGCAGTATATGTTCTCAAAAGATAATGAAATAAAAATATATACATAAATATATGAATATCCTATCTAAGCACCACTACTGCCAATCTACATAGTGTCCAAAATCAGTTTAACATCTCCATTATTATAATCTTCCTTCAAATTGTATGCATACACAGCCGGATCATCCTTGTATTGAACATTATACCACTCTGGAAAGCCTGGTACAATGCATATCACCATACCTTTGTACACGTTCCCATCAGCAAATTTGTGCTAAATTTGTTTACCAACAAAAAAGGGCATATTACCCTTCTTAATTTCTGACACATCAACATCTGACGCACTCTCAAGAAGCGAAATCACATTCTGCTTTAAAGTATCTTTATCAAATTGTTTGTATTTACCTCTGTCATCTTTTTTTTTTTAAAGTTATACCCTGTTTTATCATTGGCCTTCTGCTTCAATACATTTTTCGAAACATCAACCTACTTTTCAGGGCATCAACAATGTCTTTATCACTGTCCAGTGCAGCTACACCTTTTTCTACTTGCGCTTTGGACTGCCACAGTCCATAGTAGCCAACTTCATTCGTTAGCTGCTCCGCTTTCCTAATCCTTTCTTTTTCTTTTCTTTCAAGTTCTTCTTGCTTTTGTCTTTGTTGTTCCAGTCATTTTTCCTTAATTACTTTAATTCTGTCCTTAAAGGTTTGCCTGAAATTTCTGGATTCCTTTCTAGATTCTTCCATATATCTATCTCTTTCGTGTTCTGGAAGTTCTTTTAGCCATTTGGATGTCTTGTTGAATGAGTACATTATGTAAGCCTCATTGGCTAGCAGTGAGGCATTTGGTCTGTATGAAATAAGATGGTCTAGTTGGCCAAATACGAATTCCGGCATCTTGTTATGTTTTTTTTACAGACCTGGTTTCTTTCATCATCGTCTCACTCGGATTCCAGTATTATCCGCCAGGCAAACTCTCTGGAACCATTCTGAGCAACATCTGCTTCACTGCGATGAAGATGTTTTGAAGCAATGGCACAACTATTTCGTCAATGTCATTGTTTTCAATTAGCTTTTTCATTACAGGGTCATTTCTGTCAATGTCAGTTCGAAACGTTGTTTCTTTCCCTGTCATAAATAATTCTGTTTTAACTTGATCAGTTGCAGCTGAATCAAGGACGTCAACAAGGGTTTTGAATGTATCATTAATTTCCAGGATGTGTCCGGGTGACTCGATCAGTCTCCACAGAGGAGTGATGAATTTAGATATCAGGCCAAGTGCCTTCGTTCCTGCTAAATACAAGTCTTTCTTGATATCCAAAGCCACAGCTTTCAGGAGATCGTTTGACTAGCCGTGGACTTTTCCGAGGAAGTTGTCTAATTCGGCTGCATGGTAGAAGGCAGATGCACCCACCATAAAATCATGTTGAAACGATTATGTTTGGACCTGAGTATTCTGTTATTTTCATTTTTCTCACCTAGGTATGTCTTCCACTGTAAACTTGCCCCACTTTTCTCAACTTCTCCAGTGGCACATACTTTGCTGCAAGTGCGCAATAAGCGCAGTGTTCCACTTTCAGCCTTGTGGTATCGTTTCAAATGTTGATCCACAGCAGAGCCGATATCGACTTGTTGGTTGTTTCTTTCGAATTTCATAAGTGTGGATTCTGATACATCTGCTACTGCTACAAGCAAATGTAAACCACAAATGAAGTTATTCATTTGGCCGCACAAATCTTTTGTGGTTGCGATAGTTGGTCATAATTGTCAATAATATGTGGAAGGCATTCCTGTCTGTACGCATTGGGTAGGCCATTTAAATTCTGTTCTGTACTAGCTCTATCTGACATAGTGTTTTGTATATTTGTTAGTAATTCATGCCCAATCCCAAAATCCGCATTGTCATTGCAATGAACAGGTATGTCCTGTATGATCTGCTGCAGTGTTTCCATAGTGGAAGCTCCACTTTTGTTGGCCATTTCACGTAATCCAATCATGTATGACATCTGTTTGTCATCACTAATCAAGTATGTTTCATATGTATGGCCATGCTTTCTTGTTTCATCTGTGTGCAACGTGGTAGAAGACGAACTTGCAGTCACTGTGGCAACATTTTTGTGTGTTACAGCAATTTTCCTATCAAAAAATGTATCAACGGTCTATCGTGATGGTATATTTTTTACTTTTTCCTAAGTAGCTGAGCAACTTCCTGTATAACTGGTCCTACATTCCTTGTAGCCACTTTCAAATTTGTCAAGTTCATTGCACATTGTACAACGTCATTTGAAAAAAACATTTCGTGATGGGTCCATTAAGTCGACCGGTTTATCATCATTAAGCAGTGACTCTGTAAACCTTAAACTTTCATTCAATTCATCAACTTTTTGTTGTTTTTGTTCATTCTGTTCATTAAGCTCTTTAACTTTTTGTTCACAATGTACAACTTTTTCTTCCAGGTCTTGTTTCTCTGATGTAAACATAGCTTGATCATTTTTAGCACCTTCTAAAGCTTTACGCAAAGAAATACACTCATAAGTTCTAGACTGTATTTTTTTGTTCAATCTTCTAACCTGAGCTTCATGTCTTTGTATTATCATTCTTGTTTTGTCGACTGTGGATTGAACTGTTTTTTCAACTTCTTTACAGACATCTGCGCCTCAGAAGATAAATGACTAGCTTTCGATGCTGCCTCTTTTTCAGCACTTTTTCCCCTTCTTTCCAGTTTCCTTTTTAAGCAGCTTATGTTTCTGTCTATACTCTTCTACCTTTGCCCTACGCTCACTTAACTGTTTTTCTAATGTCAAAATAGTGCTGTCCTCTGCCTCTGGTTTTGGTTCAGGATTCTTCGGGTCTGTGAAGTTGATGGCATGGTTTCAGTTGGTATACTAATGTTCTGTCTCCGGTATTCTTTCTGTGGATTTCCTCTTTTCGCTTTTTCATTATTTATAACTCTGTATACCATACTAAGACATGGCTCTTTTCAACATTTTCAGTTTCAGTCACTGTGGCTAGAAGTTTGATAATTTTCAAAGCATAATTGTGTGCTTAACAGTAGGAAAAAATTTAAATAACACTACCATTTGTTAATTCGTTAACATGTGGTGGGTTAAGAGTAAGTATGTTAACTAAGTTAATACCAATTTTTCTTTACAATATGTCTCCATTGTTAGTTTGTTTAATATAGGTAACACATTGATTTTTAGTTTTTATAATGAACATTGAAAGCATGAAACATATGTTTGTGCGCACGTCAGTACAGACAACCGGATCACCATTGAATATACAGTTTGTATTAGTGCTCAAATATCCTATCACCTCAGTCTGTGCTTGCTTATGTTTTCTACACATATCAGTCTGTGATTTCTTACGTTTTTTTTTTTAATCAAACGTTGACTTTGACTTTCCTGAACATCCACAGGCTTCTGTAATTCCACTAGCTGAAAATTATAGTCATTCACAGACTTAGGATAAATAAGTTTGTACAGTTGTTAATCAAAGATGCATGGATCACAATGAGTATTTTTCTCCAAATTATAGAAAGTTATATTAAAAATGACTATCTATTATTATATATTAAAAGCATTTACTTACATATATTATTTATTTATTTAACACTATGCAAGTATAATAAGCCAGGTTTGCAATATAATATGCTGATATAGCTAATTATCCGTGTACAGTCATATTTGAAAGGTGCAGCTAATTATCTGTGTACAGCCACACTAAAAAGGTGAACAAAAAGTGTGTGTCTATTTAATAAGATATAAATATTGATACAAGTCTAAAGCAATTGGCCATGCTAGTTGAATGCTGTTACTTATAAATTATGTACATTCTGATTTGTTATTTATCATTGAAATATTCAAATACCTCAGTCAGCTCCTCACACAGATGAGACCTTTTCCTGGATGTAGAACTTGAAGCAACAGACCCCCCGAAGACACTGGGACGTACAAGGAAGGCTGTGTAATGCCTGTAATTGTTTGTATGCACAAGAAAAGAAAAACTGGTAGACATCAGAGAAAGTGACTGGCAACAATAAATATATACTAACTTTGAAGTGTATAATAAAGTACCAACCTGTTTACTCAGGTCAAGGGAGTCTGGGATTTCCAGCTGCAAGTATGATGAGGATGATACGTGCTGTAATGTCTGAAATAATAATATTAAAAATATTTGCAAATATCAGTAATTAATGGTGAATTACATGTTGGTGAATATTTTGGCTTGTTAGTTGGTATACTGTATGTGGCCAAGGAAAAAGAAATCCAATAATAACAGATTTAATTCATATACTCTAACAGATTAAATACCCCTTTTATTAAAAACTAAATAATCACCTGTGTACTTAGACTCAGATCAAAACGGTCATCGTAATCTGATGGTGGTTGGGTTGAACTTGAAGACTCTTCAGAATCAGTATCACTATTCGAAATCAAACTGACTTCGTTCTTGACTCTTCAGAATCAGCATCACTATTCGAACTCAAAATGACTTCGTTCTTGCCAGCTCCGTCACTGCCCGAACTCAAAGAAGATTAATTCATCACTGAAATTATTTAATTTCAAATCATTTTGAAACTCACAGAAACACTAATAGTAATGCTTGTAATTACTAATTAGTATTTATTTATTTTATTAATATTATTAATTTAATAATTAATTATTAAATTAATAATCATAATAATAATTAACAATTATTGTGCCCCAATTTAGTTCTTAACCATACTCTAAAGATGTGTGTAAAGTGTGTATTTCAGCAATTGGAAAATTTATAGCGATTGCTCGTAAATATCCAGCTTAACATTAATTGAAATACCAGACTGACAGATGTACGAACCGACTGGGTACGAATTGTTTCGACGTAATTGGTTGTATAATTCAAATAATGAAACAACTGACAACGCATATGCCCTTGTTTAACACATAGGATCCATCTTAATACATGCAATATATCCATACTAGTGTGTCGACAGCAAATATATCTCTAATATTGATATTTCTTCCGTATTGTTATTCGTACACACCGCCGCCATCTTGGAATTGCGTTCAGTTTAACGTGGGTTTAGAAAAGACCCATAAAAAATAACTATCCTGTTAAATTCGTTCTAAAGAAATTAAGCATGTAATAAAAAAAAAAAATTCACTGTTAAATATTAGCCTGAAATCCAGCGAAATCCTCTTTTTTAAAAAGAAATATTGGATTTTATACTTTTTCAGCGGAATTTTCGTACTAAAAATAATACTCTTGTGGATTGTTTTATGGTTTCCCGGGTATTTCATCATCTTATTAACATATACAAAGTAGGTTGGTTCCAGAAATTTACGTTTTATATGAGTGTAAGACCAAAATAAAATGGTCCCAGCGTTGGGCCACTATTCGCCACTAATTAATATTCATGAGCTTCCTCCAAGGGACACTACTCTCGTTGCTTTTGCATCGCTAGTACAAGAATGTTTAAATATTATACATGTGTACAGGTTTTATAAATATAAATAATCGAGTTTGATAATTTGCTAACACAGTCTTAGTTTAATAAGTATACTTAACACAATATAATTATATGATGTCTGTATAATTATGTTATTCAACAAACGCAGTGAATACGATATATAGATAAATGTTAGAACTTTCACTTTATAACAGCCCATTGTCTTTTTCAGCCACGACCTCTCATATCGACATAGTAACAAATGGCAGTACTAGAACACCGTCTATGTCTGAAGGTTAAATACCTATTTATTATATAAGATGTATCGCTACATATACTTTCCATGTCCAAATAATATCGCATGTATTTAACTAAAAACAGAAATAACTACTTTAAGTGCTCTTTTGATTAGATACCTTGTTGTTTTAAATTTATATAAATAAGGTATTCATGCAAACTTTAAAGTCGGAATGTAGACGAACCTATATTTTGGCAATTTTAACATCCGAAGAGAAGACTAAATACTATTAGTAAAAATAATTTTATACATTCTGTTTAGTTTTTCAGTGTCTATACCACGGACTGACTAATGCTTCAAGTAATGTTTGAAATTTGTTTTCAATAAATGAAACAGTTTTATCGGTCTAAATGGTTGTCAGGGTCGAATAATTACAATGAAATTAAAAACACATACATTGAATAATGGCCGGATTTTTCTAGAGATTTTGATATTTTAAAATTTTGTGTACATGTATTTGTGACAGTTACCGAAAAGAACCAGTGAATTACTGAACCAGTAATTAATGTAATAAAACTGTGTAATATACTAGTCAACACATGCTTATATTTAACATTTTATTTTGGTACAAATCAAGTATTGTATATAACTACAGATAATTCCCCGCCGGGAGACGCCATGGTAGCGGTCAAGGTCGCTGTTCCAGTTGTTGCAGCTATTGTTATCATCGGTTTTGTTCTGGTCACATTGTTTGTAAAGCAGGTACACGTACATGGCATTAAACAATGAAAGTTGCTTAATGCAAATATGAAGTAAAAGAAGAAAACTGAATAAAGAAAAAGCACAAATGCCTAGTTCTATTGTAGCCGCAACAAATGAATAGCGCGACAAAATCTGTACATTTCGCCATCTGACTCCAGCTGTTACAACACGTACAGTTTTAGAGGTTTTAATTGAATGTGAACTTATAATAATAAATTTTTTTTTGTCTTCTCAGAAAACTTCGCAATAACGCATCGCAGTCAGCTTAAACTCTGGCTTCACTCCAGAAAGCAAATACACTCGAGAGCAATTCGTACTCTAGAGAAAACGCCGGGTTCAGTCCGGAGCTCAAGTAGACAAAGTTGGATTTCTGTTTGCTTATTTTTCAGAATATCTTTGTGTTACGTAACACATAACGTGTTCATCGGTATTCTCGCGGTACTTAACATTTAAACAAATAATTTGAGCAAAAGCAACTAACCAAACATTTTCTTTGAATATTATGCAATTAAGTGAACTTTTTCACGAAAATAACACCTGAACTTGTGTTAGAAAACACATTATTCGTTCTTAAATTATTGTGTTTTTCAATGCACCATGCGGCCATCTTGAAACAATTACGTCATCGGTAATCTCGCGGTAAAACACAAATAAACTAAAAACTGTTGGATTGTAATCTTTTATAATATTACGAAGCAAAATTTTGAGTTTTCCTACATATTAACCTAAGCAGACGAAAGTGTATACATTGACCGTCTAATGTCTACTGATATCTGCAAGATGATACGAAAGTTATTAAGATTTATGATTTAAAGTCATATAACTTGATTGTTTACAAATAAAATCTCTTGTAGCTTATTATTTTATTTAAGAAAACCAAAAATACGTTGATTTTGACAATTAAGCATGACAGTCAAAAGATAAACAATTACCGCGGAAATAGAGATACCGCGAGAATACAGATGCCGACTTTATTGTTGTTTAACGTAGAGAGATATTATTACTGCATGAAACATGAGATGAATTTTGAAACTATGGCTGGAAATGACACTCAGTCGGAAAATGGCATTAATTCTCTACAGTTAGAAGTTGTTTATAACAGTGATAACTATCTGTGCGTAAACAAGAATTTCGATGTTAAAACCAACAGCAATAACCCAAATGATATCACTGTAGAACACCAAGTTCGACAACTCTTTCCCCACCTTACTGATCCCAAATGCACCCATGGATTCAGGTAAATAATGCTAAAATTCCTATACTGTATTATGTGGTTCATTATTGATTTTCATCATTTATGTTCATTTTTTAATTATTTGTCATGTTTTTTATTTGTTGACAATATTGATATGTATCAATGTGGAGTCTGCACCATGCAAAAAGTAGCTCAGATTCAACGGATTATGTTTAATTATTTGGACAAAAGTAAAATTTACTCACATTTTTACATGTCTTTATCATAATATAATACAAGATTTATTATGTAAGAATTTCTATTGTATGGTCAAATAGACTAACAAAGGGCCATAGCAATTGTATTTATAAATTAATGTGCCAAGTTCTTATGCTGAACATGTGAAGGTCAATAATCTCATGTTTAAATTTAATATGTGGGGAATTGCTGGATAATTTTCATAACATGGTACAAATCATTCAGACATCGCATGTTTTTATGACACACATTTCGTCTGTATGAACACCACCATACTTACAGCAATTAAATTCATAAAACCCGAGTTATTTAAACCATTTTAGAGTATGATCCTTCTGTTGGTTTATGCAGATTCGTTCACAGACTGGACTATGCTACCAGTGGCATCTTGTGTCATCTGTCGGCCATGTTTAAGGGGAAAAAGTGACCAAGTATTACCTTGCCCTGGTAAGACTGACGGTTTTGTACATGTAATCAGTTTGAAATTGTATGTTTAGTAGGGATGAAACTGGTACCCGAAAATACTCACTTTCTCGGTTCCATTAAAATTAACTCGAGTTCAATTCCTCATTGGAAAATTCGAGTCGGGTGGGGTATTAAAATAATAGTGTATTCAACATTTTTAATCATCATCTTCTTTCTTAAAAATTTTCTTAATCTAAAACCACATTCAACAAATTAATAACACCAAGTCCCTTTAGGCATAGGTGTTTTCCTCTTACTTTTTTTTTTACAAACAAAGAGCAAATATTCTGCTGCTGCTCTTGGATTTTGGAGTGCATGGCTGAACGAACCCCACTGAACAGCTGTGTGGACATCTTAAAGGAAAGAGTTTCAATCCGTCCAGTTAAGGAAATGGGTGTGTCAGAGTGCACTGGCTTTTAACGGAACTGAATATTAACTCACAGCATTGTTATTTATATGACAAAACGTAACTAAATATCAAATTTATTGTAAGGAAAAGAAGTGATCAAATTTTACAGCGAACGAAACTCTTGACAGGTGGGAGAGTGGTTATTCAGTATTCATTATTTGTTAACTGCGCCATATCTTTTCCCCTTCAAGTACACACCTCGAATGACGAATCAATACCTTATTATACATATATAAACGTACACAAGAAGCCCATGCATTATATCCCGCTGAATTATTACCATTAACCCTCTCAAAAAACCCATGCAAATAAATTACTGAGTAATTCTGTATTTATCGAAACGTGAATTAATTTTTTTAGAGCTTGAATATCCTGTAATACAAATAATTTGTATATCTTTTCCCTTCAGTTATAACTTAAAAATATTGATAATTTTGTTGGTTTGAACTTTCCTTGTCATTTCACTTAAGTCATTTATAGGAAAAAATTAGATTTTGGGGTAAAATATATATACTCTAGAGCTGGAGGAATTGGGCCCTTTGCGGCAAATTAGCTAAATTCTAATCTAGTTTACATGTCAGCAGTATTACAATGACAATTAATAACAAAGATATCAGTGCAACTGATGGATGCTCCCCAATGCGCTTTGTGGAGCAATATAAATGCAATGAGAAGAGCAGAGATTTTGCAATGGCTAAACAATCACTACAACTACAGGACCAAATCTGACACCAAAACTGTATGTGAACACAAAAGGAGAAAAATTTCATTTATCGTCTAATCTTCAGGGTAGAAACGATGTTTACTGATCGGAACAGTGCTCTCGAGATGCAAAGTTGATATGAACTTTTACTTATATCAATACCCGACCCGACCCGCAAATACCCAACCGTAAGGAGATGCCCGACCCGACCAGAATTTGCTACCCGTTGCATCCCTAATGTTTAGTAGCTCAGTTTAAAAAACAACAACTGTTTATGAAAGGTAACTATGTTAGAGCATATTTGTTTTACTTCATCCTATGATTTCAGTTACTGGAAAAGCCGACACCCAGTTGCAGAAAGAATGATAAGTGTTAGGGCATGAATATAACAAATTTAACGCACACATGTTGATACTGAAAACTGATATATCAAGACCACCTGTATGCAGTTTATTGTTAAATGTTCGCATGTAAACTGAAGCAGGGTGATGTTTACATACATTTTATTGCTAACACTTAAAAAAAAGAGTAAAATTATATGTAATGTTTTCTTTTCTAGGTTCGAGGTCATGTACAAGATGACAGTACATTGATAGATGTCGCCATCGGGCCACTGGTAGACAAGGAGTGGCCAGGCCGTATGTGTGCCGCTGATCACCCCCAGTGTAGCAATCCCCGCCCCACCACCACCCTTCTCATATGTCTAGCACGTGGGACTTATGACGGTCAGCCTGCATCCAAAGTTTTACTTAGGCCTTTCACAGGTAGTCTAGGGCTCTCTTTATTGAAAGCATTTTTCAAAAACATTATATTCTGCGTGAAGATTAAGTTATACTAAGCAACAGGAAATAATTGTTTTTGTTGCAAACATTAAAAGGTATCATATTTAACTCATTTCACCAATTTTAATGTGATTAGTACTATTTTCACAGGAACTACCAGCATGTAGAAGATCAGATATATTAAAAAAGTACATGTTGCTTAATATATTTAGTAAATATGTACAAGGATTCTGTATTATTTTCTTGATGATAAATATTTCTGTTATCAAGACTGGAAAGTAAGAAATTTAAACAAACTTGCCACATCACTTGTGTTTATGAAATATGACTTATGGTTGAGGTGTTATTATTTTGCTTTTATACATAAATCACAAGACTGTATAAATGGTATATGAAAATTTGGGAACAGGAGTTATTCTAAGTCTTATTTCAAATTTTAGAATAAATGGTATATACTATTATGTATGTCAAAATTTAGGAACAGAAGTTATTCCAAGTCTCATTTCAAATTTTAGGATAAATGGAATATGTTCGTCAGAATTTAGTTACAGTTATTCAAAGTCTTATTTCAAATTTTAGGATAAACGGTACATCATAATTTAGATAGAGACGTTATTCCAAGCCATATGTCAAATTTTAAGATAAATGGCTCATCAGAGTTTAGGAACATAAGCCATTCATTTGTTGTATGTCAAATTATAGGTAGACAACACCAGCTTCGAGTCCACTGCCATCACATCGGCCACACTATTGTTGGGGACTACACATACAGCCATCGCCAGGACCACAAACCAGAGAGGATGATGCTGCACTCGTACAAACTGCACGCGAGAATGCCCTTTGAGAATCTGGACCTTAAGACTGCTGACCCTTTTGTGCCAGATCTGGTGAAACCATGGAAATCGGTCGACGTGGTCAAAGATTGTGACGAGGCCTTGAAATTTGCTCAAAATTTCGACTTTAATGGCCAGTTTCTTTCAGGGGACTTGGAAATTAAACGTGTGATTTTAAATCCTGATGGGACAAGCAACAGCTCCAATGTGAATGTTTGTAGTTGATGTAGAAAATGCTAGTAGTTTTTAATGTCTTAGAAATAAATTTTAAAATTTTATTGTTATGAATTTATTTATAATATAAGCAAGGCTTTCTTTCGATAATTAGGGTAATGATGAACTTATTTTGTCACTTGAATACTCCCTGATCAGGGATCAACTTACAATCTCCCGAACGCAAGCAGTCACTCGTCATACCATTGTGACTGCTATGGTGACTGAATAGTTGAGTCTTGCATGTGCGACTTTAACAATGAAAAAACCAACAACAATATAAACAATGACCGTGAAGTATACTTTTATATTTTTCAATACCAAGCCAATAACAGCACACAGTTTCCTCTCATGCTTACATCTTTCACATTTTAGCTAACAATGACGCTAACACAGCAAAGGCAAGTTTAACAGGTGAATGGAGCACTATAAGCATGCATACATATTTTATCTACTCATTACATAACCTGACTGATAACAAGTGGCCTACACACGTTTGCTTGTCCATTTGTAAATGTGGAAGAAAACATTTAATTGCTTATCAAGGTACCAAAATCATGGATTGTTCATTCAAAATACAATGGATTTTGAAACATCATTGATATCTCTAGTTTTGTAATAAATACAAGAATGAAGTAAAATTGAAACAAAGGAGACTTTGAACTACTGGTACTTAAAGACTGGCAAGTAAATATGTCCTTGATTGTTAATAAATATGAACTAAAGTTACATGATTTATGTACTTGACTAAGAATGCACACACAGAGACTGTACATCACTTACTGGGAACAACAATAAAGTTTTAATGCAAACATGGAAAAATATGGGTAGATACAAAAAATAATACATGTTTACTTAAATGTTGGTAATATAGTGACCAGTTTAAGAGCAAATACTTCAACTGTCATCAATACTAATGATAATAGTCTAAAATACTGAATAAATATCATAGGAATAGCAAAACAAAGCTATTTGAAGCAGATGGAACAAGACACTGTGTGTTCGATCAACACACATGCCCCTGGTTAGTGCTGGACAGCCCATTTGAATTATTCTAAGTCCAAATTAGGTCAAGGTTTAAGTATGGTTGGATTGAAATTGGTCATAAGCAACAACTGTGCAAGTATCCATGTGCTGTAGTAAGCGTTGCTGGTGCTAGACGAAACGAAAAATAAAATCTAGTTAACCAAGAAATAGCCTATTTGAAATTTTGTAAGTGCAAATAAGGTCAAGGTGAGGTTGGGTGATATGGGTGGATAGGAAATTGGTCATAAGCGACAACAGTTTAAGTATCCAAGTGTTGTAGTAAGTGGTATTGGTGCTAGACAAAATGGTAAAATCTAGTTAACCAAGAACCATTTGAATTATTCTAAGTGCAAAATAGGTAATGGTAAAAGTGAGGTTGGGTGATATGGATGGATAGGGAATGGTAATAAGCACCAACTGTGTAAGTATCTAAGTGTTGTAGTAAGTGGTGTTGGTGCTAGACAAAACGGTAAAGTCTACTTAACCGTGTCACTGACGGATGGACGGAATGACGGACGGACAGGACAATCACTATATGCCACCTGCATCCAGATGCCAGGGGCATAAAAACACAAATACAAAAGTACATGCCCAATAGGACAACGTAAACACCTAATGAATAATAAAAATAAATATGATAAAAATATTTTTGGTCAATACTAGTTTCTGGATATACTTTTAAAGCACGTTTTTGATTGTCGGTATGTGTTATTTTTAATTTTTCTAAATAACACACAATGTAATTTTATCACAAAGAATGAACAGTCCTTCAGTAAGTGCATTTTTGTACATATAAAGTACATGCATGTACAAATTGTTATTATCAATGAAATGTGATATTCTGGAAACAGTGTAGGTTTCTATTACAAGGTTTACTTCAATGCTCAAAATAAATATTCTTACAGGCTAATATTTATTGTACTCAAATCCTCTTATTCACATAAATTACGTCTACTAAACTACTAGCAAACACACAATTATCACATGTACTACTAAGCACAATCCCACCTTATAAAATTTACCATGTAAAAAAAACTAAAACAATGTTATCCCTCGTGATTTAAAACTTCAAAACAATAATGTGCTGCAGTTCTATACTATGCATCTAATGTCCTTGACCTAACAGCTTCCCCCATCCACCAACAGAAAACAAAAACAACTTCAAACAAAACAAGTGCATACATGTATATTCAGGTGCCAAAATATATTTTGCTAATGATTGTTTCTCATAAACCTTTGATAATACACTTGACCTTAACTTAATTGAAAACCAATTTAGTTACAGTTGGCAGGTACAATTAAATGACACACACTGACAGCACGAAATTCCAAACAAAACAACTGCTTGTGCATAACATATTTGTGAATCTTGAATGATGCCACATCAAATTTTGGATAAAGTTCAACAAAACAACATCTGTACATGCTGTTGTACATACATGTACTTGTGAGAAGGAAAAGTGCACATTACTTCTGCAGTGTAAATGAAGAACACATAATTAAATGGCACATATACATGTATTATGTGTTTCATATACTTCAACAATAACCAGGAATGTAATTCTAAAAGGAGGTACAACACTTCAATAAAACACAGCATCTCAAATGATGCCTTTAAAATCGTTGTTTGTCAATTAATAAACACTATTATAACTGTAAAACATGTTCTTGTCACGAACACATTTTTCAATGAGGACCTTCAAGTTTTCTTGTATTTGTTAAATTATTAACATTGAAATTGTAACACCAAAACAATCACACAAAAACTATGACTTTGATATATTGACATCTTAACATCAGAATATTCACAAACAAGGTAGATATATGACTTTGATTTACTGACAAAATAACTTACAAAATGACTTTTAAAGTGTAAAATATTTATTTTAAATTGGGCTACAATTGAAACAAGATGAGATCTCCTGCCCTAGCTCTCTGTCCGAAAGCCAGTCGGGTTGTTGGACTGCCAGCGCCACAAATCTTCGCCTGAAGGAGAAAACAGTCATGGGGTGGAATTGCATTTCAAACTAATTCAGTAGTGGTAGTCTGAGAAAACTGTCATGGGGAGGAATTGGATATCAAACTCATTCTGTAGTGGTAGTAAAATATACAACAATGACACCATACACATTTTGGCAAGGTCCAACTTTGCCTTCCACCCGAGTTCCTTCTCCGCCGCGGAGGCATCAGCGTAACACGAGGCTAGATCACCTGCCCGCCGCCCGGCTATCTTGTAAGGCACCTGCAGCAACAATAAATGGAAGTGTTCTTTTACATCGAAAATATTTTGTACTTGAGGGTTGAGCTGGAAACTATTGTATGTGATATAGAAATGTTAAGCACATGCAACAGTTTCATGCTCTTCCAGTTGTAACATTTTTTGTTCGGGAAACTAATATTTATATAATTTGCAAAGAATTGGAACAATAATGCATCTTTAAACATTTGTTTTCTATTTCCCACAGCTACACAAATACAATACCAACTAATAATTTAATCACATTAAAGTGAATTATTTACATTAAAGTTTTGCAAAAACACACTCTTGCAGCAAAAAAACATTTCACATCAAGAATTAGTCTATTTACAGTTTCTTCATTCCTATTGACGTAAGTTTAACTTTTATGTTGGTGTAAATTTGGTCATTTCATTTGGTACATCATATTTAATATAATTATTAAGTGTTTGAGCGAGTATTTGCCTATTTTAAACTCGCCATGGTCCATGAATCTATTCAATGTTTTTGATTCAAGTGGTAAATATTTGCATATTATAAATGAAGCACTGTTGAGGCTTATCATGTCACATATACTTACTGGTTTTCCTGAGGCAGTTTCAATGCCATTTCAATCACAGAATATCCCTTTCCTCTACCTAAGTTAAACACCTGCAAAAAATAGCAACAAGACATATGGAAATTCAACGAAAACCAAATTCTTCGAAGAAAATGCATTTAAGTCAGCAAAAAAATAATTTTTTTAGTAATGGTGACCATGGTCCCACCAACCCCATATGCAATCCCAAGCGAGGTCTAGATATACGGTATCTTTATTCAAAGTTTCATTAAAATATCTCAAAGTTTTCTCAAGCCATTAAGTGGAAACTGTTTGTCTATTTTTAGTAACGGGACCTTGACCCCACCCACCCCGTATGAAGTCCAAAGTAAGGTCTTGATATAAGGTATATATGTATTAAGTTTCAAATATCTTAATGCGTTCTCATGTTATTTAGCGGAAACCGTTTTTCTATTTTTAGTAATGGTGACATTGTCCTCACCTACCCCATATGCAATCCCAAGCGAGGTATCTATGTATTAAGTTTCATTAAAATATCTCAATGTGTTCTCAAGTTATTGAGCAGAAACCATTTCTCTATTTTTAGTAACAGTGACCTTGATCCTACCCATCCCATATGCAATCCCAAGCGAGGTCTCGCTCTGAGGTATCTATGTATGAAGTTTCATTACAATCCGTTCTCCAGTTAGAGAAGGAAATGAAAAGCTGACGCCGCCACTACGCGCGCCCACCCACCTGCAAGCCTAACACATACGCCAATTCATATAAGCAAAATTAATAAATACACATGTTTATATGAAAAGGATTTAGCAATTTAATAATTCTGTATTACCGGTCTATAACAATAAACAACACATGTACATAATTAATATAAAATATGTATATTTGACATGTGCTTAATTAAATGAAATTTTACATGCTATACCTGGTGAAGACTCACAAATAAATAGCGAATTTAATAACAATCTCTGATTTTATCACTGTTTCATCATACTATCATTGAGTTTGAAAGAAAATCGTGACTTTTTTCATCCTTGCATGATTGAAAAGTATCTTCGTAAAAGTAATGTGCTTGATTTGTGTAAGGGCAAATTCTGCAAGTAGTTGGGTTGTGTTAGATGTATGTGTTTCACAATAACCCGTTATACCTTGCAGCCGCAGCCTTTCTCCAGGTATTTCAAGGCAGCCACATGGCCCTGTGCCAGATCAACTACATCGATATAGTCATGCACACCTGCAACCACACCATCACGATATAGAGTTACAGATAATAAAAATGGCTTCAAAAACAACGAGTGCAGATGTGTATATTTCAATTTATCACATGCTATAACTTGTTTCCCGTCTAATACAACCATTACGAATATTTCTATCTTGTGTAAGACAACATTTTGAGCATTTTCATTGGCTACATATTCTTTGACTGACCAATCGCATGACGTTATTTTTTTGTGAAATGACTTCGTCAACATGAAATGATGTCATGCCAATACACAACTTTAGGATTTATAAACATGTTTTGGTAAATTTAGATGTTTTTTTTTTCATTTAAAAGCATGTGATAAAAGATCTCACACTCGTTGCCATTTCAGACCATATTTTATTCAATTCGTCCAGGAAATTCGTTAGTAAGCTCGCCAAAGGCTCGCTTACTAACCAAATTCCTGAACTCGTTTAATAAAATATGGTATGAAATGACAACTTGTGTCAGATCCTATACATGTATATTCATACTGGCTATTTTAATCAGAATTAAAACCATGGGTGTTGGAATCAGTTGTCCATATTGCACAGCTTATCACAGAGCATGTGCAGACATGCGAAATGTAGCCAAAATTTACTATATATATATGAGGCGTTTCATGGGAAAACCGGACTAAATGCATGTGCGTAAAGTGTTGTTGTTATAAATAAGTTTATTTGCTCAGCACGAACACGTGAACCACTTGCCAAGGCTGGTGGTTCAGGTTGTCTAAACCTTGCTAAATAAACTTATCTTTATTCAACACTTACGTATTCTCTATTTCTGCAACAGATACCTGTGCCATCTGGCGTGTCGTAATCGTTTCCGTACACTGTGAGCTCCTTCAGCCTCCCCACGGCCACCTGGGATATGTAGGGCATCAGGTTGTTGGGCACCCCCTGGGGGTCCTCCCCAATCTTGCCTGATATGTGGGCCCCAACGGGGTTGAAGTATCGCAGCAACACCACATTCCATTGCTGAAAAGACATTACTGGGTTATACATTCATTGTATATAACTGTCCATAATCATTATATGTATTACCAGAGTGTGTTTGTATAGTTCATTGGTTTACATTAGCACAGGCCCACAGGTAAACTTTGAGCTGGGCTTGCTAAGATTCTCAGTTACCTATAGGCAGGCTTGTGGCATTTTTAGAGTTGATGACCGCAAATTTTGACTGAAGGACCTATCTGCACAGTAATAGCAGTATGTACTAGAATTGTCACATGAGTGACGGATATACCTTCACAAGATGGCTTTGTCACAAAACTATGGCATCCATTCGAAAGAAATGGACAAAGAGAAAATGCTTTAATTTGTGAATGGTCAACAGTGTATTTGGATAAATTTAATTACAAAAGGAGCCATTACTCTGTCAACATTTAGTGGTTTGTAACCAAAGTTAAGCTTGATCTGTATTTTATGATGTTACACCTATGTACCAACATTAATTTGAATATATGAAGCCTTTCATGAGTTATTGTCCATGTTTTTCGGGAATTTAAGTCAAAAAGGGGCCACAGCTGTGTCAAAATTTAGTGGTTTTTAACCAAAGTCGAACTTGACATGTATTTTATGATGCTACACATGTATACAAAACATTATTTGAATATGTCAAGCCCTTCTAGAGTTATCATCCGGAAACCATGTTTTTGAGGAATTTTAAGTCGAAAAGGGGCCATAACTCTGTCAAAATTTAGTGGTTTGTAACCAACATCGCACCTGACCTGTATTCTATGATGTTACACATGTGTACCAAAAATTATTTGAATATGTCAAGCCTTTCTTGAGTTATCATCCGGAAACCAAAAACCAACAGACTTACAAAATCACCCCTATATACCCCCCAAAACTTAGTTTGTGGGGGTATAATAACACTTATACAGATACCTTATGATATACTTTATATCATATAACAAATGATAGTGATAAATTATACATAGGTTTTGTTATCGTTCTGCAATTCTTTTTAAGACGCCAGTGCACCTCTCAATTAGATAAACTACTTGAAAGTTACCTTCTCTGCAGTGCAAATGTCCTTTAGGATTTCCTCAATGAAGTACTTGCTTTTGCCGTAGGGGTTCGTACAGCCCCCTACAGGGTGCTTCTCATCTATGGGGAGGTAACTGGGGGACCCGTACACAGTCGCGGAACTTGAGAAGATCATGTTGTACACCCCAAACTCCTTCATCACCTTAATAGTTTATAATGCTGGAGTTAACATCCCATCAAACGTCCATAACAAATAACATACGAAGTTATAACAAGACCCAGTCAGTTCTACTTTTCACAAACAATGTTTACAAATGAGGTGTGTAGTGGGAAACCCGAGCTTAATGCATGAGCGTAAAGTGTCGTCCCGGATTAGCCTGTGAAGTCCGCACAGGCTACTCGAGGAAGCACTTTCCGCCTACAGTGGATTTATGTTAGAAGAGACTTCCTTGAAACAGAAAATACCATAAAAACGGCAAGTGCCATCCCGGATTATCCTGTGCGGACTGCACAGGGTAATCTGGGATGGCACTTAACGTAGATGCATTAATCTCTGTTTTCCCACGACACGCTTCATTAAGTTAAGACAACTATGTTAAAATACAGTATTATTTAGATATTCTATCTGGAAGAAAACATTGTCCATTAGTAGGTAACGGTAAGCCTCATCATTCAATTTGATGATTCTGACAATTGTGTGATTCAATTATTACAAACATCCGCAAAGATGTTAAGAAAAAAGTCATTATAAATTAGAGTATATTGCTTTTCCACAGTTTCCAACAACACAACAAAGTGAATAAAAGTCTTTTCTTGCGTCATACCTCTAGAAAATGGATTGTTCCGCCTACATTTGTCTTGTAATACAGCAGTGGCTTGTCACAAGACTCCCCTACTGCCTTTAAGCCCGCAAAGTGCATCACACACAATATCTTGTGCTGAAGAGAAAAAAACTGACATAATTCTACTGAGACAGAATACTGTATTTTCAAACGTAATATAGTATCCTTAGTAATATGTTTACATTATACGTTGGCATAATACAAATAATTACTGTACAAAGTGAACACTTTGTTATCAATTTGTTGAGACCAGTCCACTGCAGAGCATGTTTTCATCTTACATTTTACGCAGATTGTTATAAGATTTTTAACTGGCTTAATTGTTACCTTCCTAAATAAATCTCTGAGGGCTTCCTTATCCAACATGTCGATATTGAATGTTACCACATCCTTGCCTGTTATCTCCGACATCCGCCTCATGCTCTCTGAAGATGTACAATATATCAATTTAGTAAAATTACCCAGGAGCTAAAGGGCTAATTTTTTAAATAGAAGACAAAAGACTACTGGTATACACCGACCTCATATCGGTAAGAGCTAACGGCGTAACGCCTATTTTCCTGTAGCATCGATCCGACATGAATTCATGTCGGAAGCTTTACAAGCTGCAATTTCATATTTTAACAATCGTTATTCATTTAACAATGATTCAACATTAAGTTTAAATATTAATTTATCAATTGCATGCCAAAAAGTTAACATAAAACATACTTTAACACTTAATCCTTATCTTTAAACAAATGCACTGTTCAAATTCTAAGTAAAGTCCTCCATATTGCACTGACTAATGTGAAACTTGCATACTGCTTTTTCATTGGTCAGTAAAAATACGGATCGCATATAGCTTTCGAATCAAATCTTTAGATGAAATAGTTTACCATGTGCGCAGTGGAAAGCTGTGTCCGCTATTAATAGATTTCGTTTAAACCCGACATTGGTTTGACCACTTTCATTACCGAAAAGTGTAGTTTAATTGATAACAATACGATGTTTTGTTGAATTATTGCTTGATTTATGTACTGTTTTCTTCTACAATATGGATTAATAACATCTTTATATGCATGATACTATTGATACTATTGATATTTTGAAGTTTAACCAGAAAAATCGTAAGTTCATGTGAAATTGCTTTGCTACAGGAAATTAGCACAAACTGTTTAGACGTAGTGTCGATTCTGCCCATAAAAAAAATAGCTCAGAATCCACCGATTACGTCTGATTATTTGGACTAAGTCGGGTTACTAGAATAACCGAAAGCGCATTGGAATAATCGAAAGCGCAATGCTATATAGCTAATGAATGATTGAAAGGACTATCTTCTGTAAAAACATTTGTTAAACGCATAGTATTTAACTGTTCTGGGTTTCATTTGTTCTGTTGTTGTTGTTTTTTCTCTCAAATGTCTGTTGCAAACGATCGCATTGTAGAGCAATGTCACCTAATTTCGACAGTTTAAGATGAAATCATGAATATTTTTTATTTTAGACATATGTCTCCTAACTTCGACATGTCATTCGAAAAAACTGCATTTTCACGCGCTTTTTGAATAATGTCGACTATATTCAGATGTTATATAGATACGTTATGACTTTTGAATAGCTGTGTATTAAGAGTCCGTGATTTCGACAGGGTGTTCCTTATTTCGACAGCCCAAAAGTTTTAAAAAAAAACACGAACATGCAGCTTTAGGGCGTTTTTAGCAAATTTTGTAGATCGAATATTCTAACATAATACTACTTATTTTTTCAATAAACAGAGAACAAAATTATCGTTGTTAAACTACCAGTAAACAACACTATAAACATTTCGATTCTGAGCGGAGCATATTAAAAAGTAGTTCCAATTGCAAAAATATATGTAGAATCAAAATAATTTTCGCATTATCGTTGTTTATAGGCCAATAAATAACTCTTTGTCGTTCTGATGCGTGGCTATTAAACAGCTCCGGCTAACGCCATCGTGGTTTAATTCCTACGCATCAGAACTCCAAATCGTTGTTTATTGGCCGATAAATCAAACATTATTTTTTAAATATAGAGCAAAATTTACTAGTATATGAACACGTCGTGAAAAAAACGAACAAAAACATGAGTAGTCATTTGCTATGTCCATCAATTTGATCCGAGTTACGAGCAAAATTCGTCAACCAAAGAGGAAAGCCGCTCTCATCACCGTTAAACATCCTTTAAAAGTGACTCCCAATCTGGAACTTCCTTTTGAAGATACTTTTTCAACCGCTGAACCATCCATTTACCGTGTCCTTACTATCGGTATTTGTTAAGGTTAGTACACGATTATTGGCATGTATCCTACTATCTAATGACTTCTTTTACAGCCTGGCATTCTTCTTATCAACACCAGCAGGAAAAGCAAGAGTTTAACCCTTGTTGGGACTCTCAAACCCGTTTTAGAACTGAACTGTTCGCACATGAGCTCGACAATGTGAAACCGGCATCGCGACTAGCCTTATCACAGTAAATAAAACTTATTAACTATTGTATATGTACACTTATTGTATCTAAGTTACACTAGTAATCACAATATTGAGTAAACATGCACAGAAAAACTTTTTATTTTCACAGATTACTTAGCAGAGAGTACCTGGAACAGATTGAAGATTGCAAGCGGCTGACCTCACCCACAGGTTCAGGTGTGACAGAAGACTGTTAATTAATATCTGGCATTTACATTTTGGGGTCAAATTCTTTTTTTGTTGTGTGGCAGGAGGTAAAATCTGTTGATTGTTATGTAAACAAACCCTTTTATGGGGTCAAATGGCATCTGAAATGCTACATTTATATGGATTTTACCCCCCAAAATGCAGAAACTTAAAACAAAAATTGTTCAAAACGGACTAAAAACCTATTCTGTAACATTTAGAATGCCAATGAAGATTGTTTTCACTTCTGACTTTATATATTGTATCTGCTATGCCAATTAAAACTCAAACTTATGCTTAATTCTGAGTTAAAATCATGTTTTCCAGATGTACCCAAGTACCTTTTTTTCCGTCTAAATTTTTGCCTCAAAACACCAATATATGTGACATTTTCAATAATATTTTTTTCCAATAAATCTTTAAACCAGTGTAATAGGACTTCATGTTCTTTCTCAAAATAGATCAGATTGATGAAAATTGTGGTTTTTATTCAAATTTGAAAGGGTTGGGTTCTCTTAAAATGCATACAAGTCAATCTACAACGGGAAAAAATAGTCAATGAACCGTATAAGTTCGAATGAATATTCAGTGCTTTTTATCACAAGCGCTTTGTTCGGTGAATACCAATTTAAATACAAAAATATGTTAAATTAGTAAAATACATTCAGAACTCTTTTTAGAAGCACAGTGCTTTTGCATAATTCGTATGCATACGTCAAAAACAATAGTCAGTCAAGTGGTTACGATCGCTCTGCTATATGTACTGACTCAATACACTGTTGTTAAACTTACGCAATATGATGTAATACTTAGTTATCTAGTCAACAGCACAAACGTCATACCTATGTGAATAGACATAACATGAATTCACTTGTAGATGTGGACTAAACGGATTATTATTATTGTGTATTAGTGTTTAAAGTCGGATCTATTTCTTGTCATCTATTCATTAAAGGTCACATTACACCTTTGTCTCCAAGACCCATTGTGTTCACCGTGTTGTTTTTCAGTTTCATTTTGACAATTATTTGCACGAGTCTCAACAATTATCTCATTTATGTCATAATACTTTGTGTTGCAATCCGTATCATTTAGTTTTAGAACCTGTAACTGTTAATAATGACCGCAAAGTTCGTGTCCGCACTGGTCGATGCATTGGCCATGATGACCGTCCGACCTGCCTACTTTGAATAATATCAATTTTCCTAATTTGCAAAGTTTACAGATCCTATTTAGTTCATATTTTATTTTATAATTGTACTTAGATCAGGCTTTCAGCTGAAAAATACATGAAATACATGCATAAAACACTTTAGGGGCCCACGCAAACCCAGACCCACCTAATGGAGTTAGCGGCATCAAAATTTTAAATCACCATCACAGTTTGGTTTAATTTTAGTATGCTTTTTAAATGCAGTGCTGAAAAGAACCAGGACCTCAGCCGGAACCATCATCTCATTGGTATACAAGTCTGGGTGAAGTGACGAGTCATCAAAACTACTGAACTTTGCAACTACACTGGAGCGTTGGGGCGGGGCCGCGAAGCTGACACAGTCGTGTCCGTACCATCAGTATCATTGAAGGTTAGTACATGATTATTGTCATATATTCTACTATCTAATGACTTCTTTTCCAGCCTGGCATACTTCTCATCAACACCAGTAGGAAAAGCAAGAGTTTAACCCTTGTTGGGACTCTCAAACCCGTTTTTTAACTGGACTGTTCGCACGTGAGCTCGACAATGTGAAGCCGGCATCGCGACTAGCCTTATCGCAATACAAAAAACTGTGTAAACTATTGTACATGTACACTTATTGTATCTAAGTTACACTAGTAATCACAATATTGAGTAAACATGCACAGAAAACCTTTTAATTTTCACAGATTACACAGCAGAGAGTACCTGAAACAGATTGAAGATTGCAAGCGGCTGACCTCACCCACAGGCTCAGGTGTGACAGAAAACTGTTAATTAATATCTGGCATTCACATTTTGGGGTCAAAGTCTTTTTTTGTTGTGTTACAGGAGGTCAAATATGTTGATCGTTATGTAAACAAACCCTTTTCTGGGGTCAAATGGCATCTGAAATGCTACATTTATATGGATTTTACCCCCAAAAATGCAGAAACTTAAAAAAATAATTATTCAAAAGGGATTAAAAACCTATTCTATAAAATTTAGAATGCCAGTTGAGATTGTTTTCACTTCTGATATTATATATTATGTCTTCTATGCCTATTAAATCTCAAAATTGTACTTTATTATGAGTTGAAATAATGTTTTCCAAGATGTACCTAAGTACATGCTTTCTGTCGAAATGCCTGTCTCGCAACGCCTTTATATGTGGTATTTTCAACTTTACTTTTTTCAAATAAATCCTTATACCAGTGTGATAGGACTTCATGTTCTTTCTCGAAATTGATCAGACTTATAACAAATGTGGTTTTTATTCACATGTGAAAGGGTTGGGTTCTCTTAAAGGTCAAATTACACCAAAACGAAACTATTGTCCTCAGGGTTACGTGCTGTCAGTTAGATAATAAAAACATAGGGTTCAGTGTATAATGCATATGATTTTTAAAATACAGTTTAAATGATATGTTTTGGTATCAATTTAAAGGTATATATGTAAGAAATAAGAAAAAAGACCGTTTTAGGCACTACTTTACCTTAAATGGTTCCCAGCTTCATAACTTTTGGCCCATGTATTCATGCACAAAATGGCAGCCCCCATGTCTGTCAAAACCGGTGTGTTTATTCTAAGGTAAATATTTTGAGTTACAACATATAGACATTTTTGACATTTTTTCAAAAGGTTATGGCCTTATCTTTCCAACAATGTATGGTGATATATTGGGAAGTCGCTTGGTCATGGTGAAAATTGAGATCAAACATTGAATATTTTATATGTAACAATGAAGGAATTTATTTGCGCATGCGTAACCAAAAGGTAGTATCGATAGCAGGAAGCCTCACTGCTTCGCGAGCGAAGCGCAGTAATTTATCGATTTACTGACTCGTAGCCTGCAAAGTAAAGAAGTAGTTCCCTCAAAGACCGATTTCTGAATACACCTACTAAATCCTGTTGGCTTGCTCCAACAGTCTAAAAAACTGTAGTGAATATTGTTTAAAATGTTATTAGTAATAGTTGTAGCACACTTTGACCGAAATATGTTAGTTATTTAACGAGCCCGCAGATATCGAAAAAGTGCGAAATCGACAAAAGGAACAATTCAAAATACCGATGTACGGGTTTGATTATTATTGTATAATCAACTCCGTTTATCGGTATTTGGTCGGTATTTTGTCAGGACTGACTTTAAACGAAGCCTGGTAAGTTAAAATCGTGTTTTCGCGTTTTCGTTCTACTGACCGTGAAGGCGAAAACACGATGAGAGATTACATTACATGTATTGTGGATCCTTACCAGTTACAAACGTAATTAGGTACGGGGTTCCGTTGGGGCCATCGTGATTTTGCACGGTTGTACTAACGGCGAAATCGCGAAACCACGATGTTTTGACGAGAAAAAAAGAGGGCGAACACCCAAAAGACGATATAAGACCGCGAATACACAAATATCGCGTTTTCGCGCAATTTATATCGTGTATTCACCCTACTGGCCGTAAAGGCAAAATCACGAAAACACGATGGGAGATCCAGGTAAAAACACGATACAAGACAGCGAAAACACGATGCGAAATATATCGAGCTTTTGCGCTCTATACATATCGTGTTTTGCCCTATTTACCGCGAAGGCGAAAACCCGAAAACAAGACGGGAGAACAAGGGCAAACACGCGCTATTTTACGTATAAACATCGTGTTTTCGTGTCAAAACATCGTGTTTTTGGTCATTAGGATCCCAGCGTTAAACCACGATGGCCCTAACACTGTAACTAGGCGAACAGATAACAGATATACTTTCAATGAATAGAGGCCCTACCAATAATAATCTTAATAATACCATGACGCAACGCTATTAAACGAATGTAATTCTATTCGAATAGTCAAGAGACGGAACCAAACCCATGCACCTCATGTATTAAAACAATAAAAAGCGAAATACGTCCGGTGGATTATCATATTAAAGCCATTATCGTATGAAAGAAGCAATATATATATTGTGTGTAGCTGTACATTCGTTGTACGGATAAATACGGTGAGTTCGGTTTTACACCTGGCGCTATAGACTAGTGGCTAGTGTATTGCATATTGAACCGGAAGTAACGGGTTCGAATCTGTTCAAAAACTATACTTACAATTCAATCGTTGCGTGCGCGCATGTGCATGTTGGTGTGTATGTGCGTGTTTATTTGTAAATATTTTAATTAACTTAGATTGTTTCCATCAATTTAAATAAAGTAATTGAGTTCATTAAATTAAATTAATTTCTTTTAAATACGTGTTTGGAAATTTCAAAATTTTAATTGTAATACTAGATTAAAAATTGATATTTGGATCCAACTTTTAATTTAAATCGTACAGTTTGCTCAATAAGGGTTTATTGAAATATAGTATGTTGTTTTAAATATTATATATATATATATATATATATATATAATTATTTTGTGATTAAATAAATGGATGACTGAGTGGATTGTTTGATGTTATGTTGTATTATATATGACATGTGTTGCATTTACTGATGTATATTATAATGTACTATAGTTATAACTGAATTTGATTAGCGATACACTACTGAAGTAAACTTGTATCATCTTATGATGTGATATATGTGAATTGAATTGCAAAGATTAGTGAATGGAAAGTTTGTGCACCAAGTATATTTGAAATGAAATTCACGTATATTTGAAATAAAAACTGGTAAATTACAATGTACACATACACGTAAAGTATTGTGGCATTTGTGCGCTATTGTATTGAAGCATTGTTGAATATCGTGAATTGAACCAAAGACAAGTGTTGTGAAACTAAAGTATAGTGAACCGGAAGTGTTGTGAATTTGTAACTTACTATAATATATAGTGCTGTACAATTGACAGTTAATGTGAATACTATTGAAGTGAAATTGACACTTTGTGAAAATTAGTGAGGTCAGACTGAGACTTAATGCAGTGAAATAGACACAGAGATAGTGAAAAATAGTGAAGTGAACACATTGACATATAGTGACTGAAGTGAATTGATTTTTGTTGTATTTGGAAGTCATTTGAAATGAATGAATACTGAGTAAATATTGGTGTATTTCACAGTGAAGTAACTTATATAAAAGGCATTGATAGCTACGTAGTGTTTTGAACTGTTTGGTACAGAGGAACTGAACATTAAGGGTGAAGTGAAGTTAAAGTGATATATTACAGCTTCATCAAGAATGGATACAGATAGAGAATTGAGGAGGCAAAGAATGAAGAAACAGAAAGAAGAACAAACATCAAAAGAGATGGAATTAAAAAGGAATCAGGAAGTTGAAACACTGAATAAAATCAAAGAAAGATATGCAGAAATTCTTGAAATTCAGAGACAGAGAGATGAATTAATAAATACTAGTTTAGAGAACAAAACAGAACAACAAAGAGATATGAATCAACCAAAGGACTTTGGACATAAACATCAACCAAGAAGAGAAACAGTTGGGGACAGATTGGAGCAAAAATGTACAGAAATGGACCAGGAAATCAGGACTGAACTCAACTATAATGATGATGTTGAACGTTGGGTAGGATACACGGCGGAGGGATTCCATATACAAAATGAAGACAATGAACAAAGTGACAAGGATTCCATTGACGAAGAATTATAATTTTTTAACAAGAAAATGGAGAAAACATTCCAAATTTATGCGGAATCTGAGGACAGAATATTCAAAGAGGGGGTGCGATGTAGTACAAAAATAATAGGGAAATCTGACATTGACAATGGTGAAAATGATTACAAAGGTGAAAATGATAAAAGATTAACTGAGGATGATAACGATACCGAGAAGGTGTTAGAAGATGAGATTAAAGAAATGAATTTAAAACAAATGAAATTGAAAGAAGAATTACAACGAAAAGAAACACTTAAGCAATTAAGGGACAAGGAATTATTACGTGAAGCCCGGCGAAAACAGAAAGAGTACAGAAATTAAAACGAGCAAAACAAGAGCTAGAACAAGATATGATGGAAATACAGAGCACTATTACGTCATTAGATGAAGAATTTGAACCTGAAGACAGTGATTACATACACATAAGTCGGAGAAATACGGTTGTGATAGTTCCACAAAGTCAACCATTAATATTAAAGCCAAGTGTTCCGAAGTTTTCGGAAATTATAAATCGAAAGTATGATTCGGTCAAATATTTACCAGAAAGATATACTAAAGCAATGTGTTAGAAATTCCATCTCAGGAAAACCGAGGAAAGTTTTAACGACGTTAAAACCAACAGCAACGTTAGAAGATATGTTGTCAACTATGGAAAGCAATATTGGCAATATTAAAAGTGGACCGAGTAGTATGGAAGAGTTTTACCAGGCTAGACAGGACAAAGATGAGGACATAGCTTCATGGGGTATACGGATTGAAGAAATGATCCAAAGAGCTATCGCGAAAGGTGAGATCCAGGAAAACAAGAAAGACGAAATGTGGAGAACAAAGTTCTGGAAATACTTGAGAAATACTGAATTGAAAAATGCTACCAGAGTATTTTTTCAAAACAGTATTACATTTGAGGAGTTGAGAAAAAGAGTTAGAAGGGAGGAACAGAAAATGAAAGTATTGCAAGACAGACAACAACGAACGAAACAGATTAACACAGTACACATTTACCAACAGTTAAGTATATTGAAAGACTTAACAGAGCAAATGCAAAGAATGAAAAAGCAACTAGATACACTGACCAAAGAAAAAGAAACTTGGAGAGACAACAGACGTGCGACTAGAGAAAACAGACGCTATGATAACCAACCACAGTACGGATACAGAAGGACTTTTACACGAGGAAGAGAATATTCAGAAAATAAAGGTCAAGGTAGAGGCAGACAACCTTACAGACAAAATACATATGAAAGAAGCAGAGAATCCCAGCAGCATTTAAACGGGAACGAGCTCTAATCGATGGGGTCGATGAGAGCTCTGAAACTTACACAATCACAAAACAGAACCCATTCGAAACATGTTTTAGTATAATGGTGGGTAAGGCTAATCGATATATAGATAGTAGATATACTATTACCATCAACGGAAATGAAGCAACCGCTCTTATTGACAGCGGGTCTCAAGCATGTATAGTCACTGAACAGTTGTACAATGAAATGACACCGAAGCCAGAACTTATGTCAATGAACGAATTCAACCTAGAAATAAAAGCAGCTAATGGCACACACATTCAATATTCTGGATATATACAGACAGCTATAGGAACACATTTTACTCAAGAGCCAATAGAGACGATTCTTCTAGTTGCACCTGTTAACGAGTACCATGATAACGCTCATATCATACTCGGTACCAATGTTATCAGAAATGTGAAAGATATGTGTCACAATGAATGCTCAGATGAGGAATGGAATGCAGCTTTCTTTGCGATAGAATCGAACATTGGACACGTACCTGCTACCAAAGACATAACGTTATATCCAAATGAAACCAGAACCGTGGTAGGTTTCCTGCGAAAACGTCGAAATACTGACGCAGCTGTTACGGAACAATGCCAGTTTGATAGTCACGGGGCATTAGTATGTCCAAGAGTTGTATCTATCAACACACCGGGCAAAAATGCGAGAATACCTGTGAAATTGTGCCACATATCTGCAAGACCTGTGAAAATAAGAGCAAAACGCGAACTTTGTGAACTACAGGAAGTACATGTTCTGCGAGAAGCGCCGATACTGCAACCGCTAAGCGCCACCGTATCTACTGAAGATGCTGCACCTGAAACAGAAAACAAAAACAGTTATGAAAACATGAAAAGTGAATATGATGTGGATCTCGAAGGAACTGACTTAAGTCCAGAACAAAAGCAGCAGGTTTACAAATTGTTTAGAAAATGGGATTCAGTGTTTCCGAAATCGAAACTTGACATAGGACACACAACTGAAGTCAAACAGATTGATCAATCCAGAACCGTTTAAATAGTCACACAGGCGCGTACCTCCTGCTCTATTCAAAGAAATACGAGAACATCTTAAAGAAATGCTAGAAATAGGAGCAATACGTGAATCTCAGAGCCCATGGTCATCTAACTGTGTAATCGTCAGGGAAAAGGATGGAACTATACGATTCTGTGTTGACTTCCGAAAGCTGAATGCCAATACGAAAAAGGACAGTTATGCCATTCCAAAAGTTGAAGACACTTTACATCTTCTTGCAGGATCACGGTACTTTTCGAAATTAGATCTCAAGTCTGGATAATGGCAAGTTGAATTAGAGGAAGATGATAAGGAAAAGACGGCATTTCAAGTGGGAGGTCTAGGGTTTTATGAATGTAACTGTCTCTCATTCGGCCTCTGCAATGCACCTGCTCCATTTCAACGATTAATTGAACGCTGTATGGGTGATTTAAACCTAAGAGATTGCCTGATATACTTAGATGACATCATTATTTTCTCAAGAGACGTGAATTCAATGATGTCAAGGCTTGATCAAGTATTTTCTCGGTTGGCAGAGTACAATTTGAAAATCAAACCATCGAAATGTGAATTTTAAAAAACGAAAACCACTTACCTTGGTCACGTGGTATCAGCAGATGGCATAGAAGCAGATCCCGTCAAGATAGAAGCAGTTAAAAGTTGGCCCACTCCGAAATCTGTCAAAGATGATCGTAAATTTCTCGGCTTTGTTGGCTACTATCGCCGATTCATCAAAGGGTTTGTGAACATAGCGAGACCGTTGAATAACCTGCTTATAGGCCATCCTACTAAACAGAACATACAAAGAAAATCAAAAACAACCAAGCCAGTGCCATTTCAATGGGGATCCGAGCAACAATCTGCTTTCGATGAACTGAATAAACAGTTGACAAATCCGCCAATCTTAGCCTCGGCAGATTATAGTTTGCCATTTATTCTGCATACGGACGCCTCATCGAACGGATTAGGAGCTGTGCTGTATCAACGTCCAGAAGGACACGAACAAGTCATAGCTTATGCAAGCCGATCACTCAAACCATCAGAGAAGCATTACCCGGCACACAAATTGGAGTTTTGGGCGCTTAAATGGTCCATAACTGAAAAAAGTCCACGATTGCCTTTACGATACTGAATTTGAAGTCATCACGGATAACAATCCACTTACTTACGTGATTACAACGGCGTAGTTGGACGCTACAGGACAACGCTGGCTTGTCGCATTAGCCAACTACAACTTCACACGATATCGAGCTGGTAAAAACAACGCCGATGCAGATGGATTAAGCAGGCTGACAATACAACCGGAAACAATAGCTGCGATAACAACTGCTGTGACAGCAGATATTGAACAGGTACCTTACTGTTTCAGTACACCTGTACCAGACAATTCACCGCCTGAGTCATGTGAAAACGTACCCGAAGATGTTCTTCAGACTTCCCACAACTGGTGAAAATCACAACTTGACGATCCAGTAATTTTCAAAGTAATATGTCATTTACAAGAAGGCACAAGACCGTCTGTATAACAGAAATCAGACTCCTGTAATGGTGTCTTGAAATATATAAGACATTGGTCTTCTCTCGAATGGAAGGAGGGAGTTGTGTATAGAAGAACAACAATATGTGGGCAAGAATACAGACAAATAGTTTTGCCGGAAGCATTACGTCAAATAGTTTTTCACAGTCTACACGATGACCTCGGCCACCAAGGGCGCGATCGGACATTATCATTATTCAAACAAAGGTTCTTTAGGCCAGGAATGAAGACGTTTATTAAAGACATGATCAAAAAGTGTTCTCGATGTATCAGAAGTAAAACACCAGCCGAAATTAGTTAACTTGTGAATATTTCAACGTCATCGCCAATGGAGCTTGTCTGCATAGACCTTTTAAGTTTTGAGAAGTCAAAACGTGGATACGAACATATTTTAGTAGTAACCGATCACCTCACGCGCTACGCACATGCCTTTCCTTCGACAAATCAGACGGCAAGAACTACCGCGAAAATACTGGTTGAAAAGTTCTTTGTTCACTATGGGTTTCCTGAACGCCTGCACAGTGATCAAGGTGCAAACTTTTTATGTGTGGACTTATCAGCAAATTGTGCAAATTATCGAACAATCCAGAACTACGCCTTATCACCCTATGGGTAATGGGATGCTTTAACCAGACATTGTTGCACATGCTCACAACACTAGATGAAGAAAAGAAGTCGGATTGGAAGTCATACGTAGCACCAATGGTCCATGCGTACAACAGCACCGTTTATAGTAGCACCGGATATTCGCCGCGCAACCTTATGTTCGGACGTCATCCAAGGTTAGCTATCGACGCCTTACTTGGTATACCGACGAACGACCACGAGACGGTGTATCAGAATGAATACAGCCGCAAACTTCGAGAGCGACTTGCGAAAGCATATAGCCTCGCGAAAGAGAATGCATTACAAAATGCAGAGAAAAGTAAGCGCGTATACGACACGAAAGCAAGAGCCGTTAAAATAACACTAGGTGATTTAGTGCTAGTGAGAAATGTGACCCAACGCGGAAAGCAGAAAATTGCTGACAAATGGGAAGATGAAGCATATGTCGTTATTGCCCATCCAAATGTCGACATTCCCGTATACGACGTCAAGAAGGACCACCCGAAATCTAAACGTATACGTAGACTTCACAGGAACTTGATGCTACCTTTAGGGTTCACAGAAGAGTCGAAACCAAAACAACAGGAAATACCAAAATACGTTATTCCACAACGACGATCGGAATCACGTTATTTTTCGGACGATGAAAGCGTTCATGTAGTGCGTCGCTCAAACCGTCAACGTAAAACGCCGAATTGGTCCGTTGCGGGTTCGTGAATAAAATCTATAAAAACAGTGATAGTGACAGTATGAGAAGTGTGTGTTTATGGACATAATGATAAATGAAAGAAGCTTTGTATAGTGTTGTTTCTTAAAATTTGGAAGTTTTTATACAATGTATGTATATATATGTTTTGTATGATAACTGCATCATTTATAATTGTCATACGAAATTATTAAAAATAAATTTAACTATTCATTATGTTGTTTATTGTGTATATTGCTATTCAGATATCCGTGGAAAAGTATTTCGTTTATCGCCGCGTGTTTTAATATGAGTTAATTGTACGCAAGAATAAAATGTCGGGACGACATTTTTGAAAGAAGGGGGAATATGTCACAGGGTGAATTTTAAATAAAGTTAATAAATGTACATTATTATTAAATTATTGTGTTTGTTTTTATATTTACCCTAAAATATATATTATACATTTTAAAGTAATACACTTATATGCATATTTAAATAGTCAGTGCAGTGTTTAGTTATTGTGTTGGGTAGTTATGATCAGTTCTTAGTTTAAAGTAGACTGTAACCTTTTAGAGTTACTACCATATCGTTGAAATTAACCTATGTTAAACACGTGCACATAATAACCAATCAATCTCTTTCCCTCCAATATTCAGATTCACGGCTAAATTGTTTAGAGACAGCCATTACATTTTGACGATTGTCTTTATTTGTGTAGGATAATTGTTATTCCTGCAGGTAAATATTACACTGTATTTGATGGTTGATATCTATGTCTATTGCTTGTTTTAATTTCGTATTATTTTTGATTATTACGGTTGTGATTATTAGTTATTATTCGAATAACTTATTGTCGCTATTATTCACGCCGCCATGCATTATCGATCATTAGTATTTTGTAATGTCATTGAAGCTTATTAATATATTTAATTATATATTTCTTTATATGTATTAATTGTTTTTCTTTCAGAAAACCTAATAAAGGGGAGAAGTTGTGTGGCGGCCCGGTTAGCTCAGTCGGGAGAGCACTCGCCCTGATAGCGAGGGGTCCCGGTTTCGAGTCCCGGACTGGCCGCACAATTTTCTCACCCTGTGACACAATGGTCATAGAACATAGAGGAAAGACCTTCGTACTTGGCGCCAATACTAGTAAACCTTGACATATTTGTCTTCTAGCCATGATAATCCGAGAAAACTATAATTAATTGAGAGTCAAATCATTCGCTCGGTGAAACGAGATAGCTAGCTAGTGTTGCGTGCATTCCACGAACCTTTTAGAATAAGATACTGTGGAAATCGTACAGCCAAGGCTTCTACATGTTACCTTGAACTTATTATCGTTTAAACTATAAAAACATCAAGTGTCCCTACTTTCCTCTGAAAGAAATGTATTAAAGGTGAACGGCCATGTTTTTACATACGTTTGATATTTTGTAGATAAAAGTCAGTAGATTACAATGTTGCTTATTTAAATTTGAAAATTATTAGTTTGATGCTTAAAAACGATGATTTTGTTCACCGGCAATTTCCGTACGCCGCTCGGTAATATCCGCCGCCATTTTCTTGATGACGTAGTTAAATCCCAACGCTCCATTAATAAGATAGGTCGCCATTATTACTCACTAAATTTCTTTAACAAAAATTGGCATTTGATCAATTCTTTTATGACAATATTTTGTTTTTAAGTATTGTAAGTCGTTGTGCTTGCTTTTAACATGTCACAACAGCTATTTAAAATGAATGTAATCGTATTTAAACAACGTCATGCGGGACATGCATCATTTATAAGTAGATTTTGCCAATTTTTATTACTTACCTTTTTGTTGATCGTCAATCTAGCTTATCCATAATTATTTTGATTCTTTTATATTTCCATACAAGTATGATAATAAAGAAGTACGAATTACGATTTAAAATAGAAAACTCCCATCACTTTTCAGACAGATCACAATCGTATGCTTGGTAGTTAATCCTCTTAATTGTTTATGTTGCTCATTTATATTAATTTTTTATAACCGATTGTTATTTAATCGTTGCATTTTTCATTATATTCAAGATGTCAGTTTTCACAGTCGATGTGTCATCATGCCTTGAATGAATGGCAGTTTGTATACGACCCCTTATTATGCCATGTGACAAACAGGATGTTGTTTTGATAATTGGATACCTCTCTTACAAATGTGCGAAAACGCTTTTACAGTTTGCAAAGTGTAATGACTATAATTATTAGCATCTACAAAAGAAATATGTTCGTGCAGTGAAAGTTTATGAATGTCAAGTATTTGTGTCTTTTTCAATTTGTCATGCACTTTAACTAAAAAACATATCAATTTCATGTTGTTTCACATAGAAAAAGCATATGCATGTGATATGCTAGCGCACATACATGCCGACAATTTATGTATTGTTTTATTTTTACGCGTTATTCTACTTTTTAAAAAATACTTGCATGATGCAGATTATCATAATATTGCTTACAATATATGTTTATATATTTATAATCGGGATAGTGAAACATTTTTTGGATATACTATTTTCTAGTATTTAATAAAGTCAATGTTTCAGCAACAGGTTGTATATTATTATATTAATATCGTCCTTTACCGTCTTGTACAATTTTATTAGACGGGCTTCTTAAATAGCGATACATCTGAATTATCTACAACATTTATATTGAAATAATTCAGTAATAGGGCTTGGAAAAACATTAAAACACTACATGACCAATGCTGTTTTTTTTTTTTTATCCTTTGACTACGTATAAAACAAGACGCTGCTTTTTTTTTTAAAATTCCTTACTGTTTGATTATAAAGATAGTTGATTTTAAATTGCCAATGCATAAGGCTGAACTACTGCAACAAATCAGATTACGTCTAAGTCAAATATAATTATGATTCGTAAACCTATCAACCAATCAGCAATCAGGATTTGCCATGCCCACAACTTGTCAAACCGCGACTTCCGGCATGAGAAGTAGGGGGGAATAGTGTGCAAGTTCAATCGTTTTGCGAACAGGGAGCTGGTACGAAAATGCAGCAGAAACCTCGCAGGAACCAACTTCTATGTAGCAGACCAGTTCCCACCGGAAATAACAGCGAAACGACGAATCCTGTTCAGGAAGGCTCGGCAGGAAAAGGCGGCCGGAAACAAGGCCTACGTGGTGTTATGTGAACGGGAAGCCGGTGCGAGACACGTAGGGAGTGCCGGATAGGCTCAAGGTGCTGATATGGAACTGTAACGGACTCAGTGACAGTAAGAGACACAATTCCGAATTTACTTCTTTCATATCGCAACATAATGTTATTATTTTAACTGAATCTTGGACCTGCAAATCGAATAAAATTCAGTTGGAAGGATTTAAATGCTTTAATTTTTATAGAAAGTTTAGACATCGTAATGCTAAACGAAATAGTGGTGGTATTGTTTTGTATGTACGCGATTACTTAACGAATGGTATTTCTGTTGTAAAAAATGTGCATGATACTATTCTTTGGTTAAAATTTGACAAGTGTTTCTTTAATCAACCTACTGATAATTATCTTGCAGCAGTATATATGTGGGGTGAAGGATCGCCTATATCTTATCTTATTGATCAAGATTTGTTCGCTTCCTTAGAAAATGACATCCTTAAGTTCGAATCATTGGGCACTGTACTAGTGGCTGGGGACTTTAATGCACGGATATCTGGCAAGTTGGATTATATTGCTTGTGATAAATATGTACCTGATATTGATACTTTTGAGTACGAGGTCGATAATCCGCTGCCACGTCAGTCATTAGATAAGGGACATAATTCACATGGCAGCAGACTAATTGAACTTTGTAAAGCTACCTCGCTTAGGGTTGCGAACGGCCGTTTAGGAAATGACTTGGTATTGGGAAACTAACTTGTTATAATAGAGTGGGGGCGAGTGTAATAGATTATTTGTTGTTAAAAGACAACTATTTTTGTATTATTAATAATTTTCAAGTATGCGATTTTAACGAATATAGTGACCACGCACCGCTGTCATTCGAATTACTCTGCAACAATATCTCTGTAAACAAAAATGAAGAGTACCAGTATGAATTGGTAAAATGGAAGAATAGCGAAAAGGAAATTTATAGAAACGACATTATTGACAAATTGCCAGATCTGAATATGTTACTAGCAAATCAGTCAGATAATAACAATGATATCAATGACCTTGTAAATACATTTACAAACATTTTAAGAGCGGTTACCGATCCACTGTTCTCTAAACGTGTTACGTCTAGAAATAAGTTTGTTTCTACATGTATAAATGACTCTAAGCTATGGTCTGATTTTAGTTGCAAAGAAGCGAAAATGTTATATAAAAATGCGCTAAGGCAATACAATAGGACAGGTACAAATACTGATCGCCTGGAGATATGTACTAAACGAAAACATTACAAACACACAGTAAAGAAAAAACATCGAGCGTACCAGCTAAAAAGGACACAAGAATTCGAAAATTTGAGATCAAAAAGATACCAAAGACTTTTGGAATTATTTTAAAACTACCAAAAGTATGCCTACGCCAAATATACGCCTAGACGATTTTGAAAACCATTTCAAATCAATGTTTACGACAAATGGCCAACATATGGACGAAAATTTTAATATTAATCACAATTTCAATGATTTTAACCCAGTCTTTGCCAAATTAGATACACCAATTACGTCAGACGAAGTCACCAAGGCAATATTATTGCTGAAACGTAATAAATCACCCGGAAGTGATAAACTCTTAAACGAATACTTCCTCGAAGCCAGCCATATATTAATAGGCTACATTACACACATTTGTAATATTATATTTAATACTGGTATTTTTCCAGATGCGTGGACAAAGGGAATAATTATCCCGATATTTAAAAAGGGAGATAAAAAAATGACGCGAACAACTATGGGGGTATTACTTTGCTCAGCAATTTTGGAAAATTATTTACTTGCGTATTAAACCAACGGATCACTAAATGGTGCGAGGAAAACAATGTAATTTCCGACGCCCAGTTCGGTTTTAGAAAGGGACGGTCAACCATTGACGCAGTTTTAATACTTCAATATGTGATACAAAAATTAGTACAGCAGGAAAATTATTTTCTTATATTGCACATTCGTGGACCTCAAATCTTGTTTTGACTCAATATATCGAAATGCTCTCTGGCTAAAGTTCCACGGAGTAGGATTACATGGTAAACTACTTCGCATTATACGCAACATGTGCCAATCGGTTAAATCATGCGTGAAACATTGTAACTCAGTCTCCGATTACTTTGAATTATCAATAGGTTTACGCCAAGGGGAGATAACCTCACCGATCCTATTTTTTCTATTCGTCGAAGACTTAGAAATGCATCTACAGCATACTATTCACAGTGGCCTAAGCTTACAAGATATCTGTTTGACAATGTTATTATTTGCGGATGACATGGCAATTTTAGGATCATCGCCACAGGAGTTGCAGTTGTCTCTTGATAAATTATATGAATATTGCAACAAATGGGGATTAGAGGTAAACGTTGCCAAAACAAAAACTGTCGTTTTCAGAAAAAGGGGCGGACTAAAAAGGGGTGAGACATGGTTTTACGGGAACGAATTAATCGATAACGTAAACGAATTTAACTACCTTGGTGTTACATTAAACTATACTGGCAGCTTTGAATTGAATATACAAACTCTTCAGGGAAAAGCATTAAAAGCAATGAATAATCTCATAACAAACCTGAAAAAATATGATACAAAGCCTAAAACTGCTTTACAATTATTTGATTAATTTGTTTCTCCTATTATGTCGTATGGTTGCGAGGTGTGGGGTTTTTCAAAATCACATACTTTGGAAAGAATACATATTAAATTTTGCAAAACACTACTAGGTGTAAGGCAATCTACAAGTAATATAGCCATCTACTCTGAACTTGGCAGATATCCCCTGTACATAAATAGATATGTTAGGATACTTAAATATTTATTCAAACTATGTAGCTCTGAAAATATTATTATTAAAACTATCGTAAATATGTCTCTGAGAGATGTTGAAAACGGAAAACAAAACTGGTTTACAAACGTAAAACAACTTCTGGAAAAACATGGCTTTTTAGATGTTTGGTTGAACTTGCATGATATTAATGTAAATGCTTTTATTTCGATGTTTAAACAACGTTTGACTGATCAATATTTACAGGAATGGAGAGCATCGTTAGAAAAAAATTGTGTTTTGACGCTATATAGAAATGTCAAAGATAATATTGGTCTTGAGTCATATCTAAATGAAATAAATTGTAGAAAATTAAGAACTTCTATTACTAAAATTCGTATTTCTGCGCATTATTTAAGGATTCATACAGGCAGATATGGAGGCCAACAGGTTGAGCGTAACCAAAGACTATGTCAAATATGTAATAGCTCGGATATCGAGGATGAATTTCATTTTATTTTTGTCTGCGCTCCTTATCCAAATATACGAAACAAATACATTAAGCGGTATTATAGAAACCGCCCTAGTATGTTTAAGTTTATACAACTTCTTTCAACCAACAATAAAAAAGAGATATTGTTATTAAGCAAATTCATCTGCGAGGCATTGAAACAAAGATTTTCGATTATAAATGGCAACTAGTTACATTTTAGCCATAACTACTTTTATTGCAATTAAAATGTTAGCAACGTAAATCTATATAAATACAAACATGCAAGCAGTGATTTTTATAAAAATTTTGTTGTTATAAATTCTGAGACATTGAAACATTGACGCTCGGTTCGTATCATTAACAAACAAATGCATATAGTGCTGTATTTTTCCTTTCAAATTGCATGTATAAGCATCGATGTTTTTCCTTCGTACTATTATTTACTATTATTTATATTAATATAGGTTTATGTTCTAAACATCGATAAGCATGCTCCAAATAACGGTTCTTTAAATGTGTTCCATGATAGGTATATTTAAATACAATATACTTGTGCATCGTTGTTAGTCATTACGTCCATCCATATTTATCTATTATAAATTGACAAACTTGCCAAACCTTTGTTCTATACTTAAATTATGTATATTATTTGTTTATATCACGATAAACATGTATTGTTTAAGTGAAAATAAAAATTTCTGTTCTGTTCTGTTCATATTACTTTTGACACGTTATTGTGTAGGAATACACAGGATATTGTCATCGTTGTTTAGTGGGGCCATAAAGTTTATGATCTCGGTCGTGGTAACAGCAGGAAGCCCAGACTACTTTCCATTGATCTCAAAGATAAAATATTGATAAGTTGATAACACAAAGTGGTACTAAGTAAACGATCCCTATAGCAGATGTCTAAGACGAAGAAATTAAGGACTATGTGCAGTCTATTTTTATCAAATGTTGCCAAATACTTACATTATAATATGTTTTTATAACCTACATTTATCTGACACATCATACTTAATATAAATTATGTCTTAGGTTATTGTAACTTAATGAAATAACGCGAGTTTTGAAGTAATTTGTACAGTCTATATATAAAACAATTAACGCGTTGGGAAGAATATACGTCACTTCCGGTTTGAAATAAAATGGCGTATCGATAGAAATATGCGCAAAATCATGTTGTCTTTTATGCTATACTCGCTTATAAAAGCGTTATTTATGAAAACTGATACGAGAAGTTGTTATGGCTAAAACTATGTTTCTAAAGAATAAATAACATTTGTCAGAAGCTTGGCCTTTCACCTTTAAAGTGTCATACTTTCCGCTTATAGGAATGTATTAAAGTGTCCTACTTTCTGCCGATAGGAATGTATTAAAGTGTCCTACATTCCTCTGGAAGGAATGTATTAAAGTTTCCTACTTTCCGCTGAAAGGAATGTATTAAAGTGTCCTACTTTCCGCTGAAGGGAATGTATTGAAGTGTTCTGCTTTCCGCTGAAAGATGTATATTAAAGTGTCCTGCTTTCCGCTGATAGGAATGTATTAAAGTAACCTAATTTACGCCGAAAGGAATGTACTAATGTGTCCTACTTTCCGCTGAAAGAAGTGTATTAAGGCGTCATGCTTTCCGCTGATAGGAATGTATTAATAAAGTGTCCTACTTTACGCTGATAGGAATGTATTAAAGTGTCCGAATTTACGCTGATAGGAATGTATTAAAGTCTCCGACTTTACGCTGATAGTAATGTATTAAAGTGTCCTACTTTATGCTGATAGTAATGTATTAAAGTGTCCTACTATACTCTGATAGGAATGTATTAAAGTGTCCTACTTTACGCTGATAGGAATGTATTAAAGTGTCCTACTTTACGCTTAAAGGAATGTATTAAAGTGTCCTACTTTACACAGATAGAAATGTATTAAAATGTCCTACTTTACGCTGATAGGAATGTATTCAAGTGTCCTACTTTACGCTGATAGGAATGTATTCAAGTGTCCGAATTTACGCTGATAGGAATGTATAAAAGTGTCCTACTTTACGCTGATAGGAATGTATTAAAGTGTCCTACTTTACGCTGATAGGAATGTATTGAAGTGTCCTTCTTTACGCTGATAGGAATGTATTAAAGTGTCCTACTTTACGATGATAGGAATGTATTAAAGTGTCCTACTTTACGCTGATAGGAATGTATTAAAGTGTCCTAATTTACGCTTAAAGGATGTATTAAAGTGTCCTACTTTCCGCTACTTTCCGCTGATAGGAATGTATGGTTATTGCATGGGAAAAGCACGGAGATTAACTGTTACAATCCTGTTATTGTTATCAGTTGAGTATCTAAATTTGAGGCCCTTCGGCTCACCCATTACTAGTGCCGTATGAAGATATATTTTCTGAATTAAAACAAGCACAGTAGAAACTAGGATTTCAATGCAACTCATACAGTCACACATTTACATAACTATATTCTACTCGCCCTGGCGTTGGCGTCGCCGTCTGCATGCATTGGATTGAAACATCACACAGGCCTTCCCAGGCCTTCCCAGTGATCAACGCTATCAAAATAATCAAGTTTGACCACTCTTGCTTAAATATAATTCGAATTATGGCCCTTGTTCCACTTAGACATTATGCTTAAAGTTTTACGTGCAAGAACCATCAAGGCCATATTTCAGTAAGGCGTAAAAAATATGTCAGTTCCAGGTTACCCGACTTACCCTAAAATAATGCCCCGACCCTAGAACATTTTATTGGGTTTCTCAGACATGTTTTTTTGTTTTATTTATGTTTTTCAATAACTAAATGTTTTGTTTTTGGTTAAATAAGTGTTTAGTTTTGATATAATCCACTTTAAAACAATGTTTAAGGATATTACAGATATGTTTTGAATATTATTCAGTTTTAGAATCTTCATGTTGACCATTTTCAACGCTATTGAAATAAGTTAGATAACTCTTACTATTAAATAATACAACCTATGGTCCTTGTTTTAATGTAATAGATATGTACATTGTATATTGGGTCAAAGATTCGAACAGTCGAGCGGACAGCTCATGTTTTAAAACAAATTCACACAAATAGTAGTGCAAAACAAGTTGTGGGAACTGTTAATTGCCACTCTTTTAAAACGCAAGATGTTTACAGAAATGCAGTGAGATGATTGCTACCTAAATGTCATCTGCTTTGAAATTGAGTTTTCTGACATTATTTTGAAACCTGTCATACTCATTTTTCCGACAATCGCATTGGTGGTTTCATATTTTCTGTATTTTCTACTCACTGAAAAATAACTGGTATTTTTTGGGAGGGTACTACTTCTTTTCTTTGCAGGCTACGAGTCAGTAAATCGAAACCTTAAAATGGTACTTCTTTAAAACAGCCTGTTTTCTTACCTTTTAATTATGTAAGATACATGTAATGCATGTCATGGGAATATCATGCGATTTATTTGAATTACAATTTCTAAAACAAGTCAGAGAAGTCAATTCATTAAAAATAACGTCAAACTAATGACAACCCTATTTTCGCTATTTAGCAGTATTGAAATGTCATTACCGCATCTTCCTGATACATCTTACAGCCGTTTACAAGGAACAGCGGAACATGTTTTAAAAACGTAAAAAGCTTTTATTCAATTAGCGTACCGTGATTAAAATGTTCTGATGGTAACTCTTGTGCATATGGATATTTGCCATTGCTATCAAATCCGAAATCTCGATGAATGTCATCGTGTTTTTGTTTCGCAGAAGGTTAGTACTCGTACCTCATTTGTAGCTAAACATCACGTTTCTAATCAGTCGATCTTTGTATTGCAAATGTTGGAAATAACTGATGTTTCCAACAGCTCTAACCCAACATCCTGCACCCGCGCTTCATACCAAAGTAAAATACATGAATAAGTAAAGTATTGTTAGCCAACTTGCATGCTTATTGCTTTCAAGTAACACCGCAGCCAACCGAACAACTGAGCGTGAAGCACGACGTCACAGGACTTTAAGACGTCATATACGGACGACCACGCCCGGGCAGAGTCGAAATGACAGCAAACGCAGCCCAAGGTCAAGGCCATTGGGTTCTTCGCTAGGCACATGCTGGACAGGAGCCAGCAGAGGGCGATACTCACCAAGTAAGTGAAACGGAGAGTTACGATCAGGACCGTATTAGGGCCTCTTCCAGTACACCTGTGTTCTCAAAGGATCAACCGTAGGATCAAGATCAGTCTTAACTGATCCTGATTTTCTAGCTCAACTGAGCGGAATCTAAAAATATTTCTTTTATAAATAAATGTTTGTATAGAAAAATAATATGACTGGCTGTTATGTGTTTTTTTTTAAATTATATAATCACTATATCAGAATAAAACTCGGTGCAGAAGGGGGTTAATTATTATGTAGTGGGTTGTGAGTTCTGCATTTCTATGCTATGTACGAACGTTCTTACGCATATTCTTAAGACATACAATGATTTCTTTAGAACGTCAATCCAGTTTTCGCTTCACAATGAAATGCGTAAAATGTAGGGATGGGACCGAATACTGAAATCAATATTCGAATATTCGTTTTAGGTATTCGAATATATTCGAATATTCATTTTGTAAATACTACTATATACTACTATATGGGGCACTCTGTCTGAATATTTAGCTATCCGAAATATGTATACTACATGTACGTAATTGTTTTACATTGTTTCAGTGGTAAATAACGAGTAATGAGCGATATAACTTAGTGAGTGTTAGGTAAATATAAAGAAATGTAAGATATTGTTAAATGTATAGTTAATTAATTTGTTAATCGTTCCGTTTTTTTTTCAGAACCATAAAGCTTGTATCTGCTGTGCAGATTACACGTTGCCTGGGTTTCGTCTAATGACCGCCTAAAGTGATGGTGGTATTGTTTATTAATCATGTACGCCTTGTGCAAACTGTGAAACCGTTATCACATCATGGACCAGTTTATTGTTTATTTGTGGATACAGTGCGTCATATTCGCGCCTCCTACAAACCTATAATTCGCGGTCCTTGTAAAGACGTGGCCCCCTGCCAATTATCAATTGTCGTTAATTGGACATGTTTGGCATGTGTTGTAAAAACGTTACACTGCCCCCGCCCAACTGCTAGGCAGGAAATACGACTGGAATTCATGTTAACTTTGCAATCAAACTGGAAAAAAACATGATTATTTTTTAAAGAAAATTTGTTCTTTAAATAAATTTGAAAATCGAATATTCGTAGGTGAGGCGCATGAAATCCCAGAAGGCGGGTGATGAGGACGAGCTGAGCCGCGCTCTACACGAGTACGAGCGGTCTGAGCGCCCGAGGAACCTGCACACCGGGCGACCCCAGACACCGCCCAAACACGACAGGACCGTGCCGTACGCGGAAGTGCCTACCTACACCAAAGTATGACATGGGCAAAATTTAAGATTGAGACTAACGCATACCCTTATATATCCTTATGATTACTTTTGCATCCACGCAGTTGAATTCATGTACATAATGAATTGCCAATTGCCAATAAAGTAACATACTACTATATATTGCTAACGTTTTTGTTCCCATTGTAATCCAGTACGAAATGCCGACGGGCTCGACGTGCGCCGTATGTTGTGAGAAGTTCGAGGTTTTCCACGAGCACGAGGCGCACCTGTGCCGGATCTGCGACCACGCGGGCTGCCTGGAAGTACAACATCCACAAGGCCAACTCGGACATCGGCTGGAGCTGTCCTCAATGCGTATGTCCATGTGGGAATATGGTTCACGCTATCTGGGGTGCAAAGATTGCCTTCATCAGCTCAAAACATCATGACGTAACCCATATACGAGTTTTACTCAAGTGTACGATAGTCGCCTATTTCTGATACTATATAATTAGTATGGAACCAACATGGCATTTAGGCGTTTTATAGTTTGTCCGTCGATCGATGCCATCGAAAGGCTTTCAAACAGTCTTTTACAAAAAAACGTGACAATATGCAGCGTCAACATACCTTTATTGTAATAAATAGTGTAACGTAACTGTTCAGATTTTATAAGTTATTGCCCGGAAAAGTTGGAAACAATTTGGTCTTTAGGGGATATATGTGTCTGTTGGGACCATATGTGACAATGAACGAAATTGCTCCATCATGTTTTCATTGATATATGGATTATGGTCATACTTCTATAGCGAGGTTGCTAGGCATTGTCCTTTATCCACACGTCATATATGTGTCATCACAAAACATATTGAAGTGTTATTTTACAAGTGTTATTATTTACTTTAAAGTATTAGTGTTTAGTTTAAACATATTAATTTTAGTTCGATTATGTCGAAAACCCGAGGCTTATTGAGACACTCTTGAGATTTTATTTAGTTTTAACCTATTTATTTAACTGGCATCGTTGAGTGTAATTTCTAAAAAACAACAACTATATATTTGTTTACTAGATTCTAAGTGACATCAAATATGTTGCAGCGTAGTAGCATTACACACACGTTAACTTTACTGCGAGTCTCAGAGCGTATTAGCAATCTTTTTATTAGCGTCCACTTCCACAGTAAGTTTCGGATATTTTTCAAAACAGTAAAGTTGAATTATTTTGGTTATATTTACGTATATATTTCTCACAGAGTTGCACTTTCCTCTGATTTACTAAGGCTAACCAGGGACGACACTTTACGCTCACGCATTAAGCCCGTTTGTCATATATAAGAAATAGTTTATAAAAGATCGCGCATCCTAATGACCGTCTATTATTTTCAGTCAAACATTTCTTTGCTGCTGACCACGGACGAAGTAAAGAAAATGACTGAAAGTTTTGACAAACTAGACTTCAATCAAGGTTAGCGGGGAAACGCAAGATACTGATACTTATAATGTATGCGCTACTGTTTATAATATTGACGATACTTAATGAATAAATGCAGATCAGGACACAAAATTGTATTCTTTAAAGCAAAACATTTAAATTATATATCCTTGAATCGTTAAATTCAGTCAATTAAATCAGTGGTGAACACTACCAATAAAGTTAGAGTTTAAGTATAATATCGTAAATTCATCGCTGCTTTGTAAAATTTAATATGTAGACGCACTAAAATCTTCGCCTTAGAGAAATCCCGATTTCGGTTAATATTTTCTTATAGTGGATAATTAACTATTACAAACGCTTATTAACTACAAATGTAACTGCCCCCTACAGATGCCCAGTTCACCCTGGCGGAATACCTCAAGCTCAACGCCCGCCGTGGCGACCTACTTCCGGGGATGCGCGTGCGTCTTATCCGGGAGCTCAACATCATCGACCAGGACGGGAACGGCAAGCTGGACTGGTGAGAACAACGAGAGCAAGTTTTACCTCGCCAAGAAGGACAAAGTTGTTTTGTCCAGTCAAACTCCTCACGATGGTATTACTGCCTCCCGATAGTAATCTCCCCTGCCGGTTGTCAACATTGATCTTCTCTGCCAATTTCCTCACGGTGATCTCCCCTGCCAATTTCCTCACAGTGATCTCCCCTGCCGATTTCCCCACTGTGATTTTCGCTGCCAATGTTCTCACAGTAATCTACCATGCCAATACCCTCACAGTGATGTCCCATGCCAATGTCCTGACAGTGATCTCCCATGCCTATTTCATCACAGTGATTTCCCATGCCAATGTCCTCACAGTGATCTCCCATGCCAATGTCCTCACAGTGATCTTCCCTGCCAATTTCCTCACAGTCATCTCCCCTCCCCTGCCAGTTACATCACAGTGATCTTCCCTGCCAATTCCCTCACAGTGATCTCCCCTGCGAAATTTTTCATAGTGATCTCCCTTGTCAATTTCTCCACAGTGATCTCCCATGCCAATTTCCCCACGGTGATCTACCCTGCCAATGTCCCCACAGTGATCTCCCGTGTCAATTTCCCCACAGTGATTTCCCATGCCAATTTCCCCACAGTGATATCTCCTGTCAATTTACCGACAGTGATCTTCCTGGGAAAATTCCCTACAGTGATCTCCCATGCCAATTTCTCCACAGTGATCTCTCCTGCCAATTTCCTCACAGTGATCTCCCCTGCCAATGTCCCTACAGTCATCTCCCCTGTCAATTTCCCGACAGTGATCTCCCATGCCACTTTCCCCACAGTGATCCCTCCTGCCAATTTACCGACAGTGTTCTCCCTGGTAAATTTCCCTACAGTGATCTTCCATGCCAATTTCTCCACAGTGATATCCCCTGCCAATTCCCCCAACGTGATCTGCCCTGCCAATTTCCTCACCGTGATCTTCCATGCCAATTTCTCCACAGTGATCTCCCCTGCCAATTTCCTCACAATGATCTCCCCTGCCAATTTCCTCAAATAGATCTGCCCTTCTAATTTACTCACACAGATTGCCCAAGCCAATTTCCTCACAGTGATCTCCCCTGCCAATTTCCTCACAGGGATATACCATGCCAATTTCATCACAGTGATCTCCCATGCCAATTTCCTCACAGTGATATCCCCTGCCAATTTCCTTACATTTTTTTATACTGCCAATTTCCTCACAGTGATCTCGCATGCCAATTTTCTCTCGGGATTTTAAGCTGAATATTTATTAATTAATGCATTTATGCACGCGCAGCAGCCCAATTAAAAGTAATTATAACGAAATACGATATTTTTGTACGAACATAATCACAGTCAACGTAATGCAGTTACATAACTTATTTGACAAGTGGTTTTGTTTCGTGTTTTCTAGTATGACCTGGTGAACATGCTGTCCAGGAAGGAGCTGTGCGCGGCCAAGGCGACGTTCAATACGTTCGACAAAGACGGCGTAGGTAAAATCAAAGTGTACGACGTGAAAGGAATATACAAAACCTACTTTAAACAGTTCGAGATCAGAAGAAAAAGGTAAGCCTGCGACATAATATACCAACACATCGCATTATCATTAACATGAACATCATCGGCTTCTTCTTCGTTTTCTACATCTTTCTCTTCTAGCTACGTATCAATCATATTCAAATCATCTCCAGTTTAGCGCTGTCCACTGACAACTAAGGCCAACAAAATAAATGGTTGGTTTCCGCTTACATCTCTTAAAAAATCTAGGAGGAGAGGTAAAACATATAAAAAAATTCATTAAGTTTTTTCTTTGCCGCATATTCACACATTCCAGATTTTTACTGCTGTTCTTGAGCCGACAGCGTCCCGAATCAAATCTGTCAAAAGTCGGGACAATATTATGAGAATCGGGACTCGAAATTCAATTTTTGATCATTAGATCGAATATATCCCGACAGCGTCCAGACAGCGTTTCGTCAGAGTCCCGACAGCGTCCCGAATCTCCCGAATGCGATCCGACACTTTCCAGACAGTGTCCCGACAGCGTCCCGACAGCGTTCCGACATTCCCGACTGTTTGATTATTTGTATGGTTGCGCTGTCGGGAGGCTGTCGGGAGCCCTTATCGGGAATTTGTGACTGCCGCAATACTCCAGACTTGATATTTCTATATAATTTATAATGCATTAGTAATCCCGTTCCACAAAACATTGTCCCGAGAACTTCTCGACACCGTCCCAACGCCGTCCCAAATTGAACCGATATAGCCGAATCTATCCCGACAGAGTCCCGACTATACAAATTCGGCTGAGTCTCCCGAATGTTAAGGGAAGACCTTAACTGTCGGGAGTGCTTTGCCGATCACGCCGAACATGTCCCGATAATTCCCGATTCTTAGGGCAGCGTACCGACAGCGTTCCGACACCTCCAGACAGCGTCCCGACATTCCCGACTTTGTATCGTAGCGCTGTCGGGACGCTGTCGGGAGCCATGATCGGGAATGTGTGACTGATGCTTAATAGAGCGAACGTTAGGATTTTCTTTGAACTACATTGAGTATGTATATGGGCTACTCGACGCATTGCCGCTATTGATAGCATCTACGGTGCTGTACGGCACTGATAGACTCGGCTTCTACCGGTGTCCGATGTAACACGTATACAGGTGTAACATTTCATTGGCATTTGAATACAGCCGTCGGTCCGTATTCCAGAAACATCTTAAGTTTTAACTGAAAATATTCTCACGTAAGTTCCAATTTTTGTAAGCTTATATATTTAAAACAACACATTGATTTATGAATATTTTACAGTTGAGTAAACAATAGCTTATAATTAATTAATACATAATTAAAACATACTAATAAGCACAATGTGATTTACACATGGAATTAAATGCTAACGAAACATTCTGATTTTAATGATAAAAATGAAATTCTACTTAAGATGTTTCTGGAATACGGACCCAGTCCATTAACTGAACTGAAGCCTCTCTCTTCATACATCAAACATTTATCAAGTGCTAAAATATCCAAAAACATGATACATTCACAAATAAATTATACTAGTTAATATAAGTATTTTCCCTGTTGAAATCCTAGCTGGTCTGTCATAGCTAGCTGTGCACATTTTGATCAGGCCCCAACGACTACGAAAGTTCTTAATCTCAAACTTAGTCTCAACTAACAATATTGACCAATGAGAATGCTTGTAACATTTGAGCTTTGATTTCCATTGGTTAAATATTGACCAATGGGAATGCTTGTAACATTTGAGCTTTGATTTCCATTGGTTTAATATTAAAGAATGTTCGTAGTCCTGGGGCCTGAACATCGTCTCTTGAGACTCGCAAATTGTCATCTCTCCGCCACGTAAACCACATGCGCAAACACGATATGTCAAAGTTGTACACATTTTGATCTGATCATTGTTTTTAAGTCTCGCAAAATTATCATCTAACCATTACGAAAATCACCCGTGCAAATAGGATCACTTCTAGAATATTGTATTGTTCTTTCCAGTTACTGTGACTCCGGCAAGGACTCCGCTACCCTTGATTTTCACGCCGAGATGTTCACTTAGTGTCTGATGGACGCAGATCAGGGGAGCCAGGGGTGATTATATGACAGTTCCAACATGTTAAACAAGGGTTCACAAAGCAGACTTGAGTCAGTCATGATGAATAATAAGCATGTCGTGGGAAAACCAGGCTTAATGCAAGTGTCTTCCCGGATAAGCCTGTGCTTATTTTTAGAAGAGACTTCTTTGAAACAGGAATACCATAAAAGCGGAAAGTGAAGTCCCAGATCAGCCTGTGCGTACTGCAGAGGCTGATCCGGGACGACACTTTACGCACATGCATTAAGCCTGTTTTTCTCACGAAACGCCTCATTATTATTATATTTTAGTGAGAGTGACGTTCACAACACCGGCTTAGCATGCTTTAAAGTCGCGGTAAAACAACTTGCACCGAATGTTCATATCCAAGATATTTTATGATCATGCTATAACAGAGTTCGCAAAATAGCTTGTGGGTATAATTTTCAGGTTTATTGTGAACTTGAACCAGATATATACGGCCCTACACCTTGAACTACAAACGATATCTGTGGATTACACATTTAATTTCTCACTGGAACGGTGCTTTATGCACGAAAATATTGTATTGTTATTTTAATTATTTATATAAGGAATATGCGGATGTGCGTTTCCGATGTCCGAACACTATTCGGACAGTCATATACATGTACTTCTAATACTTGACTAGTATTCGGATATCCGGATATCGGATAACTCCTAAGCATACCGAATAATTTTGCTCGTTATTTTCACAGGGAGCTAAATTGGGAGGACTTTATCCTGGAACAGGCCCTCTACATCCTCTGCTCGAGACAAAATGCAGGGATAGCGACAGTCAAATATTCGTAGTTGAATAGATTTCTATTTGGTGCAGCGAAATACAGATATGGCAACCTTAGGCATCATGCTTATGTAAGGCTTAATTTTCCAGTAATTGATAGTTTCATAAATGGTGACCTGTTACTTTATTTCAACTATTATCTGTGACGAAATCTTGTTGAATGTGAAACAGCAGATTTACCTTATTACCGGTATTTGCGATAACTGTTTTTTTTTCCTTAAGAGAGTTTTTGATTTCATTTTGTTATGTTTAACATATTATAATATTTTGTCGCACAATCTCAGCAGAGAAAACATTTATACATATAAATCACAAAACAAGGGAGTTTTGCGCAGAGTATTCTGATTTTATATGGAAAAAAAACACAGCGTAAGAACGCAATTGTATCAATTCCGGAAGTCGGTGCCGAGTAGGCATACAGTTGATTTACTATATCGATATCGGATATTGCTGGAAGAGATTTCTCTCAAAATCAAAAGGAAAGGTATGTGTAGTCTTTTTATTCACCCAGCATAGTTTCAATTACATGTTGATTTCATAAATATACTTTCCCTTTATAGAATTACAGAGAACTCATAAAGCAATGCAAAAAGTCGGTAGGCCCGTTCCTTCACAAACAAGATTTCGCACCAAAAGGTACAAAATTACTCACCGGCTTTATGGATTCTGTACATAAGGAGCTTATTTTAACGTTCAAGATGGCGTCAGGCCGCAAATTGAAAACGCAATTATGAGTGAGATTGACCGCTCACGTGACTCACGGTTTGTTACGAAAAAAATCTTTGCATTTGAAAAAAAAACAAGCTTCTTGTTCAGTGAAATAATCACAATTTTACAAGTTTTTCCTAAAATATAGCACAATAAAATGAACTATTTTGCGCAATATTACACGTCACCAAATAAATTAGATGGAGAGCAACTCGACCAATTGAATACGAGCAAAGGCTATTGTCGCGATATGATTGGTCCGCAGCGTATTGAACAAGTGCGTTCTGCGGTGCCATGTCAAATACGATACACACTTCCGATTATAGAATTAAAGAATGATATATTAAGTCATAAAATATGTTATAATAATAAATGTTCATAAAATATCATATACAAATTATATCTTTGCTTGAGAGAGCACCTTTCACTTGTATCCAGATTCTATAATAGTCAATACTTAGAAATCGCCATCAATTATTTGACAGTCAAATTTGCAAACCCGTCAGTTTTGACCTCAGAATGCCCTTGCTGGACCAGAGTAAAACAAACAATTGTGGTTTCGTGTGACTGTGGCTGTCTAATCTAAACATTGGAAATTGATGGGTTAATTACGAGCAGGGCGACGTCATTTTCCTTTTTACGCTACGTACATTAGAATTTACGTACGTTGCTGCAGTGATTATCACGTGACGTCCGCAATTAATTCGTAGCTTTCGTTACGCCCCGCGAACGTATATATGAGAAACGTACCTTAACGTCAACCGATCTCTGTTACGTTCTTTACGTTAAAGAAGTTCGCAACAATTTCCTTCATTTTTTTTGCAACGTCAGATTTTCTTAAAACTTGGCACAGACATGAATTAATGTATCCTAATGTCACCGGCCTTTTTCCGGAAATACTGAATTTTGGATACGGTACCTGTCGAAGCCTTTTTTCAGTTTGTGTTACTTAGAATGTTGAATAATATAAAGCGTGTATAATCAAACAAAGATGGAGATTTTTAAATGCATCTTTTTTTAAATGTTTTGTTTGGTAAATATACCAATGCAGTTTAATGATAAAACGCGCTTTATCTACAGTTATCATTCAACAAATGACTTGTAATGGACACTTTACAAGGTTATTTATGCATTAAATATGCCTGTGAAAACATCAATAATTTATCAAATATACGAATATCTTTTGTTCCAAACGACATATTTTGTTAAAAGAAACCACATACATGCGTCATTGTATCCTGAAACTAAACCAGTTTAAAAAAAATAGGGGTCACCGGCCTTGTTCCGGAAATATTGGGTTTTGAATACGGTACCTGTTGAAGCCCCTTTTTCAGTTTGGATTTTTATCAATGTTTTAAGTATATGGGATAGTTTTTTTCAAACAAGGTTATGGTTCTTTCAACTGATATGTTTGTACATGCTTTGTTTGGCAATATACATGTGTATGTTGATAATAAAAACGCTTTACCTACAGTTACTGCTTAAATAATGAATTTGACTGGACATTTAAGTGTGTCAAATGGGAACTAATAATGCTTTCTGAAACTTTATTTTTATCAAATGCATATTTTGTTCGAAACGACAGGTTTTCTTAACATTTCGTACATACATCCATCAATGTATACTTACACCAACACATTAATAAAAAGAATGGCTCACCGAACTTGTTTGGGAAATATTGGATTTCATACAGGGTACCTGTGTAGCCTTTTTCCAATTTCGTTTTAACATACATAAACAACGTATCAATAGAATGGAGATATTTAATGGATCATTTCTGAACTAAATTTGTTTGGAAATACATTGCATACGTGTGTTTTTGATTATTATATATGCTTTATGAACTTTTACTATTAAAAATATTTATTTTGAATGGACATTAGATATGAAATTAGTATATTGTAACCTATATACAATGAAGAAAAAATGAAGCAAAAGGAGAAATTAACCCAATTATTTTCTTTTTGTTGCGAACGTCTTTAAGTGTCTTCGAAGGAAGAGGGACACTATATCGGCACGGGTATGTTTCTTGGGTATGTTTGCCACGTTTTATAAGTTATAAATATATGAATTGGAATGAATATTTTATATATTGACATCAATACATTTGCATTTGTCTTAAAGAGATTTTTGCATAATTTTTTATCATAATTCGCTTAAAATAGTAACTATATTGTAATAAATGTGTTCAACATTAAATTCTGCAAATAAAATGGATTGCGTAGTGTATAATCACAATTCTCAATGCTATTTTAAGTTTGTTGCATGAAACCGTTTTCATTTATACTGTTTAAAGAAAAGACGGCGTCGAAGTATAAAACTCGGATGCATTATCGACTGACGATGATCACAAATAGAAATGTCTTCACATACGCATTACATGTTTTGCAATAATTTGTAATTTTGGTAAGTTTTCTGGGAATTTTTTGTAATGAGGTGGTCCGGTTGTGCAGAGGTGGTCCGGTAGTGCTGAGTTAGCTGATGTTCATGAAACCGAAAGTAGAATTGGTAGACAGTACAGCTACACGATTATACCGAGGGTTAATAAATTATTATTATAAATAATGATTAAGTCAAATCTAGGAAATAAATACATCAACCTTTCACAAATCCTGTATAAACATTCAAAAATCAGCTGAAATCCGCGGTTGTTGGTAACAGTTTTTTTCTCACTTACACTATACAACAGTTAGTAACGTACCATCTACCCCCTGACTATTAGCACGATGTATGCATAACTTTAACAATAATTTAGATTAAAAGAAAATAGATACAGTCTAAATTATTGTTTCAGTTATGCATAAAGCGTGATTAGGCATTCAGTCAGATGTACAATAACGGTGTGAGTATGCATACAGTACTGACGATTAGGCATACAGTTTTCAAAAAGAAAAATGCGAATAGGATACAGTCAATATGAAATTAGGAATACAGTCGCAAAGAATCAGTTGTCCCCAAACAAATCCACTTTTAAATTAAATCTAAAACAATCATGGGACAATGGTGAACTATATGTGTAAAAGAGATACTGCTGTACCGAATTACAAATGTTACATATGATTTATTTCATGTTACTAAGTATAAATTACAAGAAAATTAGGAAAATATGTATATCTTTTAAAACAGCAGTTTTTCAACCAAGGCCGATTTGATAGTGACATTGTTCACAATCATACATAAACAACGCCACAGTAACTGGAAAATATATTAATTTACATATGGTGTGTAAAATTTAATGTAAATGATGTTACAGCTAAATACAATGTAAATCAACAATAAAATGGAAGTCTCAAAGTCACACAATACTGGATTAAATAACAATAATGCTTGCGTGTCTTGCTACACTTACCCGGTAAAAGAGAGCTAAGTATCCTTGCAATTTGGTTAACTAATAGTTGTTGCACACTTTGATCGAAATATGTTAGTTATTTAACGAGCCCGCGGGGCGAGATTAAATAATTAACACATTAGGGTCAAAGGGCGCTACAAGGGTTTTATACCATATTCACCAATAACATTGCAACTTTATACGATGCCAATCCCAATGGGTAGACGTCACGTGATGTCTGACATGCTTGGCATGCGTGTTATTTCCAAATATAGCGCTTTCGCCATGTGTTCACTTAGTACCTGGAAGTATAAATTCCAATTAAAGTAGCATGCATATAAATTACAACTAAATTTTAATATACTGCAGGCTACTTATTGCACGGTAAGCTTGCGTATAAGGCTCCGCCCACCAGATACCGTTCTGATATCACAGTTATTGAATTCCTAAAGAAAAAGAAAACTATTACAACCTATTTATTTAAGCTGGTTTGTTTCGAAAGCAATTTTCGAGTCCGTTTGCTGGGTATAAAAAGAACTTGGTGTCGTTTGAGAAAGATTATTCGAATGCTTCCCTAGTAGAGATCGAACAAGATGGGCACCATATCAACTTGCACTTTTGCAATGATTCCTGTTATTGTTCGTAAATTGGTTGACTATTTTCTGAAGAAGTTTACCAAGTCCTCCGAACTTGTAATTCCATAAGCGCTAAGTAATCTTGACTTGGAAGAGTCTGCAAGCAATAATTGGCTATCACATACAAAAACTGCTCTCCAACTTTACCTTGCGCCCAGGTAATGATTTCATCAATCATGGGGGTAGATACACCCACTATATCCACGATTCCTTTCAGTACAACCAAAGCAAAAGGGATATTCTCCACCATATAGCGATAGGAGAAGTTGGGTGCGAATTCGCCTTCCGGTAACTCAACCATCGGGTGAAACAACCCGTCGAATCCACGGTTTGTACGCATACAAGACAACAGTGTCGCGCTGTCTACAATCTGCTCTCCATATTGCTCAATAAGAACCTCTTTAGCATTCGGCAAACCACTAAAATCAACATCCGGAACCTTACTCTCAACGCATGCGTAATGAGCAAGACCTCTCCATTGACGCCGTCCAGATACCGCACCGCCTTTTCATTCACACCTTGATACGACAGGGGACGCGTCGCCAGTGGGGTTTCGTCCCGGTTTTTCCACTTGCCGAACATAATTGGCGGATGAAGTATCGAACGCGTCATCAGCGTACATTCGGTAGCTATCATATGGCCTTAGAAGAGGGTTTTCACCAAGTAATGTCTGCATAACGCTTAATGCATCTCTGTCATTTATAGAAAATTGCAGACAACCGCCGATTTAAGTGTATATGACTTTCTTTACTGATATTATGTTGATCTCACAGCCGTACGTTTTTATTCGACAAGACCAAGGCAATGATACTAAAGCCAAGACGCTATTTTTCTTTCCAGAGTCCCTCAACATGGAGCCACACTGGTATTCGAATCCCGGAAGTCTGGGCATGCCGACGACGACAGCCGAGGCACGATCATCTGAAGGTAGTACGCATGCGCGTACGTCGGAGCTACTATCACGACAAAATCGGACCCGGTAATGAAATCAGGATTTTTTGTAACTGCAAATCCAACATTATCAAACGTTCGGCAAACTCGCTTTCCGTCCGGGAAATTTGCTACAAAGCCATGTGCACGCATGGCTTTGTTCCAACGAGTTGAGCGATCTTTATTCGGGTTAAAAACAGTGATGTTAAAGTCAGTTGCCATGGAAGCGACCCCTGAAAGCGCATGCGCACCGTTTCCTCCACCACAGATGGTTACCTTGATTATGTAGATCAGCCAGCTGAAAAAACAAACAAACAAACACAAACAAGTGTCACTGTTGAGGCTCTTACACTGTATCGTTCCGATGGCCCTGTATAGTGTTCGGGGATTTGGGCTAAAAACGTGTGAAAGACTGTGAAAAACACTGGCACTGTAGAGGTCACATCGTTTTATTCATTTTGTTTTCTCTTTCTTATCTAAAAAACTTTTGGAATTAAAATTAATATTCCAGAGAGAAGTTAACTCTTTACACACGATTTCTGTAAGGTGCAGTATCTCATGTACGACTCATCTACAGCGAGTGTGATTGTTCTTTGTTAAGTCTCATTTTTACCGTATGGATATAAAAAAAAATACGTATCTACCTATATAAAGCACTACTATTGTTTTGTTTAAATGTATCACTGTCGATATGTAACATATTAACTAGTATAATCATGCTGTAAACACGTTTCTACTGAAAGGATTTAAACTGCTCGTACATTTCAAAAGTTAAGAGGTTATTTATCAAAAAGCACTGTGTGAGAGGACAGCTTTAAACTATCACGCCTGAAGACTCGTCTTCATTTAACATAATATATTAAACTTCGTTACACACTCCGCAGCTTTATAACAAACGCATTCTTACGTATTTCAAAATACATTTAAGATTTAAACTACGGACTCACGTACAACAAAATAAATTCACAACCGTAACACTTTCATTGACTCACCTGTGTCGACCTGTGTAGACGCAATATCTCGTGTGTAGATGGCTATCAGTAACTTATGAGCGCAAACATTTGTAGAATGCGGTGGCGTATCCAGTCTTGTACCGTAATGTTACGTCCGGAAGTTCAAAACAAAAATAGAAACGATTAGAACAATAAAAAAGCTGAAAACCAGCACGGAAACTCTACATTCAACAATATGTATGTATTCATAGTCAGATTTAAACAGTTTTATTTTTACAATTTACGTATGCAGGTTAATTTTCATTATATCTGCATTTTGTAATTTTATTTATTTCACATAATTATTTCAGATGAAAAACCTCCTGATCTGCCCCATCTGGCGTACTTTTAATTTTACCTTAGTTACAGCGCTTGGATGTGTATCAGTTGAACTATTAAAGGGACTATGTTAGCAAAAAGGTTTCTAAGGTGTCAACTTAAGAAAAAAATACGAAATAAATATATTAGTATTGGCATCCAATAAAGGTAACAATAATGTAAATGTACATATAATGGAAGAAAGTGTATGCATTCTGAGACAACACTCATTATATGAGGCGCGTCGTTGGAAGACCGGACTTAATGCATGTGCGTAAAGTGTCGTCCCGGAATAGCCTGTGCAGTCCGCACAGGCTAATCCAGGATGCCACTTTCCGCTTTTATGGTATTTTCTGTTTCAAGGAAGTCTCTACTAAACATAAATCCACTGTAGGCGGAAAGTGCGGTCCCGGATACATTTAAGCAGGTTTTCCCACGACGCGCCTCATATTATTTAAGTCGTGTTTGTTCGGCCTTTTTGTTGGTTACATTTTGACGTTTGAATTGTTATTATGTATATAACCATAGTTTGCACATGTATTATCACAAGTCAAAATAGCGCAGTTTGTTAGATTGCTGTCAGATGCCATTTGTTTTTATGCCCCCGGCATCTTGATGCGGGAGGCATATAGTGATTGCCCTGTCCGTCCGTCCGTGACAAGGTAAAGTAGATTTTACCGTCTCGTCTAGCACCAACACCGCTTACTACAACACTTGGATACTTACACAGTTGATGCTTATGACCATTCCGTATCCATCCATATCACCTAACCTCACTCTGACCTTGACCTTGACATAATTTGCACTTACTCAATAACTCAAATGGACTGTTTCTTGGTTAACTAGATTATACCGTTTCGGAAAGCACCATCACCGCTTTCTACAACACTCGGATACTTAGACAGTTGTTGCTTATGACCATCCCCAGTCCATCCATATCACCCAACATCGCTTTGACCTTGACCTAATTTGGACTTATAATAATATCATAATTCAAAAGTGCAATTTCTTGGTTAATAGATTTTACCGTTTCATCTAGCACCAACACTTGGATATTTACACAGTTGTTACTTATGACCGTTCCCAGTCAACATGTATCACCCACCCTCACCTTGACCTTGACCTAATTTGGACTTAAAATAATTCAAGCACCAGCACTGCTTACTACAGCACTTGGATACTTACACAGTTGTTGCTTATGACCATTCCCAATCCACCCATCCACCCATATCACCCAACCAATTTGGACTTAGAATAATTCAAATGGACTATCCAGCACTAACCGGGGGCATGTGTGTTTATCGAACACAGTGTCTTGTTATGACTCAATAATTCTCACTACTGTAGTATGGGTTTTCTTTTTTTTTCCCAATAATTGTTTTTATAAAAAATATTGTAATACTGTAATCATACTTAATTCATTGTATACGTCTTCGAATTTCTAATTTATATCATGCAATACCATTTACATTGTTGTACGATAAGTAAAAGTCTTAAATCGTATAGGTCGTCACATAGTCCTGCTTTTAATTTCACAATTAAAAGAACTTGTTCACTGATTTTTGTATTTTTCGAAATATGTCATTAAACGTATTAATTCGACAAATTAAAGCATCTGAACTAAAGTTTTCAAGTAAAATAACAAGAAAAGGATAAACAAGAAAAGAAAAAAGTTGCGCCCACCGGGTTTCGAACCCCAGACCTCCAGATTAAAAGTCTAACGCGCTAAGCTCCCGGCCATTTCGATTGGCACACTTCAGGCACGAATTCAGGCCCGGGCTTTGGGCTCCAGTTCCCCCCCCCCCCCCTCCAGCTGAGCCCAGCGGTATCATTTTCGGGCTGGGATTTGACCTTACACAAGTTATAAAGGGCTGACGTGTTAATTAGTATACCGAATATTGCCAAATTCTATTACTGTCGGGATTCGGCTTTGATATTATACAAGCAGTAAACGGCTGGCGTGTCACTTTGTGTACCGTATACTGCCTTATCTATCTATATATGGACATTTAATCTGGGAGCTGGGTGGTACCCTGCGGAGTATACACCCGGCCGATCATTTTGTTTGAATGGCTGGAAACATATTAATTGGTAGAATAATATTTGTCACGGGCTCGACGTCGTTAATTAACCGCGGTCGCCAGCACCATAATTGTAATTTATAGTTACTTAGGCATAAAAAAATTATATTTGTTTCAGGTTAACCGACCTACCCTAAAACAATGCCCCGACCCTGGAACATTTTATTGAGTTTGTCAGATTTTATTATGTTTTAATTTTTTTTCTCCAATGATTAAACTGTTTTTGATAAATATGTGTTTTGTTTTGATAGCATCCACTTAAAAACAATGTTTAAATATATTACTGATATGTTTTGAATATTTATTTAGTTTTAGAATCTTAAAGTTGACCATTTAACAAATAAAAAAGTAATAAAAGAATAAATCTACCTACCTACCTACCCAAATTTTGGGGGGCATGTAACCTGAAACAAACATAATATTGTTACGCCTTATTCAAACTATCTAGTTTAGGTAGTGGTATAGCACATACTTCAAAATAAATATGTTTTATGCCCCCGGCATCTTGATGCGGGAGGTACATAGTGATTGTCCTGACCGTCCGTCCTTCCGTCCGTCCCTACATAACATGGTTATGTAGTTTTTACCGTTTCGTCTAGCACCAACACCGCTTACTACAACAGTTATATATTTACACAGTTGTTACTTATGACCGTTCCCAATCCACCCATATCACCCAACCTCACTTTGACCTTGATCTTGACCTAATTTGGACTAAGAAATGGGCTATCCAGCACCAACCGGAGGCATGTGTGTTTATCATGGCTGATGATGGGAATGAATCCGACAGATTTCAGGACAAAAATATACTACAATACATTTGGTTCGTACAGAGATGTATCGATACAATAATGACAGGGTTTGACCTTAACTTTTGGGAAGTGGTGGTCCACAGGACCGGTTACCTTCAAAGCCTATTGGGCCGATACTGTATCAACTGGTCCCGATAATCAAAATACATCGAACTCCATAATGCATACATTAGTTTAAAAAATGAATGGGCTCAGAATTGATACCGGAAAAAATATTGAGCACACATGAAAATCTATAATTATATCTTCTTTAATATAATATAACATAATTTCGCTCACAATGTTGTTTGAACATTTTTGCTTAAATACAGATGAGATATCAACTCCTTGAACTTGACATAAATTTGACATCCATGCGTGTTCGTATGCTGAGAAATCAAAATTCCATTAGAACAATCGAAAATATTTATTTATTGATTGGCCTATCCGTTCCTTAACGTTTTGTAATCATTCCCACAATGCGGAAACCTAGACTTGAATTTTGTTTACTTCGATTGTTTTAATAATGATACAATTTAAAACTGAAAGTTGTAAAAACAATAATAAATTATTGCTGTGCCGAAAGATAATACGTTGTTCAATATTATTGAGCCAGAAGAAGTATTAACTATACCCCTGTACAGAGTATTTAGCCAATCTTCTGAATTTCGTTTTTTTGGTCAAATAAACATGTGAATAAATTAAATTGACCCTGTTAGTGTTCAACGTTATATTTTGAATAGAAACTATTATAAACTTACTATTTTATACAATATATGTTGTTGGAATAAATTTATATTAATACATAAAAAGTAATTAAATGACTATAATTAATTATTATAAAAGGAAATTGCTTCTCTACAAAGCTACTTCAATGCCTGTAAGATATAATTTCTTCAGTCAAATTGGTGTTGATTGTACAACGTATATAACACGCTGTTATAACATATAACGATTAGCAAGTTGAAACATCGGAAAAAGTGCGATTTATGCACGATAGCTTGTGGTAAAATGCTAATAAACAACATCATCTCGGACGGTTCTCTGTATTCTTAATCACACATGATAATTCACGAATAACACAGTTGGAAGCAGTCCAAAAAGAACTGGTCACCGGACCGGTCGTAATGCGAAGACAACTGGTTCGAGCAAAAAATCATAGGTCACGGACCGACGGACATGCGTTAAGGAAGAACCATGAATAATGATATAATATTAACTGTACTTTATACAATGAAATAAGAAACACCTGTTTTGAAGATATGCTAACAAATGATATTTTTGTAAACCTATCTGACATTGACAAAAATAGCATTTCTTGTGAGCAATAACACAATGCAATTTGCAAAATACATTCTAAAAGCCTTCACCAAAAGACGAAACCTTTTGTTTTCATAAAGCATCAACTTAACATTTCAATACGTATTATATTTTATAATGTATTTTAAATTAATTATTTTATATTCACGATCTTATAATAGCAAATACGTTCATCGTCTATCTTTCGATTGGAATATATAAAAATGCATTGTTATATACTCGTTTTATAATGTTTAATCTCATTATACGAATTTAATTTTGCATTGATAGCGAGGTGACTTACATAACCGTGTGTATTCATGTATCATGTTTTGATGTTTATATTTCGTTACTTGTACACATGTCACTATAATAAACAAGTTACTTACTCACTTACTTATACGTTGATAATTTTTTGTTTACTGCATATAGTATATGGTATATAACCTATTTTTTTTTAGGGTATAATGAATCACAGATTTTTAACTAGCGTTCTGTTTGGTCCAAAACTATGTACTTTGTCGAATTTTATGTACGACAGTTGAAATAGTCCTATTGAAATAAAATGAAAAAACAACGAACAAAACTAGTTCAAGCCATCACAAATGACGATTCCCAATATATTAATATATTATAAACTGGCTGCCAAAACAGTTGCAAGGTCTTTCAAGGTCCATAATTGTGTGATTTTCCTACTACACCTTAACTACTGCAGCTGCTGATTCTACTACAGCAGCTGCTGCTGCTGCTGCTACTGCTACTACTACTAATTCTACTACTACTATTATTATTATTAGTAGTACTACTACTGCTGCTGCTGCTGCTGCTGCTGCTGCTGCTGCTGTTATTGCAACTACTAGTGCTGTTGCTACCACCACCACTACAACAACTGCTGCTGTTAATGCAACTGCTGCTAAAATAACTGTCACTACCAATTCTGCATCATCTTAATCCAGCCCTCCCGGCCAAGCCTGGTCTGCGTTCGGCCCTGCACTTTCCAGCCCTCCCCCCCGGCCAAGCCTGGTCTGCGTTCGGCCCTGCATTTTCCAGCCCCCCCCCGGCCAAGCCTGGTCTGCGTTCGGCCCTGCACTTTCCAGCCCCCCCCCCCGGCCAAGCCTGGTCTGCGTTCGGCCCTGCACTTTCCAGCCCCCCCCCGGCCAAGCCTGGTCTGCGTTCGGCCCTGCACTTTCCAGCTCGCCCCCCCGGCCAAGCCTTGTCTGCGTTCGGCCCTGCACTTTCCAGCCCCCCCCGGCCAAGCCTGGTCTGCGTTCGGCCCTGCACTTTCCGAGTATGTTTAAGCTTATAATAGTGATTTACGTGTTTTCAACAATTTCATCGAAAACACACCAAATCGTTCCTCCGTTTCGCATTACAAATGCTGAATAATTTTATTTATTTTAACTGATGATTGCTTATAACTAAACGTTATTTACAGTATAATTCTGTATGTATAACTAGACGTTATTTACAGTATAATTCTGTATATATAACTAAACGTTATTTACAGTATAATTGTGTATATATAACTAAACGTTATTTACAGTATAATTCTGTATATATAACTAAACGTTATTTACAGCATAATTCTGTATATATAACTAAACGTTATTTACAGTATAATTCTGTATATATAACTAAACGTTATTTACAGTTTAATTCTGTATATATAATTAAACGTTATTTATAGTATAATTCTGTCAGAAGTGTTATTTCGCTCCTTTATACACAATATTATTTTATTTTCGGAATCTGTAACAAAAGGTTTGAAAATTGTAAATTCGTTAATCTGTGAACAGGTCTCTTTAAATTATAAGGTGGCCTTCATACATACATTGACACATACATCCATTATATTCCGCTAAACTGATTTGATTCATGCTTTAACGGTAATGGATCTTAACGTAAACGACAAAGTAACTAATAGTGTATTTCCAAATCTGATAACAGGGATCCGGGTTTGTGTTTACATCGTGTTTCAACAAGTGTCGTTTTTGCTGTATAAATCATCAACTTTTTTTTCGAAAAAGAACATGTACAAGGGTTGTTCGGGAAGTTCGCGAAATAGTCCAGTAAATTTTAAAATAGTTTAATGTTAATGCTCAATTAAAGTTAATGCACATTTGTACATGCCAAACACATCGCATACAACCGATTAACTAGAAGTATTTTCACCAACGCATTATTCGTATCCATACGTATCCGCCCCGCGCCGTATTTCACTTTATTTTTACGTAAATACCTGCCCTTACTAATGCTATTTGGAGTAAGTCCTTAACGTTAAATATGCGCGTGAATTTTTTTTTCCGTTAACAGCAGAAAGTTATTCCAATTTGTGTGGACGCTGTTGTTTGAAAACCTGGAACACTTCCACTTTAGCTGTCCCCGGAAGTACTATATGTAATCCACGAAACTAAGGACCAAGAGCGCGTATATACAGAGAGACGCGCGCTAGCTCTTTCTTTTGCGTGGTGTTTCGGCCGAATTTTCGAAATCGCTCGCTCCGATGTCGAAAAATCGGCCGAAACACGCAAAAAAAACCCCCAAACATCGTGATTTTATTGAAAAGTTTATATTTAAGATTTTGTGAAACAATTCACAAAATATAAACTCAAATTTGCATAGTTTTGCAATTTACCAGCGTTCTACGAAAACGGCCGCCATTCTGAAAACGGTTGTTGACAAAGTATTGCACCGATTTAAAGAAGTAAAATTTGATTTTCAAATCAAACAAAGTAAATTATACCTTTAAAACCATAAACTACAATAATTTATTTACACAAAACCTGATAAAATTATGGAGGAATATTAAAGTCAGCCCACTTTGAATCCAGCCGCCCCAAATTTACACTTCCAAAGTGAAAGCAGAAGTCTTCGCAAGAAATAAATTACGAACTGGGAAAAAATGGCGGCCGGCTAGAAATAAACAAGTCATGCGTAGCAACGTCGACACATGCGCAAACGGTTGTTTACATTTATAATTTTCGGGGACGGATAAAGAGGAAACTACCCGGAAACCGTAAACGACATGACGTCGACGGGCGATGTCGAGTTACGCAGTATTGTGAAGTTTTGTGTTGGACTCGGAAATTCGCCGGCGGAAACTTTGCAGTGGATAAAACTTTCTAACACTGTTCCAGCATGCGGAAAACCTTTCGTGTATGCAGTGGCGTAGCTAGGCCATATTCGTCTTGTAGGCTCGGGCATTAGGTCAAGATACGAAGTTAGAAGTTTGTCAAATACATTTATGCTTTAACATTTATAAATTTATTTGACTATATGAGTTATGCGGATATATGTGAACGTATAAACCGTTAAATATAAGACAACACGTTCTTGTTATAACATTCATCAAATTCATTTACTTTACAGGTCCTTCAAACAAAATTGTTATGAACAAATATACATGTAGTGCGTATAACATGGGCTTAACTATATGCCTTCACGTCCGTTGCTTAAAGTGGCTCACTGCAAGATAGTTTAAGTTTCAATTATGTCTGTCATCACTTTTAATAGAACTCCATTTTACAACTTGTAACGGCCGCAAATGTATTAATGACTTTTCCCTATGTATGTGCATCATTGCAAGGCTGGAAAGCCTGTCTGTACATGGTTGATTTCAGGTACGTTTTCAGCCTCTTCATGCAGCGGAACGACCGCTCGCACGTTGCACTTTGGCGTCGTTTGATGTGCCTGTCCACTATTCAGTGTTATATATTTAAGAAACATCTTTAAACATGTGAAATTCATAGCTGACTACATTCAAACACACAAACTTTCACATCAAGAATTATATATATTAGTTATTTACCGAAGTGTAATTCTTTCCTTTTAAAGTGAATGTCATTAAATAACTCACACATGCTTATCGGTTGTATTTTTAAATGTACTATGTACTGTTTATTTTCTCTATTAATACGAACGAACGGACGAACAGACGAACATGTCTTGTACACCAACTATTGCGAAAGACACCCTTTTGAATGCGTTGAGAACCAATAAGGCAAGTGATGCCGACATTGTGTCACTTACGTTTCGCTGACATGCGGTGTCTGGAAAGTATTAAATCGCTCGGAAATGGTCCCAACGTTTTGAGCACCCCTCTACTTTATCACGTATTAAATATTTTTCTTATATATGTATAAAACAAAATGAAATTTGGTGTGTTTGCTAATGTAACTTTGAACAAAATGTTTGTCAATTTAGATCTTTGGAAACTATCTATTGAAACGATTCTGTTTAAGCTCTAAATTAGTAATTGATTTGACTTTAATATACACATATATTTAGTATAAATGTCTTTAATTTGGCGCAGGTACTACGGTGTGGATTAATTTTCTTAAGAATTGGTAGCGAGCTAGAACGGGTACGTTTTACGAAATTCTTTTTAGTATGGTACGAATATGAGCGAGCGAAGCGAGCGAGAAAAATTAGCATATATTTCTATTTGTGTCAAAAGGCACATTTCGTAAATGAAAATGTTTTATATTTAGATCGTCTTATAATCGATCTCTTAATAAGGAATTAAATCATTCTACCCTTAACCCTCCTTAGCATTCGATTTTTATTGCATTTGTATGACATTTATTTTTTCAAGGCCTACATGTAGCTACGCCACTGCGTGTATTAATGGGCATGCGCGTTTTCGAAATGGTAGAAAGTCTATAGAAGATGATGAAAGACCTGGGAGAACATCGGTTGTGATTAACTCGATCAAAAACCAGGTGAAGGATATCATTTAAAGTGACAAACGGGCTACGGTGCGGGAAATTGCTGAAATGCTTATTATTTCTTTTCCACTGTTCACCAAGATTTAACTTCAGACTAAGGCATGTCCAAAGTAAGTGCGCGCTAGGTACCGCGCCTGCTAGCGGAAGAAGAAAAGCAACGTCGCGTGATATGTTCGTTAACGTTCCTTCAGCGGTTTGATGCCGAGGGCGAGGATTTTCTCTACAGAATAATAACTACCGACGAGACTTGGTTTTGTCATTTCGACCCGGAAACAAAGCCCCAGTCTGCCTTGTGGAAGACCCCACTCACCCCTTCACCCAAGAAAGCCAGGGTTCAAAAAAGCTGTCGAAAGGAGATGTTTATCTTCTTCATGGACCGGCACGGGATGATTCTGCAGCACAGAGTTCGGGAGGGTCGGACAGTCAATGCAGCTTATTACTCCCAGGTAAGATGATAAACAAGCTTATAGCTTATAATAATGTCGCATAATAATTGTTCATAATTATAAAATAATTTATTTTTTAATAATGTGATCTGAAATCTAAAATAGTCGTTGATTTCCGTTACAGATTCTTAGGCGGGAATTGATTCGCGCTCTTCGTAAGAAGCGACCTGGCATAGACCACGACCGAATCATCCTTCACCAGGACAATGCACCGGTACACAGAACACCCTCCACACCCCTGGAAATATCCTTGCTATGTTTCGAGTTGCTGGAACATCCGCCGTACAGTCCCGATCTTGCGCCTATGGACTTCCGTGTGTTTCCTGAGCTGAAGGCGCAACTTCGCGGACAGCGGTTTGAAACCGCTACTCAACTGCAAGTGACATCACAGACCGCAGTTTTCTACTTCCAATACTGCGTGGTATGTAGAAACCTACGACAAATGGCTGTACAGACACCGAAAGTGTGTAGCGATCAATGGCGATTTCGTCGAGAATGTGCGCGTTTCATTAAAGTTCGACAACGCATGACGTTGTAAACGTCGACCGTGGGCCGAACAAAGATCAGTGATATGTACATGTATTAAGTTGTAATGACGTGTATGTTTGTTGATATATATAATGATATATTTGATAGTTTAATATATTCTGTAAATAAAGACTGAGCTTTCTAACGGCGCATGCGTTGTTTCAATATTGCTATTCAAACGAAAATTGATGACATTTTCCGCCAACTTCCTGAACGACCCTCGTATGTTTTATATAGTAATATGAGTGATACTGGTTTGCATTTTTATCAGACCACTGGAATGAGAAACAGGTTTACGTAAGGTACGTATCTTTATGTCATTTACCGGTAGTTTGTGTCTGTGGCTGCTACACTGAATCCAGAATTGCATCAAATGAATAGAAACACTAACATTTTAGGGACGTATGAAGGATTTAGAGACGTATGAAGGATTTAGGGACGTATGAAGGATTTAGGGACATATGAAGGATTGAAGGATTTAGGGACGTGTGAAGGATTTAGGGACGTATGAAGGATCACAGGATGCTGCTCAAATGGAGCAGGAACATTGGGGGGAGCAGTTCTTTGTCATTTTAATGCGGTTTGGTAAATCTAGTGTTTCAAAAGTTTTGTGTTAATAACTAATATTATTAAACATGTTATGCTGATTCTTGATTTGGTATTCTACACCCTGTTTCATAGGCGTGACCTGTCCCTTCCATTTGTGAATCCTGGGAGTAGGAACAAGAACTCGACAGTCGAGACATTTGGTTGCAACAAACCACACTCGTTTTCAAATGCTAGAATAAGGAAGAAATATGTAAATAAAAAAAATAAAACACAGGATAAACAACTGATTTCGGGTGTGAATATTTTGAGTGTATGATTATCAAGACAGCATGTCAATATTGTCCTGTGGTATGTATATTTTACTATATAAATACATGCTATTTATTTCTAATGTGAAAAGGATATGGAATATTTATAAAGCATTAAATAATGTTCTCGACATAGATATCAAACTACCTATATAGGACATAAACCTTTTGAGACCATGGTATTACAGAATGGTTTCTATAACGGACATAAACACATCTGATTACTCTAAACACTAGCTATGTGTGGAAATGTAAAGTTTATCTATATTCACAAATGTATGTTGCCAAACTATTATTTTTTGGGTTCAAGCAGATCTATATGTGTCTTATATTAAATATATTTACACACAAACACACACACACGCACACGCACACACGCACGCACGCACGCACGCACGCACACACACACACACACACACACGCACACATACGTGTAACTTGTGCAAAGTCACTACACTACATTTTCTCCCGGAAACCCACTACCACCAGATCTAGCTATGCCAACGATTTAATGTTTGGAAATATTATGTGAAATGGGCTGCTTTACTGAACGATGTTTTTATTTTTTTAATTTAAGGTATTTTAATATAGTTATATTTTACAATGTAATCCACTACATACACGCTTCTAAAAAAACAGCAGGTGAATCACTACATGTACACACACATATTTTCCCACTACATGTACACACGCATATTTTCAAAGCCAACTCACTACTTGAAATAATCTCAAAATATAACTACTGGACGCTTTATTCAAGCAACACTTATTAGATTGATCCGGCAAACAAAGCCATTCATTTTATATACGCACTTGTTCAAAACCTCGATATTCCATTTGACGTACAATTAGAGTATTTGATAATACAATTTCACCATTCTCAGTTACAGGTCTGAAATTTGGGGGTTCCTTTTAAAATTTAGAAAAGCTTACCACTCGTTCCTATTGAAGTTTGCGGGTATATGCAACAAGACAGACACTTAATAGGACAATATAATCAATGTGGAACATACATTGGAGACGAATACCATTTCCTAATGAGCTGTCCACATTTTCAGATGTGTTACTGACAAACATTTAAATGTCAACCATTCCGTTGTAATTATCAAAATGTTTCTATAAACATCGAAGCGTCATCAAGTTTAATGCATCAAGACTGTCCAAATACATTGGAATACATTGACAGAGTTAGATATCTTTACCAAATACCCTATTAAAACATAAAATAATATTTAAAGGTACTGCGCTCCAGAATGTGAAAACGTCAAAAAAGAAAGTTGTCAAACAAACACGCATTCTTATTTTAACGTATAGCACAACTTGAAAAAGATAAGTTGCATTCAGGCTTAGTTGATAAACGACGACATTTTGTTTATATTTTTATTTTAGTCATTCGGAATCCTAAAACGTCATTTTTATTTTAGTCATTCCAAATCCTAAAACGTCATCCTACGTTTGTCAATTCTAATTACCTGGGCGACGATAAAACCCGTTAAGCGGAACCGATAATCCATAAGCTGATATGGATCAAGGGTGATGCCGGGCTGTCGATAAACGTGTTTTATTAAGAAAATGATAAAATCCTATACAAACTAAGTCGTTTTAATTATTGTTTGAGCTAGAAAAGTATGATCCGACAACATTGATCTGGCATTCATTTGCTTTTGTCGGTAGGTCGTGGATACGCATAGGTTTGCCGAGGATTACCAATACACTTGTGTAACTTAATGTACTTGATTATAGCTCATGTATACAGTCATAATAATTAGCAATTAAGTCCAGCGGTTACGCATTTGCCTGCAGATCCAAAGTTCATCAATTCGAGCCTCATTTTCTTCAAGTGTTTTTTCGCAAATATATGTTTTTCTTAAAATACATTATTTATAGCAACATTTGATGTATATCATATATTGATAATCCTTTCAAAGTAGTATATATGATTTTTATACACATATTAAACAAATTCCGAATTTGGCGCAAAATCGGGGTGCGAAGTACCTTTAACAAAGAGAGCTGAAAACTTCAGACTGTTCAAATAAGTTGATAATGAAAATATCTTGCCCATGCATCAGGTGCGTAACTATGCATACTCATGTACGTACGTGAGAATAAATTGGAAAGCATACATAACTATAGAATGTGAAAAAAGTTAAGAAAGAACCGTGGCACACAATCAGCAGTACATGTATATGTTATATTTGAATTACCGTACAAAAAAGTATTGTATTAAAAAATACTGTAATTAGTTAAAAAAAAAAAAACAACAACACTTTTTTATTTCGATTTTTTAACAGTATCTTAGCATAATTACTTACAAGTAGACTTTTATGTTAAAACTGGAACTAGGCGTATACTCACATTCGGCCTAGGTGCGCCCATGGCATTACCATCAGTCAGATAACTTACAATCTGAAAGGTATTTCTTTTGAAAGTATAGAAATATGCTTGTACATATTGTTTTACGCATGTTACAAATACATGTAGTAAAATAACATTTCACCCTTCCTGTACCGAATAATCAAAGTTTGACTGATTTCAATAATCACTATGTCACTTTCGTTTCTCTTAACGAAAATCTTTTTTCCTCAAAATTAAACATTCTAGATGGCTAATGATGTTAAATATTATATAAATTAATTAACAAGTTATTTAGAATGGATTATAGTTTAATCGGAAAGAAATTAACAATTATTTAAGTTTATATGTTTGATATAATAATTGTTGATATCAAATGCAACAAATATATTTCCCAGATAAATTAAAGTCGTTTTTCCTTAAAGGGACTGTATCATCGAAACTGGCCCAAGGGGGCAATTTCTTTTAAAAAATATGAAATTAAGGTATTAATTCGCGCATTTAATAACGGATAAAATAAGGTATATATAATGGAAAAAGAGTGTACTCAATCTGAGGTAAAAATCAATTACATCATGTTTATGTTTACATTTTGACGTCAGAATTGTATTTTGTATAAATATAGTTAACACGTCATTCATTACCTAGCAGAATAGCGCAGTTAATTAAAGCGCTGTCTACTGTCATTTCTTCGTATGGCTGCTGAGTCGTGAGTTCGATACCAACTTGGCGATTTAATTTAAAAAAAAAAATTTGCTAATTTGTTTGTATCGAATAACTAATTATGTTTTATATTATTTATGTAATGCAAATGTTTTAGTGTAGCTCATTTCTATCATATTATAGTATTTATAGTGCAATATGAATACATTTTTACTGAACGATGAAGATGACATAGTCCCTTTAATTGCTTGAATATGCTTGAACTTTGTTGTTACCACCATCACATTTGTTATAGATATTATATTTGACTTGATTAGGCTTGACTACATATAACCCGTGCAGGGACTGTTCGCTCTTTCACATAGAAGAGAAAACACAACTATTGATAAATATTGAACACACGTCACATAAAAATACCAAACACGTATTATTGTGACTTCTTAATACTGGTTCGAAAATAGTTTCTTTAATCATCCTAACGAGCTTCCAATACCAATCGGTTCTGAAATGTTGAGTTTGGTAAAAATAAACTTCAAACTTTTAAGAAACAGTTTACAGGCATGTAGGAGCATGGGCCGCTGGAGCCGCGATCGCGGCTATAATATTTTGGGGAGCATAACAATATTTTCGAAAATTAACATTGCTTTAAGATTTCTTCCTGGTCTGCGGCTGTTAAGAAAATTGGTCCGCGGCTGCAATTCGATTGGGACCGCGGCTTAGATAGACCTAGGGCCGCGATCTTGATCAATAAACCAGTACATAAAGTGTCAGTAAACTTTAGATAATCGGCGGATAACTTTTACTTTTAATGAAACACGAGGCAAGATACCACAGTTCTGCATTTGGAATTGTCGGTTGGCTGTTCTAACGCTAATTGAGACACGAGGCAATTACCACAGTTATGCGTCGAACCTACAGATGACTACCCATTATTTTTCACACAAAAATAACCATTAAATGTTTGGCCAATAAATATTATTTTGCAAATAAAAAGGCGTGAAAACATTCATTCATTATTTTCTTTAACGGTCTTGCCGAAATATTTATTTTAAAAATCCCAATAAATAAAATGTGTAATTGAATTTACTGGATGAAATACTCACGTTCTTTCATTGATATTAACGTGTTTGTTTCTTTAATCCAAAGTTTAGTTAGTTAACGATCATTTGGCAACACCTCGATCAGAGATCATTTAATGTTCAGTGGTTTGATACCTATCCTTGTTACATTGCAATTAGATTACGGACGTTTTTTTTTAAATATTTGTTATTGTTATTGTACAAGTCTGTATTGTAAATGTACATGTGCTAAGGCCGTATGAGCATGGTGCAATAAAACTATATCTCAATCTCTGCTACTGTGCCAATCCCTATATTTACAATTAAAGGTAACAAAGCATAAAAATGTCAGAAAATATATGTGTTGTAACTTGTCATGCGCAACTCAATTATGTATAAAGATTTTCATAAAATAACACTAATTTGCAAACTTCTCAGCACAAATCTGTAAATTTTACAAAACAGTTTAAGTAAAATATATGTGTTTAAAATGAATATTCAATTTCGATTTTAGAACGAAAATGAATGTCCATAGATTTTACTCAAAATGTATGGTTATTTTTACCGATTTTGAGCAACATTTTTGTTTTGCTTTGTGAAGATATGTTAGTTTAATAATTGTATGCATGTCTCGACATATAATATCAGTTTATGATGGCCATGTAGATGCAAATTAATTTCCAAAAAGTGTGTGCATTGTTACCTTTAACATAGTTGCGATTTTTATTTTGAAACTAAATCTTAAGCAGGGGAATGTCCATGAACGAAAGATCGGGAAAAAAAATAAAAAAAATAAGGTATTCCATCCATCATCATCATTGCGTGTAATCGTTTTATTCCGGAGTACGTTTGCTAGCCACGGAAATCACGAAGAAAGCAATACTAAATCGTCTGGCGTTCGGTTTGAGTAGTTGATGTCCATGGCATACAAACGTCTTCCGATATAAGGCGGAATCTCACGATCTAATTATGAATAAATGGTAAGCGCTTTTTATAGACCATTCGTTTATTCTATCGATATACGTATTAAACAATATAACCGTGCTTCGTGTCTTGTTACTGTTCACTGAATTTTAAATTATTTGCCGTAGTATTTTTTATCATTAAAATGCGTGTGAAGAATTTTTTTTATTGTAATTCACGTTGTAAAAAGCTGCATAGCGCACTACCGTGACCTCCCGATAAGTCGTTTTGTCAGCGTATACAAACCCGAAACGTACATCATAATCCCCGGCCGTCACGCTGTTTCCAAGGCGACACCAGACATAACTCCAGAAGCATGCATGATATATCGTCTGCACTCGAATCGCTAAAGAAAATGGTAATAACTCACGGTACTGCAGTTAAAGGTATAGTCGCTGCAATGAACGGTGAGACGGTGAAGAATAATGTTTAGCGGGAAAAAATAGCAATTACATCCTTAAATGTAGAGTCCGTGAGTGCCTATTCCCACAGAAAAACACGAGTCACGATGGCATTATGTTGGCTCATTCCTTGCACATTCATAAATCACTATAGATACGTATTTGCACTGTACAGTTATTGGATGTATTTATTAAAACATTATTTGTCAAACTTTGTGAATTGCAGAATATAACTCAAAACCATTAGTGGCCAGTTACATTACCAGACGTGTGTTTACACTTAAACTACAGAAACTACATAAAGCTTTTCTGTGCCAACAATGAACAAATTATTTAGTGTAGAAACTTATTAGACGGAATAATTATAAAATGATGTTTGTATTGGAGACTACTAATATCGGTATCATTTGAGCATCTGAACACAATAACGAATACATGTTCCCACTCATTATGTGATTCATTAACATTGAGTTTGTCTAGCCATTTGTGATTTGGAGAAGGCAAGTACCGGGCGACTAGAGAATCGTCGAATACAGAAATTTTGGCTTTTTTTTGGGGGTGGGGGGGGGGGGGGCTTTTCAATTAACATTGAGTGTTCAAGTCGTTGATATTGTTTGATATGTATTAAGCTTTAATGATATTTTTTATCTTGAATACGTTGTTTAAGTACATATGATATCTTTTTCGTTATTTAAAATATTCGATTAATGAATCTTACATACTTGAAAGTTCAACCTCAAAACAATTCACGGATCACTGATAAGCATGATGTTTATGGAGCTTGGCGAGAATGAAATACTAAAACATATCTGTGAACTCGTGTATCAGTTTAGTTAAAATTTGTTTAGATGTCAAATGTTAATGCAAAAAAATATATTCCCGGGAATCAAATGAAACCGGGCTTATCAGCTACTTAAAATTAAATATTCGCTTGGAAAAGCCAGAAGTAATAACACATCAGTTTAGAGCAAGTATATTTAACATTTACTTCAACATTCCTTTTAACTTGCACGAAAAGAATGTTCCGTATATTTGGGTCGTCCTTCATTTATTTGGAAGAATCTAGTTTGTTTAAAATATATTCCTCTTCAAACTGATCGTATATTTGTATATAATTATGCTCTCTGTAATCGAAGGAAATACGAGATATATCTACCCACATTCCCATGTATACACACTTTACAAGTCACTACATGTAAACACAATGCAAGTCACTACATATTTAGGTTTACACACTATGCAAGTCACTACATATGTATGTATACACATTGTGCAAGTCACTACATGTGTATGTACACTTCCACGAATTTCTAATTTTCTGCCTTGTTTTTATCATATTTCAGGAACATTATTCGGATAAACATGACAAATAATCAAATATAAGTTAAAAACAATTTATTCCTCACATGTAAAACAAAATACATTGAAATTCGATCGATGTCTTCCTGATATTCCGAAGGCCCAATGTTCCGAAAATCTCAATGTTTAGTGTCATTTAGGATGCAATGTTCACTTCGCAGGATAATCTACTTGGAATCATAAGTTAATAACTTAAGATGATTCCACGCATTAAAAGTGCCCACATGGATTGTGGACTTAAATGTTGTTTTTTTTAAACATAAGCAATATAATATGTGCAGTTCAGTTTCTTAAGGATTTCCTAATAAAATTACAAGAATATTCAAGAGAAAGAAAGGAACACAAATTATGCATAGACGGTATATACATTGTATATACGTACATACACGGTCAGGCATTAAACTAAGTTTCTTGTCTTTTCAGCTGCATTAGATCTGACCTCACACTGACCCTGAAGTCCAGGGTCAGGAAAATAATATACGCCGCTAATGTGGAAGCATTGTCTTGCCTTTTATAGCCTGTGTGCCTATTGCGTACGAATATAGAAGCAGCACTCGAAAGTAGTAAAATGTATTGATTTACATCGTTGCAAAATGACAAATGTATTGTTCTATAACATGTAAATTACATGCAAACTGTTTTCATAGCAGTACATGTATATGGCAACCGGTAAGGCGTAAACAATATGTTTGTTTCAGGTTACCCGATTTGCCCTTAAAAAAGCACGACCCTAAAACATTTTATTGAGCGGGTCAGATATTTTGGTGTTTATTTTACTTTTTTCCAATAATTAAATTTTGGATAAATAAGTGTTTTGTTATGATAGATATGTTTTTAATATTCAGTCAGTTTTATAATCTTCAAGTTGACCATTTACCAAATAATTTTTAAAAAAAATTCCCTATTTACCTACACTAATTTGTTTGGCCATGTAACCTTACTTGATACGAATCTATGCTCCATTTATCTGAGATGTTGCACCCCTTCCTTGATGACCATTGCAGTGCACACATTTTCAAATAGGCCGACGCGGCGTTAGGATTTATTCATTCGGTACTACTCGTAGGAAATTTTCACTACATTTGATTGGATGTTGACAAAGGTCCAAAGTTGGCTTCGATAGCTACGCCGAAAAAGTTAATCAATTCAATAATGTAAAGAATGAAACACAGAAGTTCATATTTATTACAGGTAGATCTATAGAACAAAATTAAGGAATAAAAACACACCCATAGATATCGTCTCATGATGGTGAACATTTCCACCAAGTTATTTCAAATTCCATCCAAAAATGATAGAGTATGGAGCGGGCACGAAAAACAGACCCCATTTTTATCTTTGACCTCTAAGTGTGATCTTGCGCGCGAAACATCGTCTCATTTCTGCCAGGTTATTTCAAAATCCGTCCGGAAAGGACGAAGGACGGACGGAAGGACACGCGCATACCTATAATCCTTCGGCAACTGCTTTCACCGGTAGTGGACTTATAATGTTGATCTTGCAAACGCTTTGTTCTTATTTTTATGCTAGTTTCCCCAAAACGTTTTATGTGTAAAACTGACAAACTGAAGGGATAAAAGATTGTATATCAAGACAATCATTGTAGAAAGAATTTTTTTTTTGGTTAAATCATGATGAATATCGAACACAAACGATGCAAAATACACCAACGTCAACATTAATACAGTGTTTTCGGCTTCCAATGTGTTGAACGAACGCGCTACCTGCTGATTTCACGGCAAACGTTCTAACCGATGAAATACTGAATAATGCCAACTGTTCAGCTAGAGTTTCCCTATTTTTAACACAGTACTTAATTAAAATTAAAGCAAACAAATTAGTTTTGACATCTAATGTTTTGTTAATCAGTTGCCAAAGCGAACATCGGAGAAAAAGAAAACGATAAGAAAAGAAAACGATAAAATTAAAAATATAACGGCGCATTTGATTTATAAAGTAAACAGACATAATAATTTTTTTAGTTTCACACTTCAAAGAAGGAAAAGGCACAGACAGATCAAATTCATACTGAAACTATATTTGATCAGCATGAAAACACATAATAATAACTAAACACAAAAAGCAGTTTGGGCGCAGTTGCTTTGTGCGTATGCGAACAAATGACGATTTAATTTTTTATTAGGGTGTTCATGTTGGAAACGGTGTTCGGAATATCGGGCCTTTGGAATAACGGGCCTTCGGAATATTGGGCCTTCGGAATATCGGGCGGTCACCATTCGCGGGAAGAAACTTAATAGAGTGGGTTACCAAAGACCACGTAAAAAAAACAACAACAAAAAAAACATCAAATCACGCTGCATTTGATTTCGTTTCAAAACTTGTACTCTCACCTGCTGCAGCAGTTGCAGCACAGCATCTTGTCCTCCTCGATATAATATATATGTGAAGATACTGTATGAAATGGCCACGCACATCTGATGAATAACAAGCGTGCGATCCCCGAGATTCGCCAGATTCTAGTTTTTCCTAAAACTGGATTTGGATTCCAGTTTTGGCCCTGATATTAAACTGGATTCCGAATTCGGCTTCCAGATTTTGTCCTGAAATTAAAATGGATGCCGGATCCCGCTATTAAATGAAGCTGGGTTCCGGGGCACTAAACTGGATTCCGGATTCCATTCTAATTTTAAGCTGGCTTCCAGATTTAGGGCCTAAATTAAACTAGACGCTGGATTCGAGGGAGAACGGGGCGAAAGCCTCAATTAGAAATTCGTTGAAGTGTAAACTCACCATGCAAGTCACTACATTAGTATGCACACAGACTATAAAGTCACTACATTCGTATGTACACAGACTATAAAGTCACTACATTCGTATGTACGCACACTATGCAAGTTACTACATTCGTGTGTATACACACCTTGCAAGACACTACATTCATACGTACACGCACATTCTATGTGTTAACTGAATAAAGAAATGTTTATTGTGCACAAATAATTAAGTTCAACTAATGTCATATGCAATCGCTGTCATATTCAAAAACACATCCTAGGTTGAATTTATGATAGAAATTGTGTTCTAAGATCATGTAATTTAATGTAATTATTTAAATTCCATTTCCTGTATGTCTCTGTTAGTTGATATGCGGGGAAAAATATTTTACTAGATTGTATATTTCTATTTTGAATTAGGTATTTAAAAGACTTTAAACCTAGCTTAACAAGGGTTAATTGTTGGCCTGTGTATTAAGGTTGACTCTTTTTATCGCAAAAAAACGCCATTGCCAACTAAATAATAATCAATATTATCTGTTAGTGTCTGCGAACAAAAAACGTGTTTGTTTAAAATTGTATGTTTTATTTTTTTTAATGAACTTAACAATCCGTTTATATAATAATATTGATATTTTACTGTATTTTTTCATTACATAATTATATTCATACATGCAGCTAAAGGTTTTTACCATAAAGGTATAGATAAAGGAACAGTTAATTCTTTTTTATTTCTTTACTGGGTATGAAATTGAATTTCAAACTGTGTTGCCATTTTGTATTGCATTTTGCAAACCTCTTTTCACACATGTACCGTATGTGTTAAATGAAAGACAGTGAACTGAACATGGATTGTTTCCATTTCGATGGCACACCTAAGACCCAATGCATTTCACATCCGTTGTGCAGTTTCTAACGCCTTTGTGCAGTTTCTAACGCTTGATACAACATGTGAAAGAAAGACAGGTATCCGGACGAAAAATTCCCCGGACATTATCCCTCCCGCTTAATTTAACGTACCCGGACAATATCGCTCCCGTTGCTTTTACAACCCGGACATATTCTCCCATCAACATTAAACAAGAGCACCGTCTACGGATGCTGGACGCTCGACTTTCTCGAATTTGATAGTAGTTTGGCCTTTTGTTAACATAATGGGTTCATCACTGTGATGAAGTGTGTTGAATTTCAAGTCAATGCCTCTCATAGATATTGAGACATTTGACCTAAAGCTAAAATTCAAGCTGAAAACAAGGGCAATTTCTCAAACGAAATCCTTGATAGACTTACCTCCTCGTGTCTATAGAATAAATTTATCACTGTGATCAAGTACTTGAGTTTCAAGTCAATTTAGAAATTTAGGAGCACCATAAACAAGTATCTTGAGTTTCAATTTAATGTCTTTGATAGTTATTGAGAAATTTTATATTTAACCAAAAATATGTCAAAAGTTGTAAGTCCGAACAAAGTCAGATCACTCTGGAAAAACAAATAACATGGTTACCTACCTTGTTGTAAATAATTACCCTTGATTGTGAAAAAGCATTGAAATTTTCAAATGGATACCTCTGATAGTTTTTGAGAAATGGACTCGGACAAAAAACTTCACAAAAAAGCTTAACTAACGCAGACGCTGACGACAGAGCGACGACAATAACTCGACTTTTTTTCTTTGAAAAGTCGAGCTAAAAACCGTGTTTGTATTCGATTAAACAGTAATTGTTGAAAAAATAAATATTTATGCCATATTCCGTATCAAAATAAAGAACAATATTTTAGATATATGTCTGCTTATTAGTCCCCTACCGGTGTTTCACCGGAGGGAACTATAGGTTTTCCCTCCGTCCTTCCGTCCGTCACGCTGTCCGTCCGCAAAATATTGTTCCTGCGATAACTCAAAAAGTACTGAAGATACTTCGATGAAACTTGGTCTACATATAAACGGCAATGTGTGTATTATGCACGACCCTTTATTTTTTACCAGAGGTCAAAGGTCACGTTACTGTTACTTAAAATAGAAATAAACTTAATACTGTAATAATTCGAAAAGAACATAACATATGTCATGAAACTTGGTACACAGAATGGACTATATGATTGCCCTCTGTCAGTTTAGTACTGCAATAACTCAAAAAGTAACTCGAATGTCTGGTCAATGTTAATAAAATAGAAATAGAACAATTTAGAACTGCAGTGACAAATGGGATTTGAATATAAAACTTTGCACATCTACAGATAAATGGCGATTTGACGGTATACCACAATGTTTTATTAGTAAAGGTTTTCACCGGTAGCGGACTCCTGTATTGCTTGCAATACTATCAAAGCCTTGTTTATTTAAATTATTTACCCAATGGTGGTCTTGCATTAGGTGATAATTCAATATACTTGCTACCTTAATGAACTACTTGTTGTTAGAATATTTGTGTTAAACCAGAGACAAACCGTCAAACGTCCACATTATTGCCACTTTAATAAGCAACTGATTTTTCAAGAAAATGGGTATTGTTTGCATATAAATTCTATTTTATAATTTGGTTGAATCAGTTGAATACATATGGAGACTGAAAATATCTGTGTTTTATCTGGAAGATTTTGTCCGCGGTGTTAAATTATCGGGAGGGATTATGTCCGGGTAAGAAAAAATGAGCAGGGTGGATTTTGTCCAGGATTCTGAAAAACACTCCTTTTAATTTTATTTGAATAATTAATAGTGGGCCGGGTTGGACCGGAAGGAGTAAGTTTTTGGGCAGAGTTGACCCGATATCGTTTTCTGTACCGTTTACTGTTATACAACTATGAATATCAACGAGAAGTCTTTCTAACATTGTGTATGTAAGTCACCACACTTGTGTGAATCCACATCTTGCAAGTCACTACATTCGTATGTGCACACACGATGTAAGTCACTACATTGTGTAAGCCCACTATGTAAGAAACTACATCATCTACTAAAATCATATTTGTTTGTGGTTTATAGAATAATATGGTAACACTTTTGTTTCAACATTAATGTTGCAGTAAATTTCTATCTTGTTTCTCGGTGTTCAATTACACTTCACGCATATTAATTTAGGGATCCCTAAATGACACTGCTATCCATGATTTAAAAACATCATGTGGAGTGAACATATGAACAAGGAATTCCACAAGCATTTGTCTAACTTGGATCAAGTTGGCATTAACCTTAGTGACACAAAAACGAGCCGATTCACACAAAGTTGTGTTTCAATACTTCATCCCGAACTAGCTTTTAGCTATCAATCAGAACGATTTGTTGACGACCTTTCGTCGACGTCGATATTCACTGATCCAAGAAACCAACCCCAATTTCTCAAAGCGTATCAAGCTCCTAAATACATATTTTTGAAGAAAACTGTTAGATAATCAAACTAAAACTTGTTGTGAGGTGTTATCGATCTACAGATTATAAGCTTTACACTGGCCAACTGCAATAATTGGTTTTGAACCGTTTCTGCTCAAGAAGTTCCAATAAACTTTGGCACGAATTTGAATGTAAATAGATATGAATGAGAGAAGTATTTAGCTTTCAAATTTTATTTCTCATGTATGCTGCATTCAAAATATGTTAATTTCATGTATATATTGCATACATCTACACAACCAATGCAACCATGAGGATGGTATTCAATTGATTCTAAGGATATAATTTATTGGTATATAAAATGTACTAGTATCAAAATTTAACATAAAACATTTAAGATGCTGAATCTCACATGGTCCTTAGGGCACACATTAAATGAAAGTTATGGGATACTGTGACAAGAGGTATTCAAAACCAACCAGAACAATGAACAGTTAGAACTATAAAACTGTTAAAAAGTTATAGATAGAATATATAGATATATATAGAATAGTTAATTAAAATATACACTTTTCAGAAAACATTTAAGAATCTCCTTTTAAGGCAAATATTTCTTGAAACAAGTTTTTCAAAATATACTTTTGTTATCATATGGACATATAAGTTGCTTTACATAGAAAGTTTAGAATGATTTTTTGCAGTAGCACAAATGACTTGTGATATACATAATTTTAAAACTTATCAGAAACATTGACATTACATTAGAACATGTTACTATCTTAACATCAACAGCAGGTTAACCATACCTTTACAATTATACAATCCAAGCAAATGGCCACTATTACAACAAGAGAGCCATGATGGCCCAAAGCGCTCACCTGAGAGCTGGTAAAGATGAAGACCATACCGTTGTGACAGGTTTGAAAATTAAGGTATCTGAACAATTATCAGAGGGGGATAGGATCAATTTTGATTTAAGACATCGGTTAGAGCGATGGGCTAACTAAAGTATGAGATGGGTAGTGTATGTGCGTGTTTTTGCTAACGGTTCTCAAATCATTTTTCTCGATACATTTTTCCTGACCCTTTTTCATTTAGTCATTAACAATTCTGGAAAATGCAGAAACAGTAGATTTTGATGTCTTTCGCAAACAGTTTTGGAGAACTTGTTGCAATGCGATAATTACGATGGCTGTGCTATAAGGTAAAATTTTCCTTTTTCTTTGATAATTGTCTGTCCAATGATAATAAATGATGCTAATGCAGGCTCTGAAGACATCAATGTTGCATGTACAAATAACTGCATGCAAGTCTTGCAACGGTTGGAAATAAAATTTTATCAATCAATTTTTTTTGTCATGAGCAAACTGTGTAAGTTTGGTCAACATTGAATCGAAAATTGTGTGTGCAAGCCAATCATTGATAACTTGTTGATGTTTTTTTCCAAACACAAGAGGCAATAACTCTGGTGTTTCTGGCTTGATCATGCTTATATTCCACTTCACCTGTCGTCTTAAGTCCATAGACAAACTATACACGATTGGTGAAGATTGGATGAAAAATGAAGTCTCTACCCTGAATAATGTTCATTTTTGCATACTTTTTTCACAAAGGGCAATTACTCTGGTGTTTCTGGTCCGATCTTGCTTATATTCGACTTCAACTGTAATCTCATTATAATAGACAAACTTTGCAAGATTGGTGAAGATTGGATGTAAAATGAAGTCTCTATCTTGATTAATGTCCATTTTTGTATATTTTTTTAATAAACAAAGGGGAATAACTCTGGTGTTTGAAACACGATCTGGCCCATTTTTGGTGTCTGCTGAGATCTGTTGGTCACACACAAACTGTAAAAGTTTGGTTAACATTGGACGGAAAATAAAGTCTATACGTTGGGAAAGGGCAGTTTTGCACTTTTTTTGCATGAAAAAGGGGCAATAACTCTGGTGTGATCAGACCCAATAACAATCCCATTCGAGATTTTATGGCCATACACAAACTGTGCAAGATAGGTTAAGATGGAATAAAAAATGAAGTTTTTATCGCGATAACGGACCAAATTATTGATGGTATACGGGCGACGGACCAAGGACGATGGACAATGCCGGAGAGGTCCCCTATACTAATAGCTCCCCGAGCACTTCGTGAAATAGTACATTATTTCAACAGTTTTCCAAAAATACAGCCATAAAAATAGTCCTTCAACATTGAGATTTTATATTGGCACCTAAAACATTACACAAATCATTTCTTTTGGGAAGATTTTGGCAATAAGTAATAACAATCACAAAGTTTTCCAGGTTTAAACTAAACTGTTGGAATCTTAAGCATGTTTCTAGTCATAGCTTCTAGTGGTATGCGATTAAACGCCTCCCAACCACTTGCCAACTAATGATTTTTTTTTTTAAATAAGGTCAATCGCCACTCCAGAAAAAATGCCACCCCTACCACTCGCCACTGTCTCAATTCACAAAATAGGGCAAATGACACCGCTGTAATTTTCCAATTACTATAAACTATATTACTAACCAACTACCAATGGTCTTAATTTCTGTTATAATACTGTATACTACAATTTAAAGTGAGCAAAGCTAGCCAGGATATTCATGCAAGCACTGTTTACTGTAATATATTTTTCGGTGCTTTCATCATGTTGTAAACTGCAAACTTGATCTTTTGCCAATTGATATTAAGAAGGCACCGATGCTTTTTTGGGGCATTAATACAGTCAAGCTTTCCTGGGACCTTTGATAATCTCAGATGTTTTTCAAAAAACGATTTCAGAGCCTGCTTTTCTTCATCGCTCCAAGTGTGTTTATCTGAAATATATTAAACAAATCACTAATATATTAAATGATATTTGTGAAGCAATAATATGGCACTAGTATATTCAATGATATTTGTGAAGCAATAATATGGCACTAATATATTCAATGATATTTGTGAAGCAATAATATGGCATTAGTATATTCAATGATATTTGTGAAGCAATAATATGGCACTAATATATTCAATGATATTTGTTTATTTTGATTGTTCGCCGTATTCAACAGTATTTCAGTCATATAATGGCGGTCAATTAATCTACTCACACTTTTCCTTGGTAAGCTGGTTTACCAGTACTAAGTGCACATACTTATGCCAGTAACTGACAACTGCCCTACTTGAATCAGAGGTAGGGGGAGAATGGCCGCAGAAATAATTTTATGACCAATACCCACACAAGTTATGTGGCCGGGCTGGGAATCGAACCCGCGATCCTTGGATTTGTAATCCAGCACTCTACCAACTGAGCTAGCAAGCCCGGCTTATATTTGTGAATTAGTGACAGACTTGTTTGACTCAAATGTACTAAAAGTATGACACAATTCCGAAGAATTTTGAAATAAATCTTTGAAACTAAATATATTTTCTATACAGAAATGTGAAAATTAAACTATGCAGTCAGTTTTTATTTTGTTAAACTAGATGTGTCACAGACACGGATGCGCCCACGACACGTTTGGGCACAGACAAATGGCATGTTGCCAACACTAATTTTGCCTCCACAAATTTATTTCATATACATGTAATATTCTATAGTGGAGAACATGAAACAAGGTCATAATTCTGCCAAAATTGCTTGCAGCGAAAATTCCTTACTTTACGATCACCTACACATTAAGATTCTTCAGGTGTGAATGTTTGAGTGAAATCCGCCCAGCAGTTAAAGAGGACTTGAGTCCACAAAATTTTGGGACTTGCGTACGTACATACCGATGGACGGACAAATGCAAAGCTTAATGCCGAGCTTTGTGGGGGCAAAAAAATCGGCAAACAAACAACAACAAAAACTGGTACTCATGCCTTTACTAATGAAATCAGGTATTACAATTAACATCACAAATTTGTGTCATATGTGCGGTATTTCCCTTTTTAACTTCTGATATATTTTATATGAACTACCCCCGGTAATCAGAAACAAAAAGCAACACAACTAATTTTCAGACACCAAAGCAAAACCAGTTGTGCTAAGTACATTACAAATATCAGAAACAATTTAAGGTCATATTACCTGCTGTTTTCTTTGTTTTTTTCTTAGGTTCCTCCTTCCAGATTTTTGACGGTGCATATCCATCCGCAATTAAATCTGAAATGCATAAAAATTAGTATATTATTGCGAAAAATAACAAGAGCTGTCGGTGGACAGCGCACTTGACTTTACTTGTACTTGTCAGAGTAACTCGCATTAAAAAAAAAAACTCAATAGAAAAGGCCAATTAAAGTTAATTTCATTCTCAAGTTACTAAGTGGAAAGCATTCTTCTAATTATCAAAACAGTGACCTTGACCCATCGACCCCATATGCAATCTCATGCAATGTCTCACTATATGGTATCTATAACAGAGTTTCATTAAAATATTTCAATTTGTTCTCAAGTTATTCAGCAAAACCAGTTTTTTTTTCAATTTATAGTAACAGTGACCTTGACCCCACTCAACCCACCCCAAATGCAATCACAAGTTATGTATTGCTTTAGGGCAAGTTATGTATTGCTTTAGGGTATCTATGTACGAAAATTCATTCTCGAGTTATCAAAAGTTGATTCTACAACCCCACCTAAAGGAAAGAAAATTTTCAAATTGTTAAAAGGCCCATAATTCTGACAAATTTCTAAAAAGTTATCAAAATTGGCCCATTTGTTCATTTTAATATGGGGAATAAGTGTTTCAAGTTTGAATAAAATCCCTCATAACATTCCTGAGAAACTAGCTTACCGAAAAACTTGTATCTATCCACATAGCTTATATGTAACATTTTTCTGTGTAAAAAGGCCCATTATTTTGACAAATTTCAAACTAGAGTTACCAAACTGGGCCTATAGGTTCATTTTAATATGTGAAATAAATGTTGTATGTTTAAATGAAATCCCACAAGCCCTTCCACGTGAGATATAACTGAACGTGATCAATACCATAAAAATACCACACTGACAATACAACTTTGTATGAAGCTAAGCATAAAAACCATAGGTTCATACGTCCATTACTGCAATGCATGGAAATGTACATACCACCTTTAGGTCCTCTACTTACACGTGAGATATCACTGAACGTGATCAATACCTTAAAAATACCATGCTGCTAATACAACTGTGTATAAGCTTAGCACAAAAACCTTAGGTTCATACGTCCATAACTGCAATGTATGGAAATGTACATACCTCTTCTAGGTCCTCTACTTGGCCATCTTCCTCTTCATTGTCCTTGAGATCGTGCTCTCTGCCAGTATCCATGCTCCCCCCCGTCACCATTCTCAGAAGCCTGAAAGGATAGTCAGCTGCTTGTCTTACACGTGAGATATCACTGAACGTGATCAAAAACCCAAAACACCACATTGATAATACAACAGACTTGTGTATGCAGCTCATCATCAAAGCTCATATTACCAAAATATGTAATATGACAATTTATTGTAAATGTATAGTAAGTTTGAAAGCCTATAACAATAATGTAATTTATAACATATCAACAGGCCTTCTGTTTCTATAATCGAAAAGTTCTGTCCACAACTGTGAACATCTCTCCGCAATGAAAACGTCTCTCATTAGTGAAGTCTGTTAAAAACAACTATGGGAATAAGAATATAAAATGTTATATTTTTTCAACTGATGGTTGTTCAAATATTTGTAATGTCCTTGTCAAAGATGTTTTCTCCCATGTGCACCAAATTAAGTACTGCATAAAATGGAAACTATGCCTGGCAAGCTCACTTACTTACTATTACACAAAATGGTCGCTTGTCATGGGTGTGAAAATCCTATGTCTGACTTGTCCGATGTGGGTAATTTTACTGTCAAACAAGTACATTGTTCATGTCTAGGTGTCCACGTACAAGTACACTTTCAGGGTGTGAAAGTGATGTAAAAGTTGGAAACTAATTATAGTATTATTATATACTTATACATTTGAAAAACAAATTGTGTTCTATATATTATTTAATAAAAAAATATATCAGGAAAGCTTGGAATAAAAACTATTCTTGTTTTGACAAGTAACAGTTGCTTGCGGACAAGTAGATTTTTTCAATTAACTTGTCCATGGACAAGTAAACAATTTTGATATTTCCACACCCCTGCCTGTGACTTTGGGTAAAGAGTCTCGTGGTGCGTCACACAGATACAATTAAGCGACTTGCATATTGTGAACTGTGTGAAGACTTGCACGGTGTGTACTGTGTAGTGACTTTCACTGTGCATACTGTGTTGTGACTTGCATAGTGTGTACTGTGTAGTGTTGTTTATTTGCTGGGTTTAAAGTCCCACCAACATCTTTTCAGTCATATAAAGACGGTGTCCACCTGAAGCATTGTATAGTGCTGCTTCCACTTTATCATACCTTGGACACTTTGATATTATACCACACCCAATCACATTATCTTGACTACCGGCTGAACCGTCCTGGACTACCCTCAAATGCCAAGTGTTGGTGAGGGAGCTTAACCAGTACCTTATAACCACTTCGGTATGCTGCGGTTAGGGCTTGGACCTGCCCCCTCCCGCTCTGTAGGCAAACGCGGTTACTACTAGACCACAGAGACGGTGTACTGTGTAGTGTGCATAGTGTGTGCTGTGTAACGACTTGCATAGTGTGTACTGGCTTGCATAGTGTGTACTGTGTAGTCTTGCATAGTGAGTACTGTGTAGTGACTTGCATAGTATGTACTGTGCAAAGACTTGCATAGTGTGTACAGACTTGCTTAGTATGTACTGTGTAAACACTTGCATGTAGAGTGTGTGTACAAACACTAGAGCCTGCATTGTCAAGTAGTTGATGTAATCACTTTGGGAGCCACCATAACCTTTAAGCATTGATTAATAGAACGATTAATGTATTTTAATGTATTTCATGAAGAAAGCAAGTATAATGATCCCCAAAAAGGGCAGTAAATGAAACCAGTAGATAAGAAAATGGAAGTTACTAGTAACAAATACATCTAGCTACAGAGCATTTTAGGTCAATGAAGTATTACCCTTCATTTTAGAAACTAAGTTAGTATCAAAAAAGCAATCTAGTATTTCAGGAAGTGTTATGCCAGTGATTTGATTTTTATTAACTGAGTATCAAATCAGAATTGAGTAGTACCCTTATAACTGCATTTCTTGTATAAACAGAATGATGAGAGGGGAACGCTACCTTGCAGTGTGTACGGTCTTACAACAGATATAGTGGCATAAATAAAATTAACCAAATAAAGTTAATAAACATATATTTCAATTTAAAATTGAATAAAAGTTAAGAACAATCATTGCTTTCAAATGCACAATAAGCTAGTTTTTAATCACCAAATAGTTTTCGTCTGTACATACGGGAACTCAAATATATACGTATATAAGTTGAATTGACAGTTGGTTTAAAGTACATAACACTAATAAATGATGGAACAAATCGACATTAGTACTTGTTGATTTATTGCGTACTGAAGCATTTTCTTCGTCATTTTAATGTTTTTTCTGACTGCTTTCAAGTTTTAGTGTCATTTTAATCTGATTATTTTGCAAATAACTGATAGGAAAGATCAAATGTACACACTTTAATAAACCAAATATGGTTAAAATGCTAAAGTTAGTAGCACTGTCTTTTAAATGATGCCTACAGCTTTTATCCCTATGAATTCGTACGGGAAAACCTATTTCTTTTCATGTATATGGAAAATATTATTATCCGAAAATGTAGAGGGATCTGAAAACTTACTATACAGTAAGTTCCTTATATGTTACTTCCATACTGACTATTCTATTGGAAATAACTAATTCTATTGAAATATCTAAGTAAATTACCAATCACATTATCCACAATTATGGCATATTGAGATTGTATAGTTCCCTAAACAATGTTGGGAAGAGCTAAAAATCAAGTTGTCAAGATCTTTATTGTATAAAGTTATCTTTAATTGAGACAGCGATCCATTTTCTTGCACTCATTTTTTTCTGTGCTTTTATTTGTTGAAACACAGCAGATATGGTTCGAGGATTGATACGGACAGGATTTTGTCAATTATTACAGATCAAATTGCTTACCTTGACTAATTGATAAGTTTTGATATATTATAATTTTTAATAAATAACAGTTTTAGGCGAATAAAATTGATTGCTTGCTCAAAAACGCAGTTCTGTAGCTAAATGCAAACTCAATAATATTACACAATCCCATGAAATATAATCTACAGCTTAAATTCAAGTTGGCAATGGACTGGTCTCACGCCTGGCATGGATACTAACGTCACAACTTTTAGAACTGCAGTATCAAAATAACAATACTGTTAGGATTTCAAAACAAGTTTCAAATAGCAACATTTCATTTATATATTTACTGTATTATATTACGCTCTGATGAGCTTTGTCGGAATGCTTTGGCTATTTTGTAATTTATATTTATAATCCCAGTAACGTGTTTGTACTTTATAGTTTATATATTAGAGCAAAAATTACACATTAGGCATATTTTTATTTTCCTTTAAAACAAGATGCTGCGTTCGATAAACACACATGCTTATTGCTCGTGCTGGATGACCCATTTCTAATATTTTAAGTCCAAATTACGTCTAGGCCAAAGTGAGGTTGGGTGATATGGGTGGATAAGAAATGGTCATAAGGCCATCCTTAAAAAATTGTTTGTTTGCGGTAACGCGACTGCCTAACAAAATTATACCAGAGTTTTTATAGGCTTCCGTGAAGCAATTTTTTATATTTCCTATTTGAAAATTTAAGTTATATATTCATCATATTTTGTTCGTAATTAATTCATTACGTTTTTTTTTATCAACTAAACACTGCGTTCTCATAACTATTGTTAATTGGGATTTCACCACAAGCTCTCGTGTATAAATCGCCCGTTTTCTGATTCTTCAACTTTCCAATCATTATGTTGTAACAGCAGGTTACACGTTGTTAAATCAACTTAACACCATTTTGACTTATTATATCTGACAGGCATTATAGTCTCTTTTTAGAGAAGCAATTTCCATTCAAAATAATTAACTATAGGCGTTTAATGACCTTTTATTATTTTAATACAAATTTAATCAAACAACAGACAGATGTATACAATAATGAGTTAATAATAGCTTCTATTCAAAATATAATGTGCAACATTAGCAGGATCATTTAAATTATAATGCCTGTCAGATATAATTTCTTAAGTCAAAATGGTGTTAAATGTATTCACATGTTTCTTTAACCAAAAACAGAAATTCCGAAGTTTGACTAAATACTTTGTACAAAAATTGGATATCGTTAATATTTCTCCTGACTCAATAATAGTTGAACAACTTTTCGACTCAGCAATTATATTATTTTTTTCTACAACAGGCAGTTTTTAATTGTAATAAAAAAACACAATCGAAGTAAACAAAATTCAAGTCTAGATTTCCACATTGTGGGAATTATTGCAAAACATAAAGAAATGGAAAGCCCAATCAATAACGATAAAAATTTATCTTAAATTGCTCTAATTGCATTGTGATTATTAACTTTTGCACAGGAGATTATGTGGACGCAGTGTGTATGTGGAACAGTGTTTATGAACATGAATTGATGCACATACCGTTTTCTTCATCCTCTTTCAGAAATAGGTCGGTCTTCTTAAACACCCACTTATCGCCTTTCTTTCTTTGAGGTCTCATTGCAGACAGAACCTGAAGGAAAATTTCAAAGTTACAAAGATTTAACAATAAATTTGTTCAACACCTACAATGCTGTATTGTATCTGTAGATATATACATAGATATAGCAAACCATTATATTAATGAGGGTACCTGTCTCCGCGAAAGACCATCAGACCTTGCCGATAAAAATCTGTGAGGTCCGGGAAAAACTGTCCGAATACTGGTCCTCGTGCCAGGTGAAAATTTCGGTCAAAAATATATTATGACAGCAATTGCTGTATCTGTTTCCACAACAGTCATAATGTCATACTTGAGGGTCACCGATTGTGTTGAAGACTTTGAAGGGACTTCGACCAATACAATTGAATTCATATATATATATTGCAAAATTAACATGCTGATAGTACATGATGTAGTAGCTTTAATTAATAAAGCACTTTCTAGTGCATATTGTTTTAGTTTTCTTCGAAGATATTGTTTTTATCGTATTTAAATGTTTCTTGCCAAAAATAAGTGGCCAGTAATAGTTTGTCCGGGCCAGTAATATTTGGAGAACTACCCGTCATCTTGGCCAGTAATAAATTCACGACTTTCGCGGAGACTGGGTACAAATTAACTAGGGTACGAGCTGACCAGTTACCGATTATGATTTACAAAACTATAATCAATGACATCGTATTTGACAAATACTAATGGAAATTGAATATTTTTTCTGTTTCCGATCACGGTGCCGTTGAGCTGCTTTTCCACATCACCTTTAAAGGTTAAACTGAATTTTGAAAATGTTTACAACTACAACTTACAAGCTCGGACGAATGACCTTCGTTAAACCAATCGTGTTTGTTTATATCCGAAAAGAAGCAGTATAACAGCCAACATGCGCTTTATTTTATACAAAAGTGCATTTATTATTTATCCCCCTAATATCGTATTTAAAATGAACGTATTGAGCATACAAATACCTTATATTTCCTTCACCATCTAAAATCCACGTTCTCAGCCATTTTGGAATCCATGCGCATGCGCACAATTATTGCCGCAAAGTGTGTCAGAAATGAAACTGGCAACATCACCATCCGTGTACGACGTCACACAATTGCGAATAGAAACCGCCAAGTCAATACCATGGTAAAAATACATTTTTTGAACAGTATTATATCAATTTTAGCAAAAAAACACAATATGTCAAAGTCACTACCATGGTTCGTGTAGTGGGTTGCCCATATGTAGTGGGTTGTTTGGTGTGTAACGTAAGACCGGTAGTGGGTCTCCATAATTTACAAACACACGCACACGCACACACGCACACACGCGCACACGCACAGTACCTGCATACAGTGCAGAGTGAGGACACATGACGAAACACCTCCAAATGGGGACACCACTTTCCCATCAATGAATTGTCGTGGAAATTGGTAGAGGCGCTTCTTTTGATGGAAATAACATGAATTGAAACTTATTTTTTTGAATTTAAAAGTTGGACAATTCATATGACATTAAGGACATTGGACACACTAACTCGCACTGAGAACCAGAGCAGACTGAGGACCAACGACGCTGAGGACGACACACACTCGCACATTGAGGACCCCACACACTGTCAACTGGGGACAATACGCACCCATTATTTTTTGCAGATTAAATATGTGATATATGTTTAGGGCTAGGCTTGTTCAAGAGATGGCAGCTACAAGAATTGTAACAAGTAGATGTGTGTTAGACCGTATACAGCTTACTCCGTATATAGCTTACTGGTACGCGTTAGCTGTATACGTCAACTATAAGACCATATACATCTTCCATCATCATCATCATCATCATCACCATTGTCATCATTGTTATCGTTGTCGTTATTATTGTTGTGTTGTTGCATATCGGCGTATAAAGTTTATGTCTAGTGGATGATGTGATCACATTATCATGTCATCGGTGTCGTCGTCGTCTGGCCGTGGATTAAAATTCCTTTACTCAGTGTATTCCACTCGTGCGTGCATGGTGTGTGTTACAAGCGGGTAATTCGAAATGCTATAACCGGGGATTAACTTGTTTTGAATTATAACGACGGAATGGGGGTCAAATTTCTATGTGGTCACTTCACTTAGTTATACATATTTTAGGCATTAACAAAATTCTGACCTGTACGCATTTTTGGACCGTTTCGCCAAATAATTTTTTTATTTACTACAAATAAAACTACTGCTACAACTAATACCACTGCTGCTGCAGCTGCTGAAGATGTTGTTGCTGCTGCTATTGATACTGTTTCCGTTCGGCTTCTGTTCTGCTACTGCTACTGTGAATACTACTTATCTCAGTTAGGTTTAATACTAGTCACTGACCATGTCAGCTATATTCAATAAAACGAACGACCTATTTCAAAAGTATATGTATGTATCTAACGTTTATAGCTTACGTAAAATGTAAACGTTGTGAACTAACGAATAAAGCTCACCGTAAACTGTATGCCTTGTCAACACTTGCTCGTATAAAATTCACACGTAAGCTATTTACGGCGTGAGTAGTGTACGGTCTAACAGTTGTGTATACAATGTACATATGGACCGGCATTATTTTACAGTCATAACATTACGTTGCAACCGCTTTGCGGACTGACGTCAGATTCTTTCGAAGTGGAACGTTTGTGTGCATGTGTGTCAAACCCTTTATCTGTGGGAGTACACGTGTCCGTGTTAGACATGGCGTGCAAAAATTCGCTTTGTATAGTCTCATATGCTTGCCGCCACAAAAACGTGAGCAAACGCGTTTGTGCGGCGACTTGCAACTCGCATCGCATATAGAAATCGATGCGTAAATGTGGCACGACTGTGCCTTTCAAACGCATAATTAGCGTTACAGCGCTTCCCTATGTGGCTGAGCGACGTCAGACCATTTGTCTGAGGAATGTTTGAGTGGTCGCGGATGACATCAGTGGTCCTACCGTCGAGTCAGCTTAAGTGCATATATTAAAAAATATATAGTATAGTCGCGTGTAGCCCATTTTCAGTGGACGATCGTGAAGTGGCGCTGGATGTGTTTGTGTGTTCCCGTACCGGTCGTAACATCGGGAACCGCGCATTGTAACGCCGTATTTTCAAGTCGCCGCACGTAGCCTGATTCACGACGCATATACTGTTTCATTCCGTTTATGCGGAGACACGCATAACTTTATAACGATCGTTGTTGTTTCATATATTGTAAATATATTTTCCATTTTATCGCATACAGAAGGATAGCTTTAAATGTTTATCAAATATTTGTTATTGTTTTTTCACTAGAATATATAAAAGTGATGATGATTTCATCGCTTTAATGAGATTCTGTATATATGCGTTGAAGATGAAACTGCTTACGTTAATACGGCGACGGGCATATGCGTATGTACAGTTCCTTTTACACGTGTTAGAGAGGGAATACCTCCGCCACGTCGGTAGTGTCTACAAAACGCTCGTAAGTTGATTGCGCATTTGACCACGTCGCTTCCGGTTACTGGGCCGACCGGCGTCGGACAACTTCGTGGAAAAACGATTGATGTACGTGTTGCACCCGTCAAACCCATTCTTTAACCGCTCAATGAGTAGGAATTTCTCTCGTCCGAATCGCACACTTGCTAAATATCGGACATGATTGCTACTGTGTTTTGCGTAAAAATGCAGTCGGGATTTTACTCACAGTGAAATATAGTGATTCTTTATAATATAGTATTGTTAAGATTTATTGAAGTTTACGTCCGAATTGAGCCGACGCCCTTGAGTGGCAGTTTAGGTTAGTAGCCAATAAACAGAATCCCCATAGTGTCCCGTTTATAAAATAGCAACATATAGTGTCGTCGCTCGCCAATTTCCATTATTTCAGATGTTGAGAGCTGGTTTCTTTGGAAAGATGCTTCTCTCTACGTTCCAAAAAGTTAAGTTACTTATTCGATTTTAGTCACCCGTGAAAAATACAGATGCATTCGCGATTTTGAAAAGAAGAAGAAAAAGCACCTGCTGTCTAAGACTATACATAAACCACTAAAATTGGAATTTCAAGTAATTCCGAACTTTTGGATTTTAGAAGTGATATACTCGTATATAAGACCAATATCGTTTGTTTGCTTGTTTGTTTGGATTTTTCGCCGTATTTGTTTTATTATGTGAAAACGGATTGTCGTGTTGTTGTTGTTTGCAAGGACCGACTATTTGTCATATTCGTGAATAAATGCTTATATGATTAAACATATTTTTGAAAAGAATCAATGTCTATTTGGAATAAGCGGAACATTGTATGAACAATTGAAGACAGTGTGTGAACATTTGAGGACAGTGCGTAAATAACTGAGGACAGTGTGCAAACAATTGAGGACAGTGTGTGAACAATTGAGGACAGTGTGTAAACAGCTGAGGACAGTTTACCAACTACTGAATAATTTATGTTATGAAGTGAACTGGTTTATATCCTTATTCAACCAGGTTAAAGAACTGGAATGTTTAGTACACGTACATACATGTATTCGTATTTTGGACTTAAAATCATAGTTAACGTACAATTTACAAGGAACTGTTTCAAACCTGATTAAGGTACTGTGCACCCACTGCTGCTTCTTTTTTTTTTGCTTTAATTATAACTTACATAATTATGTTTAATATCTTTTGTCTGTTTTACATACATATTAAGCGTTGAAATTTGAATGATTTTCGAACATGTAATTTATTTTCAAATACAATCAACTACATACAGAACAATGCACTGCATTACAATATATCGTTTAAAGCGGCAATGGTCATGAACGTTGTGGGTATAGCCTCGTGTCAATCCCCACATGCACTTCGCCGAAAAAACATGATCCAACGCGTTTATGTGTTGCCTTTCAACACAAGCACATGAAGTGTTGCATGTGGCAAAAAGGTACATTGGGCCGAATCAACAATACGTCAATACAGTGAAAAATTTATTATACCCTCGAACAACAAAGTTTAGGAAACGAATATCGGTTCGACCGTCAGTCCGCCCGTCAGCCTGTATGTCTTTTGACAAAATTGTCTCCACATTTTACTCTTAAACAAATTAAATAAAATGTTACAGAAGTGTGGCTATGTATACAGTAAAGAGATAACAATTTGAAAATTGTCACACAGTTATGGCCTTTTTGTATTTTCTGTTTGGAAAATTGCTATTATTTACAATATCTATCTGCAACCTTCTCCGGAAACAACAGCCCCAATGGGTTATCCGGGCACATGCCCTCCCGATAATTTTAGTCAAGCGGACATATGTCCTCCCGGACATTTGCCACCCAGGACACATGCCCTCCCGGACATTTGCCACCCAAGACACATGCCTTCCCGGACATTTTCCACCTAGGACACATGCCCTCCCGATAATTTTAGTGGAGCGGACATATGCCTTCACGGAAATTTGCCACCAAAGACATATGCCCTCTCGATAATTTTAGTTGAGCTGACATATGCCCTCCCGGACATTTGCAACCCAGGACACATGCCGTCCCAGAAATATACCCTCCCGATAATTTTAGTCGAGTGGACATATGCTCTCCTGGACATTTGCCATCCAGGACACATGCCCTCTCGGACATATTCCCCTCCGATAATTATTCTAGCGGACATTTGCCACCCAGGACATATGCCCTCCCGGATATATGCTCTCCCGATAATTTAGTCGAGCGGTCATATGCCCTACCGGACATTTGCCACCCAGGATACATGCCCTCCCGGACATATGCCCTGCCGATAATTTTAGTCAAGCGGACATATGCCCTCCCGGATATTTACCACCCCGGACACATGCCCTCTCGTAAATATGTCATCCGAACACTGGCTCTCTTGCTATGTTTAAAATATCCATTCAAGTGTATTGCATTAAATATATACATGTACATGTTTATGGCAAATAATAAATAATTAATACAACATGACGGTATGAGTTAACAGAAGAGCATAGGAAAGTAATTATAATGTGTATTAATTTTTCAGTTTGTTTGCATGGTAAATACATTTGCTTAATCAATTTATATGCTGATGTTGATAAGATTTATAAATGTTTGCAATGTAGGCCATGTAAAATAATAACGTTTTAAATATTGTATCTCAGATCGGAAAATTTTGGACATCTAAGTAAAAAGTGATATTCATTTTCTATGAAATTAAAGTGGCAATTGGTACAAAAGCTAGTATTTCTATGTTTATCTGTATAATATTATCTACCTGTTTCTCTGGCTAAATTATGAGCAGATGTTCGAAATTTTACCAAGGCTGTCTTAATTGTTTTAACCTTGATGGTGTCAAAATAATTTGTTGTTTCTAAATCTAACGACTTTTTAAATAAACAGTAAGTTTCAAGACGCGGCGAGTTATTTATTTTTGCATACCACGTTTCTTTATATATGCTTAGTGATCTGTGTTCGATTGGTAAGAACTCTAAAGGTGTATTTAATTGACTTTCTTATAGTATCATGAGTCCTATTCTTAATTTGGTAAACCAAATTGTTACCGTTATATAAAAATTTCTTGTTCTGCATCGTTCCTTAGCATTTTATAAGTTTTAAATAGGATACTGTTTTTTTTTAACTCGCGACATACGCTTTTTATGAGTTATCAGAAATAAAAGGATTACAAATAATGTCGAAACCACAACGGTCCTTTTAGGGCCACATAATAAAAAGAAAATTAAATGAAATAACTGGTACTCGTATTAACGTATGTACAATAATATTAAAAAGAAGCGCAGTGGTGGCATATTAACGGGGTGGCAAATGTCCGGAAGGGCATATGTTCGCCTGCTTTAAAATAATCGGGAGGGCATATGTCCGGGTGGGCATGTGTCCGACATTCGCCCAAATTAGATTGACCTAATAAGAAGTAATCATTAGTTAATATAGGCATTCAGACAACAGGCGGAGTAATTTAAAGTAACCGAACTGACAGTATCATGCCAGGTCCTGATGATGATGATGATGACGATGATGATGATGATCTTCATCAGTGTTGTTATATTCCCAGATTTTTGTATAATACATTAATGCTAGTATTCTTTATGCGTTAAAGAGGGCACAGTCTTGCATCAAATCAGCAACGCTTGCTTTATGCGTGTCGCCACTTAAACGAGTCCGTTCTCTATATTCGTTCAAAAATCACCGCATATACGCTCATTGTTCCTTATTCGCCGATTGCCGATAAGCAACTGAACGAATAAGGAATAAAGAACCTGTTTCCATTTCTTCATTTCTCCCTGAATGAAGCACATACGCATGACCAAAAAGCACCATTTCTATTTATTATTTCTATTTAGAGAACTAGTGCAACTAGTCAAAGTGCAAAAAGCACTGATGGACTAGGAATTCTGGTTGTCGGATGTAGCGGTGATTAATAAGCAGTTATGTATGGCTGTAGCGGTGATTAATAAGCAATTATTTATGGATGTAGCGGTGATTAATAAGCAGTTATGTATGGATGTAACGATATGAACGCGACTGAAATGTGATATATCATAGAGCATTGGTGAAAACAAAATGCGACTGTGAAATGGCAATAGCTTGCGACTAGGAAAAAATAATGGGACCATGCTTGTATTAACGATGTGGATAACACGATTACCAATGAAGGAGTATTATCCTGTCAACGTGTCACGTTGTAGTTTTAGATGTTGACAGGGGTACAACAGCACCCCTATATCTATAGTTAATATTGTCGAGACTGGAAATATTAATGAATTGGACACTTATTTAAGCACTTTTTGTGATATTATTAAAAATATTAGCTCACCATTATTCAAAAAGAGTTGTGTGGATAATGCATGTTTTATCAATAAAGATGCTGTTTACATGGATGCTGAATGTAAAAATTTAAGACAAAGTTATTATAAAAACATGAATATGTACAGAAATTTCCTTCACATGAAAATAGAGAAAATATGGTAAAAGCTAGAAGTTATTATAAAAGCACTATTAGAAAAAAGAAATATGTTTATGATAAAAATCAGTCACAAAGACTAGAAAATGCCAGGCTAAATAATGCAAAATTATACTGGAAATTGTTAAAGAATACTAGTGTAAAACATGATAAGCAAAACATAACAAGTAAGGAGTTTTTAAACTACTTTAAATCAATAAATGACCCAAATTCTACATTTTACCAGCCTGATGAAGATATTTTGTACTTTCAGGAAAGATATTTAAATGGGGAACTGAATATTATGTTTAATGAGTTAAATATACCATTTACTGACCGGGAAATTTTTAATGCATGTAAACAAATACACAATGGTAAATCTGCTGGGCCTGATTACCTAATTAATGAGTTTTTTAAATTTGGTATTTATAGTAATAGCTTCTTAAAAGTTGTGTGTACCTTGTTTAATAAACTGTTTGAGTGTGGATATTTTCCAGAAATTTGGTGTGAGGGTTTTATTGTGCCTACACATAAAAAGGGTAATAAGGATGATGTAAATAACTACAGGGGGATAACATTATTAAGTACTTTTGGAAAATTGTTTACCAAAGTAATTAATAATAGGTTGAACAGTTGGGCTGAAAAATATCATGTGTATATAGAGGCACAAGCAGGATTTAGGTAAAATATGGGAACTATTGATAATATATTTGTATTACATGGTATCATTAATCATATTTTAAATGAAAAAAAGAGATTGTATGCTGTATTTATTGACTTTACTAAAGCGTTCGATTATTTGGTAAGAGATATCATTTGGTACAAATTGTTGAAGCTAGGCGTTCGAGGAAATATTATTAATGTTATTAAGTCAATGTATACAAATGTTAAATCAAGAATTAAATTGGGTAATACAATAAGTAATGAAGAATTCTCTAGTTTTTTAGGAGTTAGACAGGGTGAGTCTTTATCACCGTTATTATTTTCCTTTTATCTGAATGACTTAGAAGAACATTATATGTTAAATGGCTTTAATGGTATTGATATTGGTATGTTGAAATTGTTTTTGCTTTTATATGCAGATGATATTGTAATTATGTGTGAATCTGAAGAAGAATTGCAGAAAGGCTTATGTTTGTTAGAAGAATACTGTGAAAGATGGAAACTATGTGTAAACTCAGCTAAAACCAAAGTCATGATATTCAAAAAAGGGGGTCAGTTAAGGAGAAATATTAAGTTTTTATATAAAGGCCAGGAATTAGAAATTGTTAAAACCTTTTCATATTTGGGAATAGTTTTTACTACAGGTGTATCATTTGCAAGTACTTTCGACACACTTGCAGGTCAAGCTTCAAAAGCTGTTTTTAAATTAAATTCATACTTAATTAACTTTCCTTTAATCTCTATACAAAACAAGCTACAATTATTTGATCAGCTCGTTTTACCTATTTTAAACTATGGATCAGAGGTCTGGGGCTTAAATGAGTCTATGACATTAGAGAGGGTTCAATTAAATTTTTGTAAAAGGTTATTAGGTGTGAAAATCCAAACCCAAAATAATTTTGTATATGGAGAACTTGGTAGAACATCCTTGATAACCAAAAGAGCTGTTAATGTTATAAGATATTGGTTAAAAATTATTAAGTTAGAGGAGCACAAATACGTTAAGTGTATGTATTTACATATGTATAGCACTTTAATGAGTAGACCAAATACCCACTCATGGGCAAAATCTGTATGTAATCTTTTACAATCTTTAGGTTTACATTATTCATGGATTAACCAAGGTGTAGGTGATGAAAAGTGTTTCTTATGTTTAGTTAAATCTAGAATAACTGATGCTTTTATACAAAACTGGATGACAGAACTAAATAATTCATCAAGAGCAAAAAATTACAATATGTTTTGTAAATTTGAATTTCAACCTTACTTAAAACATGTCAGTATTAATAAATTTAGATATAATCTTTGTAAATTAAGAGTTTCTTCACACAGGCTAGAAGTGGAATCAGGTAGATGGCATAAACCTGAACCAATACCTTTCCAAGAAAGAAAATGTCAGCATTGTAATGTTATTGAAGATGAGTTTCATTTTATACTAGAATGTTCACTATATACTGATATTAGAAAATTGTATATCAAACAGTATTACTGGAAAAGACCTAATGTACCAAAATATATAGAATTAATGCAGTCTGACAATGCAATTGTTAACAGAAACCTAGCTATGTATGTTCGTAAAGCATTTACTGAAAGAAATATGTATAAATATTAGTACGATTAACATTTCTTGCTTTGCACACTTGACTTCTCGCTTTAGCTACTGCACTGTATTTTGATTTATTATATAATATTATATTATATATTACTTATTATAATATTGCTAGTATTATTATTGTGAAATGTATTATAACAGCTAGTAATTTACTTATAATTAATTGTATTATACAGATGACCACCGTGTATGTATTTATTTACTTTTGTATATCATGTATACTCACGGACTGTATGTCTATTGTATATTGAATAAACCATGTTAATTATACATTTAATACTAGTAAGACATACATTAAAGCTGAAATAAAAAAATAAAAAGTCCAATAACAATACATTTTAGCTTTTCTTTTGTTTCCTTTACTGAGCATGTTCAGATCAGTTTACTTTTGGATGCTGATTTACCACACCATAAACCAACCACCTCAGCATTAACCTTACATGCATCATCTCTGTCTCCAAAGTGACCACAGTTCGAGTCGCCAACGACACCGACACTGGTAAAACGTTTATGCCTATTCCCCACCAATGGTTTTATACACGCATTCTCATCTTAATGTAATAAAGACGTTTTTATGTTATTAATTTGGTATTACGTAGACTTTGTACAGCTGCTAATTCTTAGACACACAAAACATAATTTGATGGAACGAAATCGGCACATAGAGAATCAGTTTGTCTTTTCAGCGTCCACTTCTAGAATTGAGACAACTATGAACTCGGATACACAGCGTCACATCAGTTCGTATATTCATCAATCCTAAGTGTATTCGGTATTATTATTTAATAAATGTACACTTACATTTTATATGCTTAATATCCAAAGCAACATGTCATGATTTGTTAATTTTAGATGATGTTTGTTATTACAGTTTTAATACAGATAAAAGGATAAATACAGAAAGAAAAAGTTGCATTTTATATATTTTTTATATATCGTGTATAAATATGCATATAGGCTGCTTTAAATGCCCATATATTTTCTATGTTTCGAATGCGATAGATATTTCCCGTGTGTCCCTTTTACGAATGCATCTCAATGCAGCTAATGTGAAAAGGTTATTTTCGTTCATGACTTTGCAAATACATTTCTGTCAGGGTCACGCACAATGCCTCATGCTGGTTCTTTGTAAAGTATCGTTAAAAGTGTATTTCACTTTTATATATTTCACTTTTATATATAACAAGTACATGCATAATTTGAACTGGTCATTCGTATTTATGACTTTAACATTTAGTATAACAATGATCTCGGCACTTTATGGCATTTGAATTCTTTTCTCCGTTTTCAGGAACCACAACTCTAAATGCAAGCAAGGAGCTCTAAAGGTTGTAATCAACATACACGCGTTTTACAATATCAGCGTTAGGATTTTGAACTTATATCACTTGTAAACATGAAATGAAAGATTAGTTTTCTGTTATAAAATTGTGTTATTGTGGTGAAACGAAGCACTAACAATCGATGCTCCTAACTACTACGCTTTATAGGTTATCATGGCCCGTTGCAGATTGACTTGCATGTATATAATTCCGTTTGCATTAGATAAATAGCTCGCAACAATATTTGTTCGTTACTTACAAACCATTTTTATTATGATGTCTTATACTATTGAATAAGAAACACCATTATCAAATTTAAAGGTGGGAAATTGAACGCCTTTGAAACAAACCTTTCCTTTATAGCAAAAATGCTCTCATAATTCACATGCTTATAGTTACTTTTGTCGCCAACAGTCTTTCTACGCTGTCAGCGTTTTTATTATGTAAGTCGGTCTGGCCGAGTGTTTAGCGTGATCCCGGAGATTGTATGTTCTCGCTTGGGCGGAGGCAACTCATTTTGCCTTTTATTTATATAGTATTTGTTCCAGATGGTTTAGTTTTTAAGTTAAGAAATGTAATGACATGTTTCAACAATATGAAAATGTGTGTACAAGTCCCTTTAAATGTATTTAAACTAACGGAAGATTTTACGTTCGTAAGGAAAGATACAGGTCAAATAAGCAGAGTGCAGCATCTTAACGGTGATGGTTCCCCTGGTGCCGGGTAGAATAGCACCAAAACTCATGAATATCTTTGTTGACACACATTATTCTTGCTAAAGATATCAAATACCAAGTATATAACTGTGTTATTTAAAAGTACAAAAATGCAAACGGAAATAGGAGACTTAGAACGTTTTCTGTTTTTTTTTCAGCGTCCCCTTCTAGAATTGAGACTACCACTACAAACCGAGGTACACAGCGAACCATAGATTCGTAAACATGTATTTATTAATCATAATGTATTCTTTAATATAATTAAATAATGTACATGCACATTACGTATGCTTAACTGTGTTATTTAAAAAGTACCAAAATGCAAACGGAAATAGGAGATTTTGAACGTTTTCTGTTTTTTTCAGCGTCCCCTTCTAGAATTGAGACCACCACTACCAACCGAGGTACACAGCGAACCATAGATTCGTAAACATGTATTTATTAATATGACATAATATGGAAGTATAATTCTTTACTCCATTTTCAGGAACAACAAATCCAAATGAAAGCACAACGAGCACCAAAGGTTGTAAACAAAATATATGCGTTTTACAATATCAGCTTAATGATTTTGATCTTCCGTCACTTACATGACATGAACGATTATTTTTATGTTATAACAGTGTGTTATTGTGGTGAAACATACAATAGGGTTATGTCAAAAATGTGTACCAACACTATATCAACATGCCAGTTTTTTGTTCCTTATTAAGTTCCTCACCTCAAATTGAAAGTACCGCTGGGGAAGGAAAACAGCCTTACCGTAAAAGCGATTGAAATATGTAAACATAAATGATAAAGTAGTGCCATATGCCATACATATGTTTTATGAGAATTTGCACGTTTGTGACGCAAAATAAATAAATAAATAAATATAATAAATAAAGTTGCAGCGCGCCAATCCCCACCGGGAGACGCCACGCTGGGGGTCAAGGTCGCTGTTCCAGTTGTTGCAGCTGTTGTCATCATCGGTGTTATTCTGGTCGCCTTGTTCGTCCGCAGGTACACTTTTTCGTTCTTATTTACACTTCAAATATTACATAGATGGGATCCCCAAAACGTAGGTGACAAACTATAAGCATGTTTATTACATTTCATACACATAGTGTCTGGCACCAGAATGACCTCTGTTTAGCTAGAAACTAATATTAATAACTTGCAATGCATATTAAAAGGCAATATTTTGTTAATTAACAACGATTTCGATCATTGACTCCATATACCAACATAAACGTTATGTCATAGTCAAATGAACACAGTTCGCATTTTTTAAATGATTTATTCCCCTATCAAAAAGACACAGTTGTGTACAATCGTCGCGTTTTTGTTTTTCCTTTTTAGTATTATTCGCGCATTGAGAATAGCCTACGATAATGCTTTAGTCTATACGTATGCTGCTATATTTTAGAAAACGTCGCGGTAACCGATCGACAAATAATGTGCCTTCTTCAAGTCACCCAGTTTCGACTAAAGGTTTCCCGAAGGCTGCAGTCACGCCTGCAAACACAGCGGAGTATGACATAGTTCTGGAAGACAGGTCTCAACGCGATGGGGCGGGTCCGGGCGAGCATCCCTACTCAGCGTTAGAAGTAAATGAAAGCCACGCCTATGAAACACCATATAGCGCTTTATCTGAAGCAAACAATGTACGTACAACACTGGATTCTCTGCCAAAGCTGGAAGAGCATGTGTACGAATACTCGGATGAAGATATGACTGGAAGAAATGCGGACAAGAGAAAGATTGCTGGGACGGTGCCTTACCATCCAGAACAGTCTCCGGTGAAAGGAAAACGAAATATCAGAGATCCTATCAATGTTCAGGCGCACTCTGACAACACCCAACAAAGTCACAATAACCAGTTTTATGAACGTCTACAGCACGCTGGTGATAGGGAATGTGGCACGGGGCTTTGTAATAACAAACCGTGTAGTGGGAAACCAGCAAAACAAGAACATGCATATGAAAGTCTCCAACCGACCAAACAACCACAACGAAAGGGTCCATCGTATAACAATATATCAAACAAATAACAAAATGACAAAATAATGAACAATTTCTCCATTATTACTTACCCGTTCAAAGAATCTATTAGAATACGTTTCAAATCCGCGCGTAATACAGCCTAAGGTGCGGAAGGACTCAAAATTTGGAGTCAGCAAGAATACATTCATTACATGTAAAGATACTGTTGAATGCAACACTGTTTTTGGCTTAATTAATGAGCCGTGTTCTACGAAATAAATTGCAAATACAAGATTCAATTATTTAAAAGTAATTGGAAAAGTACATGGGTAAAGCCAAGTAGGCTATTGTATAGTTGATGCGATTATTCTGATGTTATGTACTAGGTAACTGCGCTTAAATAAACCATTAAATAAACATATTTCAATATTTAGTTTCAATAGTATATACAGATACACACTTAATATGTGTTCCTATATTAATACCACTAAAATCAATGTTTAATTATCAATATATGCATTACGCAACAACATTCGGTCTGGTCCTAAACATGAATGATGCATGTTTATAATGTCTTTCTGCACATCTAATATCCCTTTGATGTTTTTTATGTGGCCTGTTTTCTTATTACTTTTCTGTTAGAAAGAACATTGTTTAGTTTTTTAACAATGTTATGTTTTTTTCTATAATACTTATCTGAAATAAATATTATCAAGAGTCTCACGAGTGCCTGTTACGCTCCACTGGTTTATAAAGTAAGGAGTATCAGAAGCGGAAGGACCCTGATATGCTATATACGAACAAAAGGCCCAGCTCACTGGCGGCCATGATTTAGTTTTAACAAATCAAAATAATTCAAAGTATTTTGGTAGAGAAACACCTAAGAAACATTTCTGTGAAATTATTTTGAAATGCAAGCACTGGTTTCTGAAATAAAAACTTTAAGATGTTTCAATATACCATATCATGTATATATATATATACGTAAACTGAAGTAACACATTTAAGAACATGTATGAACTTTAAGTCCCAGAAGATTGCGATACCTTAACACTAATATGATACTTTACTTTATATACGGCTAAGGTCGCTTTTCAATGTACGCGTCATACAATACAAATGTCCGGCTTGTATACAAAAATATATTGCGCTGGTCTACAAGGCTTTTACATACATCAAAACAATTGTCGTAATTTGTTGAACATGATGTTTGAAATAATTTGGAGAATGATGCAACTGTAATTAAAATTGTTTCAAAAATGAGCTACTGGCTATTTAATGGTAATTTATTTTACATTTTCCGTACAGTAATCAAAGAGATTGACAATAATCAATACCTCTCAGCGATCGTTTAAAATGTGTAACAACCACTGATAACCTAAATTGAAATAAACAAAAGCGCATTGGAATATGTTGGTTTAACTTGTTAAACATACATACACAAACATATGTTTTGAAAATGTTTGGAATAATAATACCACAAAGAGTAAGAAAGTGTCAATCCTATCTGACTCAAGTGTACGATCAACGCGACTGTGAGTTTAAATAGTCCGCTTCAAAAGACTGATGAAGCTTAGAAAGTAATATAAATTAATTATATCATACTCACGCAGTGTGTACAACTGTTTGATGCTATGTTCAAGGAAAGTAGTTCATCTTGATATTGATATATTTCAAACAAAATTCGTCAAAAAGTTTACATTAATTTTAGTATACGAATACACTAGTGTACGAGTAACCAGTATATGTTGACGCATTTACAAACAATGAACAAGCAGCAACAGAGAATTTAGAACTCTTTACTGTGTAATTACCTACTCCGATATTCAGGAATAATGTTGTTGTTTGATAAAATAGAAGAGAATTTTCCCAAAGTTTAGCTTTCTGTTTATATAATAATAATAATAAAAGTTCATGTTCTCGTATTGATATGCTATTAACAACATCAGGGACCAGTTACTCAAAACTTGAACGGCCAATTAAGCTAACAGTTATTAACATTTGGATGAGGCTATTTATGTAAATTAAATGTTAAAATTTTAAATTGGGAGTGTCCTCTAAATAAATTGGTATGCTCACATAATTTTCAAATGTATAATAAGCATGTTGCTGGTACAATTGACTTTATTAACAGGCCGTTAGCTTAATCGGCCGTTAAAGTTTTGAGTAACTGGGCCCTGAAGTCTTTCTTAATACTTGTTTTTTTTTCTGTACAAACAAATATTGCCTTGTAAATGTTTTCAAATATGACTCATTCAATCGATTTCACTTAATACAGTATCCGGGTTGATGGGCATTATGTTGTAACAACTTCACGTTTGTTTTCATTTGTATACTACTGATCGAAAAAGGAAGATATATTTAAGACAAAAAGATAAACAGGTGATTCGGAATAATTTTTGTCATTTTTAGTCTATTAATATAACGGACACAATATGGCACTTGTGACCTGCGGTATGTATATTTAGTTGTGTGATTTATTTCTAATTTGATAAGCATGCGTACGTATAGCTCGTATTTTACATTAAATAACGTAAAGTGTCGTCCCGGATCAGCCTGTGCAGTCCGCCGTGCAGTGGATTTATGTTGAGAAGAGAATTTTTTAAAACATAAAATACCATAAATGCGGATTGTATTAGGCCCGGGTTGCCCACGAGACGCCTCATATATAAATATATCAAATTACCGAGGTAAACTATAATACTTTTTAGTTAAAACCAACGAGTATTTGTTTAAAGTCAATTACGTCGAAAGCTGTGCGGTTTTTTTTAGCCACGTTCGAGTCCGTTTCCTACATAGAAACATTATTTTGTTTTATTACATGATAATTTGAACAATTCTGTTGTATGGCTCGAAGTCATGATACCGCGATAGCAAGGCGGACACCATATCTATTACATCACAGCAATTACTTACAAAATATATTGAATTAAAGTATTCTTACAAATTAAAGACTTAAAATTATTGCTATAAATGTAGAGAAATGAAAATGTCAAATGTTCTACATGGTTCGTTTCACAATTTTTACAAACTTGTTGAGGTAGTTTTGTTAATTCTATCAGGTGTTTGTGTCTATAATTAATTTTTCGTATTTCTATTCCGTAAATTGATTTACTATCACGCATATTTAACTGTTCAGTTTTTGCATTAAAGACATAAAGAATTACTTGCATTAAACATTTAAAATTAATTGTCAATACAATTTAATCAAATGTTCGCTGAAAAAGCATGCAGTGTAAACACTAAATGTATAACAAACAGATTATCATTATGTCATTATACAGGTATTTATAACCTGAAATATATACAAATATATCAACATCGCGTTTTCAAATAAATACAATTATATTATTAAAGACATTATTAAATCTATTTCTTCAGACAAGTGTTTTCCAATCCAATGTGGACCGTGGGGTGAATGCAGTGTAACGTGTGGACAAGGAACGAGAACTAGACAGTCTAGGGAAGGACTTTGTAGATCTACAGCCGTATGTTCAAAAGACCCTTGCCCTGGTAGTTATCATCAAACATCCTCATCAACATTATCATCTTTAATATTGTAAAATAAAACGACATATACAGCTTTTTATTTAATTTCTCTTGCTACATTTTTGGTACAGAAATTATTTATGATTGCATTAATGGTACCAGTTCTGTGGTTGTGATTTTTATCAGATACGACATCACAGTTTGACATTAATGCAGGTTCTAAAGCGCCTATGTTGTTTTCATATTTGTTAAATTTAGTATAAGTAATATTAACCGATGATTGTACACTTAAAGAAAAGGCAAAACGGTAGTTTCTGTTTGGTTCCCTTTTTGTTCCTTTGTGTTCATACCAACACAAATGTCGAATGTTGAAAAATAAAATATATATATATATATTAAATTATATTTATATTTTGCACCGAGAAATCACATGTTCAAGTTCTTTTTGTAACAAAAATGTCGAATGTTGAAAATTAAAAAGAATATATATTATATATATTAAATTATATTTATATTTTGCACCGAGAAATCACATGTTCTTAAAAATAAAACTATTATTTTCTGCCAATGGATAACACCTCCTGCCATTCGAGCGGCAATCTTGACCTTCCCAGAATGTAGATATGAGTCGTGTCGTGGGAAAACCGGGCTTAATGCGTGTGCGTAAAGTGTCGTCCTGATCAGCCTGTGCAGTCCGCACAGGCTAATCCGGCACGACACTTTCCGCCTGCAGTGGATTTATAAAAGCGGAAAGTGTCGTCCCGTATTAGCCTACCGCCTGCAGTGGATTTATAAAAGCGGAGTGTCGTCCCGGATTAGCCTGGGCGGAGTGCACAGGCTAAGCAAATGTAAAAAATATATGAGGCGTGTCGCTGGAAAACCGGACTTAATGCATGTGCGTTAAGTGTCGTATGTACAAAATTGGCAATATATGATGGGTTTTTTTCATATTTGCATAGTTCTAACTGTGGCGATGATAAATTATACGGTAGTGAACACGAAATTGTGTTTGAAAACTATGATACGGAGAGTGAAATCGCAGTAGCACAGTGATAAATAAAACGTCACGATTCATGCGCATTATTGCATTTGGGAGATCGCAATTTCAGGATGTTTTTATCATCGTAGCATCTATTTTATCATCTTCATACATTGTACATGTTTACAATCTTATTGTTACGGTATACGTTTATTTACATTATCACTATGTTTATCACTGACAAGCTGGAAAATCTTTGAACAAAGAAAATTGTGTAGTTCTTTGATTGTACTTTGGTTCCATTTTCTCAACTTAAGGAGGTATTGGTTTGCATATGTTTACGTATTATTAATATTCAAATGTTATTGATTTAAATATTAAATTACTATGGATTGATTATGATAAGAAAAATATCAAACAAAAACCCATATGTATATATATGATATTACTATTATCATGTGCTTTTTTTTCTGTTTTAGAAAATACGGAAAAAACCAAAAATTCGACTACAGGCGTTGGTACAATAATTTTGTTAATATTTTACATTTGTATAGGTTTTATAAACATAAATACTCAAGTTTTATAATTTGCTTACACAATCTTATTTGAGTATGTATACTGAACATAATATAAATATATATAATTTTTCTGCATATTTATGTTATTCAGGAAACGCAGTGAATACGATATATAGCTAGATGTTAGAACTTCCACTTTACAATAGCCCATTGTCATTTTCAGCCACGACCTCTCGTATCGACATTGTAACACATGTGAGTACAAGGACATCGTCTATGTCTGAAGGTTCAATACATAATTATTTATTATATAAGTTGTATCGCAACATATACTTTCCATCTGCAAATAATACGCATATATTAAACTAAAAACAGAAATAACAACTTAAGGTGCTCTTTTTATTTGATACCTTGTTGTTTTGAATTTATATACATAATATATTCATACAAACTTTAGAGCCAAAAAGTAGATGAGTCTGTATTTGGGGCATTTTTAACATCAGAAGAGAAGAAACATGACTCTTAGCAGAGGCGGCTTCGGGATTTCGGTTTAGGGAGGGGGGGGGGCGTTAATTTTCGATAGTGCAGTTATACCCATTGTCTGTAGGTCTGCAGTGATCAGCAACAAATCCGTATCAAAGATATAATAAGTCTGTGCACATCATCATCATCATCATCAGCAGCATCATCATCACCTTCATCACCATCATCATGTATTCATAAAATGCACGTTGATTCACTGAATAAATTAATACTTCACTATTATGTTCGAAAGGACATGATGGCTCTTCTGTATGTCATACACCTGTTTTGGCAGTAAATTTTCTTGTCTGATGTGCCTGTCCACTAAATACTTATTTGACAGTCAATGTTATATGCATCAGGAACATCTTAAACATGTAAAATCCGTAGCTGACTTCATTCAAACACACATGCATCGAGAATTTTTTGTATTATTCATTGACCGAAGTGTAATGGTCTCTTTTTGAAGTGAATGTCATTAAATAACTCACACGTACCCAGTCATGCTTGTCGATCGTCTTCAAATGTGCTATGCACTGTTGTTTCGTTATCGAAACGAACTAACGTACATACAGACGAACATGATTTTACACAAAATATTGTGAAAGATACTCGTATGATTGCCTTATGAACTAATAAGGCAAGTGATGCCGACATTGTGTCGATTTCGCTGACATATCGTGTCTGGATAAAACATGAAATCACCAGGAACCAACGTTGTGGACACCCCTCGTTACATCTTACTTGAGTGCATAAAACAATATGAAATTTGGTGTGATTGCTAATGGGACATTGAACAAAATGTTTGCCGATTCAGATTTTTGGGAACAATTTATGGAGACAAAACTGTTTTAACTGGAAAGTAATCATTGATTTGACTTGAATTTCGACTTTAAATATTCTTTATTCAAAAAGTATTAATGTCTTTTTGGCGGTATCTTGTGCCAACGTTGTATTGCATCTGTCATCTTTATATAATATATTAATTTAGGAAAGAAAACAAAATCTTCCACAAATAAAGGTATATATACCCATTGTCTATAGTTGATTGTTTTCGCTGAACGCTGGTGCTGGTGCTACGGTGTACGTTAGAAATCGTAGGGGCGGGGCTAGGTCGGGTATGCTTTAATAAAGTTTATGAGTAAAAACTTAGCGAGCGAAATTATTTAGCGCCCCCCCCCCCCCCAGGATCCTCTAGTGCTTAGTAGCAGCATATTAAAATTATGTTCTAAATTCTGTATTGTTTTTCAGTGTCTACAACACGGACTAACACCACTAATGCATCAAGTGATGTTCGAAATTTGTTTTCAATAAATGAAAAAAACATATGTATCGGTCTATACGGTTGTTAGGGTCAAATAATCATGATGAAGTTAAGAACAAATAAAAATTGAAAATGAATAAAGACCGAAATATCTGTAATTTTTTTTTTCTGGCGATTTTGATATTTTAAAATTTAGTATACATGAATTTCTGACAGTTACCAATAGATGTGAACCAGTAACTGAATGTGCATCATAAATCCATAATTGATGTAATAAAACTGTGTAATATATAACACATGGCGACACTTTACGCACATGCATTAAGCCCGGTTTTCCCACGACACGCCTAATTTTAATTTGGTACGAATTAAGTATTGTATATTACTGCAGATATTTCCCCACAGGGAGAGGCCATGCAGGGGGTCAAGGTCGCTGTTCCAGTTGTTGCAGCTATTGTTTTCATCGGTTTTGTCTTGGTCGTCTTATTTGTTCGCAGGTACACGTACTTGTCCTGAAATAATGAAAGTTGTTAAATGCAAATACAAAGTAAAAGAAGAAACTATAATATAGAACAAAAGCCTAGTTCTGTTGTAGTCGCAACAAATGAATAGCGCGACAAAATTGTTACATTTCGTCTGACTCCAGGTGTCACAACACGTACGGTTGAAGAAGTTTAAATTCAATGTGAACACATTTTAATATGTTTTGTTTTATTTTCAGAAAACGTCGTAAAAACGCATCGCAGTCAGCTAAGACTCCGGCTTCACTCAGGAACGCAAATTCAAACGAGAGCAACTCGTACTCTATTGAAAACGCCGCGTTCAGTCTGGACTATGAATTCGCACTGGAAGACAGGGAATATAATTACCTGCAGTCCCTATCTCCTGAAAAGGGCAGTAACGGTTATACGTACGCTAAACCAACAAACCCTGAAGTCGGGGCATCTGGATCTCAGAAGAATCACCATGCATCCGCAGACAGCGTTGGCATACGCTTTAATTATTTGATAACGCCGGCAGATCCTACGTATGATTACAAGTGTGGCAGTCAAAAGCACCTGATCGGCAATGAACAGGCAGTGTATAATCATCTAGATCATTGTCAAATGATGAAGGGAAGAAATTTGAGGGAC